>OX439485.1:178908370-181308370 GCA_949320155.1 Melangyna quadrimaculata
TCCTCAGCCAGGATCGATATGGGGACGGAATGTTCAGTAAATTATTCCGTTATTCCACCAAAGGTACATATACATATAAATATTTATTATGCTATGTTATAGAATTTAATTTGTATTTTTTTTTTTTCAATTTATAAAGGTTCAGATTTTAGTGAGCCGGAGCAGTTACATGACCCGATAGCACCACTGTCAACTCGAATCGGACCACCTAGAAATCTCACAGCTCTGGAAAACTCCCATGGCTATCTTTTGCATTGGGATCCACCAGTTCATGGATTGGACAGCCTTCGATTGTATGTTATTCAATGGTGGCGGGAACCAGAGCACTACCTTATCGGAGCGGCTGAAACAATTGACACCTACTATCAACTGAGACACCTAAAGGAAGACGCCATCTATAAGGTGCAGATCAACAGTCAATCCATCAATGGCGACAAGGAGCCAAGCAATGAATTGGAAATAGTGGTACCGTCGCATCGCAAAATGAGAGCTGTCGTTATAGGCAGTGCGGTGGGAGTGATTTTCTTGGTGACAGCTTTTTGTGCATTTTTGTATGTTAAACGAAGCTGCTTTCGACACTTGAAGAGCAATAGCGAGAAGATCAATGATACCTAAACAAAATTAAATAGAAACTAATCATTCATATTGTCTTCTCTCTTAAGCCATACTTTTGTATCTTTCTGATATTTTATTTTTTGTTCCTCTTTATTGCTTTTCCACTGTCTATCAATCTTCAAAAATGTCTTATGTATTTGTATAGGTACCTATGCACTATAGGTATCGCCTATTTATTTGGTTAAAAGTGTATAATGCTCTGAGAAAAACTCAAATTTCTTTAATTGATTTAAAAGAAAAAAAAAGAAAAATAAAACTAGCTACAATCCGTCTGATGTGGAACGTAAAATGTGTCTAGTTATTTTTGTTGGTACTTTTTTTACATATGTATCCACAAAGTTCAACATATCAGCTTTACCATAAGCACCCTTTACAAACTCAAAGAAATACTGCAAACAATGACAGGCTATGCATTTTTCAGTGACGAGTTTATAATAGCCGTGTTTTTCTTTCAAGTTCAGATAGAATTGTGGAAAAAAACGTGATCCGAACTAAGCAATGGGCGCATTCAATGCAAAAATTTGACAACTGCTGAAAATAAAGTACTTAATTTTTGTCGTTGAACACAAAATTATATGAAATGTCAGTTTTGTATGGAGAGCTTTTTTTTTGTATAGAAAAGCTGTCAGCTGAATTTTCGGTTGGGAATTTCTAGCTGAAAATTCAGATGAAACGTAACAGCTAACTTTTTATGACAGCTGGCCAATCAGAAGCTCCATCTGAGAATAAAGTACTGAAAAATTTAATGCATTGGCCGGATTCAACGCATCAAAATTTTCAGTACTTTATTTTCAGATGGAGCTTCTGATTGGCCAGCTGTCATAAAAAGTTAGCTGACATTCAGTTACGTTATAGTGAAGTTTAGTTACGTTTCATCTGAATTTTCAGCAAAAAATTCCCAACTGAAAATTCAGCTGACAGCTTTTCTATATAAAAAAAGGCTCTCCATACAAAACTGACATTTCATATAATTTTACGTTCAACGACAAAAAATTAAGTACTTTATTTTCAGCAGTTGTCAAATTTTGTATTGAATGCGCCCAATGTCATCGAAGCACCCTTCAAGCAAGCGAGTCCTTTTTGGATCCCAAACCAGTTCATAAATGGACCCAAAACCGGATCCAAAACGATTCCAAATGGGATCAAATAAGTATGAAAATTAGAATCACCACGGACCCGGAGCCATTATGTGAATGTATTTTGAAAGAGAGAGAGAGCAATCCAATTTACCATACTCAGCGAAAACGGATAAACGGAACCTAAATGGAATCCAAAGCGGTTCCAAAAAAAATTAATGAATCGAGGCATACCCAAATGTATTGTATTAAAAAGAAACTTCCCCATCTTGCCTATAAGAAAAAAAAAAAAAACAGAATTTTTTTTCATTTCATTTCATATCAATTATAAAAAGTACATTATATATTTCCACAACTAAACATATATATACATATAACAGTAGACTTGTATTTTTAATTGGAAATTTCATAGAGTTTTCACAAGAAAAAAAAAAGCAATCGTCTTTGCTACGGAAGTTAAAACAAAATGACTATACTCTCTGTCTCTCTATTTCTGCGTGCATACAAAACTCGATTATCTCATTCTTCTTTTTACATGCGAACACAGAAAATTTGTTAATGTGTGTGAGACACTCAGTTTTTTTGGATTCCTAAGTGATTCCAGAGTGAACCGAGAAATTCGGGTCCGTGATTTAGCTTAAAGGGCAAATACGACCATCACTCTATTGTTGTGGTAAAAACCAAAACAATAATAACTACAAGTAAGCAATAAACATTCATGAACTCAATGCATATCAACCTACATATGTTTATGTTGAAAACGGTCAGCCGTCACCAAGCGATACCATCGGGTGTTGACCTGATCGTGTTACACATTATCATAGTCGGTCGCTATGCACCAAGTGCATTACAATATTTGTTTATATTGATTTTTGTTTATGACTGCACTTACATGTATGCTTCACATTGACTGAGCAATTGGAATGCCTTTAAGGAAATGCAACGAAGGTTTATTTTGTCAAATAGACATTTAATTCTTACGTCGTGTGAACAGGTGTATTTGTAGGTCATAGGCAAAAGTCAATTCATATTCCAAGAGTGTGATAAATATATAATGAAAGATTTATGAAATTTGGTTAAATTATTTTAAGTATAAATAGGAAAAATTTTTGAGAATAAATTTCAGTCTAGTTTTACAATTACATAGAACACGACTCATTTTCATTTGCGGCTGGAGAGCTCAGATAACACTCAATGTAAATCGTGCATTTTAAATGCTCGGAGATATAAGCGGATCTTGAAGCTAAGAAAAACCATCGATATATCGTAACCAAACAACCCTTACACTATCACCAAATGCAGAAAACGCCATCACTAACCTTTCAGCTTTTGTGCAAGCATGTAAGATAAAAACTAAATAAGTACATTCAAATAAAAAGAAATCTCGTTTATAAAGGTATACCGTTCATTACGGGCTGCCTCCAAAGGCCATGAACGATGGCCGGACTATGAACATGTCTTAAAAAAAAATCCCATGAAATCCAAAAAATCCATGTCCATGCAGCAACATATGTCGATAAAAAAATAACGTTTTGAACAAGACATGGAGGGCTGTTCAAAGCTTGGCCTTGGCATGGCGTTTGTGGCATTGTGAAAAGGCTAGTGAACGACATGACATGATTCGCCCAGTGAGTAAAAATACACTGTTTGTTGATTAGATATTAGATTGTGGATGCGATGTTGGACATCTGTATGGCCTGTAGAGTCGGGGTGTTAAGGAAATAAAAAATCTATTTTAAATCTATTTTTATAAATTATTTGTATTCGTTGGTTCAGCTGTTTGGACTTTTCGATACAAACTATCGATAACAAAAAGTAATTCGCATTGGTTATACTTTTTCTATCGGCACTTTAGGGCCAGTTTCACAGAGCACATTTTTCGCAATAAGTTGCACTTAAACTTTCCATATATTGGTACTTTATGGTAATCTTAGCAGTCTGAATTAGTGACACTTAAGTGCCCAAGATGGGGGACTTACACCCCGACTCCACAGGCCATGAACGATGTCCATAATCCAATCTACAATCTAATCCACAATATGATTTGTATGGATATGTCACTGCTTGGACATGGATTTTCGCGAATCCATGGGATTTTTTTTCAGACATGTTCCATAGTCCGGCCATCTTTCATAGCCTGTGGAGTCGGGGTGTTAGGTGCAGCTTACTTCCGTGACTGAGAAACTGGCCCTAAGTTAAAACCAGAAATTTATCTGGACTTAGCTAATATGCCGTTTTCACTGGGTCAAATGAGATAATTTGGTTGTAAATTTCCAAATGAGACCCGAAATTACCTAATTTCCCATACAAAATCACATTTCACAGTACATTATATTCGCCATCGCCATCGCCAACGCCAACGCCATCGCCATCGCCTGGCCATCGCCATCGCCGTAGCCATCGCCATCGCTATCGCCATCGCAATGAAAAAAAAAGTTCGCACTTCTGTTAAACTTGTATTTTACTTTTATACAACCATGTCCGAAGCTATCTGTCAAGTTGAGGTGTCATTCAAATTTCCAATATCGCTCGTTAAAACTTCGTATCGGTTTCTTTAGGCTTCTATACAATCTGCTACTTTTAAAAGATCTGCGAATTAGTTTATTCGAAGATTTTCCGAAATCACGTATACAAGCTATTAGCTTCTATAACATTCTGCTTTTTATGCTTAAGTTAACTTTACAAATGTTTTATGGAACTTCTATAGCCTATTCTATTAAGCCGAACCGAAGCTGAATGTTAGTTGGGTTTTGTCCTTGTTTTTACAAAAGTAGGTCTATGAAGTTAAGCCTTTATTAAGATAAGTGTGCACTGCGAAAATTTGCATTTTGTTTCCTTTATTTCGCACTTTAGTGCTTCTCTACTGTTACTGTGAATTTGGGCCTAAATTGCTATTTTTATAGTGCTTTTATGCAACGCTGTCTATTGGCAATATTATTTGCAATTTGAGTGGTCATTTTATTGCCGGTAATTTCAGGTCAAATCACTCTTTTCGCTAATATAAAAAAATATCAATTCAATATTCGGGGTTTCCTCTTATTTTCATCCTTAGACTGCTTTCACACAAGGAAACTGAGTTGCTGGAAACTGGGAGTTTGTAGGCGAGAAGGGCAAGAAGTAAGGTGATTGAAAAAAATCTCCCCGGTCAACGATTGAGGAGATTTTTAACACATTCCTTCTCACACTGTCCGTAATGTGCGTTCAGCCAATAGACTTTATATGGAAAAAAACAGAAATCTCCGGCAATTCAGTTTCCTTGTGTGAAAGCTACAAGGCAATTAAAGGAAAACGTCAAAAAAATCTCCAGCAACTGGTTTCCCTGTGTGAAAGGGGACTTACTTTCAAATCGACGGAAAAGCTATTCAAAATCTGGTAGAACCATTTTGGAAATGCGAAATATTAAAATGTATTGCCTCAACGATGGAAAGCATTGCCTATCATCTACGCGGAGCAATATTGCCATTTCGAAAGCGTCTCCATTAAAAGTTTTCGAGCAATAACAACGCACGAGGTAATTTACTGCCTCAAATATTGCCAAGTTCCGATCTACATTGACCGATTTTTCCAGTGCCAATTTCTTGTTGTTGTTGTAATGGAACAGGTCGGCTGTACCTCACAATCTCACATAATTACAACAAAAACAAAAAATCGGCACTGAAAAACTCGTTCATTGTAGACCGGGACCAAAGGAGGCTCAAAATTCATCCCCAAACTAAAATTACAAAACTTTAAGGAATTCGTCTCATTAAAGGCCTTCCACACCAGCCCACTGAGTATTAATACATGTCAAAAAAGTGGGAACAAATCATGTAGAAAAGTGTGGAAAGAAAATATGAAAGCTCAGCCTACACAACCCGACATTCTATCCCACACGATTTGACATGTATTAATAGATGAATAATTCAAGGAATGGTTCTATTTCTATCCCACATTCTATCACACTTTGTTTTAGGTTAAGGTAATGTATTAATACAAGCAAGTGTGGAAGCAAAATATGAAAAGTCATTTCTTTACCACAAATTTGGCAGTCGCGTGGAATTCTTTCCCACTTTCAATTTGACATGTATTAATACAAAAAGGGGTAGTGTGGAAGGGCTATTTAGGGGGGTTTATGGAACAACATGTTGTACAACATCTTTTTAATTTATCGATGTTGTATAATATAAACGCAAAAACAACCGCTTGACACACCATGTTGTACGGTTTTCAAAACATTTTGATAAATTATAAAAACCTATGTAAACAGATGTTGGTACAACTTGGTTTTATTTTTCATTTCCGGAAAATTCTCGTCTTGTGAATACGAAGGCAGTAGACCAAATAAAGCCGAAAAATGGTTACCATAGCAATAACTCTGTTCTGGGGGGACTTTTTTTCTGAATATACCTATATATGTAGGATGTCTACCAGCAAAGTGGAAGATAAAATCAGAGATTTATAAAAATAGAGTTATAAAAGGTAAAGCATACGAAGTGTCATTAGATAAATATAAAGAGGTTGAACCGAACATCACAATAGTGTTAAAAAAAAAAATAAACGCTATACGGTCGTGTTACCGGCGGGAATTAAAAAAGAAGTGGTACGAAGTGAAAAATCTGGTGTCGGAGCGGAAGAAGTTTACTGCCCAAACTTGTGGTACTTTCATTAGTATTTCGGCCTTTTTTTACTCATTTCTTCACCCACATTTTTTCTTCTCTGCTATTTTTTTCACCATCCAATATTTCTTTCATCACCAAGGCTGATATTAATTTTGACATTATCTGCGCAGTCCGTTCTACTTCAAAGATTCCAACCAAAGTGATGTTGTACAACATAATTTTACATGTAGGCTGGTATTCACCGAGCGATCATAACTTAAGAGCCTCATAAACGTATTCACTAAGCAATATTAATGGACATTTACGAGCGCTCGCAAAAGTTATAAGTGGTCTCGAGCACTCCTAAGTAACGAGCGCTCTCTTCGAAAGGTTGTCCGAAAACTTTCGCAATAAAACCTCCCTTCTCCCCAAGATAAATAGAAAAAAGTATGCTCATTTGGTACACCCAATTCGCCATCATGGTATTTCTGGGTATTTCTATGACGTCACAGCTCACAATCATCTTTTGTTATTATTTTTTGTTTAAAGAAGTCAAAATTAAAGCATTCAAAAGAGTTATTTTTAGATGACAGTAGAATAACATAATATTGTAATGTTAAATTCTTAAAAAAAACTACTACCTAATATTTTTGTTCAGAGATTATACCTATTTACAGACAAAAGTAAAAAATGTTTTTAATTTATTTATATTCTCCTGGCGGCTGCCTAGCCAGCTCTCTTTCGTTTCCAATCGGGAATGTTTGGTTGGTTTTTCGAACATTTGCTCTCATAAGCAAACATTGGCTCTCTTTTTCGAACATGGAAAAATAATTATGAGTGGTTGGTGAATAGCACAAATAATTTCCAAGTTAAGAAGCTCATAAAGTTAAGAACAGTTTATGAGCGATCGGTGAATACAAGCCGTAAACTCAAAGTTGCAATTACAGTTATTTTTCTCATCTAGTTGTACAACATCATTTTGTACATGTTGCTCCATATAAACCCCCTATTACATAAACTGCGTACTACAAATCCCCACTGTGCTTCCAGCTTAACTTGTTATGGTATCTTGTTTTTTGTCTTCAACCATGAACGCTCTCTTATCATTTAACTACAAGATGACAGGTTGACACCAATGACACTTTGCCAAAACAAAAGATTGGGTTTTTCTTTTTTCATACATTCCAATCTTCTAGAACAAAGCGAAAGCATTAATTCTTTGATAAGACCTAACTTTTCCTTATTTGTTGAACGCAAAGGTTATCAAGAAACTCCAGAGCATGTTACTAAAAGTTTTAGTAAAAAACATAGTGTACTTGTGACCGAATATTGTTATAAAGTTAAAATTGTATGCCAAAACTTCTCTTATCAACCAGTAGAATGCATCATCGCCGAAGAAATGTAAATAAAAGCGAATACACCCGCATCGATCCATCGACCTACGATACCGCCGATGGAATTCAATCTGACCAATTTGATGAGGATGAAGATTCGCTGGCCAAGAGAAGATTGCCCTGGAAACAGATTTGCCTAATTGTAGGATTTATGATCTTGGGCGCAGTAAGTAATTCAAGTCATAGACAAATCTATTGTATGTTAAATTTTTTTACTTCCTGCAGCTTTGCATTACATTCAGTATTCTCATATCGGCCAGTTACTTTGATGCAAATTACCAAGACCGAGTTTGGCCACTCCTAATTGTCGGAATATTAATGTTCATTCCTGGGGGTTACTACGGCTATATCCTGTTATGCATTTTATTCAAAAGAGACGGCTTCACCTACGAGGATATTCCTATTTTTTAATATACTCATCAATTTTACATATTTCAAAAAAATGGGCAATTAATAAATACTTTCAGTTTTACCAAAAATAAACTAATGAAAGTTTTTACTTTTTGAACACATCCCTGGGGTAATTAGAAATGTTGCTGAATTTATTTTCGAAATGAATTGTGTGGCGAAAATGAACACCTGTCATCGCAAATGTCACCGCCAACAGAAAGGCGTCAACGTCACAACTTTTTTTTTTATTTCCAAATCTACCGTCACACAGTAGAAACAGCATTTATCTTTTTTCTTTAAAAATTTTAATAAAAATTGATTTTTTCAACATTTCCATTTGTTTTAAGTAATTGCATTTAATTTTCTTAACTATCCAAAATGTCATCAAATCAATGGGAAGTGGTAACTAAGTCAAAGAAACAGCGCAATCTCGAAAAGAAAGTCGAAGCGCACACCGAGAAGAAACGTCTTGCATTGGCCGGTCCGAGCTTGGAAGAAATTCGTAAGGTTTCTTTTTTTTTTGTTATTGGTTCTTTGATGAGAGAAAATTATTTTTTTTTTTCAAAATGCAGTTCCTCAGCATCAATTGAAAAGCATTTTTAGCAAAAGTTCAAAGGACAAGGAGAATAAATCTCCAAAGAAGGCTAACTCGAGTAGCAACAAGTCCTCTCCCGCAAAGAAATCCAAAAGCAATAACAACAATGAGAATAATAAAAAATCCACAGCACCGGCTGCTCCACCAGCACCGCCAAGACCTAAGAACTTGGAAACCGCTTTGCTGAAGATAACTCCAGACGAGCTTAATGGACTTATGGAGCAGCTAAGAACTTCATTCCCCGGAAATGAGTTGTACTGGCTGAGAGAGGTAAGATTATTTTGGAAGTCCAAGTATTTTTCGTTCTCTTGCATTTAAAGTCTTTGCCCATAAGGAACCTACTTTCGCTGATTAGATATTAAAAAGAATTAAATTGATTTGATTTGGTGATGATAAGGTGGACAAGGGTCAACTCAGCGTTGTACTATTTATTTTATAACTCAAAGTAAATGAATAGGTTTTGATGCCTAACACGTCCGGCATTGATAAAACATTCATAAGATAACACATTCATATGCTCCCCATCCAGGAAGGTTTTCTGCCTAAAACATGGCAGCTTTCCATCACGAGCACGCTGTTGGCTATCAAGGTATGAGTACACTGTGGTTGGCTATGGCATTCGCTATGAATTTAGTCTCTAAACCAGAAGCTCGGCCTACCTTGTCGCCTCAGACGGGGGGATTGGAATTAAAAGATCCTTGGCTGGATCATGTAGATATGTTGATATGTAGTAGCCCGTAGCGTAATGCTTAGTGCGATGGAATGTCACGCTGGAGGTCTGAGTTCACTTTTCAGCCTCGTCCACCTAAAAACTAAAAAGTGTTTTTCAGGGCTACTGCCTCTTGCGAGGAATTGACAAATCCTCCAAGAGTATCACTTGTCATGAATGAATTAAATTTGTAGGTCCTTTCCATTCCTGTCGACACGCGCACACAGTAATGGTTGCGAGTTGTTAGTCACTAATCCCTGGTTTTTCATGAGACTTTGCGCCACCCAATTTATCTATTTATTATGGCTGGATCATTACTGTTCATTCTATACGCGTCGATTATTTTTGAAAAACATAGAATCAGCATTTTTGGTGATGGTGATGGGTCATACAGAGCCACTCTCCAATTGAGTTGTTGTTTGTTTATTTGAAATCAACTTTTTTATTAAATAAAATCCTACTATTTTTTTTTTTTTGTTCATTTAATAGATTGCCTCATTTTTCAACTCGCACCTTCCATTCGATTGTGATCCAACATTCTCGGGCAAAGCTGTCCTCTATCCGACTAATGTTGTTCCCAAAAACCTCAAGACTGCAATTATTGATATTTTCAAAACAATGGGCGACGTTAATTTGTCCTATTTTTATGATACTTTAATAACGAATATGACTGAAGAGCTATCGAAGAACAAGTCAGTTGTTGGTTATAAGGTAAGAAATCTTAAATCTCTATACGTGTATTTGTGATTATTCTATATGCCGTCTGCTGCTCTCTAGCTCCTGCTACAAATTGTTGCTCAAAATTGGCCAACAGTTTGTACGAATAGTTTGGCAAAGACAGCGATTTTAAGAAATTCTTATCAAAATCGAAGCAACATTGGATTGAGTATTTTATGGGGTATTGGACAAGGTGGTTTTCGAGATATAAATGTTGGTGTTAAAGGTAAAAATCAAAATTATTGTTTTGTGTTCCTTTTATTCATTAAAAAACTTTAATTTTGGTTTAGTTTGGCAGAATATTATGCTTCCTGTGATTGAAATGAAAAGCTACTCTCGATACGTTTCCGATTACATTGAAAAGGTTCTAACATCCGGTGCTGGCAACCAAAAGTAAGTAACATGAATTAAATATTTGCTTTTTTAGGCCCAATTTTTCAGTGACGATTTTAAAGATAAACTCGAGTTAACTCGCCAAATTCCAAGGCTAAACTCGAGTTCAACTCTGAAACTAGGATGATCTCTCAGTGCAAAAATGGGCCTAAGTGATCTTAACAATCTCGTCATTTTGTCTAAATATTTCTTTTTGTTTTGGTCCTGCTTTTAGATTAGTAATGAGCCAAAGTGACTTTTATGTTCTATATAATGCACTAAAGGCTAAATATAGCATTCCAAGGGAGTGTCAGTTGGTGCTGGCGAAGAGTTCTCAGTTATTTTTGGTAAGTACATTTTTAATCATAATTGAATTTAAGGTTAAATCAAAAATTGGCCTTAATTTAGAACAACAATCTTAGTCGTATAAACCAATTTTCCTTAACTTTCTTTTTGTTTACAGAAAAAATACATCGAGAGCTCATCGAAACATGCAAATGTCTTCCTCAATCTATTCCGTGATATTGAAAATACCACAAAAAGTCAAATGGAAATTGATGGGTGCATGGATTGCCTAACCGTAGGTGATGAGTGTTTTAAGGTTTGGAAAATGAACTACAAGAAAAATGTATTGCCGTCATTTTTGCTATTACAACAAATTTGTAAGTATTTTAAATAGGTTTCAAATTATTTTTTTAAGATGTAAATTAATGTGGAAAATTGGTTCGCTCATTGGAACATGGCATTGAAAATGTATTAATTTATCAAACCGATTCGTGTCGAGGAATCGTTCGGTGCTATACGGTTTCTATTAGGTTTTTATTTTTCCCGTTTTGTCGTTTCACACATATCAGGCAAAGCCGAATACAAACCGAATAGGGACCTAACCGAGTGAAACGAGCCTAAGGCTTCATTCGGTTTCAAAACGGCACGTATTCGGGTCTAGGACACACAAAGTAAGGCTCATTTCACACACATTCGGTTCGGTCTCTATTTTGTTTGTATACGGCTGTGCCTGATATGTGTGAAACGACAACACGGCAAAAATAAAAACCGTAAGGCTCGTTTCATACACATTCGGTTTCATTCGGTTCGGTCTCTATTCGGTTTGTATTAGGCTCTGCCTGATATGTGTGAAACGATAAAACGGCAAAAATAAAAACCTTATAGAAACCGTATAGCACCGAACGATCGTAGTAAACGTAGCGTTCACACATATTCGGTTCGTTTTCGGTTTTTCTGATTTTTTTTTTAAATACCTAGATTTTATTTAATTTTAATTATTAGTGAGTAGAAACCGAATATGAACCGTCTGTGTGTGAAGGGGTGTAGACGGAAACCGAAATCGAACCGAATACAGACCGAATCGAATGAAACCGAATGTGTGTGAAACGAGCCTTAGTAATTAAACTTTGTTATTCCACTCGAAACAGGGATGAACCCTGTGAACCCGCCTACAAACTTTGATAACCCCAGGTCAGTCTGGTTCAAAATTGACCCTATGTGGTAATGGCTCATTGAGTGAAAAGTCAATTCGATTTTTAGCACTTTAAATTCAAAAGTAGTTCAAATTTTAAAAATAAAATTAAAAAAAAAAGGAACACGCCATTGTTCCAGTGATTTTTTCAACGGAAGTAACGCTAAAATTTGTCATATCGATTTTTTACCCAAAACAAAAACTGATTTTTATTTTTAAAAAATCGAAATGGTGTTTTTAGATAATTCTGCTCACAAAAGTTCTCAACGGATCCTCAAATTATGATCAATTACTATCATTAAGGCAGCCATATGATTTATAAAAGAAAAAACGCAGTTACTCCTAGGCACTCGCGAGCTGTTTTTTTTTTTTTAATTTTGTGCAACCATTTTAACTCATATAAAACTAAGGTTTATTTTTAATTCTATAATTAAAAATGTCTTACAATTGAAAGTGGATCTCAACATTCTAAAAAATGACTGTCAAGGATTTTTGGACACTAAGCATATACAAATGCCATAAACTTCCTTTCGTTAAACGATATTCCCCCTTAGTTGTTAAATGATTTTCGCGAATAATACTTGTATTTTTATTTCAAATGTAAAAAATCTTCCCCGTCATTTTTTATACTCGTTTATAAACTATGTTCATATCGATCCAAACTGTAGAGTTTATAGTCCGAGAGCTAATAAACATTTAATCAAAGTGTTTTATACCGCTCCAAATTTTGTGGTCATGCCATTTGTATCAGTGCAAACTATATGCAATCGGTCTGGCAGCTATATCGCGGCCACAACACCACTAAAATGCACTTTCAAAATGCAACAACAAAAATAATACTTCCAAAACAGCTTTATTACATTCCAAATTTACATCACTAAAGCCTTGTACTTATACTGACTAGAAACCATAGGTCAGCGAATCCGCGGACCTAGCACTTCAAAAATGCATTTTGAAATATTTTACTCGTGTTAGGTCCGCGATATCGCTGCCAGACTGATGGATTATAGTTAGTATAGGTACAAGGCTTTAGTGATGTAAATTTGGAGCTAATTAATCTGGTTTTGAGAGATTATTTTTGTTGCTGCTCTTTGAAAGTGCATTTTAGTGGTGTTGGGGCCGCGATATCGCTTCCAGACTGATGGCATGTAGTTTGCACTGATACAAATGACATGGACACACAATTTGGAGCGGTATAAAACACTTTGAAGATAGATATATATAACTTTTAGTGGGCTGTAGGTCAATAATTACAGATGTTATTTAATGTGCAACGTTTCGAGCATGTTTATGCTCTTCATCAGGCCTTTATTTATAAAAAATATAAAAGTAATACATACATACATTAATATAAAGAAATATTATATATGACGTCCCTTGCTATGAACTTTCGAAGTTTATCGTGAAAATTCTTCAGAATCTGACACATGATTCAAAATTTAATGTGAAGAATTCGAAAGAATTCATAAAAAAAGTTACACCTCTCAGATTGGAAAACGGAGAAATATTGGTTTCATTTGATGTGGTGTCCCTGTTTACCAGCATTCCCATCGGGTTGGTTTTGTATATCATAAAGATGAATTGGGACAAAATTAAAGAACATACCAACATTAAAAAAGTGAAATTCATGGAAATATTGAGATTTTGTGTTATTGACAACAATTATTTAGAGTGTGCCGGTACCATTTATCAACAAAAACAAGGTGTACCTATGGGCAGTCCAGCTTCCCCAATCCTAGGGGATTTGGTAATGGAAACTTTGCTAGAAGATGTCTTGGGTAAATTGGATTATAAACCCAAGATCATTACCAAATACGTAGATGACCTGTTTGTTGTCATTAAATCTCAAGAAGTGCAAAAAACACTAAATGCATTGAACTCTTTCAACAATAAAATAAAATTCACGGTCGAAATGGAATCAAATGGTGAACTTCCATATGTGGATGTGAAAGTCTTGAGGCGAAATGATAGGTTGGTTTTCGATTGGTATAAAAAACCTACCTCCTACCTATCTTTTCATTCCAAACAACCGAAACCAATAATTATCAACACGGCGCAAAACTTCATCAATCGTGTTCTTGACACAAGCGATGTTTCCTTCCACCAGAAGAATATAAATATTATCCGTAACACCCTGTACTTCAATTCCTTTCCCCCATCATTGTCAACAAGCTCATCAAAAACTACCAACAAACGGAAAAAGACAATAAACTTGATGCCCAACAAGCTATTGTGTACAAGAGTGCACTTTTCATTCCCCACCTCTCCAACCGCATAGTCACCGCACCTATAAGAGACAAGACGAAGACAAAAATAGCTTTCAAGTCTGCAAATTCCCTGAAAGACAAGCTTTTCACTAATATCAAAGGGAAAGTGGATAAGATGGAGAAAGCCAACATTGTTTATAAGATAAATTGCTTGGGTGCGGAAGAGACAACTTGTTCATCGGTCTATATAGGTACATCCAAGCAAAAACTAAAAAATCGTCTGTCTGGTCATAGATCAGATTTAAACTGCGGGGCTGCACAAAAAACTGCACTAGCTCTCCACTGTTTGCAAGAGAAACATAAACCAGATTTGGATTATGTGGAGATTTTGCAAACAGAGCAACATTATTCAAAGAGAATGTTGCTGCAGATGCTACATATTATTAACAACAACAATGCTGTCAACCGAAGATCAGACTGTGAAAAGCTCAGCAGTGCACACAGTAGGATAAAGTATATGTGATTGTTTAGAGAAATGGACGTTTTTTTCCTGTCCACCAGTATATTTAAAATTCAAATTCAAATTTAAAAAACTTACTAATTAATGTTATTTCTTTGTAATAGATTTTGTTACTTGAGAATATTGTGTATAATGAGTGATTTTCTTAAATTAAATCTTTGAATATTGTTTGTAAGTTACTTGACGTCATATATAATATTTCTTTATATTAATGTATGTATGTATTACTTTTATATTTTTTATAAATAAAGGCCTGATTAAGAGCATAAACATGATCGAAACGTTGTACATTAAATAACATCTGTAATTATTGACCTACAGCCCACTAAAAGTTATATATATATCTATCTTTATCGATAAAAAAGGTCACAAATATTAAATAATTTATTAAATCACTTTGAGTTAATGTTCACCAGCTCTCCGGCTATTAGTTAAACCGGAATTTATCAATGGCTATGTTTTGTAAATTGTGTCTACTACTTTGCGCAACTAATTTTTAGATCCATTCAATTTTGCATTTGCTTAGTTTTTAGTTAGTACGTATGCATGTAAAAAATTATTTAATATATTTTTGTTAAATTCATATTTTTAAACAGATCAACAATGGGATGGATCGGCTATTAAATTGCGTGATTCGAATGCATTTGATGAATTCCTTGGAGTTGCAGCTCAGTTTAACTTAGATTTAACTGCATCCAAGAAGAGAGATCCACATTTAGATGATTTGCTTTCATTGTTTGGGGTAAGTAAACAGATAAGAAATTCCAATAGTTTTTAGTTTTTTTTTTTTTTAAAATACAACTGTACATATACAGTGGTGTTAAAATCATTCCGGATTTTTTTGGTCAACTGCATTGAGTGTTGGTTTGTGAGATAAAAATGAACAAATCAAATATTTGTAATTTTCGCCATGTTTATTAAACAATTGTATGATTTTAAACAAAAAACATGGTAAATTATCCATTAAAACAAAAAATAATGGTCAAAAATTAAAGTTGATCTTGTACAATTAATTACTATTTTGTATTTAATATTTTGTCCAGTAACCCCTATTTTTTATCACAGCTCGACATCGACGAGGCATTGACTGAATTAAATTTTCGAAAATAGAAGCAGGAATATTCTCCCATTCATTTTTCAAGGTTGCAAAAAGAAAAGTTGTTGACGTGTGCTTATTTTTCCCAACCCGCCTTTTTAAAATGGCCCACAAGTTTTCAATTGGGTTTAGATCGGGTAATTGAGACGGCTATTCTAAAACACGAATATTTTTAGTCGCAAACCACTCTCTTAGCAGCTTTGTAGAATGTTTGAGGTCATTATCCTGCTGAAAAACCCAACGCAAAGGCAATTCTTCCTCTGCATATGGAAGCATTACTGACTCCAAAATGTCCTTATATTGAACCCGTGATTTGGTGTATTGGACCGCAGCCTGCGACTGAAAAACAGCCCCAAACCATCACCGAGGCTCCACCGTGCTTAACTGTAGGGAGTACATTTGCAGGCTTTAATCGCGTACCTTTTGAGCGCCTTACTGCCCTTGCACCATCGGAGTAAAACAAGTTGAATTTGATTTCATCACTGAAAATCACGCTCCTCCATTTGCTTAAAGATCAGTTAAGATGATTTTTTGCAAATTCAACCCTGAGTTAAATATTTTGAGTAGGAATTTAAAGTCTTTTCCAAACACCTTTCATGGCTTACCTTTTTCTACGATGTTTAGCAGTAAGAAGAGGTTTCTTCGCTGGTCAAAATGCAAAAAGACCGAAATCTCTTAAACGCTTCCTTACCGTACTTGGCCCTATAGGTAGATTTAGTTCATCACAAATTATCTTTGAAGTTGCAAAAGGGTCTTTAAGCACAAAAATCCTTATGCGCCTATCAGTTTGAACAGTTGTTTTGCGAGGGCGTCCACCAAAATGATCTGCTTCTACTGATTTCCCGCTTCTAAATTTTGTAATGATGTCACAAGCCGTTGACGTTGGAATTTGCAATATTTCAGATATTAAATTTTGTTTTGTACCGACTTGGAACTTTTCTATTACCTTGTATCGAATCGCGTTGCTATAACGTGTTTTAGCCATTTTCTGCACTATATAATTTCAACTAACACAGCTCTCAACTTGTAAAGTCTGTTTAATCTACGGCGTGAGTCAAAAGACTCGAAAAAACAGCTACTTTAACATCGAGACTCGCAATCTCCCTGCAATCCGTTAGTTTTGCACAGGCATGTTATTGAATAACTTTATAAAATATTTTTTTTTTATTGTTCTTGTCATCGTAGCATTATATTTTTAAGGTTATTATTAAATTGTCTCACACCCTTTACAAATTATTGAAAACCTATGGAAAGTTATTAGTTTTCTACTTGATATTAAGAAAAACATTATACTGAGGAAAAATCCGGAATGTTTTTGGCAGCACTGTACATTGCATGTATACGTACATATTGTCAGTATGAATAGAGTTTAGAGTCTTGTTTGTTTGGTTTGAACTTATTTGTATCATAGTGTATTCATGCAACTTTACAGAAAGATATAACTTTCCGCAAGACGTTTACAAGAACACCCCCTTAAACGTGGGAGATACTCAAATTAAACGTCACAAATGACTTTTCCAAGTTTATTAGGTTTATTTCTAAGCCTTCCGCATCATATTCATGAGAGATCAGTGATTTTCAGTATATTTTAAAACATCAACACAAGATTCTAAAAAAAAACAGCTACAGATTAAAAGCAAGTAAAATGCGCAAGTCGGTCCGGAGGTCTAGGATTTAATTCCAATCTATTTCACCTAATTTTTACTTGCGATATACGTAGTAAAGGGCAAGTTTAGGATTCGTGCAAAAAAATTCGAAATAATAATTTTCCCTAACATTACGATGATAGAGAACGCGAAAAAATCGGGCCTCACAATTCTGTCTATCTGTCTGTCCGTTTGTCTGTCTGTACCTCGACCTACAGCCTAAACGGCTGAAGCGATTTTCTTCACACTTTGGACTTAAAGTTCTTGGATTCCCTAGAGGGGAAATTGAATTTTTTTTATTTAAGCTCAAAATATAGCGGTACCTGCCAAACAACCAATATACAAAAATTGATTTGTTTCAAAAACGGCTCCAATGATTTTGAAAAAAAAAATATGGGCCACTATAATATTACAACAATTAATTTATTTTTATTAATACACTCATTTTCATACATTTCTATAACTCTTTTTAAAGGCTTTCACTTTACGCCATACTGCTGAAAAGCGCGATTAAAGTCGCGGATGTAATAACTAGCTTATCATCAATTAGATTATCAATACAAATCTCTTGAAATGTATCTCAATTTATAGGGTTTGACTCCCTGAGTCGGAAAATATAACTGACAGACGTTTTAAATTACGCCAAACTATTACAATCCACGATATAACTCGCCTTCGAATATAATTATTGTTTTTTTTTTCAATTTACCTAATTAAAAGGTTTTGACTAGCTGAAACAGAAATTTTGAATGAAACACGTTTTAAACATACCAAACCATTCAAATTAGCGATATAAGTAGCTTATACATATTATTTTCTTTATGAAATGTGAAATTGCACTCACACTCAGTTCAAGTTTTCATAATTGTAGTAAGCTCGCTACGACATAGCTTTCTTATGTCGCTTATTTGAATAGTTTGGTGTGTTTCCTTCAAAATTTCTTTTTCAGATAGTCAAAACCTTTTTATTAGGTAAATTGAAATAAAAAACAATAATAATATTTTAAGGCGAGTTATATCGTGGATTTCAATAGTTTGGCGTAACTCAAAACGTCTGTCAGTTATATTTTCCGACTCAGGGAGTCAAGCACTATAAATTGAGATACATTTCAAGAGATTTGTATTGATAATCTAATTGATAAACTAGTAATAACACCCGCGACTTTTATCGCGCTTTTCAGCAAAACGTCTGTCAGTTACATTTTGCAACTCAGGGACAAGCCCTTCAAATTGAGATGCATTTAAAGATATTTGTATCTTGAATCTTTTTGATAAACTAGTAATAACATCTGCGACTTTTATCGTGCTTTTCAGCAGTTTGGCGAAACTCAAACGCCTGTAACTTATAAAATCACTTTCTTGAGTCAGAACCTTTTAATTGGTAAAAATTTGGAGAAGATACCACTAATATACAATTAAAAAATAAATAATAACATACGCGAATTATATCGCGGCTGTCAGTTGTTTGGGGCCGTCTGTCACTTACATTTTAATTTTTTTGGGGTCAAGACCTTTTGATTGGGATACATTTCAAGTGGTTTCCCTCAAAATCCTCTTACTAAAAAAATAAAAGAAAAAATTCGCGATTTATTTCGCGACTTTCCAGCTGTTGGGTGACACTATAAACTCCTTTTTTTTATACATTAATACTCTGGTAGTCAAGACCTTCCGATTGCGATACATTTTGGTAGCATACATCAATTATCTAAAAATTTCAATAAAAAATCCGCGACTTTAATCGCGTCTGTCGGGGGTTTTGGGGCCACTTAGACGTCTGTCATGTACATATTCGCACTCAGGAGGTCAAGATCTTTCGTTTGTGATACATTTCAAGTGGTTTCCTTTTTGACAAAAAACGCCAAAAAAAAACGCGTGATGCACTTTTACGTGGAAACGGGGCCACTACATGCTGGCAGACGAACGTATTCGTTATCACCTTCACCAGGACTACGTATACTATTCATATCTTTTGGTTTCCTTTCACGACCAAAATCTGCTGCTGACTCTCGGTCTATTATAATTTAAAAAATTAATTTTTAAGAAAACCGCTCTAACGATTTTTGAATTTTTTTTTTGCATAAATTTATATTTATCAAACAAATCACATGGCATACTTTCTTTTAGCTCTATCTATATTTAAATAACAAATTTATAATAATTTGTATGTAAGAGGTCCTTTTTTTTTTCTACAAACTTTTTTTAATGATATCAACATTTTATGGAACCAATACATATGCACATTGTCAACTTCAAGCTACGTTAAAGTTATTAGCTACTCGAACAAGATTGTGCGATCTAGTTGTGCCCATTTTTTTTTTTCCAAGGGCTGCCTTTCGCGAAGTAAAGACAAAATCTCCTAAAATCATAAAAAGAGACCTAGAAGTACGGTCGAAGCACAAAATGCAATTTAAAAAAAAGAAAATGTACACTTTGGTAAATGTTCATGTAATTGTTGAGAGGGAACCTCAAATAGTACAGGTACAATATGACATATAAAACAAACATTTGTGAGAAAGATACATTTACCATGATAAGAATGACGAAGCGAAAGTGTCTATAAATATCTTGTTGGTAACGGTATTTTTATTATATTCAGAGTTGAAAAACACATTTAAACATGTTCAATTTTTATAGTCTCTTCTTATTCTTGATTTTAATGAGAAATTGAACATTTATACCAAGTTTTATCAACGGATGGTTTCCAGCAATATTTACCTATCGTACTGAAAATATTCTAACTTACATACAAATGACTATAACTTTTTTTGTCTAGTACTATCGTCTTAGTTTTAATGTTTTTAGGTTCTCCAATAAAAATTACATTAAAATCATATGTCATATGCATCAAGATATTTTTTGTATTACTTTGATGCACAACAACCTTCCTCCTCTCCAACTAAAAAAAAAAAAAAACATTATCTACAAGATATTTGTATAGATTCTTTTGATTCTCCATTCTTATAGTAAAGTAGCGTTTTCATCAACTTTCATGAGGGTAGTAACTTTTTATTTCCCCGAAAGATTTTGTGTACTATTTAACCGGTACTAATACTTTTTAAAAAAGAAGAGAAAATAGTGCGTGTTGAGATTTACTGAGCTTCTCGATATGCCCAATTAAAAATTCAAAGAATCAAAATGAACAAAATTAAAAGATGCGTGTGAATTTCATTGATCCGATGTTATTTAAGTTTCTGTTTATTTTTTGTTGTTGTTTGAAAATGTGTATCTATTATATGAAAAAATGCACTAAAGATTTAATGTCATTTTATAGGAAAATTCGTGATGCCTAAACATAATTATTAGTTCCCTTGCTTCTAACGTGTTTCAAAAAAAAATTCGTTTGCATGAAAATCCAAGCCCTAGTTATGCTTGAGCTAGTAATGTGTCCTTTTCTTACCTATTTAGTTTTGATTTATTGTACGCTTTATTACAAGCCAAACAAAAATTTAAAAACTATAAACATTGGGGCATATTCATAGCCGCAGATAGACCCAGGTTTAATTAAACTACAGTTTAAGACAATTTTGGCTCAATGAATACAGACCGATTTTAATTACAAATTGTTGGTTTTATATTTTTATAAGATAATTTACTTGGTATACTACACAAATAACTTCAAATATTTTGAAATGATAAACTTCAAACAATAGAATCAACGTCCGAAAATTCAACCAAAGCTATGTTTAACTTAGACCCAGGTCTAAAATGAATATGAATATACCTCATTATATTTAAATAAAAATAGACAAAACCTATGGAAATGAGGTCACTTGTGCTTTTAATTGAATAATATTCAATCACTACACTTAAACAGTACTAACTCTATTTCTAAATCTTCATGTTTGTTTTTTTTTAAATAAAATGTTAAGGGTGCTCCAGAATGAAAAATTATAAAATACAAAGAGTCTCCTGTCCTCAAAATTACTTTCGTGCATTTGGAGGAAAACAAATAACCCATTTTGCTTTAAATAGCCCTAATAGCCCAAAATATTTTACCTTCACCTGTCGTAATCGCGCATCATTCTTTATTTGAAAGAAAGAAACAAACAATCCAACGGTTTTCCCAAAGCGCCATCTGTTGTGAATTTCTTTTCAAAATATTCATTCCTAACTACCTTCTACATGAACCTATTCACCATCAAATGAATTCAAGAGAATTCATCTGAATTCTTGTTGGCTTGCAAGTTGTGCAAGCAAGTGCCTGCCATTTTTATCGATTAAATGTTCATTATATTCAGCAATTTAAATACACAGCTGAATAAATCAAAATCGGCCATCTTCAAGAGTTTCACTTCACCACCACTCCCAACACCGTCGACAACCATAGAAAACACACAAAAAAATACTAAATAGTCGTTCGTTTATTAGTTGACGTGAGCTGAGGTGAAGATAGATTTTTTTTTAATTCTAAAATCCACCGAAAAGAAATTTTACACCTAAAAAAAAATATATTTAATCTCAACAAAATTGCATTTATCTATTTTTTTTAAAGTAATATTTCTTGTCTGAAGAATTGTCTAAAAATTCTGTGGTTTCTCTCCCATTTAACTCAGTGGAATTTTGCTATAAAAAGTTTCAACAAAAGTGCGTATAAGAACAATAAATCTGTGCAAAAGAAAGATGTGATGAGAAAGTGCTTTCTGGAATGGTGATTTTTTTTTTAAATAACGTCATACTTTTAATAAATTCAGGCAAAGAATTTACCCACCTATTGATCTTTTCTACACAAATCCTATTTCTATTGTTCTGTTCAGCAACAAAAAAAAAACCTTTGAAGTAGCTGATTTTGTATGAACAAATCTCGTTTCCTCTTTCAGATCATTAAAACCCGATCCGAGCATCCACCATCGTTCATTTTTTGCTTTTTTTTTTCTCTGGCATCAGCGAGATTAGTATACGTTGACGACGATTCGCTGCTTCCTCCCGGTACCCGGTGCGTCACGGTGGCAATAATGTGCCTACGTGGAGCAACCACGAACCAAATTTGGAATATTTTTCTTCTGCATGCGTCAAAAATTGGTGATACACTCTGTCCATTTGGTGGACCTTTAAAGTGAATTATTATAATTTATTTAAAAAAAAAAAACACCTTGATAACGATAAGAATCTCTGACACCAGTTTTCCAGTGCTAGTATAAGCTCAAGGCGAAAACAACTTATCAGTGCAAAAGCCGGGTTGTTATCTGCTTGTGCTGCCATGCCCCATCGTTTCCACTGACTGATAAGTATGTTCCACTTGGGTGGGGACTGGGGAGATTTATCTTTCTTTTCAATTGCTTTTCTGTTAAGTGCATGTATTTTTTTTTTTTGTTTTAATCTATATTGTTCAATTAGTAATTGTTGTAAATCTTTGATTAACCAATTCATTTGCACCACGTGGCACAAAGCTTTTACTTTTTTTTTTTAATTATTAGAAAGTTTGACGATGGAGAGAGGAGGAGATTAAAATGGGGAGCATTTCATTTTCTAACTACACAATTTTCTTTGCAAAGTCTGACGCGTGTCTGTTGTGCAAAGTTTTAATCAATTTTCTTTCATTTTAATTGGAGGAGGGGGAGGAATTAATGCTTGGGAATTATTTCGATTCACACATGCTCCATTAGAAATATAGGTCATTCAAAAAGTATGTAATTGTTAAGGTGTTCACCCTTTGCAAAAAACGGCAATTTATAATTAAAAAAAAAAAAAAAATGGTTATGAAGAAGATTCCTCTGGGAATTTTGTAGGCAGCTAGAAACAGGTATAGGGGGGCACCTACGTAGACAATATTTCTTAACGTTCATTAACGCTAGACTGATGGGTCAGATGTTATCATCTTCTGCTGCGCTAAGCAACACACATTTAGTTAATTAAAATGTGCTTAGGTATTTAAAAGTAATTTAATAGAAACAAGTCAAGTCAGTCAGTCTGTTTCCATACCAACTGCAATTTATTGTACGTAATTTCATTTGAGTCTATTTTGTTTGCAGTGTTTAATGTTTGTGCAAAACTTCATATATGTATGTAGGTTGCTCTATTGAAAAATATTAAGAGAAGATAATTATTTGCCGAATTTAATACAAATTTATTTATCTAGCTATGTAGGTATTCACATTTACATACAGACATATGTATATGCGGCTATAGTCAACTCGTCTATATATTTCTGTTTTCAGATTTAGCTGTAATACTCGAAAAAAAAAAAACAGTTTCTTACACATAGGTAGGTAGATAGCTTTTCAGTTTCAAATTGTTCGTTAATTAGTAACTTATCTTTGATTGCTTCTAATCACATTCGAAGCGGTTTCTTGCATTCGGTTGATTTGATATAGGTAGGTAGGTAGGTAGGTATCGTTATTATAAACTTGATGGGTAAATATTTACAATGTACCTACAGGTAGGTAGGAACCTGTCTTATACTTTAAATGATGTTATAAGTAGAAGTCTTAAGTTCGTCATTAACAACTCTTACCGGAATACCTACCTTTAAACAATTCATTACGTTTGTTTGCAGTTATCAATGGTATACCTATGCGGCGATGTAGATATCTAATTTTTTTTTATTTGTAACTACCCACCCACACATGTACCTTACTTAGTCCCGGTTAACTTTTTTTTTTAAATTTGTTTTTATCTACAAGCAGTATCGCTATCCAAATCAAATACCTAGTTTTCAATCTTTACAAGTTTCAAACAATAAATTGATACCTAAACAAAACGATAATAATTTGAAGATGATTTATTGATTTTAAATTGGTTATTAAAAATGTTTACAAGCGTAGATACGATGTCAACTATGTTGTCAGACAAAATCCACTTGAGTTAATAGGAATAATAAATGATTACTGAGTAATTATTGTTGACCTAGTGATTGGAGATATTAGCCGTGTTTTTTGAGAGAGTGTATAACAACATGGTTGCCACTGGACTGGAAAGTCAGGGAACGTCAGTGAATCAAAAGTCAGGGAATTTCAGGGAAAGTCAGGGAATTTGGAGAGCAGTCAGGCAAAACTTTTAGCGCTGGCTGATTTAAAAAATTGCTAAAATCTTCCTTTAGAGTTCTGGAATTCCAATTCTTGTAGTGAGAATCATATAAACTTGAGGACAGGCCTCGAACACTAATTATCGTTTTATGTTTTTCATTTTCAACTAAAGGAAATAGTCAGGATAATTGTTAGATTTGCTTAGAAGATCGTCTTACTAGATATTGTCTTAATCAGCTAAAATAATTTCTACTTAAAAATCTAAAACTGTTATTAAAAAATGTTTACTATTCACAAAAAAAAAAAAAAAAACAAAATTATAGTTCATATTTATAAATTTTCATTGTTCTGTATTAGCCAGTTATGAAAATTACCAATATTTGGGAAGATAAAGAATTTTCAATAGGGACATAACAATGTAATTTAATAGACTCCATTTAATCCACAAAAAGTAGCTGTTCGGGTGGATATGAAATCCATCCAGCTACATCGCTAATGATGATTTTTCGATAAAATTTAGGTGAAAGTTACGACCACCAAGTCAGAAGTTTGGTATACAGGGTCTCCCTTAATACGTCAGTATTATTTTAGGGCATAATTCTTGGGTGTATTCTAGGAAAAAAATTGTTCTACAGTAAGGACCTATCTCCAATTTTGATATCATTTATCGGGGATTTAAGAAAAGTCTTACTTTGGTCTGCCCTGACCCATGTTAACGGTAATTGCGCTGTTAATAATAATGATAGAAACTTCTTTTAGGCTTTTTTTTAGAAGAAACACCAGCCTTTGTAACTGCGTTTAAATAAATTTGATATCTTTTCTCACTCTTAAGATATTCAGTTTTTGCCGGTGTTTTTCCAAATTATCATAAAATCTATGGGTTCTTCGGCAAACGTGTTATTGACTTTTATTTTTAGTATTGTTACATACATTCAAAATAAAAAATTAAAATATCATGTTCATTACGCATTTTCTGGAGAAAATTGACCCGAAAGTCAAAAAATTAGCATGGGCAGGAAAAAGAACAGCCTGAACACTGAATATCTTATGACTAAGAAAAGGATATTAAATTTATTTAAACGCAGTTACAAAGGATAGTATTTCTTCTAAAAATAAAGGCCTAAAAGAAATTTCTATCATTAGTACTAACAGCGCAAATACCATTTACATGGGTTAAGGTACATCAAAGTAAGACTTTTCTTAAATTCCCGATAAATGATATCAAAATTGAACATAGGCATTTACTGTAAACAATTTTTTTCTTAGAATATACCCAAGAATTATGCCCTAAAATATTATTGACGAATTAAGGACATCCTGTATCACAATACACATCTCTAAGGTATTATCAGGCGCATCTTGTCAAATTTCAAGATGGCTGCCCCTTTGTGTAAGTACCTACACAGTAAACAAAACCAAAATTTTTGGTGATTGTTTGAAATTCAATTTTTTTACTATTGATTGAACGCTAGTGATATTACCTGTAATGTTATGTATCTTGACCCTGTATAGCAATTTTGAATACATTCCAAACCTGGACTGATGTTTTGGCATTGACAAATATTATATACTAACTTATTACAAAACCTTTTACAGTTAAATGGATAATCATAACAAAATAATTTTAGAGATCCTAACAAAACGGAAATAATAGATAAGTAGTATTATTTTTAATTCTATTAAAAATTTAAAAAAAAATTGAAATTTGGTCAGGGAAAACTTAAAAAATTGGTTAGGGAGAGTCAGGGAATTTTATTTTAAAAACTAGTGGCAACTATGAACAACTAAGCTAAATTTTTACACGCAGATCAATAACAAATAAAATTATTAAACAGAATTTTGTTTGTGTTTTCCGTGTAAAACTTGTACTGAGTTGCTAATCAAAATCACTCTCAAAAACCCGGCTATTATACATACTAAATGTTAATTACGAAAAAAAAAAAAAAAACGAATAGGTACCTACGAACAAAAAGAAATTTTCAATTTTCCCAAGCACTAGAAGACAACACCATTTGGTTGCGAATTAAAAATGTATAAGCTTAATTAGTACCTAGGTATTGTTTCAGTTTACCAAAAAAAATCGGTATTAATTTTCGTTTTTTGTTTTTAATTTTGACTTTCAAAGTTTTTTTTTCTTTAAACAACAAACAAAAAAAAAGAATCGTTAATTTTGAGTTATTTTTGCTTGCGCTATAATTTTAGGTAGTTATTTTAGGCACAAGTACATACAAATAAGCAGGTAGGTAGAAGTCGAAAAATCAATTTCGCGATTGTAGTCAAAGTTGACATAACGAAGATATGTATGTAGGCAGGAGAGATAAAAAATATATGTCTTGCAATTCAGTCTATCTGGCTAGAGCGTCAGCAACTTACTAAACGGTTTTTGTACCCCTGAATCGGTTTTCGTAACCCAGACGGTTTTTTTTACACCAGATGTTTTTTTTAGGACCGCCAATAGGCGTTTTCCTTTTTAGCTAAGAAAAGAGTTCTGAACAGAGTTCGAGCATATCGAGCATGCTCTGAACATCCTCTGAACAAAGCGTGTTGTGGTTCTAAGTGCTCAGAATTATTTTTGAAACACACCTGAACACTAAGTTGTAACTTTTTTTTTCAATTTCACCTATCAAATGCTTGTGTTCAGCATTCAACTCGGTCTGCTCAGTTAATTTATTCTGAGCTCATAGAGCGCGCTCTGAACAAGCTCAAACAAAAAACGAAAAACACAAATTTGAAGCTCTGAACGTTCAGAGGTAAAAAAGAAACACAATTTTTTGTTTGACAGTTCAGGCTCTGCTCTGAACTAAAAAAGAAAAACGCCTAATATTGGTACTTGTAACACCTATAATTTTAACTTGCGCTATAAGTAGGTACTATATGGCGAGTTTTGGATTCGTAAAAAAAATATTCAATGCGAAAAAAGTGGGTGTCGCAATTCTGTCTGTCTATCTGTCTGTACCCTTACCTGTACCTTAAACCACTGAAGCTATTTTCTTCAAAGACTGTAATTACGGGTTTTAGAGAGTTGCAATTTTGTTTAGCTCAAGAAGTAACGGTACCTGCCATACAACCATTATACCAAAATTTATTTAACTTAAAAACTGCTATTGATTAATATCATGTAGTACTATTGAGAGTATGATCAATATTTTGGAAACAAATTGTACCATTAACGGTTAATAACGACACTTGTCATAGAACCGATTTTTTGATTTTTAATTTTCTCGTAAAAGTCTTCACCGATTTCGACCAAATAATCAAATTTCATACATACAAGAGGTCCATCTTAGTTTAAACAATTTTGTTTACCTATCAAAACAAATGTTCAAAAAAAAAAAAATGCTTGGATACATAAAATTGATTTATTATTTTATCAATAAATATTTTTTTTAAATTTTATGTAAAATTGTATTTTAATAAATATCAAAAGTAATTTTTTAACAAAAAGTAAGGTACAATTAAAAAAAAAATCAGTTTATTATTTAATTGGTTAAGGAAACCTACCTAAATTTTATTAACGGTACCTGCCATAGCTGCTTCTTTTTAAATTCGAATTTCTTCAGATGCTTACGCAAAGTTTAAACTATGTGTGATCATAATGGTGCATTTTATTTGTTTTGAAAATTGTCACTCCTCTCTAAGCAGGCATTCCCCCGTGGGACTGTTTTAAAATGGCGTCTGAAACTCCAAGATGTAACAGGGAGCAGTTGGTTCCTACCATAATACTTCGAGCCAAACAAATATTTCTTTTTGTGCCCAACCTTCAACATAAAGGCACTTTTATCTTTTCAATGATTGAACTAACTTACTATTGATCATTGAAATCTTAAAAGTCATTTAATATGAAACTTATGAGTAAAACTCAAAATGTATATGTTTAGAAATATTAATGCAGTCATTAGGTTTACTTTGGTATCAAAAAATCTTTGATTTTGCTTTTCTACGGTTTCAAAATTGTAATAATTAAAATTATGGTTTACAATTTCCTTAAGGTTCTTAGTTCTTATAATTCAATTAATGAAATCTACAAATTTTTTAGGCGTTACACATTTGTATGGCTTCTGATAATAAAAATGCAAAAAAAATGTCACAAATAAAAATAAAAAAAGTCTTGATAACGAATTTTATCTTAAATTTCTTTATATGTAACTCATCAAATTTATATCCCCTTTAAAGTTTTTTTATAAAAAAGTTTGAACGATTCCTAGACTCATTTGATGAATCGAAATTTAAATATTTTAGTTTAACTTTAATAAGCTTTTGTTCACTCTCAGATCCCATACGGAAGGACGGATATGCTCCAAATTTGATACAGAGCACTTTTATACGTATATTATTCTCTATAGTGGAGATTGCCATTTTGACAGAAAGGTTCATATTTCTAAGTATAGTAAGGGTTCGCAAGTTTTACAAAAAAAATCATAAGCAAACAAATAATCAAAGAAAAAACCATGAACAACATAAATGCATAACTAATGAGTCTTTGAAAAAACCGTGACTTATTTTGTTAATTCTTACATTTTGTTCTAATCTTACAAAATGTGTTCTTTTATTCTTATCGCAAAAGAAAAAAAAATTCTCAAAAATTACATTTATTTGATAATAAATAATAAAATAAATGAATGACGTAAGAAATCGAAACCTTTTTACTTGTCCATAGATGTATAAAATCTTGTTCTTTGCTTATTACCGTATTCAAATTGATTGTAGCAAAAAATCTTGTTAAACAAAGAAAAAAAACTAAACCCAATTTATCTTTAAATTATGCAAAATAGAATACTCCTTTATGATAATGCCAAAGGTTAATAGCTCTACCGGGTATCCATCTCCCTGTATTGTGTTATCTTTATATCAGGTGTGAAGTAATGAAGTAAAAAAACTAAAAAGGAAAATTCAAACTCTTGATATGACGTAGAACAGCCAATAAGGTTCAAAACCACTTGTGTACTCTGTCATCACAGATCAAATATTGATTTTGGTAAACTTAATAAATAGCCTTTCTGAATTCACAATACCATTTTGTGTTCAAAAGTATACACAGTATAGTACTAACGAAAACATATGTACATATATTATGTTCCCACGTGTGTTAAGCATAGAAATTTATTTCCAGTTCAAAATAATCTTGTATATGAATTCTTAGTAAATTAAGTTCGATTTCAACATTTTTTAAGTTTGCCTTTGCTTGTAGACATAATTTCACAAGAACTAACAAACTGTCGATGAATTTAATAAAAGTTGCCCACTAAATATTAGGTTAATATAACTAACCACTGTAGAAACTGATACTGTCTAACAACAGCTAAAACCGAAGCCGATGTCATCATGAATCCTTATACAGCTAACGACGAACACTGATTTCACATGATGACTCCGTCATCACGCCATAATTAATTGTTATTTGCGAAAAATCTTAGCCTGGGGGGCCTGGTTGTTAAACCCAAACTGGAAAGCACTTTCTAAAACATCTTGATACCTCTACGACAATTCATATGCTAATTTGGTCATCAATATACCTACATATCTATTTTTCGTTTGCAGTTTATCTCTTTTGATTAAGAAAATAAAACAAATTGTTGCTACGTAAACTTTATTTATTTTACAAAATAAAATAAAATGGCACAAAATACAAAGAATCAAAAAGCCAAACAAACCAAACAGCAGACCAAGAAGGTAACAATTCAATACATAAAATTTTTTATTTATAATTTATTCTTTTATTTTTTAAGATTGTTTTACAATTATTATTGATTTGTCTTAACAAAATACTAATTCTTTTTTTTTTTTGTTTAGAATGTACAAGACAAATCAACACAACAAAAGAAGAAAACTGCATCGGAGAAATCTGGATGCGGTTGCAAATGGTTCCTTGGTAGTATTGTGTTAATAGCAGTAATCGCTGGCGTACTGCATTATGATACAAACACAAATGGCAAAGGTGTATTCGCAAATTCGGCAACAGGAAAGATGCTTAAAAATGCCGGCCTACTGCCCCATGTGGAGAAGGCTTATGTTGTTGTAATGACAAATACAGCACGAGGCTATAAGTGGGCCGAACAAAGGGTGCCGGGATATATGGCACCTGTTGGGCAATTGGCATGCGATATGTTTAAACTCATTCGCAATACGGCGTGCAGTGTGTGTGGAATAGTAAAAGATTATGCTGTGGGCAAATGGCCGGTTGTATCAGCAGCTGTAAGTATGGTTTTTATTATTATTATTTTTTATTTATTATACACTTCAAAGTGGTGTCATAATTATGTTGCCATCAGGATGGTAATAAATATATACGGTGTTGTTTCAGAAACGTGAAAGATTTTTGTGTGTTATGACCAAAAATCTTGTATCAAAATGTTCGATTCTCGTCAATTTATGTTCCATGAATTTGCTGAGGCCAGTAGTTTAGCAGAATATTTTCTCCTTGTGAGGTAGATCAATTATGTGAGAAATATTGAAAGTGTCAGTGTTCTGGTTCGAGAAAGAGATAAAGCTTTAATTTGTTAGTAACAAAGATTTATGAATTACAAATTAAACAAAAACAATGAAACTAAAATAATGAGGTTTACGATTATAAATTCAAATTATATTATTTCCCAACTGAATAAAAGAAACTATGCATTTCCATATTGCAGCTTTTTATAAAAATTGATTTTGTGTATTATAAACTTGGTCAGATAGAAAAAATAGTGCCAACAAATATATCCATAATTTTTCTTGTCTCATGTTTTTGATTTTTTCCAGCTATAGCTAGTACTATAGTATAGGGCCAGTTTAGGATTCGTTTAAAAATCGATTTTCCCTTACATTTCGATGATACATAGAGAACGCGAAAAAAGTTGGTATCGCTATTTGTCTATCTGTACATCGACCTGATCCTAAATGCTGAAATGTTTTGCCTCAACTTTTCACTTAATGTTCTTTAGTTTTGTAGTTTTAGTTTTAAGTTTAATTTTATTCATCTACGATATATTATCAACAGATTCCAAATTACAAATTCATATTCTTAATTCCTAGAATTAAATTTATGGTTTAAATAATCAATTAAAAGATTCTTAAAAACATTTCTAAGCAAACTTATATCTAAGTTATAATAAGCTTCATTAATCAATTAAGGTCAATAAAGGTTCACGTAATACATTACAAGTTCTGTGCGCAACCTCAAATAATAATGGCCTTTGTCTTAAAGCTCTTGAAGGAGCATATATATTTACCAAATCAAGTAAGTTTTGACAGTCAACCAAACAGCACAAATCATCACGAACAAACATTATACCATACATTTCTCTTCGTGAATGGAGTGTTTGCATTCCTAACAACAAACATTTTGATCGATATGAGTGATGTTATGTGTTAGAATTACCGAAAAATGTTCTTAAAGCAAAACGCAAGAAGTTTTTTTTTGACACTTTCAATTCTATTTATATCATGTTGGGTTGTTGGATTCCAAACATACATAGCATACTCCAACGAAGGCCTAACAATGCTACAATAAATTTGTTTTAGAGTCTGCAAATATGAAAAAAAGTAAAGCGGGACAAATGTATGCCAAAACTCTGAGCATGTGAAAGAGAACCACCAAGAAGATGAACATGTTCGTCTTCAAATCTGCATTATGGCACTTCCTATAAGCTTCATGCACGAAGATCTTCTGCATTTTGGTGTTCCCTCTGTATCCAACAAATGTAAATTTTAATTTTGTATCCCCTTTTTTTGCAGAAGTCGGACGAAGATACATGTAAATCCACCATTAAACTCCAACGAGTTTCTTTTTAAAAATCCCAACATATTGAATTAGCTTTTGAAATAGCAGAATTAATATGAAGTTTAAAAGTGAGCTTTTCATCAAATATAACACCAAGATCCTTAATATCATGGACAATTTTTAGTGTAAAATTTTCTAAAGAATATAAAGGAATTATATGTTATAAGGATCTGTTGTAAGACATCAAACACATTTATCAATATTTAATTGAAGATAATTTAAACTACACCACTTACAGAATGCAACAAGATCATTTTGAAACAGCATCCAATCACTTACGGATGAAATAACGGCAACAAACTTTATGTCATCCGCAAGTATAAGACATATACAAAATTATAATATGTTAGGCACATCATTTATATGCAACAAAAAGATAGGAGGACCCAGGTGACTCCCTTCGGGAACACCTGAGGTAACATGGATTTCTTTGGAGCATATGTCATCGACAACAACAAATTGCTTACGACCATATACATAGGATGCAAACAGGTTCAGGAACATACCACGAATTCCGTACGATTTTAGCTTACTTTGGTGATTTATAAGGTGGAAACTGAACTTTGTTTTTTTTTAGCTCAAAAAATAACGAAACCTGCAATACAACCGTAGCAACCCGTAGCGTAATGGTTAGTGCTATGGAGTGTCACGATGGAGGTCTGGGTTCACTTCCCAGCCTCGTCCACCTAAAAACTAAAAAGTTTTTTTCAGGGTTACTGCCTCTTGCGAGGAATTGACAAATCCTCCAAGAGTATCACTTGTCATGAATAAGTGCTTCTTGTCTAGCCGCCCGGATTCGGCATAAAATTTTAAGTTCCTTCAATTCCTGTCGACACGCGCACACAAGAATGGTTGCGAGTTGTTAGTAGCCCTGCTTCTTCACGAACCGTTGCGCCACCCAATTTATTTATTTATTTTATGCAATACATTCGTTCTGAAAAAAGACATTTATCTCAAAAACGGCTCTAACTATTTTGTTAAAAAAATTTTCCAACAACGATTGAAAAAAAAAAACATTTCAAACTTCTCGTTAACGACCTAACCGATTTTGACCAAATTTTGCATACAGGACAATTTTGCATATAAAGGTTTTCGAAAAAAATATATTATTAGATTTTAAAAAAAATAAGGGATTGATGAATTTTCTTAATATAAAGTTTAAAATTGTTTATTAATAAATACTAAAAATTTGAATACCAAAAACAAATAATTTGTGAGAAAACCGATTTATGATTGTTTTTTTTTTTTCATAATTTCATACTTATTTAAAACAGCGTGTCCATAAGGTTTTTTTTCATTTTGTTTAGCATACAAAATAACGTACATATTCGGCACAATTCAAAATAAAAATTCCCGGGGTAATCTCTTATTCTAAACTATAAATTCCCGGAAATTTGTATCCTTTTTCCTTATTTTAAGAAAACTTCGAATATGTCCACAAAATGGAAAATGGATATATATTTGATGTGACGCATTTTAATTTTGGGGAGTTATTTTCCCGGGGATTATTTAGAATTGAGCAGATTAACCAAACTTAATTTTGAAGTCGATTACGAAAATCCTATTTTTCTTAAAAACGCTCCCACAGGTTTTAATAACCAATGGCAATCAAAGTAAGGTATAGTCTTTATAGTCTTAGGCACACTCAAGTTACGAAAAGTGGTTATACATACATACATGATTTCGATCCAAACTATACCTATGGAGAATATTTTAAAAAGGAGTGTTTTTAAGTGAATGAAATTATGTAGTTAGACGGTTTATTTAAATATGAAAACAGAACTCCAACTATTTAATTTTTATAACTGTTTAAAGCATGGAGTAAGTGGGCGTCTCTTAGTACACTTTTAATTCGAGCGAAGAAGTGAGCTAAGAAACACCTTTTGTATAACGTCTTAAGGAACTATTTTTTTGGAATTGAAAAAAAAAAAAAAAAATATAGAGCCACAATTAACGGCTCCTAAGATTAAACCAACAGTTTTTAAAATTCTTAGCCACTTCAGCATAAAAGCAAGCAGGTACTACTTGAACTTCCTCTTTATTATTTCTTCTTCTGGATTTTATATCATATTGTATTATATTGTAATACCATTTTAAAAAAAACTCAGTTTTCAACGTCGAAATTTTTACCCTAGGTCGAAAAATTGTTTGCCTCACCAATTTTCGATTTGTATGCATTTTCTTTTGTTCCCATTATTGTATCATAGGTTCTGTATAATTTTTTCGCACACAAACTTAATCGTTTGCAAATTCAATCATAGTATACAAAACACCATCCATATGTAAGAGTATTAAAATCCGGTCAGTGGCCCTTGGAATTAACAAATAATTATATGTATGTTTATTCGTTCATTTAACACAAAAATTAGCAAATTCAGCAATTCTGATTATTATGGATTTTTTTAGCTGCAGTATTGATTTGACTTCGTAGTCTACTTCAAAGTTCCTTAGCATTCGCCTCGTATTGAGTTGAAACAATTGTTCAGATATGTCTCTGGAAGTAAATGTCAACGTTTCAGTTCAATGTAAATCTCAAGTTCTCAGCTTTTTACTGAAAGTGGTAATTTTCCCGAAGATATTTTCGATCCTAGAGTATTCTTTTAAATTTGACTGTAATTTCTTCTTTAATTATTATGTAGTTTTTTTTTACATTTTTTTAAATATCAATTTTACATTACAGTTGGAATCATACATCCCTGGCCTGCCGAAAAAGCTCGAAAATGTCACAGTATCGACTCGTGTGCTAATTTCCGACAGTCTCGGAAAAATAACTGAATTCTTCAAAGTTAATGTTTTTGTGTAAGTTAATCATTTTTTAGACAAAAATGAATTCAAATTAAATTGATAATATTTCAATTTTTCGTTACAGAGGAACATTATCGCCTGAAAATCTCGAAAAGGCTCTGAACCAAACACAAGTTGCAGTTGTTAAGTACGCTAACGAGTTTAGTCAACAAATGGACGCATGGGCGAAACGGAAATGATTCCAATAGAAAAATTATCCGCTTGAATGAGAGTGAATTATAAATAAATTGAATTTGAAATTTAAAAAGTAGAAGAAAATAAAATGAAAAAAAGTCAACAAAAAACTTTACACATCAAGAAGAAATAAAATAAAACAAAAAAAGTGAAAAACAAAAATTTTAGGTCTATTTTTTAAGATAAAAAGTAAACAAAAAATTTAATAAAAAAAAAAAAACAGAAGCAAAAACAAACAAAATATAAATGAATTGCGTGATTGATTACGGTGGAAAAATATATGTGCGTTTTTGATTGGTTCTCTTGATCTTAGTTATTTGTTTTTAAATTAAAAAAAAAAACAAAGAATATTTGAATTAAGAAGTTTATTTAATTTAGCTGATGGGATCTGGCTTTCGAATTATTATTTGTTGGAATATCACACTTTATTTAGTCGTATAAATATATTTGTTTGTTTGTTGAAAATATGGCCATTATACAATAACCAAATGCAATAATATACATATTTAGGTATACATTTCAATCATTCGTTGAAAACTAAAATACAGAAAATGCTAAATGATCAATTTATCAATCAGAATTTATCATAACTGCAATTTATTTGAATCCATCTAATGCTCTGCTATCTTCTTTCGAACAAAATCATTTATTCATGAAACGAAACATTTTTAAATCGCATTTGGATGCGATAAAGTTACTTGTTTTTTGCTTTGGTTTGTGTGTCATTGTGTGGAGCTCAAGACAATAAAAACAATGCAAGTCAAAAACTTTGGTAATATATGTAACGGTGTTACTTGGCTATTAGAATAAGAATAGATGAAGTCAAAATTTTGTATTTTTGATTGAAAAGTTATTCTAAGAATTAAGATTAATAGTATCGCAGTTATAACAAACATGGCGAATGATTGAAATGAAATTGTTACACATTATTTTTATTGCATGATCATTCGAAGAAGATTTCTTAAGATTAGTTTTTTTTTTTTTTTTATTTTTTGTCAGTCATATGTAGCTTTATAAACAAATACACATAACATTAGATTTATAAGACTATCAAAATAATGAAAATAAAAAACGATGCGTTCCAAAATCAGCACATTTTATTATACGTTGTATAACAAACATTTCCAGAACTGAATCTTTACCATTATTATACCTATTCTTTTTATTATTAATGACAAGTTAGTATAAATTAAGTTAAAATTTGCTTAGTAATCAACATACATTTTTTTGGTTTGTTTAAATAGAATTTATTATAATAAACATTTAATAATTTGTTTAAAAAAAATTGTAATAAAAGAGATTTTTGTTTAAATATTCAAGGGATTTTGTGTTTTTTTTTTTTTTTTGGATAAAACATGGGAAATGGAAGAAAAATCGTCCTACTTGCAGTGTTTACTTTTAGTCATATTTCTAAACGCCAGATTTGCGTTTGATTATGCATTTATGCGAGCAAATTGCACAGCATGTATGCGCTGAAATGGTAAGTTGTATTTCTAATTACTATAATATAATTACTGCACTTGTGGTTTTTATTTCTGCATTTTTTAAGTCTTAAAGCACAAAATATGCAAGTTTTGCCTCTAGTACTTTGCCGTTTGTATGGAAAAACATCTATTTGAAAAAAATTAAATTTTCCAGCGTTTTTCTCCTCGACGGAACTACATGGGTAATATACCGTCGTCGGAAATTTTTTGTTTCACAGATGTGCACAAACCAAAAATAATGTGCGTATGTAACCCCTAAAGGTAAAAATGGTTAAATGTCGAAATTGGGACGCAAAACTTGCGCAAATTATGCTAAGCAAATAGTTCTAATTGCAAACATAAAAATCCCTACAATGCAGGTTGTCCCAAACCGCAGTCGACTTTTACTTGCGCAAATGTAAATAATCAGCCCTATCATAGTATCCGATCGGAACGGAATTTTCTCCGAATTTTAAGAAATATTAAAAATATAAGAAATATCACTTCAATTTTTCCCTTTTCAACCGCACGTTGAAATAATTTTCCGGAGTTGTAACCAATTTATGAGAAATTTTTATCATAAAAATGAAAAATACAAAATCATTTTGTATTAGTCGGAGAAATTTACGTTCCGATCGGATACTATGATAGGGCAGAATATCTTGCGCTTTTAACTTGCATTTGAATTTGTTTGGCGTTAGTTGTGTCTGCAAATTGCTACACTTAATTTATTTGTTTTTTGAAGAAAAGTAATTTATATTTATGAAGGCTTAAAAAGCGTGTTAATACTACGTATTCATTAGAGCCGAAATGAGGTAATTTCGAAATTTGGCAAAAAAGTGTTTTCATTATCAAATTAGCTAATTTCATTTGACATCTCCGTTTATTTTTGTTGTTTTCTCTTTCTGTTTTATGTTGTTGAGTATAGTGTATTTATATTTTCATACAAAAGCTTTTAAGAGCTTTTGAAACTGATTCCCGCTGAATGCATTCACGTTATTTCGTGCAAATGAGGTTGAAATTACCTCATTTCGAAATGTGATTTTGTATGGGAAATTAGGTAATTTCGGATCTCATTTGGAAAAAATGTGTTTTAATTATCAAATTTGCTCATTTCATTTGACATCTCCGTTTATTTTTGTTGTTTTCTCTTTCTGTTTTATGTTGTTGAGTATAGTGTATTTATGTTTTCATACAAAAACTTTTAAGAGCTTTTGAAACTGATTCCCGCTGGATGCATTCACCTAATTTCCAACCTTGGGTGGAATCGGCTAAGGCGATAGTTGATTGTTGATCATCAAAATAAATGCTTTTGCTCCACGTAAGGTGATTATTAAATTGACTATCACTTTTTTGCTATAGTTTGTGGGTGACAGCTATTTAGGTGTCGTTTTCATACATTTTGCTTAATATTTTTGAGAAAAATATGTTGTGTTAGTTAAGCTCCGCCATAAATCGATTATTAAATGAAAAAAAGTTATCAAAGTAAAAATAAAATATAACAGTATTGTTTGTATATACATATATATAGGTACTCCAAAGCAAAGTTTCTATGTGAACGAACGAGAAATTACAAAAAAATTTAATTGCTCAGGAAGAAACCAAGGAATAAAGGAAATATTCTGGAACATCCTTCCCCAATGTACCTACCTATGATACCTCAAATAATATTTGTTAAGTAAATAAAAAGAAACTCACAAAAAACGTTTGCTTTTCTAAAGCATTTTATTCAAATACCATACGAACAAATAAAGTGTTTAAAAGGAAAACAATTTTATTGGCAATCCATTTGCATTGAAGCGCCAGCTGGTCCCCTTGATGCTTTAGGGATGTTCGCCCAGAGCTTGACAAGGCATGTACATGTACATAATATTTCTCCAGCTAGGTTAAAAATTGTGTTTTGCTTTTTTTAAACGAGTTAAGCATCGTACTATCCCCTAACATTTTACTTAAGTTTAAATCACCAACTCTTTATTTTATCTTTTTAGTATCGTACTTTATCCAGAAATTTTGAGAAATTTTCTCCAGGTATAGGATGGACCCGAAGGTTCCAGGTTCGAGTCCTGCTGGTACCCAACTTTCTTTTTCTTTTTTTCTTTTTTTTTTTTTGTAAATAATGAAGTTAAAATGATAAAAATATAAATATCGGGTACTTATTTAAAGCTCATGATGGGTTTCCATATAATTTATATACATATAATTAATTTACAACGCATAAAAACAATAATTGTGTTCATCAAATTCAAACCCTACAAATGTTCTGCTTTTTTTAATGATCAGTTTACGCAGAACAAAGAAAAGTTGATAATCAAAATTGATTATCAAATCAGCGACAGTCAACTATCGCCTTAGCCGATTCCACCCCTTATTTCGTGCAAATGAGGTTGAAATTACCTCATTTCGAAATGTGATTTTGTATGGGAAATCAGGTAATTTCGGATCTCATTTGGAAAAAATGTGTTTTAAATATCAAATTTGCTCATTTCATTTGACATCTCATTTCATTTTAAATTTGGAATGGCAGTTATCCGTTCATTTTTGTTGTTTTCTCTTTCTGTTTTATGTTGTTGAGTATAGTGTATTGATATTTTCATACAAAAGCTTTTAAGAGCTTTTGAAACTGATTCCCGCTGGAGCATTCACCTAATTTGCAACCTAATTTCGTGCAAATGAGGTTGAAATTACCTCATTTCGAAATGTGATTTCGTATGGGAAATTAGGTAATTTCGGATCTCATTTGAAAATTTGCAACGAAATTACCCCATTTGGTCCAGTGAAAACGGCATATTAAAGCCCGTATGATACTTCAATTTTTTCTCATTTTTAATTCATTAAATCATGACTTATTGTCAGCAAAGAGGAAAAGAGAAAATAGAATTTTTTGTGAAAAGAACGACATTATGTTTTGACAATTACAATGTCCACAAAAGTAAATATACACCAAAAACTAGTGTTCTCATGAGTCCAGTGTATACTTTTTTTGTAGTCACAGTGTACTTTGAAATAATTTTTAATTTTCAATTTCTGAAAAGTCAAAAAAAAGCTGCCAGAATCTAAAATATGTTCTTTTTTAATACATTTTTTGTGACTTTTTTACATTAATGTGGTTATTGTGTACGCGCTCACTCATATCGGTATTTTCAATTATAAATTGTTTGAACTACTCTAGTTTCATTTTTAATGCCTTAAAAATGAAAGAAAATGGTAGTATCATACGGGCTTAAGGAAATATTAGAAAACAGTACTCAATTTTCTTTTACCAAAGAATAAATACTTCGTAAGACGGCTTTCACACAAGGAAACTGAGTTGCCAGAAACTGGCTAGTTTGTGGGCGAGAAGGGTATGAGGGAAAATGTTTTGTCTTCCTTTTACGCCCTTCTCGCCTAGAAACTAAAAATCGCCGGCAACTCAGTTTGCTTGTGTGAAAGGGGTCTAAATGGAACAACCTTCTTCTAACATATAAAGGAGTAAAACAAAGGAATGGGGAAACTGGACGAGGGAAGGTGGGAGTACCTACTATGACTTTATTCATGAAGTGTAGATATGCCACAAAGCAACAACTCAGTCAAATCTTAATTAAAATAATTTTTGTTTGGGGGTCCATAATTTATTCCAGCAAAAATCAACAAACAACGCAAATGTCCATTCCGAAACGTCATATACCTACATGCTATTCTTTGAGTATATATAATATGGAGTGCTCGTTTACATTCCAAAAACGTTACCATCATAGGGGGCGCGGTAATCTATGCAGTAATCCAATTTTCAATATAGAGAGGGATTTTACAACAACACCGACTTAGCTACAGCTGTCAAAAAAACCTCTCATTGAAATCACGCCCCCTATCACAGGCTCAAGTACTACAATGCAGTGGGGTTAGGAACCAGCACTCCATATTATATATACATATGCTTTTAACATTTCAACTTGCTTCTTATATATGCTTTGCATGTATTTTGCTTTGCAAATGTTGCGTTTAGGAATTCGGCCTAGTATTTATCATTCAGTGGAAGAAAGATGTGCAAGGATTTGAGACTTAGTTTTTGGGTAAACAAAGTGAAAAGTGACAAACAAATCGCCAAGTTCGAATTTTAGGCTATTGAATGTACCTTTTAGTAACTATTGGATATGTTAGTCTGGAACTAAAGCTTAGACGGCTTTCACACAAGGAAACTGAGTTGCCAGAAACTGGCTAGTTTGTTGTGAGGGGAAATTTTTTGTCTTCCTCTTACGCCCTTCTCGCCCAGAAACTAAAAATCGCCGGCAACTCAGTTTCCTTGTGTGAAAGGGGTCTTACTTAAAACAAACAAATTCAACCATGCATTTCTGAGAGAATGGTCACACTGGTCATTTTCCAAAACTTTTGATGTATCTACCTAACTCGAAAACTAGTTCTACGAGTTTTACTAAAATGGCTTTGTTGGAAATAAGATTTCCATTTAAAATGGATGGTTTAAACAAATAAATAAAAAAAAATAAGCAGACAAAAATAATAAAAATCGACCTAACGCCCGTATGACACTTAATTTTTTCTTCATTTTTAACTCGTTGAAAATGAAACTAGAGTAGTTCGAACAATTTTATAACTTAAAACTCGGATATGAATGAGCGCGTACACAATTACCACATTAATGTAAAAATGTCATAAAAATGTATTAAAAATTTGATTTGTTTTGGGGGATGTTTGTGAATTTTTTGCACGCGCTGTCGCTTTTTTGGATGTGTTTAGCTGAAGTTTATGAAGGAAATTGGTTTAGTATGATACTAGTTAAAAATTATTTAAAATTTAAAAAATAATAACTTGTTTTTTAAATTAAATAATTTTAGTAAACTGTTAAAGAATTAGAAAAATGTTAAGTAGCATACATTTGCGCCACTGATTTTAATAAACTTCTCACGACTTTTTTTTCGCAAAGAAAGATGGAAGACACATTTAAAAATAAAAGAAGAAGAGACTTAGGTTAACCTGACGTTGTACCGTTGTATTAATTTGTGGTTAAAACATAAACATTTCTTTTTATGTTTTGTATACTAGGTATACGATAAGGATGATGACATCAATGACAATATGAAACACCTGATTATTTTTTTTTTGGGATATTTATAAAAATATGTACATATGTACTTAGGTATGTAGATATTTGTAAAACCCACCACCCATCTGGGTTAGTAATGAAAATTATACTCTGTCCAATGAATATGTGCAGTGCAGGCCTTATGGGAGAGCTTTCCTTTTCCAAAGGCTGCCTGCTGCATATAAAAATATCTCAAATCCCCTTAAATAACCACTGTCTGTATGTGCATTTTCTCGTGCTATTAAGGTTATCATTTCAAAATATTTGAAGCTATTTGTGTAGTATACCAAGTTTATTATCTTATAAAAATATGAAACCAACAATTTGTAATTAAAACGGGTCTGTATTCATTGAGCCAAAATTGTATTAAACTGTAGTTTATTTAAACCTGGGGATATCTGCGACTATGAATATGCCCCAATAAGTTTAGATGACGAAAGCAACAGCAGTTACTCGTCGTCAAATGAAATAATTTGATATGGTGCTGTGTAATATACATTGAAATTAAGTTATAATTATTAGATTTTGGGATTTGCATTTTAAGAATTCAATTAATGATTTTCTTAAAATGAATTTCGTTGTTTTAAACTAAATAATAAAGCATAGCTGGCAGCCCTTCTGAGCTTTTTGCATTTTTATAGTATGCAGTACGGAAACCCTTGACAATTATTTCTTTCGCACAACTAAATGGGATTCCTTTGCAGTTAGAGTGAGATACAAACGTCATATCTTCCCTGTACTGCACAATTCATTGGACAGAGTATAGAAAATACCCTTCAAGCAAAATCACGGACCCAAATTTCTCGGTTCACTTGGGACTCCAAAAAAAATGAGTGTCTCACACACAATAACAAATTTTCTGTGTACGCATGTAAAAAGAACGAGAATCGAGAGTATTTTTTTCAAGCATCGAGAAATAGAGAGAGTATAGGCGAAGTATACAATCATTTTGCCTTAATTTCCACCACTTTTTTTTTTTAGTTCGGTTTTGTAGGTAGCGTGGCGAAGACGGTTGCTTTTTTATCTCTTTTTTCTTGTTAACACTTTTAACCATTTCCAATCAGAAATGCAAGTTTCTATTTATTAAATGTAAATTTATATTTGTGGAATGATGTCATGTGCGAAATAGTATTTAGAAAATCTTTTATGAATGATAAATAAAAAAAAACTCTTGAAATGAAAAAATTCAGTTTGTTTTATTTTTGTAGTCAATGGAGAAACTGGACTAGATGGGAAGTTTTTTTTAATGCTTTTGGGTTGGGTATGCCTCAATTCATTCATTTTTTTTGGAACCGTTTTAGATTCCATTTGGTTTCGGTTCTCCGAGTATGGTGAATTCAAAAACTCTCTCTCTCACAATACATTCACATAATGGCTCCGTGGTGATTCTAATTTCCATACTAATTTGAGCCACAAAACGCAGTTTTTTGATCCGTATTTGGATCCGAATGCGAAGTCGTCCATACGTTGTTTGATACGTTTGCGGACCGAAAACGAGCTCGCTTGCTTGAAGGGTAAAATTAAATATATTCATAATGTACAAACATACATATCGCATCTTTGAATTCCAGAAATTGAATTTTACCTATAACTTCCAACAACAAATACTTTTTAACGACGTGAGATTTTATAGAAACAAATTATTAAAATCGCTTACGTCACATAAATATTCGCCTTTTTTGATATAATTCTTTGAAACAAAACAACAAAATTAGTTCAATACAGCGATAAGTCAAAATATCGCCTTTTTGCATTAAAATAACTCATCAATCGAATAGAGTTACTTCATTTTGTATCTCTGTTGTACTAAAACAAATGAAGTTATTTATGTTTCTCTCTTTGTTGCAATAGAATGAGAGAGAATTTTTAAGGAGTTGTTTAAGTTTTTTTAGTGAAAAATAGCAGATATTTTGAAATAGTTCTATATAGCATTTGAGCATTTTTAAAATTTTAATTTGTAAGTAAGTCATTTTAATTAATAAAAAAAATCGTTTATTTAGAAAAAGTAGTATAACTTATCTAGTTTTTTGAATGTGGTAATACCAGTTATTGGAAGTTATAGGTAAAATTCAATTTCTGGAATTCAAAGATGCGTTTTTCTCGAAATGCCATTTTTTGACCTATCGCTCTATTGTACTGAGGGTGCGATATTAGATACTTTATTACGTTACAGTATGAGAAAATGTATTTGAGTCCTTTCTAATTAACAATATAAAGGAATTTTCATATTTTCCCATTATTATCTATAAAAATAAGTCAAACATATAATTATGTAGGTACACATCTGTGCAGGTATAAACATATCTGTGCAGAAATAAAGATACATAAAGATGAGGACTGATATTTATAAATGTCTTTAGTATTATTCCCATAACAATAGTTTGACGCATGTTGGATCATTTTTACGTCAATAGGGGGGAGGATAAACCTCTTTATAACTTTTTGGTTGTGTAAACATCATTCATAATGTTCTTACATAATTATGTTTGACCGCTTTCACACAAGGAAACTGAGTTGCCGGAAACTAGCTAGTTTGTTGGCGAGAAGGGTGTGAGGGGAGATTTTTTGTCTTCCTTTTACGCCCTTCTCGCCAATAAACTAAAAATTGCCGGCAACTCAGTTTCCTTGTGTGAAAGGGGTCTTTGTGTATTTACCTATTTTGTTGAAGAATTCAGTTATGCCGTTTTCCTTTGGCTGTCCGGAAGCGTCCAGAAGCGTCCGGAAGTCTTCTGAAACCATTCCATTGGCACAAAAAGGACGCTTCTGACGATTCTGAGAAGAGAAATTCGATTCTTGATTTAAAATCGGAATCCACTCAAGAAGCACTAATATATTTTAAATCATATGTCAAAAAAAACTCACTCAAGCGTTTTGACAGCAAATCGTGAGAGCCCTTCAAGCAAGCGAGCTCGTTTTCGGTCCGCAAACGTATCAAACAACGTATGGACGACTTCGCATTCGGATCCAAATACGGATCGAAAAACTGCGTTTTGTGGCTCAAATTAGTATGGAAATTAGAATCACCACGGAGCCTTTATGTGAATGTATTGTGAGAGAGAGAGTTTTTCAATTCACCATACTCGGAGAACCGAAACCAAATGGAATCTAAAACGGTTCCAAAAAAAAAGAATATATTGAGGCATACCCAAAACCCAAACCAAATGTACTAAAAAAACTTCCCATCTAGTCCAGTTTCTCCATTGCCTACAAAAATAAAACAAACAGAATTTTTTCATTGCAAGAGTTTTTTTTTATTTATCATTCATAAAAGGTTTTCTAAAGATTATTTCGCACTAATAAACATGACATATTTCCACAAATATAAATTTACAATTAATAAATAGAAACTTGCATTTCTGATTAAAAATTTTTCAAAGTAACAAGAAAAAAGAGATACAAAAGCAACCGTCTTCGCCACGCTACCTACAAAACTGAACTAAAAAAAAGTGGTGGAAATTAAGGCAAAATGATTGTATACTTCGCCTATGCTCTCTCTATTTCTCGGTGCTTAAAAAAAATACTCTCGATTCTCGTTTTTTTTTTTTTTTTTTTTTTTTTTAAATTCATTTTTATTTTCATTTAACTTATAACTATCTTAATGCTAGACAAAAATTCATAAAAACTAGCCTACTTATCAATATCTTACAACTAACTTACTGGCCCTAGGCGGGCGCTCTAAGTCAAACAATATCTTAATACTAATGCCTTTCGGCCTAAGAACTAATTATATACTAAAATCTAACTGGTTTTATTTTTTACCAAGAAAGATTGGGAAAAACTTGGTTTCTATATCATTTTTTTAATTTTTTATATAAAACTTACAACTACCTAAAAAAAATATCTTAACACTAATTAAAACTACTTAGACTACTTAAGACTACTATAAAACTACTTATAACTACCTTAAAAACTAGAACAGCCACAGCAGGCTTTTTTAATTTTGTATTTTTTTTTTTTGTGTTTGATTTTGTTGTTTTATATTTTTTTGTTTGATTTTGTTGTTTTATATTTTTTTTTTTGTTTGATTTTGTTGTTTTATAATTTTTGTGTTTGATTTTTTTTTTTTTTTTTTTTTTTTTTTTTTTTTTTTTTTTTTGTGCCACCCTGACTGTCCCTACTTAAATCTAATAAACCTAAAACTATGTAAGTCGACCAAGACCAGAACTATATCTGAGTCAACTTTAAAAATTTTCATTTTCAGCATTAAGCCACCAAAACTGGCTCTCCTGCTTCACCCTATCTCTTCGGTCCCTATCAGACACAGTCCTACTGAACCGAAGTCGCTCAGCTCCACCTTGTGCGATGACGTCTCGACTATAAAGAAGTCGCCTATCCACAGTTCTACGGCAGACGTGGTAGATTAGCGGAACCGCCTCTCTATCCTGTATCAGCCCCCGACTGTCTAAATAGAAGAATGCGTTAGGTGGAATATAACCGCTCAAACGCACACTCTCAAAGTATTCGTTGTTGGGGTAGTAAGCCCCAAAAATTAAGCTATTAGCCGAGGACATCGCTCTTGCAATGTGACCCCGAATCAGCTTGAGTATAAAATTATCGATTCTGTTAATGTTGGCTCCATTGTATAGAACCTCGTTGGAATAATAATGTTTGTACTCCGACTCTGGTGTTCTGTGTAATCCAAGGCAGCGTCGAAGACACTGTCTCTCAAACACCCGAATCTTTTCCATTTGAGATGGGGCAACGTTGAACCACACCGGGCATCCATAGGCAATCATTGGCCGGATAAGGGCCATGTAGCAAATCACCTTAACCCTGCTATCAAGACGGCTGCTAAAAAACAACCGTTTTGTCAGGGCGAAAGCTCCCCTGGCTCTGGTCAGAGCAGCATTTATATGTCTGTCGAAATACAAATACTGATCCATCCAGATGCCAAGGTACTTTACTACACTTTTATTCGCCAGTGGATGTCCATGTGGCCCTACGATCACCAGCTTGCGCCAGTTCTTTCTTGTATCCCTAGGGGCTCCACGCAATGGAGTCCTGAACAGAATGGTTTCGGATTTCTGAAAGTTGATTTTCAACTTCCAGTCATCGCAATATCGCTGAATCTTGTCGAAGTCACGCTGCAAGAGAATTCTGATGACCTCAACTGTTGGAGCTGTTCTGTACGCAATTAGATCGTCGGCATACGCTATGGCATGGGCTAGACTACCTATCAGATCGCTGGTGTAAATACTGAATAGAATCGGTGAGTTCACCGCTCCCTGTTGAAGGCCATTTTTAATTTCGAAGGTTGTGGTAGAAGTTACATTGCCAATTTTGACAACAAACTTTCTACCATTGAGCATATCATAAAGCATATATAAAAGCGGTTTACTTATGCCCAGTCTGGCTAGCTTTAGATATAGACCTTCTAACCATACGGTGTCGAAAGCTTTCTCCAAGTCAACCAGACAAGCATCCGTACACTGTCTTTTAGATTTGTTCCATTGGACATCAGAAACGAGTTTAGACGCGGCATGAATGGTGTCATGTCCCGCCTTAAAACCGAACTGATTATCCGGTATGATATTGTTGTCCTCCGCCCACTTGGACAGAGCTCTATTTATAACTTTCTCAAATACCTTACTGATACTTGGAAGAAGACTTATCGACCGGAGATTCGCCGGATTGGAGTTGTCCTTTCCCTTTTTCGGGAGAGGATGAACCACAGCTGTTTTCCAGCGCCCTGGATAATATGCATTATTCAGAGCGTTGTTAAACAGTGTGGCATAAATGTCAACTGCTTCCTGAGGCAGATGTCGCAGTACAACGTTGGATATACCATCGATTCCTGCTGACTTCTTTTTCTTTAATGAAGCGAAGATGAGCTGGAGCTCAACTTTCGAAATTAACAGGGAATTAGCCCCGTTTCGCTCGGTGAAACCGAGATTCTCTGATCGCCATTGCGTCATTTCATTTCGAAGGTAGAAGTGGTGAAGCAAGGCTCTGTTCTCCAGGTCATGGTTCGGGCGAATGCTAGCATTCACCTTATACACTTGCTGGAAAGCAGCCCCCACAGCCTCCACTTTCTCACGAGGATCTTCGATTATAAAGAGGTCATCGTCCAAGACGGCTTCCTCTGGATCTATGCCTGCTATCAGAAGTACGTCTCTGTTCTCTGTCGTTCTCTGAAGCTTAAGACACGGAAGTTCGTTCTGATCATTCCGTCTAAATATTTTATTAATTTGAGGAAACATACTCGGGTCACTAGAATTAACGGCCCGAATTTTGTTGTCCCAGTAAAAATTAATAGACAACCGGTAGTTTTCTTTGATCAGTTGGTTGATGTTTTTGATAGACGACTTCAGTGTCCTAATCTCCAGATCGTGTCGGTCAGTAAATCGTCTGTACAAGAGTTTCAGTCTTGTCAAAAGTCCACTTTTTTGTCTGTGTAGTGCGTCGATAGTTGCGTTGCGGTACATGTCGGTGGCTTCTCGTTCTTTGTATTTCGGTATTGTTTTTTCCATTGTTCGTTGGATTGTACTGTCCATTTTTTCCAGGTAATCGTCAATTTCCGTATTTGTTAAATTCCTGTCATTTGGTGGGGATATATTGTTAGTACCTAGTTCGCTCGATAAAGCGCTGGTGAAGCGTGGCCAGCGAATCTTACTGTAGTTGTAAGAATGCACTGGCACATACTCTTCCAACTCCACGAGCTCGTTCGGAAGTTGAATTACGGCAGCAAGTCCGCAGTGGTCACTGTCGTACTCTATCGTTCGTAAACAGTTTCTAGGTCGTTGACCCACAGTGTCAATAATAGTCAGTCTTGAGTCCTTAAGCAAAACATCCAGATAGGAACCGCTTCTTGGAAACGAAGGCCTATCAGTAGCCAGAAGGTCGAGCATATACTCAACGTTGTATTGATTCATCCAATTAAATAGATGGCTACCTCTCGGATTTTGTATTTGATTTCCCCAATCTACATGTTTGGCATTCAAATCACCGGCCATGAGATAGTAATTCTCTTCCGAGTTCAGTTGTAAGCATTGAAAAAGTTTTTCGAGCTCTGTTAAAAATTCAGTTGGCTGAGGTGATTCCGGTGCATAAGCCGCAATCGCATACATCCGCTTCCCATGTTTGAGAGGAATGCATACGATACACGCCTCAAGCAACCGAAATCTGCGTACTTCACTATTATATATAACTTTATAGTTAATGCCTTTTCGTACAAAGATTGCGACACCTCCCCCAAAAGTGGAGTTGGGCCGATCTCTTCGTACGATATTGTAATTATTGTTAGTCATTTTATGTTTCTGGTTCAGCTTAGTTTCGCTGGCCATAAACACATCTGGACTTTGATCCTTCAACAATTGGAATAGATTTGCTCTACGTTCGGTCCTAACCAGTGAATTTACATTCACAGCAAGGATCCTAAAGGGCCTCTCCGGCAGCGCGCCCTTAACCTATAAATTGCGTTAAGCTTGGCAAATAGGAGTAGAGATGGTCTACCCGCTTTGCCTGCTCCCCGATCTGTTTTTGAAGACCTGTTAATTGGCCCTGAATGGCCACCAACAAGGTCATAATATCCGCCTGTGCCGCCGGAGCCTTAGGCACGGGGGCCTGTGGGGCTGCCTTTGGCGTAGGCTGTACCGTTGTTCCCCTCCCTGACGCCATTTGGGCGTACGAGATTTGAGGGTTAACGGACATTGTTGTGGGAGCACGCGTTAATGCGCGTTTCTCTACTTCTATTTGCCTTACTTTTTTATTTTTCAGTTCCTGAAAGATCGGACATCCCCGATAGCTAGCGGGGTGTCCGTCTTTCCGGCAGAGTGCACATTTGAGCAGGGCCTTGTCCTCGACCCTTTCCTCACCTAGCTTACATTCTCCTTTTATGTGGTTCTCACCACACTTAACGCAGCGTGACTGCATTTCGCAGTTTGCTGCAGCGTGGCCGAACCTTTGGCAGCGCATGCATTGAAGCATGTCACCGCGCCTCTTTAATCTATCCCAGGTTACACACTGGTAGTTGAGGACGGAGATACTCCTCAAACTATCCAGTTTGCTATTGGGTGAGAGCTGCACTAGGAAGATGGACAAATTCCTCTTCTCCCGTCTTGCTCGGACTGTGGTAAACGGCTTGACCTCGATAAAGTCGAGATCGTCACTCGCTTTTTGGCGGAGCTCATTTAAGAGGTCCTTCGGATCCGTGCAGGAATCTATGCCCTTCAAGAGGACCGTTTGTAATTTATCAACTTTCGGCGTGAAGCTGAAGAATTCAGTTGTGGAGACTTTTAATAAATTTTTAATTATTTTGTGCTGTTCCACAGTCATGCAGTGGATAGCATGCCTATCTATACTTAAACGTTTAATATAAAAGTTCTGGCCTATGGCCGACTTACATAATTCTATGGTCTCTTTAAGGTCCATCTTATAAACATTAATGGGCGGCACTTTCTCTTTCTTGGTTATCTGCGGCTGTGGCTGCTGCTGTTGACTCTGCTGCTGTTGATTCTGCTGCTGCTGGTTCTGCTGCGGTTGTCTCTGCTGCTGCTGGTTCTGCTGTTGTTGTTTCTGCTGCTGTTGGTTTTGTTGCTGCTGCTCGTTTGATTTTTTGTTCGCCTGCTGTAGTTGTTTGCTTGTCAGCAGCGGCTCTTTTTTCTGCTGCTGTGCTTCATGGGGCTCCGCATCACCACTTTTTGACTGGGCCTCCTTTAGTGGGGCCTGTCTTGCTTTTTTAGCTTGCCGCTCCTGTCGTTCTCTCTCTCGACGAGCTTGCTGCTTTTCTTTTAATGCTTCGATTAGGGGGGTGAGCCTAGCTTGGAGAGTCTCAATCGCCCCCCGCACTTTGCCTATCTCATCTTCTAAGTTTTGAACCTCAGTTTCTTCCTCTGACGCCTCTGGTGAGGTGAGGCCGATTATTTGTTGGCTATCACCTGATTTGTATAGTCCCTCTCCACCCTCGGACATATATTCAATTTCCTCGTCATCAGATGGCGAGGTGAACACTTGTTTCTGTTTCTCGACTGCTGCTGTGTTGTTGGCATTGTGCACCGTCTCCTTCCATTCAGCTGGCAGCTCAGCTGTGGTAATGGAGCGGCGCTTTACCAAGTTGGGTACACTTCTTACCCTCCTCGATTCTCGTTCTTTTTACATGCGTACACAGAAAATTTGTTATTGTGTGTGAGACACTCATTTTTTTTGGAGTCCCAAGTGAACCGAGAAATTTGGGTCCGTGATTTTGCTTGAAGGGAGATGAACAAAAAATTGTTAAGACGTTTTATCGATGTTGGCAAAACATCGATGTTAGACGAAAAAACATCGATGTTGGACGAAAAATTTATTTTAGCTTTCACCGATGTTGGACGAAAAATTTGTTTTAGCTTTCAATGCTTTTGAAGTATTAAAATTATCGATGGTCAGAAAGCTAAGGCACCAATTACACATGATTTTTTTGTATAAACGACTTGTTAGATGTTCGTTCATGCTAAATAATTTAATATCTATGTTCAAACATTAAAATCATCGATGTTCAGAAAGTATAGACACAGTTTAGAAAAGATTTTTATTACCTACGACTTGTTAGATGTTCATTGATGCATAATAACTTAAGATCGATGTTCAAGCATTAAAATCATCGATGTTCAGATAGCTCAGGCACCGTTTACACATGATTTTTTGTACATACATCATCTATGCTAAATAATTTAAGATCGATTTTCAAACATTAAAATCAGTGAAATAGAAGAAACTTGTTCGATATATTTTTGTATAGAAAATTTGGCCTGGATCTTGAACTCATCGATGTTATGGAGAAGAAAATAATGTTCAAGAACATGGTTATAATTTTCAAAACAATGAAGGTATTTTGGATTTGTAATGTATTGCATTTTTATGTTGAAAAAAAGTATCGATGATAAAAAGAAATCGGTGTTTCTGATTCGATAATTTTTGACATCGAGATTGGTTCTTCGATGTTAACTTATCGATGTTAACATCGATGATTTTTCAATATCGCTCATCCCTAACATCACATCTTTTGACGATTCACCAATACAAATATAAAACGTCAGAATTGAGCAGAAGCATTACAAACTATTCCCTTGGATTTCAGAATGAGTGGAACCTTGAATGAAACCAATGGGAAACGGCATTAGTTAATTTTTTTAGTTTTAAAACTTTATTTAAACAAAATAGCTTTAATTTACAATTTTAATCTTAAGTTCAATATGGCTTAGCCAATGGCCGTGTACCAGATTGACTTTTTTTATAATTTTAAATAAATATTGGACATTAGGGGTATTCACGATCCGATGCAACTGGCCTTGTATCATTGTAAAAGTGTAAAATCTTACAACACTACAACAACAAAATATACAAGGTGCAATCTTACAACAGTTTCGCACTTTAGCAATACCCGAAACCTATTGCAACAGAAAAATACACCATTGTAAAATTTGTAAATTGTGTTTTTGACAGCTCACTCATTCTTGATTACGTTAAACAGAAACAAAGGTATGTTCATTGGATACATCCAATTTGCTATCTTGATTGTAATGATGTGACGTCGTCATCATCTCTTACTAGGTACTATTTTCCATTTAAAATTCGGACGATAATTAATATTTGGTAATATTTTCTTTTTCCGTTTTCTTGGCATCTTTTTATGAACAAAATTTAAATTAAATCAAATTGAAATTTTCAGATATGTTCGAAACAAAAACAAATAACAAATGTCAAACTAATTTTGACATTTGCTTTAGTGTTGCAAGAAGATAAGAAAAGTGCGTTCACGATCCACTTAAAAAAAATAAAATTTCGCACTTTTACTAGGCTCGTTGCACCAGATCGTGAATACCCCTATTGTAGTTTTTCTATTTCTTTTTTTCTTAGAAGTCTTCTTCGAGAATACGCTTTCTATAGCACAGTGCGTTTGACGTATATTTATATAGAATATCCCAGCTTACTTTTCCATGTAAAACTTCTATGGTGTTATTCCAATCCATCGATGCCACCCCAAAATACCTCACTCGAAACTCTTTTAAGATGGGACAACTGGCTATAAAGTGATAAGTATCTTTCCTTTCATTGAGATTACATAGGTCACATAAAATCGACAGATCAGGTCGATAAGGAATGAAATTTAAATTTAATAATTCTCCTCTTACTTTAAATATAATGTTTATCATGCGGGGGGTAGAGGTTAAGGAAATATGTGTTTCATTGGAGGTCTGTATTAAGTTGACTGTAAGATCATTCTATGTTGTCAGGTTTGCGCTTCTAGTTTATATCTTGTATATGTGGAGTTACCGAGTTACCGACTTCCTCTAATATCGCAGTAAAGAGAGATTCAGTTAACGAGGTTACATCTTTATTAAATGTAAGGTACCTAATGGTAATGAAAAAGGCAGCGCTACTTAAGAAAAAAAAAAATAAAAAGCTTCCCCACTTAAGGATGGCTATATCCTATATGACTCTAGAGTCGTTAAATATATAAGAAATCACATTGTATTCAAATTAGTTTGTACCTGTCCTACGTGCAAGAAACTACTTAATGAGCATATCAGAACAGAACAAAAAGGGCTCATTTTTGTCTCTTTAATATAAATTAATTAATAATTAATATAATACCAAAAAAAAAATAAACAATAATTTTTAAAATAACGAATAAACCTACATAAAGTATGTACGTAGATAGGTATAGATAGGTACATACTACATACATATTTCATATTTACAATGCAAGGGAACAAAAGTTACCTCTGTTTTTGAGAGCTCCTATATTATGTCCTTTTCATCTGTCCCATACGTTTAAGCTCTATTTAAATGTGTGTTGACATTGTTTGTGTTCCCATTTTAAATTGTCAGGACAGTCGTTTATCTTAAGTCTTATTTTTCTTCGTTGTGTGTTAAAAAAAAAAAAAACTAAAAAGAAATTCTAATTTCAATTGTCAAAAAACACGAAAACCCCTAGAGCAAAAAGATTTTACCATCCTTCTGCCTGAATTTTATTTCTAATATTTGAAGGTTTCTGGGTTGATTATATTATTCATTAATATTGCTTAAAAAATCAGATAGAAGCCAAAAATTTTAACATTTCTAAAATGGGTTTTAATTTTTTTTTCGGTTTTGGTGTCAGGTAAATGAATCGAATATGTATGTATGTATACTCGTAGCTACATATATTATTATAGACAAAGAAATATATATTTTTTCTTTCCCAACTAATTTACAAACAAAAAAAAAAAAACAAATTACAAATAACTATCCAGCTTGTCTTTTTTTTAAATATCAGAAAGTGTAGGAAGGTAAAGCTTACTTGACAAACACGTCAGAACCGTTTGTTTTTATTTCTGAACTTGATTGCTTGCGGCTTTTGAATTTTATGAAAGTCTTACATGAAAGCCCTTTCATAACATTATAGTTCAAAACATAAACAAGTTAAAAATGTTTTTAATCAAAGCAAACATTATGATAGTGTACAAGTCCAAAAAAGTGATGCGTCTATAGTCGCCTTAATGTATACCTACATCGAGTTAGAACCTAAACGGATGCACGGATTTGTTTCGAATTTAGTGTGAAGCATTTTTATGTGATTCCCTAGCGGAGGAATACATTTTTTTTATTTTATCTCATCTAAAACAGTTGGCTACCATACACCGATTTCAGTTTTTTTTTAGGTTTATTCAAAAATGACTTACAATTTTGATTAATTTTACATGTAATTGTTGAAAATTACTTAATAAAAATTAATCTTAGCTATAATTTAATTTATAGCCTTTTGTTTTTATTAGAATAATTCGACTTGCAATAAACTGACCTTAAAAAGGGATATCTAAAACCCTGTGTTGAAAAAGATACCGAAGGATGAGTACGAAGGACAGTCTTTACATCGGTCACTTTAGTTGATCAAGCTATTCACCTATGCATTTTATGTGAAAAAGACCAAATCGGTTTTGCGTCAGAGGTGCTCGCGAGTGGATGTGTGCTACATCGACGGATCTCGAATTGGGGTAGTTAATTGCAAATACTGTGAAGGTAAGTACATTACATTTTTTGTGCTAAGCTGACTCTTTTTTTATATAAGTCTGTTTTTTACAAAATATTTATAAGATTTTACTGACCGTTTTTAGATTGAGTTTCAGGAGTTGTGGCATCTTGCGTCTTAAACAGGCTGAACTCGTAAAAAGTTCCAGAAATACGGAAATATTTTTGCAATAGAATGAAAATATATATATATTTAAATTGAATTTTATGTTATCGAATTGTGCAAAAGCGATTAATAAATTATTCCGCAAAGAATCAATAATTTCCAGTGAAACATGTAAGAGATACATTCAAACTTACTCAAAACTTGCCTTTTTGAAAACTTTGTTGCTCATTTCCCACAAATTTGCAATTTTTGAATTAGGTCACTTTCATTCTGGGGGTGCGAAATATTCATTCTTAATTTCGATTTCAAATAGAAAACATCTTGTTTTATTTCTCCACTTCTTTAAGCTTCCATATTTTTCAACAGTAATCTCTAGATCATTTTAATAATCCTGCAAACCAGTTTTTGCCAAAATATTCGAATATCTTGTTTTTAATATTTTCTCGTTAACGGTAGGTACCTATACAATTTCTATAGAACCATTAATATGTATACCTGCAACAATCAATGTCTAGTTACATTCCAGTTGTTAACTACACGAACAAGACTTAAGAATAAAGTCGTGCAGCATTTAATTTTTAATTTTTTTTGAACTTTGATCAATAGGCAAAGAAAAATAGTTCGAAATCATTTTGAAAATTAACAATGATTTTCATGGTTTATTAGGCTGCATATCTTTACCCATTTGACCTCGAAATAAATATTTAGAAGCCAGTGAAAAAAACTATATAAACTACTATAAAACATAATCCTCATACCTTTTACATTTTTGTTAAATTACAAAATTTTATAAACAACCTTTAAAAATTCTTAGTAGCTTGAACCTAATAATACCATCTCATTAGTAAAAATCATTCTCATCGTATAAAGCTATTAAGCTTACTTTCTTATTGATATTAGGTATGTAGGTACAGGTGTATAGTTTTTTTTTTCGCAACAATTTTCATCTTCCACATCATTTATTATCGGTTTTCCATAAGAGCTCAGATCTCATAAATATTCGTAATAAAAAGCAAGTTCCATATTTACGATAATTCCCCTTCAAAGCCTCAAGTTCATTAATTATTGTGGTTTTATAAGTCAATTGCTTTTATTTTCCTGGTAACCACGTTCGAGTACCAATTCGCCTGACCATAAATATAAAAACAACATAATTTTCGTTTTAATGAACCAACAACTAGGTATGTATAAATGTATGAGTAGTTGAGTAGTTTAATATTTTAATGGAGCTTATTTACCAACGCATTTCACGGTAATTTCTTAATTTATATTCTCACTTGTGAAAGTGCATCTATATCTACAAATATAAACAAGAAGCTTTATCATTTCCACTATGTGAATACCAAAATTTCATATGATTCTTTATTTTTTATATACCTACTTTGTTCGTAAAACTTCACGAAAAGTTCACCTATTGTTTTCTTACTCCTCGAACAATGTTGGTGCGGGTGTTTTATTTAAATTTATTAACGCACTTACACTCAAGACAGCAAATATCTCCTTCGTAATTCTGTAGAATTATATTTACTTATTTAAAATTCAATGTTTATCATCACATACCTACCTATGGAGGCTTTACTGTATGTATTATGTATTTCCTCTGTTTATTAATTTATCTCTGCAATTACAAGAGCAGCAGGATTGGGTAGGTCCTGCAATGAGAGTTACAAAAATACAAACAGCAACCAGGAAACGGCAAGAATTAATGAAATTTCGACACATAATCCGACTGAACCGTGTAGGTAATAATTCTTCGTCTGATTCCATTTATACTGTACTGACAAACAAATCCTGTATCATCATCATCCTTGCATTCACTACTGTTACCACAATATTTTTCTATATATTTTTTTTAATTAAAAACTTTAGAACGTACTCGAATTTTACTTCAAAAACGTTTGAATAATGTTTATTTTAAATAAAAAATAAAACAGAAACAAAATGGAACCTTGAGGCACTCCATTTCTTCGTAATCTCTTGGTACACATAATAATAACAATTAATATGTATACTATTAAGAGTATATATGTATGTTCAATTAAAATGCGATCATTTTTCATAAAGTAACGAATAATTAGTCTTTTAGGCCCAGTTTTTGTGAGTGAAATTGGAGTTCAATCAATCCGAATCAATTTAAACCTTGCTTATTTCACATCATTTGGCAACAGTCAGAAGGCCGTTAAAAGACATTGTTCGTGTCTTTTTCAGCAATGCGGAATTCAACTGAAATCTCGTGAAGCACCACCCATAATATTCTGTGTCATCCGCAACCTTTGGCCATATCGGCCCCATTTGAAAACTTTTAAGGTTGTTGCTTGCGATTTCGAATATTTATAATATATATAGATAGCAACCTATATAATTCCAGTAACAAACACTTTTCGCTGGATTTATGTTAACGTCGAATGTGATTTTCACTTGAATAAAATATTATAGTGACGAGGATGACAGCCGCCACTGCACCGCGCCGCACAGTATCTGATGGCAAAGGCTGGAGGCTCTTCTTTTTTTTTTTTGACGGAAAATCAAGTTTGTGTTTTTGTTACTGCACTGCTCAGCCCAGCTCAACTGCAACCAATTTAAGTATGCTTAATTTATGCCATTGGCAATATCGAATTATGTATATACCCGAGGAAATTATATTTGGCTTGTTTCGGGTGCATTTTGGAAGGTGATAGTGATGCCTGGAGCGATAATGTCAAATGTGGTTGATGATCCTAGCCTGAGGAACTACGATGAGTTCCTATATGTATGTTTTGGTTGTTTTGATGTACTTTGATAATGAGATTAATCATTTGGGTTAACATGTCAAAATTTCTATTGAATATTGGATAATTGAAAACATATACATTTGTGTATCAGATTTTGTTGTACGTAGGTATTTTCTGATAAGACTTTATAAAATACAAGCGGAAACACCCGGCGTTGCCCGGGTCCCTTTTGTAAAAGGATAGTTTGTTAACAAATCTTGAAAAAAAAAATTTCCCGTGGAAAATAGTTTTCCTTGAAAATATTTCTGCTATCGTGAATATCTCTAAAATAAATTCGATGAATTGACCGCCCAATTGCCCAGGAAAACTTATTCCCGACATCAATAAATTTTCAACATCATTCATGTTCTCAATTTTCAAAGGATAGAAATATTGTGCAAGTGTTAATTATTATTAATATAAAAGCTTTAGTATATATTCACGTACTTCTAAATATCTATGCTAAAGACACCTACTTGTAAGAAAATATTTGAAAAATTTGTATGGTTTGCTATCTCGCACCCAACTATCAACTGTCAAAGCAAAAGGTGTGATTTTTCGGATTTTGGACATTTCACCACCATCACTGTCAACTGTCAAGTGCCTCCTAAATCGATTGGCTCTCTCAGATCTTGACATTTCGACACCTGTCAAATTGAAAAGTGAAATTTCTTATTTTCTGTTGGTGCTAAAGTGCTGGCCGAGACATTAGGTAATAACACCCTCCTTAATCGATTAGTGCCCTTAGATTTTGACATTTCGACACACGACCTGCAACGCACAGAAGAGAGGAGCTGTAATACGGCAGTTTTTGCTCTTATAACATTGCTGTTACCATTTTTGTTATCATTATGAATGATTTAATCTACGGAGCGAATGTTTCTCACTGATTTGGGAGATTGTGAAAGTATTCACCGTGTTGATTTCAACATAACTAAATTTTCACCGACCATGTAAATCAAACATGATTGGTTAAGGTTTTACCTTTCACCACAATCCAATCAACATTTTACTTTACTTGAGAATTATATCATGCCATTCATTAGCCTTTCATCATTAATTATTATATTTTCCAACATTCTAACATTCACTTACACATTCAACAAAAACCAGGCAAAAAACTCATACGCACTTGAAACATCAAATCTCAAAGCTAAGCTTTGTACAACGCTCATGTCTTGTTCAAAAAGTTATATTTTTCGCCATGTCCCTACATGGACATAGATTTTTTGGACTCTATTGGATTTTTTCTGAATATGTTCATAATCCTGCCATCTGTTTAAGCGTATTAGTCTTTAAAATTGTATCGACGTCTATTAATGTTTTGTATGTATTTAAATAGTGAGACAGTGCCCTTTCCATCGACATCTAAATTTTGAAATTCGGAGAAGTACTTTTCGATTTATAGCCAATTTTATGGAGACAAATTGACCATTTTAAAATTTTTTCTGGATTTTATCTGTAAAAAATATTTCTAATGTAAAATTTTAATATTTGAAATTATTTTGTGAAGCTTGTGAGCAATGCGCAGTTATGTTTCATATATCAAAATTTTTATCAGATTTTCAGGATTTATAATTTTTAAACTTAAAAATATTTTATGGGCGCGGTGAAATTATAAAAATAAAATTCGTTGAAAAAGCATCAATAAAACTAATTTTAGAGTGGTTTTTGTTGAAATAATCACTAAATATTTATTAGCAATATTTTAGAAGAAGATTAGAGCAATTGGTGTGTTAGTTTTGTTTTTCATAATTTATCAATTTTGTATTAACTTTTGCATTTAAAGTACCAAAAATTGAATTGATTTTTCACTAAATCACATTTTTAGTATGAATTTTTTTTAAGATTTTGCAAAAATTTTAACACAGAAATTTAATTATAAATTTTTACCTCAAATTCATGTATCATTTGTTATGAACTATTAAGTATAACTCAAGTTTTAAACCTCTTAATTTGGCTAAATGGAGCTTTTTTGTGATTTATTTTATTAAATTGCCCTTACTTTTTTCCCGTTAGATTTACAAATACAAAATTATCACATGTTTGTAAAAGAAAGCTACACCTATAAATGTGCATCCTTTGTTTTTTTTCAAATATATAAATTTTTGATTAACTTTTGAATTTAAATTACGAAAAAATAAGTTGGATTTTCATTAAAACGCATTTTTAGTACACATTTTTTTAATATTTTGCAATAATTTTTACACACAAATTTAAGCTATAAATTTCTATATAAATTTCATGTATCATTTATTATGAACTATTAAGGTTTGCTCAATTTTGAAACCTCTAAAGTTGTCTAAATGTAGCTTATTTATTGTTGTCTAAATGTAGACTTATTTATTAAATTACCCCTACTTTTTTTCCTGTTAGATTTAGAAATACAAAATTATTCACATATTTATAGAAGAAGGTTACACCTATAAACGTGCATCATTAGCTTTTTGAAATTAAAAAAAAATATGTAATATAAATTTGACGGGTCATTTACACACCCTTTTAGTATGAAATTTCACCCCCCTCTCTAATTTTTATACACAAATTTGGCCACATCTCATAGCTAAATTCTGAGATCAAAACTTTAATAATTGTCGTCGTAAATGAAGTTATGATTTTTATATTAAAAGAACTCCAATTAGAAATTCAATTGAGATAACGGTGCTCTCCACTGGTAGACGATTGTCGACAATGAACAAAGCGGAGCATTTCTATGGATTTTATTCGATTTTTTATGAATTTTAAAAAAATTAAAAAGTGAGGTAGCAAATTACTGGCTATTCTATTGAGATTAAATATAAGACCAAACTAAATCAATCCATGCACACACCCACATGTTATTGAGTAATATGTGTGAACAGTATTATATTGTCAATTTCTCAGCTCAACGGTACAATAGGAACATATATATATATATTTATACAAGTTCCTAGGACATATAACTATAATTCATTAGAACGTTGCAAACCTCTACGACGAAGTTATCTATCGGATAGCAGGGGGATAGACATTGTTGATGCCATACAAAAAATTAGTATTTTGATTGTTTTGTTGTTAGTTTGGACAACCATACAGCCAAACTGACAAGAAAACAAAAAACGACGAAAAAACGAAAACGATATATTAGTTAAGATTAAGATATTGATATGTGATTAAACTGTCTTTTAAATGCAACGAACATTTAGTTCTAACTTTCACTGCATTTTGAGAATTTTGTTTTTGGAAAATTCTTAAAAGTTCTAGTTTTATGTAACATGAATAAATCATGAAAATTGTGATACTTGACAATGTTGTCTACAGTTGCGACAGTTTTACAAAATTGTGAAATGTATGCAATAGAAATTTACAACTTCCTGTGGGTGTTTGGTACAAACATGAAAACTCTATACAAAAAATTCCTTTTTGACGCCCACTTTACATCGAACTAGAGCCTAAACGAGTTGACCGATTTGCTTCAAACTTTGTACAAATATGCACTGAAATATAAATAAATGATTTTTTTTTTTATTTTAGAAATAGATTTTCAACATATTAATACAAATTTAAATGCATTTATCTTAAAAATACGTTTATTTAACATAACATTTTCAACATTTTTAAAATTTGACCAGACGCTTTTATGTCTTCTTCTTAAACAATTGTTTCCTTTCCCTGAACCAAGATAACGCCCTTTCTTTTTTATGTTTATTTAAAGCACCACCCTGCATCGGCATATTTAACAAAACATTGACGTTTTTTGATAAAAATCTGTATATTTTATTGTACTGATTACCTTATAAACCGTAGCTTTTTTGAATAAGCTTAAGACTTTGTTTTTAGAAAATTAAATTAAAAAACTATTTAAATTTAAATACGTTAACCAACTTCCTTCATGTTCAACTTTTAGGAAGTTATAGACTTCCAAAGATTTTTACACTTTTTGTCCCGTTGTTTAAGGACAAAGAAACTGTATGAACAATGTCATACAAATTTGCTTAGCCACAAAAGAAAATATTATTTTTCTCAAAAACAGCTTATACGATTTTAATAAAAAATCATTCATTTAATAGGGAGAGGTTATGTAGGTAATTTTTTTTAACGAACAATTATTAATAATAGTACTTCTGGTAGAATCATTTTTTTTGGTTTTTGATTTTCCCGAAACCGGTTCAACTCCAAAAATCAAAAAAAAAAAAAAAAATGTATAGGTACCAACATTTTTTAAAAACTGTTCTTGAAATTTTTACAAAAAGTTTTATTTTTTTTTTTTTGAAAACTCAAGTTTTTCTAAAAGACATTGTAAGTTTTCGTTGGTAAAAAGTGGTTTTTGAACACTTTCTAAAATAAATGAAAAAATGTTAAAAGCCCGTCATGAAAAATCTTATTTTTCTCAAAAACGGCTCCAACGATGTTGATCAAAAGAATATGAACAATTTTTTGAATCTTTCAATAGGGCAAGTTTTGGATTCGTAAAAAAATCAAACTCGAGATATTATTTTTACCTAACATAACTATGTTAGAGAACGCGAAAAAAGTGGCTCACACAATTCTGCCTTTCTGTCTGCCTGTCCGTGTGTCTGTCTGTACCTTAACCTGCAGCCTAAGCTACTGAATAAATTTTCTTCAAACTTTAGACTAAATGTCTTAGGTTTTTAACTTCAAAATATCAGTATCTGCCATATAACAAATGTTCACATATTTTAAAGGATGATTTTTAATATTTTCGAAAAAAAATTCCAATCAGGGTTATTAACAGTATGTGTCATAGAACCGAAATGTTTCTTTTTAAATATCGCGTAAACGGCTTCACCAATTTTGACTAAATTCTTAAATATAATACAATTTTCTATCTTTACAATTTTGCATAAACAAATTAAAAATTATTCTTGGAAATAAATTAATTTTTTTTATAAATTCAATAGGTATCTTGAAAACGGATTAATGCTTTTTTTATAATTTTGTGAACAATTTTAATTTATTAAATAATAAAAGTTGGCATAGCTATAATTTTTTTTTAAATGTTCAAAAAATTTTGGAAATACAAAGGAGAATGCCCAAAAAAAAAACCCAGAGTCGATAAGAAAAAATTATACATATGTGGGTTGAAAGGGCATTGAGTTTTATTTTCTTTAAAAGTTGGCCCCGGGACTGGCTATGAGAATTTATTTATTTTTAATAGCAAGGTGTTTTTCATGTATGCAACATTGGTGAGGTTATTTATTAAAAAACGTAGCTACATATCTACACGGCATATGTTAATCTGCAAAAGTTTCGTAAAACAAAGTTTCTATTTAGACAAGGCTTCGAAAACTATTTTTCGAAAAAAACTGATTTTATAAGGCAATGCTCAAAAATACAAGCTTTTGAAGAAAAAATTTCTTACAAGCGTGGCGGACGCTCTATTTTTTTTTTTGGAATTTGAAGTAGCATTGAAGGAATAGGACAAAACACATATGCCTTGAATGTTGCATTTTTTTAATGCGAAAATGTGTTAATTGTTATAAATTGGTACATTACTAGTCTCGTAAATATATCAAACGTACTCTTATCCAAGAAATCAATTAACAAATTTTGGAATAAATCATGAAAACAAAATATTTCGGAAATTTACCACTGCCGTTGAAAAAATCTTAGTTTTCCCGTTTTCGTTTTCATTTCGGAGTTTAAAAGTTACATAGTAAGGAAAAGGTAGGTCTTAATTATTGATAAGTACAACAGGAGGCGAATGATTTATAACTTGTTCTTAATTCTTACGCACATACTATTTCCTCAAACTGTTGTCCGGTATGCTAAGGTAGGTAACTACTTTTTTTCGAAACTGTTGAGTTACGGTATGGGTGATAACCACAATTTTATGAATGACGACAGAATCATCTTGTGACTGCTGATTTTAGTGACATGTGGTGAACCTATTTAATAACATGGATTCAACCACAGTATGAAGATGTGCCACTTTTTACTTTTTTTTATATGAAGACACACTGTGTTTTTAAAAAATTTAAATTGTCATAACCAGTCCGGGGGATAACTTTTTAAGAAAATGAGTCCATATTTGTTATCTACAATTAATGTCCTTTCAAACCATGTATGACATTTCTTAATCGACTCTGGGTTTTTCGCCCATACATTTTTGGGCATTCTACTTTTACAGAAAATTCCCCGCCGATTTTTGAATGTTTTTTCATAAATTCATTTATCAGAAGAATCAGATGGCACGCCCTTAATTTTGAATTCTAGCTATTTTAAATGTTTCTTTAGTTATTTAAATAAACAATTTACGATATAGTAGTTTTATAATAATTTACATTTCAACTTTTGTCTGAAATATTATTTTTTACAATACCAGGGAAAGGATTTTGCTGACCTAAAAAAATCAAAAAAGGCAAATAAAATTTCTTAAAAAGGCAAAAAAAGGCATTTGTTAAATAAAGAGAATATAAACATAACTTAACGTCTAATTATAATAGAATTGAACTACCAACAGCTTTTTGAAGTTCTCAGGTAACAGCCTTCTACGATTGTTTCTTAGAAGGATCTTAAATGAGCTAAAGGACCATTCTACTTGAGCAGAAACTAGTGGAGCTCATTTTAAACTCTCTAGTCGCTACATCATTTTACGCTACATCATACGTTTTCGGAAAGTGTGTAGTTGACGCCTCCATTTATTACAGCATTTGCTCAACAGTTTAAGTCCACGAGTTACATTAAAAACAGTAGTGAACTTTTTCAACACTTCATTTGCAATTATTGGCCCTTTCGATTTTTCCAAATTTTCATTGATATTTGCAGTGCAAGGAAATGCTCGATCATTCATAGAGCAATGCAAAGATCTAGTTTAAAACAAAAAAAAAAAAAAAGGACAAGAAATTTTATTGAGAAAAGATTCATATTAACTCTATCTACAGTCTACACTACCTGCTTTCTTTTTCTGTGTGTTGAAGGAAAGCAAATTTGTTTTCTGTGCGCTTTAGATGTGAAAGTGAAACAATCTCAACTGGAAATGGAAAAACTACATGCAGTTTGTGACAAAAAAAAGACACTAACGGGTAAAAAAGGCAAAAAAAGCACAAACGGCTAAAAAAGGCAAAATAAAATACATATATTTTGAATCAGGAGGACATGAAACGTGTTTGTACAAAGTCGATACTTTCTTACGATCACGCAAAAATAAATAGGCAAAGTTAGCAAAATCCTTTCCCTGATCATAACATTATTGGCCCAATAATATACATTGCTAATTTCTAGCTTCTAAGAGACAAGAGAGCAAGTTTGTTCGATCCAGTCGTGGATTTTATTTAATTGTTGCGATCGACTTGAAATAATAAAAAATTCTAAGTAAAAGAAATTTTTCATGTACGTACATGTATGTACATAATGTACCTACACTTTTTTTATATTTTCGAAAATTTGATTTTTTCAAAAATTAAAATTAATTTGTGACTGCATATTAATATCTATTACTTTAATTTGGCATCCCAAATTATTTCTCGAAAAATGTGCCCAACATTTAATATACAGGGTGATTCACCAAAGGTGTGACAAAAAGCTTAAGCGTATAGGTTAAGTCGAGACAAGAAAAAAATCGTATAGGAGAGGGGTCTATTTCCCCCCGTTTAGGTGGGAGGGTCAATGTTCTAAAAAAATGACTTAAAACAGAAAACAAATTAAAAAAAAAAACAACGGCAAAATTCAAAATTAATTGCTCTTATCAATTTTTAATCAAGCACTAAAAATCGAATGGTTCTAGTACTTTTAGTTTTCAAGACTTTGAAAAATAAATGAACAAACATTCAACCAGTTGATTATTATCATCAACCTTGTTTTTTCTTGTTTTGTTGGTTTCATTATTTTTTAATATCTTGAAAAGTAAAAGTCCTAGTATTTGATTTAAAATTGATAAGAACAATGAACTTCGGAATCAAAAATAGTACTTAATAACGTAAAATTTTGAAAAAATAAATAGTTTGAATACATTTTTTTTATCTTTTTTGTTCAAAAATTTTGAGTTTGGAAATTAATTTTTCAAAAATTATTGACAAAAATAACCTTATTTAAAAAGAAAATAAAAAAATGATTGTATGCCTTTGAAATTTTTGTTTAAACACCTATGTTTTTAGAAAATACCCGTAACCACACATTGTTTTGAAATTTAACATACGCTACTTTGTATTAAATCAATTAATTATTATTATTAATTATGCATTTTATTTAAAAGACTACTTTCTAAAAAATACCTGCGAAAATACAAAACAAAAAAGCTTTAATTCCAATGATTCAAAAAGCACCACCCACAGAAACAAAACAATAATAACTTGAAATTTGGTAAAGGAAAGGCACCCCTTCTGTTAAGTTACAAAGGGAAAATACCGAGAGTGGGGAAAAATCGTGTTGAATAAAAGTGTTCTCACTTCTCCTCGTTGAAAGCTCATTTGCTTGGGAATGCTTTAAATGTGGAATCCATTTGGAAAATGAATTTTCGGAGTTATTACTCAAACAATGAAGCTTACGGCGAAAAGCTTGTCAAAAACCAGATGGAATGTTGATAAAAAGGACTATTAAGAAGAAGGTGAAAGGACCACGATAAATCTCCCAGATTTTAATACGGTCTCACCACCGCATGAATACAGTTCGTTTGTTCTGGATTGTTGTTAGTTTGCGTATCGTACGAGTACGATACGAGTACGACAACGTGTTCGTTAAATTTCGAATCTCGTGTGTGAGTTTTGAAACTTGTTCATAACTCCTCTGAAAACGATAACTTTTTCGGCGGTAACGTAGCACGTTGATAACTCTTAATCAAATTACACCCAATTAACCCTATTCGAACAAAAATACGGATTGCAATCCTCATTATTCTTTATTTTTTTAATTTTATTTTTTGAAAACTCATACAAAATCCCTGGAAGTACATTTTCCAGTTTAAAATCATTTAACACGGGCGTTATACATAATATTTCAAGTGACGGTCTTGTCTTCGTTCGTGTAAACTATTCTCGTTATTTGCATCCGATTATTGTATAGACAAACAAGGTTGTTGTTGGTCAATGCATTTGTTATATCAAAACAAGCAAGTACACACAATCATGGCAGGATACACAAAGTGTGTATGGCAGTGCAAGTGCAATTCTCGGTATGATGTTCAAAATTAGTTTAACAATGTGCGTAAGCGTATAGCATAAAGCTCAAAGCGGAAGGAAGGATCTAGATCTACCTACATTGTGCGCGTGTAAATAGTGTAAATACCGGACACCAATTTTCGTACCGTGTAATCATATGTGTGTAGAGTGCGTGCGGTTATTGACGGATGAATGAATCCTGCTGGCTCTCGACTCGATCCTTATACCTCCGATGCATTTTGCAGCAGTGTGGTCCTTGAAATTAGTTATTATTTGTTCTGTGTCTGGTCTGCATTTATAAGGATGACAAAATAAAAGCATGAGTTAAAACCAAAAGTCAGAATAGGTGACAAGCATTAAATTGCAGTGGCGGATGTAACGTACACTGTTGGTACACAGCTGATGGCTTATTGCATTTGTGTAAAATATTTAAAGTGATTTTTATTTTTGTGTTGTGTGTTTTGAAAATATGTTGATGGATAAGGATTATTATCAGCAGTTAAGTAAACAACGTACAAACAGCAAACACAAACAACTACTACACCAAACAAACAAAACTAAATTGGAATATCTGCAGCAGAAACCACAACAGAAGCAGAACCAGAAACAGCAGCAGTACGAGCTGGATCAGGAGCAGCAGGGCGAACAAGTAGTGAATGCAATATAAATATATTTATATACCCGCAGAACACACAGGATGTGTTTGACAAATGGATTAACTTTGCTGATTCTCATTATTAATGTGAAAACTTTTGGTATGTCCTTTTACTGCTTTTACTTCTACTTCTATACCTAGCTATACCTTAAGTCCTTGAAGTTTGTTTTCCGATTTGATATTGGTTTATTGTTTTCTATTGTCATTAAGATTATCGCTTACAAAATACCTGAATAATGGAGACAAAACACACAACTAGATAGCAGATCTATATACCAATCTTTGAATTCTATGTCTATCCAGCTTACTTATAGAACTGGTGCTATAATAAATCATTAAAAAATAAAGAAAAAAAACACTTTTTCTCATTGTCAATATTAAGAACTATATAAAGGTGAGATGGCTAAGAGTTTTATCAAAGACTTTATGTACCTAACACTAAAACGGGAAGAAAGGATAACAACAACTAATAACTTCCAAGTTTTAGGGGCTGACTATGATAGCTATTATACCAAACCGAACCCCCAAGGTAGGGCTTTTGTATTGTTTTTTTTTGTCGTCTGAAGACGGATGATTTATTGAGTTGGAATAGAGTCTTCTGCGAGCAGAGGAAACTTTATGAAATTTATGGCAAAAAGGATGATCTAGAAAAATTTGTATAATTGGGTGGCGGAAGCGAGTGAGGGGGAATTTGTTATTTAATAACCCGCGGCAAACTGAAGTGGTTGTGTTGTAAATAAAACTTGAATGGAAAATTAAAACATAGCAAGCAGGAAAATAGGTTAGTTATTTCAACAACACACTTTGATGTCATGCCAAAAAATATTATACTACACTGCAACAAATAGGGATAATAATGAGGGTATGTAAGTACGTCGTACGTATGTATGTAAGTACGTCGTACGTATGTATGTAAGTGTACGTACATAATGTGAGTAAAATGCTTTAGAAACAGGAGTGTTTTTAATGAGCTGGAATTATGTTGAATTTTTTTTTATATTTTAACGGAATCGAAGCAAAAAATAATAGAGAAGTATGAGATAATAAGTTTATTTATAAAAAAAAAACTTTTTCCCTGAAATTTGATTTGGTTTAGTATCTTGCATGGGAACTCAAAAATCTCAATTTCATAAAGATTCCGCATAACTTTTGCCATAGTCGAGGGTGTTTTTTGTACAGAAAAGTCTCATCACGCCTCTAAAAGAGTTCTTAGTGTCAACATTTCTGTAAGTTTGCAAAGCAGCTCGCAAATTTGTGAAAAAAAAAAATATTTTTAATAATTTTGGCTGGAGAATAATAGCGAAAGAGCATCTGATGAATATTATTTAAAGTTATTTTTTTGTAGCATTTCAAAAGTCACAAATTCTGAGGAACAGGCCTAAGAGTTCAATAAATATGAAAGTAATTCCAATAAAATAAATTGCTAGTAGTAAACTTAATCTCAGTATTGTATTTTTTCTTTTCATATTATTTACAAGGATAGATCTCTTTTATTTGTGATATTTTTTAGCTGGTTATTTTTTTTTTGTATATTATGTAACCGATTGAAATGGTCAATTCGTAAAGAATAAATTGAATTTTCATAAACTGTATTTGCGAACAAATATTGCAATCGTTGTTATTGTAAAAGGACCTCTTAAGAAGAAAAATCATAACATGTTGTATTTATTTATAATACTTACGAATTTTTGGCATGAAATCCTCGATATGTATAAGCAAACATTTTATTCAAAAATGCTTTATGTTTCAATATCACAGCTTAAGGCAATTCACACTTGAGTGGAAAACTGGATGCATATTTCCTAATCCTAACTAAATTTTATACAGGGTATCCCATTAACAACGGTCCAAACTGAAACTAGTGAAAGGCCAGGAAATTACCTATCAGAATTTGGTAACTTTTCCATACCGAATCAGCAGTTCTCGAGTAACGGCTATTATATATAGAAAAAAAGGGTTTATCTTTTTTCTGTAGAATTTTATAAGCTACAAGTTTTCCAAAGACACTTCTTAAAAAACTTGATGTTCTTCGGTAAACTTTCAAAAATAATGGATTTTTCCACTTTCATCACAGAAAATCGAAAGTCCTTGTCCAAATTTAAGGCATTTATTTACGAAATGCGTAAGGCACCAAAATGAAGCTCTCCACCTAAATTCAGCTCTTTCGGAGTTATATTTGATGTGAAATTCTAATTTTACCGAAATATTTGAACAAAAATGTTTCATTTTTGTTTGATTTTGAACCTGTTTGATTGGGTTCAAACTGTTATAACTGTCTATTTAAACATAGCTTTGACAAGTCTTATACCTTTTTTAAAACTACAGAAAAATACACAATTTTTGAAATATAAAACCTGTATTGAGCCATACGAAATGGTGATGCCAAAGAAAAATATTTTACTCAGTAAAGTTAGTGAAACTATTTGTCAATGTTTCAATGCAAAAATTGTAAAAAAAAAAAAATCAATTATAGGCAGGGTGAGCAAAAAACTGGTTCAAAGTAAGGTTTTTTCAAATTTCGAAAAATAGCCGTTACTCTAGAACCGCTTTGATTCGGTATGGAAAAGTTACCAAATTCTCATAGGTCATGACCTGGCCTTTCATCAGTTCCAGTTTGGACCATTGTTAATGGGACACCCTGTATAGCTAGAAGAATTAAACTAACGAACAACGGTGTGAAATAAATATAAAACTATACTTTTAGTTAGAAAAAATAGCAGTAGGTAGCATAGGTAGGTACCTATTAAAATTGTTAAGAAAAACCTTTTTTGTATTCTCAAATCCATGGTTATTGTTTATACAAGTATTTAGGAAAAATAAACTGTAGTCTACATTTTGTGAAAAAAATATTTTATTAAAAGCCTTTATTAACGGTATTTCCAATATTTATATTTTAAATAAAAAATTTGTTGTCAACGGTAATATTGATTTCGATCACATTTTTTGATCCCGATATTTTATAAATTTTTTTAATTTATAATTGCACACCAAAATTGAGACAATCTTTTAAAAAATTAATTAAACCTGTCATTTTGAGACATTTAATTTTTCTGTTTTTTGCTGTTTCTGAACAAAAGAATTTCAGCTCTAGTCGAAGTCTGATTAGAACAGTTAGAAAAACACTATGTGGCCATTACTCATACTCCATTTACTCCATTTTCGAAGGTATACAAATTCGAAAGATGCCAAAAAAGTCAAAAGATGCATTTTGTTCTTTTGCAAGACATGTGATATGTTTAATATTGTATGTAAAGTCTGATATGACAAAATTTTTGTTTGTTATCATTTGTCCCGCTTAAACTTCAAATTACTCTATGCAAGCTGGAATTTGTATTTAATTTTGTATCTTTAATTATGATTGTAACTTTTTATAAATTATAATAATTTCTTGTTTTGTTTTTTTTTGAAACAAATGTTTTTTTTTTATTTCAACGTTTCGGGTAATATTTATAATATTGATTTAATATTTATTTAATATATATTAATATGTGTACAGATTTGAGGCTCAATTTTTTGTCTGATGAAGGGTATAAACATACCCGAAACGTTGAAATAAAAAAATAAAATTTGTTTCAATTGACCTATAGCCCACAAAACAAGAAATTATTTTAATTTTGTATCTTAAAAAAAAAAATTAATTTGGTACACTCGGGTGTATGCGTACTTTTTCAGGTAATATTTTTCTCTGCAACGTTTGTGTCGATTAAATTTTTTTTTTGTTATAAGATCAAGGCTTAATTTTTTTTTTTAATATTTATTTTTTGTAAAGCTCAATTAATGTTTAATTTTTTTCAATTGTAAAATAATGTTAGTATATATTTGGGAAATAAAGTAGATAGGGCTTGAGAATAGAAAGGCCATGTACAGAATACTTAATTAAAAATCCTTTTTATAACAAGAAACAGGAAATTTTAAGTTATATTAATTCATTTCAAACAACTTTTTTACCACATAAACGCATAAAGTCGTATTTAAAATTATATAAAAGAATATTCTAAAAAGCCCTACCTGCAACTTAGGGATTAAACAAAAAAAAACATGGATATACTTTGTCTATGCAGTGTGTTATAAAAGGCCCTATATGGGTTTATAGTTACGGTTTTTTTTTTTTAATTTTACTTAAAGCTTCTAAAAATTGTCTGTCTTATTTGAGGGTATAAGCTTAAGAAATAAATACAAATAAATCGAAGACAATGCCCCAACTCCAAATATGCAAAAACTTCCAAATGTTCCGGAAATTTTGTAGTTAAGGTCTTTACGAAATTATTATAAATTAAAAATTATAGTAATCCTTTATGGGAGAGATTCACAAATTCAGCGCCTTACATTGCAGGTGCATCAGAGTTGTAGAACCTTCTTTTTTCGTATATTCTCAGAGATCCGAGAGATGATTTATTTTTACTTGCGATATACGTAGTTATAGTAAGTTTAGGATGCGTGCAAAAAAAAAATCGATATAATATTTTTCCCTAACATTACGATGATAGAGAACGCGAAAAAAGTAGGTCTCACAATTCTGTCTGTCTGTCTGTCCGTCTTGCCGTCTGTCCGTCTGTCCGTCTGTCCGTCTGTCCGTCTGTCCGTCTGTCCGTCTGTCCGTCTGTCCGTCCCTCCGTCTGTCCGTCTCTCCGTCTGTCCGTTTGTCCGTCCGTCCGTCTGTCCGTCTGTCCGTCTGTCTGTCTGTACCTCAACCTGCAGCCTTAACGGCTGAAGTGATTTTCTTCAAACTTTGGACTTAACGTTCTTATGGGATTCCCTAGAAAGGAAATTGAAATTTGTTTTTAGCTCAAAAAATAACGGTACCTGCCATACAACGAATATACAAAAATTGATTTATTTCAAAAACGGTTCTTACGACTTTGAGCTACTATAATTACTAAAGTTTATATTTTGGTAGAAAACAAATTATAACGGTTATTTACGGTACCTGTCATAGAACAGATTTTTTGGTTTTCAAATTTCTCGTTAACGACTACATCGATTTCAACCAAATCTTTTATGTAAGAGGTCCTCTGAAGTTTTAACAATATTGCGTACACAATTTCTCAAAAAAATATTGAAATTTTGTTTTTGAAAATTCAATATCTACCAAATTTCATTTTTTTAAATTTATAAGAATTTTTATATACATACTGTACATATAAAAAATATAAAAAAAAAAACGCTCTAACAATTTTTGAAATTTTTTTCCATCAAAGAATATTTTGTTACACATATCACACAAAAACCCTCAAATCGGCTTTTCCCGCACGAAAATTTAATCTCAATTTTTTTTTTTTTTTTTATAATAATTTTAAAAAAGACGTTTTTTAACCCATCATTTAAGCCATCTTCAATGGAAGTTGACAGTTTATACCTTAACAGATAGGTAAGAAAAAAAAATTTGGGGTACCTTTATAGGAATAATTCGTTCCAAATGTCACCCATAATCCCTAAAATCGAATTTTCCCGCGTGGAAACTTAATTAAAAAAATCTCGGTTGTCTAAAAATAAATCTAAAAAAATTGGATTTTCTGTGCTGCCATGTTTACAGACACAAACAAAACTGCCGCCTGCTTGCTTTCTGCGGGCAAAAGACAAATAAAATCTTAAGAATTGGAATCTAGCAGTCTTGGAACACAAACCAGTCAATAAATGCTAACAGAAATTTGTTCATAAAAGGACCACAATACAAGAAAAAATTTAAATGAAAGCAGGAACCTTCTTACAGTACCTACCTTGAAAAGAATTTTTTTTTATTTTCGACTTTCTTAATAATAAACTGATTGAGATTTGTATGCAAATGATTATGAAAAAGTTAGTTTTTTTTTGTCGATTAAAAAAAAAATCTTGTGCTGCTCAGGTTGGCAAGAAATGTTTTAATTCAGAGAAAATATTGTGTTTTTTTTTAAGATTAACTTTTTTAATTTTAAAAAATAGATGTTTTCATTTAAATCGGAGTTGAAACATTATTGTCCTTCAAGTCAAGATTTCGACTTTTCGTGGTAAAATATAATATTTATTAGGTAACATTTAAAATTTTTCAAAACGCCCCTGCCCCCGAAATTGTTTCCAGCGTTCGCGCCTGTTGAGCTCTATCTGTTTTAGCTATTAAAAACGAATTTATAGTAATTTTTAGTAATAATTTATATTTTAAATTGTTTTTAAAACTGTTTAAGTGATATCATAATGTTATATAACCACTACATATGCACATTTTCAATGTTAAGCTATGTTCAATTTGTTAGCTACGAGAGCAACTTTGTGCGATCCAGTCGTGCCCATTTTTTGAGTATGTTATTTGAGTATATTTATTTGAATGAAAAACCTTTCAAAATAGTATTTACCAAGATCGTAGGGATGTCGAACATTTCTAACTAAACCTACAAAATAGAATTATGAATATCTATATTCTGTAACAAATAAAAACGTATGCAAACAAAATTTTAAAAATCGTTTGAGCGGTTTTAAAAATTAAAAAAAAAAAATATTTTTGTAGTAAACACATGTTATTTCAAGGTCAAATTTTAGGACGCCAATTTTTAGTGTTTTTTAATGTTCTGATGAAAATTGATTTCCTTCCAAAACGCCGTCAGTATGTTTTCGAAATATCGAATTCTTAAAAAATATTTTTTTATGTTTTTTGAAAGATTTGATAAATAGACCCAGTTTTTTAGTGCGAGATCCATCCTATGGTTTCCGAGTTAAACACGAGTTAACACTTAGAATTTGGTAAATAAACTTGAGTTTAATTTTCAACTCGTCACCAAAAAACAGTTCCTTTGATTTTTTTAAGAATATTCTATATTAATAATAAGAATATTAATAATTAAGAATATTCTGTATTCTATAGCTACATAATGGCTTTTGCTTAAATTTTGTACATCGTTTCAATTTAAGCGTATTCAGCATTTTATATAAAAATTGTTGAAGATGTTTTTGAAAAAAAAAAGTTATTGTTGGTTCGACTTTTTCAAAAATCTTCTAGATAGTCAAGTTTAAGAAAAATTGAATTAGTCGTTTTTGAGTTCTTAACAGAAAGTTACTTTGATTGAAAATTCAAAGATTTATATTTTTGTTTTGAAAATTATGGTAGAAACTTGTGCCTAAATAAATTAATTATCATAAGTAAAGTCGTTTTAGAGAAAGTTAAAAATCCTAACAACGCAACGTTTGTATGGGCTTGCAAATATTTTTGTCTTCAAAATCGTTCGAATCGTTTTTGAGAAAAATAAAATATTCCTAAACAGCCTAAGAACCAATGGTATTTTTGTCATTAGAACATATAAATTTAAAAATTATCTGGGGGTAGTTTTCCAATTATTTAAGTGTCTTAGCTGAAGAGACAGGCAGACAAATTTGCGAGACCCAGTCAATTTTATGAAAATTATGAGCTAATTTTTTGAACGATTTTTTTAATTCTTAAATAAAATTTGTCAACAAAATCGTAAATTTTTAAATTGTCATTTATTGAGTTAACAGAGAAGTCTGTATATTTGTTTTAAATAAATTAGTGTTCACCTTTATATTGTACAAATACATGCATATATCTAACTATGCCCCTGGAGACCAAATTATTTTGAAGTACCTACACGAACAAAAGTCTATTATTTTCGATTTCACTGTTTCTCAAATTCAGTTTTTTAACATGAGACTATAAATGTTACTCTTAATTGACGAATTTATCGACCATAAAGTTAATGGGGCGTATTCATAGTCATTTTAGACCTGGGTCTAATTTAAACATAGTTTTGGTTGAATTTTCGGACGTTGATTCTATTTTTTTTAAGTTTATCATTTCAAAATATTTGAAACTATTTGTGAAGTATACCAAGTTAATTATCTGATAAAAATATAAAACCAACAATTTTTAATTAAAATCGGTCTGTATTCATTGAGCCAAAATTATCTTAAACTGTAGTTTAGTTAGACCTGGGTCTATCTGCGACTATGAATATGCCCCAATATGTTCAAACTAATAACATTTTATTACCTCGTTTCTGAAATAATAAATAAAAAATATCAATTGATATATTGATAAAATTTTAATAAATAGCTGCTCTTTACATAATTGCTGTTGTCACTATCTATAATCGAATTTTCATTATGACTATACGAGTGCATAATTTGCATCATTGCTTTTTTTATGGATTGAATTTGGTAAATATTAATATATTGTTCGTGGCCAATTTTCCATGTTACACAATTCACAACAGTAATTAGATTTTTCAATTAGGAAACGTTTAATCACTGTGTTGTTAGTAGGACCGAAATAACACAAATAAATTAAAACTTAATGATGGTATTTTATAGGTTCAAATTTATATATGCCACTGATGATAACTTTTGTTTACATTACTAAAATAGTTATATGTTTCTGTATATTTTTTGCATATCCATATGACTAGATAAATTCAATTCTTTAAAATATATAAGAGTATTGACAATTAACAAATAAAACCTTTTAATATGAACAATATTTTGTTCTATGTTATTGTTATTTTAAAATAAATTAAATTATTTCATTTAAGAAAATTAATTAAAGTTTAAATTTAAACAGCCAGCTTGTATGAAGGTATGTATTTTGTATAGGCCTTTATGTTGCAGAAATAAAAAAAACCAAACCAATTAAGCGAAATTATTTTCACTAAAAAGGCATCAGACGTGTATGTATGGACTTTGGGGCCATGAACAATTTAAATTCAATTGTTATTCAATTAGAAATTAAAGAGAGAGAGAGAGATCTGGTAATTAATTGTCAGTTTCCAGGAATTCGGAATTTAATTATTTGAATTTTACGCTAACAAACTTAGTTTTTCACCAGCCAGCAGCTTTTATATATTATCAAAAAATGTGATTATACAACAAATTCAATTTGCTTGTTTTAAAACTGAATCCTATGTAATTTAAGTTTCAAAAATAAATTATTGTTGGTGAATTTTTTTTGTGATGGGGTGTTTCTGGAAAATACCAGCAGTAGAGTAAATACTATTCCCTTGCAAAAAGAAAAAAAAAAAAAAAAAACAGGTCAAGTGGGTTTCAACGCGCTTAAATTGGTTTAATGAAAAAATAAAATGCTTGACTATGGTTAATCTGCTTTATTTTTTTTTAAATAAATTTAATGATTTTGATACTCTGTTATTAAACCAAAATTAAATAAAACTTTTTGCCGGATAAGTGCCACAGCATCATTACTGTTCAGTGTTTTGAGATACTTCCCATCGGAATAAGTATGCATATTAATTACATATAAGTATCATAACGCTAAGCGTTTCACAGGCACTTAGTTTTTCTAGGTAATAAGGTGAAATGCGTATAATAATGATCATAGCAGAATCATTCGAAATAAGGGAATAAAACTGCTATAGGGTAAAAGCGGGTGAGATGGTGCAGCGGGTGAGATGGCGTACCTTTAATATCTCCTACATTTATTGTCCAAACAAAGCTTTAAAACCCTTTTTGTATTCATTTTCTCATTTCAAATTAAAAAATGTGACAACAAAAAATATAGGTTTTTTTGTCGGAAATTTTTTGTCTACCTTTTTTATTCTCTGTTTTCCTTGTGAGTCAATGGTTGATTTGATGCATATGGTACATTAAAACATACAACAATGTATTGACTGTGATCTGTCTATGAAAAGTTTGCAAAAATTCTACCTGTTTTTTTATGTGCCTAAAAATTAGTGGGAATGACAAAAAGGGGGAGATGGCGAAGTTTTTTGAGGGGGAGATGGCGCACACTTGTTCACTTTGGTGCACTGTGGCAGCACACCATCTCACCCGCCCAATGATTTTTTTTTTAAATTCAAACTTCTTTTTGCTCTATTATAAATTTTTTGAGAAACAGAATGAAGGAGTGTTAGTGAACTCATTGAACGCTTCTAGTTTGCACTAGTTTTACATAAGTTCACTGACGCTCCTTTGCACAACATCGTATGTCCTTCTGAGAATTTAAAATTTTTGCGGTGCCCTATGCAAGGCAGCAAAAAGCCCGTGTATTGAACACGGTGAAAAATATCGCTGTTCAAAAACTCAAGAAAGAAAAACTAATCATAAAAAAGAAAAGGAGCACTAAAATCGCAATCAACAACTCGTCATCATCCGATAACCAGATGTCGCTATACACGATGACTCCGATGGGCCGGAAGATTTCGGTAAAAACAATTGTGTGGGATGCGCAGAGGAATAAAATTTCACCAAGGAAAAAGATGATTGGTTGCAGTATATCCTGTGCCATAGTTGCGCACATGATTCATGCACATCATTTAAACATACAATTGACAACGATTGTGCCAAAATAAATACAAAGTAAACCATGCGCCATCTCACCCACCACGGTATACCATCTCACAGATGGTTTTTCTATATGTTTTTTTATTATTTTAATTAAAAATTGAAGTTGGCTTTACAAAACTTTGTAAATGGCTCATGAAGAACCAGGCCTAGTGACTAACAACTTGCAAACATTCCTGTGTGCGTGTGACAGGAATGGAAGGGACCTACAATTTTATGCCGAATCCGAACGGCTAGACGAAAGGCACTCATTCATGACAAGTGATACTCTTGGAGGATTTGTCAATTCCTCGCAAGAGGCAGTAGCACTGAAAAAAAACTGTTTTGTTTTTAGGTGGACGAGGCTGGGAAGCGATCCCAGACCTCCAGCGTGACAGTCAAACGCACTAACCATTACGCTACGGGCTACTACGCCAATCGAAAATACCATTAAATAGCCACTTCGGATCACTATCATGACGTAGCCGATTTATCCTTAACAGAAGGCCGTATGCATGATTTTGATTCGATTATTCAAACGTTTCAGCGGAAATTTGTGAAACCTAATAGATTTAAAAAGGTAGTGGATTTTAAGATAAGAAAATTTAATCTTATTTTGGGAATGCAAAAATTCTTTTGAGGTAAATTGACTTTCTCAACGAAGAATAACTGCTTGGTTGGTGTACATTGTACAAGCGACTGTAAAAACAATTCCGTCTCTTTTTATGCAGTCCCCATTACAATGCGAAAGAGGAGACGAGTTGACACTTGTTGTCGCAATAAGTTGTGAGAATTCTGAACACAAAAAGTAAAACAAGTTTCCCAGAAAAATTAAGTCCATTTTCAAGAAGTGTAGCACACTCGTATAATGAAATAATTTAGAAAATAAACTGATTTAATTTGATTTTATTGATTACTTGCTGACCCGTCGAGTTCCGTTTCGGCTAAATTCATTTATGTTAAGAAAATAATAATTCCGAGCATGCACAATGCTGTTTCATGTAATTCGGCCAATTAAAATTCTTTATTCTAAAGTTTTATTAAATACAATAGAAATAACTAAATTAACAATGTCGATGTGTTTCAATGAAACCAAAATGCTTGGTGTGTCGGCCAACCTTCGGTTTTTTTTTTTTTTTTACTGAAGTACTTTATGGCACACAACATTTTTCGATTTATTTCCAGGTGCGTACACGTACAAAGCGGTAGGTTTGCCGCTACGTGAGCACGCCACATACAATTGACCATGTGAGAAACATGGGAATTCAAGAAATCACAAATTAGCATTGGAACTGCTAAAATCAATCATTAAATGGCCAAAATGAAAATGTTCTGCAATCACATATACCAAAACTCATTAAAATGAAAACAATCGAAATATTTTTGGTTTCGTTTAACTCACAAAAATCACTAAAATTTCCACTGATTCACAAATTACCCAAATTCAATTGCACCAGAACAAAATCAAAAGCGGTTTGTTTGTCTCACTTTTCACAATTTAATTTTTCAATAGTGAAATTACATAAATAAAATTGATAGAAATCGCAATGAAATCGCACTTGATAAATATACAAATACTTTGAGCACAATGAAAATTTAAAGAAAATTAACTAAATTTAATTTTATTTTACCGCACGCAATAGCAAATTCAATTCAATTTGAATGACGAAACAAAAAGGACACCTCATGTTCCTTCCTTAGGCCATCACGAATCCATCAATCCCAAAATCTTGAAAATGAAACGAAGTTCCGGGATTACCAATTTTCCTGAAAATTTTCGATGATTTTCCTCCAGTCTTTTATATGCCCTCCCTGGGGCCAATACGAGTTTATCAAGCCCTAAATCGTGAAAATCAGAGTGACCGTTCTCGAATTATGCACTCAAAACCGGATGTTCCTGGATTTCCAAATTTTCTGGAATTTTTCGGGGATTTTCTTCTAGTTTCTTATGTTCTGTCCTGAATAAATACGAATTTATCAAGCCCTAATTCTAAGTAACATTTCTCGAGATATGCATTAAGAACTGGATGTTCCCTGTGTTCGATTCGTATTGGCTAAAGGAAGGACATACGCCTTCCTTTAGCCAATACGAATCCATCAAGGCCTAAATCGTAAAAATCGAGGGAACCGTTCTCGAAATATGCACTTAAAGGAGGATGATCCCTGATTTCCAATTTTCCTGAACATTTTTTGGGATTTTCCTATAGTGTCCTATGTCCTTCCTTGAGCCAATACGAACTCATCAAGACCAAAATCGTTTAAATCGAACGATCCATTCTCGAGTTATAAGTGCACACACAGTAGACATTTCTCTTTTATATATAGAATGAATGACCCTTTTGTTGTTTTTTCTTACAGCTCGTAGCCAAGCACGTTAAAATCTTCACTCAATGTTTATTAAAGTACTTAATACCTACTACGAGTATATCGCTTGAATCAAGGCAAAAATTAATTTTCGTTTCTTAGCCATGAAAACAGAGAGCATTGTTTTCAATCTTAATCTTTCCATCAACAGAATTTAATAAATGATGCCATAAATATTTCAATGTAAGCAATGGAGTGTGTTCTCTAAGGATTTAAAGACTTTTTTCACTTAGAGCCAAACAAGCATAGTCCCAAGTGTTTTTCCTGTAAAAATGAAAAATACTTAACGATACAAAAAAGGGTTAAAGCTTGAAGACTTAGAGATTTTATTTTATGAGACACACGCAATAGCTTTAATATGGATATAAAGTGAAAATAATATTATTTAGCATAGTTTTTTTTTATAATTGTGAATGATTCGCCCTGCTAAGCGAATGTTCCGCGTTGGTTTGGGAGAGCCTTTATACCAAATAAAATAGGCGAACTTTTGCCTCAGTCTTAAATGAACTTGAAATCTTATTCACTGATTGGCAAGTTCCTTAATTTGTATTCCGTTACTTTTGGTAAAGTTTCCATCTGCAACGACACAAACATAAAGAGGAACATTACAAAACTCATTTTGCGGTTGACTATTCTTTAAGTTTATCAAAGAACTAATTAATACCAGGTAAGTTTCTAGGTACCTACTTATTTCTCACAATGCAGTTCATGTTTTTTGTTTGCTTTGCTTACTTAATGAAAAAAAAAAACAAAATCCTGTGCTTATTTTTTACCAACACACGCCTGGCTTTAACAAGAAATGAACGAACGAACCATGTTATCTACTTGTTGCTGGTATACAGCTGTCGCTATTATTGAAGAAATTAAGTCCCCCAGATCATAGGAAGGAAGCAACAAAGTTCATGATCCTTTTACGAAAAAGTGTGCTTAGATTCCCTTATAGACTATCCGAATCAAATACGGCGCGGCGGCGAAGGCGGGCACCAAAGGTGGTTGCGATGGATGTGGTGCAGCCGTGCAGCGTTAACTCTGCTGCCGTAGTAAATAAACCAAAGCACGTACGTTAGGGATGAGCCAGCATCAGCAGCAGCAAGAGTTATCTTCATTTCACATGCGAAACTTGTACACAAATCGAATGAGCCCACCTGCTACAAGCTATAGCTTACCTAACCTCTATGTCTGCATCTGAATTAAAGTCTCAAACCCAAAGAGTGTATCTAAAGGATGGAACCAAAAACTTGTAACAAATTTAACCATGGCATAGAAAACTACAACGAAACAGGAATCAAAAGTTTTCTCTCCTGTGTGCAGATATCGAACATCAGAAAAGTTTTGTCAACAATGGGATGAACAAAATAGTAAAGAATACGAAAAAAAAAACTATCTCAATGCACAGACCATAACTTTTGAGGAGCTAAAGTCAGTTCCAGAGGCCAATGGGGTTTATATCTGTATACATATATGGGTAAATGGGGCTAGCAAACTTATCCTTTTTATTTTTGTCTTTATTTAATGGAGATAGGAGTATATACCATGAAAGCCCACACCACAGAGGTTCAAAAAGTTACGCTTTCTTGATTACATTAGTATATTTGAGTTGTATAGGTATATAACAAGTGTTTTTTCTTTGTATTGTGTTTAGTTTTGGTACTTCCATCTCTTGGAAGGAAAAAAAAAGCAAAGGACCATCCCATCAGTAAAATCGACACGAGTAGTGGCTATTTACCGTAATTACTACAACATCAGGGAATTACTTGAAGAGCTTAAGTATTGCCAGGATTATCCGTCGTATACCTATACATTAAACAACACGGGCTATTCCATAGATATAAGCTTGAGCACGTGAACTTTGAACTCATTATTTCGTTTTAACTTTTGTTTTCTATGAGTAGCTGAAGTTTGTTTGAAAAACGATGAGAAGAAGTTTTATATTTATATGACAACAAATCACTATAAAGAAGAACGGATGATTGGGCTTCTTATTGAAGCAATTAAATTAATCTTTTTTTTTGTTATTCCGTAAATGGAAAAAAAAAATCGCCTCAAGAGGAAAGAGCTCAATTCTTTGAAGAATTTATATCAAAAGTAGGACAAAGTTTTCGTTTTGTTTTGGAATTTAATAGATCGTTAAATATACTTATGCAAGTACCTATGAATTATTAAGTTTGGACAGTGCTATATAGGTAACTGAGTTTTGCAAATAAAAATGAGGAGCTCTTGAGGACGAAAGAGTCGAAAAAACGAGCAAAGCGCCTTATACAATTTGGTCACGTGTAAGAACTGATCAAAAAACGAAGGAATTAATTTCTTTTATGAAGTTTTTTTTGAGATTATAAATTAAAGTCGTCGTCGTTTCATCAATTTGTGATTTTTTTCAATAAATGTTGAACTACGGGGCAACTATGATATTCATGAGATTCATGAGAGCAAGAGTAATGAAGTTGTAGATATTCATAAAATGTTTGACTTGCTCTGTGGGGAAAGTATTAGTTTCCTGTCGAAAAATATTCCAGGATATATCCGAAAAAGAATTTGTTTCGTCATGACGTCTGTCGTCATGTACGCCCATACTTCCACCGTTTATCGAGCAAGAGCTTCAACGAGGTATCGATTTTTCTTAAATTTGGTTTTCTTTCAGCATTTTTATGTGATTCCCTAGGGGTAAAATTCAATTTTTTGTTCTAGATTATCTAGCATCCATCCGACATCTGTGAAGCTGGCAGGGCAACTTTTACATAGAAAAAAGGTACCAACGCAGTAATTTGGGGTTTTTTTGCTTTTTGTTTACATTTCTATAATTCCGACTTTGAAGTATACCCAATAGAGGGTGTAACCGAGTGACCTGCTGAAATGGTAGTGAATTTAGCAGTTCTCGTGAACCAATGTGCTAGGAACTTGTAGTAAGGCTCCAAATTTGCATTTCAAAAAAAAGTCTAGATCCCAATTTGAAGTTCTTATGTTTAAGAAGTTTCATAAAATTAATTTCACAGTAAAGTTGACAAGTAACAAAGTACATCTCGAGAGCTGAGCATGCTATAGCAATTTGAAGTAAGGCTCCAAATTTGCAGTTTTTTTCTTTGCATTCCAAGAATAAACTGGGTCCAAATTTTGAAGTCCTCATTCATCTCATCTCATTGCCTAGGTAACTTCACCGTGAAGTTAGCAGATCACATGTTGAACATATCTTGTGAACAAAGGATGGTAGAAATATATAGTAAGGCTATAAATTTGCGTTTTTTTTTTGCATATCCAAAAAAAGCTAGATCCTAATTTTAAAGTTCTTATTTTCAAGAAATTTCATGAAATTGACATCACAGTAAAGTAAACAAGTAACAAAGTGTACTTCGTGAACTAAGAGTGCTAGGAACTTGCAGTAAGGCTCCACATTTCCAAATTGTTTTCTTACATTTCGAGAATAGGCTGGGTCCAAATTTTGAAGTTCTTATTTTTAAGAAATTTCATAAAATTGAATTCACAGAGTGAAGTTGACAAGTAACAAAATTTATCTTGAGAACTAAGCATGCTAGGAACTTGCAGCAAGGCTTCAAATTTGAAGGATTTTTGCATTTCAACAATAAGATTGGTCAACATTTTGAAGTCCTCAATTTGAAAAAAAAAGGTTACTGCGCTGCTAACTTCATAGTGAAGTTCATATTTTGATACATTTGTGTTTCAAAAGTTTTCGAAAACGGCTCCAACGGTTTTTAATTAATTAACTGGCTCCGAGATCTTAGCACCTCATATATGTACAGTGTCGGACAAAACAAAAGCTTGAATATATTTAAATGAATTTTATTTGGTTAATGTAGGTATACATTAGCTCTTCAATCACAAAGAAACAAAATATATTAGTTACACAGTAAAGAAAATACAACAAAAAATTTAAAAAAAAAAAAATATTAAAAGCAATTGTGACAAAACTAAAGCACATCATTAAATTTTGTAGTTGTTTTACAATATTTTGTTTAGAAACCACTATTTTTGATAACAGGTGCTTGACAACTACCAGGCACTGACTCAATCAAGTTCTTTATAATTTCCTGGGGGATACTTACAATTTCGGTTAGAATAACAAGAAAATCCCTGTTTTTACAACTTTCACGTTGAATTTGGCGATCTTCAATCTTCAGCAGGTTTTTTTTTTATGGAGATGAGGTCACTTCAAAACGTTGATTTTAATTACCAAAAACCAATTTTGCAACGTGATAGCTGCAAAAACAAGGATTTTCTTGTTGTTCTAACAGAAATTGATTGGAAGTATCCCTCAGGAAATCATAAAGAACTTGATTGAGTCAGTGTCTGGTAGTTGTCAAGCACCAGTTATCAAAAATAGTGGTTTCTAAACAAAATATTGGAAAACAACTACAGAATTTAATGATGTGCTTTAGTTTTGTCGCAATTGCTTTTAATATTTTTAAAGTTTTTTGCTGTATTTTCTTTACTGTGTAACTAATATATTTTTTTTCTTTGCGATTGAAGAGCTTATGTATATCTACATTAACCAAATACAATTCATTTAAATATATTCAAGTTTAGAAATTTACCTAAGCAAAATGTAACCAAGTGAAGTAAAGTGCTTTTGATTTGTCCGACAATAGTGGAGGCTAGATAGCCTAAAATAGGCCATTATTCAAGAATCCGGAGAAACTGCTCCGATTTTGATGATATTTTTTTTTAAATGTAGGGAATTGAAATTAGAAAAAAATTTAAAATTCAAAAATCGACGCTCTACACAGAATTTTTTTTTAAACTCAAAAAACCACAATTTTCAAAAAAAAAAATAATTTTATTTGTAATATAATCTTAAATTAATGAATATCACTGCCATAGATTATAGAAAGGATTTTTGAAGTTATATTTTAAAAGTCCAAAACCAAAAACCCACAGTTAAACCCGCTTATAGTCAATAGAATAGGATATGACAGTTAAAAAATGTTAATTTTTGAGCTAAGAACTATTGTACCTACCCCATGGTTAATTCTGGTAGTGAGAGTTGTTGGTTGTTGAGAAATGATTTTCTCGCGTCGCGCCACTTGAGGATACCGTTGGTTTGCACCAGAGATTAAAATGAGTCGAGTACCTAATGCTCATGAGTCATGAACATCGAATACTAACTCTAAAAAAGCGATTTCAAATGGCAAATCAATGATCAATTTTCAACTATATATTTGGCAGATATATAAGATATTATTATAGAAAGACATTTTGGGTTCAACGTCACAGTTGCATTTGATGGTTATCGGAAGGAAACTACAAAAATTGCAGAAAGAAAACGTCGATCTTTAAAAAACTCTTCAGTTTACTATGCTTTTAAAGAAGACATACAGCTAAAAGTTGTACAAGAAAAAATGTTTGTCCAATGAGCATAATAAGGCTAGATCTATCAGTAAGCTGATCCCACATCTGGAGAATAATTATTATATTACAACAAAACAAGCAGAAAGCGATACTGATAGATTAATCGTTACTACGGCAAAAGATTCTTCATTTTTAAAAGTTGTAGTTGCCTGAGACATCGACGTGCTAGTAATACTAATAGCTTTGACACCAAAAGAGGAGACAATTTTTTTTTAAACCACCAAGAGGTAAAACACCACAAAAAATATATTCTTCGCATAGTCTGAACAAGATGCCTTTGTGCGAAGAACATGTGCTATTTTTACATGCATTCACAGGATGTGATACTACATCGGCCTTTTACAACAAAGGAAAAAGCACATCTGCTAAAAAATTCGAAGAGCAAAAACATTTAAAGGATGCTGCAAAAATATTCAAGCAACCGAATCGAAAATCTGTGGTTGATCTAAATCTGTTCAGGTATCATTTTTTTTACTAAAACAATTGTTGATGACGTCCACGTGCAAAAAGTTTGCCATGCACAGCGGATGCAGCGATGGAACATTTAATAAAGGTATATCTTCAGATTCAATTATGGTTAGATAATTGTTTATCACCAGTCGAATGGAAGTTAAATAACGTCCTAATAACAAATCCCATGAACCAGTCACCTGCTCCGAAAAACGTATTAAAAATAATAGGTATTCTGTCGATGTAAATCTGGCTGTGGAGGAAATTGCGTTTGTTGAAAAACAGGGATTTTCTGTACGCAAGCTTGTACAGCATGTAGTGTTGATAGCTGTAGTAACTGTGAGCCTGCCTAATATACATTTCGAAAAAAATTAAATAGAAGAGAAAGACACATTATGTAAATATAGCATTGAATATGTGCCTAGGTGCCTGACTATGTACCTAAACAGAAAAAATACTTTATTTTGTTGCTTTTCCAAATAAAATATAAATGTTAACATTAGCAATGTTCTTAAATATAACATAATATTAAATATTATGTTCTTAATATTGTGTATTATAAAATATTTCCTCGTAATTAAAATAATAAGAACTATTAATTATTTTAAATAAAATTTAAAAAAAAATGTGTGCATATAAGCTAGTTTTACTGTACTTGTTTTGAACTTTTATAATTAAAATAACATATAATAATACTTATTTTGAATTAAGTTTAAAATATTTACCTTAAAAAATTGGTTTCATTTCATGTGAATATAAGCGGGTTTTAATGTACTTGGTTTTGAACTTTAGTATTAAATACAAATAAAATAGTTTAAATATATTTTGAAAACAAAATACAAAAATATTTTTTTTTTTTTAATTTTTGATTTTTGAGTTTTAAAAAAATGTCTGTGGAGAGCGTCGATTTTTGAATAGTAAGCTTTTTTCTTATTTCGGCTCCCTGTATTTAAAAAAAAAATCATCGAAATTGGAGCAGTTTCCCCGGATTCCTGAATAAAATGCTATCTAGCCTCCACTAACTGTATATAGGATAATACAAAAAATAGTATTCCATCTAAAAGCTCAGTAATTTGTTAAAAAAGCTCAACTAGTAACAGAAATTGGTCAGCCTAAGAGAATTTTTAAACAATAGCTAAAGTTTTTCATGGGTGCACTTGATAATTAGTACCTCATTTATGGGATTTTTGCAAAAAAAGTATACATTGAGCAACGTATGGTACGCCACAAATATTTTGTACTTAGGTATAGAGTACACAGAATACTCGCTCTGCAGACCAAGTTGATATAAGGATTATAAGGACTATAAATTAAACATATTGTGCTTTATCAGTCTAATGAATCCACACATCAAGTAATTAGGTACATACATAGCTACCTTTTTTAAAAAAATCTTATTTCAATAGCACAAGAACCGTTCAAAAGAGTACCAGCATTCAATTTTTAATTAAAACTATGTATATGTACAAGGAGCATGATGTGCATTTCAAAAGATTTCAAGTGAAATAAATCGATAAACTTGCGTAAGCCTTGCTTTTGTTCAATAGATAAAGCACCATGTACTCTTCGCCATTCAGTTCATTAACAAACTAATTATTAAATAAGACCACCCACAATTCCACAACGGAGGAGGCGCATCTACCTATAACATAATCCTTGCCATGAAATACTTTCTATTTTTTTTTTTTTTTTGTTTACTATTTTTAATGCACGACATACATTCAATGCATACCCCAATCCCATGTACTGGAACCGCAATTAACTTGTGACCTCAGCATGCAGAATGGCTTTTTAATTTTCTTTCTTTTGGCTTATATAGAAAATAATAATTACACAAAAAGCAAAACATTCCTGCTTCGTTGGAGTAACACAATATCCAGCCATATCTATCTCAATAAAGAGAAACTTAAAGAGCCAACTACGTGATGGAAAACTCTAAGGATGTGTACACACGAACTCAAGTGAATTCAAAAAAAAAAAAAAGCCTTTCAAAATACTCATAGGAGCAAGTTGTCTATTATTATATACCTACATATCATCACCTGCCACTGCTACCAAGAATGTTTGCCTCATCCGCTCCTCTCCACATACAAACACTAATGCCTAGTTTTAACGGTATTGTTGGTATAAAGTTTGCGAAGTGTTGCCTTGTGTGAGCATTATGGTTTTATTTGTATGTATTGTATAAACCTAAACAATACGTATGCGGTTGCGGTTGGCTTTGTCTAGTGTTGTTGCAAAGTTGAAAGTCTTCAATTCATTTTAACTTGTTTTGACTTTTTTTTAATAAAAATATTTAAAAACTTTCCAGACAAACGATCGGATAATCAATATTTTTCTTTTGTTATTTTTTTTTATTTATTTTTCTTTCAATTTAACTTTGAAGAACGTACATAGATCTAAAAAATGCTTCAAACATACAAAATAAAATGACTCACATGCTTTTATAACTTGAAGTTTCTTAAAATTTCTTTGATTAATTATATGTACCTATATTATATAGGTACCTAGGTAAAATGTACTTTCCAAATTATTAAACGGAACTCATTACTAAAATGTATAGTTCGTAATTGCAAGAAAAACTTATTTGAGGCTAACATTGTATGCAGAAGCTTTTAAGGAACACTAGACAATTCATTCGTGATAACTATAAGAATAGCAATTTTTAAGCAACAAAGAAAATCCTTAAACTATTAAATGAAGTGTTCAAGTCACAAAAATTAAATTTGTGGCACATATGTAGGTAGGTACTTCTTGGAAAAATGTGTAAAACTTAATCCTACAAAGTTTGCTTGTGTTAATTATTTTAAATAAATAATAACTAGCAGTTTAACTTCTTCTTAGTAAGTATATTCATAGTGGTTCTAAAAATTTTTTTAACTTTTTCATTTATTTTTGAAGAAGTATTAGCAAATTATCAAAACTTCAAGCTGTTGATAACACTAATTCTCTTAAAATAATTTTTTTTTTTTGGCGAATGGAAAATTAACGTATTACGATTATAAGTGCACGTCGGACTTTAAAAAATTTCCACAAAATCCACTATTATATAAAACTTATACACCACTATTAATAAACGCAAATTAACAACATATTATTTTCTTGGAGAAGTTAAGTCTAGTTGCTGACGAATGGACGAACAGACACAGATCGATTTTTTTTGACAGTAATGAACTTATCCTATCAACAGAGCAAGTAAATAATTAGACTACGGATACATATGCATTTTTTTTTAATAAAACAGTAATATTAAGGTTTTTTTTCAATCTATGAAAATATATTTTAAATAGTCTCAAACTTAAACTAATTTTTCTAATAAGAATCACCAATAGTGGTTTCCAACAAATTAAAACTTTGTATTTGACATAGTATAAGTAATTATTTTGTAATTATTTTGTAGAGTGTTTTTTGCTAAGTACCTAAAAGAAAATGTTTTAAATTTAATTCTAAATTTTAACATTATATAAAGACCAAACAATTATTTTTTCTTTATAATAACAACTTTAACTATACGCCTGTAAGACCTCAGGTCTTTTAAATGCAATGCACGGCACTTATAGTTAGAAGGAATAGAAGGAAAGGAACGATTTTTGTTGGCACAGTGAATTAGATATTAATTATTAATTATATATTAATTAATTAATTATTAATTATATAGAATTAGATATTAATTATCTCATCAAATTCCATGGGAATACAGACAAAAATCTTACACTGAGGCTCGAACCCACACGTCCAGGTTAGTAGTAAAACACTTTATACACTGTGCCCCTGCCACCCGGACAATCTCAAAAAGTTTATAGCTGGTTTACTTGAAAAAATGTATGATATTCTTTATGTTTATAGAATTAACTTAGACTATTTTTGTTTCTTTATTTGTAATTATTGTTTCTTAATTTGTTTAATTTTTGGGAATATTAATTTTAAAAACATTTCGTTTCGACTTTTTTCTTTGAGGTTGACCCAAATATTCACTTATGCTCTCAAACTGGTTTGATATTTTAATATATTTAGAAAAAAAAAAAGAAAACAATATTTTTACAAAAAAATGTAACCGTATATGTATATGTATTTTCTTAACTATACATACATACAAATAATCTGAGACGTAAATATATGAACATTTTGAAGTTATGAACTTTTTTTAAATTATATGTTTCCATAGCAATTCTATTCAAGAGAAATCAAAGGCTAGTTGATTTGTTTCATTTTTCATTTCATTTTGACATTTGCCGTTTTTAGGTGCAACCTTACTTATGTTTTATTCCTTTTTTCCACAAACTAAAATCATGCTTATTTTGAGTGAAAGAAAATATAAACGGCACTCAATCGAGTATAGTACGATGCAAATAAAAACACGGACAAATTAACTAAATGCTGCAAAAGATGCACGACAAACTTTTGTAGTTAGGTGCCTTAGGGGTGTCTAATAATTTTTTTTTGTCAGATATTCAAAATGGGTATCGTTTTTTTTTTCAAAGTCAACATATGATCGAGAATTTCGCGTATCAAACTTGGTTTCACAGACTTTAAAAGATTTTTTTTACTCTCTAGGGATGCTTAGAATAAAATAGCACAAGTAACTGCCCCTTAAAATTTTAAAATATGCCTTTTTTATTCGATAAATGGCTGAAAACCCCCCAAAAATCGGTTGATTTTTAAGCTTTCTCGATTTTAAAAACCTCCATGGATTCAGGAACGAGCAAGTAAGACTTGTATCAGAGGTAATTTCGTATGCTGAACTCAAATCTGTTATCCGTTTTTCGCCATCAGCTCTAGTTTTTGAGATATTCCAGTCTGAAAATGGAATATAAACATTTTTTTCACCTAATTTTGAGATTTTGTAAAAATTGGAAATGCTTTTTTTTTAAAAAAAATGCACCGATTCATACATGAACATGAGCCATAGTGCAGTTCTTTGATGAATCGGTGCATTTGTTTTGGAAAAAAGCATTTCGAATTTTTATAAAATCTCTAAAATAGGTAAAAAAATGGTTATATTCCATTTTCAAACTGTAATATCTTAAAAACTAGAGCTGATGGCGAAAAACGGATGATAGATTTGAGTTCAGCATACAAAATTACCTCTGATACAAGTCTTTCTTGCTCGTTCCTGAACCCATGGAGGTTTTTAAAATCGAGAAAAGCTTAAAAATCAACCGATTTTTGGGGGGGGTTTCAGCCATTTATCGAATAAAAAAGGCTCATTTTGAAATTTTAAGGGGCAGTTACTTTTGCTATTTTATTTTAAGCATCCCTAAAGAGTAAAAAAAAATCTTTTAAAGTCTGTGAAACCACGTTTGATACGCGAAATTCTCGATCATTTGTTGACTTGGAAAAAACCGAGTTTTTTTACATAAAAAACGGCCGCGGGGTCTGGAAGTACCATTTTAAAAAAATTCCGGGACGTAGAAATACTTGTGTGGGTATCCTCTACAAGATCCACGATACCCACTTTGAATATCTGACAAAAACAATTATTAGCCACCCCTAAGGTACCTATGTTGTGTAGAAATAAAAACTAAAATAGAGTTTGGAAGAATTACATAAAAAGTTTATCTTTGGAAAACTATGAAAAAAAGTTAACTTTGGAAAAATTAAATAAAAAGTTTATCTTTGGAAAACTATGAAATTTATATTTCACTTTTTGAAGAATTTAAAAAACCTCTCCAATCATTTATACAGAGAATACCTACTAAACTATGGAAGGTTCAATTAAGCTTGAACCCAAAAGTTTTTGGAAATTTGTCAACTTAAAAAAGAAATCTGATGGATATCCAGTCAATTTTACTTTTAATAATAATATTTTAAAGAGTACCTCAGACATTTGTGAGGTATTTGCTAATACTTTTCGTCAATCATTTATTGACACTTGACTGTATCTATACAGACTACTCCAAGGCTTTTGATCAACTATCCCATGAAATTATCACGTTTAAACTTAAAGCGTTTGGATTTCCTCATGGATTCATCGCTTGGATTTCATTACATCTCCATAAAAGATTTTACCAGGTTCCTTTGTGTATACGTTATCTTGACAGGTGGTGTTATCAATGCGCCCGATTCATTAAATTGCTTAGGTTTCAACTTTCGTGTAGCGGCCCACAGTCTTCGCAGTCTGGATTTGATGAATTAACCCCAGCATCGTACTAATTATGGAATGCATGAACCCTTAACTCAAATGTGCAAGCTATTAAATTTAAACGAAAACATTTTTGACTTCAATATTAATAAAATTAAACTTAAAAGTGTATTGAAGCCCAGTATACCACGCTCATAAATGTTTGTATAAGTCACATTTTTTATGTTATTATTGTTTTACGTTTTGTTCTTGATTGTCCCATTTTGTGTTGAGAATCCGTTCTCCTAAGTGTTTTTTTTTTAGATGAGCCGGTGTACACATTTTTGTGTTGGCAATTCTTTGGTCGTTAGTTGCAGCTTGATTTAAGCAAAGATCTGATAGTGTAAAAAAAATAAGATTGAGATTGGGATACATCTTAAAACAACAAGAAAAGCTGCACTTGTTGTGAATTAAAATAAATAAATTATCAAAAATAATGCAATTAAAATTGAAGTAAATGAATTCACTCTTACAAAATAACATAATACAATAATTGTGTGTAAAGTAAAAAATAAACAAGAAAAATTCGACAAAAATAAATTCTCTCTTTATTAAACTTCACATATTATAAAAAAGACAAACTGGGTAGGAAAGGTACCCATGCAAATATACCTTTAACAAAAAAAAAATATTGTTTTTAAAAGTTTGCGAAGCAACGCGACCACTGGTCAGCTGGTTATTCATAGATAGGGCTAGGTACGAATGATCGACAAAAAAGACCGACTAGTCAAAATATCGACTTTATCGACCTTTTTGAAATTTAAAATGCCGTCAGTTTTTTGGTCGACTAAAAAAATGTCGATATTATGAAATCTCGACTTGACAAAATGTCCACTGCGATGATTCACCTTGTCGATATTTTTTATCAACAAAATAGTACAAAATGCCGAATTTTAAAATAGCATACGGGTGATTGAAGACGATGCGAAACCAGCCAGTAAGAGATTCGACTATCAAAATGTCGACTATTAAAATGTCGCTAAACAAAATGTCGACTACCAAAATCTCGATCATTAAAATGTCGATTACAGTCGATATTTTGAAAGTCGATATTTTGAAAATTGCATTTTTTAAAATCGTTAGTTTTTTTTCGGTATTTTGTTCAGTTGGTCTCTTAACCAGTCGACATTTTCTCGGTCGGGATATTGAAAGTAGATCTTATGGATTCGATGTTTTGAAAGTCGACATTTAATAGCCAATCCTGTAGACATTATCAATAACCTGTGTTATTTCTTTAACTTAGTTGCTACTCATTTTTAATTTTAAACGCAAAATAAAACCAAATCAGTAGTCCTCTTGTTTTGCTGCTAAAATGAAAAAGTGAGTAAATAATGAGTATGAAAACACTTCGGCTGTAATATGAACCTAAAATTGTTAAGTCTATTACAACTTTTTAAGAAGGTAATACATAAATAATAATTTATACAAATCTCATAACGCATGAATAGAATATAGATGAATAGAATATAATACTCATACATTTATAAGAGCAAAAAACCTGTCTATTTTATTAATTCTTTTAAAAAGATATAATACCATATCTTGCTGATTATATTTTGGTTATGGCTACAAAGAGTTTGCTCTTTAAAAAGTAAAAATTTCATTCAAAACATGAAAACAACTAAGATCCCAGAATTTTGTTCCTTAAAAAAAAGAACGTTCCCCTTTTAATATTAAAAACTCATAAATATTATATTAATCTTAATTTCTAAAATCTGTTCATTTTAATATAAATAAAACGTGTATGTATGTATGTACCAACATTACCCATGGAAATATACAACTACAAAAAAACATATGTATGTACGTATATTATCCATAAATATATATAACACAAAAAAAAAAAAAAAACAAAAGGAATTAAATACATCCAAAGCATTGTTTTTCTTGTTTGCTTATCCTGATCGGTATAAGATATGCTTTCAAAACTATGTACATTTCAAATACATAAATAAATATAAACAAACAAAAGCAATTCAAAAAGTTTTAATATCAAGTTAATGTTCTAACACATTTTCATTTCAATTTTTATTGTTATATCCTTTGATATGTTACAAAAGTTGTTTCAAATCGTAGGTACTATCCAATATCTGATCATACATATAAAAACAAACAAGAGGACTAACTCCCCCCCCCGGAACATCAGATGAGTATGGTAGCTTGGTAACCATCAAGCTAGTTTGTCTACACCTGTCGATGGATGAATATTAAAAAAAAAAAGAAGAGAGATATGTTCTTGATTATTATGACAGAGAATAAAATACAGATACATTTTCAATATTACCCTCGTTTATTTGCATGAAAATCAGAAAGTTTTGTAACGATTCTGGTAAATTTATGTTCTCTTCGCAAGGATATCAATCTTTATTTTTTTTTATTCCTTTGCAACACAAGAGGTAGATGATATATGTATAATGTATATATATACTGAATGGTTTTACATACAACCATTGCTATTCTAACAGTTGAAATGATGGTATCCTGGAAAAAGTGAAGCAATCATTTTGAGCACTTTTGATGATAAAGTCAGGAAAATTGCAGGACATGACATCCAATACAGGTTATTTGTAGTATAACTTTATGTGATGTAAAGAGTTTGGAGAGAGATTTATGTATGGAAAATTATCCGGAATTGTGAAATTGTTATTTTCTTAAAAGCATATTGTACATTTGAAACAAGGGGAGAACTGAATAAATCTTTGAATGGTTTCTTTTAAAATGATTTCAGTTGAAACAGTAATCATTCACTCATGAAAACGAAAAGAGAAAAAAAAATTCAATATTTGAACAAGCAATTAAGTGCATAATAAAAGTGCAATAATTGTGACTTGAAGAAAAACCAGGGGATTTTTATTTTGTTTGAAGTATACAAAGTAGGAAGAATATTTGTTTTAATTTCGTTGATGGTAAAGGATTTTAGCAGGGGTTCTTTTCGCTAGATGAGCCTTAAATAAAGGATTTCTTTTTCCAGGAATTCACTTTTTAATTTTCTTTAAGTGAGTGCTTTCTCATTTCCTTGTAGCTTTACAGGACTAAAGCTACAAAGAAATGAGAAAGCACTCACTTAAAGAAAATGGGTTGAGAATTTAAAATGTATCTTATATATTAAGACAAAAGCTTTTGAAAGCAGAAAATGTGCAATAAAATAAAAAAAAGTATTAAACAAACTTGAAACTTGAGAATTTTTGGCCAACAAAAAAAAAAAAAAAAACAGAACTCAACCTACTGAGTCACTTCTAAGTGAAGTTAAAAAATAAATCGAACTTCAGCAAATGAACATTGAAAAAACAATAAAGTTTTATTTTTCGTTAAATCATGAAAAATATTGAAACAAATCGTATGAGTTTTGTTCTATTTTCACCGTTTCTCGACCAAATTTATCGACGCGATAATTACAGAACAGGGGTCCAGCATAAAAAGGGGAGTTTGTTGATAAAAAATGAAACTACATATTTGTCAGATGCTAAAAGTATCATTAAGTCTTAAAGATTTACATGAACCATCCAAAATAACAAATTTCTATAAGATTACCTTCATCATAATAATACAAGCTTCATCATAATAATTGGAAGCTCAAGGTAGTCAAAGATTTCAACTAATTATTATTGGTACCATATCGTTTGTATCAGTGCAAGTTACATGTCATCGGTCTTTAGTGATGAAAATTTGGAGCCGTATAAAGCTCTTTTAGAGAGATTATTTTTGTTGTTGCACTTTGAAAGTGCATTTTAGTGGTGTTGGGGCCGCTATATCGCTGCCAGACCGATGACATGTAGCTTGCACTGATACAAACGACATGACCACAAAATTTGAAGCGTTATAAAACACTTTGAGTAAATGTTGACCAGCTCTCAAGCTATAAGCTTCTTCAGTTTGTAGAAACAAATGGGTCCAAAATGTCTTACTGGAAATATTAAGTGCACGCTCTACGTAACTCTATTGTTCTGCTAGCGTTGCTATTGGAATGAAAAATTCTCCGACGGATTTTTGGCCCCGTGTGGAAAGCAAATGGCGCGCGAGAAGAATTTACAACAACCGCAAACTTAATGAGCCATATTAAAATGTTAATGCATTCCACACATTGAGCGAATCAACAAAACTGTTCAAACAAAGAAAATCTTCAAATCACAGAACACAGGTTTCGCTGCGTAAAAGAAGGCTGAACCTCGTTTTTAAAGACAAAGCAATCTCCAGATGCAAGAGCACTTGTTATAGATGATAGAAATCAGTGTGCTCTCGAATTGTAAATCGCACGCGCGATTTTTAATATCAAAAAAAGTGATGAGCCATTCGGGATTATGCAATTCTGGATTTTGCCATTCGGGATTTTGCAATTCGGGATTATGCCGTTCGAGATTTAAACGTTCGGGATCTTACAATTCCAGATTTTACACGCAAAATTTGGCAATTCGGGATTTTGCAATTCGGGATTTCGATACCAACCCGCTTTAAAAGTGTGCTTGCGAACTTAAGCTGTGCCAATAAGTTAAAGCAGCTTAAGTCAATTTTTCATATGATATAATAATTTATATGATCAAATAAAGTTGCGAACTAGTTTCTTAAGACTTTTTAGATGATTACTAAAAAAATGTTGGTGTTAGACTAACGATTTTTTTTCAGGACGCATGCTTGTAATACCCTTAAATAATAAAAACATGTTTTTTAAACTCAAGCTTTTTCAAAAAAATGCTTTAAGATTTACACTACAGCTTATGTGACATACAACTGAGTTTGGTTCGAAATTACTTTTTTTAAAATGGCTTATGTCGAAATAAGCTGTTAAATGATTCAATTTGCGTAGGTGCAAACTAACTTATATCGACTTAAGATATGATTTCTTTTGATCTCCACAAGTAATAAGGGCTTATATATTTTCTTTTTGTTTTGATCAATTTGGGATCAAGAGAGACATTTTTGTTGTTAGGCAAATGCATGTTTTGTCCATTTGAACATAAGCTCTTTTGATTTTTTAAATTGAACGGCTATTTTTTGTCGTAAAGTAATGAGACCCAGACTTAATGGAAGAAAAAAAAAATTAACTTAAAATTACACAGAAACTTTAAACTAGCTGTCATCTCCACCATTTAATTCTTCCATCCAGGTCTAGGATAGAGTTTAAATCAATTCAGCCTGAAAACTTAAAAGGGACCCACCTTCAATTCAATCTAGTTCTACACATATTTGAATATAATATTTCAGGAGTAATGAAGATCCCACCCCTCTCACCACGCATACCAAATTTCATAAATTCCTCAGTTATAGCTTTACTTAATAAGTTTGATTTTTTTTTCAACCATTTATTGGTGTTATTTATTCCTCTATTAAACAAACAAAAATTTTAATTGAAATTCCATTCATTAATCTAATTAAATGAAAACAATATATGTAATGTATGTATGTACATACATAATTTAGATAAAATAGAGAAACCATCGTTGAATTATTTGACTCGTGAATAATACGATTGGATTTTTGAAATATTAGTTTGGTCATCAAAATTTAATATTTTTGTTATTATTTTGAAAAGTTGAAAAAAATATTAAAACTATCAAACATCAAAGAGTTATTTTCCGGTTTAATCAACACTCCTGCTCTATTATTTATAAAAAAAAAAAATAATTGAATGACCGCATAATAACTATGTTTGCATTAATCTATTGAGTTTGCATAGCCAATAATGTAATTAAATACAAAAAAGAAATGAAAACATACAAAATAAAAAATAAGACACAAAAATATATTCACAGTCCATGTGACTAGTGAAATAATGTAGGTACTATGTGTGGAAACAAAATAAATATTTAAAATTTTTTTTTTTTGTTTCCGATAGTAAAATAAAATAGAATTTCATATTTTAATGAAAACATGACTATGCCATAATGTAAGTAACTTCATTTAAGCTAATGTAGCTGCTAAGGACCAACTTAATTCATTATGAGATCCACATTCGAGTCTCTGAAACCTGCTCCTTATACTCATTAAACTAATTTGTGCTTTCGATCTTGTATAATTTATAATTTTTGGAGCATGATTTCAGAGGTTTTATATTTTATTACAACTTGTCTGATGTCGTAAAAAAAGATTCTGATGTCTGAAATGAATGTTACATTTTCTGCCAAGTAAGGACTTCTTTTTTTATTCATTTCATTTCATTTAATTTATTAATGCTTGTTTTATCGCCAAAATTTCCGCCTGGAACACCCTTATAAAAGATAAGAAACACATAAAGAGATATTAACTTTAATCTACTTGAGTACCTTACCTATACACACCTTCGCTAACATGGTGATTGATTTTTGGTTAATATCTATATAAGTATAATGCCTTGTTCTTCTAGGTTGATATGTAAGGAATTCGGTTTAGGTAATTATTTTTTTTTTCTAAACTGTGATAAGGTTGATGTGACATGAGTATTCTGTTTAGCTATTGGAAATTGTGTTTTAGTGGAGACAAATTAGAACTTCCAGGAATCGTTTAGTAATTTATTGTTACATAACCTAAAAAAAAAACTTTTTAAGTATTTTTAATTTCTTGCATTCTGTGTTTTTGGGAAATAGAGTGTTTAAAAATTAACAGGCCCACTCAATATTTTCAGAACGTTCTAACCTAGGCCCAGTATGATTAATAAAATGGGCACGACAGGATCGCCCAAAACTTGCTCTCGTAGCTTACAACTTTAACGTAGCTTGAAGTTGACAATGTGCATATGTTTTGGTTCCAGAACATTATGATATCATAAGAAAAGTTTTAGAAACAATTTAAAACATAAATTAGCACTTAAAATTACTATAAATTTGTTATTTTAATAGCTAAAACAGATAGAGATACAAAAAAGTATGCCATCTGATTTGTTCGATAAATATAAATTTATGAAAAAAAAAATTCAAAAATCGTTCTAGTGGTTTTCTTAAAAAAACTATTTTTTGATATATAAAAATTCTTGAACGTTTAAAAAAATTAAATTTGGTATGCCAACTTTTATTATTTAATAAAATACAATTTTTCAAAAATTTTAAAAAATATTCATGGATTTCGGGATATGAATTATCAAAAAAAAAATCAATATTTTTTTAAAAATCCAATTTTTTTTTTCAAAAAATTGTATATGTAAAATTGTTAAATTTGTAAATGACCTCATGTATAAAAATTTTGGTTGAAATCAGTGTAGCCATTAACGAGAAATTTGAAACCAAAAAATCGGTTCTATGACAGTTACCGTTAATACCCATTATAAAGAGTTTTTCAACAGGGACGCTACAAAAGTAGAGCAACGGGGACAGCAAACGACTCAATATTTCTTGCCACCCTTTTGACTTTTCTCTTTAGTAAGGTTTGATATTTCATGATGGAAAGATATACGAGCCAACAACGAGTCAAAATTATTAAAATTTACTACCGAAATTCGGAGTCAGTGGCCTCAACGTTAAGAACGCTACGTCCAATTTATGGTCGTCATAATCGTCCTAGCAGATCAACAATTGAGCGTTTAGTGGAAAAATTTGAATCCACAGGCACAGTACGTGCCGTGCCAGTGAGACAAAGAAGTGCCCGTAGTGTCGAGAATATTGCTGCCGCTGAGGCTTCAGTTGCAGAAAGCCCAAATGTGTTTCTTACACGTCGTTCTCAAGCGTTGGGCATCTCTGTGACGTCGTTGTGGCGAATTTTGCGAAAAGATCTTGGCCTACATCCTTACGAGATTAAATTGACGCAAGAACTAAAGCCACTTGACCACCAGAAGCGTCGTATGTTCGTGAATTGCGCTAAGCAACAACTTGAAAATGATTCGGATTTTCATCGAAAAATCATCTTCAGCGATGAGGCTCATTTCTGGCTGAATGGTTTCGTCAATAAACAAAATATGCGGTATTGGTCAGGAAGCAATACAAGCGTACTCCATCAGTCATCATTGCATCCCGAAAAAATTATGGTTTGGTGTGGTTTATGGGCCGGCGGCGTCATTGGGCCGTACTTCGTCCGTGATGATCAAGACCGTCACGTTACTGTGAATGGGGATCGCTATTGGATCATATGGACTTGCGGCTCCAACGCCACAAGCAACAGAGCGAATGTCACAATCAATTTATTGGAAACCAAGTTTGGAGAACGTGTTATCTCACGAAATGGTCCAGTCGCTTGGCCGCCTCGGTCGTGCGATTTGAAGCCGTTAGACTATTTCCTGTGGGGCTACGTCAAGTCTATGGTCTATGCCAACAAGCCAGCGACGATTGATGAACTTCGTACGAATATCGAACGTGAAATTGCAGCAGTATCAGCCGATATATGCTTGAAAACCGTCGAAAATTGGGTTCAGCGCCTGGACTTCTGCAAGCGTGCCCCTGGTGGTCATGCAAAAGAAATTGAGTTCCATACATAATGGCATCGAACGTAATTTTACAGGAATAAAGAATTTCATTGATATCCAAAACCGTTTTTGTTGTTACTTTTGTAGCGCTCTTATTGAAAAACCCGATACATATTTTTTTTTCTACCAAAATATTAATTACAGCCCTAGTAGTACTTCGTATTTCTTTTTTTTCAAAATCTTTAGAGCCGTTTTTGAAATAAATCAGTTTTTGTATATTGGTTGTATATATTTTTTGAGCTAAAAAAAAATTAAATTTCCCCTCTAGGGAATCTCCAAATAACCTTCAGTCCAAAGTTTGAAGAAAATCGCTAAGGTGGTTTAGGCTGCAGGTCGAGGTACAGACAGATGACAATCAGACAGACAGACAGACAGAATTGTGAGAATCCTAAACACGAATCCTAAACTTGCCCTATACATATGTATGTATGTATGTTTTTCGCAAGTAAAAACTATAATAACCGGCTGGATCGCATTAACTGGCTCTTGTAGCTAACAACTAGAATGTTTTTTTTTTGACAAAAACCTGGTATGCAGAATAATTAAAACTGATCTATAAATTACATGTACGGAATTTAATTAAAATCTTTTTAGCTGTTTTCGAAAAAACTAGATAGAATCGAAATCGTTGTATGGCAGCTAGCCGTTCTAGATGATTTAAAGCATATATCCGTCATATCCGTCAATTCGCTTCGGCTCTGGGTCGGTTTACATCAGTACTCACAGACGCACTCACGTATAGACACTCAGACATATAGACCCACTGACGTCTTGTCGAAAATCAGATTTTTGTTAATTTTGATTAAAAATGTTTGACATGTAACCAATGCATGCCATCTCTAGCAGGTAAATCTTGTTTTAAAGCACCAGTAAAACATTTGATTTTTAATAATAAAGACATTACTGCAATTAAAAATTATATCCTAATATCCAGATATTTCTAAAAATTTTAAAACTCGCTGAGGCTGCGAACAATTCCTTACTGAAAATTTGTTAAAGAAACTCGAACTCGACAAAACAATTAAGTAAATTTCGAAATATGTATATCTTATGCTTTTCAAGACCATCTAATTACAAATAAACCTTAATTCGTTATTATATTATTATAAGAACAAGTTCTTGCAACTTTGCAACGTACTTTTCATATTTTATACAGCTTTTCTTTCGTGTGTACCATTTAATTTTCGTAGAATAGATTCATCTTTTCTGTTTTACTCTCCAAAGTATGGCTGTAATGCAAAATAAAGGATCAAAACCCTCCCCAGTATAATTCCCCACACAATACACTATTGTTCCACCTGTGGTGTTTTCAACTTGAATAAATCCCACTATACATATGCATAGGTACACAAATTCAAGAGAAAGAAAAAAACAACAAATAATATATTTTTTTCCCAACAACATGCGCCATCATCTACTCATAACATCAATTCCTAATATTCAATTTCCAGAATAAAAAATAATATGTTTTTTTTTTTCATTTTGAAAGAAAATGCTTATTTCATCAAACAAAATATAATAATATTATTTGAGATTATTTATTAAATTGATTTGCTTTGCCCTTACCATAATTCAAATTATATATTCCAGTCTCACAGAGTTTCCATAGCGTTTCATACACGAAACTAAGTATCAATTTAAAGGAATCAACAAAAAAAATTCAATCCTTCTAAGGATGGAATTGAATTGATTTTTGCTCTTTTTTGTAACATAGATCTTATACCACCAAAAGTATTCCAAAAGAGCATTAAGAATGAACAAAAAAAAAAGGAAAAATAATAAATTTATTTTATTTTTTTTTTGTTCAAGAAATTATTTGAAAGTTTTTCTCCTTGCTCTTTTGAATTCAATTTGAGTAGGTACCATCTTCATAAAGGTAAGAAGATAGTTTTTATATTCCATTATAATTTGCTTTGGCGAACTAATCCGTTATTACTTCCCATCAGGATCATCGTTCGTTTTATTTTTTTTTTCATCATCATTTCCATCATCATGTCTTATCATCGTAATTCGTTTTTTTTTTTGGTGGATTAAATTCGTTGCCAAATAACAGGGGTTATTATTTTTACCGTGACATCAAGGACTTCTGTATTTTTTTTTTGTTTCACTCTCTTAATGCCTCTTACCTTTTATTCTTTTCCACCATCAATAAAAATTCCAATAAATTTTGGGGACGAACAAACAAAAGGTCTTATTTCCTCTTAGGAAGATAAAAGTGATTTCGAGAATGACTTTGAGGAATTTTTTAAAAGAGATAGCTATTTGTCTAAGTTACTACAGTCATTCATTTAAGTGGTGTTCACTTAGAGGAGAGAGATATGAATTATTATTATAAAATGTAGGCCAAGGTTATATAGAAGGACATAGGGTTTTTGCTTAAATTAATAATGCGAACAATTTTGTACTAATGGTTTAATTATTTTTAATCGTTAGTTGAGTACAAACAAATATTCCCAAACAAAAGATGTTTTAAGAAAAAAAAAAATTGACCTGTTGTTGAAGATGCTGACCATTGCCATTAACAAATATATTTCATCCTTATTTTACTGAGGGAAAATTATACTTTAAAAAGTTATGATTTTTCTATAGAAAAAAGCTTAATAAATTGGGAAGTCAATTTTGTTGCCATTATGAAGTTCTATTTTTGTTTTTAATATTCAATGTTCTTCTTTTACGTCAAACAATGAAAACCGGATGGCTTTAGGACTTTTATTTTTAAGAAGAAGAATCCTTATGGAAGTTAGTTTCTTTATTTTAAATATTCTGAGAAGTAAAGGTATCATGTTTTTTAGTGTTTAATTAAAAATTAATAAATGTATTAAATATTAAAATTATAAATAAAGTAGATGCTAAGACTCAATGTATTTCCTGTTTATTAAATTTGAATTCTTCGTTCGTTTCAAAAAATCCCTTTTTTAATGAAAACTTTAAATTTAATGGAGATTGAATAGAATAGGACTTAATGACGTTTAGTTTTGCAAAAATCATTTTAAGTTTAATTTTAATTTCACATTTTTTTTAATATTGATTTCAAAAATAATATTTCATTAATATGATTTCGAAAAAAATTAAGTTTTCGAGAATTTTTGCAAGAATTTTCAGGATATGCTTACGGCACGCGTCAGAAAAACCTTCTACTCTAAAACCCAGCTTTGTCCGATTTTTTCGGAATCACATTTTATTTCACTGTCAGCTTATATTTATAATACACAAACACATACACATACATAATCACACATTCAAATATGACATCACGTACCTTTAAGGTCATTTCGAATAATAATTTTCAAATTGTTGATGACCGAACTACAAAATAGGTATGCGATACAAATTCAAAACAGCCAGCGATGGGTAATTTCATTCATACACATATAATTTTATTAGAAATATTTTGGCAGTACACTTAATCAAACTCAGCTTGAAAATCTCGTAAGTTATTTATCACGTAGCTGGAAGAATTCAAAACATTCCGCATTCCATAACAATAACCCCGAAGTTCGTCATGATGATGGAAAGAGAAATATATGAGTGTTCCAACAGGGTAACATCATAATCATCCACGAATATACATGCCCCATCTACATCCATGATTCACCTATATTTGAATGCGCCCTTGTGTGTTGTGTATATTTACGTGTATGTATGACTTGTACGTTTGTATGTTTGTATATCAATTTATATGATAATTTAATTTTGGCAAACTTAACTTGATTTTGCTTCACATGCATTCTAGCTTCCTACTTTTGCAAAGAGTACCTTCTACGTATACGTAGGTAGAAACAAGGATAATAACATTTCGACTTCCTGCCTCCTATTAGTTTTTTTTTTTTTTTGGCAAAAGACACTTTTGCAATTGGATTTTCGAAGCGAGAATTTTCAGAAGAATTCTCTCAGCAACGAAAAATATATGTATCTTATCTGGCTTGAATTTACTTTCTGTCAAAACACAACAAAAATGAAATATATTTGTCAAATTTAATGGGGACATTTTGAGAGTCCTTGAAACTTTATAAATCTGAAGAACGCCATTCGGGTGACATTGATGGATTATTCTCAGTGTGATTGCAGTGTCATACTCTAATTGAGAGGCAACTTGTCAATTCGACGAAATCTGTCAAATTTGATGCAAGTGTATCCTTCAAATGTCCAATATTAATGTTTTCTTTAATGGATCATACTGTGTCACATAAATAAATTTATTTCGAATTAATAAAGTCTGGCCAAAGTTTCTTAATATTTATTGCGATATGTCACAACGTAATTGACTTCTTTTAACGTCAAACAGGTGTCAAAGCTTTACTATATCAATTGCGTGTTCAGAATATTAAATCTCATGCTTATATACCTTTTGAGATATACAAAAAAATGACGACAACGGACATATGGTACACATTGGCACGAAGTATAAATTTAGCAACAACTTCTTCTATATCGAATGTTATTTGGTATTCGAGAAGGTGAATTTATATGTGTACCGTACCTACCTGGGATATAAAGGTAGTCAGTGACATGAAAATATTTGTATATCAATATTGTATGACGACGACGACACAAGTCGATTAATTTAAGGACTTGACTTGACTAGATAACATTATCTGATGGATATTGATGTTTAAAGCAATAAAGATAGGAATAGGTAGGTATATGGAAAATTAAATGTTTGAAAATTCAATTTTTGGAATCATGTTGCATAACTTATATAATTTTCTATGTAATGTAGCTAGTAAGTTTATTTAAATTTGAATTCATGAAATTTTAAGAAATAAGCTGTAACATGTGTTGTCTTTTGTATTATGATGAAATTGGGTATTATGAATACATATTGCAAAATATAACATAAGATATAATTTGTACAAGAGGTATGTTGTTTCTTTGGTGAGTAACACAAAATTATTTAGTTTTTTATTATTATTTTCGAATAAACATAGTTCTGATGCCTTAGAAAATGTTTTATTTATGCAATTTTTATGCAAAATAGTCAAAGTTTCAAGAAGCGAGGTGATGATAGCAAATTTAATAAATTGGTCAATAAATTATAAATTCAAATGTAGAGACTTGTAAAGAATTTAAGTTTGTGATCCTCCTATTTTGCTGTCTGATTTATTTTTTATAATAATTTACTTATCCGAAATAAGGGTGATTAAAAAGTTGTCTGCCACCCCTCAGCTTTCTCCATTTTTATATTTTCGTTTAATTTAATTTATTTTGTTTTTTTTTTTTTAATATTTAATGGGAAGGTATCTAGCTATAATATTCCTATTGAAAAATCTTTTATTTGAGACCATTTCCTAAATCTTTATTATAAATAATACTAAAGATTGTATTTATTTTTTTTTGTTTTGTTTATAACATTGTATAAAGCTTTTGTGTTGTTATTTTGTAAAGGCTGTTAGACGCAAATAAAAAGGGATTTGATGTGCAAAGCTTTCAATATATCAAATTTATAAAGCATTAAATGTCGTCAGCGTTAATTGATTTAATAAAATGCATGAACTTGCTCTTGTAGTTAACTGCTAGAACGAGATAGATATTGATGTACTAACAAATTACATATGTTACTGATTCAATAATTTTATGTTAAAAATTAATTAAAACAATTTTTTTTTAATTTTAAGATTTAATAAAAAATTGTTTTTAAAAGTTTTATTCAAAAATATAGAAAATTTTCAAAACCATTAAATTATTTTTTTTTTTAATTGCCTAAATTCCTTAGGTATAGAAGTTTGAGCGAAATAAGAAGATTGGTTTCTTGAAGTCATATGAATTTATCAAAAAAAAAATTTTAATCGTTGGAGCAGTTTTTTAAATAATTAATTAAATTTGAAAACATTTAAAAAAAAAAAAGAATTGGAACGCGAATTAACGTAATTTTATAATGACTAAAAACATTTGAAATTAATTTAAAAAATGTCATTAACGCGTTTTTGAAAAACTCGAATTTTCAAAAAAAAAAAAATTAAATTTTGCTTAAAAACCAAACCATTTTTTTTTGTTTTAATTTTGATTTGATATAATCTTTTAGAGGCATCGGCATACAAAAATAATTTAAATCGCGTTCATCTAATAATAAGAAAGTGAAAAGTGGTTTTATGGGAATTTTGTACTGTTGATAAAAATGCAAAATAAAATATTTTGTATTTAAAAGTAGATTGTAATCATTTACCTTATATCACACAAACTTTTTTAACAAAATTACTTGCAGCCATTTTTAAGAAAAAAACAAAATTTTTGTTCATGATTTTTCCACATTTGTACGGAAGCTAAAATTACATTTGCATTTGTAAACATGATTTTTTTTCAAATAACGTAGAAGATGATAAAATAAAACTTTTAACCAAGTTAAAAAAAAAAAAATTGTCTAAGGCCTAGTTTTTCAGTTTTGGTTAGGTAGGTAGGTAGGTAGAAATGTCGGCCACGGGCAGTCTAGCCCATACCCCAATTAGCGCTGAAGTGCGCCGTTTTGATACCATCACTCGTTTGAACCTGTGGATGCAATTGAAGAGAGAAAATATGGGCATATCCTCAGGATATCGTCCCTTTTTATTTACTTTAGAATAGGATTTTGTTGTAGCTTTTAGCACAATCATCAGAAAGTGGATCACTCACTCAACCAGAACAGCACCCGCACCCGCACCCGCACCATCCACAGTTAGCCCACTAGACAGTTCGTTGGCTGGCGCTGGAGCCTCCACTGATCTGATTGGATGATCATCCGGCCGCTGTGCACCAAAAACCCCCACCAGAACCCTAGTCCACTATCTTGTGATCATATGGAATCGACTGAAGGTATAATGCAGAAGTAGCCGAAATTTGTCCTAGAGCCATTTCGTCGCGTTGAGAAAAGAAATGAAGTCTTTGATCTTCATTTCAGAAAGTTCGTTAATGAAAAAGAATGCTCTTCCGAGTGACTGTTTTCTAGCTTTGGCCAGAGCATGGCATTTGCAGAGTAAATGAACTACTGTTTCCTTTTCCTGCTGGTCCTCACAGCTCCGACAGTGAGTATTGTGAGGTATGCCCAGCTTCGCTGCATGCTCTCCTATTGGCCAGTGTCCGCTACAGGTTGCAACTGCCCTGGCTATGTCTTGCCTGTATCTGCGTACTAGATCAATTGTTCGGTTCTTGTCATAGGTGGCCCAAATCTTTCTAGATATAATACCGTTAGATAAACTGCTCCACCTACGGTTTGCTTTAGTAAGATAAATTGAGAGAGTGTTGCCCTTCATAACTCCAAGCGGAATGTTGACTCTTTCCGCAAGTGAGCCATGAAGGGCTGAACCTTGCCTGGCCAGCTCATTGCCCTCAATGCCACTGTGACCCGGGACCCAGATAAGAGTGACATTATGTCAGTGTTCAGACCCGCAAGCTCATTCCGGCATTTCTGGACTAGTTTGGAGGATGCTGTAGCTGAATTAATGGCTTTAACAGCCGCTTGACTGTCTGTAATAATAGCTGCATTACGGTTTTGGTTTAGATCTGCTTTAAGTAACTTGCAAGCTTCCCTGATTGCCAGCAATTCAGCTTGAAAGACGCTGGCAAGGTCAGGTAGCCGAATGGATCCAGATACATTTAGAGACTCAGAGAAGATTCCTGCACCAACGCCACACTCCATCTTTGAGCCATCAGTAAAGATAGTTGTGTCGAAATGTTTCGTCACGACGTTATCATTCCAATCCTTCCTGGATGGAAATTTAACTTTGATATCCTTACTCATACTCATTGTAGGGGTGCAGTAGTCAGTGGGAGTCGAAAACATTTCCATTGGAATCAAGTCTGTGATATTGCTGTTTTGGTTAAGTCTCTGAAAATAGATTTGTCTACAGTTACGTCAGGAAGCTTTTTTTTAATTGATGATGAAAGCAAAATGCATTAAAAAACATATACAATCTAATCATATGACACATGTTTTTATGGTGCTTTTCAACGCTGATTCTAAAGAGACCAAAACTGAAAATATACATATATCCTGTGGAAAGTTAATGCCATTTTTATGGAATTATCACTTTTTTTAAAAGTACAACAAGCAATATATTACCCAAAACCATTTTAATATAATGGGATATTAATGAAATTTAGTATAAGTGTTTAAATTGGCATGCTTACCAAGAATCAAAAGAGTCCCCAAAAATATCTGTCATTAAAGGGTGTTTTTTTGACGGAGAGATTCAAGTGAGTGATTATTACCATAACATCCATGAACAAATTCTGACACTTATGAACTTTGCTTAAAATATTAAATTTATATTGGCATCCAAGGATCAAAAGAGCCCGTACAAATATCTTAGGTCCAAGTGTGTTTTTTTGGGGTGTAATTTTTGACCACCTTAAAGGACCTTGTATTACAACAAATCTTTCAGCATGACAAACTCCCGCCTCCCTCCCCTCTCCATCTCTTAAAATGCTTCTATACAAAAAGCCAATGCGGGGATTTCGGGGGACTTTGGATATGTTGTTGAGCATAAAATTCTGCGTCGATACCGGAAATAAAATTTCATGAATTAATTAGTCCCTGGTCCGATCTTATCTTTCTTAGACTAATTATCTGGGTACCTGATTATCGGATTTTCGCAATAATTGTTTGAAAGTCAATGTGAGTTTAGCATTTTCAATTAATTCTTATGAAAAATGATATTAAGCCCCAAAAGTAATGTTGGGGTCATATTTCATTATGAAATGAAAAACACTCCAATGAATAATTCCTAGTTTTTCTGTTTTATTATTTGAGACCTTATTTCTTGGGACTTAATTTCGAAGTTTGAAATATGAGCGTTGTAAAAACAAAACACTTTCAAAATTATTCTTTTATTTATGAAATTTTTTTAATTCTGAAAAGGAACACAAAATATTGTAAAATGACTTAAAAAAAAACTTCTCAATAATAATTTCGAATTTTAAGAAATGTTAGAATATTTTTCGAGATGATTGCAAGCTAACTAAAAGGGTACCCATTGCAAAAAATTAATTTTTATAGTTGGTCAATAACATTCTTTTAAAAACGTAACCAAAAGTCAAAATAATGTCTTTTACCCGGGGGTTCGACAAGCGAGTAGAACTAGTAGCGTTTATGTGTGTTATTGTATCTGAACACGAGAGAGCCGGCAAATAGTATAATATTTTATATATATAATAACCAATGTTACCAAACCCCCTGTTGCTAATGGTATATAGATGATGATTATCAAGAAGGAAAGAATTCATCCTTAAATAAGTGTTTAACTTCAAATTTAATATCAAATCTTCCATAAACCAAAACTTGTCCTTAAACCAGCCAAAAACAGAAAATCTCTAAGGAAATGATTTTAAAAAAGGTTACCAAATTGTCGAGGGGAGCTGGGCTGGCATTGGCCACTTTAATCGATTGGCAGTTTTTGCTTTCGTAATCTTCGTTACGTATCACTGAAAATAAAATCTATCGAAATAGAGCAAACGGGGAAAAAAATATAAATTTCACATCCGGTCGATGTCATTAAATTTCACAATGTTTTCCATGACACTTCTTGTTATATATATATATATATTATTATCGTGTTTGGGAGTGTTTTGACATTGCAAAGAAGTATACCATCTTGAAGATAAAATTTTAGCAGATTAAACGATTATTTTGTAGAGGAGAGAAAACATAAAAACTGTTCAATCATTTTCTTCGAATCGATAAAAAAGGATTTTTTTTGTGTTCCGTTGTATTCCCATATACATCACACTTATAGTTTGATTGATTGCAATACCCCAACACGAATGTCAGCAGCATATAAAACTGTATACTAACTTTACTTGTTATATTATAAATGTGTAGTTAGCTGCAAAGGATAACATCGGTGTTGGTTTTGAGACGTGCGATGGAATTTTTATATACCTATTAGCTGGCATCTCAAGGATGAAAAATTTAATATTATGTAGTAAGGGTTTCATTTTTGCATTGCAAGTTTCTTGCAACGCACATGTTGAGGAAAATATTATAGCAGCTAACAGCTTTAGCGATACACATTACCCTTGAGATCGGATATTTGAACGATGCAATTTCTATGATAATAGGGTTGTTGAACCAAGCGAATTCAATAGAATTTTATGTAGGTTAGTGATGTATCTTCGATTTAATATTTATTGTAATATTTAATGCTTTAATATTTATGTTAAGGAAAATATTAAGTTTGAGAAGTCAAAATCAAGATTAAAAGTAGTGCAATAAAGTCCGATTGCGACTTTATTTCAACGACTCAGTTCTGATTTGAACACACTGGCTGATGGTCTAATTCTCTAAATTTATTACTGCCATCCGGTATAATTTTGCCTGAACTTAAATTTTTCAATTTTCCCACTCAAATATGAGGTACACAAATTATCTAACACAATTTGAAAACCTACATAAAAATTAAAAAATAAATCGGGTGGCACAACGGCTCATGAAGAACCAGGGCCTAGTGACTAACAACTCGCAACCATTCCTGTGTGCGCCTTTCGACAGGAATGGAAGGGACCTACAATTTTATGCCGAATCCGAACGACTAGACGAGAAGCACTTATTCATGACAAGTGATACTCTTGGAGGATTTGTCAATTCCTTGCAAGAGGCAGTAGCCCTGAAAAAAAACTTTTTAGTTTTTAGATGGACGAGACTGGGAAGCGATCCCAGGCCTCCAGCGTGACAACTACAAAATACCTTAAATATACGCAAGCCACACTTGATAAAATAAAATAAAAATACTTCCTTGTTAAATAAATAATCCCTCTGCATCATATGGGCTTGTTGTGGTAATGAAAAAAAGTTCTCCATAACTATTTTCTTATGATGGTCCTTTCAATTTAAATAAAGGTTAATTTATTCAAAACCTAATGTTCGTTTTTTGTGCGAATGTATTGTGTATGATGGGCAAAGGAATTTTAGCCAAAACCATATGATCATTTCCCACCGGTGCGGTGCGGTGCAGTGGTGGTGATGTCGGTGCGTCGTTACATAAATATTGTTTTATTTTTCACCTTTAAAGAGGGATTTCATGAAAATTTGTTATAATACCCCTTTAAGGCGGACTTTAAAATTTACATGTTGAACGTTTTTGGCCAATCGCCAATTTAAAGTAAGAACTGAAATTAAAAATTAACTCAAAAACTATTTCTCAATACAAGCAACTAGGTACGTAATAAATATTTTAAAACGTGGTGCAATGTCATAGTGAATCTTTCAAAAATTGTCCGCGCAGAAAAACAGTCTAGTTTTCGATAAGGCACTAGAGAGTCTTACACAGATTCTTGCAAGGCACTGGCAAGATTTAGCAAATGCTAAAATACGGGCCTTGGCGATTATGAACCGTTTTGCATCGCGCGATCTTCTGATTGTTAGTCCAATGGGCTACTTTGCTATACAAAAATTCAATGTAGAAAGTGAACAAGTTTCATTCCATATTGCATAACAAATACATATAGAACAGAACCGGATTTTTTGTAGTTGCTTTTTTAGGTAGAACAACTTAGAACAGGATTTACCTCATTGAACAATTCTATAGACCCTGTTTAGGTTGAGAAGATTGAGTACGGACTGGTGAGTACCATCGTGTTTACGTTACAAACTCAAAATGCATTGAAACAACAACAACATCAACAACTTCCACATTGAATGAACAACAAAGCAGACTCACGAGTCCGGTTTTTATGTTTTCTACATGCTTCACGATACCTCTTACCTCGCACTTCTCTTTCCTACAAACTGGCGTGAGTCCGTCCACAAACTTTCCAATCTAAACAAGGTCAAACAGATGTCTCACACATAGAGTAAAGTGTGATACGAAGAAGAAGACTAAGTAAAGAGAGAAAAAAGTGTCATATGGTGCTGAAATTGCATGGTGCTTATAAAATTTGTGTTTCTGGTGTACAAGAGACATTCCTGATGGGGTCCCGAAACGTGTCAAACAACTTTTTACTAGAGATTTTCCTCACGAGTGTTTGAAAAGCTTTCCTCATCTAAATTTTTGGTACTGAAACTAGCGAGGGCTTGTTATGTATCTGACAAGTTTCCCTTGTTTATATTTATCCTACTGAAAACTTAGTAGGCCCTTGCTCAAACTAGACAGAAACTTGGCATTTTTCCGGCCAGGTGCTGTTATAAAACAGTCAAGCATGTAATTTATTTTCAGATGTAGCTAATTGCCTAAATTGTTAAGCTATTAAAGTTTAAGCTAGTGAACAAAATGCACGACAGGTTCGCACGAACTTGCTCTCATAGCTAACAACTTTAACGTAGATACCTAGATATTGACAATGTATTTTATTGGTCTTATATTATTTATGATGTAGTCAAAAATAAAGTGATAAAAAAAAAGTTTAAATATAAGATATTATGTATTTGTTTATAAATTTCTTATTTAAATAGCTAAAAATTAGCTCTAGAACAAAAAACATAAAGTAAAATATCTGATTTGTTAGATAAATATGAACTTATTGACACAAAATTACAATAATCGTTATAATGCGTTTTTTTTTAAATTAATGTTTAATTTAAAAAATTTGTTAAACATTTAAAAAAATAAAATTTGGTATGCTAACTTTTAGTTTTCATTAAAATACAATTTTGTTCAAAATTTGAAAATTTGAATGTTTTTAAAAAATCCTCTATTGAAATTTTTTTAAGCTGTAAAAGATCTACGACACAAAAAATTAGGTCGAAATCGTTATTGTCAAAAATTTTGCTTACCAAAATGTTAACCATACTCTGAATAATAATTAATTTTTTTTATCAAAATTTTAAGTGCCCATTCTAAGCTAAGAAAATTTAATTTCCCTTCTAGGGAATCAACTAAAAACCTTAAGTCGAGGTCGAGGTACAGACAGAAAGACAGACGGAGACCCACTTTTTTGTGTTCTCTTTCATCGTAATCTTAAGGAAAATAAGTATATCGAGTTCGATTTTTTACGAATCCAAAACTTGTCCTATAAAACCATATCAGAAATAAAAATTAATTTCACCATCAGCTTACCTGAATTATGTTTGGTGAGTATGAACATGTCGTCTTTCGTGTTTTTAAACTATTGTGTTAATTAGGATTAACCACTATTTCCGTAAGGAGCAGCAAACAAAAATAAACTCACAATACCTACGATTTTTAAGCCAAGTATGAAAACTATTTACATCCTTTCAGGATTAATGGTGGATATTTCTTCATTTAAATGAAATTTGTATGCCTAAGCAAATCTTGTTGCTCTTCTCTTACCTTTACCTTTTACATAATCTGTACCTATACGAAAACACGAACACTCATTAATTTTCACCACTTTATTACTTTCTCTTGTGGCTTCCTTAAGTCCTTTAAAGTGATGAGCTCTATTTAGTTCGAAACACCTCTTTCACTGCTCACTCAAATGATGTTGATCATGATGTTGATGATGATGATGTTAATGATGATGACTGCAATAAGAGGTCAAATGTTGTGTAAAATGTTATATTTACCTATATTATTTTCTACCACACATAGAATCATCACAGAGTGCTCGAAATGAATAGGTTGCAATTTATGTCTTAATTAAGGTGGTCCAGCAAATAAGGTTATTTATATGTACATTTATACTCTAACTTCTGTATGTCAAAAGAAAATGTCTAGGATATAATTTATAATATATACTATATAGACATTGAACATGTCCATTTCTATTCATCAAAGAGAAGACGAAGAAATGTTGTTGTTTTGCTGTGCTTGAGATGGTGTTAAAGGTCAAATGGGAGGATGATGAGCGGATGATGGATCAAGGGAAAGAAAACCATCTTGTTATTTGGGGTGTAGATTGTATTTTTGTGCGTGTGTGTTATTTGGCTTCTTCATATACAAGGTGTAACAGGGTGTTTTTAAATTGAAAGAAAAGACTTTTAAGAATCAATACAAAATAGGTACATGGGGTTTTATAAAAATTTTAAGCAATAATAAAAATATTTTTGTATACCTAACCTATATAAATACCAAATCTGATGCAATATTTTTGGATTAAAAAAAATGAAAATGTGTTTTTGAAAATTCAAGGTTTTGAAAACGTTTTGGATTATTTTTTTAAAAATATTTTCCACACAATTTAAAAAAAAAAAAACAGTTAAGGAAAACCATGAATGTTTATAAAAATCTCTGCGTTTACTGAAATTAGTACAGTTTTTGTACGTTTGAATCAATTTTTTCAAAAAAAAAAAGATATTAATAGTAATTTGTTTTTATTTGCATTTTTTTTTATTGACTCAACTGAATTAAATTATAAAATGTTATAAACAAAATTCGAAATAAAATCAATGGTAACAAAATGATATACCTGAGAAATTAATTTGCGTATGGAACCTTAAATAAATGTCCAATATTCGGTACTGGGGAAGAATTAAATGCTGGGTCCAATTAGAAAAGCCGTCATTGTGCATGAAAAAAGCGACAAGCTAAAATTTTAATCTTGAAAACGGTTTTAACGAGGAGAAAAGCCAAGATTTCAGATTAAAAAAAAATTAGTTCTGGGATAAAACATTTTTTTTTTATAGATAAATTTTATAACTTTTTTATTTGTTTAAATACAGAAAAAAGTTGTACTACAAAATTGTTTGAAATTATAAGCCTAACAAACTTGTCGTAGAAAGTTTTTCAATTTTTTAATTGAAAATGGCCTAAATACTAAATTTTGTTTTTTGTTGGCCTGCAACTTTTTAAATATTTTCAATAACGAAAAAAATGTTTAACACATAAAATAGGAAATTTTATTCTATGCATTATATGGTTTTTAGAATTTTTTTCGTAGGACTAATACCAACCGAGATATTTAGTAAAAAGTAAAATGCGAGATGGCGGCAAAACGGTAAACGGTACGAAAGCGAAAACCGAGATTTATCATATTCGATCAACTCTCTATCGAATAAAATACAATTTGGGGGTGGTACAAACTGCTGGGTCCCCCTGCTAAAAATATATTTTTAAAAATCCGTTTAATTAATCCGATTTTGAATCAACCTCCACCCCATAAATCTGCTTTTGTTCAACACATTATGTGTCATTCTTATTCTTTACTTCAGGTCCTGGATAGAGCTTTTTGAGAAATTTAAGGAAAAATTCACAGAAAATCTAATCTCTCTCTAATATCAAAATTTGTATGTAATACATATTTCTAGAATTCTAAGGCACTTGATCATAAAAGCAAATTCATGCGACCAAGTTGTGGATTCTTTTTGTTTGCTTACCGACTAAAAAAAAACAAAAACAATAATTTCCTTTCAATATCATTTTTCGCTGTACAGTCAGAACCACCCAGTTAAAAAAGAGGAAAAGTTTCACATTTTTGTGGACAAATAAACGTACAATTAGTGCGATTTGGTTTTTTTTTTGTTGTTGTTTTTTTTTGTTTTATGGCAGGGGCAAAACAAATTCTGTAATAATATTCTCCTAAGATAAATTTAATTTGATGCGTGTGCCATTATGCTGAATTGATTATCATCATATCTTAGACTTGAAATCTACTTTGACTTTATATGTGTGTCTACTGTCTATATGTTGTATGTTATGTAGGATAGAAGTAAAAGGATGAAACAGAACGGCACATTTGGTATAAGTTCTTATCCAAGCTGACACCATATATATGTGATAATAATAAGAACTTTATAGCTTAATAATGCTAATTGACTTTCTTCTACCTAAACAATGAACTATTGTTAATAAAGGCTTCTGTTTAGAAAATGCCTTAACTTTAACCCTTAAAGAATAAAGTGGTTCCTTACTATAGGAATGAGTTATTATATTTCTTTTGTGACTTAATTTCTCACATTTCACTCAGTGAGAATTCAACTCTATACATCCAAAGAATTTATCTAGATAATATTAAATCGAATTAAATTTAAAGCATTTCAAAAATATGTTAAATAAATGTTAGAAAGAATAAAGGGAAATTCCTTGTAACCAATCTGATTTCATTTGTTTCACTTTTATAATAAAAAATACCTGCTACAAAAATTATTTATAAATTATAAATTCGCTAAATCTTCGTCGAATATTTATTCACGTTTTAAAAACCACCACCATTTATTTCTATACAATGAAATGAATTTCTAAAGGACTTCCTATATACAAATGCATAGTTAGATTGACTGAGCAAAAAAAGAATGTAAGCAAAAGTTCGATTGTAATAAAAAAAAAATAGCAAAAACCTAAAGCAATTTCCTTAGTTACTCGTATATACCCACTCCCATTCAATGAATTTCAATTGTGAATACGATTTCTAAGAAATATCGTTCAAATCGTTCCACCAAATGTACCTAGATTTTTAATGCGTGGAAAGAAAAATATAATAAGATGATTTATGATTTTGACATCAACTTACAGTAAGGTTCACTTGGTTATAGGCACGTTTTAATTTTGTGTCAACACATAAGTTATTGCCTTTAAATATAAATTGAGAAAAATGCGCATTGAAAAGTATTTGTATGTATCCAATAAATATACGGTTTGGTTTAAGTATAAATTCAAGTTTCATTGCATGCCCAAAAATTATTGAGTTGAATCGTATCAAGCCTAAGCTAGGCAATTTTGAGTGAAAAAATTGTTTATCGTAAGAAAAAAAAGTTGTTTCGCCAGCAAAAAATATGTTAGTTTATAATTTTTTATTCTTTTAAGTTTATTTTTGTAACCAAAAAAGTCGCAGAACGACAGCCCTAATTAAAAGCAGGCACATTATTTCAAAAAATGTAAATTAAAAAAAAGTCGTGGTTAGTATAAACTTGTTTTTTCGTTGGGTTGGTTAAAAGTTCGATACAAACATTTTTACTTCATACTTTTTTTTTTGCGAAAAAAATCTCTTTCAAATAAAAACACGCACTTTTGTGTTATTAAAGAACTGATTTTTAAGTACTTAGCTCTAACGAATGCTAAGCTCTAAAGCATGAATTTAAAAAAAAAATGTTGGCTTGAGGAATTGAGTTCGGAGTGTAAATAAAATGATTTCGATATAGGAAAGGATGCAAAGAAGTAAACTCTAAAAATCGAAAAACCTACCTTATGATTTGTGAACTCAGAGAAGTATAAATATCCTCTTATATTTTTCGAATAAATAAAGTGAAAATTGCGCTTGAAAAATAATACAATGTATCGTTAGTACGCAGCCATTCCTGATTTCATGTGTCTAAAAATCTTTTAATTTCTATAAAAGAGACATGGGCCCATTTTATTTATTCACAGAGTGTGAGACTTTCTATAAAATATCATAAAAAAGAAAACGGTAGTCTTATAAATGGTACTCAGGTAAGATAGATACAAATACATTATATGTATATTACATTCTATTCAGTCTTAAGGAGATATTCCAGACAATTTATCTTAGATGAAGCTATTGTAATTGAAGAACCGCTATATGATATTCAATTTGTATATTTGAATTTAAAATATATGTATATATTGTGTTTTTGATCTACTTTATTTGTATGTTCTTTTACATATTTTTTTGAATTGACAATTATATCGCATGACGATGGCAACATAATGTTACTATAATAGGAGGCCCTGATAACTCAGTTTTGTTGTAATTTTGCAATAATGCGTTTTATAAAAACATATTCCTGTTTAGGGGAAAACTTTTTTTTTCAGAATTAACGAAAGAAAGAATTTTTTAAAAATACATAAGGCTTATAGTTAAATTTTACTTTAACAGAAAAATAAAACATTAAATGGTAGACTTTTAAAATTTCCAACAAAACAATGTATGGACTTGCATTTATAATACATTAATGCTATGTATATGTACGTAGAATTGTAGGTAGGTACCAAAAGAGTGAACTCAAATTTTGAAAAAAACTTGCTATTACAGTAATTTATTATGGAAGACGAAAAAAGTGGATATCGCAACTCTGTTTGCCTTAACGATTATATGAATTTACATCAAAATTTTTATTATTTTATTTTATTTTGTTTTATTTTATTTTATTTTATTTTATTTTATTTTATTTTATTTTATTTTATTTTACGACAAAACATATCGCTATTATAATAATCAGTGTTTTAGTGAAATAGCCAGTTGCATTCCTCCCCTTAAAAAATTCAACCGTAATACTCGCGCTTCTAGGAATGCCCATCAGTTCACCCTCGAGCCCAACTTCGGACGTACTGTAATGTACAGAGATTCTCTCTTCAGTCGCACCACACGAATGTGGAATGCTTTACCTGACTCGACTTTCCCCTCCCATTTCGATGTGCAAACGTTCAAAAACAATGTGCATCGGTATCTCCTTCTAAATCCTCTCCTACTTACCTAATCGCTCGTGTTGTGTTAAAAACATTTTAAGGGTAGCCATAACCCCTTTTGCGCGCGTGGAATATAAAAAAAAAAAAAAAAATAACGTTACTTGCCATATAAATTTTTTATTATCTTATTTTTTTCAAAATCAGATATACTACTACGATTTTAAAAAAGAAAATCGGTTAGCTAGTTTTTGATATTTTTTTGTATTCGTAAAATGTTTTTTGATTTTTTTTACAGAGAAGCTTATAAATAGTATAAATAGTTTTGCATGCCAACATGTTTGAAAAGAACCGTAATTTAAAATAAAAACCAAAAACAATGTTTTTTTTTGAAAACTGAATAATAATTCGAAAAGGACTTATTATTTTTACTGTCTTTCTTCGCCCCTACAGCCTAAGCGGCTGGAGGAAATTTCTTCAAACTTGGTACATAATGGTTTTTGACTAATATGCCCACACATTTTTTTAAATTTTTTCAGGAAAAGAAAATAACGGTACCTGCCATATAATTTTTTTCGCCAAAAAAGGAAAATATTATATTTCTCAAAAACGGGTACGAGGAAATGTTACTTTTTAATTTTTTTATTTGGTTATTTTTGTTACCTACAGTACAAGCATTTTTTTTGGTTTTTGATTTTTTTTTCGAAAACAGTTAAGTTGAAATTTTTCATTTTCTTATGGTAAATCTTTTAAAAAGTATAAACATTACTGTGAACAGACATTTTTTTGAAAATTAAAAAAAAAAAATATTTTTTTTTTTCAAAACTAAATATTTTGAAAACTACTTGGTCAATATTTTTTAAAACTAGGTGTAAAATAATTTTGTATTATTTTGTAGAATACCTGACAATATAATGTTTCTAAATTCAAAAATAACGGTACCTTCCATACAAATGTTCAAAAACCATTAAGAAAAAACTTTTTTATATAGCTCCAAGAATTTTGATAAAAAGGCGCGTTTACTATTAAAGGTATGGTCGCTTTTTTGATTTAAAAAAAAACTGCAATAACGGTTATTAACGGTACCTGTCATAGAACCTCAAACAATTTTGCATATACAAATTTTCGAAAAAATACTTTTTGGATTTTAAAAAAAAATATTGAATTTTTTTTTTTGAAAATTTAATATCTTGAAAACGAGCTAATGAATATTTTTTTTATTTTGTGTAAAATTGTATTTTATTAAATACTAAAAGCTGGCATACCAAATTTTATTTAAAGAATTTTTATATATAAAGAATTAATTAAAAACAAACCGCTCTAAGGATTTTTGATTTTTTTTTTTCATAAATTCATATTTATTCAACAAATCAAATGGCATACTTTTTTTTGAGCTCTATCTTTTGTAGCTATTAAACTAACTAATTTATAATAATTTATAGTACCTATTCATTTATATTTTAATTTTTTTTTTTAACTTTCTTTTGAATGATATCATAATGTTATGGAACCAATAAATATGTATGTACAAGTACATTGTCAATTTCAAGCTACGTTAAAGTTGTTAGCTACGAGAGCAAGTTTATACGATGCAGTCATGCTCATTTTTCAATTCCTAATTTTCTGAATATTTTTTTTATTTTTATTTATTACTAGTTTTCTGAATAATGAGTTTATTTTTCGTATAAATTATTCGTTTGATGCGTTTGAAATATTTTCTTCAGAGTTATTAAGTTTTAGAAACAATAACGAATATAATCGAAACACCTGCAAAACTAATGTCACTGCTTGAAATGCAACCTGGATTTAAATTTAAAGGGAATTAGTATATGTAAGTGAGAGCGATTGGGTATGGCCTAAAACATTTTTAATAATCAATTCTATCTTCGAAATTAAAATTTGCTTACCTCGAGGCATTCAGAATATCCCACTGTGAAATTTTTAAGGATTTTTTTTATTTTCTTTTTATCAATTTTATTTTATTAACCTCTACCTTAATAATAAATATCATTATAAGTCCGACAAAAATAAATGTATGCATCCTATAAATTGTAAATTACCCAAGAATACACACAGAGAGTTTTAACCAACATGTTTTCTATTAGTTCTATGTACCTATGGTTTATAGAAAGAAATAAAAGGAAGCATTCTTTGAACAAACAATTTCCTGAATAATTAAGAAATTGATCAAAAAAACGTGTTTAGCAATTTCCGGAAGCAAATATTCGTATAGATACAAACAAAAAGATACCTACCAGGCAGTTAATTACATTTTTAATGTCGTTTGAAATTAAAGAAAGAAATAAAAAAACATTTATAATTAACTTCAAGACCTCTAATATATTTACATACCTATATTTATTTTTGCTAGCTACCTTTAGGGCGACATTACGTTTTAAACATTCTCGATTTTTCTTTCGAAGCTTCTTCTTTTTCTTGGTCATAACTTGATTTTACTTTTAAATAATATCTTAAATTGAAGGATTTTATTCAAAGTTCTTAGCTCATTTAATTGTACAAGAAGAATTCAACAAAGCATATTTCTTATGGGGTCCTTTTCGTTGAGTATAATTTTTAAGGTTAATTTTCAGTTCACAAACAAATTCTTCTCCTTCTAAAAAGTAAACACAATGATTTTTATTATTTTGTTGTGCGGGATTCATGAAACAGAGGCCTAGCATGAGACTGCCACATACCTACTAACACCAAAACAAATCTTTGAGGAGTAGGTATGGTATATGTACAATAAAGTGTTGTTTATTATACAACCGCTTAAGAAGTAACTGGAGCTGTGCCTTCGCTTGAGTTTTGTTAAGCTCCAATAACCGTTTTGAAGGCCTCAAGGCAAACATTAACTCCTTTTTTAACGCTAATTACGTTGAACACTTTACGCATACATGGAACGCATGTCATGCATGTGGCAAACAACTCAAAGAAGCTCTCTGGCGTAAATATTAAAACCCTCAGGGTGTTTTCTGTTTTCTTTGCAGGTTTGTGTGTTTGACTTGAGAATTTTATTTCCTGGGTATACCATACTTAGCTGCTATAGCTATTCATTTTAATCTTATAAACAGGAGTGGTTGTAAGGGTTCTGTTGATTCTCGCCCTTTTCCATAGTGGTTTTAAAATTTAAAACGAACGAAGTAGTTGACGTCAATGTACATTAAATTTTTATCTCAACACATCTATGAAGAAATATCATATTTTAATAAATTAAGGAGCAATTTTTCAATCGTCCGTCAGTCAGTTAGATAGTCAGTTTCAGATAGAACAGAAATAAGTAAGGTGTGTCAAAAAAGCTTAGAGCGTGTACATTTTTTATACATCGAAAAGAAAAAGTCTAGAAAAACTTGTTTTTCAGATTTTGACCAAAAATTGATTAAATCATTGAATTTTGAAAAATAAATTTAATTTCGTAAAATTTTAGAAAAAATTAGTTTGAATATTTTTTTTCAAAATTCTGAGTTTAAACATTAATTTTTCAAAAACAGTTTTCTAAAACAATTTTATTCAAAATGGTAATAAGAGCAAGGATTTATGGCTTTAGATATAGATAAAGATATAACAGAGCATTTTTAATGTTACCTTCATTTTTAAGTAATTTGCTTGGATTTATGTGGGGGGGGGGAGTAAACGGCCTTCCATTACGACTTTTTCATGCTTTAGATTTTTGTCACACCTTATGCGAATTACCCTGCATAAAAATATTTTATTTTTATTTTTCTTAATAAATTTCGCGCGAACTAAATTCCTCAAAAATAAAATATAAAATACAAGAAAACATTTCCTACCAAAATATTATTTTCTATATTTTCTTCATTAAATTAATTTAGCTTCCTCGAACATTTTATTACTTACAACAAGATATATTATGATAAAACACCATACATTTTCGTGCTCTAATACTACTTGACAGGGAAGGCAAATTAATAGTTCATTTTGACCTGTAAGCCTTAAAGCTGCTATAATAAAAGTACTGTTTCCTGAATACTAACAAAAAACATCCAGCATAAAAGAATGTATCTTTCAGGACAGGAACAGGACACCAAATTTAATATCTTATATATTTTTTTTTTCCAAAAAAAAAAAAAGACCACATGTGGTGCTTTTAACATTGGCAATTTTTCTTCCTTTTTTTGCTTGGAGCATTTTCTGAGCCTTTTGTTAGAGTCCTTTTTGCCTTTCACACATTGGTAACGAGGTTTCAGGAGAAAATATATGTATGTATGAAGCAAAGCTTTTGAGCTAGGAACTTTGATAGAAAACTTTACCAACGAAAAAAAAAAAAATGAAAAAAAAACTTCATGATGTGTTATTGTCATGTATATAGTGTTGACCTCCTTACCTTTCTTGAGTTAGTAACTTTTGTTTTGCTTTGTGTAGTTTTCTGTGGTTTTCTGTGGCTGTTTGTCTTTTTTTTTCTAAATGATGCAAAACTTAATGTTGTCACTTTAAAAGTTACATTATAAGGATAACCCTGCCCATTCAATTTTACAAGATAAATGACATAAATTGGATAACAGGAAAACTTTGTTAAAATATTGAAGTTTGATTGAAGAAAACTAAAATATATTTTCATGAAGTATGGGAAATCGATGATGTACATACATACGTTATAGAAATTTGGCATTTTGAAAACAAAACAAATCAAATAACTAGATATTTAGTTATTATTTTCTTTAAAGAAGAAACTTTGACATATTCAGCTTGTTAACATTGTTCAAACAAATACAAAAGAATAATTATTCAAAACAAAAAAATTTTTAAATTATAAAATTTGGACGACAATGTTTTCCCATCTGCTTGGCATTTTTCAAAAGAAGTTTCAATCGAATCGCAAATTTTTCGTTAGTACTTCAACTAACCCGAAAAATAAATCATTTGCCAAAAGTAATATTTGCTCCACAAGGCTTTATTTTGAAAATGGTTTTCTTAGCAAAATAGTAATAAGTAAAGCTATATAATACGAAATAATAAAATTCAGGAATAAAAAAATAGCTATGTGAAGATTGCGATGTATAATATGATTTTGCAAAACAATAATTTTGCTAAATCAAAATTGGGTAAGCAAAAATTTCCAAACACAAAAAAATTACTGCGAAATGGTTTAATTGCAAGACAAAAACAAGATGTGTATATGTAACATTTTGCAATCCTCACTAAATTTCAAAAAAGATACTTTTATGGATTATTTAGATTCTATGCAAACCACAAAAAATATGCACTGTGGCGTATACGTACTTTTTTGTTATTTTTTTAGTTGAGTTCCTAACTGCTTTTAGTTTACATATTATTATTTGTTGTGGTTTAATAATTATATTGTACCCTTATAACTAATATTATTATCTAGAATAAGGTTTCTATTCACACAGTGAAAACTTTTTTAATTACTTATTGTATTGGAGTGCTCTTCATTTCAAGCTCACGAATGTCAAAAAAAGATTAAAAGTGAACTTGCAAACAAAAATACGAACTTAAGCTTAATTGTACAAGTTTGTAGAGCTTGTTTTTGGAATAGATTAGGCACTGGCTCTAAGTATTAAACCAAATTAGAATTAAGGTTAAATTCGGTTAAGGTAAAAAAGGTTAAATTCATTGTAAGTAAGCTTTATTATAACAATCAATTAAAAAGGAGCCAATTTGTTCATGGGACATTTTTTTAATTTTTTTCTTTTAACATAATCTCAGAAACCTAAAAGTAGTTCCTGAGCAAAATTCCTTGTTTTTAATTTTAATGACAAAAAGCTAGGACTCTTTTATTTTTTGGATACGCTTTATCAATTATTTTTTGGCGTTTCATAATCAGCTTGAGAAGATAATGCAGGTTGGTAAACATTATGAGCGACATGCAGATTTTGAAGGTTATGTTTAAATGTTTATCTTAAATGTATAATAAAGTATTTTTTGTTTGCGTTAAATACCCAAAAATAAACGGTCTAGGTTAATACCGTTCGCAGGCCGAATTAGGACGCGGTTAACTAATTGCCGGTTTTTAGGTTTTCAAGCAAAACTAACATTACGATGATTAAGAAAGTTCAAAAAAGTGATTTTTGGCAAAACGTCCACGAGTCTGTTTGTCTGTGTGACAGAATTGCTTCAAGTTTAGTATGAATCATTTTGATGTGATTTCGTACAGAAGCAATTCGAGTTTTTGATCTAATTCATGTAGAACAGGTAGCTGTCATACAATTATTTCGGTTATTTTAAAGTTTTCTCAAAAATTTCTCTGAAAATTTCGATTAAACTTCGTACATACCAGATTTTTGCCAAAAAATCAAATATCGGAAATAAAGTCTGGGGTTTTTTGAACAAATTGCTTTTTTTCATATTCCCAAAATATGTATCTCGTCAACGGCTTAGTTGATTTTGTCAGTATTTTGGATTCTGGTACTTCTTACATAAATAGAGTATATACTGCATTTAAAGTTTGTACAAATGAACTTTTAAATTTTTTTTTCTGTGCAAGATTAAGAAATTTCAAAATTTCTTTTTATATTTGATTTTAATATTTCCTTTTCAACGATATAAAAATATATTATAAATACACTCCGTCTTTATTTAGCTACTTTCTAGTTGTTAGCTACATGTCCAGTCGTGCATTTTAATTCTAAAGCTAACATAAATATAATTGGCATTATTTTAATTAAAATTGTAGATTTCAAACAAATATTATGTTGTTTTTCTTTTAATGACGTTGAAAGTGTTGGAAAGGGTTTGTTTGAGGGGCTTTGAGGGAGCTTCCTCCCACAAAATAAATCTAAATGAAGCAAACCCCTTTTTCGCATACCTACTTTATTTTTGAATAAATTTATAAATGTTTAAAAAAAAATTGTTTTCATTATTCCCCCAAACAAAAACATCATTTTAAACTAAGTACTCTACTTATGTGAAATTTCCAATGAAAAAATAATTATGTATTATTTTTTCGTACAATTAAGGAAATTCATTGGAAACCTATTTAAAAAAATAAATTAAAATTAAATATCATCGTTTTATAAAATAAAACATTTATTTGAACTCAAAATAATAATTTCATTAAAAATATCCTCATTAGTGACTAAATTAAAATTTTAATTTAAACTATACAAATTCTTACATACATACATACATATCACAATTATGCATTGAAACTTTAGCAAAAAAAAAAACCCTTTTCAATCTGGCATTTAACGTTTACTCTATTTTGCTTTTATATCCCTTAGTTAGTAAAGTCCTCTATTCACAAACATTGCTTTTCATATTGCACCACTTACTTACACTATAGACGTCGATTCTATAGACTGAAATAAAATGTTTTACTAGTTCACACGTAGGTAGTCACACATGCTCCAATGAAATCTGAAAACAAATATGCTCTCTATTAAAGGCTTAGAATTCTTTGATTGTTTGTTAACAAAATTAAAATTAATTAAGGATACAACTTGGAGTTTTTTTTTCAAAAATTAAACAGCACTGTAAAAACTGCCCAAGTTGTAGGTTGAGAGTGTGACGGATGTGACGGGTGTGACGAAGTTACAGGTATGAAAAGACCTCCCCTTTGTAAGTAAATTCTTTCTAATTCAAGGGATAGTTGCACCAAACAAGATAGATTCAAAATATCTCTAAACGGTTTTAAGTACATGAGAATTGGTGTTTTGTCCGGACGATCTCACTTTTGGGTTCATCAATTAACTACTGAAGTAGTTGTCAATACATAATTTTTGTAAATTTCAGTACCAAAATGATTTTAAATGCTGGAAATCACATAAATAGTCCAAAGGTCTCAAACCGTTAAAACGAAAAATCATCGTGGTTTCTATTTTATGATAGGCGTCAACACATTTCAAATCCAGCAATATCCATATAAAACTCAAACTGACATGGAAAATTCTTTTTCCGACTTTCGTAGTCATCAAAAGAGGGACTTACTACTTAATAATCATATTTTTATAAAGCCCACTTTTAAAGAGCTTTAAAAATAAATATGTTTTTTTATAAATCTGCATCGCATTTAACATTGCAAAAATAGGATACGCAGGACAATAATAATAATAATTGTCAAATTTACGTTAGTCTTATATACAAAAATAGTGACATCTTCAAAAACATTTACACTTGCCGCACCATCAACACAATAATGTATGTGTTTCTTTATACATGAGTGTCGCTTGAACAACACAAAAAAATGAACACAAATGAAAATATCACAAGATTTTTGAGTGGCATATTTATAGATGTCACAAACTCATGTACCTACATATTTAAAAATCACTGCAGGGCGTCGGTCGCTCGTTGACACAATCCTTTCGTATGTGTATTTTTTGTGGTGTATACAATGATGTTTTTTTTTTTTTCAAAAAAAAAAAAAAAAACCGGCTCCTTCACACTCGTGAACAGCATATTTTTGTGACTTTTGAGAACGTGCTAAAAATATGAATTCCAAACCGATACAAATAACAACAAGAAGCTCGCCCATTTCAATTCATATAATCCAAGAGGAGTCATCTCCAGCTTCCGGCCTCATCCACAAATAGCAAAACAGAGAACATCTCTCCGACAGAAGATCGTTCTCGTATTCAAAAAAAAAAGTAGGTATAGTATAACGCAGAAGAACATTTAAGCAAAATAAAACCAACCTCATCAACACAACCACTCACGTAACATGCATTCATTCATATGTGAATGAAAGGGATTATTTAGATGGGAGCTGACAGAAGGGAAGTTAGATAGTAGGTCTATACTGGCACCATTGCTGAATAATGGCAAAGTATGACAGTCATTAGAGGCACATTTCCATTTAAACACGTTCCCATTAAATCGTAACCATATAACGCTCCTGTTCTACTGTTGTACATAGGTACCTAAACCACCAGCACCAGGCCAGGATGACGAGTGACGTGTGTTCCAACATCATGTGCGTCGGTGTTTTTTTTTTTTATGTTAAAGACAATGAAAGTCAGAGATTGTGGAATGCGTAATGCGATAGCAGAGGATTAAAATTAAACATGTGTAGTGCGCACAGTGGTGCCAAATGCCAAATATCCTGGTGAAATAAAAAGAGAAATACAAAATTGGCACCACTGGATCGCACAAACTTGCTCTCGTAGCTAACAACTTTAACGTAGCTAGAAATTGATGATGTACAAGTACATAGCTATTGGTTCCAAAATATTATGACATCATTAAAAAAAAATTAAATAAATAATTATTTTAAATTAATATTAATGGATTTGAGAGTAAGAGCTCAAAATCAAGTATGCCAACTCATTTGTTTGATAAATATGAATTCTTTGAAAAAAAAAATTAAAAATCGTTGGAGCGGTTTTCTTAAAAAATAGTTTTGTATATATAAAATTTTTCAATCATTTTCAAAAATAAAACCTGGTATGTCAACATTTAGTATTTAATAAAATATATTTATTTGTTAAAATTGGAGCAGCTGTCAACGAGAAATTTGAAAACAAAAAAATCGGTTCTATGACAGGTACCCTTATTAACCGTTATTGGTAAAATTTGTTTGCATCAAAATATTAGCCGTACCTTAAATAGAAAACGTACATCTTTTTATAAAAATTCTTTGAGCCGCTTTCGAGAAAAATTATTTTCTTCTTAACGGTTTTTCAACATTTGTATGGAAGGTACCGTTATTTTTGAATTTAGAAAGATGATTTTTTTGATTTTGATTTTAAACAACTATCTTACACCTAGTTTTGAAAATATTGACCATGTCGTTTTCAAAATATTTTGTTTTAAGAAAAAAAATTTTGATTTTTTTTTAATTTTCAAAAATTTTTGTTCACAATAATCTTTATACTTTTTAGAAGTTTTACCATAAAAAAAATTAAAAAATTTTCAATTTAACTGTTTTTGAGAAAATAAAAACTAGTAGGCTACTCGCAGGCAAAAATATACTTATTTGTGCTACTAGTTGACTATCTCCTGTTCAGATACACTAACTCGGGGTTTAGATAAGCGAGTAGAACTAGTAGCATTTGTATCATAGTGTTAGTTTTATGGATGTATGTGTAACTAGTAGCTCACTTTGCGTTTTGTCAACTAGTATGATTTTTTAAAAATATTTCATACAGAAAAATGTACAAATTATGGAAACTATGGAAACAAAACAAATAAATGAAAACAATACACTAAAATAGACAGACAGACAGAATTCCGGGACCCAATTTGTTCGCGTTCTCTATCATCGTAATGTAAGGGAAAATTATTATCTCGAGTTCGAGTTTTTTTACGAATCCATAACTTACCATAAGTACCTATATCGCAAGTAAAAATATATTTTATGTTTGATGTGAAAATGATAGGAAATAGTTACCGAAAAATTCCTTGGATCGATTTTTTTTTAACATCAATTAATTCTTAATGCTCCCATTATTTTTGATTTACTCATAAAAAGTTAAGTTGATGTGTTTTCTATGAAGATTCTTTCTAAATAATTTAAAAAATATTTTCATGTATCTACCAAAATTTTGCAAGGAAAATAAACTTTGTAATACAAATACAAATCAATATGTTTTAGCTCAATGTCAATATTTAAAAAAAGACTTGATCATTTTATTTGTAGTAGCCCGTAGGGTAATGGTTAGTGCGTTCGACTGTCACGTTGGAGGTATAGGTTCACTTCCCAGCCTCGTCCACCTACTGTCTCTTGCGAGGAATTGACTAATCCTCCAAGAGTATCACTTGTCACGAATAAGTGCTTCTTGTCTAGCCTTTCGGATTCGGCATAAAATTGTAGGTCCCTTCCATTCCTGTCGACAGACACACACAGGAATGGTTGCGAGTTGTTAGTCACTAGGCCCTGGTTCTTCACGAGCCGTTGTGCCACCCAATTTATTTATTTTTTGGTCATTTTATTTTGAAATTTAGTTGTTGGTTTTTTAAAAATTTCTGGTATTCTTTAAAAAAAACTTGTCCCTAAAACTAAAATAAAATAAAAGTACCTTACACCACAGTTAAACAAAATCGAGAAAATTTTTATTTTCCCTAAAACGACTCTCTCCCTATTGGATGAGCCGATTTAAATAATATTTGTTTAAACAGATTTTTTAATTTCTAAATTTCCTGATCTCTAGTAGTTTAAGCTAAATAAAAATATGGTATTTGATTTCTTGGATTTCTTAGATCAGTTTTTTTGGTTTTAAATGTGTTTTTTTGGAAAAAAAAGAATTGGAACACCAATTCAATACGCAGATAAAATTTTGATTTCAAAAAATTAAATTAAAGAAAAAAATATTTAAAACGATTCATCTGTGATGCAAAAGTAGAAAATATGAAAAATGGTTCATTGAGAGATTGAAAAATAAAATACTTTTCTTATTTAAAAGTTGATTGCATTTTTGAAGACGTTTTCGAGAAAAATAAGATTTTTCTTCTCGGGTTTTTCAACATTTGTATGATTTTTGAAATATTTCAGAAAATTTTAAAAAATCGTTTACCTTAATATCAAATTTAGTTTCAAATAAATTGGAAAAGACGTTTTCGAAATTTTGGCTTTTCGATAAAAATGTTGATTTTTTTTAAATTTCAGAAATAAATTGTTTAAAAATATTGAAATAGGTACTCTTTAAGAAAATTGTATCTTTGTGAAAAATTACTGTATTGAGATAAAACCAGAATTCAAAAAAAAAATATATTTAAAACATTTTTTCTTTATTATTATTCTTTTTGAGAAGCTCACATTTTTCTCTTTAATTGTTTTTTAAGACTTTGATCATTCAGTATAAGAAATTGGTTCACCGAATAAATTTTAAAAAATATTGTTCGTTTATTTGTTTCTAAAACATAATACAAAAATAGAATTGTGATCAATTTTTGCAAATCTAAAAAATACTTACTAAAAGACTACAATAACTCGGATTTTTGTCCTTTTTTTAAAAATTAGGGCAAATGGTAAAAAAGAAAATGAATGGTTTTTTTATGATATAAATTCTATATACTACTGGAATACATCAGTTGGACTTGGTGAACGAACGAAACGCCAATTTTTAAGGACTAAAGGCCGTTAAAGGCTATATTTAATAAATAATTCATCAAGTCCAATTAAATAATGCTAGTTCTTCTACTTGGCTGATGTATTTCAGTAGTATATAGAATTTGTATTATAAAAATACCATTCATATGTAAACAACGACAGGTAACAAAATTTCCAACAATTCTTTATTAGGAATTCTAATTGGGTTGGATATAGTTCACAATTGATTTTCGCTATAAAATTGATGTAAGCTGGACTGAACTTAATAAAAACTGCGTCTTGACAAGGCCCTCACTATCAACTGAAGAGTCCAAGTGAGAACGCCGGGACGAAACGCCAATTTTTAAGGACTAAAGGCCGTTAAAAGCTATATTGAATTGAAAAGAATGTTCTGCGGGAAGTTTTAAAAGAATGTTTTAGAAACTTAGCTTTTGTTTCTGAAACTGCCCTTGAATTGTATGGATCATTATTATTTGTTGAGATATTGGTGATCAAAGATACACAATTAATCAGACGAATTACATTTGATAAATTCAAACACTGCAGATCTTCAATTTTGTTAACAATTTTAGCTCAAGCTATTTTTTCTTGTCTGAGTAGTAACGGTTTTGAAAAAGAAAATAAGAACAAAATTGAAAACTTTCTCTTTAAAAAAATCAATTGAACCATTTTCGAGAAAATGAGAACCCAAATTGGGGTTGGAGACGTACTTTTTTGACAATTTTTTTCTATGAATGGTACCCTTATTTTTGGTCCTAAAGAAATCAAAAAAACTTCTGGGTATATTTTCCTTAAAAAGCAATTGGTACAAAATTTGAAGAAAACCCATCCAACCGTTTATGCTGTAGCTGCAAGGACAGATAGAATTGAGAGACCTACTTTTTTCGTCGACCCTTCTATATAGTACAAATGCAAGTCTATTAAAAATCTAAAGTATAATTTTTTACGAGCAAAATCTTCCAATATAATACATGCATTGCTATATATCCTAATAAAATGAATTTGCAAAATTTATAAAAAACAATTGCTGTAAGGGTGGTGAAGAAAAGTTAAAAAGATTAATCAATTTCGAAAATATTTTTAGAAGTCGAGTGCATATGGCCCCCCTTTCTCATTTCTCATTTTTTTTTGATAAATCTTTCAGTTAATGGTAAGCAAAATTGGTCATCTATTATAAAAATCAAATAAAATTGTAGACTTTTTGTAACAAAGATTAACACAGCTGTTTTTGAGAATTAACAAGAATATAATCTTTAAAATTAGTAGAAAGTTAGAATCTAAGTAAATAAATAAAGCCTTTTGCACCACTGTTTGGGATTGTGAATGGGAAATGAAAATAACAAAAATATCCCATTTTAATATAAATCATAGTTTTTAATATTGAGAAAAGACTTATTCGCATTCTATAAATTGTTTTCAAATTAAATATTTCAAATCCTTACCTAAATTTAAAATTGAGGTTGTGAGTGCAAAAGTGGCGTAACCCTATTTTGAAAAATTGGCTTATTTTGTCTCTCATATGTTTGTCTTAGGGAGATAAATTATTTTAAACATAGTTTAAGATTCTTGAATATCTAGTCTTTCCAACAAAAATATAACATTACTACTTGCATGGCATAATGTGCTTGTTTTAGTCGATGTAAACCCAATTACAAAAAGTGGGTTACGCCACTTTTGCACTCACAGCCTGAATTAGCTTTTTAAATATTTTGAATATTATTATTTATTTGTATATTCGTAGATGTCATTTGAAAATATTACTAAAAATACTTGTTTTATACTTAAAAAAACAAACAATCATTTATATAACCTAGCAGACGTTTTTTTGCCATTTGAAAAAATAAAATAATTAATCTTCCAATTAGAAAAGAATTTAAAGATATAATGCTTTGCTATACAGCATACAAACAGCCTCTTTTCTCCTCTTGAAATATTGAAAAACTTTAGTCATTAATTCTTTTGGTTAAAAATCTCTTATTTGAATTCGTATAATATTTTTTAATTGGATAAACGAGTCCAGGGCTAGCACTACACCAAACGAGACCACATTGAGATTGTCAATGTGGGCTACTGTGGCGTATACGTAATATTTTTTATATATTTTTTACTGTTATCGTTTCTTCTTTTTTTTTATATAGTAAACAATCAATTAAAAAAAGGTTTTTAATTAGATTAATTATAATAGTTAGGAAAAGAATTTTTGAAGTATCCTTTGGCATCAAGTAATAGAAATTCTTCTTTGGGTTTTAAACGTTATTCTTAAGATAGTTGTGAACACATTTTTCAGTGCAATTAAATTTAATTATAACAAATAATTATATTATCAACTCTGGTCATTGTTTTAATTTTAATTCCTCTGAGTGTTCTTAGTTAATCTCCAATGCATGTTTAATCCTTAAAAAAAAAACAATACAATCACAACATGATGTGAGCTATGAATAATTCAAAGATAAACAATGACCGCGCAATGCATGTACATTGTAGGTACATGCATCTCCATGACCTGTTATTATCTTTGTCTCAAATACGTACGCTTTTGCTTTGCACAGTTTTCATATCGATGTCATTAATTATTTCTGCAAATTGAATTGTGATTATATCCTTCGGAGAGGGACCATAACAGCAGAACTACATATATTTAGGTGTAGGTATGTTAAGTGTTCACGTTATAAGACAGATTGCCCTTGTGTTATATAATACTAACCGTTAGATTGTTTAAGTATCCCGCTGTGACATAAGCCAATTACTATGTGTCAAGCATCAAGCTATTATATATGTATTATATTGTGTGTTCACCGAATGACTAATTATTTGTCATCATACTGCGATATCAGGAAATTGTAGGTATTACACCCTCACTTGAACAAAAATTCTTGATTATATTGTTTTGTATCGTCGTCGTCTTGAACATGAAAAATACAGTTTTATAGTTCTCTTATAATAATATTCTCTTATAATAATTTTATTAAAAGAAAATAAGGCAATTATTTATTATAATGAATAGTTTATTTATGTGAAACTATGAAAAAAGCTGAATTTTTAAATATTAGAATAAGGGTTACATCAGGAACAACAAAAAAAAAACATACTGTAACCTTGAAACAATCTTTAAAAATTCATTAAAAACAACCTATGGCTGACTAATTACTGAAACTAGCTGACCTTTTACCACGAGCCGGTGGCCTTTCGAATGGTCGAATGGTATACTTTTCTTGCGAATATCCCATAAATGAGGTGCCAAAAATAGTTGGTGACCTTGAAAAAATGTAACCCTTGACTAAAAATTTTCTATGGCTGACCAATTTCTGAAACTAGTTGACCTTTTTTGACCACTTACTGACCTTTTAGAGGGCATACTTTTTTTTCGAATATCCCATATATGAGGTGCTAAATGCTAGGAGCCACTAATAACTCACTTAAATTACTTTTGCAAGTATGTTCTTATAAGCCCTTGTCTCTGAAAACTATAATTTTATTTCAGTTTGGTTGCTGGATGGCTAGCCAAAATTTTCTTTGACTTTGATGAAAGGTACATACCTACATATAAGTAACTGCTCTTTTTTCTCAAAATATATATCTCGTTTAACCAACAACATGTCAACCAAATTGTCTGCTGTCCTTGAAAAAGGTTATTTTAGTACAGCTTCTCTAATATACATATCTTGCATACATATACATAATATTTCACACCATTACCAATCCCTTTTTTTCAACTCGAAGCTTGAAAAAAAAATAAAGCTACTTCAAAAACAAATAATAAAAAAGAAATATACAGTCATAATTGAAAGCAAGAAATCCTTTTCATCTAAAAAGTCACATCTACTTTTTCAATCCAAAAACCCTGCAGCCAGGTAGAATATACAAAATCAAAGCGATTGTCAACACATAAATAAACATAATATAACATTCTTGTCACGTTGCTCTAGGGATTCATATTTCCTATATATTCTTATAGATATGAAACGTAAAAAAAAAAAAAAAATGAAACACCTTCTAATGTTTTTGTTTTTTTTTTTTATGATTTCTTTATCTATATGTATCTTTTTTAAGGGTAAGTTATGCATTTCGTTAAACAAAACATCGACTAAGAAATGTTTTAATCAAACATATTATTATAATTCGATATTGACGGAGAAATTCTTTATTCCTGTGAAAGTACGTTTGATACCATTATGTATGGAACTCGATTTCTTTTGCATGGCCACCACGGACACGCTTGCAGAAGTCCAGACGCTGAACCCAATTTTCGACGGTTTTCAAGCATAAATCGGCCGATTCTGCTGCAATTTCACGTTCGATATTCGTACGAAGTTCATCAATCGTCGCTGGCTTGTTGGCATAGACCAAAGACTTGACGTAGGCCCACAGGAAATATTCTAACGGCGTCAAATCGCATGACCGAGGCGGCCAAGCAACTAGACCATTTCGTGGCATAACACGTTCTCCAAACTTGGTTTCCAATAAATTGATTGTGACATTCGCTGTGTGGATTGTGGCGCCGTCGTGTTGGAACCACATGTCCTCCAAGTCTATATCATTCAATTGGGGCCAAAAATATTCGGTTATCATTGAACGGTAGCGATCCCCATTCACAGTAACGTGCCGGTCTTGACCATCACGGAAGAAGTACGGCCCAATGACGCTGCCGGCCCATAAACCACACCTAACCGTAATTTTTTCGGGATGCAATGATGACTCTTGGAGTACGTGTGGATTACTGCCTGACCAATACCGCATATTTTGTTTATTGACGAAGCCATGAAATGAGCCTCATCGCTGAAGATGATTTTTCGATGAAAATCCGAATCATTTTCAAGTTGTTGCTCAGCCCAATTCACGAAAATACGACGCTTCTTGTGGTCAAGCGGCTTCAGTTCTTGCGTCAATTTAATCTTGTAAGGATGTAGGCCAAGATCTTTTCGCAAAATTCACCACAACGACGTCACAGAGATGCCCAACGCTTGAGAATGACGTGTGAGAGAAACATATAGGCTTTCTGCAACTGAAGCCTCAGCGGCAGCAATATTCTCGACACTACGGGCACTTCTTTGTCTCATTGGCACGGGAACATTTTGTACTGTGCCTGTGGATTCAAATTTTTCCACTAGACGCTCAATTGTTGATCTGCTAGGACGATTATGACGACCATAAATTGGACGTAGCGCTCTTAACGTTGAGGCCACTGACTCCGAATTTCAGTAGTAAATTTTAATAATTTTGACTCGTTGTTGGCTCGTATATCTTTCCCTTATAAAATGGCAAACCTTACGAAAGAGAAATGTCGAAAGAGCGGCAAGAAATATGGCATTGTTTGCTGTCCTTGTTGCTCTACTTTTGTAGCGTCCTTGTTGAAAAAACCGATATATAAGTCAATCAATATAGACACAAATGATCACAATTTGTATTAAAATGCTCAACTTTATGTTTTTTTAATATGACGGTAACATTTTTCTTTTTTTTCGCAAAATGGCAAATATGTTTTAAATAGATCAAGGTATTTCTACAATATTGCAGTTCATCCGATGCATTATAAATGTTCTAAGAAACAAGGATACTGATGCAATGTACAGTGCCATTTTAAACTTTTGTTTTTAAATGTCCAATAATTTTGTTAACGACTTTGAAGTTGGTACAAAATTATAATAAAAACATATTTAATTAAAAATAAAAAGCAAATCGAAATAATAAATACCACAATAATAAATAATAAAAACTCAGGCACTTCAATCACAGACAGGTTCTGTCCGAACGCCTTCCAAAGTCATTCAATCTCTGATCGTCCTTCTTTTTTCGACACAGTTGAATCAAATACTGCCAAGTTATTTGATGTTCCAATTATGTAGATATGTCAGTGTTTTCATCCCTAGAACGGATTCGTATAAGGTTTTATTTTGATTAAAAAGCCAAGAGACGGACAAGTTACCAAAACTCAGAAAACCTGAAATAAAAAAAAAAAAAAAAAATCCCGAAATAAAAATTCAGAAAACGAATTATTCCGAAAATCCAAAAAAAAACACAGAATCCCGAAATTAAAATTGAATTTGTTTGTTTATCATGGAAAGACGTAGGATATGCTTGAGTGTATGTACTTTTTACGAACTCGTCTGATTTTTGTTTGTGCTAACAAGCTTAGCATATTCACACGATTATTTGTTGCACACGCATTTTCATTGAATGTTTCAATTTTCTAAGCTGGCAAAAATGATGTTTTAGCTTTGCCGCTGAGCCTGCGTACCAAGTTTTTTTTATGTTATATGGGCTCATGACAACGATCTGCTTTTTTTTACGGAATCAGATTCTTCTTTGTTTCAAATTGTGCTCAAATAAGTATTGAAATTTTTGTCCGCTTTCTCTTTGCGCTGCCAGTTTAACAAATCCTTTAATTTTTAAATAAAGAGTAAATACAGCCCGAAATACCAAAATATTGAAAATTTTTCTAAATTGGTCAGGCTTAGAAATTTAATGTAAGCTTCATAGGACCGCAATATATAATACATTTTTCTTGACAGCAAGGGGATTTTCACCATGTTATTTTCTTAAATTATAAAAACACTAGTTGACCCGGCGAACTTCATTCCGCCTAAATTTCGTTAATGTAATGAAATTAATAATTCCTAGCATGCTAATAATTACAAAGCTCATTGATAGAAGAAGAGTGAAATAGCTAACGAAGTGGTGATGGATACTTTTGAAGAATAAAGTGTTGCGTTCAGCTTGGAGAGACCTTGATGTTGTAAGGCAGAGAGTTGAATCTGGAGATGGTTTAATCGTTCTAGATGACTGTTGTTGAATATTGGAAGATATTCCAGAGATACGTGAAGATTCTTGGGTTTGGCAATTGAGGATATATTCCCAAAGCTTATTTAGGACGATTTTAACATGCTGATCCTCTGATTTCCTTCAATTGTAATGAGATTGTTTCTCAGTTTACAGTCATTTTGGACTAAGAGAATGCCGGATCAGTGGATTCAATTTGAAGAGTTTTTGTTTTGCATCCAGCAGTTAGTTGAATATTTAGAAGGGTTCCGAATATCCATTGATTTCTTTCTGCTAGATGTTGAATTCCCATATTTCTTACAAGTTCCATTGTATGATTGTATGTGGCGTGCGCGTGCTTACGTGTCGGCAAACCTACCACTTTGACCGAAAATAAAACATAAAAAAAAAGTTGTGTAATTTAAACCCCTTCAGTAAAAAAATCATTTTGATTTGAAAACACATCAACATTGTTAATTTAGATTTTTTTTTGTTATTTTGTAATCGTCATAGAGACCAATACCTTGCAATGACAGCATCCAAACTAAAGAAGTTTGACAACGAAAAATACTTGCAATTTTTCTGAAAAATATTCTTAGTGAGCTCCGACTGTGTTTTTGTAAAGTGTACAAAATTCGGTGGAAATTCAATCCAGCTGGTGACTTAGTCCACTGGAATCACCCATCGCCAAACAATTGCCTAGAGAACTCTGCAACGAACTGATCATTTCGTAAAGCAACTCGCATGTTTATTTTCAATTGCAATTTTTACGTAATACCAAAAGGCTGTGCTTTTAGTCAAGCGTTCAATTCAACTGTCTTGGAATGACAGGTAGCGTTTGACAGAAATCGCCTGACTGCTATAAATCATTCGACCACCCAAACATCGTTTATCACTTCGTTAATCTTTCAACGTACAAATTAGGGTTTCCAATGCACGTTTGTGAGCCATTGTGCACTCGTTCCAGATGACAATCTTGTAGTGCTGCAATAGTTTCGCCATCGCAGAGTTCTTTAAAATGTTGCATGTAGGTTCTTCATCCATTTGCAGGCAATTGCAATGCAGAATGAGCGTTCGACGGCCTTTCGGAAATTCGGAAACATAACGACGTGTCACAAAATTATTAAACTTTTTTTAAGAAACAAATTTCAGTGTTTTATTGAATTTTCAATACCTAAATAATAACTTTTGAATATTTTTCAAAAATCCAAAATATATTTTTTTTGGTTTCCTTCAAGATGTTGATACCTTCGCAATATGATTTAATAAAACATAGTGGTTAAAACAATATTTAAATGCGGTACGAAGTACGATCAGTACCGCATTAATAACTTGAGAATTCAGGAGAAAGGGCAAAAATATCTACATAGTGCCCAGAAACGAGACCTTTCCAACTTTCCAACGTTGTATATCTTATTTGTAGATAATAGACGCACAATTATTCATATTCATTTAATTCGTTAAATCGAATAAAAAAAGGAGGATTTTCACAATGTTAAAGCGAATTATTCGCCAATAATGATGTTATTGGTTATTATTGGCCATTGGTATAAAAGTTCCTTTATTTTGGGGTCTATTCAGTTCTATTCAAGTGACCAATACTGTCATTTCAATGGAACACTATTACAATTAATTTTTGCTCTAATTGCAATCTTTGTTGCCATATACTGCCTAAGCCTCATAGTTTACAGCTTTGTGTCTATACAAAAAAAAATGTTGTACTATAAATAAGCTTTCCAACGATAAATCTCATTCTAGGGCAATAGGTAGACCAAAAATGCCTATTCTCCTTTGTTTATCAAAATTCTTTAAAGAGTTATTAAATATTAGAAATTATTAAAAAGCGGTTTCTTTCTGTTTGTTGAAGAATTCCAAAAAACATCTCCCAAACATTTTGCAGTAATTGCCCAAATGAAAACAGGGCATCAAAAGAAAAAGTTCCAAAGCAAGTGACACGGTTAATGAAGCTGCAAAAATTAAGTTGATGGAATTATTTTTGTTTAAATTCATATTTTCAAAACCAGTAAAAGAGAAAATTAGTTTCATGGAAAAATAGATTCAAAGTTCAGCTACTTAAGTGGAAGACTATATTTAAACCTAATCAGAGCTGTAAAGAACATTTTAAGAAAATAAAGCTGAAACCTTATTTCATAATTGAATTAAATCTTTCTTATATTTTAGTCTTGAGCGCTGTTATAGGAGTAATATGTACCTGCTTACTTGTATAAGCAAGTAAGTCCAACCCCAGTGAAGTATTTAATTCTGTTCTTTGCTGTCAAGTGTTGTTTAGGGTGTCGAGGTAAACTAACTTGTCTGGGTAATTTACAAGATAACAAAAACACAAACAAGAAAAAAACACTATTCTATTTTCTCTGACTTTGCACCACATCAAGCTTCGAGGTGGGTCAGTGGCTATAGGACTTCTTTTATCCTCATAGAAATAAAATGGAAGTTCAGGATGTTTAGAACATTGTTGGATTTATTTATTTAGTATTTTTTTGTTGTTTTAAATGATTCCATAACTCTCTTCAGATAGTACACTCCATTTCACATGGGATCACTAGCACCACCACTAAGGCTGGACGACCTTACCCTAGAGCTGATGCCTTTGAATCGATAGAACAATTTTTTTTTGTTCGTCTGCTACTTTGCTATGTACTTTCAAATGGTCTTGCCTTTTTTTTTGCAATTTTTATTTTACCCCCATATTCTTCTTAGTTAGTAGAAAATAAAATAATAAAAAAAAATGAAACAACACAATTTGAATATTTCTGCATCCATTTTTATTTTTTATATTTTTATTTTGTTGCCATTGTGGCACAATTTAGAGGTTGAGCTGGAGGGAGTTTTGTTATGAGTTGCGTCCATTGGCACACTGCTGCAATGCAGTAGAATACGTTTTATTTTATTTTTCTTTGAAAATGGGGGTATGAGAGGGTGATGGGGTCTGTGGCTCGGGTTGATACTCTTGCCCAAAAATGTTTGAAGAAATTTCGAAGGATTTGAAATAAAATAAAACTCTCTCTTGTATAGGTTGTAGCAGAAGGCAAGGCATTAAGAAGGATGAAAATAAATAAAACAAACATTGCGTTTTTATGTTGACTAAAAAAATGCAAAACGAGGAGCCTAGTGCTATTGTTTAGCACCAGTACACCACAATTTATTTGCTTTTTTTTGTTTATTATAATTCAAGAGATTGCGTTGTATTTTAGAATAAAATTTTAAATCAAACATTCTTATTTGAATGAATAAATAGATGATGATAACTAAACCCGTAACAACTCCAAAAATGTTTTGAGCAAAAAAAAAATTGCAGTTTCATGAAAAGGATATAAATTTATGTAAATATATTTTTAACAAAGCTGTATTGTTACAGATTCATTTATTTTATTTTTCCACTTTAAAGGATCATTTGTTCAAAAATGGTTTTTGAAATCAGTGAATTGCTAACGAAAGAGCCTAAAGTAAAAACCATTCTAGCTCTAAGGAAAGTATAGGTACCCATTTCTGCTAATTTGTGGAACAACTTTTTTTTTTAATTCATAAGAAATATTTGTACGCATCTCTTTACAGTTAACAGGTACCGTTATTTTTTTTTTTTGAGCAGAAAAATATTTTAAAATTTCGTCTATTAGAATTATCTAAAAGTCTTAACCTCCTTAAAAAAGTATACAATATTTTATCACCAACAATTTGTTTATAAAGATTTTTTTTTATTTTTATTGATGTGTTTAAATTTACACAATACTCTGTCTAGTGACAGTACATTTTACAGCTTACAAATGGGTTTGTACTCAGTGTAATTTTTTTCACGATTTGTTCATTATATTGAGTCATAATGATTCTAATGAGAATTTAAGGGGTAACGTACAATAATTGATTGACATACAAATTTCGACTCCTCAAAATGTTTTTGAAATATTAAATGCGGTCAATTTTTTGATCGACTTAAAAAATGTTGATATTTTGAAATTTCGACTTGACAAAATGTCGACTGCCTTGAAAAAGTCGAGCAACATAATACCTTACCGATCTCAAGAAAATTTATAATTTTGTACGAATTGTCGACTCTATGGCAAGCCGCATATTGCGAAGCGTCCGGCGCGAGTGACGCGACACAGCACAGCACGAGTTTTTGTAAACATTATAAATCACTAGAACAACGCATATTAATAGAGCGACACGACCGACATGACCTGTCGCGCGTTTTCCGATAATCGCGTGACACAGTGATCGAAACACAGTTTTCTTGTGAGAACAGCACGTGTTTGTTTTTTTTTTCTGCCAATAACTAAAATAATAAACTTTCCTTGGTTTTGAAAATAAAAAATCGTTTCCTTTTTAAAAATTAATTGTTTTTTTCCAAAATTAATTTCAATAATAAATATGTCAGACGATTTTTGCTTCAAATAAAATGTATTTCGACACGAGCCACGTGAATCAATTTGCGGAGAACGGAATGACCCGTTTCAATAATCGTTTCGGGCGACACTCGTCAGGTAACGTCACACGCGTCGGACGCGTCTCAATATGCGCCTAGCCTATAAGATCTAATTTCATAATTGCGACACGCACGTTGTAAACATCATTCCCTTAACCATAATTTGGTCAAAATGTCGTCTATTCCATTCAAATGTCGACTATTAAAAATGTCGACTTTCAAATTCTCGACTAATTAAATCTGTATTACTGTCGACATTTTAAAAGAAGATATCTTAAAAATCGATCCAGGTTTTTTCCCATATTTTGATCAGTCGTTCGAATGGTTAAGTCGATGTTATCTTTTATCGAGACTTTAAATGTCGGTCCCATAGAGCGATATTTTAAAAGTCGAATTATCGTACCCAATCCGAATTTAATATGTAATTGGGGTAAATATGCATTTTTTCTTGTCATCGTAAGAAAATCGTATGAAAAAAACTTAAGTTCGTGTTTTTGACTATCAACCCCTTACAGGGTTTCTGCCATCTTGAATTAAAGAGTGAACTTGGTATTCACTATTTTTTAAACGAGTGGAGCTTGTAAGTTTTTTTTTGTTTTGTGATCGATGGATTATCTAAATAAATTTGTACCTACACCTTCATAAGATTTGAAAAATTTAAGAACTGATGTTATGTGTGTTAAAAATTTGAAAACGGGAAAGTAAACATTCAAAAAAAAAATGCAATAAATCCGAATGATCTTTGATTGTAAAGATTTTTAGTTTTTTTTTGGAAATATAAAACAAAAATATCTTACCCATATTCGAGGAATTTTTGATCTATGCGTTATTATTGACAAAGGCAGTTTTTCAACGGAGCAATTTTTCGCAATGAATTTTCGGTAAATTTTGATTTTTATCATGTAAGTGAATGTGTTTAAAAATCTAAAATGTTAAGGGTTGATGGAAATTAATAAATTGCATTTTTCTACGGAATTCAAATTCACCATGTCCTGTTGAGCACAGAAAATCAATTTTTGACACAAACCAAAATTGCTTTGATAATAAATTTCGGTAAAACTAGAAAATAAAAATTCAATAACAAGTTTGCCCCCATTCTCAATAAAATGTCAACATGTATGTCAAAAACCATTCTTGGGTAAAGTCAGTTAATCAATTACAACTCAACCTCTCAAACTATAACTTACCATCATCAAACCATTTGCTGACTCTCATTTTCAGGAAACAGATGGTATAACATCTGTATGGAGGTTCATTGGAATTAATTTTAATTTACTACAGCCCAAAATGATTCTGAAAAATGTGTGGTCCTTCGAAAGTGACTGGAAGTGGAAGTGTAAGGCATTCGACTATGAAGTGGCAGGTTGTATATAGGCTCTTTTTTAAATTATAATTTTTTTTATTTTTCTTTGGATATGGTGAACAACGTGATGAATTCCATTTAACATCCATAAATTTGAAGAGTGAAATTGCACAAAGAGAAAAGTAAAAAAAAAAAAATTTATAAATTAAGGTAGATTTATAGTTGGTGCGGACATACTATATATAATGTAGATACGAACGTACTGTACATTCAGTAAATTGATAATTATATCTTCTTGTACGAGTGAAAATCACGCCCTACTAGAGGAGTAGGTGTATATAATGTATAATATGATAATTTAATGTAAGTTTAAATTGTTCGATGGGAGATCCATCTTTATGAAGTAAAACGGAGAATTCATCAATGATATGTTTTTTTTTTTTTTGAGTTTTTTGAACTTCATTATGGAAGGGCTGGAATATTGTATTCTTACATTACCCAGCCATTTGCATATATTTTTGCAAGTAATTTATGAAATTCAAATTGTATTTATATTACAAGAAGCCAATTTTATCAGAATGAAGTAAAAAGCCCTTCGGCGACTTAAACATATAACTGCAAATGTATCAGATGATAAAATTACTTACTTGGGCATATAAGTAGTAAAATTTATTTTCAGCAAGCCAATTTTGTATTCCTTAACAACTTTCACATATAGTGGAAAATATAAGTGAAATTCAATTTTTAATTTAAACATCAGATTTAAAGTCACCCAAAGTGTAAGTAAGTTTTAAATACAAAGAAAAAAAAAGTCAGTAAAGTGCAATATCGATTTTAAATATGAAAATTCTCTCTGGATTGTGAGTTTTGAGGAATTATTAGTATAATATATCAGATCAACTGATAAACCACTGTAATAAGCCTGTAAGGCAAAATAAACCATTCGATGTGAGAGGCATTTTTGCAAACGTAAATACTATTTTATCGCATTTAACAGAGTTAAAGTTTGTCAGTCAAACTCATGCCAAAGTTGGCTGGAGCTTATTTTATTGGTATGTATGTAAATATATAAGGGTAGACCAAATTTAACGAAGTTACTTTTATTTCTGTGGTCACCATTAAAATATTTGGTTAGTTGTGGCTCAATAAAATGCTTTGTAAATAAATGGGCTCAACATTTAGACGTTTAGAAGTCCCATCATCATCGTCATACTGTGTGGGAAAAAGTGGGAAATACTTTGAAAGTGCATAATGTCATAACCATTAAACCTACACAAAATTGGTTGACATATTTATTAAAAACTAAATCTAAAAAACTTTTGGGTTTATCCCCTCGAACAAAAATTGAATAAAACGAGTAAAATTCTTAACTATATACAATTCTTTTTTAATAATTTACGCGAACTCAATGGATTTGTGGTTTCCTTATAATGATTTATCAGCGATCAGTTAGGAAAGTTGAAGATTTATAAAGGATTATGGAGGAGAAACCGATGAACATTGATCTTGAATGCTTTGAGGTTATAATGAGTGGGAAATATCGAGTTTGGTTAAGTACTCCACATCCGTGTGATGCGGCTAAAGAACGAATCCCTATATTTTACCGTACGTCCGGAGTTGGGCTTAAGGGCAAACTGGTAGCCATTCCTGGCTTGACGGGTGTTGCGTGAAAATTGTTTCAGCGGAGAAATGCAACTGGCTACTTCACGATAACAATTGTTCTAAAAAAAGCGATAGAAAAGGGAAGGGCATGAAACTTTTCAACGATGCTCAAGTGTTGTTATGGCTGCGTTGATAGTGTCATTCTCTATTAATCTTAACGCCTTTTACTTTTTTTTTTTTAATTGTGAGAGTATTTTTAATATTTAAAAAAAAATATATTTTCTAAACTAATTTGATTTATAATTTTAATAAAAGCTTAGACTATTGGCTTTTAAAAATGCTGAATATTGTAGATATTGACGTTGCATTTCAATAGTTCGTTCATTTTCGTTTCAATTTTATTTTTTAGAAAATTGCTTCGCCTTCCTTAGCGAGTGGAAATAGAACCACCACCTTGTACGAACTTTTTCTTGTCTTGAGCCAACCTACACGCCCTATGTATCAATTTTTAAATATGGATAATAATGTTGGAGTTGGTCCATTATTGCTATTTTTAAAGTTGGAATTTCAGATTTAATAATTTAATTTTCCAGAAAAAAATCTGCGGGTTAAAATATTTGCACTGTTCATTTAAGGTTTAATTTTTTTTATGAAAATTTTAACAGCGAACAGCTCGGTCAATATTAACCGATTTCAATGAAATTTAATTAAAGTATTTTAGCTATAAAATTTTGTTGGAAACTGGATTTTCTATCAATATGAATGGTTGAAAAAAATTTATGAATAAATGTAAGCAGGTAAAGTTACATAAAACGACATTAACAATTCGAAAAATCATAGATTTTAAATTATTTTTAACAAAAACTGCTGGAAAAATACCCATCTTAAAATTAGCACATTTCTCTTATTGGTTGCTCGTAAGCCTTAGTATTTAAAAAAAAAATAGTTCACGATTTTTTTTAATTGGTGTTTTTGACGTATAAAATTGACATTTTACATAAATATGACTAGAAAAATTGTTGATATTTAAATACTTATACATCAATAGCCATGTTTTTTGAGAGAGTGTATAGCAACTCAGCAAAATTCTTACACGGAAAACACAAACAAAGTTCTGTATAGTAATTTGTTTTGTTATTGTTTCACGAGTGTATAGCAACTCGTGAATCAATAACTCTCTTAAAAATACGTCTAATATTTAAAAAAATAAAATCATCAACTCATTCTTAAAATATTTAGGCTTGCAAGCAGAATCTACAAGAAACAAAAATTATGGTAATTTTAAGAGGCTATAGTTCCATTAATTTTTATCTAACAAGTCTATTCCGATCCACTTAACCTTTAAACAAAGTAATGAGCAGTTTCGAAAAAAAAAATTAAATCATTGATTTTTTGATTTGTTAATGTATGTAAGAATTTGTAAGCTTTTCATGCTTAGATTTTTTTTAATAAAACCTTAACGCCCAATTTCTTCACAAAGTTCTTACCCCTAAAACTTGGTTTATCGAGCTCATTTCTTCACCAAGTTCTAAGGCGTAATAATTCCGATTTAGATCTTAGTTTGAGTAGAACTTTGTTATATTTGGACCCTCAAATTTTAGGGTCTAGGAATTTAGAACTCGGTTTAAGAATATTTTCATTTCTTCAAAAAACTTGAAGTTGATCGAAATTCTAGCTTGGGTACCATTAAAAAGGAATGCAGTTAAAATCAATTTGGGACAAATTGGCAAGGCCACAAGTACCATTAGTACCATTATGGTTCAATGTTTAATGTTAAATTCAAAGAAAAACAAATGCGTGAAATTTTAGAATACGCAATTTATATTTGAGATCACCTAGTTTAAGTTGCACACACAAAAAGTGCATCCAAATGCCTACTATGTATATTTTAAAAATTAAATTTGTGAGGGCAATCACTATATCACGCGTTGCATTTCATTAGTGCTATGTTTTTTTTCAGTGGTTGTTTTAAAATCTCATTTGGTGGTTTTTGCATGTTTTGAATGTCTTGATTTTTGAGCTTATTTTTATTTTTTGACTTTAAAGGAAAGGAAACCAAAACATAAAGCTTGGATGTGCAAGCTGCATCAAAAGTATAGGCACCATGTTCCAAAACCATTTCCGCCTAATAATGCATTACCTATCCCACACTTATTTTTGTTTCGAAAATGTCGACTTTTGATGCACTTCGCACATGTATACTTAATATATGCGAGCGGTCTTTATAACATTTGTGTACACTTTGTTCAAAAATCAATACACGGAAAAAAACAGAACCACACAAATCCAATTTTAAAATACCGAACAAAAATAACAAAATACAAAATGCCAAATTTATTTTTCAAACGAATAAACAGCATAACAGAAATGTGTGCCAAGAAAGGTAACCGCCAAAATAAAACTGATATATATTTTTAAATTTGTCAATAGAATGTCAGAAATTTGTGTCAAAACAATCTACGGGGTGCTACGAAAATTGTAAAAACACATTAAAACTAATGTCGTTTTCGATTGGATTGGAACTCCTCCTTTTTGATTCCAATCGAATTATTTTCTGTTGTTCCAAAACTAATTTGCGAAAAATTATGTGTGTGTCAGTAAATTGTCTGAAATTATGTATATTTTGCATTTACAGTCGAGTAAAATTAATTTGATAAGTTATCCGATGAAAGAGTTTATATGTATGTTGTATATGTATATATACCTCCTCGTCAACTGAATACGCACAAACATTTTTGAATATATTTTATCCATTTTTTCCAAACAGTGATGGTTATTATGCCATCTGTTGATGGTAAAAATGTTCGTAACATATAAATAACAGAATTTCAAAGTTTTATCCAAAAACAACCGTGAGTTTTTCCTTCAACCACTTCCAAAGTGTAACTTATGCAAAGTAGAAGTTTTTTTTTGAGTCAACTGAATAGGTACAAAAATTAAAATTGGTATTGGAATGGAATGAAACAAGTTTTTGTTTAAGTTTAGTAGTGGGTACTTCCACCTTTATTTTTAATTACTTCGTAAATTCGATCCGGCATGGAATCGTAAGCTTTTTAATGTAATTTAACGAAATTTCGCTCCACGCTAATTTGATTGCAGAAATTAAGGTTTCTTTGTCTTCGAACTGACGACCACCCTCATAAACTTTGATGGTTGGATGTTGTAGGACGCGGGTAGTCACTGAGTGGCGTCAACACGGCGATGTCCAGTGATGTAACGAATACTACACATCAATTGTGCTTATTTTACCTCCAAGTGGTAACCATTGGGTACTGGTCTCGTCCATCCGGACTTGACTTGCCAAACAAATAAGCGCGAGTGTTGAACAAGAGACAAAAATAGCAACACTATATATACTCTGTCGGATATGACTGGCTGTATAAGTCGGCTGAAGTCCTAGACGAGCCCATCAGAAGGAAGGTGTGCGGCGGATGAATTCATCAGAATCAACGGTGTCACCAACAGTATGGACGACAGAGACCTTACGTGAGCTACTCTGAAATATTTAGAGCTGAGGTCGGTAAGGAATTTCAGTACTAGCCAGGGTGCTGAAAAAGAGATGGTGGCGGATGAACCCTTCAAGGGTCAACGGCAGCACTCATATCCCCGTAGTGGGCTACTGGTATCGGATTATCCGGCCTGCTGTCCTAAGGCTACACAAGGATCCGGCCCTCCGGGTCTGGGGGTCGTGTGACGGGTTGGCAACCTACCACATGTAAAGAAATCAACCGCTTCGAATCGGCAACTACAGCCTCGGATAAGGAATGATCAAACGATGACGACTTTTGGCTATCGAACAAGGACAAAGATTGGATTCTGGAATGTTAAAACTCTTCTCGATAACCGCGAAGAAGGCCCTAACAACGCCAGATTCCTCCAACTTGAGAAAGAATTCCTACGGTACAACCTAGACATCTTGGGTCTGAGTGAAGTGAGATGGTTGAGCGCAGGGCAGGTGGATTCACCTTCGAAAAGCACTTTCTTTATTTACTCCGGAAAACCAGTTGGAAGCTCCCGATGTTCCGGCGTAGGTTTAATGTTGACTCCAAAGGCGCGGCAAAGTCTTATAAACTGGAAACCCATCAACGACAGGATATTGACAGCCAGGTTCCAGAGTAAATTAAGAAAAATCACCATCATCCAGTGCTATGCCCCAACTGAGGAAGCGTCGGATGCCGAGAAGGACGAATTTTACAGCCAACTTAGCGCGGTTTTCAGAAGCTCGCCGAATGGAGACATCACTATCGTAATGGGAGATCTTAATGCTAAGGTTGGCCAGGACAACACAGCGTTGAAGCACGTTCTGGGTAACCACGGTATCGGGGAACGGAACGACAATGGAGAGCGGTTTGTTGACTTCTGTAACGCAAATCAGCTAGTCATTGGAGGTACTCTGTTTGAGCATAGGATCTCGCACAAGATAAGTTGGTTATCCACAGATCGTCAATGTACAGCGAACTTAATCGATCACTTTGCTATTAGCAAGCGCTTTAAAAATTGTCTTCTCGACGTCCGAAACAGACGCGGTGCTGATGTAGGGTTAGCTCGCGATCACCATCTTATGCTTGCCTACGTTCGTCTTCGAATTGCTTCAGTGGATGGAAATCGGCAAAACTTCCTGCGTACACCCAGGTACAATACCGACAGATTACGGGATCCTACAGTGCGCCAAAGATATAAGGACCGCCTCGCCGCAGAAGCAGAAGTCATCAGCATTGCCACGCCAGAAAATGCAGACCAACACTGGAGCAATGTGAAAAAGGCCTTTGCAACTGCCGCAACTGAGTCTGTGGGTATAAGGCAGAGAAGCCAAAGCACATGGCTTTCTGCAGATACATGGAGCAAGATTGAAGAAAGGAACGCGATTAGATCCCAACTTGCGGCTGCCCCAGTAGGTGAGAGATTTAACATCGAGTCTCAGTACCGTAGGAAAAGGAAAGAAGTGCAGCGTAGTGTCAGACGTGACAAAAGGAGGCGCGTAAATGTTCTCGCAGAACAGGCAGAGGAAGCAGCATCAAGGTGCGACAGTGGTACCGTCTACAAGATAACCAAGGAATTGGTTGGAAACAACAACTCCCGGAAACAACACCTCGTCAAGGATGTAGACGGCACCCTGCTAGTTACGGATGAGGATCAGCTCAGGAGATGGAAGGAACATTTTGCTAGCGTGCTCAACCACATAGGCGATAGCGGAGGTGTTCCAGCCCCTAACCCAAATGAGCTATTCGTAGAAACTAGTTCCCGTATTCGCACCTGCCCTCCCAGTTTAGCCGAGATAACATCAGCAATCAAATCCCTCAAGAACAACAAAGCGGTAGGTTTGGACGGAATTCCCGCTGAGCTCTACCAAGCAGATCCACAAACATCAGCGAAGTTGCTACACCCCTTAATAGCACAGGCATGGGAGAACGAAAGTTTCCCCATTGAATGGAAAAAAGGGATGATCGTCAAACTGCCAAAAAAGGGAAATCTTACGGATTGCGGAAACTGCAGAGGGATCTGTGTCCTCCCCGCGGTGGCAAAGATAATGGCGAAAATAATCTTGGAACGAATCAAAGAACATCTCGATTCTACTCTCGACAAAGAGCAAATGGGATTTCGTGCAGGCTCATCCTGCATTGATCACATCAACACCTTGAGGATCATAATAGAACAATGCGTGGAGTTCCGTTCCCCTCTTCATTTGCTCTTCATCGACTTCGAAAAGTCTTTCGATAGTTTGAATCGAGATTTCATTTGGTCAGCTTTACGTAGGAGAGGAGTACCCGAGAAGATTATCGCCGTTATAAAGGCTACCTACGAGGGTGCATCGTGTCAAGTCTTACACAACGGAAAGGTATCAGAGGACTTCGATATCCATAGCGGAGTTCGTCAAGGATGTTTGCTATCTCCGCTACTTTTCCTGGTGGTTATAGGGGATGTCCTTCATGCAGCTCTAGCCGAGCAAGCGCGTGGAATTCGATGGACGATGTTTCGTTCCTGCAACATCTTGATTACGCTGACGATATTTGTTTGCTCTCGCACAACATTATGGATCTTCACCATATGGTGACTAATCTGGAATGCGAGGCAAACAAAGTCGGTTTGAGGATCAACACCGGGAAAACAAAAATCCTCAACATTTCTGAATCTTCTTCTCAAGTTGTCGTTGCGGGACAGCAGGTTGAAGCGGTGGACAACTTCCTGTACCTCGGTAGTGTTGTCTCAAAAGACGGGGGTGGTACGGATGAAGATGTTAACTGCCGAATCGGCAAAGCTAAAGCTGCTTTCGGCATGCTGTCTAAAGTTTGGAGGAGCAACGTCTACAGTACGAAGACCAAGCTGCGACTGTTCCGGTCGAACGTAGAGTCAGTACTACTATATGGGTGTAGTAGATGGAAAGTGACCGCCTCTGTCACAAGGAAGCTACAAACTTTCGAAAATAGATGTCTCCGAAACATCCTAAGGATTTTTTGGCCGAACACCATCTCCAACCAAGAACTCCTTCGGAGAACGGGCCAAAGTCCTATTGACATCGTGATTAGGAAAAGAAAGTGGCAGTGGATTGGTCACACCCTACGTCGTGGTGCAGACTCTATTGCAAGACATGCAATGGAGTGGGATCCACTCATCCAAGATGGCAGAAGACCTGGAGGCCAGAGAAAATCTTGGCGCAGAACAGTCGACAAGGAATCACAAAAGCTCGGTAAAAGTTGGGGAGAGCTAAAATACATTTCCAGAAACCGAACGAGATGGCGTGTAGCGGTAGTTGACGCCCTGTGCCCCTTAGAGGGGTCAAGGATCTAAGTAAGTAAGTAAGTATAAACTTTGCGTACTAACCATCCCCAGACATTTTCTATGATGTTTAGATCAGGTGAGTACGGCGGCCATTGAAGCAACTGCACTTGTTGCTCCTCTATCCATGTTTTTATTATGCGCGCTGAGTGAATAGGCGCATTAACATGTTGGTAGGTCCAGTTTATGGGTCCAAAGATGTTAGAAAATTTAGGAAAATTTCTTTCCAAAATTACTTTATACCCAGCTGCTGTCATTCTTGATGTTACAACCTCGAGCTCAACTGTTCCATAATAACTGACTGCTCCCCATATCATGACACCTCCTTCACGACTATGATGGCGCTTTAAAAATCTTTTTTCTTTTCTTAAGTCGTGAAAATAGAAGTTGAACCCATCAGGGCCATCGAAATTAAACTTTTTTTCATCTGAAAAAAACACGTGATACCATTCTTTTTTCCAACTCATGTGAAGTCTTGAAAAATCTAATCGCAACATTTTCCGTCTCTCGTCAAGTGGTGGTTTTTTCTTAAGTTTCATTCGTTTAAGATGGCTTGAGTTGTTGATTACTCTTAATACTGTTGAGCAACTTGCGTTTACGCCGACTTTTTGTTTTATTTTTGCCACAGAATCAGAAGAATTTGATGCACATCTTAAAATTCTTCGTCTCTCAGCTGCTGTTGTTGCTGTTTTCTTACCTCCCTTCATGTTTTTGCCGTATGCATCTTTATTTTTCAAGTAAGAATAAACTACATTAAAACTTCGGCCAACTTTATCAGCTATTGCACGTCCAGTTAGGCCTTGGTCTCTAAGTAAATCGATTTTAGCTTTTTCAACACTGTTAAGACACGTAGATCTACCCATTTTTCTTAAAATTTGAAATCAAGAATTAAATTTTACTGAAAACACTAAAATCGTTAATTTAAACTGCCAAGCACTCCAAAAAACTTATAAACAACGAAGAAAATGGCATTGTACCTATTCAGTTGACTAAAAAAAAAACTCCTACTTTGCATATAAAACACTTTGCAAGTGGTTGAAGAAAAACTCACGGTTGTTTTTGGATAATTCTTTCGGAATTATCTGCTTAACATCTTAAGGGAATAGTTAGCATCAACAGATGGCATAATAACCATCACTGTTTGGAAAAAATGGATAAAGTATATTAAAAAATGTTTGTGCGTATTCAGTTGACGAGGAGTGTATGTGTTCTTGGTATACTCCTCTATAAAATCCGAAACAGAAAATAACTCCGAAAACATTACTCGGAACAGCCAATCGAATTATTTTGGAGTAAGTGGAGTCAAAAAGGAGTAACTCCGAACCTCTGATCGAAAACGACATAAGCTTCACTAATGTCGTTTTCGATTGGATTTCAGAACAGTACTACTCCTTTTTGATTCTAATCGAATTATTTTCTATTTTTCCGAGACTAAAATTTGTGAAATATTTATGTATGTGTGCGTAAATTGTCTGATATTTATGTATATTTTGCGTAGAGTAAAATTAAATTGAGAAATAAGGGTTTATATGTATGTATATGTGTGTTCCAGGTCTACTCCTTTATTAATTCCGGAACAGAAAAATACTCCGAAAATATTACTCGGAACAGCCAATCGAATTATTTTGGAGGAAGTGGAGTCAAAAAGGAGTAACTTCGAACCTTAAACCGAAAACGACATAAACCGAGATCTATAGTTCTAAAACTCAATAATGATTTTAGACCGAGTTTTAGGGAAATGATTTGAAGTGAAGAAATGCTCGAGTTCTAAATAATTTATAAACTGAGTTCCAAAAATAAACCGAGAATTCCTAGATCGAGTTTTAAACTGATTTTCGAACTTTGTCAAGAAATTAGCCGTAAAACAATCAATTTTGATAAAAAATCATATTGCTCACAAAAAGTCTTTTCCTTTAAATTCTCAAATTTTGCTTAATTTTCGAGTTGTATGTACAGTCTTGGCCAGAGTTCATGGCATAGCAGTAAGCAGCAGGTAAATCGAAAGAACACTCAATGACAAGATTTGATAGGCTGCATAGCTTAGCACAAGTCCCTGGTTTCAAAAAAATATAACAGCCAGGCTTAAGTTCGCTAGAGTTTAGGAATAAAAATTATTATTATTTTGGAAAAATGTTCTTTGTAGTCTAAGGTTAGGGCTCATTACATCAGATCATTTTTCCAAAATAATAACAATATTGATTCGTAAGCTTAAGCAAACTTAAGCTGTAATATTTTTTTGAAACCAGGGACTTATGCTGAGATATGCAATCTATCAAATCCTTGTCGTTGAGTGCTCTTTCGCTTGTTCTTCTGCTTATTGCTATGCCATGGACTTAATTTCACTTTATCCCGTATTTCAGCTGATGTCAAAAACGGACTTTCCATTGCATAAGCAGCGATTATACGATCATCAGCAGAACTTATCCTTTTTGGGAGGCGGTTATCTTCGGATGGCGTTTATTTATTTATTTACGTCTTGGTCGTATTATGAGTTTCATAAAATTTGAAGGCATTATACACTCATTTTCTTGCTCGTCCCACATTATTTGCTATTTCGTGAACTGTTTTCCCGTTATTTTTTATCATGATGATGATTTTTAAGCTTAGGCGTACAAGATTGTTGCCAGCCCATCTAGCCAAAATAATATTCAAATATTTTGCAAAAAAATCCTTTAGAACAACTTGCTTTGAATTCTCGATTACTTTTTTCTTAAAATCTGACCAAAAATACTCCATGTGCTAATTCTTTGGCCACGTAAAATTTAGCAATCGCACACTTGTCATATGGAGTTAATACACAAACATGTGTAAATAACGGTACATTTCCAGTGATAATAGGAGGATGCTGTCTAGATTGCAATAATGTGAAAAGTTTTTAACAAAGGCTTTTGTCAACTGGTAAAAAACGTATAATGTGCTAATTCTCTGTCCAACACTGTATATAAATAATATTCAAAAGCTATATTAGAAAGAAGCTTTGGTTTCACAAAATCCAACAAAATTTTTTCGGCTATATGTCAGTTTTTGGGAATTATGATATTTGGCAATTTGGTCTATATGGTTTTTGACGTTTAGATATAACGACCCTCAAAAAATATATTCAATAATAAAAAATTCTTGAACGCAATAGTTTCTTACTAAAAAGTTTTTTCAAATTTTTAAATAGTGCTTAAGTGCGAGGCAACCTATACTTCGTCTTAAAAAAATAATTCTGCAATAGGTTAAGCTGAGTGTCGTAATCATAACTCAGAAACTCATAGTTAGAAGATCAAATAATTATTAATAATAACTTAATTAACTTTGAAAAGCAACCTTAAATGCACGGCACTTATTAAAAGAAATAGAAAGAAACTGAAATACAGTCGACGCCCTGGCTTATAACGACCACTTTCCCTTCATTTGGTTGCTTTTCATACAATTCGTTTAAGTTTATCGTCGGTTATAACGTCGTGAAATTATCGTCTATATCGACCAGTTGCATATAACAAACGACGAATTTCAGGCAAAAAAATACTTCGGTTTCGCCACTTACAACGATGAATGGAGAAAAACGCAAACTAAAACTTAGTAACTGAGAACTCAAACTTGCCTGAATATACACAAACACCTTTCTTCGGGAATGAATTTAACTTAGTTCTTTATTATTCTGTTCCTAAAATTTATAAGCGCATGTCTTTGTATGTACGTGGTTTTTCTTGTTGATCATTTTTGTGGAAGGTCGGTATTATATCAACCGCAAGCTATTAAGACCATTTGGCTGGTCCCTTGGCGGTCACTATAAGCGGCGTCGACTGTAGTTACTGTCTGAAAACTTGAATACACTTTAAAAATTATGACAGTATTTCTTAGTGTAACTGAACCACTTAGAGCCATTTTCTTCACTATTGCTCAACTTGAGGCAAACTCTCAAGTTGCCCAACTTCAGAGTTGACCTCAACTCGAGAGTTATAACGCAAGTTGAAATTTCTTTTTTTCACTATTAAATTTCCTAACTGCGCAGTTGAAAATCTTAAGTTGATCAACTTCCAGTTTGAAAAATATCCTTGGGATATTTGTGAAAATAAAACAAAAACTGTCATTTTCAAATTTATATTTAAAACTTTTCAGTCAAATTGAATTGAAGTTCTGTCAAATTATATGTGTTTTTTGTGTAAAATTGTGAATAAAAGCCAACACAAACCAATTACCGCGACAAAGAATCTTTCGTTGGTCATTGGTTAAATAGGGCGAAACGCATCGCTAGCGATTATAGCTACCCATTAATTTATTTTAATAAGATAAAACTTCGTTGTAGCGCTGAACGGTTCGTATTGTTTTGGGATATCCTCTCTTATTCTAGACAAAATCATTGATAATTCTGATTGGGATTAGGACAGACAGCGTAAATCTAGCAAATCTACAAAAGCGGACAAGCGAATTTTTGAGCAGCCGTGGAAATTGAAAAGAAGACTGACTTGCTGAAATCTCAAACCCGATTTTTTTATAAGCATGTATGGGAAGAATATTTGAGTCAAAGATACACTTTAGTTGCATAATTTTGTATTCAATAAATGTTTTTTGTTTTTGTTGTAAGAACACAAGAAATTATTTTTTAATCTTCACTCATCTTCCAATGAAGAAATATGGTTTCGAACTAATTTACCATAGGCTGAAAATATGTTCTTAACAATTGGAAATGAAAGTTACTCGTAATTATTGCCGTTTCCCTCAAAAGTATTGACAATGTTGCATTAGAGCAATATCATTTTTGTTGGTTTTAAGAGACGAACACGCAAAATGAAGTCACGGTCGTCCCACTTTTGAGTTCCAACAGCAACTTCTTGTAATGTCTTCTCTCAACGTACACAAGCTCGTCATTTCTATCTTCTTCACTTTTATTGAAGAAGTTGATGGCCAATTTTCCAAAAAACCAGCCTTAACTAATTTCCTAATCAAATAATTAGAATACAATGCAAACGCTTAAAAATCACAATTACTTAAAATTAAATTCCTTTCATGTCGATGTCCATATTTCAAAAAAAAAAAAATATCATTATCATAATTAGATAAATGTTTTATTCCTAGGACAAGCCACAAAAACTTTTCCTCTCTGGAACCAAAATAACACACAAAAAAAAATCAATTTAATTCAATATCACTTTAAATAATATTCACATAGAAAAACATAATACCAAAGCAATAAAGACATAAAGGAACGTTTAAAAAGATACTATTTCCTGTCTTTTTCTATTCTTGGCTTTAGAATGTGGATGGAGAAGTATAGTATGAAAATAATTGTTTCATATCCTCAATTTAAACAACTTGCCTGCAGCACATTTCTGCACTTGGCTGAGTCTGTGTGTATGAGTTTTATATAATATTGTATTGGTGTTGATTGCAAAGCACTTTACTTTTGCTATCTCTTCTTTTCTTGCTTTGAAAGTTTTTAGTCTTTTGAAAACATGTTATACGATTATATTCTATAAGTGGCCTTGTACTTTTTCATTTTATTTGACTCAGGATCAGGATGTGTTATTTCCTTTTTTCCTTTATGTCTGTGTAGATGCTTGAAAAATTTAATAAAAGATTACACATTAGATATCAACTACGTTTCTCTGGCATTCTTAAATGAAAAAAAAAAATCCATGAAGAGAATCCATAAATATTTTCAACGAACGACTTGGGTACCTACCGTATCTACCGTACCGAAAGAAAAAAAAAATATTACGCATACGCCATACGTACCTTTTTTATTAGGTAGAGTCCTCTTACATACTCATATTATAATTGGGTGAGCCATAAGGTTTCTTCTCGTACATTGTAATTATTAAATCAACATTAGGGACTTTTTCATAAAAAAAATCATTTTTTTTTCATAATAAAAGCGAACTTTTTTATTGCTTGTAGTAAATTGGGTTTTATAATGTTAAGCCAATCGTAATAGGTCTGTTAAAAATTTGTGACGATACGAGTGGGAAAGGCAAATTTTATGGTATTTTGCGGAGTGTATTGCTTTGGTAATAAATTTATAATTATTAAATCCTTGGCTATAAAGATGTCGAAGACGCCTTTGCTTTGGGTTGATTATTATTTCTGTTGTTGGCACAAACTGAACACAAATATATGTTTAGTTGTAAAAGGAAATAAAGGAATAATAAAAATAAAATGTCATAATAAATTTTTGACAGTTCAGAAACAAGATTTTGTGTTGTGTATTATGTATACGTTTAGAGATATGTACACATTTGACAATAAGAGTGGATATTATATTAATTTTAAAATTTTGAAATTGGATTCCATTAAAATAATATTTGAAATTATAGGGCTTTGAAAAGTTGAAGGTTTATACTCTCAGAAAATTAAAACACCAATTTAAATGTCATTATGTTCAATTTTTGGTTATTACAAGCTTTAGCAGCTGTGACATTCAGAGAGGATGGACACCAATGCTACACCCTCCAACCTGGAGGAATGCGGTAGTATAGGAAGACCATGCTACCAAAGTAGTTAAAGCAAGTTGAGGAGGATCTCAACAAGCATGTTGTACGCAACAGAAGATAGCGATGGCTAAATTTTGTGAAAATTTGAACGGTGTCGTCCTACTAGAAGTATGATATTTTTTGATTTTAATAATTAGGTACAATATTTTCACAACGACCTCAATCGGTTTTTCTTTTGTGGAGTTAGAATGGAAAATCAAAATAAGACGCTGGGTATAGGAGTATTTAGGTATTTAATGAGGCTAAGCCCTGTGAAAATTTGAGCGGCATTGCCTTACTAAAAAAAGCATATTTTTTGATTTTAATAATTAGGTAGTCAATTTTCAATATAAAAAAAAACATCATAATCGGACTTTTTATTTTTTGTAGTAAGAAAGGAAAGTCGCACAAGGATGCGGGGTATAAGGAAAATAAGGTATTCAATAGGGCTAGACTCTGTGAACGTTTTGAGCGGTGTCACCCCACTAGCAGTATGTTATTTTTTGATTTTAAAAATTAGGTACAATATTTTCACAACGACCTCAATCGGTTTTTCTTTTCTGGAATCAGAATGGAAAATGGAAATAGGACGCTGGGTATAGGAAAATTTAGGTATTCAATAGGGCTAGACTCTGTGAATGTTTTGAGCGGTGTCACCCCACTAGCAGTATGTTATTTTTTGATTTTAAAAATTAGGTACACTATTTTCACAACGACCTCAATCGGTTTTTCTTTTCTGGAGTCAGAATGGAAAATGGAAATAGGACGCTGGGTATAGGAAAATTTAGGTATTCAATGAGGCTAAGCCCTGTGAAAATTTGAGCGGTATTGCCTTACTAGAAAAAGCATATTTTTTGATTTTAATAATTAGGTAGTCAATTTTCAATATAAAAAAAAACATCATAATCGGACTTTTTATTTTTTGTAGTAAGAACGGAAAGTCGCACAAGGATGCGGGGTATAAGGAAAATTAGGTATTCAATAGGGCTAGACTCTGTGAACGTTTTGAGCGGTGTCACCCCACTAGCAGTATGTTATTTTTTGATTTTAAAAATTAGGTACAATATTTTCACAACGACCTCAATCGGTTTTTCTTTTCTGGAATCAGAATGGAAAATGGAAATAGGACGCTGGGTATAGGAAAATTTAGGTATTCAATAGGGCTAGACTCTGTGAATGTTTTGAGCGGTGTCACCCCACTAGCAGTATGTTATTTTTTGATTTTAAAAATTAGGTACACTATTTTCACAACGACCTCAATCGGTTTTTCTTTTCTGGAATCAGAATGGAAAATGGAAATAGGATGCTGGGTATAGGAAAATTTAGGTATTCAATGAGGCTAAGCCCTGTGAAAATTTGAGCGGTATTGCCTTACTAGAAAAAGCATATTTTTTGATTTTAATAATTAGGTAGTCAATTTTCAATATAAAAAAAAACATCATAATCGGACTTTTTATTTTTTGTAGTAAGAACGGAAAGTCGCACAAGGATGCGGGGTATAAGGAAAATTAGGTATTCAATAGGGCTAGACTCTGTGAACGTTTTGAGCGGTGTCACCCCACTAGCAGTATGTTATTTTTTGATTTTAAAAATTAGGTACACTATTTTCACAACGACCTACATCGGTTTTTCTTTTCTGGAGTCAGAATGGAAAATGGAAATAGGACGCTGGGTATAGGAAAATTTAGGTATTCAATGAGGCTAAGCCCTGTGAAAATTTTAGCGGTATTGCCTTACTAGAAAAAGCATATTTTTTGATTTTAATAATTAGGTAGTCAATTTTCAATATAAAAAAAAACATCATAATCGGACTTTTTATTTTTGTAGTAAGAAAGGAAAGTCGCACAAGGATGCGGGGTATAAGGAAAATTAGGTATTCAATAGGGCTAGACTCTGTGAACGTTTTGAGCGGTGTCACCCCACTAGCAGTATGTTATTTTTTGATTTTAAAAATTAGGTACAATATTTTCACAACGACCTCAATCGGTTTTTCTTTTCTGGAATCAGAATGGATAATGGAAATAGGACGCTGGGTATAGGAAAATTTAGGTATTCAATGAGGCTAAGCCCTGTGAAAATTTGAGCGGTATTGCCTTACTAGAAGTAGCATATTTTTTGATTTTAATAATTAGGTAGTCAATTTTCAATATAAAAAAAAAACATCATAATCGGACTTTTTATTTTTTGTGGTAAGAACGGAAAGTCGCACAAGAATGCGGGGTATAAGGAAAATTAAATATTCAATAGGGCTAGACTCTGTGAGCATTTTGAGCGGTGTCACCCCACAAGCAGTATGTTATTTTTTGATTTTAAAAATTAGGTACACTATTTTCACAACGACCTCAATCGGTTTTTCTTTTCTGGAGTCAGAATGGAAAATGGAAATAGGACGCTGGGTATAGGAAAATTTAGGTATTCAATGAGGCTAAGCCCTGTGAAAATTTGAGCGGTATTGCCTTACTAGAAAAAGCATAGTTTTTGATTTTAATAATTAGGTAGTCAATTTTCAATATAAAAAAAAACATCATAATCGGACTTTTTATTTTTTGTAGTAAGAACGGAAAGTCGCACAAGGATGCGGGGTATAAGGAAAATTAGGTATTCAATAGGGCTAGACTCTGTGAACGTTTTGAGCGGTGTCACCCCACTAGCAGTATGTTATTTTTTGATTTTAAAAATTAGGTACAATATTTTCACAACGACCTCAATCGGTTTTTCTTTTCTGGAATCAGAATGGAAAATGGAAATAGGACGCTGGGTATAGGAAAATTTAGGTATTCAATGAGGCTAAGCCCTGTGAGAATTTGAGCGGTATTGCCTTACTAGAAGTAGCATATTTTTTGATTTTAATAATTAGGTAGTCAATTTTCAATATAAAAAAAAAACATCATAATCGGACTTTTAATTTTTTGTAGTAAGAACGGAAAGTCGCACAAGGATGCGGGGTATAAGGAAAATTAGGTATTCAATAGGGCTAGACTCTGTGAACGTTTTGAGCGGTGTCACCCCACTAGCAGTATGTTATTTTTTGATTTTAAAAATTAGGTACAATATTTTCACAACGACCTCAATCGGTTTTTCTTTTCTGAAATCAGAATGGAAAATGGAAATAGGACGCTGGGTATAGGAAAATTTAGGTATTCAACGAAGCTAAGTCCTGTGAAAATTTTAGCGGTATTGCCTTACTAGAAAAAGCATATTTTTTGATCTTAATAATTAGGTAGTCAATTTTCAATATAAAAAAAAAACATCATAATCGGACTTTTTATTTTTTGTAGTAAGAACGGAAAGTCGCACAAGGATGCGGGGTATAAGGAAAATTAGGTATTCAATAGGGCTAGACTCTGTGAACGTTTTGAGCGGTGTCACCCCACTAGCAGTATGTTATTTTTTGATTTTAAAAATTAGGTACACTATTTTCACAACGACCTCAATCGGTTTTTCTTTTCTGGAATCAGAATGGAAAATGGAAATAGGATGCTGGGTATAGGAAAATTTAGGTATTCAATGAGGCTAAGCCCTGTGAAAATTTGAGCGGTATTGCCTTACTAGAAAAAGCATATTTTTTGATTTTAATAATTAGGTAGTCAATTTTCAATATAAAAAAAAACATCATAATCGGACTTTTTATTTTTTGTAGTAAGAACGGAAAGTCGCACAAGGATGCGGGGTATAAGGAAAATTAGGTATTCAATAGGGCTAGACTCTGTGAACGTTTTGAGCGGTGTCACCCCACTAGCAGTATGTTATTTTTTGATTTTAAAAATTAGGTACACTATTTTCACAACGACCTACATCGGTTTTTCTTTTCTGGAGTCAGAATGGAAAATGGAAATAGGACGCTGGGTATAGGAAAATTTAGGTATTCAATGAGGCTAAGCCCTGTGAAAATTTTAGCGGTATTGCCTTACTAGAAAAAGCATATTTTTTGATTTTAATAATTAGGTAGTCAATTTTCAATATAAAAAAAAACATCATAATCGGACTTTTTATTTTTGTAGTAAGAAAGGAAAGTCGCACAAGGATGCGGGGTATAAGGAAAATTAGGTATTCAATAGGGCTAGACTCTGTGAACGTTTTGAGCGGTGTCACCCCACTAGCAGTATGTTATTTTTTGATTTTAAAAATTAGGTACAATATTTTCACAACGACCTCAATCGGTTTTTCTTTTCTGGAATCAGAATGGATAATGGAAATAGGACGCTGGGTATAGGAAAATTTAGGTATTCAATGAGGCTAAGCCCTGTGAAAATTTGAGCGGTATTGCCTTACTAGAAGTAGCATATTTTTTGATTTTAATAATTAGGTAGTCAATTTTCAATATAAAAAAAAAACATCATAATCGGACTTTTTATTTTTTGTAGTAAGAACGGAAAGTCGCACAAGAATGCGGGGTATAAGGAAAATTAAATATTCAATAGGGCTAGACTCTGTGAGCATTTTGAGCGGTGTCACCCCACAAGCAGTATGTTATTTTTTGATTTTAAAAATTAGGTACACTATTTTCACAACGACCTCAATCGGTTTTTCTTTTCTGGAGTCAGAATGGAAAATGGAAATAGGACGCTGGGTATAGGAAAATTTAGGTATTCAATGAGGCTAAGCCCTGTGAAAATTTGAGCGGTATTGCCTTACTAGAAAAAGCATAGGTTTTTGATTTTAATAATTAGGTAGTCAATTTTCAATATAAAAAAAAACATCATAATCGGACTTTTTATTTTTTGTAGTAAGAACGGAAAGTCGCACAAGGATGCGGGGTATAAGGAAAATTAGGTATTCAATAGGGCTAGACTCTGTGAACGTTTTGAGCGGTGTCACCCCACTAGCAGTATGTTATTTTTTGATTTTAAAAATTAGGTACAATATTTTCACAACGACCTCAATCGGTTTTTCTTTTCTGGAATCAGAATGGAAAATGGAAATAGGACGCTGGGTATAGGAAAATTTAGGTATTCAATGAGGCTAAGCCCTGTGAGAATTTGAGCGGTATTGCCTTACTAGAAGTAGCATATTTTTTGATTTTAATAATTAGGTAGTCAATTTTCAATATAAAAAAAAAACATCATAATCGGACTTTTAATTTTTTGTAGTAAGAACGGAAAGTCGCACAAGGATGCGGGGTATAAGGAAAATTAGGTATTCAATAGGGCTAGACTCTGTGAACGTTTTGAGCGGTGTCACCCCACTAGCAGTATGTTATTTTTTGATTTTAAAAATTAGGTACAATATTTTTACAACGACCTCAATCGGTTTTTCTTTTCTGGAATCAGAATGGAAAATGGAAATAGGACGCTGGGTATAGGAAAATTTAGGTATTCAATGAGGCTAAGCCCTGTGAGAATTTGAGCGGTATTGCCTTACTAGAAGTAGCATATTTTTTGATTTTAATAATTAGGTAGTCAATTTTCAATATAAAAAAAAAACATCATAATCGGACTTTTAATTTTTTGTAGTAAGAACGGAAAGTCGCACAAGGATGCGGGGTATAAGGAAAATTAGGTATTCAATAGGGCTAGACTCTGTGAACGTTTTGAGCGGTGTCACCCCACTAGCAGTATGTTATTTTTTGATTTTAAAAATTAGGTACAATATTTTCACAACGACCTCAATCGGTTTTTCTTTTCTGGAATCAGAATGGAAAATGGAAATAGGACGCTGGGTATAGGAAAATTTAGGTATTCAATGAAGCTAAGCCCTGTGAAAATTTGAGCGGTATTGCCTTACTAGAAGTAGCATATTTTTTGATTTTAATAATTAGGTAGTCAATTTTCAATATAAAAAAAAACATCATAATCGGACTTTTTATTTTTTGTAGTAAGAAAGGAAAGTCGCACAAGGATGCGGGGTATAAGGAAAATTAGGTATTCAATAGGGCTAGACTCTGTGAACGTTTTGAGCGGTGTCACCCCACTAGCAGTATGTTATTTTTTGATTTTAAAAATTAGGTACAATATTTTCACAACGACCTCAATCGGTTTTTCTTTTCTGGAATCAGAATGGATAATGGAAATAGGACGCTGGGTATAGGAAAATTTAGGTATTCAATGAGGCTAAGCCCTGTGAAAATTTGAGCGGTATTGCCTTACTAGAAGTAGCATATTTTTTGATTTTAATAATTAGGTAGTCAATTTTCAATATAAAAAAAAAAACATCATAATCGGACTTTTTATTTTTTGTAGTAAGAACGGAAAGTCGCACAAGGATGCGGGGTATAAGGAAAATTAGGTATTCAATAGGGCTAGACTCTGTGAACGTTTTGAGCGGTGTCACCCCACTAGCAGTATGTTATTTTTTGATTTTAAAAATTAGGTACACTATTTTCACAACGACCTACATCGGTTTTTCTTTTCTGGAGTCAGAATGGAAAATGGAAATAGGACGCTGGGTATAGGAAAATTTAGGTATTCAATGAGGCTAAGCCCTGTGAAAATTTTAGCGGTATTGCCTTACTAGAAAAAGCATATTTTTTGATTTTAATAATTAGGTAGTCAATTTTCAATATAAAAAAAAACATCATAATCGGACTTTTTATTTTTTGTAGTAAGAACGGAAAGTCGCACAAGGATGCGGGGTATAAGGAAAATTAGGTATTCAATAGGGCTAGACTCTGTGAACATTTTGAGCGGTGTCACCCCACTAGCAGTATGTTATTTTTTGATTTTAAAAATTAGGTACACTATTTTCACAACGACCTCAATCGGTTTTTCTTTTCTGGAGTCAGAATGGAAAATGGAAATAGGACGCTGGGTATAGGAAAATTTAGGTATTCAATAGGGCTAGACTCTGTGAACGTTTTGAGCGGTGTCACCCCACTAGCAGTATGTTATTTTTTGATTTTAAAAATTAGGTACACTATTTTCACAACGACCTCAATCGGTTTTTCTTTTCTGGAATCAGAATGGAAAATGGAAATAGGATGCTGGGTATAGGAAAATTTAGGTATTCAATGAGGCTAAGCCCTGTAAAAATTTGAGCGGTATTGCCTTACTAGAAAAAGCATATTTTTTGATTTTAATAATTAGGTAGTCAATTTTCAATATAAAAAAAAAAACATCATAATCGGACTTTTTATTTTTTGTAGTAAGAACGGAAAGTCGCACAAGGATGCGGGGTATAAGGAAAATTAGGTATTCAATAGGGCTAGACTCTGTGAACGTTTTGAGCGGTGTCACCCCACTAGCAGTATGTTATTTTTTGATTTTAAAAATTAGGTACAATATTTTCACAACGACCTCAATCGGTTTTTCTTTTCTGGAATCAGAATGGAAAATGGAAATAGGACGCTGGGTATAGGAAAATTTAGGTATTCAATAGGGCTAGACTCTGTGAACGTTTTGAGCGGTGTCACCCCACTAGCAGTATGTTATTTTTTGATTTTAAAAATTAGGTACACTATTTTCACAACGACCTCAATCGGTTTTTCTTTTCTGGAATCAGAATGGAAAATGGAAATAGGATGCTGGGTATAGGAAAATTTAGGTATTCAATGAGGCTAAGCCCTGTTAAAATTTGAGCGGTATTGCCTTACTAGAAAAAGCATATTTTTTGATTTTAATAATTAGGTAGTCAATTTTCAATATAAAAAAAAAACATCATAATCGGACTTTTTATTTTTTGTAGTAAGAACGGAAAGTCGCACAAGGATGCGGGGTATAAGGAAAATTAGGTATTCAATAGGGCTAGACTCTGTGAACGTTTTGAGCGGTGTCACCCCACTAGCAGTATGTTATTTTTTGATTTTAAAAATTAGGTACACTATTTTCACAACGACCTACATCGGTTTTTCTTTTCTGGAGTCAGAATGGAAAATGGAAATAGGACGCTGGGTATAGGAAAATTTAGGTATTCAATGAGGCTAAGCCCTGTGAAAATTTGAGCGGTATTGCCTTACTAGAAAAAGCATATTTTTTGATTTTAATAATTAGGTAGTCAATTTTCAATATAAAAAAAAACATCATAATCGGACTTTTTATTTTTTGTAGTAAGAACGGAAAGTCGCACAAGGATGCGGGGTATAAGGAAAATTAGGTATTCAATAGGGCTAGACTCTGTGAACGTTTTGAGCGGTGTCACCCCACTAGCAGTATGTTATTTTTTGATTTTAAAAATTAGGTACAATATTTTCACAACGACCTCAATCGGTTTTTCTTTTCTGGAATCAGAATGGAAAATGGAAATAGGACGCTGGGTATAGGAAAATTTAGGTATTCAATAGGGCTAGACTCTGTGAATGTTTTGAGCGGTGTCACCCCACTAGCAGTATGTTATTTTTTGATTTTAAAAATTAGGTACACTATTTTCACAACGACCTCAATCGGTTTTTCTTTTCTGGAATCAGAATGGAAAATGGAAATAGGATGCTGGGTATAGGAAAATTTAGGTATTCAATGAGGCTAAGCCCTGTGAAAATTTGAGCGGTATTGCCTTACTAGAAAAAGCATATTTTTTGATTTTAATAATTAGGTAGTCAATTTTCAATATAAAAAAAAACATCATAATCGGACTTTTTATTTTTTGTAGTAAGAACGGAAAGTCGCACAAGGATGCGGGGTATAAGGAAAATTAGGTATTCAATAGGGCTAGACTCTGTGAACGTTTTGAGCGGTGTCACCCCACTAGCAGTATGTTATTTTTTGATTTTAAAAATTAGGTACACTATTTTCACAACGACCTACATCGGTTTTTCTTTTCTGGAGTCAGAATGGAAAATGGAAATAGGACGCTGGGTATAGGAAAATTTAGGTATTCAATGAGGCTAAGCCCTGTGAAAATTTGAGCGGTATTGCCTTACTAGAAAAAGCATATTTTTTGATTTTAATAATTAGGTAGTCAATTTTCAATATAAAAAAAAACATCATAATCGGACTTTTTATTTTTTGTAGTAAGAAAGGAAAGTCGCACAAGGATGCGGGGTATAAGGAAAATTAGGTATTCAATAGGGCTAGACTCTGTGAACGTTTTGAGCGGTGTCACCCCACTAGCAGTATGTTATTTTTTGATTTTAAAAATTAGGTACAATATTTTCACAACGACCTCAATCGGTTTTTCTTTTCTGGAATCAGAATGGATAATGGAAATAGGACGCTGGGTATAGGAAAATTTAGGTATTCAATGAGGCTAAGCCCTGTGAAAATTTGAGCGGTATTGCCTTACTAGAAGTAGCATATTTTTTGATTTTAATAATTAGGTTGTCAATTTTCAATATAAAAAAAAAACATCATAATCGGACTTTTTATTTTTTGTAGTAAGAACGGAAAGTCGCACAAGAATGCGGGGTATAAGGAAAATTAGGTATTCAATAGGGCTAGACTCTGTGAGCATTTTGAGCGGTGTCACCCCACAAGCAGTATGTTATTTTTTGATTTTAAAAATTAGGTACACTATTTTCACAACGACCTCAATCGGTTTTTCTTTTCTGGAGTCAGAATGGAAAATGGAAATAGGACGCTGGGTATAGGAAAATTTAGGTATTCAATGAGGCTAAGCCCTGTAAAAATTTGAGCGGTATTGCCTTACTAGAAAAAGCATAGTTTTTGATTTTAATAATTAGGTAGTCAATTTTCAATATAAAAAAAAACATCATAATCGGACTTTTTATTTTTTGTAGTAAGAACGGAAAGTCGCACAAGGATGCGGGGTATAAGGAAAATTAGGTATTTAATAGGGCTAGACTCTGTGAACGTTTTGAGCGGTGTCACCCCACTAGCAGTATGTTATTTTTTGATTTTAAAAATTAGGTACAATATTTTCACAACGACCTCAATCGGTTTTTCTTTTCTGGAATCAGAATGGAAAATGGAAATAGGACGCTGGGTATAGGAAAATTTAGGTATTCAATGAGGCTAAGCCCTGTGAGAATTTGAGCGGTATTGCCTTACTAGAAAAAGCATATTTTTTGATTTTAATAATTAGGTAGTCAATTTTCAATATAAAAAAAAAACATCATAATCGGACTTTTAATTTTTTGTAGTAAGAACGGAAAGTCGCACAAGGATGCGGGGTATAAGGAAAATTAGGTATTCAATAGGGCTAGACTCTGTGAACGTTTTGAGCGGTGTCACCCCACTAGCAGTATGTTATTTTTTGATTTGAAAAATTAGGTACAATATTTTCACAACGACCTCAATCGGTTTTTCTTTTCTGAAATCAGAATGGAAAATGGAAATAGGACGCTGGGTATAGGAAAATTTAGGTATTCAATGAAGCTAAGTCCTGTGAAAATTTTAGCGGTATTGCCTTACTAGAAAAAGCATATTTTTTGATCTTAATAATTAGGTAGTCAATTTTCAATATAAAAAAAAAACATCATAATCGGACTTTTTATTTTTTGTAGTAAGAACGGAAAGTCGCACAAGGATGCGGGGTATAAGGAAAATTAGGTATTCAATAGGGCTAGACTCTGTGAACGTTTTGAGCGGTGTCACCCCACTAGCAGTATGTTATTTTTTGATTTTAAAAATTAGGTACACTATTTTCACAACGACCTACATCGGTTTTTCTTTTCTGGAGTCAGAATGGAAAATGGAAATAGGACGCTGGGTATAGGAAAATTTAGGTATTCAATGAGGCTAAGCCCTGTGAAAATTTTAGCGGTATTGCCTTACTAGAAAAAGCATATTTTTTGATTTTAATAATTAGGTAGTCAATTTTCAATATAAAAAAAAACATCATAATCGGACTTTTTATTTTTTGTAGTAAGAACGGAAAGTCGCACAAGGATGCGGGGTATAAGGAAAATTAGGTATTCAATAGGGCTAGACTCTGTGAACATTTTGAGCGGTGTCACCCCACTAGCAGTATGTTATTTTTTGATTTTAAAAATTAGGTACACTATTTTCACAACGACCTCAATCGGTTTTTCTTTTCTAGAGTCAGAATGGAAAATGGAAATACGACGCTGGGTATAGGAAAATTTAGGTATTCAATAGGGCTAGACTCTGTGAACGTTTTGAGCGGTGTCACCCCACTAGCAGTATGTTATTTTTTGATTTTAAAAATTAGGTACACTATTTTCACAACGACCTCAATCGGTTTTTCTTTTCTGGAATCAGAATGGAAAATGGAAATAGGATGCTGGGTATAGGAAAATTTAGGTATTCAATGAGGCTAAGCCCTGTAAGAATTTGAGCGGTATTGCCTTACTAGAAAAAGCATATTTTTTGATTTTAATAATTAGGTAGTCAATTTTCAATATAAAAAAAAACATCATAATCGGACTTTTTATTTTTTGTAGTAAGAACGGAAAGTCGCACAAGGATGCGGGGTATAAGGAAAATTAGGTATTCAATAGGGCTAGACTCTGTGAACGTTTTGAGCGGTGTCACCCCACTAGCAGTATGTTATTTTTTGATTTTAAAAATTAGGTACAATATTTTCACAACGACCTCAATCGGTTTTTCTTTTCTGGAATCAGAATGGAAAATGGAAATAGGACGCTGGGTATAGGAAAATTTAGGTATTCAATGAGGCTAAGCCCTGTGAGAATTTGAGCGGTATTGCCTTACTAGAAGTAGCATATTTTTTGATTTTAATAATTAGGTAGTCAATTTTCAATATAAAAAAAAACATCATAATCGGACTTTTAATTTTTTGTAGTAAGAACGGAAAGTCGCACAAGGATGCGGGGTATAAGGAAAATTAGGTATTCAATAGGGCTAGACTCTGTGAACGTTTTGAGCGGTGTCACCCCACTAGCAGTATGTTATTTTTTGATTTTAAAAATTAGGTACAATATTTTCACAACGACCTCAATCGGTTTTTCTTTTCTGGAATCAGAATGGAAAATGGAAATAGGACGCTGGGTATAGGAAAATTTAGGTATTCAATAGGGCTAGACTCTGTGAATGTTTTGAGCGGTGTCACCCCACTAGCAGTATGTTATTTTTTGATTTTAAAAATTAGGTACACTATTTTCACAACGACCTCAATCGGTTTTTCTTTTCTGGAATCAGAATGGAAAATGGAAATAGGATGCTGGGTATAGGAAAATTTAGGTATTCAATGAGGCTAAGCCCTGTGAAAATTTGAGCGGTATTGCCTTACTAGAAAAAGCATATTTTTTGATTTTAATAATTAGGTAGTCAATTTTCAATATAAAAAAAAACATCATAATCGGACTTTTTATTTTTTGTAGTAAGAACGGAAAGTCGCACAAGGATGCGGGGTATAAGGAAAATTAGGTATTCAATAGGGCTAGACTCTGTGAACGTTTTGAGCGGTGTCACCCCACTAGCAGTATGTTATTTTTTGATTTTAAAAATTAGGTACAATATTTTCACAACGACCTCAATCGGTTTTTCTTTTCTGGAATCAGAATGGATAATGGAAATAGGACGCTGGGTATAGGAAAATTTAGGTATTCAATGAGGCTAAGCCCTGTGAAAATTTGAGCGGTATTGCCTTACTAGAAGTAGCATATTTTTTGATTTTAATAATTAGGTAGTCAATTTTCAATATAAAAAAAAAACATCATAATCGGACTTTTTATTTTTTGTAGTAAGAACGGAAAGTCGCACAAGGATGCGGGGTATAAGGAAAATTAGGTATTCAATAGGGCTAGACTCTGTGAGCATTTTGAGCGGTGTCACCCCTGGGTATAGGAAAATTTAGGTATTCAATGAGGCTAAGCCCTGTGAAAATTTGAGCGGTATTGCCTTACTAGAAAAAGCATATTTTTTGATTTTAATAATTAGGTAGTCAATTTTCAATATAAAAAAAAACATCATAATCGGACTTTTTATTTTTTGTAGTAAGAAAGGAAAGTCGCACAAGGATGCGGGGTATAAGGAAAATTAGGTATTCAATAGGGCTAGACTCTGTGAACGTTTTGAGCGGTGTCACCCCACTAGCAGTATGTTATTTTTTGATTTTAAAAATTAGGTACAATATTTTCACAACGACCTCAATCGGTTTTTCTTTTCTGGAATCAGAATGGATAATGGAAATAGGACGCTGGGTATAGGAAAATTTAGGTATTCAATGAGGCTAAGCCCTGTGAAAATTTGAGCGGTATTGCCTTACTAGAAAAAGCATATTTTTTGATTTTAATAATTAGGTAGTCAATTTTCAATATAAAAAAAAACATCATAATCGGACTTTTTATTTTTTGTAGTAAGAACGGAAAGTCGCACAAGGATGCGGGGTATAAGGAAAATTAGGTATTCAATAGGGCTAGACTCTGTGAACGTTTTGAGCGGTGTCACCCCACTAGCAGTATGTTATTTTTTGATTTTAAAAATTAGGTACACTATTTTCACAACGACCTCAATCGGTTTTTCTTTTCTGGAATCAGAATGGAAAATGGAAATAGGACGCTGGGTATAGGAAAATTTAGGTATTCAATGAGGCTAAGCCCTGTGAGAATTTGAGCGGTATTGCCTTACTAGAAGTAGCATATTTTTTGATTTTAATAATTAGGTAGTCAATTTTCAATATAAAAAAAAAACATCATAATCGGACTTTTAATTTTTTGTAGTAAGAACGGAAAGTCGCACAAGGATGCGGGGTATAAGGAAAATTAGGTATTCAATAGGGCTAGACTCTGTGAACGTTTTGAGCGGTGTCACCCCACTAGCAGTATGTTATTTTTTGATTTTAAAAATTAGGTACAATATTTTCACAACGACCTCAATCGGTTTTTCTTTTCTGAAATCAGAATGGAAAATGGAAATAGGACGCTGGGTATAGGAGAATTTAGGTATTCAATGAAGCTAAGTCCTGTGAAAATTTTAGCGGTATTGCCTTACTGGAAAAAGCATATTTTTTGATCTTAATAATTAGGTAGTCAATTTTCAATATAAACAAAAAACATCATAATCGGACTTTTTATTTTTTGTAGTAAGAACGGAAAGTCGCACAAGGATGCGGGGTATAAGGAAAATTAGGTATTCAATAGGGCTAGACTCTGTGAACGTTTTGAGCGGTGTCACCCCACTAGCAGTATGTTATTTTTTGATTTTAAAAATTAGGTACACTATTTTCACAACGACCTACATCGGTTTTTCTTTTCTGGAGTCAGAATGGAAAATGGAAATAGGACGCTGGGTATAGGAAAATTTAGGTATTCAATGAGGCTAAGCCCTGTGAAAATTTTAGCGGTATTGCCTTACTAGAAAAAGCATATTTTTTGATTTTAATAATTAGGTAGTCAATTTTCAATATAAAAAAAAACATCATAATCGGACTTTTTATTTTTTGTAGTAAGAACGGAAAGTCGCACAAGGATGCGGGGTATAAGGAAAATTAGGTATTCAATAGGGCTAGACTCTGTGAACGTTTTGAGCGGTGTCACCCCACTAGCAGTATGTTATTTTTTGATTTTAAAAATTAGGTACACTATTTTCACAACGACCTACAACGGTTTTTCTTTTCTGGAGTCAGAATGGAAAATGGAAATAGGACGCTGGGTATAGGAAAATTTAGGTATTCAATGAGGCTAAGCCCTGTGAAAATTTTAGCGGTATTGCCTTACTAGAAAAAGCATATTTTTTGATTTTAATAATTAGGTAGTCAATTTTCAATATAAAAAAAAACATCATAATCGGACTTTTTATTTTTTGTAGTAAGAACGGAAAGTCGCACAAGGATGCGGGGTATAAGGAAAATTAGGTATTCAATAGGGCTAGACTCTGTGAGCATTTTGAGCGGTGTCACCCCACTAGCAGTATGTTATTTTTTGATTTTAAAAATTAGGTACACTATTTTCACAACGACCTCAATCGGTTTTTCTTTTCTGGAGTCAGAATGGAAAATGGAAATAGGACGCTGGGTATAGGAAAATTTAGGTATTCAATGAGGCTAAGCCCTGTGAAAATTTGAGCGGTATTGCCTTACTAGAAAAAGCATATTTTTTGATTTTAATAATTAGGTAGTCAATTTTCAATATAAAAAAAAACATCATAATCGGACTTTTTATTTTTTGTAGTAAGAACGGAAAGTTGCACAAGGATGCGGGGTATAAGGAAAATTAGGTATTCAATAGGGCTAGACTCTGTGAACGTTTTGAGCGGTGTCACCCCACTAGCAGTATGTTATTTTTTGATTTTAAAAATTAGGTACAATATTTTCACAACGACCTCAATCGGTTTTTCTTTTCTGGAATCAGAATGGAAAATGGAAATAGGACGCTGGGTATAGGAAAATTTAGGTATTCAATAGGGCTAGACTCTGTGAATGTTTTGAGCGGTGTCACCCCACTAGCAGTATGTTATTTTTTGATTTTAAAAATTAGGTACACTATTTTCACAACGACCTCAATCGGTTTTTCTTTTCTGGAATCAGAATGGAAAATGGAAATAGGATGCTGGGTATAGGAAAATTTAGGTATTCAATGAGGCTAAGCCCTGTGAAAATTTGAGCGGTATTGCCTTACTAGAAAAAGCATATTTTTTGATTTTAATAATTAGGTAGTCAATTTTCAATATAAAAAAAAACATCATAATCGGACTTTTTATTTTTTGTAGTAAGAACGGAAAGTCGCACAAGGATGCGGGGTATAAGGAAAATTAGGTATTCAATAGGGCTAGACTCTGTGAACGTTTTGAGCGGTGTCACCCCACTAGCAGTATGTTATTTTTTGATTTTAAAAATTAGGTACAATATTTTCACAACGACCTCAATCGGTTTTTCTTTTCTGGAATCAGAATGGATAATGGAAATAGGACGCTGGGTATAGGAAAATTTAGGTATTCAATGAGGCTAAGCCCTGTGAAAATTTGAGCGGTATTGCCTTACTAGAAGTAGCATATTTTTTGATTTTAATAATTAGGTAGTCAATTTTCAATATAAAAAAAAAACATCATAATCGGACTTTTTATTTTTTGTAGTAAGAACGGAAAGTCGCACAAGGATGCGGGGTATAAGGAAAATTAGGTATTCAATAGGGCTAGACTCTGTGAGCATTTTGAGCGGTGTCACCCCTGGGTATAGGAAAATTTAGGTATTCAATGAGGCTAAGCCCTGTGAAAATTTGAGCGGTATTGCCTTACTAGAAAAAGCATATTTTTTGATTTTAATAATTAGGTAGTCAATTTTCATTATAAAAAAAAACATCATAATCGGACTTTTTATTTTTTGTAGTAAGAAAGGAAAGTCGCACAAGGATGCGGGGTATAAGGAAAATTAGGTATTCAATAGGGCTAGACTCTGTGAACGTTTTGAGCGGTGTCACCCCACTAGCAGTATGTTATTTTTTGATTTTAAAAATTAGGTACAATATTTTCACAACGACCTCAATCGGTTTTTCTTTTCTGGAATCAGAATGGATAATGGAAATAGGACGCTGGGTATAGGAAAATTTAGGTATTCAATGAGGCTAAGCCCTGTGAAAATTTGAGCGGTATTGCCTTACTAGAAAAAGCATATTTTTTGATTTTAATAATTAGGTAGTCAATTTTCAATATAAAAAAAAACATCATAATCGGACTTTTTATTTTTTGTAGTAAGAACGGAAAGTCGCACAAGGATGCGGGGTATAAGGAAAATTAGGTATTCAATAGGGCTAGACTCTGTGAACGTTTTGAGCGGTGTCACCCCACTAGCAGTATGTTATTTTTTGATTTTAAAAATTAGGTACACTATTTTCACAACGACCTCAATCGGTTTTTCTTTTCTGGAATCAGAATGGAAAATGGAAATAGGACGCTGGGTATAGGAAAATTTAGGTATTCAATGAGGCTAAGCCCTGTGAGAATTTGAGCGGTATTGCCTTACTAGAAGTAGCATATTTTTTGATTTTAATAATTAGGTAGTCAATTTTCAATATAAAAAAAAAACATCATAATCGGACTTTTAATTTTTTGTAGTAAGAACGGAAAGTCGCACAAGGATGCGGGGTATAAGGAAAATTAGGTATTCAATAGGGCTAGACTCTGTGAACGTTTTGAGCGGTGTCACCCCACTAGCAGTATGTTATTTTTTGATTTTAAAAATTAGGTACAATATTTTCACAACGACCTCAATCGGTTTTTCTTTTCTGAAATCAGAATGGAAAATGGAAATAGGACGCTGGGTATAGGAAAATTTAGGTATTCAATGAAGCTAAGTCCTGTGAAAATTTTAGCGGTATTGCCTTACTGGAAAAAGCATATTTTTTGATCTTAATAATTAGGTAGTCAATTTTCAATATAAACAAAAAACATCATAATCGGACTTTTTATTTTTTGTAGTAAGAACGGAAAGTCGCACAAGGATGCGGGGTATAAGGAAAATTAGGTATTCAATAGGGCTAGACTCTGTGAACGTTTTGAGCGGTGTCACCCCACTAGCAGTATGTTATTTTTTGATTTTAAAAATTAGGTACACTATTTTCACAACGACCTACATCGGTTTTTCTTTTCTGGAGTCAGAATGGAAAATGGAAATAGGACGCTGGGTATAGGAAAATTTAGGTATTCAATGAGGCTAAGCCCTGTGAAAATTTTAGCGGTATTGCCTTACTAGAAAAAGCATATTTTTTGATTTTAATAATTAGGTAGTCAATTTTCAATATAAAAAAAAACATCATAATCGGACTTTTTATTTTTTGTAGTAAGAACGGAAAGTCGCACAAGGATGCGGGGTATAAGGAAAATTAGGTATTCAATAGGGCTAGACTCTGTGAACGTTTTGAGCGGTGTCACCCCACTAGCAGTATGTTATTTTTTGATTTTAAAAATTAGGTACACTATTTTCACAACGACCTACATCGGTTTTTCTTTTCTGGAGTCAGAATGGAAAATGAAAATAGGACGCTGGGTATAGGAAAATTTAGGTATTCAATGAGGCTAAGCCCTGTGAAAATTTTAGCGGTATTGCCTTACTAGAAAAAGCATATTTTTTGATTTTAATAATTAGGTAGTCAATTTTCAATATAAAAAAAAACATCATAATCGGACTTTTTATTTTTTGTAGTAAGAACGGAAAGTCGCACAAGGATGCGGGGTATAAGGAAAATTAGGTATTCAATAGGGCTAGACTCTGTGAGCATTTTGAGCGGTGTCACCCCACAAGCAGTATGTTATTTTTTGATTTTAAAAATTAGGTACACTATTTTCACAACGACCTCAATCGGTTTTTCTTTTCTGGAGTCAGAATGGAAAATGGAAATAGGACGCTGGGTATAGGAAAATTTAGGTATTCAATGAGGCTAAGCCCTGTGAAAATTTGAGCGGTATTGCCTTACTAGAAAAAGCATATTTTTTGATTTTAATAATTAGGTAGTCAATTTTCAATATAAAAAAAAACATCATAATCGGACTTTTTATTTTTTGTAGTAAGAACGGAAAGTCGCACAAGGATGCGGGGTATAAGGAAAATTAGGTATTCAATAGGGCTAGACTCTGTGAACGTTTTGAGCGGTGTCACCCCACTAGCAGTATGTTATTTTTTGATTTTAAAAATTAGGTACAATATTTTCACAACGACCTCAATCGGTTTTTCTTTTCTGGAATCAGAATGGAAAATGGAAATAGGACGCTGGGTATAGGAAAATTTAGGTATTCAATGAGGCTAAGCCCTGTGAAAATTTGAGCGGTATTGCCTTACTAGAAAAAGCATATTTTTTGATTTTAATAATTAGGTAGTCAATTTTCAATATAAAAAAAAACATCATAATCGGACTTTTTATTTTTTGTAGTAAGAACGGAAAGTCGCACAAGGATGCGGGGTATAAGGAAAATTAGGTATTCAATAGGGCTAGACTCTGTGAACGTTTTGAGCGGTGTCACCCCACTAGCAGTATGTTATTTTTTGATTTTAAAAATTAGGTACACTATTTTCACAACGACCTCAATCGGTTTTTCTTTTCTGGAATCAGAATGGAAAATGGAAATAGGACGCTGGGTATAGGAAAATTTAGGTATTCAATGAGGCTAAGCCCTGTGAGAATTTGAGCGGTATTGCCTTACTAGAAGTAGCATATTTTTTGATTTTAATAATTAGGTAGTCAATTTTCAATATAAAAAAAAAACATCATAATCGGACTTTTAATTTTTTGTAGTAAGAACGGAAAGTCGCACAAGGATGCGGGGTATAAGGAAAATTAGGTATTCAATAGGGCTAGACTCTGTGAACGTTTTGAGCGGTGTCACCCCACTAGCAGTATGTTATTTTTTGATTTTAAAAATTAGGTACAATATTTTCACAACGACCTCAATCGGTTTTTCTTTTCTGAAATCAGAATGGAAAATGGAAATAGGACGCTGGGTATAGGAAAATTTAGGTATTCAATGAAGCTAAGTCCTGTGAAAATTTTAGCGGTATTGCCTTACTGGAAAAAGCATATTTTTTGATCTTAATAATTAGGTAGTCAATTTTCAATATAAACAAAAAACATCATAATCGGACTTTTTATTTTTTGTAGTAAGAACGGAAAGTCGCACAAGGATGCGGGGTATAAGGAAAATTAGGTATTCAATAGGGCTAGACTCTGTGAACGTTTTGAGCGGTGTCACCCCACTAGCAGTATGTTATTTTTTGATTTTAAAAATTAGGTACACTATTTTCACAACGACCTACATCGGTTTTTCTTTTCTGGAGTCAGAATGGAAAATGGAAATAGGACGCTGGGTATAGGAAAATTTAGGTATTCAATGAGGCTAAGCCCTGTGAAAATTTTAGCGGTATTGCCTTACTAGAAAAAGCATATTTTTTGATTTTAATAATTAGGTAGTCAATTTTCAATATAAAAAAAAACATCATAATCGGACTTTTTATTTTTTGTAGTAAGAACGGAAAGTCGCACAAGGATGCGGGGTATAAGGAAAATTAGGTATTCAATAGGGCTAGACTCTGTGAACGTTTTGAGCGGTGTCACCCCACTAGCAGTATGTTATTTTTTGATTTTAAAAATTAGGTACACTATTTTCACAACGACCTACATCGGTTTTTCTTTTCTGGAGTCAGAATGGAAAATGAAAATAGGACGCTGGGTATAGGAAAATTTAGGTATTCAATGAGGCTAAGCCCTGTGAAAATTTTAGCGGTATTGCCTTACTAGAAAAAGCATATTTTTTGATTTTAATAATTAGGTAGTCAATTTTCAATATAAAAAAAAACATCATAATCGGACTTTTTATTTTTTGTAGTAAGAACGGAAAGTCGCACAAGGATGCGGGGTATAAGGAAAATTAGGTATTCAATAGGGCTAGACTCTGTGAGCATTTTGAGCGGTGTCACCCCACAAGCAGTATGTTATTTTTTGATTTTAAAAATTAGGTACACTATTTTCACAACGACCTCAATCGGTTTTTCTTTTCTGGAGTCAGAATGGAAAATGGAAATAGGACGCTGGGTATAGGAAAATTTAGGTATTCAATGAGGCTAAGCCCTGTGAAAATTTGAGCGGTATTGCCTTACTAGAAAAAGCATATTTTTTGATTTTAATAATTAGGTAGTCAATTTTCAATATAAAAAAAAACATCATAATCGGACTTTTTATTTTTTGTAGTAAGAACGGAAAGTCGCACAAGGATGCGGGGTATAAGGAAAATTAGGTATTCAATAGGGCTAGACTCTGTGAACGTTTTGAGCGGTGTCACCCCACTAGCAGTATGTTATTTTTTGATTTTAAAAATTAGGTACAATATTTTCACAACGACCTCAATCGGTTTTTCTTTTCTGGAATCAGAATGGAAAATGGAAATAGGACGCTGGGTATAGGAAAATTTAGGTATTCAATGAGGCTAAGCCCTGTGAAAATTTGAGCGGTATTGCCTTACTAGAAAAAGCATATTTTTTGATTTTAATAATTAGGTAGTCAATTTTCAATATAAAAAAAAACATCATAATCGGACTTTTTATTTTTTGTAGTAAGAACGGAAAGTCGCACAAGGATGCGGGGTATAAGGAAAATTAGGTATTCAATAGGGCTAGACTCTGTGAACGTTTTGAGCGGTGTCACCCCACTAGCAGTATGTTATTTTTTGATTTTAAAAATTAGGTACACTATTTTCACAACGACCTCAATCGGTTTTTCTTTTCTGGAATCAGAATGGAAAATGGAAATAGGACGCTGGGTATAGGAAAATTTAGGTATTCAATGAGGCTAAGCCCTGTGAGAATTTGAGCGGTATTGCCTTACTAGAAGTAGCATATTTTTTGATTTTAATAATTAGGTAGTCAATTTTCAATATAAAAAAAAAAACATCATAATCGGACTTTTAATTTTTTGTAGTAAGAACGGAAAGTCGCACAAGGATGCGGGGAATAAGGAAAATTAGGTATTCAATAGGGCTAGACTCTGTGAACGTTTTGAGCGGTGTCACCCCACTAGCAGTATGTTATTTTTTGATTTTAAAAATTAGGTACACTATTTTCACAACGACCTCAATCGGTTTTTCTTTTCTGGAATCAGAATGGAAAATGGAAATAGGATGCTGGGTATAGGAAAATTTAGGTATTCAATGAGGCTAAGCCCTGTGAAAATTTGAGCGGTATTGCCTTACTAGAAGTAGCATATTTTTTGATTTTAATAATTAGGTAGTCAATTTTCAATATAAACAAAAAACATCATAATCGGACTTTTTATTTTTTGTAGTAAGAACGGAAAGTCGCACAAGGATGCGGGGTATAAGGAAAATTAGGTATTCAATAGGGCTAGACTCTGTGAGCATTTTGAGCGGTGTCACCCCACTAGCAGTATGTTATTTTTTGATTTTAAAAATTAGGTACACTATTTTCACAACGACCTCAATCGGTTTTTCTTTTCTGGAGTCAGAATGGAAAATGGAAATAGGACGCTGGGTATAGGAAAATTTAGGTATTCAATAGGGCTAGACTCTGTGAATGTTTTGAGCGGTGTCACCCCACTAGCAGTATGTTATTTTTTGATTTTAAAAATTAGGTACACTATTTTCACAACGACCTCAATCGGTTTTTCTTTTCTGGAATCAGAATGGAAAATGGAAATAGGATGCTGGGTATAGGAAAATTTAGGTATTCAATGAGGCTAAGCCCTGTGAAAATTTGAGCGGTATTGCCTTACTAGAAAAAGCATATTTTTTGATTTTAATAATTAGGTAGTCAATTTTCAATATAAAAAAAAACATCATAATCGGACTTTTTATTTTTTGTAGTAAGAACGGAAAGTCGCACAAGGATGCGGGGTATAAGGAAAATTAGGTATTCAATAGGGCTAGACTCTGTGAACGTTTTGAGCGGTGTCACCCCACTAGCAGTATGTTATTTTTTGATTTTAAAAATTAGGTACAATATTTTCACAACGACCTCAATCGGTTTTTCTTTTCTGGAATCAGAATGGATAATGGAAATAGGACGCTGGGTATAGGAAAATTTAGGTATTCAATGAGGCTAAGCCCTGTGAAAATTTGAGCGGTATTGCCTTACTAGAAGTAGCATATTTTTTGATTTTAATAATTAGGTAGTCAATTTTCAATATAAAAAAAAAACATCATAATCGGACTTTTTATTTTTTGTAGTAAGAACGGAAAGTCGCACAAGGATGCGGGGTATAAGGAAAATTAGGTATTCAATAGGGCTAGACTCTGTGAGCATTTTGAGCGGTGTCACCCCTGGGTATAGGAAAATTTAGGTATTCAATGAGGCTAAGCCCTGTGAAAATTTGAGCGGTATTGCCTTACTAGAAAAAGCATATTTTTTGATTTTAATAATTAGGTAGTCAATTTTCATTATAAAAAAAAACATCATAATCGGACTTTTTATTTTTTGTAGTAAGAAAGGAAAGTCGCACAAGGATGCGGGGTATAAGGAAAATTAGGTATTCAATAGGGCTAGACTCTGTGAACGTTTTGAGCGGTGTCACCCCACTAGCAGTATGTTATTTTTTTATTTTAAAAATTAGGTACAATATTTTCACAACGACCTCAATCGGTTTTTCTTTTCTGGAATCAGAATGGATAATGGAAATAGGACGCTGGGTATAGGAAAATTTAGGTATTCAATGAGGCTAAGCCCTGTGAAAATTTGAGCGGTATTGCCTTACTAGAAAAAGCATATTTTTTGATTTTAATAATTAGGTAGTCAATTTTCAATATAAAAAAAAACATCATAATCGGACTTTTTATTTTTTGTAGTAAGAACGGAAAGTCGCACAAGGATGCGGGGTATAAGGAAAATTAGGTATTCAATAGGGCTAGACTCTGTGAACGTTTTGAGCGGTGTCACCCCACTAGCAGTATGTTATTTTTTGATTTTAAAAATTAGGTACACTATTTTCACAACGACCTCAATCGGTTTTTCTTTTCTGGAATCAGAATGGAAAATGGAAATAGGACGCTGGGTATAGGAAAATTTAGGTATTCAATGAGGCTAAGCCCTGTGAGAATTTGAGCGGTATTGCCTTACTAGAAGTAGCATATTTTTTGATTTTAATAATTAGGTAGTCAATTTTCAATATAAAAAAAAAACATCATAATCGGACTTTTAATTTTTTGTAGTAAGAACGGAAAGTCGCACAAGGATGCGGGGTATAAGGAAAATTAGGTATTCAATAGGGCTAGACTCTGTGAACGTTTTGAGCGGTGTCACCCCACTAGCAGTATGTTATTTTTTGATTTTAAAAATTAGGTACAATATTTTCACAACGACCTCAATCGGTTTTTCTTTTCTGAAATCAGAATGGAAAATGGAAATAGGACGCTGGGTATAGGAAAATTTAGGTATTCAATGAAGCTAAGTCCTGTGAAAATTTTAGCGGTATTGCCTTACTGGAAAAAGCATATTTTTTGATCTTAATAATTAGGTAGTCAATTTTCAATATAAACAAAAAACATCATAATCGGACTTTTTATTTTTTGTAGTAAGAACGGAAAGTCGCACAAGGATGCGGGGTATAAGGAAAATTAGGTATTCAATAGGGCTAGACTCTGTGAACGTTTTGAGCGGTGTCACCCCACTAGCAGTATGTTATTTTTTGATTTTAAAAATTAGGTACACTATTTTCACAACGACCTACATCGGTTTTTCTTTTCTGGAGTCAGAATGGAAAATGGAAATAGGACGCTGGGTATAGGAAAATTTAGGTATTCAATGAGGCTAAGCCCTGTGAAAATTTTAGCGGTATTGCCTTACTAGAAAAAGCATATTTTTTGATTTTAATAATTAGGTAGTCAATTTTCAATATAAAAAAAAAACATCATAATCGGACTTTTTATTTTTTGTAGTAAGAACGGAAAGTCGCACAAGGATGCGGGGTATAAGGAAAATTAGGTATTCAATAGGGCTAGACTCTGTGAACGTTTTGAGCGGTGTCACCCCACTAGCAGTATGTTATTTTTTGATTTTAAAAATTAGGTACACTATTTTCACAACGACCTACATCGGTTTTTCTTTTCTGGAGTCAGAATGGAAAATGGAAATAGGACGCTGGGTATAGGAAAATTTAGGTATTCAATGAGGCTAAGCCCTGTGAAAATTTTAGCGGTATTGCCTTACTAGAAAAAGCATATTTTTTGATTTTAATAATTAGGTAGTCAATTTTCAATATAAAAAAAAACATCATAATCGGACTTTTTATTTTTTGTAGTAAGAACGGAAAGTCGCACAAGGATGCGGGGTATAAGGAAAATTAGGTATTCAATAGGGCTAGACTCTGTGAGCATTTTGAGCGGTGTCACCCCACAAGCAGTATGTTATTTTTTGATTTTAAAAATTAGGTACACTATTTTCACAACGACCTCAATCGGTTTTTCTTTTCTGGAGTCAGAATGGAAAATGGAAATAGGACGCTGGGTATAGGAAAATTTAGGTATTCAATGAGGCTAAGCCCTGTGAAAATTTGAGCGGTATTGCCTTACTAGAAAAAGCATATTTTTTTGATTTTAATAATTAGGTAGTCAATTTTCAATATAAAAAAAAACATCATAATCGGACTTTTTATTTTTTTGTAGTAAGAACGGAAAGTCGCACAAGGATGCGGGGTATAAGGAAAATTAGGTATTCAATAGGGCTAGACTCTGTGAACGTTTTGAGCGGTGTCACCCCACTAGCAGTATGTTATTTTTTGATTTTAAAAATTAGGTACAATATTTTCACAACGACCTCAATCGGTTTTTCTTTTCTGGAATCAGAATGGAAAATGGAAATAGGACGCTGGGTATAGGAAAATTTAGGTATTCAATGAGGCTAAGCCCTGTGAAAATTTGAGCGGTATTGCCTTACTAGAAAAAGCATATTTTTTGATTTTAATAATTAGGTAGTCAATTTTCAATATAAAAAAAAACATCATAATCGGACTTTTTATTTTTTGTAGTAAGAACGGAAAGTCGCACAAGGATGCGGGGTATAAGGAAAATTAGGTATTCAATAGGGCTAGACTCTGTGAACGTTTTGAGCGGTGTCACCCCACTAGCAGTATGTTATTTTTTGATTTTAAAAATTAGGTACACTATTTTCACAACGACCTCAATCGGTTTTTCTTTTCTGGAGTCAGAATGGAAAATGGAAATAGGACGCTGGGTATAGGAAAATTTAGGTATTCAATGAGGCTAAGCCCTGTGAAAATTTGAGCGGTATTGCCTTACTAGAAAAAGCATATTTTTTGATTTTAATAATTAGGTAGTCAATTTTCAATATAAAAAAAAACATCATAATCGGACTTTTTATTTTTTGTAGTAAGAACGGAAAGTCGCACAAGGATGCGGGGTATAAGGAAAATTAGGTATTCAATAGGGCTAGACTCTGTGAACGTTTTGAGCGGTGTCACCCCACTAGCAGTATGTTATTTTTTGATTTTAAAAATTAGGTACAATATTTTCACAACGACCTCAATCGGTTTTTCTTTTCTGGAATCAGAATGGAAAATGGAAATAGGACGCTGGGTATAGGAAAATTTAGGTATTCAATGAGGCTAAGCCCTGTGAAAATTTGAGCGGTATTGCCTTACTAGAAAAAGCATATTTTTTGATTTTAATAATTAGGTAGTCAATTTTCAATATAAAAAAAAACATCATAATCGGACTTTTTATTTTTTGTAGTAAGAACGGAAAGTCGCACAAGGATGCGGGGTATAAGGAAAATTAGGTATTCAATAGGGCTAGACTCTGTGAACGTTTTGAGCGGTGTCACCCCACTAGCAGTATGTTATTTTTTGATTTTAAAAATTAGGTACACTATTTTCACAACGACCTCAATCGGTTTTTCTTTTCTGGAATCAGAATGGAAAATGGAAATAGGACGCTGGGTATAGGAAAATTTAGGTATTCAATGAGGCTAAGCCCTGTGAGAATTTGAGCGGTATTGCCTTACTAGAAGTAGCATATTTTTTGATTTTAATAATTAGGTAGTCAATTTTCAATATAAAAAAAAAAACATCATAATCGGACTTTTAATTTTTTGTAGTAAGAACGGAAAGTCGCACAAGGATGCGGGGAATAAGGAAAATTAGGTATTCAATAGGGCTAGACTCTGTGAACGTTTTGAGCGGTGTCACCCCACTAGCAGTATGTTATTTTTTGATTTTAAAAATTAGGTACACTATTTTCACAACGACCTCAATCGGTTTTTCTTTTCTGGAATCAGAATGGAAAATGGAAATAGGATGCTGGGTATAGGAAAATTTAGGTATTCAATGAGGCTAAGCCCTGTGAAAATTTGAGCGGTATTGCCTTACTAGAAGTAGCATATTTTTTGATTTTAATAATTAGGTAGTCAATTTTCAATATAAACAAAAAACATCATAATCGGACTTTTTATTTTTTGTAGTAAGAACGGAAAGTCGCACAAGGATGCGGGGTATAAGGAAAATTAGGTATTCAATAGGGCTAGACTCTGTGAGCATTTTGAGCGGTGTCACCCCACAAGCAGTATGTTATTTTTTGATTTTAAAAATTAGGTACACTATTTTCACAACGACCTCAATCGGTTTTTCTTTTCTGGAGTCAGAATGGAAAATGGAAATAGGACGCTGGGTATAGGAAAATTTAGGTATTCAATGAGGCTAAGCCCTGTGAAAATTTGAACGGTATTGCCTTACTAGAAAAAGCATATTTTTTGATTTTAATAATTAGGTAGTCAATTTTCAATATAAAAAAAAACATCATAATCGGACTTTTTATTTTTTGTAGTAAGAACGGAAAGTCGCACAAGGATGCGGGGTATAAGGAAAATTAGGTATTCAATAGGGCTAGACTCTGTGAACGTTTTGAGCGGTGTCACCCCACTAGCAGTATGTTATTTTTTGATTTTAAAAATTAGGTACAATATTTTCACAACGACCTCAATCGGTTTTTCTTTTCTGGAATCAGAATGGAAAATGGAAATAGGACGCTGGGTATAGGAAAATTTAGGTATTCAATGAGGCTAAGCCCTGTGAAAATTTGAGCGGTATTGCCTTACTAGAAAAAGCATATTTTTTGATTTTAATAATTAGGTAGTCAATTTTCAATATAAAAAAAAACATCATAATCGGACTTTTTATTTTTTGTAGTAAGAACGGAAAGTCGCACAAGGATGCGGGGTATAAGGAAAATTAGGTATTCAATAGGGCTAGACTCTGTGAACGTTTTGAGCGGTGTCACCCCACTAGCAGTATGTTATTTTTTGATTTTAAAAATTAGGTACACTATTTTCACAACGACCTCAATCGGTTTTTCTTTTCTGGAATCAGAATGGAAAATGGAAATAGGACGCTGGGTATAGGAAAATTTAGGTATTCAATGAGGCTAAGCCCTGTGAGAATTTGAGCGGTATTGCCTTACTAGAAGTAGCATATTTTTTGATTTTAATAATTAGGTAGTCAATTTTCAATATAAAAAAAAAACATCATAATCGGACTTTTAATTTTTTGTAGTAAGAACGGAAAGTCGCACAAGGATGCGGGGAATAAGGAAAATTAGGTATTCAATAGGGCTAGACTCTGTGAACGTTTTGAGCGGTGTCACCCCACTAGCAGTATGTTATTTTTTGATTTTAAAAATTAGGTACAATATTTTCACAACGACCTCAATCGGTTTTTCTTTTCTGAAATCAGAATGGAAAATGGAAATAGGACGCTGGGTATAGGAAAATTTAGGTATTCAATGAAGCTAAGTCCTGTGAAAATTTTAGCGGTATTGCCTTACTGGAAAAAGCATATTTTTTGATCTTAATAATTAGGTAGTCAATTTTCAATATAAACAAAAAACATCATAATCGGACTTTTTATTTTTTGTAGTAAGAACGGAAAGTCGCACAAGGATGCGGGGTATAAGGAAAATTAGGTATTCAATAGGGCTAGACTCTGTGAACGTTTTGAGCGGTGTCACCCCACTAGCAGTATGTTATTTTTTGATTTTAAAAATTAGGTACACTATTTTCACAACGACCTACATCGGTTTTTCTTTTCTGGAGTCAGAATGGAAAATGGAAATAGGACGCTGGGTATAGGAAAATTTAGGTATTCAATGAGGCTAAGCCCTGTGAAAATTTTAGCGGTATTGCCTTACTAGAAAAAGCATATTTTTTGATTTTAATAATTAGGTAGTCAATTTTCAATATAAAAAAAAACATCATAATCGGACTTTTTATTTTTTGTAGTAAGAACGGAAAGTCGCACAAGGATGCGGGGTATAAGGAAAATTAGGTATTCAATAGGGCTAGACTCTGTGAACATTTTGAGCGGTGTCACCCCACTAGCAGTATGTTATTTTTTGATTTTAAAAATTAGGTACACTATTTTCACAACGACCTCAATCGGTTTTTCTTTTCTGGAGTCAGAATGGAAAATGGAAATAGGACGCTGGGTATAGGAAAATTTAGGTATTCAATAGGGCTAGACTCTGTGAACGTTTTGAGCGGTGTCACCCCACTAGCAGTATGTTATTTTTTGATTTTAAAAATTAGGTACACTATTTTCACAACGACCTCAATCGGTTTTTCTTTTCTGGAATCAGAATGGAAAATGGAAATAGGATGCTGGGTATAGGAAAATTTAGGTATTCAATGAGGCTAAGCCCTGTAAAAATTTGAGCGGTATTGCCTTACTAGAAAAAGCATATTTTTTGATTTTAATAATTAGGTAGTCAATTTTCAATATAAAAAAAAAACATCATAATCGGACTTTTTATTTTTTGTAGTAAGAACGGAAAGTCGCACAAGGATGCGGGGTATAAGGAAAATTAGGTATTCAATAGGGCTAGACTCTGTGAACGTTTTGAGCGGTGTCACCCCACTAGCAGTATGTTATTTTTTGATTTTAAAAATTAGGTACAATATTTTCACAACGACCTCAATCGGTTTTTCTTTTCTGGAATCAGAATGGAAAATGGAAATAGGACGCTGGGTATAGGAAAATTTAGGTATTCAATAGGGCTAGACTCTGTGAACGTTTTGAGCGGTGTCACCCCACTAGCAGTATGTTATTTTTTGATTTTAAAAATTAGGTACACTATTTTCACAACGACCTCAATCGGTTTTTCTTTTCTGGAATCAGAATGGAAAATGGAAATAGGATGCTGGGTATAGGAAAATTTAGGTATTCAATGAGGCTAAGCCCTGTAAAAATTTGAGCGGTATTGCCTTACTAGAAAAAGCATATTTTTTGATTTTAATAATTAGGTAGTCAATTTTCAATATAAAAAAAAAACATCATAATCGGACTTTTTATTTTTTGTAGTAAGAACGGAAAGTCGCACAAGGATGCGGGGTATAAGGAAAATTAGGTATTCAATAGGGCTAGACTCTGTGAACGTTTTGAGCGGTGTCACCCCACTAGCAGTATGTTATTTTTTGATTTTAAAAATTAGGTACAATATTTTCACAACGACCTCAATCGGTTTTTCTTTTCTGGAATCAGAATGGAAAATGGAAATAGGACGCTGGGTATAGGAAAATTTAGGTATTCAATGAGGCTAAGCCCTGTGAAAATTTGAGCGGTATTGCCTTACTAGAAAAAGCATATTTTTTGATTTTAATAATTAGGTAGTCAATTTTCAATATAAAAAAAAACATCATAATCGGACTTTTTATTTTTTGTAGTAAGAACGGAAAGTCGCACAAGGATGCGGGGTATAAGGAAAATTAGGTATTCAATAGGGCTAGACTCTTTGAACGTTTTGAGCGGTGTCACCCCACTAGCAGTATGTTATTTTTTGATTTTAAAAATAAGGTACAATATTTTCACAACGACCTCAATCGGTTTTTCTTTTCTGGAATCAGAATGGAAAATGGAAATAGGACGCTGGGTATAGGAAAATTTAGGTATTCAATAGGGCTAGACTCTGTGAATGTTTTGAGCGGTGTCACCCCACTAGCAGTATGTTATTTTTTGATTTTAAAAATTAGGTACACTATTTTCACAACGACCTCAATCGGTTTTTCTTTTCTGGAATCAGAATGGAAAATGGAAATAGGATGCTGGGTATAGGAAAATTTAGGTATTCAATGAGGCTAAGCCCTGTGAAAATTTTAGCGGTATTGCCTTACTAGAAAAAGCATATTTTTTGATTTTAATAATTAGGTAGTCAATTTTCAATATAAAAAAAAACATCATAATCGGACTTTTTATTTTTTGTAGTAAGAAAGGAAAGTCGCACAAGGATGCGGGGTATAAGGAAAATTAGGTATTCAATAGGGCTAGACTCTGTGAACGTTTTGAGCGGTGTCACCCCACTAGCAGTATGTTATTTTTTGATTTTAAAAATTAGGTACAATATTTTCACAACGACCTCAATCGGTTTTTCTTTTCTGGAATCAGAATGGATAATGGAAATAGGACGCTGGGTATAGGAAAATTTAGGTATTCAATGAGGCTAAGCCCTGTGAAAATTTGAGCGGTATTGCCTTACTAGAAAAAGCATATTTTTTGATTTTAATAATTAGGTAGTCAATTTTCAATATAAAAAAAAAACATCATAATCGGACTTTTTATTTTTTGTAGTAAGAACGGAAAGTCGCACAAGGATGCGGGGTATAAGGAAAATTAGGTATTCAATAGGGCTAGACTCTGTGAGCATTTTGAGCGGTGTCACCCCTGGGTATAGGAAAATTTAGGTATTCAATGAGGCTAAGCCCTGTGAAAATTTGAGCGGTATTGCCTTACTAGAAAAAGCATATTTTTTGATTTTAATAATTAGGTAGTCAATTTTCAATATAAAAAAAAACATCATAATCGGACTTTTTATTTTTTGTAGTAAGAACGGAAAGTCGCACAAGGATGCGGGGTATAAGGAAAATTAGGTATTCAATAGGGCTAGACTCTGTGAACGTTTTGAGCGGTGTCACCCCACTAGCAGTATGTTATTTTTTGATTTTAAAAATTAGGTACAATATTTTCACAACGACCTCAATCGGTTTTTCTTTTCTGGAATCAGAATGGAAAATGGAAATAGGACGCTGGGTATAGGAAAATTTAGGTATTCAATAGGGCTAGACTCTGTGAACGTTTTGAGCGGTGTCACCCCACTAGCAGTATGTTATTTTTTGATTTTAAAAATTAGGTACACTATTTTCACAACGACCTCAATCGGTTTTTCTTTTCTGGAATCAGAATGGAAAATGGAAATAGGATGCTGGGTATAGGAAAATTTAGGTATTCAATGAGGCTAAGCCCTGTAAAAATTTGAGCGGTGACTAGAAAAAGCATATTTTTTGATTTTAATAATTAGGTAGTCAATTTTCAATATAAAAAAAAAACATCATAATCGGACTTTTTATTTTTTGTAGTAAGAACGGAAAGTCGCACAAGGATGCGGGGTATAAGGAAAATTAGGTATTCAATAGGGCTAGACTCTGTGAACGTTTTGAGCGGTGTCACCCCACTAGCAGTATGTTATTTTTTGATTTTAAAAATTAGGTACAATATTTTCACAACGACCTCAATCGGTTTTTCTTTTCTGGAATCAGAATGGAAAATGGAAATAGGACGCTGGGTATAGGAAAATTTAGGTATTCAATGAGGCTAAGCCCTGTGAAAATTTGAGCGGTATTGCCTTACTAGAAAAAGCATATTTTTTGATTTTAATAATTAGGTAGTCAATTTTCAATATAAAAAAAAACATCATAATCGGACTTTTTATTTTTTGTAGTAAGAACGGAAAGTCGCACAAGGATGCGGGATATAAGGAAAATTAGGTATTCAATAGGGCTAGACTCTGTGAACGTTTTGAGCGGTGTCACCCCACTAGCAGTATGTTATTTTTTGATTTTAAAAATTAGGTACAATATTTTCACAACGACCTCAATCGGTTTTTCTTTTCTGGAATCAGAATGGAAAATGGAAATAGGACGCTGGGTATAGGAAAATGTAGGTATTCAATAGGGCTAGACTCTGTGAATGTTTTGAGCGGTGTCACCCCACTAGCAGTATGTTATTTTTTGATTTTAAAAATTAGGTACACTATTTTCACAACGACCTCAATCGGTTTTTCTTTTCTGGAATCAGAATGGAAAATGGAAATAGGATGCTGGGTATAGGAAAATTTAGGTATTCAATGAGGCTAAGCCCTGTAAAAATTTGAGCGGTATTGCCTTACTAGAAAAAGCATATTTTTTGATTTTAATAATTAGGTAGTCAATTTTCAATATAAAAAAAAACATCATAATCGGACTTTTTATTTTTTGTAGTAAGAACGGAAAGTCGCACAAGGATGCGGGGTATAAGGAAAATTAGGTATTCAATAGGGCTAGACTCTGTGAACGTTTTGAGCGGTGTCACCCCACTAGCAGTATGTTATTTTTTGATTTTAAAAATTAGGTACACTATTTTCACAACGACCTACATCGGTTTTTCTTTTCTGGAGTCAGAATGGAAAATGGAAATAGGACGCTGGGTATAGGAAAATTTAGGTATTCAATGAGGCTAAGCCCTGTGAAAATTTTAGCGGTATTGCCTTACTAGAAAAAGCATATTTTTTGATTTTAATAATTAGGTAGTCAATTTTCAATATAAAAAAAAACATCATAATCGGACTTTTTATTTTTTGTAGTAAGAAAGGAAAGTCGCACAAGGATGCGGGGTATAAGGAAAATTAGGTATTCAATAGGGCTAGACTCTGTGAACGTTTTGAGCGGTGTCACCCCACTAGCAGTATGTTATTTTTTGATTTTAAAAATTAGGTACAATATTTTCACAACGACCTCAATCGGTTTTTCTTTTCTGGAATCAGAATGGATAATGGAAATAGGACGCTGGGTACAGGAAAATTTAGGTATTCAATGAAGCTAAGTCCTGTGAAAATTTTAGCGGTATTGCCTTACTAGAAAAAGCATATTTTTTGATCTTAATAATTAGGTAGTCAATTTTCAATATAAAAAAAAAACATCATAATCGGACTTTTTATTTTATGTAGTAAGAACGGAAAGTCGCACAAGGATGCGGGGTATAAGGAAAATTAGGTATTCAATAGGGCTAGACTCTGTGAACGTTTTGAGCGGTGTCACCCCACTAGCAGTATGTTATTTTTTGATTTTAAAAATTAGGTACACTATTTTCACAACGACCTACATCGGTTTTTCTTTTCTGGAGTCAGAATGGAAAATGGAAATAGGACGCTGGGTATAGGAAAATTTAGGTATTCAATGAGGCTAAGCCCTGTGAAAATTTTAGCGGTGTTGCCTTACTAGAAAAAGCATATTTTTTGATTTTAATAATTAGGTAGTCAATTTTCAATATAAAAAAAAACATCATAATCGGACTTTTTATTTTTTGTAGTAAGAACGGAAAGTCGCACAAGGATGCGGGGTATAAGGAAAATTAGGTATTCAATAGGGCTAGACTCTGTGAACATTTTGAGCGGTGTCACCCCACTAGCAGTATGTTATTTTTTGATTTTAAAAATTAGGTACACTATTTTCACAACGACCTCAATCGGTTTTTCTTTTCTGGAGTCAGAATGGAAAATGGAAATAGGACGCTGGGTATAGGAAAATTTAGGTATTCAATAGGGCTAGACTCTGTGAACGTTTTGAGCGGTGTCACCCCACTAGCAGTATGTTATTTTTTGATTTTAAAAATTAGGTACACTATTTTCACAACGACCTCAATCGGTTTTTCTTTTCTGGAATCAGAATGGAAAATGGAAATAGGATGCTGGGTATAGGAAAATTTAGGTATTCAATGAGGCTAAGCCCTGTAAAAATTTGAGCGGTATTGCCTTACTAGAAAAAGCATATTTTTTGATTTTAATAATTAGGTAGTCAATTTTCAGTATAAAAAAAAAACATCATAATCGGACTTTTTATTTTTTGTAGTAAGAACGGAAAGTCGCACAAGGATGCGGGGTATAAGGAAAATTAGGTATTCAATAGGGCTAGACTCTGTGAACGTTTTGAACGGTGTCACCCCACTAGCAGTATGTTATTTTTTGATTTTAAAAATTAGGTACAATATTTTCACAACGACCTCAATCGGTTTTTCTTTTCTGGAATCAGAATGGAAAATGGAAATAGGACGCTGGGTATAGGAAAATTTAGGTATTCAATGAGGCTAAGCCCTGTGAGAATTTGAGCGGTATTGCCTTACTAGAAGTAGCATATTTTTTGATTTTAATAATTAGGTAGTCAATTTTCAATATAAAAAAAAAACATCATAATCGGACTTTTAATTTTTTGTAGTAAGAACGGAAAGTCGCACAAGGATGCGGGGTATAAGGAAAATTAGGTATTCAATAGGGCTAGACTCTGTGAACGTTTTGAGCGGTGTCACCCCACTAGCAGTATGTTATTTTTTGATTTTAAAAATTAGGTACAATATTTTCACAACGACCTCAATCGGTTTTTCTTTTCTGGAATCAGAATGGAAAATGGAAATAGGACGCTGGGTATAGGAAAATTTAGGTATTCAATGAAGCTAAGTCCTGTGAAAATTTTAGCGGTATTGCCTTACTAGAAAAAGCATATTTTTTGATTTTAATAATTAGGTAGTCAATTTTCAATATAAAAAAAAAACATCATAATCGGACTTTTTATTTTTTGTAGTAAGAACGGAAAGTCGCACAAGGATGCGGGGTATAAGGAAAATTAGGTATTCAATAGGGCTAGACTCTGTGAACGTTTTGAGCGGTGTCACCCCACTAGCAGTATGTTATTTTTTGATTTTAAAAATTAGGTACACTATTTTCACAACGACCTCAATCGGTTTTTCTTTTCTGGAATCAGAATGGAAAATGGAAATAGGACGCTGGGTATAGGAAAATTTAGGTATTCAATGAGGCTAAGCCCTGTGAAAATTTGAGCGGTATTGCCTTACTAGAAGTAGCATATTTTTTGATTTTAATAATTAGGTAGTCAATTTTCAATATAAAAAAAAACATCATAATCGGACTTTTTATTTTTTGTAGTAAGAACGGAAAGTCGCACAAGGATGCGGGGTATAAGGAAAATTAGGTATTCAATAGGGCTAGACTCTGTGAACGTTTTGAGCGGTGTCACCCCACTAGCAGTATGTTATTTTTTGATTTTAAAAATTAGGTACAATATTTTCACAACGACCTCAATCGGATTTTCTTTTCTGGAATCAGATTGGAAAATGGAAATAGGACGCTGGGTATAGGAAAATTTAGGTATTCAATGAAGCTAAGTCCTGTGAAAATTTTAGCGGTATTGCCTTACTAGAAAAAGCATATTTTTTGATTTTAATAATTAGGTAGTCAATTTTCAATATAAAAAAAAAACATCATAATCGGACTTTTTATTTTCTGTAGTTAGAACGGAAAGTCGCACAAGGATGCGGGGTATAAGGAAAATTAGGTATTCAATAGGGCTAGACTCTGTGAACGTTTTGAGCGGTGTCACCCCACTAGCAGTATGTTATTTTTTGATTTTAAAAATTAGGTACACTATTTTCACAACAACCTCAATCGGTTTTTCTTTTCTGGAATCAGAATGGAAAATGGAAATAGGACGCTGGGTATAGGAAAATTTAGGTATTCAATGAAGCTAAGTCCTGTGAAAATTTTAGCGGTATTGCCTTTCTAGAAAAAGCATATTTTTTGATTTTAATAATTAGGTAGTCAATTTTCAATATAAAAAAAAACATCATAATCGGACTTTTTATTTTTTGTAGTAAGAACGGAAAGTCGCACAAGGATGCGGGGTATAAGGAAAATTAGGTATTCAATAGGGCTAGACTCTGTGAACGTTTTGAGCGGTGTCACCCCACTAGCAGTATGTTATTTTTTGATTTTAAAAATTAGGTACACTATTTTCACAACGACCTCAATCGGTTTTTCTTTTCTGGAGTCAGAATGGAAAATGGAAATAGGACGCTGGGTATAGGAAAATTTAGGTATTCAATAGACTCTGTGAACGTTTTGAGCGGTGTCACCCCACTAGCAGTATGTTATTTTTTGATTTTAAAAATTAGGTACACTATTTTCACAACGACCTCAATCGGTTTTTCTTTTCTGGAGTCAGAATGGAAAATGGAAATAGGACGCTGGGTATAGGAAAATTTAGGTATTCAATAGGGCTAGACTCTGTGAACGTTTTGAGCGGTGTCACCCCACTAGCAGTATGTTATTTTTTGATTTTAAAAATTAGGTACACTATTTTCACAACGACCTCAATCGGTTTTTCTTTTCTGGAGTCAGAATGGAAAATGGAAATAGGACGCTGGGTATAGGAAAATTTAGGTATTCAATGAGGCTAAGCCCTGTGAAAATTTGAGCGGTATTGCCTTACTAGAAGTAGCATATTTTTTGATTTTAATAATTAGGTAGTCAATTTTCAATATAAAAAAAAAAACATCATAATCGGACTTTTTATTTTCTGTAGTTAGAACGGAAAGTCGCACAAGGATGCGGGGTATAAGGAAAATTAGGTATTCAATAGGGCTAGACTCTGTGAACGTTTTGAGCGGTGTCACCCCACTAGCAGTATGTTATTTTTTGATTTTAAAAATTAGGTACACTATTTTCACAACGACCTCAATCGGTTTTTCTTTTCTGGAGTCAGAATGGAAAATGGAAATAGGACGCTGGGTATAGGAAAATTTAGGTATTCAATAGACTCTGTGAACGTTTTGAGCGGTGTCACCCCACTAGCAGTATGTTATTTTTTGATTTTAAAAATTAGGTACACTATTTTCACAACGACCTCAATCGGTTTTTCTTTTCTGGAGTCAGAATGGAAAATGGAAATAGGACGCTGGGTATAGGAAAATTTAGGTATTCAATAGGGCTAGACTCTGTGAACGTTTTGAGCGGTGTCACCCCACTAGCAGTATGTTATTTTTTGATTTTAAAAATTAGGTACACTATTTTCACAACGACCTCAATCGGTTTTTCTTTTCTGGAGTCAGAATGGAAAATGGAAATAGGACGCTGGGTATAGGAAAATTTAGGTATTCAATGAGGCTAAGCCGTGTGAAAATTTGAGCGGTATTGCCTTACTAGAAGTAGCATATTTTTTGATTTTAATAATTAGGTAGTCAATTTTCAATATAAAAAAAAAAACATCATAATCGGACTTTTTATTTTCTGTAGTTAGAACGGAAAGTCGCACAAGGATGCGGGGTATAAGGAAAATTAGGTATTCAATAGGGCTAGACTCTGTGAACGTTTTGAGCGGTGTCACCCCACTAGCAGTATGTTATTTTTTGATTTTAAAAATTAGGTACACTATTTTCACAACGACCTCAATCGGTTTTTCTTTTCTGGAGTCAGAATGGAAAATGGAAATAGGACGCTGGGTATAGGAAAATTTAGGTATTCAATAGGGCTAGACTCTGTGAACGTTTTGAGCGGTGTCACCCCACTAGCAGTATGTTATTTTTTGATTTTAAAAATTAGGTACACTATTTTCACAACGACCTCAATCGGTTTTTCTTTTCTGGAATCAGAATGGAAAATGGAAATAGGACGCTGGGTATAGGAAAATTTAGGTATTCAATGAGGCTAAGCCCTGTGAAAATTTGAGCGGTATTGCCTTACTAGAAGTAGCATATTTTTTGATTTTAATAATTAGGTAGTCAATTTTCAATATAAAAAAAAAAACATCATAATCGGACTTTTTATTTTCTGTAGTTAGAACGGAAAGTCGCACAAGGATGCGGGGTATAAGGAAAATTAGGTATTCAATAGGGCTAGACTCTGTGAACGTTTTGAGCGGTGTCACCCCACTAGCAGTATGTTATTTTTTGATTTTAAAAATTAGGTACACTATTTTCACAACGACCTACATCGGTTTTTCTTTTCTGGAGTCAGAATGGAAAATGGAAATAGGACGCTGGGTATAGGAAAATTTAGGTATTCAATGAAGCTAAGTCCTGTGAAAATTTGAGCGGTATTGCCTTACTAGAAGTAGCATATTTTTTGATTTTAATAATTAGGTAGTCAATTTTCAATATAAAAAAAAAACATCATAATCGGACTTTTTATTTTCTGTAGTTAGAACGGAAAGTCGCACAAGGATGCGGGGTATAAGGAAAATTAGGTATTCAATAGGGCTAGACTCTGTGAACGTTTTGAGCGGTGTCACCCCACTAGCAGTATGTTATTTTTTGATTTTAAAAATTAGGTACACTATTTTCACAACGACCTACATCGGTTTTTCTTTTCTGGAGTCAGAATGGAAAATGGAAATAGGACGCTGGGTATAGGAAAATTTAGGTATTCAATGAAGCTAAGTCCTGTGAAAATTTGAGCGGTATTGCCTTACTAGAAGTAGCATATTTTTTGATTTTAATAATTAGGTAGTCAATTTTCAATATAAAAAAAAAACATCATAATCGGACTTTTTATTTTTTGTAGTAAGAAAGGAAAGTCGCACAAGGATGCGGGGTATAAGGAAAATTAGGTATTCAATAGGGCTAGACTCTGTGAACGTTTTGAGCGGTGTCACCCCACTAGCAGTATGTTATTTTTTGATTTTAAAAATTAGGTACAATATTTTCACAACGACCTCAATCGGTTTTTCTTTCTGGAATCAGAATGGAAAATGGAAATAGGACGCTGGGTATAGGAAAATTTAGGTATTCAATGAAGCTAAGTCCTGTGAAAATTTGAGCGGTATTGCCTTACTAGAAGTAGCATATTTTTTGATTTTAATAATTAGGTAGTCAATTTTCAATATAAAAAAAAAACATCATAATCGGACTTTTTAGTTTTTGTAGTAAGAAAGGAAAGTCGCACAAGGATGCGGGGTATAAGGAAAATTAGGTATTCAATAGGGCTAGACTCTGTGAACGTTTTGAGCGGTGTCACCCCACTAGCAGTATGTTATTTTTTGATTTTAAAAATTAGGTACAATATTTTCACAACGACCTCAATCGGTTTTTCTTTTCTGGAATCAGAATGGAAAATGGAAATAGGACGCTGGGTATAGGAAAATTTAGGTATTCAATGAGGCTAAGCCCTGTGAAAATTTTAGCGGTACTGCCTTACTAGAAAAAGCATATTTTTTGATTTTAATAATTAGGTAGTCAATTTTCAATATAAAAAAAAACATCATAATCGGACTTTTTATTTTTTGTAGTAAGAAAGGAAAGTCGCACAAGGATGCGGGGTATAAGGAAAATTAGGTATTCAATAGGGCTAGACTCTGTGAACGTTTTGAGCGGTGTCACCCCACTAGCAGTATGTTATTTTTTGATTTTAAAAATTAGGTACACTATTTTCACAACGACCTCAATCGGTTTTTCTTTTCTGGAGTCAGAATGGAAAATGGAAATAGGACGCTGGGTATAGGAAAATTTAGGTATTCAATGAGGCTAAGCCCTGTGAAAATTTTAGCGGTATTGCCTTACTAGAAAAAGCATATTTTTTGATTTTAATAATTAGGTAGTCAATTTTCAATATAAAAAAAAACATCATAATCGGACTTTTTATTTTTTGTAGTAAGAAAGGAAAGTCGCACAAGGATGCGGGGTATAAGGAAAATTAGGTATTCAATAGGGCTAGACTCTGTGAACATTTTGAGCGGTGTCACCCCACTAGCAGTATGTTATTACTAATCAATGCCAAACTGCATATCCGGGATGATGTTGTTGATTCATAGTCGCAGATAGAACCAGGTTTAACTAAAGTACAGTTTTAAACAATTTTGGCTCAATGAATACAGACCGATTTTAATTACAAATTGTTGGTTTTATATTTTTATAAGATAATTAAGTTGGTGTACTTCACAAATAGCTTCAAATAATTTGAAATGATAAACTTAACAAAATAGAATCAACATCCGAAAATTCAACTTAACCTATGTTTAACTTAGACACAGCTCTAAAATGACTACGAATACGCCCCTATGTGTCTTATGAAATAATAAGTGCGCGTAGATCAATAGTTTTCAAGTTTTTTTTGGGCAGATGGTGCTTATAGCGCAATTATCAAAATTCAAATGAACTAAAAACTAACTTGCCGATGGAGCTTAAATGTTCACAATATATTTGTTATGAAGTGAGAATTACACAAACTCATTCCATTTTGTTCGTATAGATTGCACTGAACACCAAAATCTAATAAAAGCTTAAACCTCTTTTTCGATTTTTTTTTAATTAAAACAAAACTTTGAGAATACATAAATACAATCACTACCACGGTGCTCAGCAGGTTCAAATTCACAAATTTACTGCTAGAAACACAGCAATTCGTATAGCTAGAAATAATTTAAGGAGGATCCCCCACTCGCCTCTCCTGTTGAATTTAGAGAAGGAGTGGTGAAAATTTGTATTAACTTTTGCATTTTGAAAAATTGATAATTATGTTGGTGTTGAACTTGATAACCTTTGAAGTACGTAAAGTTTGGCCCTTCCCAAAAGTGGTTATGTAGTTTACTAGCTCTTCTGACCTCATTCAAATACTTCAACCATTAAAACCAGAATTACAGCTTCCAAAGCCAAAACATATGGATTGGTTTTAAATAATTTTTTTAAATAACGATGTTTTTTCTAATGAAATTTAATGCGAAGCGAAGTATAAACATTCAAATTTACTGTTAGAAACACTGCATTACGTATAGCTAGAAATAATTTAAGGAGGATCCCCCACTCGCCTCTCCTGTTGAATTTAGAGAAGGAGTGGTGAAAATTTGTATTAACTTTTGCATTTTGAAAAATTGATAATTATGTTGGTGTTGAACTTGATAACCTTTGAAGTACGTAAAGTTTGGCCCTTCCCAAAAGTGGTTATGTAGTTTATTAGCTCTTCTGACCTCATTCAAATACTTCAACCATTAAAACCAGAATTACAGCTTCCAAAGCCAAAACATATGGATTGGTTTTAAATAATTTTTTAAATAACGATGTTTTTTCTAATGAAATTTAATGCGAAGCGAAGTATAAACATTCAAATTTACTGTTAGAAACACTGCATTACGTATAGCTAGAAATAATTTAAGGAGGATCCCCCACTCGCCTCTCCTGTTGAATTTAGAGAAGGAGTGGTGAAAATTTGTATTAACTTTTGCATTTTGAAGAATTGATAATTATGTTGGTGTTGAACTTGATAACCTTTGAAGTACGTAAAGTTTGGCCCTTCCCAAAAGTGGTTATGTAGTTTATTAGCTCTTCTGACCTCATTCAAATACTTCAACCATTAAAACCAGAATTACAGCTTCCAAAGCCAAAACATATGAATTGGTTTTAAATAATTTTTTAAATAACGATGCTTTTTCTAATGAAATTTAATGCGAAGCGAAGTATAAACAATTCCAAAATTTCAAAAATAAACACATACCTAAATAAAATAGTTGTGGTAGGAAAATTCGGGATAGTAAGTCATTTATTCTGAAACTTTAATCGTTATCCAATGAACCGTTAAAATAAAACTACACAATGATCTTTTTTTTTCTCCCACAAAAGAAAACGAACTTCCTTTATTGCTTTTGTAGTGGTTGTGATGTGATGTCTTCAAAATAACATCATCTAAATCCTTCTCATTTTCGATAATACAAAAAAGAGGCAGCCCATCATCTCAGCATAAACTAAACAATTTTTTCCTTCATGCATTATATAATATTGATTAATTAACTATGTATATTCTTTCTTTGATATTGATCCCTATACATCTTTCTGATCCACTTGAATAAATAACAATCCCATCTCATTCCAAACAAAAGCAACAACATCAACAAAAAATATCCCAAATAACATTATTTGCAATTCTTTTGTTAACCGATTTCATAAACAACGTTAGCATAAAATGTACATAGATATAGATTATAGTGGTTTTATATCAAGGAGAAAGAACTTAGAATTTTCTTTCTTTTTTCCTCATACAAAAATATTCAGTTTTTATTTAGATACAAGAAAATCCTCAATCTAAGTCTCAATTAGCAATTCTGTTGTTTGTGTTTTTGGTTTTGCGTTAATCTTAATCTGAAATGACTTAAAGTTTAGTTTATAGTCCATTTGATTCAATCAATTTTTAATGAAAACAGGAAAGATTGTGTGCGTGTAGAGTAGAGAGTGTGCTCTTGATCTAATATCCTTTCAGAATTAGGCTTTTATAGAGATACAATTTCATCAAAAATACCTACGAATGAATGGCTTGGGTTTAAGAAAACTTTATGATCCCTGATATTAATTGAAGATATATTCAAAACAAAAATCATAAATAATTAATTAAAAAGAAATATTTTTGGGGTTTTGTGGATTTGCCATTTAATTTTTAATTATTATTATTTTTTTTTAGTTGTTGCGGCAAGTTTTACATAAAATAGAAATGTATTTTCTGTATTTTGGAATTGCTATGAATTTCTTAAAATTTATTTATTAGCATTTAAATAGCTAAATATTAATTATTAGCATTTATGCAAAAAGAATAAACAAAATTCAAATAATTTCCTTGTATATTGGGCTTTAGCTTACAAACACTATTTTGTTAGAACTAAATTCGGGTTATCATGTTGGCCTGAAAATGGCTCTAAAGATTGGGATAAAACTTCGTAAAGCTACATGTTATCTCTAAGACAATTCTAATAAAACTTTATACCAATTTTTTGCCAAAAAATTCAAATAACGGAAATAAAGTTACTGATTTTTGAGCATATTGCCTTTTAAGGCATATTTCCGAATACCTCGTCATTGGCTTTGTTGATTTCACAGTTTTGTAATTTGCTACTCCTGTGTTATAATAAAAATTAGCACAAATATTTTTTTTACAAACAAAAAAATCAATAAAAAACTATATTGTTTTGTTTTTTTTGTTTACTTTTATTCCACATGTTTTTTTTTTTTCCAAAAATTCATAATGGCTATTTTAACTTGTTTAAATTATTTTGTCGGTATTAAAATATTATTGAAACATTATTATAAACCGTCAACTTCACATTCTAGTTCTAGCTACGAGAGCAAGCTTGTGCGTTGTATGTTTCTAGTTGGGTGATAAAACTTCGAGGTAGGTAAGACAAGGTTGAAAATAGAGTTTTTTAATGGTAACAGATATGCACTCGTAGAAAGCTAATTTTTTTTTAAACATATTTTCTTTTTTAAATTTTGAGCAGGCTTGAAAATTGAAAAATTATTAAATATGTTATCTTCATAATAAATTCGCATTGGAAATTTAATTTTGGGACGTTAAGGAAATTATGAATTATTTAAATATATTGCGGGGCGTATTCATAGTCATTTTAGACCTGGGTCTAAGATAAACATAGGTTTGGTTGAATTTTCGGACGTTGATTCTATTTTTTTAAGTTTATCATTTCAAAATATTTGAAGCTATTTGTGTAGTATACCAACTTAATTATCTTATAAAAGTATATAAACAACAATTTGTAATTAAAATCGGTCTGTATTCATTGAGCCAAAATTGTCTTAAACTGCAGTTTAGTTAAACCGGGGTCCATCTGCGACTATGAATATGCCCCATTGTGAAAGTTTTAGATTTTTAAGGTCAAATTTTTAATAGTGAGGTAAACCTCAGATAGGACTTTCTTATTCTTCGAAAAAAACAAACAAACAAAAAATAGTTTCTGTTGGTATAGCTTTTATATGCTGATAATTTAACTGATGATTGGAAAATCGACTCAATATTTTTCCTGATTTTTGTGTTACAGTCGACGCCGCTTATAGCGACCGCCAAGGGACCAGATGTGGTCGCAAGATGGAGCCAGATGTGGTTGCAATAGCCGGCGCGGCGGTCGTTATATCCGACTTACCGAGAAAATTAGTAATAAGAAAAAAACAGAAGTACCTACATAAGTATGCGCTTTTAAATTTTAGGAACAGAATAATTAAGAATCTAGTTAAATCCAATCGAGAAGAAAGGAATTTGTATGTATATTCGAACACCTATAGTTTTGAACTCTCAGTTACGGCTAGTTGCTATAAACGACGATTTTGGGGCGTAATAACCGACGATAAACTAACACAAATTGTATTAAAACCAACCAAATAAAAGAAAAGTGGTCGTTAAAACTGACTTGTCGTTATAAGCAACATCGTTATAGGCATGGCGTCCACTGTAATTGTACAAAAATATTGTTTTGCATACATTTCGAAAAAACCTAAGCGCACTACCAGAGTTTGTTCAGATTTTTAAAATGTTATTTAGAGGTCGCATGCATCAACTTTGTCAAAATAAATTTGTGACCATTTCTGCTAAACTAAATGGACCAATAATGAATTTTAGTAACGACTTAAATATTTAAGTAAGGGGCCAGTTATAGCTATCATTGAAATTCATCATCATTGATTTTGAGACCCTTCGAAAGTTTAATCATTGAATATTTTAATGCAGAAATATAGCTTACGACTTCAAAATTATTTCTCCTCCAAAAAAAAAAAATTATTTTGACCCATATCTTCCCCAGAACGTAACTTTAGATTTTTTCAATGATCATGGGTAAGGTAATTCATCATTGAAAAATTAAAAGTCATTTTATGAGAAAAGTTGTGCAAAATTGAATTTTGTTTTACCTAGAAATAATTATTAAGTCAATTAGCTTTACTTTGGCATCAACATAATCATTCATTTTTTCTTCAAAATCTCTCAAAATTGACAATTAGTTTTTTCAATGATGGTTTTCAATGATAGCTATAACTGGCCCCTAAAATGGACCATAATTGTACCTGCTCTAAATAATAAGCCAACCATGGTATGACTTAAATATTTAGTCGGACCCTGAATAATGAATATTACATGGTAGGACTCTAAAATATGAAACATATCTAACATGTATGGTTCACTTTTTATATATATGTATATTTTCCTTTAATATTTAAGTCGTTACTAAATTTGATTATTGGTAGGGTCCAATGAGAAATATGCGAAAAATAATTGCAACCCCTAATAATTTTAATGCCGAGTTATTCCCATAATGTGTGACATAAAGCTCTACACAGCGTGTAGGTTGGGTTTGAGACAATAGAAACATCGTATGGAAGGAAGGGGGTACTCCGTCTTAAAACAGAAAGAATTTTTTTGGAAAATCAACGGTAACCTATTCTATCTAATATTCTAAAAAATAATTTTTTTTGTGAACTGTTCTTGAAAAATTAATTTTAAAATTCAAAATTTTGAAAAAAAAAACAAAATCAAACTAATTTTTTTAATAATTGTACGTATATTATGTACTGTTATTGTTTTCGAAATGCAATTTTCTCTTATCAATTATTAGTCAAACCCTGTAAACTGGATGGTTCTAAGAAATTACTTTAAGAAAACAATAAACAAATAAAGAAAACTACTTTTTAGTAAAAGCAAAAACATATTTTTTTCTTCTTCAAAATCTTGACTCTCAAAATTATTTTTTTTTTCAAAAACACTTAAACAACTTAATTTTAACATAAATAAAAGAAGGCTGTGCAAAATTGTGTATATACTTATCTTTCTTTTTTAATTCAATTTTAAAATTCAAGTCTAAAAATTTGCCCCTCTTCTATGTTTTTTTATTGTCTCTATCTAGCTTATAGTTACGCCTTAGCTTTTTGTCACACCCACCGTCCGTATGCAGATCACGGATTTGTGAGTTGATTTGTGAAAGGTTTCATAAATTTCAATTTAAAACCTTTACAAAATTTGTAACGTTAAATTAAAGTTAATATTAATATAATATGAAGATTTAATATTGCAAAACTTCAACAAGTCGTTTTTAAAAAACCGTATTTTCAAAAAATTAAATTGATCGTTTTGGTATGCAATATTAGTTAAACTTTCTAAGATCTTTTGTATAAAGAAAATAATTTTAATGGGTTCATCATCGTAGTGAGAAAGTTGAAAAATACTTTTAAGAATCCACACAATTTGTTACCAAAGCTCTTTTGAAGCTGTTTTGGAGAAAAAATGATTTGCCTGTTTTTCAATATTTTTGTATGGAATATACCATTATTTTAGCTTCTAGGAACATGTTTTTTTTTTTTGTAATTCTAGGAAATCTTAACAAACTACCTTATACCGAATTTCACATAAATTGACCATATCATTTTTAAAAAAATTTGTTTATAAAAAAAATTATTTTTTTGTTTAAATTTTCAAAAAATATTTTTTCAAACATTTTTTTTTACTATTTAAACTTTTTTTTCAACTATTAAAACTTTGTAGCAGGGACTGTTTTAAGTGATAGTCTTTTCTGGTAGTTGCTATTGGAAATTGATAGGTCTAAATCACCTTTCTGGTAGTTGTTATTAAACACTCAACCTTTCTTCGACCACATCAACACAAAGTTCTTCATAGAATGCCAATACTCAATCACAGTGCAGATCTGCTGCGAATTTATCGGGATTATCTTAGTACAGAAAACGTGTTTAAATTTTATCTGATCTCAAAATTTTAAACAGATATAACGTACCTATTACCCGTACAGAATAAGCGCACTTGGTTGTGTTGCCTCAACGAATTCACATGCAATTCCAATTGAAACCTTATTTTTTTAGGGCAGTATTTATAATTTTTCAACAATTTTTTTTCAATTACTCAACTGCGACAAAGAATTGGAAAGCAAGCAAATGAAACAAATTTCAGCATCAGCCTTTTGACACCAAAAGTGAGGAACTTGTAGAAAAAGTTCAAATTTTAATTACAAAATTATGCATCTGGCGTCACTTTTAGTTTTTCCAAAATTTAATTATTTTTAACTCTTATTTGGCGAAAAATTGGAAAGTATTTCAGATAGCGCGGTAAAAATACCCTCAGTAAGAACAACTAAATTAAGAAAGTGTTGATAAAATAGCAAACCAATAGACGGGTTACGTCTACTAAAAAACTATTTAAATCGAAACGAACATTTTCTGTATATTTTTGTTTAATAATGATTTTTTGGTAGTTCTGATTTTTTCTTAAAACAGTCCCTGCCTTGTAGGATCTATGATCAATTCAATCGTAGGAAACTTTTTCAAAAAAATAATATATTTTCTTTGCTTTAAAACATTTTTAGTGCAGGCACCATTAATTTTGGTCCTAACCTTGTACCTCCTTAGTTTAAAGAAAATTCATGCAGCCGTTAAGGGTGCAGCCGCGAGGACAGTTATACAGCATTGCAAGACTTTTTTCGGCTTCCCTATTATCGTAATAGGAAGTTTGAGTAAAATCTCGAGTTCAATTTTTTATGAATCCATGACTTGACATAACATAACCTACTACCTACATTATGTATGTCGTTAATAAAAACGAAACATTAGTGCACCCAAATGTACTATGCATCTTCATAAGTTCCAAGTTTTAAGGATCTAGCTGGGGTGGAATCGGCTAAGCTGATAGCTGATTATCAAATTTTTGACTGTCATTTTGACGATTGCTTTCTCTATCTTTGTCTATAGAATTGTTATAGACAGCTATCTTAAAAACGACAATCAACAAAAATTGATAATCAAATTTGCTTAGCCGATTCCACCCCTGGATTGTACATATAAACGGACGTCATATCAAAAAACAATATTTTTGACATCTCCACGAAAAGAGTACAATATTTAAAACTTATTTTAGCGTGAATTTTGTATTTTAGTGAGCTACAATGTCAAAAGAGACAAGAGCAAATGTCACAACACAAGGAAACTAACCTAGTACTAAATGTATCAGCACTATTGAAAAACCCTTTATAAATCATATTTCAAGTAGTCTAAATTTCCCAAATCCTGTGCGTATATTTTTTTTTAATCCGTTCAACAATGTTCATATCGTATTTTTCCTATATTTCATTTTATAAACCATAACTATTGTCAGCAGACAAGTGACATCTAATACGTAGTAAAACACAAGTTCAAAAGTTCATGCAATCGATTTGAGTTGAGCTACTTTATTTGCTTCTTCTTCTTCATCTCCCTTCTATTTTTTCGTTAACCTGTATAAAGTATCGTATGCGTATATTTGAAAAAAAAGAAGATTTATTGCACCATTTGTTTCACAAAATACCAATACTTGTGTGTTAGAAATTGTTTGGTTTTTGTTTTTTTTTTTTTCCTTAAACGAAAAACAACACCATCTGTAAATAAATTGCAAATCGCTATAGAACTGGAATGAGGAATTCACAACACATAAATCTTGAATCTGCTATTGTTAGATGAATTATTATACTTGTATGGGTTTTATCGTCTATATTGTAGCGCCTTCTCCAAAACCAATTTCATTTCCATTACAATTCTATGTAAATAAAAATTGAAATAATTTTAAAAACCGCCTTTATAAAAAAAAGTTTCTGTTACTTGAACATATTTATGTAAATGTTTCAATAAAGTTTTGAAGATAATATTAAACCAAATAATTTCTAAAAGTTCAAAGTCTTATTCTTATTTTCACTTTAACAAAAAAAAAAAAAAAAACAAATTCTTTTATTAAACTTTCATAAAATAATGTATGTAACTTGTGCAAGCATCAACGACGACGACACACGCAACTTTGCAAACTTTGCATAAATAAAATCATCGCTGATTTTTATTTTCTTACATAGGTACTTTTCTAGCGCAGCAACTTTTCAAAATCCTTATTGGGATGATCACTTTCCAGTAAAATAAATCTTGAAAAGTACACTCAAACTATTTGCATAAGTCTTGAACAAAGTTTTATCGAATTTTTCCCTAATCCACTGAAACAGTATGTTCGGTACAATAACTTACGGCATCCTACGAGTCCTACTACTATATATCCTTCAAAGTCTCCCCGGAAATGCAGATGAAAAATTAAATGCAAAAAATAAAAAAAAAAAAATAAGTTTATTACTTCTTAGCCATAGAAGAAAAAATAATAGAAAAAAAGATGTAAAAAAAAGGACGATGGCTATGGAAAAATATACATACGTATATCTTGCGAAGGACTATTATGTTTGTGACAGATGTGGATAAGAAATTAAGGCTATCACTTTGGGGACGGAGATGTTTCGAACAGAACCTCAGAACAATTTCACTCACGGGCGATCACTTTTTTAATTTTTTTTTTTTGTATAACAAACTACTGCAAACTTGCTACATAAAAATTGAAAATGAACACAAAACTTAACAGAAACAGACGAGGTTTCATGACAGAGAAGGATTCTACGAATGATTGAACAATAATATGCACTTTTCAAGTCCTTGAAATACTACTGCCAAAACTTCAAATTCATCTGTAATAAGCTGCTATTTTGTAACGAAAAAAAATAAGTCATTCAAATTCAATACATAATTCAGTTTTCTTTTTAAATGCATACCAAAAAGAAAAAAAAAGAAACTGAGTCCTACAGCTTGCATAAGCAATTTCGTAGTCGTTGAATTTCTTTAAGTATTTTTGTTCCATTAAAATCATTCATATTTAAATTTTTGAAAAAAAAGGAAACAATTTTATGGTAAATATTTATTATGTTCTTGAAAATGCTACCACAATAAGTAAAAGTAAAGAGGAAGGTGATTCATTTGTTCCGTAGTGAATTAATTTTAAAATATCAAAATACGAAAATGAAGCCCTTCTAGGAAACATACCTTTTTATGTACATAATTAAGGTACATCATACGAAAACCGCCTTTATAATAAAAGTATGTTTTTATTGAAAATCTGAATTTTAAAAATCGAAATCAGTTTCAAAGAAATTGATTTAGGTACCAAATACACTGTAGTATGAGGATAATATTATAACGTTCGTTGCTTATGTAAACACCGGAGGATAAAGCAAATAAAAAAATTTATGCTTGAAATTTGAAGCCAAATATTAAAAAATTAAATAATTTTAACTTTAAATACTAACGTCCTTATAATCGTATTATTTTTGGTGAAAAAAACTTTCAGTCAAATCTATAAAGAAATTTTAAAGGCTTCTTAACTCTAAACTACCTCTAAACATCACTTAAGTGTGAAATCGATATCTATAATCAATTTCCACATTTAAGCAACGTAACTTAAACACCTCTTAACTTAAACGTCATCCACCGCGTTTAAGGGATACTTACAGCCAATTTAAATATATTTTGACACAGAATTGTTGTTTTTTTTTTTTATTACAAAAAAAATTGCGTTCGTTCAGTAAGGTGATATTTTATGTATGCATTGTGCGTGCAGGAGGACTTGTTTGTTTTTTAATGGAAATAATATTAAAAATAATCTGCATTCTTTTAAATAAAATAAGTTGCTGAAATTCATTGGATTATGTTCCCACCATCAATATACATAATAGGAAAGAGATTTGTGAACACACAACAACAACAAAAAATCCTCTTCTGTCTCCTGTGATTGACTATGCATACAGCATACCTACATACATACACCCAGATGCTTCTCTTTCTGTTTGATTATGTATGCGCTCTTTCCTGTATGCTTTTTTTTTTGTTGCAACCTGACAGAAATAGCATGAGAGTAAAAAATGTACTAGAAACTTGTAGAAGATTTGTCAATTTTCTTGCGTTACGTTACATTACGCTTGTTTAGTTAAGTATGCATAGAATATTGATTATAAATACAAATTTAAGTAGCGTCATTTAAAGGCAACTTTAATATTTAAGCAAGCTTAACTAAATAACTTCTAAAAGGCATTTTAAGATAGACTTATAGATACGGCTGTTAATATCTAGTTTACCAAAAACACACTTCCACACTGAACCAAATCCTTACGTAAATCCAACGAAAAACTTCATCTATTCAACGATTTTTTAATTACAATTCAGCAGCTGTTGAGCTTCGTTATCTCAACTATTAGTCATTCGTTCCTTAATAAATGCGTTCGTCAAACAACGAATTTTTGTTGAGTCAATGCAATATTTACATTGGTCACTTTAAATTTTCATTAACGAAATTTTCGTTGACTCAATGAATTTATTCCATTAAATTGTGATATTTTTCGTCGAGCCAATGAAAAGATTTTTCATTTAGTTAACGAATTTATTTTATTATTCAACGTAAAATGCATTCGTTGATTAAATATTTTTTCATTAAGTCAACAAATTCATACGTTATGATTATGACTTATGAATGGCGTTGTTATGACTTTATTTTTTGTATAAGATTTTTCTTTTAAATTTATTTAGTTCACACATGAATCTTTTTAAAGAATCTACTAGTGAACTAATCAAAAAAATAGCGTGTTGACAAGGTTTGTGTGGCACGTTGTCAACACGCAATTTTCTTTTGTGTTCTTGTCATTTTTGTAAAATTTTTGACAAGATCCAAGTTTGAACTCAAATTTATTTTGAGTTAATTTTGATTTTCATTAATTGACTCTTCTTGCTTTGACTTAGTTATTTTACATTACACAATGGAAAATGTTCATAATTGAATGAGCTTTCTCGTTGAGTAATCGTAAAGTGACAACATATTTTCATTAATGTGTTTAGTTGTATCATGATAGCTTACATCATAATAAACAATTGACTTTTAAGACAAGAGATAATTAAGCCATCATCAACAAACATATTTTTTTAAAATAAGTGTTTTATTGGGCCAACGAATTTAGCGTGGAGTCAACAAAAACTCAGAAAGAAAGAAGACAACGCAAAGAATTTCACAACTTTACGAAGAATATTAATTTAAGTGTATTTGGACAGGTATGAATCTTAGTAAAACTACTTTTACTTGTTTTTGAGATTTTTTTCTGAAAATCGAAATTTTGAATTTTTTCTTACATCAAACCAAAACTTGTTCATTGGAGCAAATTTTAAATTGCACAAAAAAAGTATTTATACATATTTTTAATCTCAACGTCCTCAATTGCTTTATATTACAGACAATACAAACATTTCCAAAACCACTGACAGACTACCCAAATACAAAGCTTTTAAATTGAAATCAATTTCGAGTGCTAACATTTAAAAGAAATAATAACATCCGTGACATTCGCATACAAATGATGAGGCCATCAAGTAAGCTACCTATATTTTTTGATTTCCAGATGTTTTATGTTCAAGCACAAACCACAAAAATCCAATTTAAAATAAAACAAATCCCATTAAAAGCTTCATGATTTTTCTTTTTTTTCTTTTTATTTCTTTTAGGATGTTGACGGAAATTTAAATATGTCTATCACTTTCATATTAATACGCAGAGAGTGGATAGCTTTTGAAATTTACAAACATTTTTAGTGGTTACTTAAACAATCTAAAATCTGTATATTCAAACACCACCACGACAATAATCAAGTTTTTTTTTTGTCAATTTAAATGGATGTCACTTAAAAAAAATGGGCACGAAAAAAATTTTTATATTCAAAATTGTTTAAATTGTAAGGGACCACTTTTATAAATTTTTTTTGTTGAAACCAGTGTAGCCGTTAATGAGAAGTTTGAAAACAAAAAAATCAGTTCTATGACAGGTAGGTACCGTTAACAACAGTTATTAGTAACATTTGTTCTTATCAAAATATTGGCCGTGCCTTTGATAGTCATTCACATTTTTTTTTATCAAAATTGTTACAGCCGTTTTTGAGATAAATTACTTTTTTTTATAATCGTTGTATTTTCAGGAACAGTTATTTTTGAGCTAAAAAAAAATCCTTCTAGAGAATCTCCAAAAAACCTTTATAGTCCAAAGTTTAAAGAACATCGCTTCAGTAGCTGCAAGAACATTTTCGAATTTCTTCTATAGGCAATCAAATAAAACACACCAAATTTGAAGCGAATCCGTCCAACGGTTTAAACTCTAGCTCGATGTACATCAGGATGCACAGGAAAACAGACCACATGGCTTCTTGAAGAAAATCACTTTTTTGGGCTTCTCCATCATCGTTATGTTAGTTTTGATTAAAACCTACACTTTTTTCTTACACGAAACCAATACTTGCCCATAGAGTAAGTAAAAATAACAAAATGGATTGAGCCATTTACGAGATAATTGGGAATTAGACAAAACTAAGAATTTTTTTTCAATACATCATGTCATGTCATAATCATATTTTCGTTTAGTGAATATTTTGTCAAAAATTTGAAATACAGTTTTCTTGCCGTCACTTTAAAAATTATAAATACAAAGTTAAATCAAAAATCTTTAAAGTCGATCGTGTAAACCGAATAGTTGTTTGACAAACTACCCGTCCTATATATAAACTGCCACTGAAGTAAAACTTTTTTGGAAATTTTCGTTATGTCTGATTTGTATTAAATTCTAAATTTGTACACAAGAAGTTAGTAGGAAAAGTGCTTAGGGCCACAGGAAAATAGATAGGTACATTGATAGATAGGTATATTGAATTCGTTTTTTTTTTTTGTTTGTGTTGGGTAGGTACAGTTACAAAAGCATAATCTCCAAATCGAAAATCTCATGCCCTTATCCAAAATCCCCAAATTTGTGCTGACAAAGCTAAAATCTCCAATTCAAAATCCCCATATCCAAAGTTTACAAAACCAAAATCCATTAACTCCCAAGTAAAACTACGCAAATCCAAAATCCTCATATCAGAAATTTACAAAACCTAATTCAAAAAACCCCAAAGCGTTATTCACAAAACTTAAATCCCTGAATGAAGAATACACAAAACGGCAAAAACAAAGATCGAAAATATATCTTATTCCACAATTTTCAAATTTATAATCTGTAAACTTAAAATGTCTATGTTCTAAATCCTCAACACCAAAATCCACAAAAAATATTCACAAAAATCCTCACATCCAAATTTCATAAAACCAAAATCCACAAACTCAACATTCTGAAAATCCCTAATCGACACAGCCTACCAAAATCCCCAAAACAAGAATTCTCACATCCAAAGCTAAAAGGACCAAAATCAGTTAGCTTAACATCCACAATACAAAAATCCTTAAATCAAAATCAACATTCCGTTTTCCAAAGTCTACAATAACCAAGCTAATCCGCACAAAAATAAAGTCTCTGTACAACCAAAATCCTCACACCCAACATCCACAAAAATAAAATTGCAAAACTCAAATCAACTAAACGGATTTTAAATATAAGTGGTCAGTAAGTAAATGGCGAGGCAGCGTCAGTAAAATCACTAAAAGCGGGTCAATAAATCAAATTGATGGATTTACTTTTTTAATGAGAAATTTAAATTTAATGGAGAGTTAATTAATTGGTACTATTCTAACCCCTAATTTATTCACTCTCTGTGAAATTTAAAATCGGCAATCAAAATGGAAAATTTATTAAATTTTTATAAAACTTCGAATAAAAATATTTTAAATGGCGACCTAATTTTAGTTGGGAGTTGATTCACTCCCTTTTCAATAAATTTAAAATCGCCATTTAAATTTTTAATTTAACAGAGAGAAAATAAATTGAGACTTAATCCCAATATATTTAAAATCGAATTATAAAAATAGTAATTAAAATTTTTAATTCTGATTATAAATTTGATCGAGAGTTAATAAATTGGGGCTTAGCTTCAATTTATTCACTCTCTGTTTAATTTAAAATCGCAATAACATGGGAGACTTATAAAATTTTTATGAAAATTTAAATTAATCACATTTTTAATGGAAATTTTAAATTTAATGAGAATTAAGTAAATTGGAGCTAAGAGCTTTAAATTTTAATTGTAGTATTTTCTAAAAAAAAAATTTCATTTGGAAAAGACAATTAAGTGCTTCATCACCTTGAAACGTCTCAATTGTTTCTCCTTATCGTTAAAATCTGGTTCTCGGTATATAAAGGTAAAATCGATTTGATCATTATTTTAGAAGTAAGCAAAGAAAAACTAATATTTCCCCTATAAAAATCTTCCTTCTGAACAAAATCTTCTCTAAATAGACACATAAAAAGGAACATAACATTTTCTTATCTATAATTTGACAAGCAAACACTTCCTATACTTTAGGGTTCACTTCAATAATATTTAAGTAGTATCACCAGATATTGTGATATATTTTTATTTTTCCAAACAGAAGCTCTCTTCAAACGAACAAAACAAATCAAACAAAAATACATCCCTGAAGGTAAAAAACAAACAAACGAAAAATAAGAACTTGCATTACCTACATATCACTGAGTTTTATTTTTATGATTAAAAGGAAGTCCTTTTTGTCATTGAATAATAAAGCAAGAGAAGCTTATCAAAACTTCTCACTCAACCTATAAACAGAGATATAAAAAAAAAGTTTCACTTTCCCTCCTTAAATCTGATAAAATCCATTTGAAGTGAACATCACACAATTGTTGTTGTTGATTTTTGTTATTGTTAACATTGGGAGATGGTATGATTTTGATAATCCACATCCTTTTTTCATGGATTTCATTCTCGTAAAAAAAGGGCAATTTGTCCTTGGGGGACAGAATACAGAAATACCACACAAAACAAATCGAGGTTTTCGTTTCAAGTAGGAAACAAATCACAACCATTTAAGGACTCTTATAGTTTCCCACATTATCATCAGCCATCTAGTGGCATCACAATTTGTTACGTTTTTAATTGTATGAATCTGTGACTGGGTGACTGCGGGGTTAATACTGGTAGAAATAGGGATTTTGTCATGGAATTTCTCGCTTTTGGCAAATAAACGCAGAATTTGGTCGCGGAATTGTTTTTAGTGTAAATTCCATTCATCCATTCAATTCGTGTGAAATTTGCGCGTCTTTTTCCAAAAACAATTCCCAAATACGAATAGTAAAAGCTTGCTCTAATAATAGCAAACGCGAACACACATTCCGTTAAAATGTCACATTAGTTTGTGGCAAAAGTCTCTAACAAACACAAACCTTTTTCAACACACGCCCGCCCCCTCTTCACTTATTCTGACCACGGTGGGTATTGAAATTTATTTGTAGCTGCAATTGCCATTAAGTCGCCGCAAAATGGTAAAATCGTAATGCGAATAATTTGAAATTTTCAGGAAATCAAATTTCCAGTGTCGCTAAATGCTAAATAAAGCTAGTTGGACCGCGACCTATTATTTTGAGTCACATGCCACAACACTCTCTTTTTCGGGTCGTTCTCTATGACAAATTCAGCGACCGTGTGGTTTGAATGGATTGAGTTGGGAGGGGGGGAGAGGGGTTGTTGGATAGTTTTTGACAGCACTGGGAGGCACATACAAATCGTTGTTGTAAAAGATATTGTTGGCCACCAGATTGCTATAAAATATTTATATAGATGGTTGTATTTACATCCAGGATATTTGGATACGTGGAATATTTAAGCGAAAATCGATTGATATAAGGATACGCAGGGGGATGTTCATTCTGATGATGCTGAAGTACCATAACATTAACATCAACGCAACTAGCAGCCTCAAAAATGTGTATAAACCGTTTTTATGGAGATTATTGCGGTATGGTGGTATGTACAAGGCTGTTAGCGTTAATCAATTTTTGAATGATTTCGAAGTGCACACAACGAGGGCATTCAAGAGTGATTTAACCGAAGGATCTAGGTGGTCCCTGAGGGGAGGGGCAGGTGGTTCGGAATAGTGGTAGAAAAGTAAAAGTTGAAGCAAAAGATAAATACATCAGCAAACGTGCTGAAGGTTTTTATATACGATGAACGTATACACCATCAACCACATTCACCGTTTCAAAATTGGGGTTTTTTTTAAAAGAAATTTATCTTGTTTACCTGAGTGCTGGTATTTGTATGCCCTTACCATCACTCCATACAAATGTGAATGAATGTACCCTTTGCGTATATTCAAGGGTAGGTATTTGGAAATGAACGTTTAGTGTATGGCAAAGGAAGTCATGCCCGTGCAAATTTGTTTGATTGGTTAAGAGTGCTGCTTGTCGCTATATTTCCCACAGTTGGTAAGTGGTGAAGGTGAGAGTGAATATTCTTTTTTTTTCGTTTTTTTTATTTTGCTGTGTGGGTCGTGCTTTCTTCAAGTTTCTTATATAATTTATTGAAAGACTTTGTGCAGACATGAGATCAGCATCATGATGATGATGAAATATACATGTTATAACTCATGCTTTAAGCTGCTAAACCAAAAAAAAAAAGAAAAACGAAGCAAAGGAAGGTTTAGTTCAGAGAGACAAAAGAGTAATTGATTGAGAGGCATTTATTATGTCGACACAAGTACTTTGCATGAAAAAATGATGTCAACACATAGGTACCTCTACCTTCTATACAAAAGAAATAGGATATAATTCTTTTTATATTAGCATAAGGAAGCATATTTACAGTGTGTTGGCCTTACACAAAAAAAAAAAACAAAAATTATTGCCTATTCAGAAGATTTTTATGAGATGGTTAGGAAAATTTAACTTGAACTTGAAACTGTACTTCTGATGATTTTTTTTTTGTAAGTCAAACAAAAAAAAATAAATTTTAATTTTAATTTTTCAGCAGGTTTGTCTACATCGAGAGAACTCTAGTAACTGCTTGAGTGATGAAAACAAAAATTTGTTTCATCAAATTGTTTACGCTCTGAAGTACAGGCTTCCAAAAACATCACTTCGTAAGCTTTTTCATTTCAAGTGGATGGAAAACAGAATTTGCCCAGCCTGCCCTAAAAAAAACCGTATATTCTTCACCCTCAAACAATCGTTTACGCTCTCAAGTACAGGCTTATACAAAATCACGGCGTAAGCTTTTTCAACTGTCCTACTCGGCTGGTAACTTTCCAAGTGGATAGAAAACAGAATTTGTCCAGCCTGTGCCCCAAAAAAAAAACGTATCTTCTTCACCCTCAAACAATCTACCAATTTCACTTACGTCCCTACTTTCCAAGGTCTTGGAAACGCTGATTAGTTTTCAGCTTCAGAAATATCGCGAACAACAAAAGCTTCTTAATGACCGGCAATATGTCGCTGTTCGTAGCAATATGTCCACTGTCCATCTGATGTGGTTTTATCTCATCGAGTAGTGGAAAAATGCGTTTGACAGATTTTGGCATCAATTTCATTTATTGAAAATGTGCGCATTTGGTATTGATGAACCTTTTCTTTGAACTAGACGGTTTCAATAAGTCTAAAATCCATAAAATAAATGCTGGTGTGCCGCAGGGCTCCATTTTGCCTTCCTTATATTTATAAATGAACTTCTGTCTGAAACTACTAATCTATTGAACTGTTTCGCTGATGACAGTGCACTCTCAATTTGTCTCCCCTTCTCGTCTGGATCTTATCTTGAAAGCATTTTTCTCTACAAAACTTGAGTAAAATTCTCATTTTTTTTTTTTAAATTAGCATTAGCATATTTATTGAACAATGATATTTACAATTTGACTTATAACTAGTTAGATACGATGACATAATACATTTATTGGCACATAGGGGGCCAAATTTTATACTATGTCTATAATTTAAAGGATTATAAAATATAAAATACATGTCCAAAAATTAAATCTAAAAGTAATCGGTTGACTTGATTGTCCTCGGGGTGTTCGATCCCGGTTGTCAAGTTGTGGTTTTGGTGGGGAGATGGGTTGACGTTTAGCCACGGTGATATGCTGACCCGTTTCAGCGTAGAACGAAACTGTTTGCTCGTCGTCTGTGATGATGTTGTTTTCCAGGATGTCCATCGTACTGAGGTATCTCAGCTCGGTTTGTCGTAAAATTCTTATGTTTGGCCAAGTGCTTGAAGAACCCTCTTGAGTCAATTGGATAGAACACAAAAGAGAGCTTTATAAATAATAGGCGATAGAACATTTGCAGAAACATTTGCATCTATTGAACACCTCCACAATGTTTCATGCCTTTCATTATTTTATCATTATTTGCATAAAAAGTGTTCTTCTGAAATATCCAGTTGCTTTCATCCCATAAAACATTTCAAGCATAATACTCGTGCGTCTAGGAATGCCCATCAGTTTATGCTTGATCCCAACTTCAGAAATAGGTACTGTTTAATATAGAGATTGTTTCTTCAGTCGCACTACACGAATGTGGAATGCTTTACCCGACTTCGACTTTCCCTCCTATTGCGATATTCAATTCAAAAAACAATGTGCATCGGTATATCCTTTTGAATGCTCTCCAACTTTCAAAACACTATAGTGCTATGTTAAAAACATTTTAAGGGTACTCATAACCCCTTGAGTAGGTAGAAAATATACATAGACAAAAGGAGGAGTCAATTTCAAACTTTTTGACAGCGTCGAGTTTAAAGTAAACTATGTTCCAGGCAGATTGGCTTTATTTTGCGAGCTGACAGAAGGTGTACTGTTGAAGACGAGCGTTGGAGTAAGAACGAACTAGTATTTCAAACGTTTTTTACAAACGGCAAAGAATATTTACTACTATACTGGGACATTGTAGGAATATTTGCCTTTTTGGTCATGCAAAAGAAGATACTCTGAAATGCACCAACTACAGAGGAATTAGTCTCCTAAACGTCGCTAAATCTTGTCGGCTGTCCCTTGCAACCGCCTAAAACCTTTTGTCGACGATCTGATCGGTCCCTATCAGTGTGGTTTTAGGCCATAAATGTCAACCGTGCGTCGATCAAATGTTTTCACACTCCGACAGATTTTAGAAAAAAAAACAGGAATTCCAGATCGATACACACCACCTCTTTATCGATTTTAAAGTCGCGTATGATAACGTGAAAAGGGACGAATTATACAGAGCCATGTCATATCACGGCATCCCTGCCAAACTCGTTCGCTTGTGCAGGATGACGTTGGAGAAATCTCGCTGCTCCATCAAAATCGGTAAGAACACTACCGAATCCTTTGATGTTGAGAAACGATTGAGGCAAGGTGACGCGTTATCATGCAACCTATTTAACATCGTTCTTGAAACAATTGTACGCAACGCACAAGTCAACAACAGAGCAGCTTGCGTATGCAGACGACATAGATATTGTCGGCAGAACAAAGCGAGCTGTTGCAGGCGCATTTGCGAGCATTGAATCGGAGGCGGCTAAAATTTGGCGGTTAATGAGGACAAGACAAAGTATATGCTGTCATTAAAAAAGGAATCTCATAATCGTCGACTCTGGAAAAATATCACGATAGACAAATATAACTTCGAAACTGTCAAGGACTTTGTCTAACTGGGCTTCAATATTACCTCACCAAATGACATCAGTGCAGAGATCAAACGAAGAATTACTCTTGCCAACAGCTGTTTCTTCGGGCTAAGAAGGCATTTAAGTAGTAAGGCCCTCTCTCAGAGAACTAAGGAGACTTTATACAAGATCCTAATCATCCCAGTCCTGCCCTATGGGGCAGAAGCATGGAAATTGAAAAAACCGGATGCAAGTCTTCCAGGGTGCTTTGAGGAAAGTTTCTTCGTGTGATTTTCGGTCCGGTGTGTATAGAAGGAGTGTTAATTCAACGGCGAGCTATACGGGCTGTACAGCGACGTTGACCTGGTCAAAAAGCTGAAAATACAGCGGCTGAGATGGCTGGGGCACGTGGAGTGTATATGAACAGCAACGCACCTGCCCGACGAGTCTTTGAATCCAGGCGCGAACGCAGGAAAAAATTTCGGGGGGGGTTTTAAACTGAAAACTCAAAAATTAAGAGTGAAATTGTATGGCGAGGATGTTAAATTCATACATTTCGGGGGGGGGGGGGGGGTTGAACCCCCCTGCGTTTGTGCCTGTTTGAATCCAACTCCTATGGTGTACGCAGCAGAGGAAGAACCCATAACAGGTGACACGTACAATTGGAGAACGACCTCAACCAATTCGGTGTGCGCAACTGGAAGCGCACAGAGCTAGCTAGAGGGGCTTGTCAGTTGAGGCCGTAGCCCCCCTAGGCTGTTAGCGCCATCTAAAGTAAAGTTAAGTAAGTCATGCCAAAATTGGTCAAACATGACCCTTACTGGTCTTTCCGGGTTTGTTGAAACTTTTTCAGATTTCCTCAGTATACAGGTGGCTTTATAACAACGGAAACTTACTTACCTCATCCTAAATACCATTTTACAGGTTAAATACAATTCACGAGTTGTCTTTGAAACCCTATTTGAGATAAAATGTGCAATTCTACAAAGAATCAAATACCTATGCTTGAATCACTATCGAAGAACCAGTTAAATTCCTGAAGAAAGTGTTGAGACTGTAATTTACTTCATACCTAAAAAACTACAAGAAACAAATCCCAAAAGCACCAACTTTTGTTCAAAGTTTTCTGTTAAATCATCAAGGAAATATGAATTATTATGTTAATAATATCTATTTGAAACATGACAAAATCTTTTACCGGAATTAATAAGATAGTCAGGAGCAGATAATTTCCATCATATCGTTAAGTAACGTGCTGATGCTGAAAAATGATCATCCACGCGCAATATTTTCCATATCAGGCTTCAAATTAAATTATAGTTCCATGCTCCATTGAAAACTATTTATGTTTTCTTTTCAAAACTTTTCAACATCATCCCACCTAACCAAACCATACTTGCGCTATAACAAATTGTTAGCTCAACTTTTTTGAAACAAAACTTGAAATTTCAAAATATATTCATGTGTATCTCATCATTAAACCCAAGCACATGATGGTTAAAAGTCTTGTAGTTTTTAACTACTCGCGTGTACGTACATGCAATAACACATCATTATATATTAAGCGTCATAATTAGAAGTTTCAAATTAGTTTCATTGCTCGTCGTTATGCGTTGTAAAAAAACTTTTCACTCTGTGAGTGTTTTTTCGCAAAAAAGGAGTCAACAGCGAGTTGAAGTCTTCGTCACCCACATAATATGCGTCGGTAAACTTTTGCTCGTCTTCTAAATTAATGTTGTTTACGTTGCGTTGGTATCGCTGATTTCAGGAACTGAGAGGTATATCGTTTGAATTTCATAAAATTCTATCGATGGTTAAATTATTCCTCCACCATTACCTTACCATCACCAGAGAGTAGAAGGTATTAAAATCATAACACTAAATTACAAAACACCGAGATTCCTGCAGAAAAATAAGAAAACCCTCAAGCATCATGATCCAACACGATGTATAAATATCTTTTCAAATATTCACAAAAACGACGCAAGAAGAAAAACCAGCATCAACAAATCTACATAAGTAAACAGAGTTATGCAAAGTTCATTTGCGTATTTTAGCACATTTTATTGACAAACATTTGAACAAAAGTTTATTCTAGTGTCTACGAGTATTCCCATTCCCATTAGTAGTTAGAGGGATCTTCTAAAGTGCCAGGCCAACAAAAACGAGAGAAGAAATAAAAATAACTTTATTAGCTGGGCTCAAAAGCTTCCTTTCTTTTCCGAATGGCGATATAGTCGTGTATCTTATGGTAGGTAACCTTATCGACGTCCAAGTCCTTTGCTCTTATCAATTGCACTATACTATAAGGATATCGAATGTAAGTCGAAATCCAAACAATTGTATCCCATCATACCAAACAAGAAACAACAAACGATTGTATTACCTCTTCTTCTTCTGCTCTCTCCGAATTCTTCGCCAATACCTTTTTTGGGGAAAAGCCTCTCAGGGCTAAGAAAGACGTTATCGATTCCATTGAGGATTCACACTCCACCACCTTACCTAACTTCACAAACTTGTAAATGCCACTCTAAGGAGCTGTTTCCAGAGAAGAAGCAAGAATCCCTTCTTCTATTAGCAGAGATAAATACCAAGTCAAATAAAAACAATGACTTTCCAATCGAAGCATTTGCTGGTGCTCTGCTCACAGTTTACACCGACCGATAGAGTTACATAGAAGATACACGCAGCTATATAGTTATACTTGCTTTTAAGGACATCGCACAACTACGAGGGCAGCACTTTGTTTGTATATTGTGTTTGCTTGAAAATAGGCCTAATTTAGTTTCTTGTCTTAAATTCTGTTGATAAAGTGAATGCGAATCGCGTTGAATTTAAATAATTGAAATTGTTTAACAAAGTTAGAAAGTTGTATGCTATTGCATGGAATTCCGGTAATGTCGTGTCTTAAGTCCTGGGAAAGTATTAAAATGACTCGGGGAAAGTAAAAACAAAAAGAAAAGCAGCACGACACGAGAAAATGATTTGATTTGATTTCTTTTACTTTTTCATTTTTCTTTTAGTTTTTTTTTTAGTTGTTTTATGTTTGTGCAAACGAAGCATTATTACGACGCATTACACTTGAAATCATTTTGTATAAAAAGAGAGAAATACTAAGGGTCAGTTAAGTTGGATGCCTCCTTGCTACTCCAACTCCAACTCTAACGCCAACGCTAACACCAATTCCAATGACGATGACGACGACGTCGACTGCTATTACCATGAATACGATGTAGTCGACAAAAAGAACGATGATTCACAAAGCAATTTATTTCTTCCTGATGTAAAATTGGTTGAGATTTCAAAAGAAAGAAGAAAAGTTTCAGTTGTTTTTTTTTTTTTTTTTACTTCTACTTCTACATCTTCTTTTTTTATCTTAATTTTTGGTCATTTTTCTTTTTTAAAACTTAACTTGAAGTACTTTTTTATTAACTTAGCAAAAAGTTTTAAGTCATTTAAAAAGTAAAAGGACATGTAAAAATGGGATTTTTATCTTTGGTCGAATAGAATAATTTTTCAGAGAATAGTCAAAAATATTTTTGCAAATGATTTTGATCAGAGTAATACTAAATTCAACAAATAATGACTAATTTATTTGCTCTCCATTAAATTTAAATTTGCTTTTAAAAATAAGCAATTTATCAGTTTTAAATATTTGCATTTATTCATCCTCCTTCTACGATTGTAAATGACTTTTCCTCTATTAACTAATTGTTTAGTAAATTTAAAATTGGTTTTAGCTAAAACGACAAAATTCAGTTTTTAAGGGGGATATTTAGCCTAAATAGAGGATTAACGAACTGTTTCTTTTTATTTTTAATTTTTTTTTTTATATATAGCGCGTGCAAAAGGGGTTGTGACTACCCTTAAGATGATATACACAGCACGAGCAAATAGGTAGATTGGAAGGGGATTTTAAAGGAGATACCGATGCACATTGGTTTTGAACGTCTGTAGATCACAATGGGAGGGGAAAATTGAGCTGGGTAGAGCATTCCACATTCGAGTAGTGCGACTAAAGAAAGAATCTCTGTACTTAACAGTACGTCCGAAATTGGGCCCAAGGGTAAACTGATGGGCATTCCTAGAAGCGCGAGTATTACGGTTGAATTGTTTAAGGGGAGGAATGCAACTGGCTATTTCACTAGAGCATTGTTTATGGAAATAACTGTAAAATAACGAAAGACATGAAACATTTCGACGGTGCTCAAGAGATGAGAATGTTTCCGTTATAGTTCTTTCGCCTACCATTTTAAGAGCTCTCTTTTCAATTCTATCCAATTCACTCTCAATTAGCGTTGACAGTCAGTTTTTGCTTGTTTTTTGGTTATCATAAAATGATATTTGGAAAACAAACGCCCACAAAATTTGAAACACCTTCTGAAGCAAAATCAATCTATAACCATTATAAATCTTTTTGATGCACTGAATACAAATCATACCTTATAACGTTTCGTTTCTGAAGTTCTTCAATTTAAAAGTAGACAGAATCAGATTTGTAATGATTTTTGATTTGAATATCTCGAAAACCCTAAAGAAAGGATTAAAGGGCTGGAATTGGATTTAGCCGCATCAAAAAAATTCTGAAAAGTATAGTTTGCTTTTTCCACCAGAAGATGTTTTCAACTTTATCGGTTTTTGTTATTCATATCTCACTTTCAGATTACAAAAAAATAAACAAACACAAAACGGACTGTCAACCCTAGAGAGTGAACAAACAGACGCTCTTTTAAAACTTATTTTGTGCTAAATTGATAGTTCATCAAGCAATAACGAAAAAATCCAAGGATATTTTTTAAAAAAATTCAAATTTAAACAAGCAATTTATAGTGAGACAGTAAACTTAAAGCGACTGAATGAATATGAAAATAAAATAAGTGTTCTGAATGACATTATTATATTAAAAGCGATATTAGTTTAAACGACGCAATATAGTTAATTTAAATTTAAATTTAAATGAGTACATTAAACATAAAAAATAATTCTTACTTGCCTTGTTTCAGTTCAGTCGGAATGTAAATACCGCATATTTTTTAGACCAACAAATCTTTTATTAAGAAATACTTTAAGATTGAGCTTTCATTTCTGACAATTCTTTGAAAGTTATATGATATTTATGCTTAGTTTTTTTATTTACACTATTAAAGAACTCTTCCGTATCGTTCAAGCTCATTTTGGAAATAGTTTTACAACTTCCAAGATGATAATGCGAAGATTTAAGAGCCAATATTTTTACAAAAAAAGAGCATTTCTGTTTGGTTAAGTAAGGTTTTAGCCTTCAGTGGTTTAAAATCCGGTGTTTGAAAATTATTTCAACAAAAAGCTGCTTTTACCTAACGATTTTTAAAATTTATTTTTTATCAGTTCCTTTGGTTATTAAGGAAATCCATAGGGCTAAAATGTCCAATGTTGTTCCGGTCATGCTGTCGTCTTTAAATTCAGCTTGGGTGGTTATCAAAAGCAAATAGGCTTATTGATTCAACACCATAAAGAGCTTAACGTATTAAACTTAATACAAATATATTTTACTTTTTGTTGATGGTTAAGAAATAGTCAATAATTTCAATGTATAGCTTATATGGAATTTACACAAAAGAAAGAATGAAATATTTCTCTTACAAAAAGAATATCAAACTTTTTATAAGATGGATTAAAAATAAATAACTTCATTGACGAATTTTTTGACTTTTATTTTGGTCACCAGAGTGCTTAAAACTGTGTTGTGTGCGAAAGCGGAAATTATTAGATTTTACTTTATATAAAAGACCTTGTAGCTAAAACAGAAATGCTGACTATCTATGTTTCTTTTCTTTGCAAATTGTATGATGTACAATGTTATTGTAAAGACATACGTGGCACGTGAAGTTTAAAGAATTTTATTTTCTTCTTAATTTATAAAAAATGCATTTGACCTCTTTCAAACGAGAAAAAAAAAATTGCTAGAGAATCTTTTGATAGTTCGTCGTCTTATACGATATGGCAAGATATATGGATCACACCAAGAACATAAATGTCAAAACATTTGCATAACAAGTCAGCCGTAAAAAGGAGTGAGATCTAAAAGTACGCCAAGTTCTAAGTTTATTAATGTTAAATATCAAATATTTTTAGTAGAGTAATAAGGAAGAACCTCAAAATTATCAGAGAAATCTGTTATTTAATTATTACTGATTTAGTAACTTTTTTACATTTTCGGAACTTACCGCATAAATATTTAGAAATATTATAATTTCTTCTTCCCGACGTTTCGAAGAAAATACACTCTTCGTGGTCACGGGATTAGACTGACGTTTGATGGGTGTTGTTTGTTACTCTTTCTCTTTGATTGTATCGCTATTCACTTTGAGTGGGTGGATTGTCATTTGGTTGTTGTTGCGTCATATTTGCATATTCATGGGTGCACACAAAGCTTACAATGTCAGATGTATCACTTTTAGCTTTCGGTGGTTTAAGCTTACTTATAAGTGGATCCCATGTTGCCAAATCACTTGCTACAGAAAGATTCTACATGCCAAGGATAGTAAGAGAAGCAATTGAAATAAAAAAACATAAGAATTTCAATAGAGAGATTCCAGCTTCAAACTATCCGCAACATGGGATCCTCTTATAAGTAAGCTTAAACCAACGAAATGGCTAATTTAAGCACGAGTACGATAACTTGGGCGCCGACAATTGAAAACGGATTTTTGTAGAGGGGACAAATACAAACATTTTTGTTACTATTGGTGGGGGGGGGGCTATCTCCCCCCGTTTGGGTGGGACGGGCAATTTAATGAAAAAAGTACTAAAAATGTAAAACAAATCATTTAAAAATAACGGTAATACCTACAATTAAGTATTATTTTTTTTTGAAAGCCAATACTCTGTAGTAGCCCGTAGCGTAATGGTTAGTGCGTTCGACTGTCACGCTGGAGGTCTGGGATCGCTTCCCAGCCTCGTCCACCTAAAAACTGAAAAGTTTTTTTTCAGGGCTACTGCCTCTTGCGAGGAATTTTCAAATCCTCCAAGAGTATCACTTGTCACGAATAAGTGCTTCTTGTCTAGCCGTTCGGATTCGGCATAAAATTGTAGGTCCCTTCCATTCCTGTCGAAAGGCGCACACAAGAATGGTTGCGAGTTGTTAGTCACTAGGCCCTGGTTCTTCATGAGCCGTTGTGCCACCCGATTTATTTTTTTGTAATCTGTTTAATGATCCAGTTTTTAAATCAAGTGAAATCTATCCATAGTTTTTGAAAAAAACTACTTTCAAACTCAAAATTTGGGGAAAAAAAACATAAACAAAATGTTTAAAATGTAATTTTTCAAAACTTTTTGAGAATTTATAATATATTTTTTTCTTAGAAATAGTTGCTCATATTAATTCCCAATCAGAAACCGAAAACAAAATGATTTTATGTCTTCTAGTTTTCGAGAAAATTATAAATTACCAAGACTACTATTTTAATTCAATAATTTTTTTTTGCTTGAGTATTTTACGTGGTCTTATTTTGATAGTTAAAAATAGAATATGGATTAATTCGTACACAAATTGACTCTAAATTATCATACTTTCCCAACACCCAGCCTTACGGCGTATAAGCAGTAAGGTATGTTTGGTGGGCATGCTGCCCCCCTGCAACCCCTGCTTGGGCTCACTATAGGATTTGGGGTATGTGCAAGGTGCGGTTCAGCAAAATTTGATGTTTAAATAAAGTCCTAGTGCCCAGCATTAGGCGGGCATTTTAAAAGCGAGGTATGTATGGGGTGGGGTGTGATGCCCCCTGCAACCCCCTGCTTGGGCTCACTATAGGATTTGGGGTATTCGCGAGGTTCGGTGTATGCCAAATTTCGGTTGCATTTAAGGAACTTTGAATGTATTCTCTTTTTCCAATGTCAACAGCTACATTTATGATAAATGTAATTGTATGAAAAGTAGTAAGTACTTCTAGTAATTTTCAATTTTCTCAAAAACTAGAGGACATAAAAGCTTTCGGTTTTTTTGTTCGGATCAGCATTTACCACAAAAAGAAAATTTAGTTTGCCATTTCACAATTTTGAGCAAAATTGATCCAGTCATTCCTTTTAGCGTTTTATTATCAAAATTTTGAGTTTGAATGCAAATTTTTTGAAAACTATTGACACAAATTGATTTAACGTAGGAACAACACTATTGAAAAACAATATACCCATAATATTGTCCTATAGCTTATCTTGAACCCAGAAACCCATTCTTGAATTTTATTTTTAAATAAAGTTGTTTTAATCCAGGCGCGAACGCATGGGGGGTTTTACGGGCTCAAACACCCCCCCCCCCCCCGAATTGTATGAATTTAACTTCCTCGCCATACAATTTCACTCTTAATTTTGAGTTTTCAGTATAAATCGCGTTTTTTTTTTTTGATTTTTGACCATGAAGCGTTCGCCACTGGAGGTCGAAAACTTAGATGATTTACTAGGCTCATATCCTGAACAACTCAGCAAAAAATCAGAAATACCAGATTTGACGCATACGTGAATGTATAGTTACTGTACTAAGAGAGGCAAATAATGTTTTTTTTCTGATTTTTTTTGTGATTTTTTTCCAAATTTTAAAATGCAATATTGTTAGAATTCTCTGCAAGTATCTGTGCGCAAATCAAAATAAAATTGGTTACGTGTTGGTGTACGATATGCATACGCACGAAAAACCATACAACGATTAATTTTTTTTTTTCAAAATTTGTCGATAATAGATAAATGGATTTTGATTACACTTTGAGGATCTAATATACTCAAAGTAGTTTCAACAAAAGTGCATTTCAATTTATTGATAAAAAAATCAACGGAAACAGAGTTTTTATAGTACTATTTTTTTGAGAAAATTGCGTTATTTGTGTCAGGTCTACTTAATAGCCTAAAAGTAAGAAATTGAATAATCTTATTTAGCCTGAATAATCGAATTCCTAGAAAATACGAACCTATAGCCTTACCATCGTGAGAAAAACCCATAATTCTTTACATTAAAAACACATATACATAAATATAACAAAGTTGATGGTGTGTAGAACGTTATTTTGTTCTGTAAGTTGCTTTATGCTTCATTAGAATTATATGTATAGAAAAGACTTCAGAGAAAATCCCTAAATTGCCAAATAATTTCAGGGAAAGGACTTAATTTTTCTTCGTTTTTTTTTTTGTTGTTTTTGTTTGTTGGACCATTAGTAGGAATATACATAACGTTAAAACACCACCCTCGCTTCTCAGCCCACAGTTTACACACACATGGGTACACCTAACTCACGAAAACAACCAAAATACACAATCAAAAACCTTTTATGTTCTTCAATATCCAAAGATTAGAATTTTTGTGCAAACAAATCCTGTATAACTGTATATTTAGAATAACAAGCAATGTATAGGTAAGGTAGGGTAGATATAGGACTAAATCACAATGAGCCGCTCGTAATAATGGTCCATTATTTCCGGTCTAATGTATTCTGCTTGTTTGTTTCAATTATCTTTCTTATGTTTAACATTTTTCATTTATTACACCAATTATGGTTATAGGCGTCATTAATACTGGAGGATGAACCAGAGATGAGATGAGATAAAGGTAGGTACCTCTAGGTGTTGTGTGCTTGTGTACCGAATGGTTGGCAAAAATCGTTAGAAATTTGGAGTCTTATTGTCTTTGAAATTTTAATGTTTTTGAAGAGAAAGTAGGGAAAATAAGCACAATATGGGGGGTTGATGGTGAATTATTCAATCTAGTTGAATTTTGTAAGAATTTAGCATTATGTTTTTCTACCTATCTATATACTAACGTTTTTGGAGTTCAATAGAAAAAATAAAATAACACAACCTTCGAATTTATTTTTTTAGGAGTAAAGTTGTTATCTCTTCAAAAATTAAGAATGGTTTTGCATATTTTTCTTCGTATATGTACATTTAGAGTGTCCGTTATTTCCCAAACTCATTTTTTTGTATAGCAAAACCCGTCAAACGAAAGTTTATGCCGAAAGAAAAAATTATTGATATTCCGAGGTCATTAACCCGTGCCTCTAAGGCCATACTTTTCCCATACAAATTTGTATGGGAATTTTGCACTTTTCACATTTATTTTTTTTTCTCTGGAACTATAACAGATATTTTTATTTTGTTTGGGAATTCTGATTGCTTTATTGGTTCTTAAAAAACTGCATTTAAAATGTATTAAGAAAATTTAAATTATAATTTATTTAATTTAATAAATACAATAATTTTATATATTTTTCTCTTATTTTTCTCTCTCGATCTTCAGCGGTTTTTTTTTAATGAATATCATAAAATAATAAGTTTTTAAAAAAAGTGCATTAAAAACAGTAAAGAAAACAAATTACAAATAATTTATTTCGATTTTTCAAAATATTAAATATTTTTATTTTTGTATGTTTTTAATTTTTTTAAAAGTGATTTTTAAACAAGATATTGGTCAAAACAAATCAAAACGGACACCCTTATGTACATAATACGCCAAAAACTAGTTTGTAAACCAGTTAATCCAAAAAAATAATAATAAACTCACAGAATTTTAAAACTTGACTGTACGACGATATAAGAAGGCAAAAATTGTGGATTGTACAATTCTTGATCTTAAAAAACTCACGGTAGGATTTTTCCAAAAGAAAATTCAATGAGATACCTAAATAGAATTTACAAGGCTACATTTTGGTAATTTTATTTATTATGTGATTAAATGATTATTAATGGCATAGAACCATTTTTTGATCTTTTACTTTCTCGAAAGCGATTATTTTGATTTTCGTTAATTTTTGAGTGTAGAAACTTTGGACTTTTTAAAAATTATGAACATTTTTAACGATAATTTTATATTTTGAAAATTACTCGATAATTTTGTATGGCAATGTAATACCAATAATAAAATCTCAAAAAATTGTTTTTAGAGCCAAAAAAAGGTACCCCGTAATGTCAAAAAGTAGCCGTTAAGAAAAATGTTATTTTTTATCCAAAACGGCTCTAAGGATTTTGATAAAATGTTTGTTAGCACTAAAATTAGAACGATGTTACTTTAAGCAAGCAGGACACTATTAAATCAAAAGCCAGTACTAACATCACCTCCCATAAAACCATTTGCTTAGTTGTCGATTTTCTCCGCATCGGCTAATCTGATTTAATCTAGCATCTAACTGTAGAGCCTTACTCTCATCAAAGGGCATGGTGGTGCCCAGCCAAGTTCTGGCAGTACACCCTTTTTACAGGATCAAACTCAGGCGATTTTCAACCCCCCCTATAACTTCAGTATACCAATAAAGTCAGAAACTTCAAACTTGCACCATTTTCTAAGCTCACCAGGTTTAGGCAACTCACCAAATTTCAATTCTTTAGCATTTGTATTTCCCGAGATAAAAGACTGCAAAAATCGCAAAAACCGTAACTGACTGACTGACTAAGTCACTCACTCACTGACAGATTATCGAATTTATAAAGCACTTCCCGACATCGTAGAATCTTGTATTTTCGCACAACGGCAGGCCTTGTAGTATATACAAAGGAAAAAAATTAAGATTTTCCATTCAGGGGGTGTGGTACCCGACCATTTTCATAGAATTGTTATAAATTATTTGGAGCACTTCTGATTGTATTAGAATGATGAAACTTGGTTGAACGGTAGAACTAGAAGTGCAAGCAAATGCAAAATTTTAAAATTTGAGATTTAACAATCAGAGGACGGGTGTGGCGTCCGCCCATTTTCGCTGAATTGGTATCAATTATATGGAGTACTTCTGGTTTGAATTGAACAGTCAACTAGCAAACCAACCCAAATAAAGTCAGTAATCATTTAATAACAGATTTCTCTGATAATTTTGAGGTTCTTCGATATAACTCTGCTCAAAATGTTTGATATTTTTTAATGTTAATAAACTTAGAACTTGGCGAACTTTTAGACCTCACTACTTTTGACGGCTGACTTGTTACGCAAAGGTTTGTGTATACAGCAGAACTAATGGCAACTTTTTTTACATTTATGTTTTTGGTGTGATCATACTTAGGTGAAACGCATGGAGTTGATGTCACTTGAGCTTTTAATTGAATTTAAATAATATTGCATGCCATTCCTCAAAAAAATTTGTTTCGATTTAAAATGCCAATTCATATTATCGTAGGTTAGGTTAGGTTAGGTAGATGGGCTGCCGGTAGATCTTGTTCCCGTCACACTTAGATCAATGTTGATCCTCTGTGATACCCCGATGAATTGGACCATCCCTTTAAAATAAATAACCTATGAAATCTTATGGAGCATCGAGCCATTTCGAGGCGTTGATGAAGTTCATTAAATTTAAGATGTTACTATCTGTTGACTTCGAGATTTCTGCTAAATCGTTGAATAAGTAGCTACCCAAAAATGTTTTCCTTATGTTGCAGAGTGCCGGACAATGACATAGTTAGTGAATGGTGTCCTCCTCTACTTCTTCGTCTCCGCAGCCTCTGCATAGGTCTACAGTATTGAGTCCCATTTTGTTTTTATGATACCCTAAGGGATTATGTCCTGTGATAATTGCTATCAGAAGATGCAGGGATCTCTTTTTCAGGTTCATAATTTTGTCTGTTTTTTTCTTATTGTAGCTGGGCCACAGATTCTTTATATTGGTACAAGTTGCAAGTGAGTTCCACCTGTTATTGGTAAGTTCCACTATTTTCTTGTAAATCGCCTGTTTAATGGAACAGGGTGGAATTTTAACAATGGAGTCTGTAAAGCTTGGATCTAACGATGAACCAGTCCTTGCCAGTTCATCGGTTTTTTCATTACCTTCAATTCCACAGTGTCCAGGGACCCAACAGAGTCTGATGTTGTGCTGTATGGCAAGAACTCTTAGCTCTTCACGACAGCATGAAACCAGTTTGGATTTGATTTCTGTGGCAGAGATGGCCTTGATCGCCGCCTGGCTGTCAATGTAAAAAGTGATATCAGCTCGTGGTATCACCATCATTAATATTTGCTCGGCACCCTTAATCACTACCAGAACCTCCGCTTGGAAGACACTGCTGTAGTCGGGAGTCTCTAAGATTTGGCTAAATTGAGGGTTTCTGAGAAGAATCCCGCACCTACACCCGTATCCATCTTCGATCCATCGGTGTATATTTCTACCACCGGTTCACCTGATTGTTGTAAACCAGCATCCCATTTCTCTCTTGTGGGGATGGAGACAGAAAACGGTTTTTCAAAATCTGTACGGGGTGTTGTGTAGTCTGTGCATACATACCCCTCCGTAAATTTATTGATAATTTGTGCGTGACCTACCGAGTTTCTTTTCCAGCTATTGGTTTCGCTTAGTCTTAGGGCGCTGTAGGCCGCAGTTTCTTGTACAAGTAGATCTAGGGGCTTTAGGTTGAGTATCATTTCCATTCCCGCAGTGGGTGTGGATCTCATTGCCCCTGTAATTCCTATACATGCTAGTCTTTGAACTTTATTAAGCGTTTTGCAATTAGTTTCTTTGTCCATCGCGCTCCACCAAACCAGGCTACCATATGTAAGGATCGGTCTTATAATGGCCGTGTACATCCACATTATGATCTTAGAGTTTAGACCCCAGGTCTTAACAAAGATCCTGTTGCAGGAGTAAAAAGCGATCATGGCCTTCTTGGCTCTTTCTTTAGTGTTCAAACCCCAGTTTAGCTTTTTGTCAAGAACTACGCCCAGATATTTGGCATGTTGTGAAAGACTAAGTCTAAGTTTGTATCGTACAAACGTTTTAATATTTAAAACGTTTTAGAGGATACAATTTCTTAAAACGAGTTAATTTGTTTGTATTAGATGCTTTAAAGTATAGATGCTTAAAATAAGATGTTTAAAATTGAAGCAGTAAAATTTTTTTTCAGCCAGTTTTTTTTTTAAATTTTATAATAAAAAGTATTTTCTTTTCAACCGCTCCAACGTTTTGTTTTTTGATATGAAATATGTGTGGAGGTCGCATTATTTTATATTAAAAAAAAAAAACATTTTATGAGTTTTAATTTTTTTATATACATACAATATTGGTTTCTTGTAAATGTTTGTGAGTATAAGTACTCCAGACTCTAGAGCACAATGTACAAAATGTAATACCCAAAGCCCAATCCAAATTCAATCCAATCAGCGTGAATTGTTTGCGGCAGTATCTCATATCCATATATAAGTCTTTTTACATTTTTGAATTTGAATTCTTCTCATTTTAAAAACTACTAAAAAACAAACAAACATTTTTTGTGTTCATAATATTTTTCAAGTCGAATCTTATTTTTAGTTTTTAGCACTATTATTTTTGAGGCCATGAGTGCAAAAGTAGCGCAACTCTCTTTGGCAAAATTTGTTAATTTTGTTTCTTATTTCTTCGGTTAAGAGAGTTATATGATTTTTACAATATCAATGTCTAACCTTTTGAAAAAAGTATAACATTTTTGTTTTAAAACCTATGGCGTATATTTTGAAATTATTTAAAACCAATTTAAAATGTTGCTTTTGAACCCACAGTCTCATTTTAAAATATACATCTAGTCTTATCTGGAAATAAAACCTTGTTATTAAAAAAAAAAATATTTATAGAATATACCAATAATAATAAGACAAAAAACAATGCGGTCTAGAAAAATGCCAACTTTCTGTCTAGTTTGGGCAAGGCCCTATTAAGTTTTCAGTAGGAAAAAATCTAGACGAAGATAACTTATCAGATACTAACTTGGCAAGCCCTTGCTGGATTTCTGTACAAACTATTTAGACGAGGAAAACTTTTCAAACACTCGTGAGGCCCTCCCTAAAAACTTGTAAAAACTTGTTGAACATGTTTCAGTACCGCATCAAGAATGTCTCTTTTACACCAGAAACCAAAATTCTATAAGAACCATGCAATTTCAGTATCATACGACACTTTTTTTTTCTCTTTTTGGCTTCTTTTTCATTTCACACATTTTAATATGGGAGTGCGACATTCTGTAAGAACCTGTTATAAGCTGTTCTACCTTAAAAGCAAGTACATACAAAATGAGCTCTATTTTGTATGTATTTATTATGCAATATGGTATGATACATTGGAGTATGAAACTTATTTGCTTTCGACATTGAATTTTTGTATAGCGAGCCCAGTGGTTAGCTCATTGGACTGTTAAGCAAAAGATCGCGGGATCAAGTCCCATAAAACACAACCTTTTTCTACCTTATGAGACAAAAGGATTCATAATCGCCAAGATCCTTGTTCTAGCCTTTGCTTACCCTTGCTAGCCCCTTGCCAGAATCTAGATTGTTTTTCTGTGCGGGATGTTTTAGCCTTAATTAATTGAAAATATTAGCACAAGCCACCACATGCATTTCTAATAAAAATAACGAAAAATTAATATATATGATTCTAACCTTTGTATGTATGGAGCTATGTTTTATACGTATCTATACCTAAATCATTCATTCAAATTAATTTGATTAAATTGATTTTGAGGTAAATTCATTTATTTCTAATGTGTGTATACATTTATTGGTTTATTTTTTTAATTTTTGAAATATTTCATGTGATTTATAATTTTGTTTCCAACTATTTGCACAGCAATTATGAAAATGTTCCATTAAATTGTTTAATGAATTGGGTGGATGGTGGTGAGTCCTTACATTAAGAGAATTGACATATTGTGTATACTATACATACTTCTATAGGTATACAAATTGTTTTGCATTTGATTTTTTCATGGAAGAACATTTTTTTTTTTCAATCTCTCCCACTTTTGTAGGTTACCGATATTGAAAATTTCAAAGTTTTAAATAAATATTGTTCCATATTTTAATTTATTTTTTAAGGGAAGTAAGTCAAAGGAGCATTTTCCTCTTGCAAAGGAACGAAATAGTTTATTTTGTTGACCTATATTTATATTAGGGTAAATATTTATAAAAAAGGTTGGCTAATGGTCCATTTAGTACCTACTAAAAATGTATGATATTGCTAGTACTGTATGTATATAAATCATTAAGTGTTGACCTGTCACCAAATATGCATAAGGTTTTTGATCCACTTAAAACTAGATCTTAGATATACATACATATAAATTATACATACTATGTACCTATTCAATATTCAAGCTTCTTTAATTTCCCAGATTCACGTACATCATTAAATTATTTATAGATAAGGTTGTGTATTATCTCAATTTATTTTGAATTCTTTTGTTGACCTTTTGAATAAAATCTAACAATGCCGGGGTCACCTATGCGGCGTGTAGATTGAATAAATAATTATCTTGAATCTAAAAGTAAAAAATCTTAAGTTCAAACAAAATCGATTGTATTTTCTGTCGTTAGTTTCAAACAAAGTGTTCTGAATTGAGTCAAGAAATATTTTCATTTAAATTATAATGTTTTCTATTCGAGCGTTTAATTATTTCTGTTTTCTTGTAATTTGTGGAGGTATCTGTAAGTATTGTGTGTTTTTTTTATTTATTAAATAACATTCCATCAATCAAAGTTAACTTCTATTCCCAAACCTCAAAGCTGTTTTTAAAATCGGTTTAAAAAACCGCTTGTAGTTTTTTTCAATTCTCCCTTCATCTGGAAAACGGTTTTCCTTGATGTTTAAAAAAAAACGAGACTTAAAGTCTAATTGAATGAAAAACTCATATGCATGTTTTCCGCATAATCATGTTTGTTTCCATTATTCCTTTATTTGGGGGGTACGAATATGATGTCTGTGAAGGGCATCTCTCTAGAGTCTAGACCAGTGCTACAAAAATTTGCAGATTGTTTTTTTTTTTTTTAATTTCTATCCCAAAATTTGCAGCTTATCATAATTGAGTAATCTACTTATTCTACATTGATTATTATTTAAATGCTAAAATTGCAATTAAAACTGTGAATACAGGGTGTCTCATCGTCACCGGCCCAGAGGAAAACTATGGGTTCCTGAGTTAGTTCTAAGTAGAAAAACTTAAGAGGTAATTTTCTCGCTTTCACTTCCTTTTCGACTTATAACGGTTTTAATGATTTTTGATCTTTTTTTCTTTTAACTGAGTCTAACTTTGCCAAACTGTATCCGATTCTTGATTTTTTTGTTTTTTTTTTTTACACAAGGAGAGTAAGCTACGCAGAGTTATTTTTTTCAGAAAACACCTTATTAAGGGGCATCTTTTCTATTTTATTATGAAATCCCATTTTATTTTCTTAAAAATACTTAAATTTTTTTTAACAAAATAACAACATTAAAATTTATTGAAAAAAATAAAATCAAAAAAAAAATAAAAACAAATAAAAAGAAGGTTTAAATATTTGAATAAAAACGAATAAAATGTTTAAGCTAGATGGAAGCAGACAGGAAATTTTTAACACCTATCGAGGTTACTCGCTACAAACAAAGAATTAATTTTAATTTGGTGTTATTTCTTGAACGGTCTACTTTTCAGTTTTTATTTTTTTTTTAATAAATTTTATTGTTGTATTTTGTTAAAAAAAAATGTTAAGTGTTTTTAAGACAATAAAATGTGTTTCCATAATGAAATAGAAAAGATGCTGCTTATAAGGTAATTTTATGGAAAAAAATGACACCAAATTAAAAAAAACTACCTAAAAATGCCAAACAAAATGGGTTTGATTTTTAATTGTGGGAAAATCGTTATCCGCTATCTCCTTGTGTAAATAGAACAAAAAAATCAAGAATCGGATGCAGTTTGGCAAAGTTAGACTCAGTTAAAAGGAAAAAGATCAAAAATCACAAAAACCGTTATGAGTCGAAAATGAAGCGAAAACACAAATATTACCTCTTAAGATTATCGACTTAAAATTTTCTCAGGAACCCATAGTTTTTCTCTGGGCCGGCCGGTGACGATGGGACACCCTGTATAAATAGAGGAATTTCAAAAATGTTCGAATTTTTTGGTGAAGTATCTTAAAACGTACTTTTCAATATGAACTCTATCGATAAAACTTTCTTACTACATTTTTAAATCTATATGTAAAATATCATTTTATTAAAAAAAAAAACATTTCGCTAAAAGATTCTTGTTGTTTTTTTTTTTTTTTTCATTTTTTTTAAGTTTAACAGTTGGAGTTACAGACAAAAACACTTAAAGAAAAAACAAAAAAAAAAAAACAACAAAAAAGTGTGTAAATTCAATTTAATTCTGTTCGTTTTTATTTTTTTCCAACAATAAAAAAAATTAAAACTTTTTGTTTTCTTATTTCCATTAGTTCTGCTCAAAAGTTTCAACAAGAAAATGCCTCCTTTTATATTGTTCATTGCTTTTTCTTTTTTATTCCGGATTGGGTGAAAAATAATAATCAAACAATATTTTGAGCGGAAACAAATTTTACAGTCGAAAAGTTTTGTGTTGTTTTGTGCAAAGTTATTTCAATAAAGTTATTTCAATAAACACACATGTCAATGTCATGACGATGATGGAAGAAGTGTTGTTCAATTAAAATTATACTTATAATAAAAATATTGTTTTAAAAATTGAAAAAAATATTGTTTTTAACTGGAAATATACATTAATGCAAAGTAAATTTAATTAGAAAAAATGGATTTAACTATTTTGTCTGTCGAAAATAATTTAATATTTTTTTATTTTTAAAAATAACTTCAGAAACGGGGTTGTCAAACGTACATCGGTTGCGGTGCTAACATGTTAACTTGAAGGTGTGAGTTGGAGCGTATGTTAGCAAAATATCCCTTTAGCCTTAAATTTTATTTACATCATTAAAATTGAAAAATAACAAAAATGAAATCCATTGAATTTTTGATCCGAAGCACTTAACAGCCACAACCCATAAGCCACACATATGTATACTACCAATAAAAACCTGTAACCCAGTCGTGCATTTTATTTCAATCTTTCTAACATTAAGATGACTTTTATGATCTTTTTTTATCCAAAAACTTACAAACAAATTCACCAAGAAATGTTTTCATTTCCTGATAAATTGTCAATCAACTTGGATTTTTGTTAATTCGATCAACATACACTCATACATATATAATAAATAAAACCTTCACTGCTTGTCAAGATTTCCATTCTCAAATCCCTTAATATAACCAACTTTTAAACCAAGTTCCCAAAAAAAAAATAAAAAAAACACAAATTCGATAAAATCTTGTACCTCAATTTTTTTCCTTTGACATTTGTATGTTTTCAACGCACGTGTGCTTACCACTCCTCCAAATCAAAAATATTTTTCATGAAAGAGCAAACAAATCATCAAATTTCAAATAAAAAATAAAGCAGCAACAACTTATTTTTTATTTATTTTGTCTTCTTGTTTCCTTTTTTGTTGCCATCACTGACTGAAAAATGACGTGTGTTAGGCAAATACACTTAGTAAAATGCTCTCTCACTCAATTTACTTTTTAGAAGCTTTGATTTGGTGAGGTTTATTTTCATTTTTCCACATACAATTTATACAAAAAAAAAAAAAAAAGAAAATGACATTTTGCATAATTCAGGTTCAACTCTTGAAAAGTTTTGCGATTTGAGGTGACAACGGATGTGAGCTAAAACGACTTTTAAACAAATTGTATATGTTACGTAGAAATCCTTTTTTTTTCTCACTCACGACTCACCTGAATAATTTGTATTGCTTAAAAAATCTGTTATTCTCGCTATATAGATGACTCAGATGTTCGATTGAACGAACACATTAAATATTAACATAGGAGAAAGGTTGTCAAAGAGAAACCCCTCCCCCGACCCGTCCCTCTGGTACACATCACTCATAGTCACAATCACTGTTGGGAAATAGGGTGATTTTGTCATGCACTTAACCCAACCAACATACCCCTAATTTTATCAGATAAAGTTTCGCAGAAAAAAAATGTTCTACCAAATCCTTAATGTTTATTCAATAAGCAGCCAAATGAAATAATATTGAAAAAACTCTAAGAGGATGGAAGAGCCAGAACCAGAATAGACTTAAAAGATTAGAAAACGACAGCATAATCACCAATAAAATTAATGACATTGCCCTCGAGGCAGTTTTTAAGCACAATTCAATAAAGCGACATGAAACCATGCGAAACGTGCCTTTTTAAGTACATTTATGTATGTATGCCATTCAGGCATTCAGCCATCCACCATATCACCGTAACAGTCTTCTATCAAAATCTATTGCCTTTGCGCTTGGAAACGTGGTTAAATCATTGATATAAATCAGTGAATTATTTCCATTTATTCCACATTTGAAGTCAAGTCGAAAGCAGAATCACAAGGATTTGCAGTACAGGGACGTAGCAAAGATTTTGTTTGTTATAAATAGGGGTGTTTCTATAAATGTTTTATTTTTACTTGCTTTTCTATAGGGAAATTATTAGTTCATTGTGAACCAAAATTATTGTGAACCAAAATTATAAAATTTTTTTTTTGAAAATAAAAAAAAAATCAAATTTTTTTTTTTTAAACTAAATATTTTGAAAACGACTTGGTCAATATTTTCAAAACTAGGTGTCAGATAGTTTTCTTATTACTTTGGAGAATACTTTAAAAAATTATCTTTCTTAATTAAAAAATAACGTTACCTTCCATACAAATGTTGAAAAACCGTAAAGAAAAAAATTATTTTCCTCCAAGAATTTTGATAAAAATATGCGTGTTTACTATTTAAGGTATGGTCAATATTTTGATGAAAACTAATTTTATCAATAACGGTTAATAACGGTATCTGTCATAGAACCGATTTTTTTGTTTTCAAATTTCTCGTTGACGGCTGCTCCGGTTTCAACCAAAATTTTTATACAGGAGCTCCTTCACAACACAAATATTTTAAAAAACAATTTTAAAAAAATATTGATTTTTTTTTTGAAAATTCAGTATCTGGAAAACGGACTAGTGAAATTTTTTTTATTTTGTGTAAAATTGAGCGAAAAATTTTTTTATACAAAACATTAATTTTTAAGAAAACCGCTCCAACGAATTTAATTTTTTTTTTATAAATTCATATTTATCAAACTAATCAGATGGAATTCTTAATTTTGAGCTCTTACTCTCAAAGCCATTAAAATAATAAATTTATAGTAATTTATATTAATAATTTATTTAATTTTATTTAATGCTTTTATAATATTTTGGAACCTATAGCTTTGTACTTGTACATCATCAATTTCTAGCTACGTTAAAGTTTTATACTACATTTCCACCAACCACTAAGCCGAGATTTAGGTAATGAGATTTGTTTGGTGTTTCCACTGCACAAAAAGAGGATTATGGCAAAACATTCAAATGATGTTTCATTTTTTTGATATGAATTTGGAAGTGAGATAGATAGTTTTTGTTTACATTTCCATCTGTCAATAAACGAAAATAGGTCGGTTCCACAATTATTCTTCGAAAAAAATGTTTGTTTGATTTGACAAACTAATGTTTCCAAGTAGATTTGAATGAGTTTTATTTGATATCTTCATTTGAGGACATTAAAATTTGTATGGTAAATCTTGTAGATTTCAAGGAGATTTGTCATAATCTTGCTAAATCTCGGCTTAGTGTCTGGTGGAAACGTAGTATTAAGCTGCGTGAGCAAGTTTCTGCGATCCAGTCGTGCCCATTTTTTTTTTATAAAAATTAATCCTTTAGTAAATAAATTTGTTTTGTTTTTTTCAAAAATGGTTGAGTTGATTTTGTATTCTTTTTTATGGAGAGGCTTCTAAAAACAGTTTCAATAGCATTAATATACAAAATAAAAAAAAAAAATATTTTGAAATTATTTTTTTTTTAACTTAATATTTCGAAAACAACTCCGTCAATTTTGTTTTAACTTGGTATTTTATTAACATTTTCTCGAATTCTTAAAAAATTCATATTCCAAGAACAAAAATTATCGCTACAAATCATACAAATGCTAAAAAACCATTAAGAATAAATCTGGTTATTCTCGAAAACGGCTCTAAATTGTATTCTTTTTTTAGGAAAAAAAAAATAAAAACAATTTTGGATGGGCATGATCAGGTGACCTCGGTGGCGCAATGCGTAGTGCATAGGCCTCAGAGGTAGCTGGTCTAGGTCAGTGATGCCAGACATTGGAAGCACGTTTTACGTCAGCGGCACGCAAAAAATCCCTTTTATTATCAACATCCCTCAATTATCCCATGAAAGAAAAAAATAAAAAAAAATATATTTCGTTATAATTAGGATTGGCCACGAAACGAGGCCTCGAGGCTGGATTTTAAGTAACCGAGACGAGACTGAAAAATTTTCGATTTTAACGAGACCGAGACGAGACTTACAAAATTCTCGCAGAGTCTCGTCTCGTGACAAGCCCTAGTTATAATTCAGTGTTTTTTTATTTTATAAGGAACGATTTCAGCTTGTTTCTTTGTAATATTGTGATACATTAACAATAATTATATAAGTTTAAAGAAGAATAAAAAAAATCGCCTTATGGGCGATTTACATCCTATACACTTCGACAAAAAAATCCATTCTGGATATGACATGAAGTATGACATGAATACTGGATATGACATGAAATACATGACGTATTCCTCGTTTGTTTCATGGTATGTGTAGGTTGAGAATTGAAAAAAAAAAGTATATAGCTGACGTATTTTTGTGCATGTATGTTGTGATGAAATTCACCAAGATTATACTATAAGTTATGAATCAGTGTTTGAATATGAATGAATTCAGATATAAAGCATGAGTTAGTTATTGCAAATTTGTTGTTTAGTTGGATAAATTCTGTTTTTTTTTTTTATAAAACGAGAGCATTAGGTAAAATCCCTTTTTTTGCACTATGGGGTTCGAAAAATTTCTTTATCCCTTTAAGCTTATTTAAGTTGAGAAAATCCCACAAAAAGGGATAAATCCCACGATCTGGCATCGCTGGTCTAGGTTCGATTCCAATTGACGGCACTAATTTATAAATTAAAATTGAATATAAAGACTAAGCACCACTGAAAGGAATCTGATGATTGGTGTGGCAGTCACGAAATTGCAATAATTCCAGCTAAATACAATGGTGGAAGCCCACTCAAGTGGTGGTTGAAAATTCAAACATTCATAAATAATATAAATGACGGAGCGAAAGCTGCGAGTGTGTTTTCACACAAAAAACCCAATTTAATTTTATTTTGGATTATAACTAACGGTAAACAGGTTTTTATTGTATAATAATGCATAATGAATATTTTAAACAAAACTTTGATTTTTCAAAAATATTTGTTCAAGAAATGAAATGGCTTGGTTTTTGTTGAGTTCAATTTACTAAAGCTTAAGCAATTAAAAAAAAAAAATATTTCATTCTTTTGAAATTTTACATAATTTTTGAAATTTTACATATAAACCACTTGAACATTATTATGAGTACGTGCCACCCAGTTGTCCATTTGATTTGTATTAAATCAAAATATTATATTATTTAACCTTGTTTTAAACATTTTCTTATTAAGGATTTAAGAACATTGGTGCAAGATTATAGTCACCTCCTATTAACTAGGTTAAGTACATTCTAGTTAAAACCATCTTAATTTTAAAAATCAGGTACTAACTTTGTATTAAATTATAAACATTTTTTAACCTACCTACAACTAGAGTAACCCTTTAGTTCTACCCCCAGTTAATTTTTGTCGAACAGACCCAAAAATGAAAAGTTTGGGAGAACAAATACAGTTTGATGAGTATAATTTTTTTTAAACAAACGAATGAAGACAGCAGACTAACACCTAAACAAAAAACAATCGGAAAACTTTAAATATTAAAAAAAAAAAATAGTGATGAAAATTTATCCAATAAAACACAAACATATGTAGGTAGGGTACATACATGAGTTATTTATAATTTTGTTGCATTTTTTTATGAAGCGAGGTAGCTAGGGATGAAAGTGAGCAGAAATTCTTCTTTTATACATTTTTGGATTTCGGAAATCACTTTTGAAGACATTTTAGAATGCCAAGCGACTAACAGATAGGTATTTTGGCTCAATTAAACCCCATTTTAAAAGATAAAAGGTACTTTCGTCGGTATTAAATTTATCACAAGCCGCTAACGATACAAAAGTGGGCATTTTAAAAGATTAAAGGTACTTTCGTCGGTATTAAATTTATCACAAGCCGCTAACGATACAAAAGTGGGCTTTATTACGAATTGTCAAAACACTAGTTTTGATTTTAGTATCTACTAAAATCATTTTAAAGTTTATTTTATGTGACTATAATTTTGCGCCACTGTAGTAATTCAGGCGTTTGTAAGACATTTAAGAGACATTGTTCTGTGAAAGATCTGATCTGATATTATAATTTATCCACCAACCATCTTTAACAATAAAATTAGCTGACCTGGCGAACTTCGTTTCGCCCAAATTTCGTTAATGTAATGAAATTAATTATTCCGAGGATGCACAATGCTGTTTCATGTAATTTGGTCATAAATAACAATGGAAATTCAAAAGAATTGGACTTCTTACTGCGATTCGCAATAAGGAATATTGAAGTATGTACATTTCAGGCACTTGAACCCGTATTTCTGCGTTGAATCGAAGAAATAGATGATATACAAAATACATTAGGCACTTGAAACCTTATTTACATATATGTAGCGATCGAATTAATAATCAAAACGATTGTAATTTAAATGAATTTTATTGTTGGCCCATATGCCTCTTTTATGCATACTTATTGAAAATAACCTTAAATGTTTACAAAGAATTTACTCATTGCATAATAAATATGTAGTAGCCCGTAGCGTAATGGTTAGTGCGTTCGACTGTCACGCTGGAGGTCTGGGATCGCTTCCCAGCCTCGTCCACCTAAAAAACTAAAAAGTTTTTTTTCAAGGCTACTGCCTCTTGCGAGGAATTGACAAATCCTCCAAGAGTATAACTTGTCACGAATAAGTGCTTCTCGTCTAGCCGTTCGGATGCGGCATAAAATTGTAGATCCCTTCCATTCCTGTCGAAAGGCGCACACAGGAATGGTTCCGAGTTGTTAGTCACTAGGCCCTGGTTCTTCATGAGCCGTTGTGCCACCCGATTTTATTTTTTTTATAATAAATATGAACAATAATAAAAGTTAATACTAGTATCGCCAGTGGCCGAATATTCGGCCAGCGAAACAAACACCAAATTCATGGATACGTCATAGATTATCTTTTTACTACTTTATATAAGATCCATGACAATTTTAAAAATTTAAGGAAAGCACAACTAATTAAAAAAAAAAAACAAACAAAATTTACGAATACGTACATTCCTTTAGCATTCGTTAAAATTTTGTCTTGAACTTAAAAACAAAAAAAATACTGTTGTTACTGATTTGTTAAATATTTTGTTGATTTTTGTTATAAAGCACATAGTACACTACTTTATTTTCTAAGTTTAACCAAATTTTGTTCTGCTTAAATTATGAAAGTATAAATTAATGAAAATATAAATTTGAAATTGAAACTCGAAATAACGTACACCCTGGCGTATACGTACTTTTTTTAAATTTGTATATAAAATGAGTGCCCAACTGTATAGCTTTAAAAAAATCTGAAAATATGATCCCGCTTAGTAAGTTCAAAATGGTCGGATAAAATTCACCTAATTTTTTGCCTTATTAAAAGTACTCAAGCTAACATTACATTTTATCAGAGGGTGAAGCGATCCACCCAAGGATTCAAGGCTAGAACGGAAGCCTGCCGAGATGAGAGTGGGAATATGGTAGTAGACACACAGTCAGTGCTGAGGATCTGGAAAGAACACTTCTCTAGACTGCTTAATGGCGAAGACAGCCAAGATGCCGCTAATAGGCAGAACGCTCCATTCAACTTGGACGATGATGGCCAAGAGTTCCGTCCACCCGACCTAACCGAAGTTCGGCTGGCGATATCCAAACTTAAGTCGTACAAGGCTGCAGGTGCGGATGGCTTACAAGCCGAACTATTTAAATCAGCGGGAGATGAATTGGCTAGGAGCATACACCAGCTCATCTGCAAAATTTGGTCGGAGGAAAGTATGCCCGATGAATGGAACCTCGGTATAGTGTGCCCCATCCATAAAAAGGGAAATGTTCTGAAATGCACCAACTACAGAGGAATTAGTCTCCTAAACGTCGCTTATAAAATCTTGTCGGCCATCCTGTGTGACCGCTTAAAACCTTTTGTCAACGATCTGATCGGCCCTTATCAGTGCGGTTTTAGGCCAGGCAAGTCAACCGTCGATCAAATGTTCACACTCCGACAGATTTTAGAAAAATCCCGGGAATTCCAGATCGATACACACCACCTTTTTATCGATTTTAAAGTCGCGTATGATAGCGTGAAAAGGGACGAATTATACAGAGCCATGTCGAGTCTCGGCATCCCTGCCAAACTCGTCCGCTTGTGCAGGATGACGATGGAGAAATCTCGCTGCTCCGTCAAAATTGGTAAGAACACCACCGATTCCTTTGATGTTGAGAAAGGATTGAGGCAAGGCGACGCGTTATCATGCAACCTATTCAACATCGTTCTTGAAGCCATTGTACGCAACGCACATGTCAACACCAGCGGTACAATCTATCAAAAGTCCGTTCAATTGCTTGCATATGCGGATGACATAGACATTGTCGGCAGAACGAAGCGAGCTGTGGCAGGGGCATTTGCGAGCATTGAATCGGAGGCGGCTAGAATGGGATTGGCGGTTAATGAGGACAAGACGAAGTATATGCTGTCATCCAGAGAGGAATCTCAACATCGTCGACTCGGGCAAAATATCACGATGGACAGATATAACTTCGAAGTTGTCAAGGACTTTGTCTACCTGGGCTCCACTATTACATCGCAGAATGACATCAGTGCAGAGATCAAGCGAAGAATTACTCTTGCCAACCGCTGTTTCTTTGGTCTAAGAAGGCATTTAAGTAGTAAGGCCCTCTCTCAGAGAACCAAGGAGACTTTATACAAAACCCTAATCATCCCGGTCCTGCTTTATGGGTCAGAAGCATGGACACTGAAAGATTCGGATAAAAATCTGCTAGGGTGCTTTGAGAGGAAGATTCTTCGTGTGATTTTCGGTCCGGTGTGTATCGAAGGAGTATGGAGGAGAAGATTCAACGACGAGCTATACGGGCTATACAGCGACGTTGACCTGGTCAAAAAGCTGAAAATACAGCGGCTTAGATGGCTGGGGCACGTGGAGCGTATGGACAGCAACGCACCTGCCCGACGAGTCTTCGAATCCAACCCCGATGGGGTACGCAGCAGAGGAAGAACCCGTAACAGGTGGCGCAATCAAGTGAATGACGACATCAAAGCACTCGGTGTGCGCAACTGGAAGCGGCTAGCTAGGGACAGAGCTGGCTGGAGGGGCTTGTTAGTTGAGGCCGAAGCCCATCCTGGGCTGTGAGCGCCATCAAAAGTAAAGTAAGTAAGTAAGCTAACATTACACTTAATTTAAGTTAAACCAATCTTGGTCCTAAATATTAATTTTTATGGCGAGTACCCAAATGCCAAAAATTCAAACAGCCATTGGTCTTTTTAATGCTTAAAAAAGAGTTTGCGGCAGTAAGACAGTGAACAGATAAAAGGATTTAAAATCCGGAACTCCTGAAGCGGGCCACCTAAGGTAAGCAGATGCCCAAAAAAAATGTTGTAAAACGTTCAAAATGAATTATGAAAACAAAACATTTCAGACTTTTACCAATATTGCTAAAAAAAACTCTAAGCTTTACCAGTGAATTCTAGAATTTACTTATTTTGGAGTTTTACAATAACATTTTTTGCAGGTCTCGATCGAGTTTCAAATAAGGTTTTTAAAATAACTAATCCTGAGTTCGCGAAAGTAAACATCCTGAATCACTGACACACTAAAGTCCTATTTATACAGGCAAGTATGGTCCTTTTTAAATAAATGTTTCTTTTTTAGAAGTGCTGATGTTTGCTTTCAGCAGTGATATCAAATGTCAGCAAAAATGTACATTAATACTTAAATTAGTTCACGATTGTTTTAACATTGATTCTGAATGTTTACTTTTATGAAGTCGGGAGAAATATTGCAACATAACGTGTATGTAGCACCCTGGGAAAAACAGACATAAAAACTAGTTTATATTGAGAAATATGTACGATACAAATAAACTTTAATTTCACCCGGGGCTTAGCCAAGCGAGTAGAACTAGTAGCGTATATGTGTGTTCGTGTATCTGAACACGAGAGAGTCGACTAGCAGGGCAAATAGTATAATATTTTTGCCTGCCAGTAACCTGCCAGTTATCCTGCTAGTGAAGTTTATTGTTTTTATTTATTTGTATTGTTTCCATAGTTTCCATAATTTTTATATTTTCCTGTATGAAATATTTTTAAAAAATCATACTAGTTGACAAAACGCGCAGAGAGCTACTAGTCACACATACATCCATAAAACCAACACTATGATACAAATGCTACTAGTTCTACTCGCTTGTCTAAACCTCGGGGCTCGGGTCACACAAACTCACTTGTTTTCAAATACTGTCAAACATATGTATGTATGTATGTACGTCGCACATACAAAATATTTATTTTTTTATTTTTAAGCTTAGTCTACTATACTCCAAGATTTATGTATTTGCTATGGAAGTTAATTTTGGTCAAAAAAATATAAACATTTTACTTTCTGTGCATTATGGTAAGATATGGATTCCAATTTTTCCACCAAAAAATCTAAATCGATAATGGTCATCATCTCCCGTAATTTAAGACTTCTAAGCCCAACCCTTAAAATGATAAAAATCATTTATCTGGAAAAATTCAAATGTCCATTAAATGCTTTAACAGCTACATAAAGACTGCACATCTGTGCGGCAAAACCTTTCCAACGTTGTATAATTTATGTAGTTCCGTTGAGTATGTACAGAGAAAAGTGTACCGTTAGGTTTTGCTTAGGTTTTGCTAAGCGTATTAATATATAGATGGGTAAATTCACAATATGTTACCGTTCAATCCGGCCGGCGGCTTAATCTCCTGGAATCACCCATCGCCAAAAAATTGCCTGGAGAACTCTGCAGCAAACTAATCATTTCGTAAAGCAACTCGCATGTTTGTTTTCAATGTGAAATTTTCACGTAATGCCAATAAGCCGATGCTTTCAGTCGAACGTCCAATTCATCTGCTGAAGTTGATCCTAAAATGACAGGTAGCGTTTGATGAAAATCGCCTGACAGCTAAATTATAGCACCACCGAAACGTTGTTTATCACTTCGTAAATTTTTCGACGTGCAATTCAGGGCTTTCAAGACAATCTTCCAGTGCTGCAATAGTATCGCCGTAGCAGGTTCAATGGCAATTGCCATGCAGAATGAGCGTTCGACCGCCTTCCAACAACTAAGTCGCTATTCCAAATACTTTGAACACAATGAAGATTAAAACAAAAAATTATAACATTTTATTTTATCTGACCGAACGCAAAAGCAAGTCCAATACAAATTTGAATGACGAAACGAACTGGGCATCTAATATTGCTTCTTGAGCCAACACGAACACCCGCTCCAGTTTTGCTGGAAATTTTCCGAGATTAGCCACCAGTATTCTTTGTCTTTCCTTGGGTCAATACAAATTCATCAAGGCCAGAATCGTGAAAATCAAAGTATTTGCTCTTGAGTTATGCACTAAAAACAGGATCTTGCCGGATTTCCAATTTTCCTAAAAATTTTACGGAATATTCCTCCAGTGTCCTATGTCCTTCATTGGGCCAATACGAATTAATCAAGCATAAAATCGTGAAAATCGCACGATCCGATCTCGAGTTATGCGCGCACACACGGACGATTTTTTTTCTTTTATATAAGAAGATAGTGTAAGATCCGTCCCGTATCGTAGTCACAACTACATTTCTTGACTTTTCATCTTAGAAAGATAAAAAACTCCAGCTGATGAGCTGGATGAAAAGCATTTGTTTAAAATGTAAAAGAGGTTCTTTTTTTATTTGAGTTTTAAAAAATGAAGATTTGTGCGTGTACATTTAAGGTGCCTGTAAACCAAAAGTTGGTAGTAAATTTCATGCTAGTGAAAATCATAAAATTTCATCGAAATAAATAACTTTCTATTCAGCCCTTCAAAGTTCTGTACGTGCCTGGCTCATAAAGTTCACGCTGGCACGATTCAAATGAATTATTATACAATTGCTATCCAGATTGATTTTGACAGGATACAAAAATACACTTTTTTCATGTTGTTGTATGGTAAAATTGCTCAGATTTCAATACTTTTACTGTCACCCAATATTTATCAGTAGTTCATTAAGCCAATTGAGTGCAAGTGCTTTGAGATCATGAGTCACGATTTATTGCTTTATATGTCGTAAAATAAATACTTTTACATTTTTTTTCCTGGAGATGAGATAATACATAAAAATTTGCTTTACTATAGGTATTTATTTATTTTATTTATCCATTAAATGGAAAATTATATCTGACAAATGTCACAATTCTCCAACTTTAATATTATTATATCCTTCTATTCTTATACATTTCTATATTAACTTTCACTTATTCTTAATTCGTTTGCAAACAAATTCGATCCATATTCAAACACATATGTGTTCATGACACTTAACGACATGAAAAAGAAACACTCTCAACAACTGCAAACAAAAAGCTGGAGTTATCCCTATATTTTATTCCCTATATCTCATCGTCATCACCCCATCATCATAATACAACTCTGGTGATGATAATATTCTTTTGTTTGCGGTTCCATCTAGCAAATGTCAATATTTATAGATTTTCCGCTAAAGGACTCTCAACACGATGATAATTGCATGCTATAGAAACCTAAAGATACATTCGTGTATAAAAACAGGACTATTTTTGTGTTGTTGTTTTGTTTTGTTTGCTGATTCTTTTATAGCAGGCACTCATTTTGCTACTACTTTCTTGTCAATAAGAAAAGTGCCAGGCCAGGCAGGACATACAGGAGGATATAAATGGTTGAAACGAAAGAAGTGGGGGGGGGGGGTGTTAAGACTTCCGCTATTTTCTTATAATGTTACAAAACCACACTGTCTGTAAGTGGTGTTCAGTTAATTGCCCTTAAAGTGGATTCAATGGTTTGAATAGGCAATTATGTGTATTTGTCTTGTAGCGCCACTGCTTAACTGCTTTTCGTTTTAACATTAAGCGTTAATGGTGTTTAACCTTGAGCATGAGTGTAAAAACTTTTACTATGAGTTTCGTTTTTAATTTTTGTTTTTTCAATAATTTCTTTTTTCCAGTCTGAATAAAAAGAACAGCTGGTTTGTAATTATAGTTCGAGTTCAAAGTTTAAATTAAATTTTGAACAAGCAAAACAAAAATTAATGGGTCCGGTTTTCATAGTATAATTTTGAAACTGTTAGATAAGTATAAAAATGTAAGCTTAATTGAATTGTTTTGACATTCATTTTAAATTGTAGGAGTTTTTATAGTTTTAAGTTAAGTTTAAGTTTAAAAGTTTTGAATATAGAATAAAATTCAATTAGCTTTTGGTAACGAAGATGTGCTTAATTCATTGCAACATTTGGTTTTAAACTGTATATAAATTTTGGCAAACAGGCTAAATCTATTCGACTTTCAATACATCCTAATAGTTAGGCACCTAGGCACATATTCAATACAATATTTACATAATGTATCTTCCTCTTCTATTTAATTTTTTTTCGAAATTTATATTAGGCTGACAGTTACTATACAGCTTTCACCACTACAAGCTGTACAAGCTTGCGTACAGAAAAGTCCTGTTTTTCGACAACCACAATTCCATCCACAGCCAGATTATAAAGATACATCGACAGAGCAAACAAAATGATGTATACCTTCTTTGTGAAGTTTACTATTACAAGAAATTGTTAAGTTCTTAGCAACTGGTTTATATAATTAAATATAAAAAATACAGAGCAGGTGACTGGTTCATGGGATTTGGTATTAGGACGTTATTTAACTTCCATCCCCATTCGACTGGTGATAAATAATTACTCAGCCATAATTGAATCTTCCATCGCTGCATCCGCTGTACACGGTTAACTGTTCATTTGCACATGGACGTTCGAATTTTTTTAGCTAATGTGATTTTTCCTTTATTGTAGAAGGCCGATGTAGTATCACATCCTGTGAATGCATGTAAAAATATCACATGTTCTTCGCACAAAGGCATCTGACTTTGCGAAGAATATATTCTTTGTGGTGTTTTACCTCTTGGTGGTTTAAAAAAAAAAATTGTCTTCTCTTTTGGTGTTAAAGCGATTAGTATTACTAGCACGTCGATATCCTCAGGCAACTACAACTTTTGTTGTTTGTTGCTATATATAATTATTCTCCAGATGTGGGATTACTAATAGATCTAGCTATCCTTATTATCCTCATTGGACAAAAAATTGTCTTGTGCAACTTTTAGCTGCATATCTTCTTCAAAAGCATAGTAAACTGAAGAGTTTTTTTAAAGATCGACGTTTTCTTTCTGCATTTTTTGTATTTTCCTTCCCATAACCATCAAATACAACTGTGACGTTGAACCTAAAATGTCTTTCTATAATAATATCTTATACATCTGCCAAATATATAGTTGAAAATTGATCATTGATTTCCATTTGAAATCGCTTTTTTAGAGTGATTATTCGATGTTCATGACCCATAAGCATTAGGTTCTCGACTCATTTAAGTCTCTGGTGCAAACCAACGGTATCCTCGAGTGGCGCGACGCGAAAAAATCATTTCTCAACAACCAACAACGCTCAGTACCAGAATTAACCATGGGGTACAACAGTTCTCATATTATCATTTTCTAGCTGTCATATCCTATTCTTTTGACTATAAGCGGGTTTTACTGTGGGTTTTTGGTTTTGGACTTTTATAATATAACTTCAAAAAACCTTTCAATAATCTATGGCAGTGATATTTATTAATTTAAGATTATTTTACAAATAAAATCAATTTTGAAGGTTTTGAATGAACAACAACCACTTGTGTTGGCTACCACCGAGTATTACATTTGGCTGGAATTATTGCAATTTCATGGCTGCCACACCAATCATTAGATTCCTTTTAGTGGTGCTTAGTCTATAGTTCCAAAACTACCTCAGAGGCCGTTGCACTACGCATTGCACCACCGAGGTCACCTGACAATTGCATTTGGACAACTAGCATTTTTACAAGCCACACACAAGTTAGATGTTATTCATTCGGGTTCTTTCTATTTCTGCTCTTCTATAAGATTATAAAATGTTAAACAAGACAGAAAAATATAACTGACATCACAAGCAGCATCTGCACTGCATATGAACTTATTACGGTAGTAAACAGCTATTCTACAGCAAATCTGGAGAATATTCTAGGGAAATTACTCTCAAATAAAAAAGTACTCTTAGACTACAGTAAAAGTTTTATTATCCTTAACTTAACTCCATGACTGTCCAGACCAACAAAGTTTATAAATCAATGTCTTTATCACAAAAGCAGTGTCAAACATAACTTAAGTATCCTATGCACCTATATAAGAAACTGTCACTAAAAAGGCGATAAATTTATCACTTCATACCCTATAAAAACTGCCCCTTTGACAGCCGAATGTAAATAGATATATATATATTTTTTTAATATTATTTTGCCTAAGGATTTGGAGAAGTTGATACAAATTATTACCAATTCAGCTCACGTTTCTCAACCCACTGAATTGTATTGATCAACTCTCACTTCACATCAGGTACCTACCTAACCTACATACGAGTATAATACTAAATAATACTTTATTTTATATGAGAAAACATTAATTTAGTGAACTAGCTAGGCATGGATGAACATGAGCAAAAATCTAAACAAAAAAGAAATCATATTCGATATTATATACCATCACGTAAAGGCACTCAAAACCTTTATTGCATAAACTTCCGGGTTGATTTTTGAAATCAACCAAGATCATAAAAATGTACTAAAAATGGCACTTTGCTTCGAATTAATGGATAACAATCACATGGATTACAGCTGCACATTATTATATGGACATGGACACAGGACTCGCCGCTCAGCCATTTTTGTTCAATACACAAATCAAGGACAAAAATAGCCACAATCACGTTTCGAATGCAAATAAGAAATAATATAAAATAATTAGAAACGTGATATTGGCTATACGTTTAAGATATTTTACGTAGAGGATAGGCGTATATATCTATGCGGTTATTTTGGGGAAATATTTGCAGTGAGGGTTATGTACATATCATACACAACACAGAACCTGTGCTCCGAGCTGATATCATGATAGTTTATATGTAGTTGTTGAAGGTTATATGAATATTTTGTTCAATTACAATATTATTATATTGTCTCTGGTAATCGGCTTAGGACTCTGGTTTGTTTGGGTTGTGTGTCGGAAATTTAAACGAAAACCGTTCAGAGAATTAAATTTCATTAAAAAAAAAAACTAAAGAGAAACGATACAATAGAACTAAATGAGTATTCGCCTTAAACCTCTATTAGTGGCTCATAAGTTCCAGAAGGGTTGAAATTGTGATAAAATAGATTGTATATTGTACTTGTATAGTTATTATTACTGTACATATATACGAAAACAAACACAAATGACTTTTGCTTTCGTGTAAATTCTAGGTTTAAGTTGAGTCTCAACAATGATGGCAATTTTGTATTAAATTTCCTTGAAAGTTGAAACTGTAATTTTAACTTAAATTTGAAATGATGGGTTTTAGATTTTTGGTATGAAATTTCACATACCTAAATTATATTAGTTTGGTTTTTACCAATTTTGCCGATATTGACCTTTTTGTTCTTAGTTTATTATTATTAATAACATGTTTTTCAATAATGGCTTAAGGATTTAAATAAGGTCTTTTCAAAAAGGTACAAGGAATATTGTAATTAAAACCTTATACAAAATATAAGTATTTCAAAAATAAAATAGTATTTCAATTTGTTTAAGAACTTTTGGGTTTTCAAATCGCTTCAGAATTTTCTTGACAACAGCTAAACAAATTTTGCACAAACTTTGGATCGTTTTTTTTTTTTTTGTAGATAATAGTAATTTGGGTTCTTAAAGTTTGGTTTTATTTATAGAATTCGAGTTAAATTTGTCAAATTGGTGTTTTAAAAATCAAACGTTCTGGAGGTCCCTTACTTTGGTGGACACTATTTTTGGGGGAGTCAAATATTTTGCAATCTAAAATTGTAGCTTAATAAATGCTAATTTATTGAGCAATATTTGTTTATTATTTTGCATTTATGGAACATGTGAACTTCGCACTATATGTACAAGCGATATAGAACAAGTTTTGGATTCGTAAAAAAAACGAACTAGAGTAGGCCTCACAATTCTGTCTGTCTGTGTATCTGAACCTTCACCCTGCAGTTTTAACCACTCTAAGCATTGCACTTAAGATTTTTTGTAGAGGATTCATAGAGAAAATATTGATTTTTTTGTTGTTCCACAAAAAACGGTACCTAGCATACAAGCGATACAAAAAACTATTTATCTCAAAAATGTCTCTTAAGATTTTGATGTACAAAATAATGCATATAGCTATAGTGAATATTTTGATTGAAGAAAAATGACCAAAAACTGTAATTAAGGGTACCTTCTTCTTACAATCATGAAGAACCTAATTGTTTTTAGATTTTTAATTTTTTTGTTAACGGCTTCTCCTATTTCAATAATTTTTTTTAACCCCTTTTTTTCAATGTTTAAACAAAACGATATTTTTTTTGTTTTTAACTGATATTATATATTTATTTTGAAAATTCGATTTTTGGAAAACTGTTGAATAAATATATATAATATAAGATTTATTTTAAGGATTCTTAAGATTAATGATACTGTCTTATAGGCAATCACGAAACGCGGCTTGGAATATTCGCAAATGATTATTGCAGAAGTTGTATAGATGAAGAGGAGGAAGAATATATTCCTCATCTTCTCTGTTGTACGTGCCCTGCCTTATCTCCCAGGCGTAAACTCCATCTTGCAGATTCCTTCTTCAATGATCATACTGATCTAGCAAGCACGGACATTAACAGTCTCGGGCCTCGGGCGCCTTGTTTTTTTCGAGCAGGGGGGAAATAAGTGGGTCACCTGGCAGCCACTCTGCTGAATTAAATAATGGAAATATACCCATTCAAATAAAATCATATTTTTTTATTTTTTGAGAATTTTGCTCGTAAGCCTTTATATTTTAAGAATTGGGTGATGATTTTTATTTGTTTAATATTGATTTTGGATGTTTAAGAATAAATAGTAAATATTAGAAATTTTAAATAATATTGTAATTAAACAAAAACAAAACACTTTTGTTTTGAAAATTTAATATTTCAAAAACGTCGAATGAATTGTTTTTATTATTTTTTCTTAGGTAAATAGAAGCTCCTAAAAAGTTAAAATCATATTAAATACAAATTTTTAAAAATACGCCTTTTTGATTTTTTTTTTTAAATTACATTTTGCAAAAAAGAGATACATAATAATAATAATATTTTCAATTTTAGTTCGTTTTTTAAGATGGTCATTTTTGTGCAATCTCGAACGGGTGTTTTAATATTTTAATTTTCAAAAAGCTAAAAGTAATTAAATTAAAATCAATTTGAAGATGATCTTAGCCAATCAAAATCTAAATGCCCCCATTTTTACTTGCGATATACATAGGTACTATATCGTAAGTTATGGATTCGTAAACAAAAATCGAACTCGAGATTATAATTTTCCCTAACATTACGATGATAGAAATGCGAAAAAAGTGGGTCCCACAATTCTGTCTGTCTGTCCTCGCCCGTACAACCTAAACGGCTGGAGGGACTTTCTTCAAACTTGGTATAGTGTTTTATGACAAATATGCTCAAATTTTTTTTAAATCTGATATGCGTTGGTTCGAATCCTATGGGGTGCATAAAAAGTTTTTCATAATAAAATTGGATTAAAGCTCAGCACCACAAAAAGGAGACTGATGAGTGCAAAAGTGGCAAAGCACGAAATAGGTATAGCCAAACAATATGGTGGAAGCGCCTTTAAGTTGTTGTTCAAAAATTCAATGATATTTTAGGTACCTCCAGTACAACCAGTGTTTTTGACTTTTGATTTTCTCGAAAACATTTAAGTTGAAAAAAGTATAAACGCATTACTGTGAACCAGAATTAAAAAAAAATTAAAAAAGAAATCAATTTTTTTTTATCAAAACTAAATATTTTGAAAATGACATGGCCAATTTTTTCAAAACTTTTTTTATTTTGTAGAATACTTGAAAAAATCCTATTTCTAAATTCATAAATAACGGTAGCTTCCATATAAATGTTGGAAAACCGTTTGAACAAAATTCTTTTTCTTGAAAACGGCTCCAAGGATTTTGATAAAAAGATGTGTGTTTACTATTTCAGGTATGGCCAATATTTTGACGAAAACAAAATTCTACCAATACCGTTTAGTAACGGTACCCGTCATAGAACCGATTTTTCGTTTGTTTTCAAATTTCTCGTTGACAGCTGCTCCGATTTGAACCAAAATTTTTATAAAAGAGCTCCTTCACAATTCAAATAATTTTTCATATAAAAATTTTCAAAAAAATAATTTTTGGATTTTTAAAAAAATATTGAATTTTTTTTTTTTAATTCAGTATCGGGAAAACTAATTATTTTTTTTTTTCAATTTTTTGTAAATTTGTATTTTATTAAAATGAGCGAAAAATTTCATAAATATAAAATTAATTTTTAAGAAAATCGCTCCAACGATTTTAATTTTTTTTTTCAAAAATTCATATTTATCAAACAAATGAGATGCCATACTTGATTTTGAGCTCTAACTCTCAAATAAAAAATACAAGTGACCTCAACTCCAGAAATAATTATGTTTCGCCCAAGGTATAACAGGGGGCTCTGCAGTCAGTCTGTTATACCCTACTAAGGGACCAGTTACAGCTATCATTGAAAACCATCATTGAAAAAGTTAACTCTTGATTTTGTGACCTTTCGAATATTTAATCATTGAATATTTTAATGCAGAAATATAGCTTACGAATTAAAAATTATTTAACCTCTAAAAAAAAAATCCTTTTGACTCATATCTTCCCCATAACGTGACTAGTAATTTTTCAATGATGAACTACCTTACCAATGATCATTGAAAAAATTAAAAGTTACGCTATAGTTCTGCATTAAAATATTCAATGATTAAACTTTCGAAGGGTCTCAAAATCAACAGCCAACTTTTTAAATGATGGTTTTCAATGATAGCTATAACTGGCCCCTGATTTTGATCATTCAATATTTTAATGCAGAAATATAGCTTACGACTTCAAAATTATTTGTCCTCCAAAAAAATTCATTTTGACCCATATCTTCCCCAGAACGTAACTTTTAATTTTTTTAATGATCATGGGTAAGGTAGTTCATCATTGAAAAATTAAAAGTCATTTTATGAGAAAAGTTGTGCAAAATTGAATTTCGTTTTACCTAGAAATACTTATTAAGTCAATTAGCTTTACTTTGGCATCAAAATAATCATTTATTTTTTCTTCGAAACCTCTCAAAATTGACAATTAATATTTTCAATTATGGTTTTCAATGATAGCTATAACTGGCCCCTAAGACACAAATTTTGGTCGATGTTTACCGACTCTTATAAAAATCACAGCAAAAAGATACTGTGAAACATCGACCAAAATTTGTGTCTTAGTAGGGTATAACAGACTGACTGAAGAGCCCACTGTTATACCTTGGGCGAAACACAATTATTTCTGGAGTTGAGGTCACTTGTACTTTTTAATTGAAATTTATTCATTCACTCCACTTAAAACAGAAGTAATTACAATATTTTAATATTTAAATTTCTTCATCTTCTTATTCTAACTCTCAAGGCCATTAAAATAAAAAATTTATAGTAATTTAAAGTAGGCAATAATTAATTTTTTTTTTTGTATTATTACATAATATTTTGGAACCAATAGCTATATACTTGTACATGTAAATCATCAATTTCTAGCTACGTTAATCAGCCAAAGTTATGAACCTTAATTGAGAATGTTAATATGAGAAAAGTGTACCACATAATACAAAATGTTTATCTCTTACAAAAATTAATAAAAGAGACTAGTCAAAAAGTCAATACAACTGAGATCGTTATCAAAGCATTATTTTATAAACCACATTCTTCACTGATGACAATGAGTAAAGTTTTTTTGAAAATCATCTCAATTCGAACCGTTAAGTTGTAACAAAAAGATATGAAGCTCTATGTAGCTCTTAAAAACACCCTTCCTACTGTTTGCCCATGTTCAATAACAAAAAAACTGTTGTCTAATGGAAGCCTAAACCCAAGTATGCCGATAATACTCCAATTAAGTTTTGCAAACTAAAATTTCATGCTAAAATAAACATGCATTATTTTTAATGACAATTTATCTCATGAATTTAAACGACTCTAATCTTCATCCAACTAATTCGAATTTTGTCCTTTTTTTTTGGATAGTACCTATCTACCTACATTACATGCCTTAATTTATAAAATGTTCTGTATATTTTCAGCACTAGGAGACGATAATCCAACTGCCTTATCTTCAGACGACTACGCAAACCTTGAACACTTGAACACATTGGCAGCTCAACCTGTATTTGACTTTGGAATGCCCAGAAATATCACAGCAAGGGCTGGACAAACGGCAGCAATTAACTGTCGTGTCGAACAGCTAGGTGACAAGTCGGTAAGTATTTGATAGAGGACTAACAACAACAACAAAAAAAAAATAGAAGTAGAAGAATAAGTGTCATATCCCCTTCCGGGAGACAATACATTATAGTATTTCCTTTGTTACATCATCCTGAAAATGAAAAGCCCTGCTTTTTTTGTTCTATTCTTTTTTTTTTTTTTTTATTTGTATATTATTTTTTGTTTGTTTGAACAAATATAGTTTTTTTTCGCTCTCTTTTCTTATAACATCCTATTTAAGTGTATCTAGATGCTTTTATTATTTGTTTTTTTCCAAACGAAGGACATGAAAACTTCCTTCAAAAGTTTTCTTTCATTTTGTTGGTTATGTTTTTTTTTTGTTCCTTCCCTACTGACGTTTATGCCACTATACTTACTTGCCCTTGGGGTATATTATGAAGATGAACATGAAGATGACGCATGAAAAGAAATAGAATGGAATTTGTAGTGCTGAATGTTGTTGTGTGTGGGTTTTTTTTTCTTATTCTTTTTATCAAGCTTTAGTTCTCATTTTCGTAGTTGCAAACTCTATCCTGTTTCCGGTTCTATTTTTTTTTTTTATATTCGAGTATAATCTTGTCTTTTCAATTTATTTTTATAGATATCTTGGATACGGAAGCGAGATCTGCATATACTGACGGCAGGCATCTTAACTTACACATCAGATGAGCGCTTTAAGGTATGATGGTTTTTGGTTATGCATGCATCACAAAAGCTTATACATAAAAGTAGGGCTGGCCACGAGACGGGAAAAGTCTCGGTCTCGATCTCGGTCCCGCATGACGAGACCGAGACGAGACTTCCTTTTAAGCAACCGAGACGAGACCGAGACGAGACTGTATATTTAGACCGATATTTACAGAGAGTATAATAAATTAAAAAATCCAATTTCAGTTAAATAATTATTTTCTTCTGCACATATTCAAACTAATAATCGAAAATATTTCGTACGAATAATCAACAGTTTGTCCGGAAATCGTATTTTTCGGAGACGAGACTAAATTATATTTACGAGACCGAGACGAGACTGAAAATGTACTATTTTAACGAGACCGGGACGAGACTTACAAAAGTCTCGCAGAGTCTCGTCTCGTGGCCAGCCCTACATAAAAGGTCTTATTTTAACATTGCGGTGAATTTTAAGGGAATGGTAGTTGCTTTAAGTAATGAACATTTTTTTAAAGGTCGAGAGATAAATGCACTAGCTATAAACTCAATATTTTGGGCTACTTCAATTTCCAACAAACTATTTTTACTCCCAATCCTCAACTCATGTAATGTACGTAATTTCATGAGTGATTGATTAAGTTATGCTTGTCTAGGGTTATTAACTTTTCAACATATTTATGTACATATGTAGATAAAAGGAACTTTGATTTATAGTGCCATAAATTGATACATTGCGCATACGTTTTTATTGATTGATTGAGTTTTTTTTTTTGGGAACAATGAGTGGAACATATTTTTTTTTTTTTTTTTTGAACAGCGTAGTTTTGTTGATTCGTTTGAACCTAAACAATGTATTAGTATTAATATTTCACATGAGTGAACAGTTTTTTAAGAATTCAAAAATATGTATGTATTTTCGAATTATCAAAATGGATTCGTAAAAGTTTTTTGTGGTAAGAAGCAAACAGAGTTTGTGATGGTAGGGAAGCTAATCCTCAAGAACTATTCAAGAATAAAAACAAATCTAAATGTTGTGGTGGATGTATATCAATAAATATGTAGATCCGCACAGGTCACTTAAACCTGCAGCCATAAGATGACGCTGTCTTTATTCAAAAAATGGCGGTTATCACCCTTATTGTTACACATGAGTTTTATTAGAAATATAATTAATTAAATACTTGAAATCCTAAGAATTTGAATAAGTGTTCGTTATAAAAAAAATAGGTGTTACATGACCAATGTGCTGTTATGTATTTGACACATTTTTGTCTGTATTTTACACTACATATCGCTTTTCAATCAGAAGAAACTCGTTATTCGCAATGTTGCTACTCTATGCAATCGTTGGCATTTATGATGCATACAATAAATGTGCAACAGAGTAACACAGCTGCGACAGACAAGATCTAAAAGACAATATTTTCGAAGACAAAGTTTTGAAAGACAAAGTTTCTAAAAAAAAAAACTACAACGGATAATAGTTGTAAAAATATTAAACCTTAAATTATTCGCATACTATCAAACTTATCGAAGAACTGATTTTTTTTTATATTTTAATTTAAATAATATAGTGTATAAGCTATCTAAAAAATTCTTCCTTACAATTTTGTGCTAAGTGAATATAAATATGCAATATTCCTGAAGTGAATATTTCTTTTTTGTGTATTTATATATGTACGTCGTCATAAGGTGCGAATAATTTTTGCTACCATCAGATACCAAAAAATTTACGAAAGATATTTAAAAAAAAACAACAAAAAAAGTACGGAAATTCCGGATTAATCCCGAAAAATTGTATCACGGAGGAAAGGAATCGTTTGTGGCAAACGTTAAAATTGCCCAAACGACTTTTTCGTTTGCCAGCCAGTTTTGACAGTTCGTTTGCAGCAAACTCTTAAATTCGTTTGAGACAAACAATTCATACTGTTGTAGCAAAATTCTATCGTTTGTTTCAAACGAATAGAGTGTTTGTGTCAAACGAATGTAGTGTTTCTGTCAGACGAATAATGGTGTTTTGTAAACATATTTACTGTTTGTGGCAAACGAATGGTGCTTTTAGAGTAAACGTTAATACTTTAACGACAAGCGAATGGGTCAATTGTTATAGAAGATCAAAAAGTGGTTATGACAAATGAATAACACGGTTGTTGCTCATGACTTGTATGTTTGTCCCAATTTTTCCCTTAATTCTGAAATTATATTATTTTATTTTAATTATCTGGATTTAAACTGGTCTCCTTCCGTATTGAGTGCGAGCATGCATCCACTGAGCTAATTTGCAACAAAAAATCCTCCGGCAAAATGTTAATCAGTTGAAAACTTCACACATTTTCCTTTTATTTAGTTGAGCAGAGGAAATGTACTGATTAAGAAATGTGGCTTAGACAATTTCATGTATTTTAATTATTTTAACTATGATTAATTATTTTAAATATGACGACGACGACCGAAGTATTTAAAATATTGGGTCAGTTTTTGTTTTAAACTATTACTCCAAGGACTGAATCAAAACTTTTAAGAAAATCGTTTCGTTTAACACAATAATTGTTTTTATGCGTTGTAAATTAATTATATATTGATGGAAACCCTTATTTGTTTATATTTTTATTATTTTAATTTCATTATTACAAAAAAAAAAAAAAGTTGGGCACCAGCAGGGAATGAACCGGCAACCCTCGGGTCTATGCTATACCTGGAGTAAAATTTTCCATTCTCCAGTCATAAGGATTTAGTACGATACTAAAAAGATGTGATTTTAACTTTAGTAAAATATAAGGGGATAGTACGATGCTAAACTCACGAACAAAATGAAGAATATTTTATGTATTCTATAGCTAGCATGTTAATCTTGAAATTTTTAAAAGTTAACTTTATAAAAGTATTCATGGAACTTATAAAAATAAAAAATGGTAAAAAAAATCACAAGATCGTCTCTCCTGAAAATTAGCAAGTATTGACAAACGTTTTTGTGTCACTATAGGGCGACGATAAGAACCTTAAGTCCAAAGTTTGAAGAAAATTGCTTCAGCCGTTTGGGGTGCAGGTCGAGGTACAGACAGACGGACAGACAGAATTGCGAGACCCACTTTTTTCGCGTTCTCTATCATCGTAATGTTAGGGAAAATTATCATCTCGAATTTTTTTTGTACGAATCCTAAACTTGCCGTATACTACGTATATCGCAAGTAAAAAAACATTTTCATGTAAAAATAAATATCTTACTTACTTAAACATTAAAAAGTGGTAATAAATTATTCATTAATGGTTTATATTTTTAACTAAATCATTTTAATTTACGGATAACGGTGGTAGGTATGATAATTAGCTAAAATCGGAAAATCGATTCCTGCTCCTGAACGAAAATTTGGAAAAATACAGGCGTTGTGTCGGAAGGTAGGCCTTCAATAGGCCTACATTGGTTAAATTTTTTAGGGTTGCCACTTTTCTAGAAGTAAGATAGTAAATTAATAACGGAAAAAAGGCTGCTGCTCCTAAACGGAAAATCAAAATTATACAGGAAATATGTCAGAAGAAAGGTTTTAAATAAGCCTAAGTTAGGTTAAGTTTAAAGGATTGCCACATCTCTAGAAGTAAATTATTATTGAAAGTGAAGGGTTAGGTTGTCAAACGCTCAGCCCTGACTCAAATTAAACAGCATAACACTTTCGACGGCCGCCTTTTGTTTGAAATTTTTGAGTTCCAAGAACATAATAAAAAATCTTAAACTCTCGAAAACTTGACGTGTTGAGTGGAGCTCAGCTTCTAATGCAGCGCATAGAATTCTATATATTGTAATGTAAGACATTTAAGCAGAAAAATCAGTTATGTTTTAAAAATCTTTTTGCTTGTAATGTAAGGCAAATGTAGAACAGTAAAGAAAGCATTTTGATAAGAGCAAATGTGTGGAAGTTCTATATAATATAATACGATACTTCATATTCCCTGGTTGTGAGAATAATTATTCTTGAAAATGTTTTCAACTTTATTTGTAAGAGTTCTATCCAAAGACGAGTATACTACATACTATCTTTACTTAAAAGACAAACAGCCACCTTTTCAATTATACTATGTACTTTGAAATTCACCTTGAGACAAGAAATTTGTATCGGCGTATAAAAACGCATCAACATTTCAGAAGACCAACAACTACAACCTCTTACTTCTTTTAATTAAAACCAAAAAGAAGACATGTTCGTAAACATAAATATTCATGTTGTATGTACATTGTACAATGTATGTACATACATTGTAAATGTACATTGAACAATATACAAAATACTCGTAGGTGATATCTTGAAAACCAGAAATCCTTAATGGAAGACATATAATAAATAATGTTTCTTTTTGTGTTTTTTTTTTGTTTGTTACAGGTCATACGGACAGAGGACTCAAAGGACTGGTCCTTGCAGGTGAAATACGCCCAGCCCCGAGATAGTGGAATCTATGAGTGCCAAGTGAATACGGAGCCAAAAATCTCGATGGCGTTCCGGCTAAACGTCATAGGTGAGTGAAAGATCTTCCCAAGGATGTTGACTTGTAATCATTATAGCTATAGTTGGTTTGGTTTGGTTATTCTGCCTGCCCCAATCCTAATCCCAGTCACTACCATGATGATGACCATCGTTCCATGAACAACAACATCTGGGGCAAAGTTTTTGTGGTAATGATCTGAAAATATTCTAGGACAGGAATTTATGTTAGGTGATGCTGGTGGCGGTATAATAATGTTGGTGGAGCCTTTGAACCTGTGTGCCACATTTTTGTTCGTTTAATTTTTTTTTTGTTCTCGTTTTTGCTCACATTTCATTGTTTTTGCACCACTCTTATTATGAGGAAACTCCTAACAAGGGATGTGAAGTAGCTATACTCCTACCTCTGGTCTACTTATATTTTTTTCTAGTTTGTTGCAGTGTTGTTGTTGCAAGACAATGCATTTTGGGACGACATGGGAGTTTTCCCACCATTTCACCGCTGCACCGACATCACCGCCACCGCGCCGAAGAGTGCACAGTATACACAGAGTCCATTAGTCATTGTCTCTATGGATAGTGGCTGGCGGTGTCGGTCGTTATAGAAGCTCCTTCTATTTTGAGGATAACACCAACACCAACCATAGTTTGGTTTGAAGGTCTTTATGTTTGTGTGGCTTGTGGAAATGTTTTACGAGAGACCGAGGATAAGCGAGTATAGGTAGGTAGAGCTGCACTGAAACGCTACGACATGCATCTACCATCGCGTCTAACATCGCGGAGATCGGGTCGGGAAATGGGTTGTCATGAACTTGCAAGTATCAAACTGAAGGCGGATTAATGATGGCATAGTCAAGAATACGGTGTTAGAATATTAGGATGTGTAAGTGATTGTTCGCTTTTTTTATCGGAGTCGTGTGCCCAGTTTAGTGGGAGATAAATCACTTTGGAATAATATATATTTCTTGGGAGAATAATAGTACTTTTTTTTTGTGAGTTTAGTATGTTTTTTTGAAAAATTGCATGTTTCAGTTTGTTGAAGTGGTAATACATTGTTTTGACGGTATAGGGAAGGGAATTAATTCCATCATTCTTAGATGTCTTATCATTAATAGCGATGGACATGACAGATTCAGAATTTGAAATTGGACAGTGTTGTTGCTTAGATCCTAATTGGTGGAAATAGTTGGTATTAACTATAATTTTCTTTTCTCTTTTTTTCGTTCTTCCAGCTATACTTTCAATTAAATCTATTCGAGTTCTTTCTTCTTCTCTATTCGTCTTCCTCATACAAGGGACCAAATATCCTTCGCGCAATTTTAAGTTCTAAAAAGTACCCATCAGTACCAACTCTCCCTTTCTGCTTACCGTCCAATTTTCGGTGCCATAAAACACAGGGCAGAGTTGGCAGTATGTATTATTATAAGGGTTTTACAACATGCACATTATTTGTTTCGTCAAATCAAAGCAACTGCGGATTTCTAGGGTAATTCTTTGCCGGATTACCATAACAATGTGTCTTTAGTGATAACTCCAAGATTTATTAACTTTAAAATACATCAAAATTGCTGCTATCAAAAGCGCAGTTTTGTTCTAGGAAGTTCCGAAGGCGCGTATGTTCAGCTTTCGTGGATCCGCTATGTTTATTTTATTTTACAATCTAAAGATGTTTTCAGCAATATGTTTTAATATTTATTTTTTTGTTTTCAGCACCAAAATTGCCAAAGAACGATGATTAAAATATTCATGTTCCTTTTTAAGTAAAAAAAAATTATTTTGTTTGTATTATCTTTTTTGTTAATATATTTTTTTTTTCAATGATTTTATTAATTATGTAGTAAAGAAGAAAATAATAAAATTAATGACTTTATTTTATTTATTAAGAAATTAATGAATTTAGTTAATAATAAAAACAATTTATTCTGAGTAAATTTTGTATTTTATTTTTGAGGCCTTTCTTCTTGATTACTTCTAAAACACGAAAGTGTTGTTGTTTTTTAATCGTGTTTTTTTTTTCTTAAATACGGGGCTTCAATCTTCTGTAAAAAATGTCTCGTCAAGAGGGTTAATATAATCTAGTACCTATACTAGGGCTGGCCACGAGACGAGAAAAGTCTCGATCTCGCATGACGAGACCAAGACGATACGAGACGAGAGTGCCTTTTAAGCAACCGAGACGAGACCGAGACGAGACTGTATATTTGGACCGAAATTTACAGAGAGTCTAATAAATTAAAAAATCCAATTTCAGTTAAATATTTATTTTCTTCTGCACATATTCAAACGATAATCGAAAATATTTCGTTCCAATAATCAACAGTTTGTCAGGAAATCGTATTTTTCGGAGACGAGACCGATACGCCACTGAAAATTTTTGATTTTAACGAGATCGAGACTAGACTTACAAAAGTCTCGCAGAGTCTTGTCTCGTGGCCAGCCCTAGTTCCTACCAAAAATAACGCATAACTTTTTTTTTTAATAAAGGAATATCCTCTTTTAATTGAAAAAAGCCACTTAATGGCTCCAAGTATTATGATTATATTTTTGATCCAGACACTTTTTTTGTGTTTAAACCTTAAAAAAGTATGTTTGAAAAACTAATGGATATTTAAAACAAAATTCTCAAAAGTTTGTTAAATCTTGTTAACCATTTTTGAACCGAACTTTCCAGAAGACTAGCAGGATTTTTTTTGTTATAGGTTCAAAAACAAAACTAAAATGCACGGTTAGATCGATCCAAGTTTTCCTTTTCCTTGTGGTCAAGGCTTATGCAGCATGAACATGATAGACATACATATACATTTTTAACTTCATAATTATGTAAAATTGCTTAGTTATGGAACAGTTTGGAAAAAGGCAAAAGTCTTAAACGTTATTTTTGTTTCCGATTTTTTTTTTTTTTTGTTTATTAAACGTTTTGGTTTTTAATTGTGAACAAAAATGTTCAATTATTTGTTATCCTTGAAAATTCATTTTTGTGAAATATAAACAAAATTTGCATACGTTGACATTTGAAAGTTATCAAACAAAAACCCGATTTCAAAGGTGTTTCTTCGTGATAAAACCCAATTTTTTGAAAAATCCTCAAAGGCCTATCTGTGTTTAGAGAATTTTTTTGACAAATTCGGAAATGCAGTTTTGTAACAATCATCTTACACATTAAATGAACGAAGTTTAATCAAAAATTGTTATAGCCTTTGAGAAATTAAAAAAAAAAAATTGAAGATTTAAAAAAATCTGAAATTTTGGTTTTTAATCTAGTTTATATAGACAAACTAGACCGATGGACTACAGAATGAAAACAAATTTGTTCGAAATTCTCTCTAGGTATTAATGTGAGATTTGATTTAAACCTCGTTTTTTTTTTGACATGAAACCATTTAATTTTTTTCTGACTTTCAAAAAAAAAATTCGTATTAGAAAAATATAAGTTTTTTTTTTTGATTTTGTGATGGTGGTACCTTTATGAAATATCTGGGAAAAATAGATTTTTCTTAGCTATTAAGAAATTATTTCACTGGTCAATTCAAATATTATTAAAATCACCGCCATTTTGGTCTTCGTAAAAAAAAGACATAATAAGGGTATTCATGCAACGTCGCGTCGTAAGTTTACAAATTTTGTAAATGATATTATGTGACACTTAAGTCGTGTTTAGATTTCGAAGTTATTTTTCCTTTCCCGAACCAATGCGAAATCCTAACCGAATGTCTCGCAACGAACAACGATAAAAAAATTGTAAGATACACGATGGAACTACAATAGTCCAGTGTTGCCACTTCAAACAGAGAGGCGGAAAGGAGTATATCATTAAAAAAAAATGCAGTATATTGGCTGTATCCGCAGTAGATTTTTACTAGGTATTTTTAGCAACCTTTTTAGCGATTCCTCAAAGTACTTATCCTTTTCTTAAAATATCAGTTAAAACCTTCAAAATATCTCTTTAAAAGCCACAAGAAATCTTTAGTTGGTTATTAGAACTTCTATAATTACATATTACTAATGGTACTCATATTTTTAAGCTTGACTCAGGGACTCATCTTTTTTAGATTTTACTCATTTACATCATTTATTATTAACAAATAAACACTTTGTGTGCCTATTACTGTTGACTCCATTTTTAAGTTCATGTACTTTAATTTCATTTTGCAGAAAAAGTGTAAGTAGTTTTATAATTTATGAATCAAATACTTTTTATAAATTTCAAAGTATTTGTATTTATTATTAAAAAAAAAAAATAAATTAAAGTCTTATAAAAAACCTGAAAGAAATTTGTTATTGGGACTCATATATCTTCAAACTGACTCATTTTTGTCAGCCTCTGGGACTTATTTAATTTTTAACCTCCGGTAACACTGCCACAGGGTGCCACTCCTCCTTTATAGCGGTTATTTGTATGCAGGGTTTTTGTTTCAGCTGTTCAATAGAAGGCTACAAACAAAACAGTGCAGTAGATTGGATTTAGTGGCAGTAGATTTATTTTTTGAGAAAAGTACAGCAGTTCTACTGCAATTGCAGCAAAGTGGCATCGCTGATAGTCGTAGGTTGACGGTAGTGGTCTGACTAAAATGAGCGAATACAAGAAAATCATATACCAAGTGCGCCTATTATGTCGGTTTCTTGATTTGCGCCTCCGCTATTGATGTAGTTTCTGTTGATAAAGTGAACATAAATTCATAAAAACACTCAACACAAAAACACCTCTCATTATTATAAATTATAATCATGTTTACATTTGTTTGTCATTAAATTAATTTCTATTTTGTTCTTAATAAAATATTCATTCTGTTTTCTTTTGCCTCAATATCAAGTCGTTTTATTTCATTTGGAAATATTATTTTATTAATTCACCATCCCATCAGTTTCGTCGTCGTCAACGAATGGTTCGCATTGGTTGGGGAGAACCTTTATAATTCTACCTTAATAGTTTACGAAAAGTAGCTTTCCTAATCTTTGGTTAAATGAAGACGTCCTAATTATTTTTTCTTGCATAAACAACGTTTTAAGTTACTTTTATCGCCAACTAATAGCGATTCGATAGTTACAGAACACGGTCAGAGTTTTTTTTTAGTTCTCTGAGTGAGATATCATATTATGTTAATCATATTTATGAACACGCCTAATTCTAAAAGTCACAATGACGTTTGGATAAGTTTAACCAAATAAATTTTCCCCATCAAAATCCTTGGATAATTTTAACCAAATTTTGTAAACCATTTTGTAAACTCCATCAAAATCCTTGGATAATTTTAACCAAATTTTGTAAACCATTTACAAAATTTGTATGTTCATTTACCATATGATAAATTTAACCAAATCGTAAACTTATCTAGTGTTTTACGACGTTGCATGAATACCCAATGTCTTCTTCAAAAAAAATCTCAAATTTTACGAATGAAATTTTTTGAATTAATGAGCTATCTAAGAAGTTAAAAAACAAAGTTTGAGCTTCCCTGCATTGCATTTAAAAGACCTGAGGTCTTACAGGCATATAGTTAAAATTATTATTATTATTATTATTATTATTATTATAACGAAAAATGCTGTTACGGGCAAAAATTAAATTTAATAATTCTGTTGCGTGAATTAAGCACAAGCACTTTTGATTTTCAATTCAATTAATTTGTTCGAAATTGTGCTCATGTGCTGCCGTACGCCCGCCGTAAGTAGATACTTATGATTTTTTTTTTATTTAAAAAAAAAAAGTTTTACTGCCAACTGATAAACAAAATTGTAGGTATATTATTTCAACTTTTACTGTAAATAATTAACTATTGAAATTTCTTTGAAAATAGGATATTCTTGAAAACCCAAATTGTGCTGTGTTACGCTCAGTCGCAAAATAATTTTTTTGTGCAGCGTGAAATTAGCACCGCCGTTATGCCGAAATGTGCCTATTTTGTGCCGCAATTTTCTTAAGGATCCAAAAATTATGAAAAGGTTGAACACAATAATTAATTTATTTTAAATTTTGTTTACTAAACTGTAAAATATAAATTTACAGTTGACTGTCGTATTTTTTTGCTTAAAATCTCAAGATCCATTTTTGAAATGAATAAGCAAGTTGTATGGCAGTAACCGTTATTTTTGGAATTAAATAAATATGCATATATTATACCTAATATCAATTTACCCTTTATCTAAAGAATCAGCTGGATGAACCCTTTAGCTTTATTAAAAACCTTTCTTATTAATAATACCCTATCTCGTGTCAAATTTTCCAACTCGATGATTCAGAATTTAATATTGTTGGATAAAGTACCTACATATTTTGGATTATTAACAAAAATATCTTATTGAAAACGTCCTTGATTGTAAACTGATAAGACCGACTACTTGGTGTTGGACTTAAAGCCATCTAAATTGTATTAGCCCAGGCGAATTAAACAAAAATTAGTGCTGAAATTGCAAAAATTAAATAGTTGATTTTAGGAGTGTTCAGTACGGTTTTAAAGAGTAAAGATAGTGTTCAGTACGGTTTTCGACCACCTTGCTCTTTTGCGTTAGCCGCCATTTTGAATTTTCGGAAAATCGTTTTTTGTTAAATAACTCGTTTATTTTCAACTTTTCGCTAAAAACGCCCTTAACAAAAGTTGTTTAAAATTTAATTATCTACAACTTTGGTGGAAACAATTGTTTGTCTTAGATTGATAGTTTTCTATATAATCCGGAAATTGTGATTCCAACCCGTTATTTATAGGTAATCCGCAATAAAGGATATTTTTGTATAAAAACAAAAGGATAAAGTTTTTTTTTCAAAAATTAAGGGAGCCGTAAGGAGTCTAATTAAAAAAAATTCGACCTCCTATCTCTTCAACTTTGGCCGCCATCTTAAATTTAAAGCTATTTGGTTTTTGTTAAACAAATCATTTACGAACTAGCTTTTTGTGACTTATGCGTAATTACTCTTGATTAAAATTGATAATTTTCGACTTCAGTTGAAAATCAATGTATCCGAACTAGGACTAGAATAAGTGTTAGTTTTTTTTTTTTTTTGTTTTGTTATTTTTTTTTTCTAGATTGTAATCAGGATTATTCTTTTTTATTTTGTAGTTGGACCTACACTTAGTTAAAAATTTTCATTTAATGTTAAAATCCACTATTTAATTTTTGTAATTAAAAATTACATTTCGACTGGCCTATATAAGTATATTTCTTGATATTTTTCTGTTGAAGTGTTGCATATGAAGCTTGAAGCAAACCACGTTTGCTATTTTCGCCATGCTTCTTGACTGAGTTAAAAGCCGAATTAAATTTTTAACAAGTCCAGAACTTCTCTTTCTTTTTGCTTTTACCTTTTGAGTATTGTATTTTTTATTCTAAAGGCTCGTTGTAAATGGTTTTTATTTTATTATTTAATAATCCCGATGTTTAATGCGAATAAAGTCGCCTCTTAAAACAGCTCATAATGCGCAAGGCCACGTTAACAGATTAATCTTAATTTCCATTATTTAGATTCACAAAAAAAAAACCTTTATCTACTCACCGAAATTTTGATAAGAATACAAATAAAAAGTAATCATCACTGCCATTCCACCTTTATACATCACAGTTAAAAGATTTTAAAAGGTATAAAGGCAACTTTTTAACTTAAATCCAATGATGACCTACAAAAAAGACGAAATCCTATAAACTCCTCAATTTCTCTCCTGAAGCCGTCATCATTTGAAACAAGCGTATAAAAATGTATTCTTCTATATCCGTATTATTCTCAAAGCAAAACACCATGCTAATGTCCTTTCATTCCATCGTTGTTGTTGTTGTTGTAATATAAAGCAGAAACAGCATCAGAATACCAGCAGTCAGCTAGCAGCATAAGTTATTTCAGCCAGAAGCGGAAAAAGGCTCATTGCCATTATTCCTTGTATTTAGAGGTAGATACGACAGGATATAATAGTGGGGCGCAGCGCTGGCTGTTTACCGGACAAAGTCATAAAATTGCGGTATTGAAACAAATGGTGGACATTGCCGACATTTTACGTTGATGATCCAGAAGCCATCAATCCCATCAAACAAACTTAACTGGCTTCCGCCCCATCCCTATTCCTCATATCACATCCCCCAGGGGTGGTTGAAATTGAACTCCAGGGTGTCAGGGCAGGTCTGGTTGCCATTATCATGATGCTCTGATGATTTCGCCCTCTGATGTGTTGTATGTGCCTTGTGCTTCAAGTTGGTCGATAGGCATCATCGTGTTAGTTGGGATAGCTCTCTGGTTACAATGGCTTGGCTTTGGCCTGAGAAGGGAAGTAATGGTTTTTTGTATTTTTTGTTGTTGTTTTTTTTTTTGGTTTTGCTTTTTGGTGATGAAATGGAATCATTACCAACGGATTGTGCTTATTGCTGTGATTTTGAATGGTCCACCGAATGTGTGATGGTAATTCCAAGAATTATTTAACCTCAGTTTCGTTTTTTTTCTATACTTAGTTTTGTTGTTGTAGGCATAGAGATGATGATGTACATACTTGTGTGGACCAATAAATTAGGACTTTTCTCAATATCGAAAGAGGAAATTGTGGGAGCAAAATGTGTAATGGATGCGGAAGGTAGGGGGAGTTGGGAAGGGGGTGTGTTAATTGGATTTTCCTTGATATAGTCAAGTTAGTTGTGCAAATGATTTAACTAACGGATTCCGGAAGGAAGGAAGGCACAACTCATACAATCAACGAATAAAGTTTTATTAGTGATTTCTGTGTATAAATGTATAAAGGTGTTTGTGTGTCAGAATTCTTCGAATACAGGCTGTGAATTATTATGCAATTGATTACGCTCAAATTGTGGTCGGATTGATGATGTGAAGAATGATAACGAGAACGACCCACTAATTGATTGAAATCACAAAATTATTCTACAGGGGGTCAAATGTGTATATACATAAATACAAAGACATTCCACACTATACCTACCCTCTATAAATGGTATTCGAATGAATTAGAGGCGATTTGTTGGAATAACTAATTACATGGCAAATTAAATGGCAAGTATGTGACGAGATTAATTAAACAAAAAACCTTTTTTGAAAAGCAAACCAAAAATAAAAAAATGGATGAACTGCTGATTTGCAGAAATAGTTTTATTTAAATACATATACCTACTAATTTCGTTTCTTTGTGCTGTTACAAAAATAAATACCTTTACATTTTGCACAAAAGGAATGTTTTAGAATTTAGTTAGACATTTTTTTAATTTGATAGCGACCACATTAAACTAATTAGGTTAAATGTTTGTTGGAAAAACCATCGCTATTGAAATGCTGATAGTTCTTATTAATTATTTATATGACTTCATAGTAAATTGATTGAATTTGTGAATTGAATAAATGAAAAAAAAAAACATTTTTCTAAGTGATGCACCTAAAGTGTGACAAAAACCTTGGTTATGTAGATTTGGTATATACAAGATCAAACTCGTACTGGAGGGGGATCTATTCCCTCTGATTTAGGTGGGAAGGGCAAATTTTTAAAAAATATACTCAAAACAGAAAACAAATTATTAATAAAACAACGGTAACACTTGTACTACTTTTTGTAAACCCAAAGATCTTTTTTTTATTTTATTTTCATGTGAAGTTCTTTTAATGAACAGATTTTGAAAAATAATTTTCAAATTCAAAACTTTGAAAAAAAAAATGTTTTAAAAATGTTGAAACTATTTTTTGTCAAAAGGAGAATGGGCATTTTGGTCTACCTATTGCCCACAAATGAGATATATATTGCTGGAAAGCTTAGCCCTATTACATCATTTTTGTGTATGGACACAAAGCTGTAAACCATGGGATTTAGGCAGTATATGGCAACAAAGATTGGAACTAGAGCAAAAATTAAATGCAATAGTGTTCCATTGAAGTGACAGTACTGGTCACTTTCGATGTACTGAATAGACCCCAAAATAAAGGAACTTTTATATTGATGGAAAATAATAGCGAATAATATCATGGTTGGCGAATAATTAACTTAACAGTATGAAAATTCTACTTTTTTTATTCGATTTAGTGAATTTAATGAATGGGAATAATTGTGCGTCTAGTGCCCACGATTGAGAGCATCATTTTTGAATATGGAGAGAGAACTGTAAACCATGGGGCTTAGGCAGTTTAATACAAAATATCAAACAATTCGTCTATGTTCACTCAAATTTGCAAAGTGTTTTTCTTATTTTTTGGGTCACTTATTTTAGCCAACTCCCATTTCATAGGACAAAAAGAATACTAGAAAGCTGGTACACTCTATAGTACCTAATCATTTTCACAGGTCTCGTTTCTGGGCACTAGGTAGACCAGGTCCCATATATTTTTGCCCATTCTCCTTTAACGTAAGTTTTTATCTTTCCATTGGAAATTGTTGTAATTGGTGCGATTTGTCGAATTGAAAATGTTGACATATCTCCACGTTTTGAGGTTTTTAATATTGTCATAATGTGCTGAAAAGGTTTTCTAACAAATTCAATAAACCGTTTTTTTTACTACAGCAATTTAAAAAGGAGCTGTAAAATGTCCTTTATCTGGACATTTTTAAACAAAAAAAATTTAAATTTATAAACAAAAAAAAAATGGATTACTAGGGAATTTCACTATGCAAAACATATTTTTTTTTTCAATAACAAAATACATTACAAAAATGACAAGTGAAAAAAATGGCGGGTGATATGGCACCTACTGGCGAGTGATATGGAACTTTAGTTTTTAAGTGATTTTTTGCCACAGTTGTTGTTTATGTATGTAAAATGCAATAAGACTTCACAAATTGTGCACTCGAAAGTAAAAAAAAAACTGTTCTAAAATTAAAACCAACAATTAAATAGAATCAGGAAGGCGTGATATGGCACCAGTGTAAATGTACTGAATTTGGGGGGTACCATATCCCCCTTTGGACATTGCCACTGTTATTCGAAATGAAAAGAAAATTTACGCATGTGCAGTTATAGCGGTAAAAAAAAAAAAAAAACATACAGGCACGATTCACTATTTGTTTTTCCGTCAAAACAAAGAGCTCACACCGAATACTTTGGGTTCTACAATAAATTAACAAAAATACAAAAAAATAATCTTAGAAAAAAATCAATTTTTTTTTCTATTTTCGGTTGTAGTTTAAACATTTAACAAGCTTCTTGGATTTCAACTATACCCGTTAGAAGCTTATTTGAAACATAAAAAGATATTCTAAGGTCATTGTTTAAAAAAAAGTCATTAAGTGGGAAATATTGAATGGGTGCCATATTATCCCCATGGTGCCATATTACCCGACTTTACACTATTACTTTTTGTTGTTATTTTTTTTTGTTACATCGTTAGCAAATCCTTCTTAAAAAAAATCAGAATAAGCTGAAATTTATTTTTCTATATTATTACTTGCCAGTATTTTGAAAAGCAGAATTTTGTAAAACAGAATCGAAAAAAAGCTGAATTTTTGTACCAATAGGCAGAATTTTGAAACCAGAATTTCAACCCGCTAACTAATTTTATTTTACACATAATTACACAATACCAAATACCAAAAATATAAAAAAAAATTCAACATATACTTTTTTTTTAAACTAAGAAAACAGTTAAAATATAATTTTAGTCTCAAATATTTCAAGAACAAAAAATGATTCCGAACTCAGTTTTTTTTTTTACATATAATGACGTAGTTAACAACTGATAATTAAAAAAAAAAAAAAACTGGATAAATTGGCTTAAATAATTAATACCTCAATACCGAGAAGAGATTGGAAAAAAAGTTTTATAAGATTCTTAGAATTTTGTAAGCTATTTACAAAAAAAAAATATAAAAATGTTAGTATTATAAATAGCTTAAGTTCAAAATATAGGTAATGTCACATTTTGCCCTGTATAATTTATCTATCCCTACCTATATACTGATAATGCAAAAACCAAAAGTTATTACACTATAAAATATATAATTATGTACCTATATAATATATACTCTACCACCCACCACTTAGGTAAATATGTACATTGTATATGGTTTTCAAGTGCACCAATGGGAAGTTACTAGTGTGGGTCGAACCCACCCAGACTTATTTTTATTTTTAAATTCAACGATCTTATTAATTTAAAATCAAACAGTGAAAACTGTATGGTTCTTGGTAAAGAAGGAAGAAAACTGCATTCACTTCAAAAAAATTCAAGAGTTCTGAAAAAATCATACTAGTTGACAAAACGCGCAGAGAGCTACTAGTCACACATACGTCCATAAAACTAACACTATGATACAAATGCTACTAGTTCTACTCGCTTGTCTAAGCGTTTAGTTTAGTTTTTTTTTCTTTTTTCACGTTTATCTTGGAAACTGTTATTGAAATTGAAAAAAAAATCTTCTATAGAAATAAAGCTTACCTATTTAATTTTGTCCACAAAAAATGCAAGCCTTTTTTCGCATCTTCTATACTTTAGAAATTACCTCCAGGCGTATTTAAGAGAAACGTGTATTTTTTTTGGGTTTTCCAAATACATTTAAGGGATATTTAGAGTTCATGTTGACAAAAATAAAATGCTGTTATTATGTTGATAATTTTCTGGTTTATGAAGCTTTTTTCGAGTGAATTTAGGACCTTAGATCGAGACATTACTTCATATAATTTGCAATGTTGGGCATATAAAAGTCATCAGCCACGTAGGAAATAGAAGAAGTTCTAGCTTTAAAAGACTCAAAACTCAAAATTTTGAAGAAAAACAAAATCTTATATTTTATTTATAATTAAGTAGTATTTTTGGGCGTTAGGTCTTAACGCCCAAAACCATAAAGCCCAAATTAAAAATGTTATAACGCCCAAAAATGTTTGTTAACAATTTTGTTTGTACAATTTGGGCGCAATGACATAAGCTTTGGGCCTTATGGCATTTTTGTTTGGGTATTATGACGTTCTAATTTTAAAGCGGCCGTTGGTCTTATCGCCCAAATAAAGAAAATGTCATAGCGCCCAAAAAGCGACACATCGCCCAAAATCTCATGAAAAAAATGACACAACGCCCAAAGGGAATGTCATAGTGCCCAAAATAATTTTCAAATGTCATAACGTCCAAATCTTATTATCACATTTCGTCCAAAAGGTGTATAATATTTTTGAATTTGGGCGTTATGACATTTATTTTGGGCACTATGACGTTTTTAAAATGTAAGCTCACGAAGCTCAAATGACAAATCCACAAAGTTTTTGAAGAAAAAATTAAAAGAAAAGACACTTCCGCAAATTAAATATCAATGTTCGAGTCCTGCAGTACTGTTGAATGACACCAATTCGTCAAGTGGGATCAGGAAAATATTTGAAACTGCTTGTCTCAGGTAATATTCTGAAACGACCCAACAAACACCCCAGCGGGGTGCGGCCTATGACGTTGGGCGAAAAGAATAAAGAACGAAAATAAATAAAATTGTTGCAGCACCCAAATAAAAAATGTCAAAACGCCCAAACTGTATGTCATAATGCCCAAACTCAAAATCAGAAAATATTTTGGGCGATACGACAATCTTCGATTTGGGCATTTTGGCATTTGAGATTTTTTTTGACGTAATGACATTCCTTTTGGGCTTTGTGTCAATTTTTTGTTCAGTTTTTAGGCTATATGACAGTTTTTGGACTTTATGACATTTTTCAATTCGGGCTTTATGGTTTTGGGCGTTAAGACCTAACGCCGTATTTTTGTTTTAAATATTTAATGCTCTTAATAATTTTTAATCGAATGCTAAAATTCAAATGGACTTAAGTCATTAATTTTTTAAAATGAAAATTACAAAAACTTTTATTTGCTTAAAAAAATCATTTTTTATTTTTTCTTTATATTTAAACATGTGAATTTTGAAAAAATGTACAAGAATTTTCATGTGTTTTTTTATTCGGAGCCTTCTGTTTACCTCTCCTCTACATTCATTCTCATCTCTTATATTAATAAATTGCAATAGAGAAACACATAAGAATTTTTTAATTTTTACAGTTTCCAAGTTTAAACTTAATAATTTGACTTTAAGTTTTCTTACAGCTAGTCAGATGATGAGAATTAATATTAGCCGTGTTTTTGGAGGAGTGACTAGCCACTCAGTAAAAGTTTTACACGGAAAACACAAACAAAATTCTCTATAACAATTTGTTTTGTTATTGTTTTGCGTGTAAACATTTTGCTGAGTTGCTATGCAGTCTCTCAAAAAACACGGCTATTCTCGAAAACATTTACCTATCAAGGAACAAAGCGAACCCGGTTTAAAATTGAGAATATTAACTTCGGCAGTAGAATCTCATTGCGAACATATTTAAGCTCGGGAAATATTCTTCTCGGCAATTATAAAGCGCTTTCAATGCAATGGTAAAATGTTTGGTGTCACCTCTGCTGATAAAAGATTTTGTTTTCACCTCGTCCGGAAAAATCATATGGACTGTTAGGAAGGAATTTTTGAAGAAACTCGAAAATTTTAATGAACTGATTTCCTAATTAAAAATAAATTTTAGAAACACTAAACCTCCTTCCAATTTATGTTCAGATAGAAGGCCAGTATTGGATCGAACACCTATGGGTACACAAAATATCAGCAGTTTTAATACCAATTTTTTCGTAAATCATAAATTCCAGAACATCACTTAATCTTTGGAATATCTACCCGGCTTGAACCGAATCAAAATATTATTTTTGAGATTCGATAGTGAAAGTTGGTAAATTAACCTGTTAACAAACAAGGAAATCCATAGATTATTTTTCAGTTTTTTTTAGTTCCTTTAAGGCTCGTTTCACACACATTCGGTTTCATTTGGTTCGGTCTCTATTCGGTTTGTATTAAGCTGTGCCTGATATGTGTGAAACGATAAAACGGCAAAAATAAAAACCTAATAGAAACCGTAGAGCACCGTTTTATCGTTTCACACATATCAGGCACAGCCGAGTACAAACCGAATAGAGACCGAACCGAATGAAACCGAATGTGTGTGAAACGAGCCTTAAAGGAACTAAAAAGAACTGTGCGAAACGAGCCTAATTCATCGAGATTTTTTTTAGATAAACGCAAATAATACACGAAAATCATCTTAAATTACAAATTTTGACAGCCTCTATGTAAGCCTTCATCAGATAATTTTACAAGTTAGTCAACAAAGTTAGGACCCTTAGCACCTGAGCTTTAATTATGTGTATTTTTTCCCATTCCTATTCAGTTGTAGACTCATAGGAGGATTGATTCCTTTAATCCTGGGTCTGAGTACCAAACATTTTTTTTGCGGTCGGCTTACACTTCAAAACTAAAGATAATCTTTTATAAAAATCACTTGCAAACAAAAGTTTTTTTTTTCCATTAATTGAAATTAATTTTACTAAGGTAAATTTAGCTCTAGGCGGGTTGCTTGCGTTAGGGCCTACAGTTTTGGACTTTTTTTCTGTCAACAAAACTCGTATTTTCATCCATATCCATAACTTTTCAAAAATTTTCTGTCCCATACCAAAATGTTCTTCATCAAAAATTTATTAGCATACTTATATTTACCTTTTTTTGATTTTCAGTTACACCAGCGGATTCACAAGCATTTATATCCGGACCACCAGATCTGTATGTCAAAGTTGGTAGCGCCATTACTCTAACGTGTCATGTGAAGCAGCCCTCATCACAGGACATTGGACCAATTCACTGGTATCGGGGACCTTACATAATCACACCATTCGCCGTGCATCCAAATGAGGCTGCAATCGATCTATCTCGACGCATTTCCATGGAATCGCAGTTAGGTGATATCCTTAAATCGAGGTTAGTAGAGCGTGGGAACCTCCCTCCCTCCATCTCCATCCTCTCCCCACACACACACACAATATAAATTGAAAGTCCTCGAATTAGGTGTTCAACTATTCACTTCACCATCTATGTAGTTTCTAGTTATTCGTTGTTTCCTAATCAAATGCGATTTCTTTTCATGGACACAACCATCACACCAGGCTGCGTATTGCCAACGCTCAAACAGCTGATTCAGGGAACTACACTTGTTTGCCAACAACGGCGGAAGGAGCCAGCGTTATGGTTCATGTAATCAATGGTAAGTTTGTCTATTTGTGTCGAACACGCAGCGATGTGTGTACTTTTTGCGCACCACTACTTTTTACTGAAATTGGTTTTAATCTGATTTTTGTCTTTTACTTTTTTTGCTGCAATTCAATTTGATGTGCTTTTTTATTTTTTAATAGACGAGAATCCAGCTGCGATGCAGAAGAGCAGTGCTACGAGAAACCGAGGGCACTGGAATTTGAACACATCGTCAATTTTATTCGCTCATATCATGTGTTTTATCGGAATAATAAAACGCTTGCCACCATCATGATAGTTGGAAGTGGTAGATGGCAGCAATGCATTTGTAATATATGTACTATATTCAATTGTTATTTAGATTTAATTAGAGTTTATATAAACAAAGGTAATTGTAAAACAAAGAGAATACAAAATAAAGTGATTTTTAAATTTCATAAGAAATTTGTACTATGTGTTTTCAATATTGTTCTTTGGTTTAATTGGATTTGTTTTTGAAAAATTATGGAGGTGTGAAATAAAATTGCTAAAGGGTAAGCTATTTATGAGGGTTTTAAGACCAGCAACCTCTTGCAGGGTTGCCGCCTATATCGAATTAAATTTAAGTCATAAGTCAGCTTTTTGAAAATATAGCAGACGTATTTTTGATTTTATCGAAATGACAAGTCTTAACCATTTTTGACAAAAAGAATTAGTTCCAAAAATTTGTTTATTTATTTTGTTTAATTTTTGCATATTTAACAAGTTATATAAACTATCTTAGCGAATTATTAAAAAATAAAAAAGGATAGACGTTTTCTTGAACAAATATTTTCCCTACTGAAAACTTACTAGGACTCAAAAAATTAAAACTCATAGATCTTAAATTCTTTAAACATTGATGAAATATTTTTATTTTATCTTTCCAAAAATTATATATAATTTGTTACAGTCAAATATTATTCTAATTTCTTTTAATTTTTCTAAAATGTCATGATCATGACGCGGTTATTAGTTTTTTCTATTGTAGTTATAACGGGTGATTTTTTAGCTGGTTTGTTTTGGCAACACTGGTTTTGACAGCTGACGTGTGTTTAGTACCAATTAATGAACAACGCTTGCAAATTATTGAATTTTACTATCAAAATTCGTGCTCGGTTCGAAATGTTCATCGCGCGCTGCTTCCATTTTATGGTCGGCATTCTCGACCTTCTGAGCAGTCTATTCGGAAGATTGTGACCAAATTTCGCACCAAATTTACTTTGTTGGACATTAAACCACCAACACGTTTACGTACTGTGCGTATTGAAGAAAATATTGCGGCCGTATCAGCTAGTGTGACAGAAGACCGCGAAATGTCGATTCGGCGCCGTTCCCAGCAGTTAGGCCTTTGTTACAGCACTACGTGGAAAATTTTGCGGAAGGATTTGGGCGTAAAGCCTTTTAAGATACAGCTGCTGCAAGAACTAAAGCCAGCCGACCTACCACAACGCCGAATTTTTGGTGAATGGGCTCTTGGAAAGCTGGCCGAGGATCCGCTTTTTTATCGAAAAATTGTGTTCAGCGATGAGGCTCATTTTTGGTTGAATGGGTACGTAAATAAGCAAAATTGCCGCATTTGGAGTGAAGATCAGCCAGAAGCATTGCAACAGCTACCAATGCATCCCGAAAAAGCCACTGTTTGGTGCGGTTTATGGGCCGGCGGCATTATTGAGCCATATTTCTTCAAAGATGATGCGAATCGCAGCGTTACTGTCAATGGTGAACGCTACCGAGCGATGATAACAAACTTTTTTTTGCACGAAATGGAAGTTCTTGACTTGCATGATATGTGGTTTCAACAAGACGGTGCCACATGCCACACAGCACGCGAAACAATGGCGCAATTGCGAGGCGAGTTTGGTGAACAGTTAATTTCACGTTTCGGGCCGGTCAATTGGCCGCCTAGATCGTGCGATTTGACACCATTAGACTATTTTTTGTGGGGGTATGTCAAGGCTAATGTCTATAGGGACAAGCCCGCTTCGATTGACGCACTGGAAGCCAACATCCATGCATTCATTCGTGAGATACCGGCCGATATGTGTGAAAGAGTATGCCAAAATTGGACTGAGCGGATGGGCTACCTGAGACGCAGCCGCGGTCAACATTTGCATGAAATTATCTTTAAACATTAAATTGCAAGGTTCAAACTATCGATTCAAATAAATATTTCATTCATTTTTTCGAATTTTTTTTTAAAAAAGTTCTAAACCTCTTAAAAAATCACTAATTAGTTTTCTTTTATTTCGATAATCTAACGACCAAATAAGAAATAATTTTGTTTTTACATTGACACGTTTAGCAAATAGCAAAAGCCGAGTTCCTTACAAAAAAATCTTGGACTTAAGCTTTTTATAAGGTTCTCAGTAACATTCTCGCCGATTATTTGGCGATAGTCTGATGTTTGGCAGAAAACTCGAAAGTTAAAGGTTTTAAAACCAAGAAAAACATACAAACCATAGTTCCGTTGTAACTCCACATGACAAAAAAAAACAAAATGGAATATCGAGTGTGCTACACTAATACCGGAACCGTTAGATTCATATCCAACTATTAACTTTTTTAATCACTTTACAAGCAAGTAAAATATTTTCATAAACAGTATAACATCAGAGCAACAAAGTTCACCTTAGATTGCTATTAGAAAATTACAATTTACATTTCATAGCATTGGTCCATATCCAAGAGCAATTCTTATATATTTTTCACACTCCTGATTATCCCCATGCCTCATTTACTTAAATTGCATATGGGAAAACAAGAAACCATCTAGGAAATTATTTATTTTTGCATTGCTTAAGGTTTTAGATAAAATAGAAATTCCAATACAAGAAAAATATTCATAAAAGTAGCATAATATAGAGAGTCTCCAAAGTGCATCGGCATTACGATATTATAGTTGAAGAAAATCAAACATAGATACATACGTATGTACATATCAAAATACCAACAGTCTTTATTTAATTAAATTTTACTTACAAAGGAAGATGAGTCAAGTCATTAAGGCGTTATCTTTGCGTAAAATTTTAATTATACAAAGCAGTTTTTTGAAATGTGTGTATACAATAGAATTTGAGTTCGATAAGACAATAATGTTTTTCGAAGAACTCGTAACTGTAAAATTATCCAGAATTGCATATATTAAGTTTTATTCAATATTTATATCACAAAGGTTGCTATGATTGTACACATACATACAGATTTATAATGACGACGAAAGAAATCTAAGATAATCTAAGATAACGTCAATAATCTCACTTGAATTCTTGGAAATCAAATTTTTGTAAATAAAAGGTTAATTAGCATAGAAATTAGATTGTGTTTAGAATGATTTCATTATGTGACCCAAAGTCAAATATTCAAAGCTTTGTTATATAGAAACAATAATCTTTATATAAATAGCCTTAAAAAAATATGTGGTACCATTTGCTCCAAAAGTATCCAACCGATTTCGATAAATTTTATATGGTTGGAAAGCCATAGGAGATGTGTAGAATATAATCTAAGATGTGCAGAATGTATCTGAGACATGCATTTACACACTGTGGGTAATTTTCACTGTGCATTAGGGTGGACCGTTTTCAGCATTTTTTGTCAAATCACTGTGTGCAACTCATAGTATATGCTTACTGGTTTTCTAAACTTATCCTCATCATTTATTTGGAGTCGCCCTTGAGAAAAACAAAATCGGGAAGCCATTGAAAATTTGTAGTTTTTAAAAAAAAATGATATATTATGTATGGTTCGGCATATTTGGCGACAAAAAATAACGGATTCTTGTAGAGGGACCAAAAACAGGTATTTTGCACCAAGGGTCATTTTTATGAGAAAAATTAATTAATACAATTAATATTTTTCGAGATTTTAGATTTTCAAAAAAAAAGGGTAGACATTGATGAAGAATTAATAAAAGCACTTATCCACTCAGGAATTTAAGCCAATTTCTAACCTAATTCTACATTTTTGAAAGAAAAAATCAGTTCATATTTTTTCAAGTTTGAGTTTGAAAATATTTTTTTCAAAAACTATTAACTGAAAATACTTGATTTAGAAACTCAATAAAAGAACAGACTTCTAGCTTTCAAAAAATGTAGGTATCATACTTTGTTATCAGCAGGGCCCGGATTCTCATGCTCTTAAAAACACAAAATATGCGCCTAAAATATGCATTTAAAATAACTAAATATGCCATAAAAAGTTCAAAATATACCATAAAAAACCCAAAACATGTCATACAAAATCCAAACATGCTGCAAAAATATTCAAAGAGTAAATTAAAAAAACCAGCACGTTTAACTTATTACTGGCGATCAAAATCTCGATTTGTAAAAGTATATTAAGTGCTATGCGACCACAAGCCGAACAGCTTAACACGGTCTCTATGTGTTTTTTTTTTTGTTTTTGGGTTCGCCCGCTGCTTACAACAAATTATATTGAGAACAATTTAAAGTTAAAAAAAGGTATATTAAGCTTATACGCGTAAGACTCTGTTCTGTATCAAATTGATCGATGGCTTGGGGTTATACAAAATCAGAAATATAAATAGTACCTAATACGTTTTATAATGATCAGTAATTTTAGACAACTCCTTGATTTTATAAAAATCAAAATCTCTGCAGTCAAAAATTTGGATATGATAACTAATATTTGGTTTTATTTATTTTTGAACCATAATTCAAATTTTTAGCGCACTCTCCTGATTTAATTCAATTTTTTGAAATTAGCCTATTTTGAGATAATACATACATATGTTTAAAATAATTTATATCTCCATACCAACAGGAGATTGATAAAAAACTTAAACTAGTAAGATTCTTAGAATTTCATTATCTATTCACCAAAAATATATTTCAAAACTCGAGCATTCTAGTTAACGAAAAATAGACATATAAGGCCATTTTCCATTTTTTCTGCTAAAATAAAATAGATTATCAAAAAATCCAGACTTATTCAACTACAAAATATATTAGCCTATCAATTTTGGTTTATTTTTTAGAAATATGCAGGAAAAATATGCATTTATTGTTAAAATTTGCTCAATAAGCCAAAATATGTATTTATATCAAAATATGCAAAAATATGCGCTAACGATTGAATGCCATTTTAAAGCAAATTTCTTAATTCGAAAAACTATCTGATTCATTTGTTTCTAAGGCAGTCCAAAAAAAATATGCATTTGCATAGAAATCCGGGCCCTGGTCATCAGTGTTTCCGTTCTTTTTAAATTATTATTTGAATGATTTATTTTCATTTTTAAGTATGTTTTAAAAAGTTCCCCTCCCATCCGTTACTATCCGCCAACTATTCGTGTCCCTTATTCTTAAAAGATACATTTGGATATATATATTTTTTTTTTTGTGAAAAAGACCAATTTTCGATGACTTCCCGATTTTGGTTTTCCCAAGAGCGACTTAAAATAAATGATGAGGATAAGTTCAGAAAACCATTAAGCATAAACTATGAGTTTCACACAGTGGTTTGGCAAAAAAATGTTGAAGACGATATGCACAGTAGTGCATATTAAAAAAAATATACAAAAAAAAATTGTGATTTAATTTTCAAACTAATTGTTTGGCTCTAGAGTCTGTGAAGGTTTTGGTGCTCGAATTTCAGCCAGTGGGTCGATACTAGTTTTAATTAATCAATGAAACAATTTAATATTTAATTGGATTCTATATATCAAACTTTTCCAAATTGGATCGAGAGATATTCATGAAACCAGCAAATCGGATGAATCTCGAATCCTATCCCGAATGCTCGAAACGCCAAAATCTCGTATGGTAGAATATCGAATCTCAAAACCTTAAATTTCAAAAATAAAATTCAATCCAAAAAAAAATCACGAATACATTCGGTATTCATCCGAAATTTCGATACTTTTTACTTGCTCTATAGGGCAAATATTGGGTTCATGTAAAAAAAAAAGTTTTTGATTAAAACTGCTATTTTAACATGTTTTTATTTTTTTCCCATATAACGACATACAAATTAGCAAACCATAACTATATCTACACCGTAAATGTCTAGCTAAATTCCAGTTTTAAGCTACGAGAGCAAGTTCGTGCGATCCAGTTGTGTATATTTTAACTTGCGATATGGGTACTTTAGGGCAAGTTTAGAATTCGTGCAGAAAATCGAACTCGAGATAATAATATTCCCTAACATTACGATGACAGAGAACGCGAAAAAAATGGTCTCACAATTCTGTCTGTCTGAATGTCTGTACCTCGACCTGCAGCCTAAGCCACCGAAGCGTGATTCCCTAGAGGGGAAATTGAAATTTGTATTTAAGCTCAAAAAGTAACGGAACCTACCTGTTATTTACCTCAAGAACGACTTCAACGATTTTGATAAACAAAAAATTGAATTACTATTTAGATGTAAAGATTAAATAATAATTAAAATAAAAGAAACTTTATTCTTATAATTTTTGTTTATTTATAAACTAAAATATCACAACTTTTATTTAATTTTAATTAAATGCTATGCGTTTCGGAGATTAAATCTCCATCTTCAGATGATATGTTTTGTAACGAGTAACGGGACCAACGCATTAATTTGCAGTTTTTTTTGTCCATTTATTTTGCATTTCTATTCCCGATTTTGCAGTTCACCAAGTAATAGGTGTTATCGAGTGACCTGCTAACTTCACAGTGAAGTTAGCAGGTCATATAGTGTATTTAGAGAACTAAGCATGCTCGGAATCTGCAGTAAGGCTCCAAATTTGCAGTTTATTTTGCATTTCAAGAAATTCTAGTTCCAAATTCTTAAGTCTTTATTAGAATAAAAAATTCATACTACCCTGCTAGCTTCACTGTGAATTACCATGACAGTAATTGAGATATACGGAAATAACTCAAACATCTTATTTTCATTATAGCATGTTTTGACGACAAGCCTTAAATTCAGTTGTATTACTTACACTTTGGGTATATTCTCTAGATGTACAACCAAATTTATGAAAATAGTGTAAGTCGTTTTCGAGAAAATTTGTACACTCCCTGCCACTTGTTTGAGGACATTAATTTCTCAAAAGTTTTTTCTCGATAAATACCTTTAGGAAATATTTTTCCTGAAAATTTTTGATATATATAAGTAGGTATATATATTTTCCATTAAAAAAGGATTAAGTTAAAGGGTTAATTTGGAAAATTCATAGACATTTTCCAAATTATGTGAATGGACTGCAAGAAATGGATATAAAAAGTTGTGTCACTTGATTGAGGCCATTCCAAAAATTACTAATTTTTTTCAAACAAAAGTTTAAAATATTTATGAATGGATAGAAAACTGTATTTAATTTGTAATTTCAAGTTGAAAAAGGCTCTAGAAACACGTTGACGGCAGCAGGAAGAGGACCAATAGATGCTTTAAAGGAAATGGGCTCCTCAGCCCGAAAAAGGACTTTCAAAATTTGGAACTAGAATTTCTTGAAATGCAAAATAAACTGCAAATTTGGACCCTTACTGTAAATTCCTAGCATGCTTAGTTCTCGAGAGTCGAGATAAACAACTTGACTTGCTAATTTAATATTGAAGCCATTTTTTTTTTAATTTCTTAAAAATAAGCAAAATAAACTGCAAATTTTGAGCCTTACTGCAAATTCCTAGCATCCTTAGTTTTCAAGATACACTAATATGATTTTTTTTTCAAATTTAGGACTTCAAAATTTTGAAATATAATTTCTTGAAATGTATAATGAACTGCAAATTCGGAGCCTTACTTCAAGTCTCTAGCATGCTTGGTTCTCCAAAATTACTATGTGACCTGCTAACTTCACTGTGAAGTTAGCAGGTCACTCGATTACACCCACTATTTGGTGAACTGCAAAATCGGGAATAGAAATGCAAAACAAATGCAAAAAACAAATTACTGCGTTGGTCCCGTTATTTTACGTGAAAGTTGCCCTGCCAACTTCACAGACTGAACTTCGACAGGTTTACGGATAAATAAAACCATTGGTAACATCAAGCGTATGAAAATCAAAAAGAAACCAATTCAACGGCAGCTACACAAAGAACTACGAATACATTTTGCCAGGGAGCATGCTGTCTGAAGCAACGCATGGAAACAGGGTGTATTTTTAGATGGAAAAATGTTTAATCTCGACCGACCAGATGGTTAAAATTTTTATTTTCACGATTTAAGAAAAGAAGAACTTATTTTGTCGAGACATCACAGCCGTACATCAGGTGCTATGGTGTGGGGAGCTATCACCTACTATGGAACAATGGAATTGGTGTTTATAACTACAAAAATCAACGGAAATAATTGCAAATGCCTGCTGGAAAACGGGCAATTCCAAAGCTATAGAATATTTTTGAACCGCTACCTTGGATATTTCAACAACACAGTACTCTATTAATACATCCGGGCTAGCTAAAAGCTGGATACAGTCGAAAAACGTTGAACTTTTACCATGGCCACCCTATTTACCGGACTTAGACATCATTGAAAACGTTTGGGCCTGGTTATCTTGAAAATTTTATGAAGCTGGTGGACAGTTTGAAGATAAGGACGCCTTAATCGAAGCTACCTGCGATGCCTGGAGCCAAATTTTATTAAAAAAAAAAAAAAAACTGTATGATTCAATTCCAAACCATCTACTAGAGCTAATTTAAAAAAAAAAATTAATGTTTAAACACAAAAAAGTATACATTTTTATAGTTCTTTTTTTTATAAGATTTTTCAAGTGGCCTTAATCAAGTGACGCATTTTTGTATACCCATTTTTGAAGTATGTACATTCTTTTAATTTGTGAAATTCCTATGGAATTTCCAAACTACCCCTTTTAATTTATGCTTTTTTATTGCAAAATATATGTACCTACTCACAGATTTCAAATATTTCCATTTTTTTTTTGTGAAAATAGTGGCCTTAAACAAGAGACAGGGAGGTATAACCCATACCAGTCTAATGCAGAAGTTCAACACCAATGTTCATCGGTCTCTTTTGAAAACCATCCTCTGGATGACACCCGCACTGTGTTTAAACATTTAAAATTAAAAATTAGCCTAAAACAAACATCCGATTTTTCTGTCAATAAGAAATTATATTTTTAACCCTATGACCTACTACGGCACCACTGTGTGGTATTCCTTGATTAAATAAATCGTAATTTTTGATTCATCCTATCTCAATAAAATTATAAAAAATTGCGTCCTTGCGATCGCAAGAATTATACCCACATCTCATAAGCTTACGATTAACTCCTACACTTTACCCTTATATCTTCTTCCTTGATAAGGATATATGTAATAATTCATTAACTTGGCATAATATTGATTTTTATTTTTCAGAGATAAGAATTTTTCTTTCATGTTTTATACCTTTCCAGAAATATTTTTCAACTAATTAAACCCAAAGATGAAAAAAAAAAAAAATTAAAAGTAATCCGAAGATTAAAGATATTTGACTACCCCCATACTCATAGATAGCTCTGTTTAATGTGGGCGCGTGCCAAGAAGACCATTATAAAAATTAAAAATACATTTTTTATTCTAAGAGGAAACGTCCGTCTCTATTAGACTCTAAAGGAGTAAATAACCTTTATACCTACCATATCTCCTTTAATAACCATTCTTGTTGCCCTTCCGAAATAAATAATTTTTCTAAACGAAGAAGACTTTTTTGTTTTATTAATTTGATAAGCCAAAGAACACATCTAATGATGCTGATCTTTAAACAAAACCCTTTCTAGTCCTTTCGATGTATATCACCTACACCTGCCTACTCGTATTTATATAAATAAAAAAAAACTCTTTTTATCAAGTATTAGATTAATGATCTAAAGTCTAACCCTTTTTTTGTTCGCTGTACACAACTGAGTGCAAATAAAAAAGAATAAACATCAACACTTTGCTATAAAAATCAATAAGGATTTTTCCATCCAAGCCAAAAGGTGCAAAACAAATTATTCTGAAGGCTGAAGGTTGTCCTCTATGCTCTATAAAATAAAGAAAAAAGTGTAAACATAGGTTATGACTTCATTCAGCCATTTGAAGCACCACCTTCATAAAAGTTTTTATCACTTTTAACGACAATGATGAGCGACACTCTGTGCACACCACGCATTGTCCTTTTTAGGTGCTCGCACGTTCAGCGCACATTCCAATTAACATCCCCTTTGGTTGCCGCCATCAAGGATCAACTAGAAATGGTTGCTTTTTCAAGTTAATTACTCGAATGCTGGGATAGTCATTGTTATTTCGTCCTCAATAAAAACTAAAGTCATCCTGTACCTGTGTTTTAGCTCCGATAAAAGAGGGGTTATCACTCTATCTACACATGTATTGTTTAATTTTATTTGTAAATTGTAGGTTGGTGTGTGTGTGGTCGGGTGGTACAAGCCCAATGTAAACGAAACCGGAATGATGGTCGGAGGCAAAAAAGTTCTGTTAAAAGAATGCAACGAAATAAAATGAAATGTCTGTGGGAAATCTTTTGTTAGCGAGTAATTAGCGTAGTTTTTCTGTTTGTTTTCGCTTTTGTTTGAAATTAATCTAGAATTTGACTGCGAAAAGCAGACTGAATTGCAATTTGGTTTTCAGTTTCCTGCGCGGATGGTGTAAGAATGAATCTAGTTTTAGTTTTGTTATATGAAATGAGAAGAGCTGCAGTTGAAGTATTAATTGATGGCGCCCTATCTATATCTCCCTCCCCTCACCACCCATGCACTTGATTCTATTTGCTGAGTTTCTATATAAGTATTCAAAATGAGTTGAGTATAAGAGGTGGGTGCAGATAGAAAGTTTTTGGACCAAATTAGAAAAGTTATATAAGGAAACAACAATTGATATTGATGATGAGAATAGCTTTCATACTGAAAGCCATCATCGACTCTATTGCCCTTTTTGATTTTTTGTTTTGTTTTTCTTAAGAAAGACACAGATACTGGAGTTTCAAAACTGCAAAAGGATACCTACCATCATCAGCATCATCATCATTATCATCATTATCATTGTTCTCTGAATCATAAGATAGTTTCATTAATTTTGAATAATGAGATGTTTTATCTACTGATGCTGCTTTGCTTTTTCCGATAAAACATCATCGTCATCGTCTTGCCAGAAAAGTTACTTTAAACTTTATGTATATACCCCCATTGTGAAAAGTTAAAATAATATTATGGTCTTTCAAAAATAGACAATTATGACAGGAATAGAATATTAAGTCTTTTTTGGTGTTGCATGTTTTTGGGTTTTAAATATTTGGACAGACTTTAATTAAACAAAGTGAAGTTTGAAGTTTGTAACAAAATAGCCAAAGATTAAGTTACAATAAAATTTGGTAGTTCTAAATTTTGCTTCAAATCACACTGCCGATAATTCTGACAGTTTTCCTTAATGTATTTTATAATGTCGTTTTCGATTGGATTTCGGAACAGTAGGTTCTACTCCTTTTTCATCCGAATCGAATTATTTTCTTTTGTTCCGAGACTAATTTGTGAAATATTTATGCCTGTGTGCGTAAATTGTCTGATATGTATGTATATTTTGCACGTTCAGTAGAGCAAAATGTATTTGACAAGTAATCCGATGAAAGGGTTTATATGTATATGCGTGTTCCGGGTCTACTCCTTTATTAATTCCGGAAAAGAAAAATACTCCGAAAACATTACTTGGAACAGCAAATCAAATTATTTTGGAGTAAGCGGAGTCAAAAAGGAGTAACTCCGAACCTCCAACCGAAAACGACATAAGTATATCGGACTTGTTCCAAAAAGTCAAGAAGTCTCACTGTCAAAATATTGGAGGAAATAATATTTGGTATTCACTTGCTCCATTTTTGAAGGAGCGAAATTTGTAAGAAGGTGCAAATTATTTGAAACGAGTGCTGTTAGTCACATTCTCTTAGTCGTTTTTTTTGGTTTTGGTGGTTTTGTTATAAAAAAGGAAACGTCGAATAACTTTTGAAGGAAGTGTGGAAAAACTTGATTTTAGCTGGACTTACCTGGGCAAACGGTGGACAAACTATTACGGTGAAAACCATTTTCCTAAGTGACTTTTTAAATATATTTGACAGTTTTATATGCCCAAGAGCTGGTAAACATTTACTCAAAGTGTTTTATACCGCTCCAAATTTTGTGGCCATGTCATTTGTATCAGTGCAAACTACATTCCATGGGTCTGGCAGCGATATCGCGGCCCCAACACCCCTAAAATGCATTTAAAATGCAACAACAGTAATAATCCCTCCAAAACAGCTTTATAACGCTCCAAATTTACATCACTAAAGCTTTGTAGCTATACTGACTAGAATCCATCGGTCTGGCAGCGATACCGCGGACCTAACACTAGTAAAATATCATTTCATTTTTGTGGTGATGGGTCCATGGATTCGCTGCCAGACCGATGGTTTCTAGTCAGTAAAGGTATAGTGATGTAAATTTGGAGCGTTATAAGGCTGTTTTGGAGGGATTATTACTGTTGTTGCATTTTAAAAGTGCATTTTAGTGGTGTTGGGGCCGCGAAATAGCTGCCAGACCAATGGCATGTAGTTTGCAATGATACAAATGAAATGGCCACAAAATTTTGAGCGGTATAAAACACCTTGAGTAAATGTTCACCAGCTCTCAGACTATTTGGTATTTTGAACAAACACAAAAAAAATGGACAAAGAACGCAATGAGACGGACGTTGCTATAAAAAAGAAGCGGCGGAAAAACGAACTCATATGGTCCCATCCATATAATTTGTGGAGTTGCTATAAAAAAAGGGGATGCAAAATTAAAACTTTCCTTTGTTCGATAGAGAGAGAACACCAAAATGCAGACGGTCTTTGTAGATGCATATTATAGGAAGTGACATAATATGCATACCTACATTTGTTCCGCTCTTCTTTTCTTCATATTTGCAGACGAAGATACATGTAATTGCTGGGCAATAATTTCCATCCTTCTATGTTAAAAATTGGGGCGGTAGACGCCACTTTACTTTTATGATAGTTGATATAAAAAACGAAATTTTAAATATTCTTTGAACTAAGGGTGGACAAACGATTATTTTTGGTGGAAAGTCATAAACGATGTACAATCAAATCCGCTTGGTCCAATTTATTTGGGTTGTAAATTGGGCATGGTCGACGAGTTTTTTGTGTTACTGGTGGTGTTGCTATAAAAAAGAAAAGCTTAATTTTGTTTTCTTGAGGGCTGACAATATTATTTTTTTTGTTAATATCATAAGCAATGTGTTTAGTCTCATGTCTCATCCTCCTGAGTCATCTTTTGGGAGGCTGTGAACGAGTTTTTTTTTGATTTTGGGGATTTGCTATAAATAAGAAAAGCCTATTATTTTCGTTTTCCTGAGAGTGGGAAAACGATGTGTTGGTTGACAAACGATGGACAAACAATGCTGATAAACTCCACCCCAAATTTTTTTTGACTTAGGGGTTCTAACTTCACCAAGCTAAGTACGTAACAGCGAAATTTTAAGGCCTTACGCGGCATAGGAACAATTTTGTCTTGCGCTGTGGTGCAAGTATTTGTTTCATGTCAAAAAATGTCGAGGTTTTAATCAAAACTAATACTACGCTGCTAGAGATTTTTGGCATAACGTCCGTCGCCGTCATCGCCGGCTGTCGGTCTGTTTGCCTGTGCTCGATGTACAGCCTAAGCAAACGGACGGATTTAAAACATCGAGCTTGAGCTTATACAAATGTGTGAAGTATTTGAATGGGATGCCATAGAAGAGAACTTCAAGTATTTTTTCTAGCTCATATAGAATTGGCAGCTGTCATACAATCATTTCAGTTTTATCATAAAATAAAAAATAAATAAATTGGGTGGCACAACGGCTCGTGAAGAACCAGGGCCTAGTGACTAACAACTCGCAACCATTCCTGTGTGCGCCTACAGGAATGGAAGGTACCTACAATTGTATGCCGAATCCGAACGGCTAGACGAGAAGCACTTATTCATGACAAGTGATTCTTTTGGAGGATTTGTCAATTCCTCGAAAGAGACAGTAGCCCCGAAAAAAAATTGAACCCAGGCCCCCAGCGTGACAGTCCAACAATAGAATAAAAGTAAACCTAGTACACATTATTAAGAGATAGAAAAATAAGGAACTGTGGTGACCTATTCGGGCACTATTTTTCATTTTTCTCATGCTAACCAATTTTATCATAGTGAATTTCAAAAGTTTTATAAAAATAAATTATGAAAATGAGACGGCATTTTTTTAGTTTTTGTATTAAAAACAAATTATTCATAATTTTTAAGGGAATACAAGGATGAAATGATTTAATTTTTTTTTTAGCTCTGACATCAACATATTTAAATGGAAAACTTCTTCAATGATTTGAACTTTTTCAATATCCCACACTCATATTTGAAAATATGAGTTTGCTGCGAGTTCTTCCATCGTATGATATTCATTGTCGAAAACTAATTTTTTTTTTTTTTTACTGAAGTAAAACTATGCTCTCTTCCTCTATCATCATCATCAGAGTCATCGTCATAAATTCTTTATTTTTGTTCTGTAATATTATAAGATCTTTTTTTTGTAGGGCGGGATGTTGGAAAGAGGTGTAAATTATTTTGAAGTGAAGTCGCGCATCTTCATTACAAAGTGCCTACCACATGAGTACATTTTCGAAAACATTCTTCACGAAAGTACTTATGCGCGTTATCATAAATTATCTTCAGAAATATCTGCCAGCTATTTGTCAGGACTCGCATCAGAAAAGACAAGGACGCGACTAGGCAAAACTGATGGTTTTATTTCTCGCAAAAACTTTTGCTATAGGAAATGAAATATTTTTGAGTTTTTTTTTGTATTATTTTGTTCTGTATTGTGTTGGATGATGGGTGGTGTGTTGGTGAATAATATTTTTCTGACAAGCATACATCAAAATTCCAGCGGAAACACCAGCTCCTGCGCTTCGCTCTTCTCTCACTCTCTACAAAATTCATAAAATTCTGACTTGGTATGAACAATATATAAATTATTTTAATCTAATATTGTACTTCGTGAAGTATTCTTCGCTACCACTCATATGTGTCTTGCTACTTGCTCCTTGGGGCTTAGATAGACGATAATGTAAATAACATAGGTAGGTAGGAACTCTTAAAACAAATTAACACAACATATTTAAATGGTGCGACAAGTGGAATAAATTTTATCATTCTTAATTATGATTAAGTGCGTGTAACGGGGTTTTTGTTTCATATCTATTCTTGATTGAAATCTGAGATGAAAACCAGTGTTGTTTTCTCGGTTTATAATTATTATGTTTAATGAAAGGTTTCTCGCTTTTTCATTAAAACTTGGTTTTTTTTTGTTATGTTATGACTTATGATTATATTTTTGAAAACAATGGGTAAAAATAGAATACTTCACTGATAGGTGTTTATGTTTAATGTGTTATAAGACTGAATAAATATATTTTTGAATTCGAACAAAAACAACGAAGTTTGAATATTATGAACGTACATATCTATGATTTGCTCATGCAGTCATACTTATGGGAAAAATACAAAATGTTGGACTTCGGAGTTTGCTGAACATTAATACTAAACAAAAAAAAAAACAAGTTATTGGGTTGCCATTAGGCTTGTGTAGTTCACGAACGAACTAAATCATAAATCACATCTTTTAAGTTTATCAATATTATGTGAACTATTTCACCTCTCCTTCATTTGAATATAATGGGTGATTTTTTAAGAGGTTTAGAACTTTTTTAAAAAAAAAACACACAAAATTCGAAAAAATGAATAAAATATTTATTTGAATCGATAGTTTGAACATTGCAATTTAATGTTTAAAGATAATTTCATGCAAATGTTGACCGCGGCTGCGTCTCAGGTAGCCCATCCGCTGAGTCCAATTTTGGCATACTCTTTCACACATATCGGCCGGTATCTCACGAATAAATGCATGGATGTTGGCTTCCAGTGCGTCAATCGAAGCGGGTTTGTCCCTATAGACATAAGCCTTGACATACCCCCACAAAAAATAGTCTATTGGTGTCAAATCGCACGATCTAGGCGGCCAATTGACCGGCCCGAAACGTGAAATTAACTGTTCACCAAACTCGCCTCGCAATTGTTTCGTGTGCTGTGTGGCATGTGGCACCGTCTTGTTGAAACCACATATCAGGCAAGTCAAGAACTTCCATTTCGGGCAAAAAAAAGTTTGTTATCATCGCTCGGTAGCGTTCACCATTGACAGTAACGCTGCGATTCGCATCATCTTTGAAGAAATATGGCCCAATAATGCCGCCGGCCCATAAACCGCACCAAACAGTGGCTTTTTCGGGATGCATTGGTAGCTGTTGCAATGCTTCTGGCTGATCTTCACTCCAAATGCGGCAATTTTGCTTATTTACGTACCCATTCAACCAAAAATGAGCCTCATCACTGAACACAATTTTTCGATAAAAAAGCGGATCCTCGGCCAGCTTTCCAAGAGCCCATTCACCAAAAATTCGGCGTTGTGGTAGGTCGGCTGGCTTTAGTTCTTGCAGCAGCTGTATCTTAAAAGGCTTTACGCCCAAATCCTTCCGCAAAATTTTCCACGTAGTGCTGTAACAAAGGCCTAACTGCTGGGAACGGCGCCGAATCGACATTTCGCGGTCTTCTGTCACACTAGCTGATACGGCCGCAATATTTTCTTCACTACGCACAGTACGTAAACGTGTTGGTGGTTTAATGTCCAACAAAGTAAATTTGGTGCGAAATTTGGTCACAATCTTCCGAATAGGCTGCTCAGAAGGTCGAGAATGCCGACCATAAAATGGAAGCAGCGCGCGATGAACATTTCGAACCGAGCACGAATTTTGATAGTAAAATTCAATAATTTGCAAGCGTTGTTCATTTGTAAGACGATCCATGGTTAAATTGCAAACCAAACTGACACAAGGTACTAAACACACGTCAGTTGTCAAAACCAGTGTTGCCAAAACAAACCAGCTAAAAAATCACCCGTTAGTAAAGTACGCTGTTAGCAACCTCAAAACTTGTTAAGCATATGTTTTCTCTATTCAACTTTGCATAAGTTTTAAGAATAAGATTGCGAAATTGACGATTCTTTTTATCTTTAAACGTGCCATTGCCATTGCCATTGCCATTGCCATTGCCATTGCCATTGCCATTGCCATTGCCATTGCCATTGCCATTGCCATTGCCATTGCCATTGCCATTGCCATTGCCATTGCCATTGCCATTGCCATTGCCATTGCCATTGCCATTGCCATTGCCATTGCCATTGCCATTGCCATTGCCATTGCCATTGCCATTGCCATTGCCATTACCATTGCCATTGCCATTGCCATTGCCATTGCCATTGCCATTGCCATTGCCATTGCCATTGCCATTGCCATTGCCATTGCCATTGCCATTGCCATTGCCATTGCCATTGCCATTGCCATTGCCATTGCCATTGCCATTGCCATTGCCATTGCCATTGCCATTGCCATTGCCATTGCCATTGCCATTGCCATTGCCATTGCCATTGCCATTGCCATTGCCATTGCCATTGCCATTGCCATTGCCATTGCCATTGCCATTGCCATTGCCATTGCCATTGCCATTGCCATTGCCATTGCCATTGCCATTGCCATTGCCATTGCCATTGCCATTGCCATTGCCATTGCCATTGCCATTGCCATTGCCATTGCCATTGCCATTGCCATTGCCATTGCCATTGCCATTGCCATTGCCATTGCCATTGCCATTGCCATTGCCATTGCCATTGCCATTGCCATTGCCATTGCCATTGCCATTGCCATTGCCATTGCCATTGCCATTGCCATTGCCATTGCCATTGCCATTGCCATTGCCATTGCCATTGCCATTGCCATTGCCATTGCCATTGCCATTGCCATTGCCATTGCCATTGCCATTGCCATTGCCATTGCCATTGCCATTGCCATTGCCATTGCCATTGCCATTGCCATTGTCATTGCCATTGTCATTGCTTGAATTTTAAAACTGCCAAGATTTTAAGTGCGATGCATATTAATTGAACATTAGGGAAAAGGTTTTTTGTCCCACTTATTATTAATATTTTATTTTTTTAAACTATTTCGGAATTTTGATAAAAAAAATACAAAGCAAAACAAATTTAAACTAATTTCAAAATCGATTTTGTGGCAACTCTTTTGGTTTTTGCATTTTATGAAAACAATATTCAATCAATTACTTTAGATACAGACTTATTAGATATAAATTGATAGTTTTGTTTTACACATAAAAGGGTCGGGGTTATATTTATATATTGAGTTTCAAGAATGAATATTAATTAATTAAATATTAAATAAAACGCTTAAATTCCTTACTTTCTTTTTCTTTTAAATTAACACCAAAAAACACAAAACCATAAAGTCCCGGGAGGCAATATATCTCAATAAGACACTTATTACCCTGCCAGCGCCAAAAATGTCAACATTGCTTTAAAATATAAAAATGATTGATTAGGGTACTTTTAAAAATAACATACTTTTAAGAAAATTTATTCTTTTACAAAGTTTTCCTTTTATACCTATAATTCTCTACTAGGTACTCGTATCTATAGAATATTTAATTTTGTGTGCTTTATGCTTTACAATATTTCTCGTCAAAATAAAATCAAAGACAAAATGTTTTATGTGGTATACCGTATACTGAATAGGGCGGTGCGTGGTGGGTAACCACACTAATTAAAGGAAAACTCAAAAGGGAGAAGATTTATTGATTGCACAACATTATGGTTCATTGAAATAAAACTTCCTGTTTGAAAATAGCATCAACAAAACAAGAATCTCCATGACAGCTTTGAAAAGAAACTGAAATAAATTTGAAAATGTTCATACGTACATATTCGTAGCTATTTAGGATTCGGGAATGAAAATAATTTCCTATAAATTTGAACATACTACATAAATTTATATGTACAAACATTAGGGTGGTCGTAATTATGCTTTCTTTTCGTATTTCACATTTGAATGATCATAGATCAGCTTGAAATGAAGACAAAATTATTATGAGAGAAAATTTTCTTAAAAAAATAAAGTAACTTCATAATTTCCAATTTTCGCAAAAACAAGATAACATAAGTAAAGGGTTTTCCAATAGGGACGGGTTGACTTTCTGTCAAAATATCGTCTTTAATCAGTTGCTAATGACAAATCATCATGGTGAGTTACAGCGTCGAGCAACACGTGCAAATGATGTTTTGGAGCAGTTGGAAGTTGATCCCAATTTTTGTCGAAAAATCATCTTTAGCGATGAGGCCCATTTTTGGATCAATGGGTACGTGAATAAGCAAAATTGCCGGATTTGGGACGATACCTATCCACACGAGATTGACCAGGCGCCAATGCATCCAAATAAAGTTACTGTTTGGTGTTGATTTTGGGCTGCAGGCGTCATCGGTCCGAACTTCTTCGTAAATGATGCTGGCCAGACCATCACCGTCAACGGCGATCGCTATAGGTCGATGATCACCAACTTCTTGGATGATATGGACACCGAAGACATATGGTTTCAACAGGATGGCGCTACGTGTCACACAGCTCAAGTAACAATTGATATTCTGCTCGAGCGGTTTCACGGCATGGTTATCTCGCGCCGAAGCGACGTGAATTGGCCACAAAGATCGTGTGTATGACCCCTTTGGACTTTTTCTTGTGGGGCTTTTTTAAGTCGTTGGTCTATGCGAATAAGCCGCAAACCACCGCCGCGGCCCTCAAAGACAACGAAATCGATGCTATCGGTCAAATTCAGCCTGATTTATGCGCCAAAGTCATCGAAAACTGAATCCGCGTCACCCAGCGAAGACGCAGCGGCCATTTGGACGATGCTTTTTTCACACATAATGTCATTGATAGGGCTCTCAGATAAAACCTTTTTGGTATCTCATATAAAACTTGTTTTATTCAATTTTAAACCCGCCCTTAATGGAGAACCCTTTACATTGATCATCAATTCGACAAAAAAATAATGAAAAATGCGAAAATACATGAACGAAAATAAAGACTTAAATACGTACAATTAAGAAAAAAAGTCGTGATAACTTTTTTTTTCAATTTTGCTACCAAAGACTTTGAAATTTATTTTTTCAGTAACTGTTGTTCTTATAAACAACTTGATTTTGGAACAAAATAACGATTGACCAATTTTCTTCTTATTTTGCAAGCATGATTCTTGAAAAAGAAGATACGGTTTCTTAGTGCCGTTTTGAATTTTAACAACTAGAGTACAAAGGATGACTCTGACACCTTACCCAAGAATTTTTGTTCCTTAAAGCCTACGCTACTGTAAGTCTTCCGGTAACACGAGTGGGCAATGACAATTTTTAAAAAAATACTTGGAAGGAATTATATAAAGATATATTTTGAGGGTTCCTGGATGATTCCTTTGATGAAATGAAAAAGGCTGAATGAGTTTATCATGTTTTTATTTACATAATACATACAAAAGTAGCACAGAGTTCTAGGTTCGGAGCCTAACGATATAAGATTTAATTGGTTTTTAACGTGGCGAGAAATTTGTTGGAGAACCTACCACGATGCCACTAGATATAAAAGATTGAATAAGATTTTAATTCTTAAATGAGAATAACTTAATTAAATGATACCAAATTAACGGCATTGTTAAACCAAAGAAAAATAAAATTATTAATCCTTTGGACAATAAGTTTCTGTGTAAGAAACAGCTTTCTAATTACGTTCACTCTGGCGTATACGCAACTTTTTTAGTTCACTATTTTCTGTAGCGTAGGTATTGTTTCAATTATTCCTTCTTCGTTTTGTTCATAGAATTAAAAATAATCTATTTGAAACTCATCGGAAGTTTTACAAACTGACCACATCTCCACCAAATGCTGTTAATATTTTATTTTTTGATTTTGTCAAGTCTTTCTGGATTCAGCCTCCACTGACTCCATTGACTTAACTTGTAGAGAATAAAAAATTTATTTCCAAATTCAACATACTCTGGCTTAGCTGACTAATGAAAAACTGCACCTTTAGCGTTCAAATGTTGATTTTTTTTAACGGTTTCTAATCGAACAAAATTATTATTTACAATTTGCTTAACGCTAGTTATCTTAATGTATACATTGATTATTTTAATATGTTGGCACAAAAGGGAGCCTAACTTTTAACATTGATTTTTTGTTTGTTATTTTACATTTAATTGTCATAATATTTGGTTTTTAATCTTAAACTATTGTCGGCTTCACGTCTCGGATTATTCAGGTCCGGTTGTCATTGGGGTGGTAAGGTGATGGGTAGGTGAGGCTATCAGGCACGGTAGTAAGCTAACCCTGGGTCAGCGTAGAAGGGGATGTTCTCTGCGTCGTTAGTTGTTATTAGATCCTCGTCTAGTTTAGTTCTATTGCTTCAAGGTACGCTGGTCAGGATGTCTTGGCTGGTTTACAACTCCTCGTATTAGAGGGTTCGGGTGGTTGACCAGATTCAGCAGACACCGTCGGCTGGATTTGATGAGGTATATGTCAAGTTGTTGAATTCTGGCTTCTTTATAGAGACTGTTCTTGTTGACGTGTTTCATACGTATCCTATCAAAGTGCATCCCTGTGCAGACTGGAGATTCGCAAGATCTTCCTCCCGAATATTACCACCTTGTTCGTGTGAGTTTTTGTCGTCGTAAGCCAGATGGGATAACAGCCTGATAAGTTGCTTATAAAGAAGAAGCTTGGTCTTCTGGCTGAGTCAGTTTTGTTTTCGCATCAGTGGATGATTGCGGTGGAAGGCAAAATTTGCTTTCTTCAGTACAGCTGCTGCGTGTTGGTTGAACCGATTTATTATTTCACATTACTTCTGGCTGACAGTTAAGCTCAATCGAAAAGAGTGATCTTGGTGTTCCTGCAGTTTGCGGCTGCTTCCGGAGGTTCTTGGTCGTCTGAAGAAGATCAGTTCTGATTTTGTTGAGCGCTTGTAGTAGAAGTGTCTGATGTGAGTTGTTACTCTTCTAGCAGCAAATATTGGTGACATAGACTTGGCGTACGTAAGGGAGTCATCAGCAAACAGGAGAGTCTGAGCGCGTTCCGGCTGTGGCTGGTCTGAAGTGTACATATTAGGGGAATGGTCCTAGTTTGGATCCTTGGGCAACTCCGGCTCTGGTTGTCCTTGATGTTGATTTGCAGGTTCCTGTCTGAAGGAAAAACGAACTGGAATGAAGAAAGTTGTAAATAATAAGTTGTTATAATAAGTGATTGTGGAAATCCGAGTTGGAAATGTTTGTGGACAAGTCCCTGTATCTAAACACTGTCAAATGCTTTTTCGATATCAATAAGATATCCAACAGTGACTTGGTGACAGTTTAAGGATAAGGTGCAGGCGTGAACGCAATGTTTAAATGTTATTAAATATTATACTAAAGTTACAACATAATATTATATCACCTGGAAAACTGAAACTGATGTCTTTGTTGTTGGTCTTCTGCGGTACAGCCACAATTTTTTCCTTTTTCCATTTGCTTGGAAAATAGCAGTTGTTGAGGATTATTGCCAGCAAGATTATCGTAGATTCAGGCAGTTTCTTGAAGATAAAGTTGGTTAGTGAAATCACGGTTGTCTGTGGGGTCACTGGCGCGATTGGTGTCGCTGAGGTGTATGGAGTATTGGATTATTTCAACACGTTGTACTGAAGAGTGGACTTCATCAAAGAACTCAGGATCTGACGGTGGATTTGGTTTGAAGTGTTCTTTAAAGAAGTCAGCAAAAACGCCTTTGCTTTATCTTTGTTTGTAGTAACCTCCCCAAGTGCTGTTGTGATGACTTCTGGCAAAAGCAGCCTTTTACCGATGATGATATTGATTTTTTTAAAGGGTCCCGGCGTTATTGTTTTGAGTCTCTTCTGTATAGTTTGATGTTGTTGTGGTGTTTCACTAAGTTCCTGAAAATGATGTTCACACATTTGAGTTCACTAGAAACGGCATGGTAGTTGCTGTTGCTAGTGTTTTGTTCTCGTTGATGGATTCTTTGAAGCAATTTCCTTAGGCGCTGTCTATAATGGTAGAGGTTCTGGATATATACGGGCATATGTTGGTATCTGTCTCGTGAAGCCTACTGTTGTTTCTGTTTCTCCAGAAAGCTGCTGATGACATCTTCAAGTGAATCTTTAGGAGCATCTATTTCAACGTCTCCGAGGTTTCTATTTTCCGGAGGTAGGATGATCGCCTCGTCAACGTCTCTTTGGAGTCGAACTACGTCTAGCTTTAAGTAGTTGCGTTGAGTAGTGCAAATGTTGACATAATGAAAGGCAGCTTAATAACAATCATCACACAAGAGTAAGTTCTTACGATCCAGTTGTGCATTTTATTTTATTTTGTCCTTGAATTAGTCCTAAACTATTTAAGCTTTAAAACTAATCTATATTTAGCAAAATAAGAATGACATATCTTTTTTTCATAACAAACCGTAGCCGTTACATACAATTCTATTAAAACCATGACGCCGTAAAGCACTTAACTAAAAGTGTGTTTTTTTTTGCTTTATCTACTTAAAACTAAACAATAACACAACATGATCCTTTTAAATTAAATTTCAATTTATTTAAAATAAAAAAAAGTGCTGGTAAGTCATCAAAACAATAAATTAAGTTTCTGAGTTTTAACCTGGGTTCCATTTCGAAGGATCTTTTTTTGTTCAAATAGTTACCAACAATGATATCTAGGATGTTTGCAATGTGAAGAGTGTACTCAATTACAGTTAGTTGTAATGTATTTTGTATAAAGAATCCTTTTAAAAAGGTTCCTTACTTCAACTTGAAACTTGCAATATGTAGGTAAAGGTATACAACAGTACTCAGAAAACCAATTAAGGAAGTTTTTGTTAAAATAATTCATACAACTATTACGTCAAAGTGGTTACAAATGTTTTTCCAAAGAAAACACATTTACTCGTAATGTTAGATTTAAAAAGTATGAATAGCTAAAATGTATTTAAATTGAGTTAGAAATTGTTTTATAAATCGATTAGTAAGATGAAAGAATTTAAATTAGTTTTAAACTCTTGTTACATATTATAGTAAGTGCTTTGTCATGTGACTGGTAGACATTGTTCTTATAACGATATTACTGAAGAAAAATATTTTGAACGTATTTGTTATATTAGACTATAAGGATACATTTTTAAAAAGATTTCTTATATCATTCTTAAAAAAAAAAACATTAAAAAATACATAGATGTTAGGGTGTAGCTTATTTTAAGAATGCTCCCTCCTCCTAAAAATGATCATAATAGCAATTAAAATGTCCACAGAGAATACATGCAGTTATCACAGGCAAGTTTAGGATTCGTGCAAACAAAAATAATTCAAGATAATAATTTTCCCTAACATTACGATGATAGAGAACGCGAAAAAAGTGGGTCTCGCAATTCTGTCAGTCTGTCCGTCTGTCTATACCTCGGCATACAGCCTAAACGGCTGAAGCGATTTTCTTCAAACTTTGAACTTAAGCTTCTTATGTGATTCCCTAGAGGGGAAATTGAATTTTTTTTTTAGCTCAAAAAATAACGGTACCTGTCATGCAACCAATATACAAAAATTGATTTATTTCAAAAACGGCTCTAATGATTTTCAAAAAAAAAATTGTGAGGTACTAAAATTACTAAAATAAATATTTTTGTAGAAAAAACAAAATTTTATAACGTTTATTAACGGTACCTGTGATACAACCGATTTTTTGTTTTTCAAATTTCTCGTTAACTTCTTCACCGATTTCAACCAAAATTTTTATACAAAAGGTCGCTTGCTATTTTAACAATTAAGCGTATAAAAATTTTCGAAAAAAAAATGTTTGCATTTTTAACTAAATATTGAATTTTTTTGTTTGAAAATTCAATACCTTGAAAAGGGGCCAGTAAATTTTTTTTTAGTTTTGTGAAGAAATTGTATTTTATAAAATACTAAAATCATAACAAATTTTATTTTAAAAAATGTTCAAGATTTTTTATATATAAAAAATTAATTCAAAAATAAGACACCGCTCTAACGATTTTTTAATTTTTTTTCATAAATTCATATTTATTAAGCAAATCGGATGGCATACTTTTTGTTGAGCTCTATCTGAAAACTTTTTTTTTTAATGATATCATAATACGTAAAAATTGTTAGCACGAGAGCAAGTTTTGTGCGATCCAGCCGTGCCTATTTTTTTTTAAATAACTCCTTATTTTAAAAATGGTAGCCCAGGCGAAATGTACAAAAAAAATGGCCAACCTGCCAAAAAAATCCAATTGAAGGTTTTTAAACGCAATTGTCTTTATTTTGGCATAAGAAATACTGTCGCGAAAGTCTATTGCCAAATTGTATGCGCGTTAATAGTTACCCAAGGTTAAATGTCCTTATCCAAGGTAAATATCAGTTTTTCGCATAAAATTCGGAAACGGTAAATGTTATCGAAAAGTGTTTCATACAAGACTTGTAGATTATGTCATTTGCCAAAAAAAAAAGTTATGAGTAGTTTTTTCTTACAACCAACCGTTAAAAGGATATCGACATTCAAAAAACGTAAAATGTCGAAAATGGTCGTTTTTCACGTATAACTCCTAAACGGTTCAAATTTTTGAAAACATCTGAATACAACGTTTATACATTATGTGCATCCGTAAAAGAAAAAAATATTATTTTCTTCATAAAAACAACTGTTTTAAGTTTGACAAAAAGTTCAAATTTGTGTTTCTTTGCTTTTTACTCTTAGAAGCACAAGTTGTCGAAAAAATCTTTTTGCACGTTCAGTCGAGTAGAATTAATTTCACAAATAATTCAATGAAAATTTTTATATGTTTATGTGTGTTCCGGGTCTACTCCTATATAAAATCCGGAACAGAAAAACACTCCGAAAACATTACGAAGTTAAAAAGGAGTAACTCCGAACCTCCAACCGAAAACAACATTATGACGATTTTTTCGGAAAATATTTTATTTCTATTTTGCAGATTTAAATATTCCCTAAGAAACATTATAACACTTTTTTACGTATAACGCATCAATTCCAAGATATTGCGACTTCAAAAATAGTCAATTTTCAAAAATATAGCTGAACATACATTTTATTACAAAATCCTGTTTATTCGAAGTTGTCTTTTAACTATTGACGCACACACGATTTGGTAAAAGACTTTCGTGATAGTATGCCAAAATAAAGACAATTGCGTTTAAAAATCTTCACTTGGATTTTTGTTTGGCATAAAAGTACAATTTGATGGGCCATAGAAGAAAATTTAAAGAATAAATTCTCAATATTGTCCATCGAATTTATCTTGTAAATTTCTTCTGATTTTAAAATGAGCAACTATTAAAAAAAAGCACAAACATTTCAAAAGAACGAAAAAAAGGGACTTGGTTTGGTACAGCTGTGAGCCCTTTATTTGTTCTCTATTTCTACTCTTTTTAAAGAATTTCGACGAAAATATTCTATTGTAAGAAAAAATGAGTACCCAGATAGACACCCTACTCTGTGAGAATACAATTAAAAAGCATACACAAATCTATCAATTTTCAACTTATTTCAGAATAAAACAAAATAAAAGTCTTACATTATTCAAATCAACAAAATTCTTGCACTCACTATAAAATTTATTTGAGTCCTTATTTTACAATTCTATGAAGAAATTCCACAGAAAACAGAATTATATTTACATATCAATTTTAAAAAGTCCTCTGTGATTTTGAACTAACATCAGAAATTATATTACACGCAAACACACATAAATACGAGTCACATACACGACAGGATACAGACAGATGTACTATATGAATATACATATCTACGTATGAAAAGTACCTGTCAGATTTCGTCTGTCACAAAATACCTATTTAATATGAGCATTGAGCAATTCAATTTGTACAGAAAGTGTTTTCTTTTTGGTTCAATGATCAAAAGGAATATCAATTAGGGTCCATAATCACTCGAACGACACAAACGACGACACCGGCTGACTCTGACGCCTGTCACCTCACCACACAAAAAAATAAAATAATCACGGCAACCTATTTTATTACTCATTTAATATGAATTTCTCCTTAAGCCTAGTACGCAGCTCAAGCGTAACGAAAAATGCCTGTGCTCTCCACATCAAATGCGAAAACATAAACGAAAAGGCTACGAAAAATATTTATGGAGAGCTCTATCAGGTGTATGTCAAAAAATAAAATAAAAACAAATAAATATTGAGATATTATAAATTATTCATACAAAAAATATTTTTCAATTTCTATTTGTGTTGTGGTTATAATTTTAAGGAATGGTGTGACTCTATTTCTTCTTTAAAAACTTGGATTTTAAACTAATTACAATTTTCGTCCATTTTTTTCTAAAAAAAAAAAAACAAAACAATACATTCTGTGCGGAAAAATGTGGAGATTTGACTCTAGTAATCTACTACGATTTTCTATTTTCGCTATCGAACTGCGTACTGCTGAGCAAAACGAGAACAAAATTTTTCGTTTATGATTTCGTTGTGTCAATTTTTGTATGAAAATTTTCGTCTCGCTTCAGCTGCGTACTATGCTTTACAAAGGAGCAAAAGGATGAAGGTTTTCCGTTTGTTAATTAAACGAAAATAAAAATCAAATCAATTCAATTTGAATGGAAAAGGCGACTCCGCTTCCTCTGAATGATGAAAGGCTCCAACTTCTCGATATTAGGTAAGTCAACAACTACAGGACAAGGCTAGAAAACAAATAATGTTTATTATGTTCATTCAATTTTGTGCTCCTATATAGGATTGGGTGTATGTACAAGTACATAGTTATAAGTTACACATACAAATATATTGCATAAAATGCAATTCAATCAAATTTCTAGCAATTGGTTAGAGACCCAGCCCATCGATGGTGTGCCCAGCCCGATACTCCTTTTCCATGCAATTCATAGACTGACATGAAGCAGGCTGAACCGAGACAGATTCAGGTGGTGTTGTAAATGATGAACATAGCTAGCAGTAGGCAGTATCTCAGTCCTCACAATTACAACTCCTACATTTACCTACACCCAAATCGCACCCGAACACTACTCATAAGGGATGAGATCAAAAATTGCCCACGGTTGCAGAAGCATCAGCAAAATTTCGTGGAAACGCTTGAACCCTATAAAAGGGCTTCTTGGTAATTTTAATAGTATTCGACGTAGTGTAAACATGCCTGGTGCTTCAGATATACATAGACTAGACATACACGTCAATAGAAGGTGCAGAGAAAGGGAGGGTAGGGTGTAAGTGGCAGGAAAGACTTTCAAGCGTAAAGAGAATACACCAATGGTGTGCTTTATCCTGACTCTTCGTTTTGTAAATTTCAGTTGAGTAAAATTGTCCTGAAGGAGCATACAATTGAATTTACTGAACTCAGTATATACAATCCACTCGTGAAACCCCCCTCCCCCTATCCACGATTTGGCTAATATGTGTACTGTACCTTCCTATAACAGTTTGAGTTGAGTATGGGTATTTTAGATATTGTGCCTTAAATCCATGTAGATTTACCAAGGCTTAACTTCAATCAATTGAAAATTGTACAGGAACAGGATTTCATTTCCGTATTTTGTATGTAGGTAGGTAGGTATTGGTACTCGGTTCTCCTGCTCGTCAAGGTTCGTTATAAACACGACTTATATACATATAATCTAGTATATATATTTTTTGATCTACGAGTATACTAGCACCAATTGTACCTAAATTTACCAACATACTAAAGGGTCCATTGAGTAGGAATCGGCAAAAGGATACACAATTTATTTGAAATTGCATTCTCCTTTATCATTGCAATATTTGTCAGAGTAATAATTCCATGACGTATTGGACACAATCATTTCTTGGAGATCAGAAAATTTACAACATATTGTAGGTACTTCTACCCACGTATCTGGCTATACAATAAATCTTTATCCAAAAGTATTTCAATGATTCAAAATTGAAAATGTGGATAGGTAGGGCTTTTGTTATGGCTCCTTTGCCAACCTTTCCATGTGGAAAACTTTATTCTGTTCTGATCGTTTTGGAGAATATTTTCACGCCCACTAGGTACTACTTGGGGTCGACCTACTCCAATTCGGCAGATTACATAGCAGAAAAATCTAATAAAGCAGATTAACTGATTTTATGATAAAAGCAATTTAAGCACAAGGATATGTGTAATTATGAGAGGGTAATTGATTGAACAAGTAATTTTGTTTGATTAGTTTGAATAAAGGTTGAGGACTTAAAAGGTAGAATTTTTTATTTAGGTACATGATTAGGCTGAAAAAGTTTATTTTTAGAACGCTGACAAGACAGCTCTATAATTAGAATTTAAATTAATATAAGGTTACACAATTAGGAAACAAATATACATAAGTAAAATGTGCAGACGCAATTGTATTACACATTGAGACTAATTATGGGATAACGTCCTTACAGAAACAACAAAATTTTATAGATACAAGAACTTTGAAGAACTAAGGGTGTGTGCATACATCAGCGCATATTCAAGATAATTGTTCGTAGTTAAAAGTTTCCTTATACATGCTACATGCATTTCAGAATCATATAAAAGGTCAGTTGACACTCGTTTTTATTTTATAATTGGAGTGAAGATACCAGCTATGTGTGATTGGTTTTCAACAAAGTGAAACTTCTTCAATTTGCACTACTTTTCTTAAAAATTGTTTTGACGTTTTTCAGTCTTACTTTAAGGTTTTCCAATAAGAGGTGTTACTTGGAATAGCCCGCTGTTTCGGTAGTTGTCACTTTTGAAGTTGTAATTTTTTAGTTCGTTCTCATAATTAACAGGATGTCCGGAAATCGTATTTTTCGGAGACGAAACCGAGACGAGACTTAATTATACGAGACCGTCACGAGCCCGAGACGAGACTGAAAATTTTTTATTTTAACGAGTCCAAGACGGGACTTACAAAAGTCTCGCAGAGTCTCGTCTCGTGGCCAGCCCTAATTTCCATCTCGGTGGCTACGTCAACAAGCATCTGGGGCGCGGTAAACCCAAGATTTATTGTTGAAAAGCCTCTCCATCCTCAACGAGTAACTGTTTAGAGTGGTTTATGTTCCGGCGGGGTCATTAGATGATACTTTTTTGAAAATGAGTTTGGAGCAACAGCTACGGTGAATGGATTGCGCTATCGAGAGATGATTAATAATTTTGTTTGGCCGGAATTGGATGGTACTGATCTGGACAACGTTTACTTTCAACAAGACGGCGCTACGTGCCACACAAACAACGAAACCATCGATCTTCTACGGGAAATGTTTCCCAACCGTGTTATCTCTCAAAGTGGTGATCACAATTGGCCACCGAGATCTTGTGATCTTACAACTTGCGTCGTCTTCCTTGCCTCGTCCACCTTAAAAAGTCGTCCACTACAAAAGTTTTTTTCAGGGTTACTGCCTCTTGCGAGGAATTGACAAATCCTCCAAGAGTATCACTTGTCATGAATAAGTGCTTCTCGTCTAGCCGTTCGGATTCGGAATAAAATTGTAGGTCTCTTCCATTCCTGTCGACACGCGCACACGGGAATGATTGCGAGTTGTTAGTCGCTAGGCCCTGGTTCTTCATGAGCCGTTGCGCCACCCAATTTAGTTTTTTCTTTGTTGACTTCTTCCTTTGGAGCCACGTGAAATATAAGGTAACAGCCCAGCGTCGATTTAAGAACTCAAGGATGGAACTCGTGAAGCTATTGAGGGAATAAAGCAGCCACTTTGCGATTTGATGATGGAAAATTTCGTGAAAATGATATTGTTGTGTAGGCGTAGCCGTGGCGGCATACTATCCTCTTTACATTGAAATAAACATCCGATCATTTATCTCAAAAATGACATTTTATATCAAAATAACACCTCTTATTTTACCTCTTAACTTCTTCTAGATCAACTATTCGAAAAGTAAAAAATCGCGGTTTTAATTAAAAACTAACTAGCACAAAGTGATTTTGGACGAGAATTTTGGTCTGTTTGTCTGGGCTAGAGCCTAGCAATAAGACGAAATGGCTTCAAATTTGGTGTCAAGCTATTTTATGTAAAATTCCCTAGAGGGAAAATTGAATTTTTTGTTTTTGCGCATCTAGAACGGATAGCTGGCGTACAACGATTTTGGGTTTATCCAGTTTTATCGAAAATAACTGAAATGATTTTGATTAAATTTCGTACATGTAAATCTCTAACATTTTGTCAAAAAAAATTCGAATAACAGAAAAAAAAAATCTTTCAAACTACAGACGGAATTGATTAAATCACGGACGAGTCCGAACAAAAAACACGAACAAATCTAGTAAAATTTCAGACAAATCTGGTAAAATCATGAACGAGTTCATTCAATTCGTTGATAAAGGCTGTAAAATTAGAGACACGATCAGAGCGAAATCACCAACCGGACAAAGCTGATTAAAACGAGATCAGACTGGTTTTAAGCAACCGAGACGAGACCGAGACGAGACTGTATATTTGAACCGAATTAATTTAGTGAAAATTAATTAATTCAGTGAAAAAATAAATGGATCCAGTACAACCAGGAATAATCCTTGAATCAAGGTAGATAAGTAATTGACGAATCCTGTCAATTCACAGACAAATTTTGTCAAATTACAGACGAATCTGGCTACTAAAATAATATTTTATTTTTTTTTTTTTATATATAATTCATTTTAGCACTGGTTGGGTGTTTCAAACCAGAATGAGGTTAACGTGGCTGTTCTTTCATACTTTTGAACAATAAAAAAAAAGCAAATTGACAGGTCATTAACACAACTCTTTAGTATGAAATTTGTTGCCCCTCTTCGATAATTTTTGAACACTAAGGAAGCACGACCGGAATCCGGAATTATTTTTAAGAGACAGACCCTTGAAGATTTGACCCTAAAAAGTGAACAAATCGGTTTAAAATATTTTTGTTTTTTAAACAGGATAGCAGGGTTTTTTCCACTAATGGACGATTGCTGGCAAGAATAAAAGCAAACAAATTTGCTTAATTGTTTTTCTATATTCTGATGAATTTAAAAAATCGATTATGACGCTAATATAACTAGTAGAGGAAAAATAGATTTTTGTGTGGAACGAAATATAGGACGGCTGAATTTTGTATACCTGAAAGGGGCTATTCGAAAAACTCATGTCTAGTTTTTCGGAATGCCATCCCCCTGGAAAATCCGCCATTTTGGAAAACGCGAATTGATATATACCTACGAAACTATAGATTTGAGGTGAAAAGTTGTCATAATCAAATTTGTTGGAAATAAAACTATCTTTTGTGTTTTTTTTTTTACTCTTTTTACTTTTTCGCATTTTTCTCATTTCGTGAACAACTTACGTAAATTGTTCTCATGATACAAATTGTAGACCACAAAGTTTAACAAATTTACATTTAGGAGAGAATGCGACATAAGCTTTTCTAATAGCCCTCTTTCAGCTATACAAAAATCAGCCATCCTATATTTCGTTCCATAAAACTATTGACGCAAAATTTTAAACAATTTAGTAAATTGTTAAAGCCATTTTAGTAATTTACTAAGTTAAAAAGAAGGTTTTGCTAGTTTTAAACGATTTTAACATCTTACTATCTTTTAACAATTTAAAAATAAGAAAAAAAATAGATTGGGTGGCACAACGGCTCATGAAGAACCAGGGCCTAGTGACTAACAACTCGCAACCATTCCTGTGTGCGCCTGTCGACAGGAATGGAAGGGACCTATAATTTTATGCCGAATCCGAACGGCTAGACGAGAAGCACTTATTTGTGACAAGTGATACTCTTGGAGGATTTGAGAATTCCTCGCAAGAGGCAGTAGCCCTGAAAAAAAAAACTTTTTTTTTTAGTGTTTTAGGTGGACGAGGCTGAGAAGCGAACACAGACATCCAGCGTGACAGTCGAACGCACTAACCATTACGCTACGGGCTACTACTCTCTTAACAATTTACTTAAGTTAAAATCACAAAATGGTTACTTTAACTTTTGGCAATTTGCTAAATCCATACGACATCTGTCATTTTCCTCGAAAAATTGTCTTACTCATTTTAATTGGAAAAGTTAATTGTGTTTTTTTGTATGATTCGTGAGCCATAATTGTTTTTAAAGTAAATAAAATAGTACTAAATGTTTTCGGAAGACGAAGATTTCGATGTATTTGAAGATTCATCGTTGTGCAGAAATGTGCGAAGTTTTAAATCCCGAGCACATCCTATTGAAGAGCTGGACGATGGAGAATTTTACACAAGAAATTAAATAATGTGATTCAGTTTTATTTTCATTTCAAACTAAACTCACTTTTAGTTTTGACCATTTGCTTTTGCCCCGTAACTCTCAACTGTGAGAATGTTAACTATGTTCATGAGAGAATTTTCCATTGGGAAGATATGTACACCATTTACCAGTTTCAGGTTTCGATGATGCAGAATGCAGTATTGTGGAAGGTCAAGCTGTTTTTAGTTATTCCAACAACTTACTATTATTGCCGCATACCTTAAATATCACCCCGCACAATTGATCCGGCATTGTAGAGCTCTTGAGCGAATGCGAATTTTGTAATATATGTTTTCACTTTTAATAGATTAATTTTCTATAAACTAAAAAAAAAAAAATCTTATTCAGAGAGTTAAACCAAATTAAAATCATTAACAAAACAAATGTGACTTCTGACTTGCATTTAGCAATTTACTAGTTAGCAAATCGAAAAACAAGGTTTAAAATTTTGAAATAGTTAGTAAATTGCTAAATATTTAGAAAATTACTTACTAGTAAATTGCTAAGCCCTTAACAACAGATTGTTTAAAATTTTGCGCCACTGTTTTCTCATTTTCCTGTACTAAACATTTAAAGCAAAAAAAGAGAAGTCAAAATATTTGTTGTTTTATTGATAAAGGTAGAATAAGAAAAACACAAATCAATCGATATACGCTACGCATTCAAGAGTAATGAATCGATAACTGGAAGCACTCTAACACTGTCACTCACCTTTTAAGAACGTTATGTTGAAATCCAAAATTTTCACCAAAAATCGAAAAAAAAAATGGAATCACTCAACTGTGCATTCTAAAAACAACAATCGCAAATCGCCTGCATTTCTCAACTTCCCAATTGTAGTGCAAAGTGAAAATTGTACTCGAACTTGTCGATGAGTTGCAGTTAATTTTGGTTCGTGGCGGGAGATTTCGGGGTAAGGTCTGCTTCCTTAAGTCGTCTCCTAACTGTCCATGAACTAATGAGTCTTTATTGTACCTGTCTCTGCTATTGTTGGACTTCAACGCTAGTCAAAGCGCAATTTCGGAGAAAACCCCATAACGATGAATCAAGTCATAACATCCGGTGGAACACAGATCCTGACCTTTACACTAACCTACGAGTTTGTCTAAACCTTCCGTAGGTCTTTGATATGCAAGATTATAGCTTAGACCGAGTTGACGGGACACAGTATATTGGTTTATTCCTTGTTGCAGTAGTGTGACAACTTGACTAACTTTTACAGACGTGGTTTCCATTGTTTTCTAAGATTAGGAGGGCCAATAAGTCAAGTTATTTTGAAATTCACTTTTAACAGCACAATCAACACCAAAGACCAACTATGGGCGCATTTATTGCGTATAAATGTTTCAAACTCTTGCCTAATTTAAACAAGTATAATTTGTTGTATTTGTTATTATGGTGGATAGCGCGAAAACTATCCAATGGATTTTTATGATTTTAACCTTAATTTGATGTTTTAAATTCAAGCTTCAAAACGACCCCATTAATAATTTATTATAGATATTGTATCCATCGCTTGGGTGCTTCCATTTTTTTGCTCGCGAGTATATAATACATGAATCATCATCGCTGAAAATTTTAATTTTAAATTTAACTGCCGACAATGAGTCTATTACAGAAATGTCCATTTTTCACGAAAGTGCCCATACAAAATACCTTATACCGAAGGCTAAGTAAATACATATCTGACGCCAATGCCCGTATAATTTTTGACTTGGCCACCTTAGAAAAAAAGACAATTTCACTGCTACGATGTTTTATAAACTGCATGATAAGATAAAATGTAGGGGAAGGTGGCCTAAAATGGCCCACCAGGGTAAAATGGCCCCATCGCTAGAAATCGTAGAATCGAACGGAATTAGAAGTTTTTGTGAACACAATTCTTTAGTTTATCTGGCAGCAGCGACATATACGAAATGTTAGCAACTTCAAGATATTATTTGAAATTTGACAGACCAAAATATCTCTAGCTATCTCCAAAAGTAGAAACAATAAAATTTTAAGAAATCTTTGTTGATAAAAAACTGTATACAAAATCTTGAATTTTTGAGAAAGCAGTTAATGCATGTAAGTATCAAGTATTTCTTTTCAATTTACTGAAATTCGTTGACCTAGAACTATTTCTGTTGTACCCTTACATTTTCATTTTCCTTATATTTAAAATAGTTGGAAAATATGAAGGATCTATAGGGAGGCAGTCCTGGACTGAGGACGTATTATCACAATCTATAAATGCATCCAAAACGTTCAATGTTCGGTGTTTAAGTTTTTTTTTATGTTTATTTTACTTATATAAGTTGAAGTTGTTTTAAATGAATTGTTGATTTTAATTTTTTGTTGAGTATTATTTATTTTTATTTTACTTCGAACTATGATTTGTTTTAAATAAAGTTTAAATTAAATTGAAAATGGTTTTTGGTTAACTTGCCTGGTTAGTTTGCAAGATTGCATACTAGTATGCCATTTTACCCGGGCAATTTTGATCGTTGGAATTTGGAGGCATTTTGAAAATTAAATACTTTAAATACTTTTGAGAACTTTTTATACTCGTAAGGCAAAAAAATGTAAGCGTTATTGATAAAAATTTACAAAGAATATAACATTTCAGTTTGAATGTCACTTTTTTCCGAGATATGGGACATTTTCCTTAAGGGGGGGCATTTTAGGCCACCTTCCCGTACAAATCACTTACAAAAAAAAAATTACGAACCTCTCACATAATATACCTACCAGGATTCAGGAAGTCGTTAAAGAATGTTACAATAATTCACAAACTGTCCCTGTAAACAAGCTTCAAATTCACTTTATCTCAATTATATTATAGTTAATTATCGAAGAATAAATTCTCCAAGAATTCAACTGGCTTTTATCTATGACCTTAAACCTCCTCTAAGCCACAGTATATAAGATCAACTCTTCATCCAGTAGGTAGGCATCTTTTGTGGCAAATAAATATCCATCAAGTCCATGGAAACACAGTTAGTTCAAAGGCCATTATGGCAATGCCTTCAACACTATAAACGCTTTAGCACATTTTGCCTCCATTTTTATTTGTTTTCATTTGTCCAATAAATGGCCCAACTAGGTAGGATAGGTATAGATATAGCCATATTCATGTATCTAGGTATAGACAGGGACACCCTAGATCCCGTCCATAAAGGAACTTCACAGAGTGCCACCGTTTTGAAGATTTACGCTCTGCGATAAATCACAAAATCCTATTTGCGGATATCCCATTTGGCCTAGGACCAGTGGCAAGCGTGGTGAGGTTTTATTATGTCCCTATTATAATACCATCTCCAGCAAGCACAAAAACACACACAGGACAGGGTTACCATTGGATCGGTCGCCGCCAGCGATATGGTATGGTATCAACGATGGGAACCTCAATGTTCCCGCGATTGGAACAAACAACAAAGTGCATTCGCTTAGACACCGACCGTTTGCCATTGCCATAAAGTAATAACCACCATGGACGCGAACGAACGGATGGCACTACGGCAAAACGTTTCGCTTTCAATGATGTATGATTGCGGCCGACCATCAGCGAGCGCGAGCAAGGATCAGTGATTGGTGTGTCGGGTGTCCTTGTTATTATACTATAGGATGTTTTAGAGAGGCTTGGTGCTTGGATGTGGTGTGTTATGGTTTCTGGTGCTGCATGCGATGAAGGTAAATATTTGCTTTTAATTTATGGCCACCAAACTGGGTATGTGATTTGTATTGTGATAGCCTAGCATTTAAGGGGTCTAATGCCAGGCATCAAATTTCAACAAAACCAAACCACAATCGTGTTGAAACAAAACTGTGACTCTCAATCATAATAATTTCTGTTTGACACGAAGATTGAATTACCGTCAGCTATTAAAGGCGTTTCCCGTTTTGTTATGTAGGCACCTAACTATACGGTATCTACACTCTTGTTTGTAATTTACCTCCTATTTTGATTTTGGTTTCTTCGGCATACAGTTGTTGTAGATACAGAGGTAGAGGCTAGAACCAAAGAATATATAGAATAAGCTCGCTTAATGTCGTAATGTTGCCATGCTAAATTTGTATCAATGTGGATTTTATTTGGGTTTCGTTTGAAAACAGAATGTGGTTTATATTATTTCGACAAAACTTGAACTCGTCAAAAAGAATTGAAGCTTTAAGAATTTATCAAGTATAATCTCCAAAAGTTTTGAGCAATTTAGCAAAATAAATATAAAATAAGTGATTTTTTCGATGCTTATATGTAATTTTTTGTTAAATATCCCTGCTTTAATTTTTCAAACCACCAATATTGATAAAAAAAATTTGTTCGGCTTCGTTTTTGGATTATATCGACAATATGACAAATGACCAGTGTGATCATTCTCTCAGAAATGAACCTATAATAGTGAACTTTTCGTTTTTTATTTTTGCGAATGCTTCACTCCCATTTCATATTCGTTCTTAAAGCTTTCATGATGATAAATGTGGCAAATATTAAGCAATGAAGTTTTATTTTAAAACCTAGTTGAAGACTTTTAACACTTTTCAAAATGAAATATCAAATGGGAATTACAAAATTAATAAACCTTAATATTTCACAAAATCTAGGCAAAATGGTAGAATTCGATTCAAGATTAATTTTAAAATTGTAAAATCTGAATATTTATTTGCTTATATATGACAAATTTGAGAAAATAAATTGTTCGTAACGAATTGCGGCTATTCGCGACGAACAAATTGTTTTCTTAAAATTCTCTTGTTTTAGCAATTAAATTGAAAATTTTAGTATCCTATAATAATACTCAATTATATATATTCTATATTATCTAGATTTTGTAAAAAATTGGGCTTTATTAATGTTTTAAATCCCATTTGTTCATTCATTCGTCGGTCGTTGGTCGCTCTCATGTGTACAGTCTTTAAAACTCATTTTGTGTACACTTTAAGCGAATGATAAAATTGTATGATAAAAAAATTTATAAAAATTAGACGCTTACAGCGACTCTAAGAAAGTATTAAAATTAAAATAAAACTAGATATTTTGAGCTTATTTAAGGCTTTTCAAATATAAAAAGCCAAAAAAAAAACTTTATCTTTGACGCAGAATTTAGTCATCTTATGATTTGATGTTTTATTTGACAACAACAAACGCGCAAACCAATACGGTAGGAAAAATGTATTTATCATATATAAACAAAGAATCTAAAAAGTACGCATACGCCATAGTGTACATTTGTATTAAATTTGTCACGAGAACAAACAATCGAAAGAATCCATACAAATATCTTTATGTCGATTGCAAAATGTTCCATATAGCTATATTAATCTTGTTTAATTAACTTGCAGTCTTAGACCATTTCACGAGCCACTCTGTTTATTACAACCACTTGAGGCACTTTCAGTGTTATCAAAATCGATTGTGCCAATTTTGAGAAAAAATTGAATAAAAGCTATTTTTTATAATTATTATCTAAGAAGCCTTGGCCATATGAAGCGTTCTTGGATTTATGGATCAAACATATCTTACACTAACCTAGCCAACGCAACATTAAAATTCCATTTAAATAATAAAATCAACCTACCTCACAACAATTTTATTACCATCATTATGACTTTGCCTTAAACCTATAAAATTCACAAGTACTTAAACTCTTTCAATACCTATATTTGTCTATGAGTACCCAACAATCTTTTTCCTCATACTAAAAAAAAAGAATCTACCTAAAATTCAACTCTATTGTCCATGAAATTTTTGAACGCATGGATAAACCAATTGTATATAAATTGTACATTTCGATGTTTTTTTTTTTTTGTTGTTTATAATCTACCTTTACGAAACGACCAACAAAAATTAAACCATTTTTATTTTCATTCCCGTTTAATTGGGTACAAATAAATACAAGTAGCTATATATAGAAAACTCCTGCAAATATTTTATCTTCAAATCCTGCGAGTTTGTTATCCTTTTTTTGTTGTTGCTACATTGTTGTTGTTTTTTTCTCCCTTTATTTTGTCTCATTTTCTATGATTCCTAATGTAACGCTTCATGCAACAACAAACACTAATGAAATTATCCAACCATTTTCAAATTGCTTGCCATGTGATAGCGATACATTTAGATTTACGATAAAAACAAGGACGTAGACAAAAGGACACGAAACCCGAAACAAAACAAATTGCAATAAAAGAGCCATAACACGAAATCAATCTTCTAGTACTTCAAATACGAGTACTTCAAGACACAAAATAAAAAACCGAGAGAGAGAGAATAAAAAAAGAATCTAACAACTGTCATCCTGAAAAGCCGACAAGTCCACTGTAGGTACATAATAGATACAAAATGGAGACATTTGAGTTGATTTTTTTCTTAAATGAACGAATAAAGCTTGTATTTTAAATTAAGAATTTTCCCTTGTTCTATAAAACCATGGTAATAAAAATTAAATAACTTCATAGGTACTAGCAACAATTTCATTGAAAAGTGGATTTAGGAACTTTTTTGTTGAAATTGGTGACTCTGTTTTTAAGAGATCAAGGACGTTAAAATACTGGTAGTATACAATAATTGAATTTAACTTCAGATTCATACAGGGTGATTGTTGTAAGGTCACCCAAAAAGCTGTAGTGGGTTTCCATGGAACTGTGACCCGTGAGTACACCAACTAAAAGGGATAATTGGGGCCTGCTTAGCTTGAGTAAATAGTCTGATTTGTTCTTAGAGACTAACGGCCATAAAGTCCTTGAGACCCTTCACGTATCAAGGGTTGCCCACCGGTCATTTGTGGCTTTTAACAAACTGTGGTGAATTCTATATTCTTCTTGTTCTAGAGGCCTAAGTACCCAGGTGTTGCCCCTATTTTGTCCAGTTCGTCTGCCCTTTCATTACCAAAAATGTCACAATGTCCTGGGACCCAACGAAGCGTAACTGTGTTTGTTGCGCACAACGATTTTAGTTCGCCGCGACAGCAATCATTCAGTTTGGATTTTGTGACAATTGATGATATGGCTTTGATTGCAGCCTGACTATCTATGAAGAAATCAATGTTCTTACCCGTCAGTTCAAGCGTGGAAAGATGCTTTGCAGCTTCACATACTGTAAGGACCTCTGCTTGAAAAACGCTACAGAAGTTCGTAAGTTTTATCGACCTGTTTATGGGTGGGTTTTCTGAAAAGATGCCAAACCCTACCCCCTCGTCTGATTTGGAGCCGTCAGTAAATACCGAGACATGATCTACGTTTGTGACCCGGTTTTCCTTCCATAGTTCTCTTGATGGGAAGTCTGTAAGTGCAACTGGGTTGAAATCAATATGCGGTAAGATGAAGTCAGTTTGTATATTGATGTCGGTAAAGTTAATTATTTAAAAATAAGAAAATTTAAGTAAACTGTTTTAAAATTAGAAATATGTTAAGTAGTGTCATACTAAAACCCTAAAACATATTAGAATGTTTAAAATTTTACGCCAGACATTTATTAAATTGGTCATAAGTTTTTTGAAGCAAAAATAGGTTTGTAAAGAACCAAAATAAATTAAAGAAGAGGCAGAAGTCTTAAATATTTTATGTTCAAAAGTTATATTTTTTTAAATTGACGCTGATATACCCATTTCCCATACAAAACAAATCATTTTTCTTCATTTTTCGAACTTTTTCCAGTTAGCTTAATGTTTGCTTGTTATTATTTGGCATTCAAGCAAGAATTCAAGAATTGGATCAGTCTATTTTTGTAGTGTTTGGTATAAACATGATAACTTCATACAAAAAATTCCCTTTAGACGACCACTTTACATCGAGCTACAGCCTAAGAGAGTTGACTGATTTGCTTCAAATTTGCTACAAATATGCATTGAATTGAAAATAGATGATTCCTTTATTTTTGATAGAGATATTCTAACATTTTAATAGTTAGTTAGCATGCATCCTGGCCTATTAACTCAATAGGTCTATTTATAAATATTTATAAATATTACTTATATTAGCCTTCGCACTGGCCAAAAAAAACTATAGATACCTTCCATATCGATAGAGAATTTAATTTTCTACAAAAAATTTCAAAGGTTAACATTTCAAATACAGCTAAATTTTTGAGTTATATCAATAATATTGAAAAGAAAGCTCTCAGAAACTCAAGTGTAGCATTTTGTGTTTTAAGTAATCTTTGGTCATACACACAATAAAAATTCTTGAATCCAGTTTTTCTTTTTAAAAGGTATATTCACTAGCCTCTAGAGGCCCGGCTAACGCGATCAGGAGCTTTCTTATCAGTTCGTATCCTTTTTATACATACATATGTTTGTATGTATTTCGAAAAATCATATGCTAACACATTATACATATTAAGGGTATTCATGCAACGTCGTAAGTTTACAAATTGTGTAAAATGATAAGTTTACACAAAAGTTTGCATGAACGGCCTTTTTATTCATTTGTTAAATGGTGTGTAATTGAATCAGCTGTTTGTTTATTTGACAGATTTGGTATGCGACACATTAGACGTGTTTAGATTTTGAAGTTACTTTTCAATAAAGAACCTATCTCGAAGCAAAAAAATAAGATACACGATGAAACTACAATAGTCGTAAGCTCAACGCTTAAGCGAATACAAAAAAAATCATATACCAAGTGCGCACATAATGTTGGTTTCTTGATTTGCGTCAACTATTACTTTCGCTAGTGAAGAGTGCCCCCGAGTGCACCTCATGGAAGTAAAACTGACGTTTGTTGAGGCAGGAAAGAAAAACGAGATACAGTGAATTATGGCTCAATTCTGATTTTCATTCTTCAGAAAGCTACTTTTCATTGGTTTATGACATCTGCTTCTGACAGCTTCCGACTATTAAGGATCACCCAAATCAATGCCAATCATTCGTTGACGAAGAATAAAACAACAATAAAAACACATTGTTGATGTAGTTTCGTCCACGTCAACGAATGGTTCGCATAGCTTGGGGAGAACCTTTATAATTCTACCTTAATAGTTTACAAAAAGTAGCTTTCCTAATCGTTGAGTAAATGTAGACGTCCGAATTATTCTTTTTTCTTATCGCCAACTAACTGTGTTTCAATAGTTACAGAACACGGTCAGAGTTTAGTTCTCTAAGATATATTTATTATATTTCTGAACACGCCCAATTTATAAAAGTCACAATGACGTTTAGATAATTTTACCAAGTCATTTTCCCAAGCAAATTCGTTGGGGAATTTTATCCAATTTGAGTAAATCATTTTCCATATAAAATTTGACAGTTCATTTACCAAATGGTAAACTTATCCAAATGGTAAACTTATCTAGTGTTTTACATCGTTGCATGAATACCGCTATTATATTATCCAAAAGAAAATATTTGTTGACTTCTGTTTTTTTTAGTTTCCTCGAAAACGCCTAGTACGAATTTTATTAAACTTTAATGCCCGAAGTAATTGTTAAAAATACAGCTTTTCATATTTTTGCAAAGATAGAATTTTGGCCAATTTTTGATTTACAACAAGTACCTACTTCCATTAGGTAGTTCAAATAATATTGCAGTCTTTTTTCTAGAAAATTCCCTAAAGAAGTTGGATTGCAGTTTTTTCTTGCCCCAAACCAACCCAACCCCCGTTGTCTGTGGATCGCATCTTAGGTCAATCACTCCTTGTACGATCAAAGGAATTCAAGCATTATCGTACAAATTGTCAAGATTGTTCTTAAAATCCATTTATTTTACAAACGAGACAACAAAATAAATAAAAAACCCTCAAAGCAAAATGACCAATCATACAAAACACAGAACCAACCCAACCCCCGTTGTCTGTGGATCGCATCTTAGGTCAATCACTCCTTGTACGATCAAAGTAATTCAAGCATCGTACAAATTGTCAAGATTTTTCTTAAAATCCATAAAAAAAACGAGACAACAAAATAAATAAAAAACCCTACAAGCAAAATGACCAATCATACAAAACACAGAACACAACAATGTGACATTCTTTCAGCGTAAAATAAAATTTTGAAAACAATTCCATTACTTAAGCACAAAACACAACAATGCAAATGTCCTGTCACAAAAATGCACTCAAATCCAGCGACAGAAAAAAAAATACAAAACCAAATAAAACTTAAGATCAAATAAAAAAAAATAGTAAAAATAAAAGGAAGAACAAGAAAAGTCTTTCTACAAAGATGACAAGAAAAGGTATATTCGTACATTTTCTACAAAATTACAATTTCTCTCCTAAAATTTGAATTGAAAATAAAAACTGAATTGAAAATAAAAAATAAATCAACTGCATAACATAACTCCTTGGGAGAAATTTACATGAAAACGTATTTCTTCATTCATCATCATCAGTAAATAGTTGCAAATGAAAAACTCTTCTTAAATTCATGTGACAAGGACATAATCTATAGTCTTTATACATATACACACGCAAGATATAAAATACAGACAAAAAAAAATAAGCTAAATATGCAAGGAACGAAACGATTTTTCTTCCTTCGTTTTGGGGGATAAACCATAAAAGTGCTGACTTAGATTGTATGCGCAGCAAAGACGTTTTTTTATAGCATTATGCTTGCACACAAGGATTTCCATCAGCCACCTAATGGAATCAAAAACTTTTCTAAATGCAAACAACAACCGATACACTGTGCATCAGAGGTTCACTTAAACTTTTTAAAGCACACAAAAATGTGCAGTAAAAGAAGGACAATCTTTTTGAGTCAGAAAATAAATATAAAAACAAAATTTAGGTAGATATGTTATGGGGAAAAAATATAAAAATGCAAAAACTTTCGTAGAAAAGTTATTTCAAAAATAAGTTGTCTTTCATTGACAACGGCTACAGCTCTAAATGAATGGCATCGAGATCCTTTAGGGTCAGGTGGTGCTGGAAGCAAAACAAAAAATGATTTAATGAAGAAAGACAAAAATGAAAAATATAAACTTCCTTTATCCTTTTTTCCAAGAATTGGTAGAGTCTATGATAAAAGTTGGTGACGGAAAAACTTAAGATGGTAATTTGACAAAATAACTTTTTTATTTTCTTGGAAACACTTTTGTTGAAAATTGTATTTTGTTTTATTTTTTTTTTAGTATTTTGTTAAAGAAATAAAAACTACAAACAAGTTTAAGTTGAGAGACTTAAATTAAGAAAAAAAAATTATAAGTATACTGAAGAATTTGAATACAACACGACAAAAACTTGATTGTGATGCAACTATAAGTTTAAAGTCTGAAGTTATGGTTATTTTACCGGTTTACCTATTTACCTATCTTAGAGTTATGTTGCTTATTAGACTAAAAATGTTGGTTGGAGAACTTTTTTCTTTTGATGCACTGATAGAATTTCAGCCTTTTGTATTTGAGGTGAGGATTCAAATTCATTCGAAAACAATATTCGAGAAATTTCATATTTATTTCGATCCTAATCTTCTATCTATCTATATATATAAAAATGAATTGTTGTTCGTTTGTGTTCTTATATCTCAAGTTTGGCAGATCCGAATTTGATGATTTTTGTTTGTTGGAAAGGTCTTGTTCTGTAGCAGGTTTGTATGTAAAAAAAAAATGACTTTGTGACCGCTTACAATTTGTATACCAAAAAAAATGCAAAGTAAAAAAAAAAACAACAAAATGAAAAAAAATCAAACAACATTTCTTTATACATACACATGTATAATCAAAACGGAAATCCATATTTTATTATTGTCATTCAAAGCAAAAAATCAAACAAAACAACAATTCTTTATAAAATCGAAACGAAAATTCAGTTTTTATAAATCAAGCTTTTAATGATGAGAAAGGTGGATTTTATTTTTTGGATGCACCGGATGTACCGGAAAGACATTTTTAATTTCACTGATTTTAGCATTATATGTTTGTATTCGGTCACAAACCCAAATAGTATTGGCGCTTGCTTCATCGCTGCTACCTTATTGGAAGGTGGTCAAACTGCACATTCTGCACTGTACGCGGAATCTGGAAAGCGCGGCGGATCGCTTTCACTGGCGGATTTTTATTTTCTTATTCTCAAAAGCTCTTTTGCTATCCAATTTTTGTTTGAAATCGATCATAAACTTTTCGATGACCTAGAAACATATCGTTTTAAAACAAAAACTGGAAAGCGGAAGCCTATTTTTTAAGACTAAGAAAGTACAAATCCGCCAATATAAGCGATCTGCCACGCTTTTCAGAATCGGCCTACTGGAGTTACCATATTGAACGTTCATATTAATGAAACACCCACATGTAACATTCCAAAGAACTCGGAAACAGCACAGGTATTACAACAATGTAAGATTATTGTGTGGGATGAATGCACGATGGCTCATAAGAAGTCATTGGAAGCTTTGAATAGAGTGGCTTTATATTATTGACCGGTGATTTTCGACAAACATTGCCCTTAGTTCCACAATCAAATCTGGCGGATGAAATTAATGCATGCTTGAAATCACCTAATTTGTGGAGATATATCAAAACAATCAGACTGCCAATAAATATGCGTTTACAATTGCAAAACGATTCACCGGCCGTTGAGTTTTCAAAGCAGTTGTTGAATATTGGAGATGAAAAAATGCCCACAGATGATGGATTAATAATATTGTCGGAACATTTTTGTGGGATTACCCAAACTAAAGAAGAATTGATTAAAAAAGTTTTTCCAAATATTGGATAGTGATACAAAGATCAGGTTGAGCGAACGAGCAATATTGGCAGGAAAAAATAAAGATATTAGCGATGTTAATTGGGTATAAGTCAATCGATACTATTATAGACGAAGAAGACGTAGTGAACTATCCAACAGATTTTCTTAATTCACTATATTTGCCAGGAATGCCACCACATAATTTACGATTAAAAGTCAGTGTGCCAATCATGATGCTTCGGAATATAAATCAACAAAAACTTTGAAACGGAACTAGACTTGCTGTTAAGTACTTAATGAATAATGTAATAAGCCACAATTTTAAAAGGAAAGAAGACGTTCTTATTCGCCGAATTCCGCTAATTCCATCTGATTTACCATTCAATTTCAAACCCTAGTCTTATATAAACAATGAGATTGGCTGGTGTAAAATCGGCGGCTTAGTCACCCTTAGCTCCTCTAAAAACAAACCCATAAGCCGATAGTTTTCTAAAGCTACCAACCTTCAGAACCTCTTTGCCAAATTGACGTTTTATTCTACACTTGGCTTACATCAAGATAGAGCCTGACTCTGTGAAACAGATTATTGCTTTAAATTTAGTGCACTGTGAGAAAATTGTATATACTCATCACATAAATGTGTGTATTTATCCCATACATTTCTGCACTCATAACTTGTTTTACTCTTAACATCATGGTAGCTTTACTGATTACCAGGGCCCGGATTTCTATGCGAATGCATATTTTTTTTGGAAAGCCTTAGAAGCAAAAAAATCAGATAGTTTTTCGAACTAATAAATATGCTTTAAAATGGCATTTAATCCTTAGTGCATATTTTTGCATATTTTGACATAAATGCATATTCCGAAGTACAGTTTCCTGCACTCTTTACAGGAATATGAAGAAACTTAAATATTAAAATACCTTACTTTAACTGCCACCAAAAGCTGATTAAACTTGAATTAAAATATTAATATTATCTTTACCAAAAACCTTTTGATTAAATCCACGTTCAAACCGAATAAATAATTTAATCCGTTTAACTATTGAAAATAATTCTGCGCATATTAAGTGAATTAATTTTTTCAAATGAAAATCAATTTCAGTTGCCACCCAATAAGTATTTCATTGTTCATAGTGCATTTTGGTTACATAACCATAGATATTCCTCCATAATCCTTAGGTTTCCTTTACGAAATTCATTTAAATCTGGAATGAGAAACCTATGGTTCGCGTACTTTTTTTGTAATTAAAATTATTTGACTTGAAGCTAAGCTTTGCTTTCAAATCAATTATTTTGCTTATTGATGAATATAACAAGAAGAAGAAAAGAAAGATAAAGACGAAGATGAAAAAAAAAAGAAACTGAAGAAAAAGAAGAAAAGTAAAAGAGTAAGAGGAAGCAAGAGAAGAAGAAGAAGAAAAATAATAATATAAATAATAATAATAATAATAATAGTAATAATAAGAAGAAGACAAAAAAAAAAGAAGAAGACGAAAAAGTAAAAGAAGAAGAAAAAGAAAAAGAAGAAGAACAACAACAAGTTCTTGTTCTTGTTCTTGTTCTTGTTCTTGTTCTTGTTCTTGTTCTTGTTCTTGTTCTTGTTCTTGTTCTTGTTCTTGTTCTTGTTCTTGTTCTTGTTCTTGTTCTTGTTCTTGTTCTTGTTCTTGTTCTTGTTCTTGTTCTTGTTCTTGTTCTTGTTCTTGTTCTTGTTCTTGTTCTTGTTCTTGTTCTTGTTCTTGTTCTTGTTCTTGTTCTTGTTCTTGTTCTTGTTCTTGTTCTTGTTCTTGTTCTTGTTCTTGTTCTTGTTCTTGTTCTTGTTCTTGTTCTTGTTCTTGTTCTTGTTCTTGTTCTTGTTCTTGTTCTTGTTCTTGTTCTTGTTCTTGTTCTTGTTCTTGTTCTTGTTCTTGTTCTTGTTCTTGTTCTTGTTCTTGTTCTTGTTCTTGTTCTTGTTCTTGTTCTTGTTCTTGTTCTTGTTCTTGTTCTTGTTCTTGTTCTTGTTCTTGTTCTTGTTCTTGTTCTTGTTCTTGTTCTTGTTCTTGTTCTTGTTCTTGTTCTTGTTCTTGTTCTTGTTCTTGTTCTTGTTCTTGTTCTTGTTCTTGTTCTTGTTCTTGTTCTTGTTCTTGTTCTTGTTCTTGTTCTTGTTGTTGTTGTTGTTCTAGTTCTTGTTCTTGTTCTTGTTCTCGTTCTCGTTCTTGTTCTTCAAAGATCAAAGATAAAAGATCAAAGATCAAAGGTCAGGTCACAGTCAAAGATCAGGTCAAAGGTCAGGTCAAAGGTTAGGTCAAAGGTCAGGTCAAAGGTCAGGTCAAAGGTCAGGTCAAAGGTCAGGTCAAAGGTCAGGTCAAAGGTCAGGTCAAAGGCCAGGTCAAAGGTCAGGTCAAAGATCAAATATCACAGATCAAAGATCAAAGATCAAAAATCAAAAATCAAAGATCAAAGATCGAAGATCAAAGCCCAAGAACAAGAAGAAGGAGAAAAAGAAACAGATTATTGCTTTAAATTTAGTGCACTGTGAGAAAATTGTATATACTCATCACATAAATGTGTGTATTCATCCCATACATTTCTGCACCCATAACTTGTTTTACTCTTAACATCATGGTAGCTTTACTGATTACCAGGGCTCGGATTTCTATGCCAATGCATATTTTTTTTTGGAAAGCCTAAGGCAAAAAATTCAGATAGTTTTTCGAATTAATAAATTTGCTTTAAAATGGTCAGGTCAAAGGTTAGGTCAAAGGTCAGGTGAAAGCTCAGGTCAGAGGTCAGGTCAAAGCCCAGGTCAAAGGTCAGGTCAAAGATCAAAGATCAAATATCACAGATCGAAGATCAAAAATTAAAGATCAAAGATCAAGAAGAAGGAGAAAAAGAAAGACAAGGAGAAGAAGAAGAGAAAAAAGAAGATGAACAACAACAATGAGAAAATGATAAACAAAGAAAATTCAGATAAATCAAAAGAAAAAGAAACAGATTAAGAAGAGACTGTAAATGAAGGCAGACGAAAATTTCGACTAAAAAGTTCTGATTTGGAATTTTTGTATTGAAAACAATTTTCTAAAATGTTGATGTTAGCAGATTAAGAATTTAAAAAAATCACCCCGATAACAGAATCCGATGCGGACGGCTTCCGACAATTTTGTTCAGTTTTTTTCTATTAGAATCCATCCATGCAGGAAATGTTGGTAACGTAGTTTGAAAAGCCCATCCACAATCCTTACAACTTTTGACATTTCAAATCCGCACCTACGTGGTTGTGGATCGAGTCAACTCCCCGGGAATGAAATTTTGTGGATTCTATAATCGGCATGAATATATTTTCCATTGAGAACAAAAATCATATTTTTTTTAGCATTCTTTTGATTGTAAAATTATTTTAACAACCTCTTTAAATTCAGTCAAATCTCTTTTGGATTTGCCTCCACTGATATTTAGGGTTAAAATACACAAAACTTTCTTTCAGTTAACACCGCAAATGCAAATTCAATTATTCTCTTCGATTTATTATTCTTAATGAGCACTAAGGCGCTGAGGGACCAAACTCACATGAAAATGGATGGGCATGGCATAAGACACACACTACACTACACAGTTCTGCTTTGCTTAACACAAAGATATTATGTAAGAGCTGATCCCAATTCCTATTACTGTAGTTCTTCCTTTTTTCGGTTCAATTGGGAACAAACTGCTGAAGTCCACTGATGTGCCTTAGTTGTATGCTTCCAGCAGTCAACACTAATTACAGACAGAGCAAATATACCAGAAATAAATGCGTTCGACTTGACGATGGAATATTTTCCCTAGGAGTACTCATAGATTTTGCTATGGCTTCCATTCTGATGATGATGATAGTTATGATGATAATGATGATGACGACGTCAACGGCATTGAATGTGCCTCAAGATGAGAGAGCTTGAGCTTAAACGGTTCGCATAGCTTCCCACATTACCCAGCCAGCAGATTGTTGAGGGTGTCGGTAGAGTTGGAGTTGGTATATAATTACTTTCTCCAAGGATGGATATACAATTATACATAGCTTTGACCACCGAATATAAATGGGAAAATAAATTTATCATGCAACCAAGATTAAATATGAATGTGCGTTCTTAAGAGGATTTTGTGAAGCAGGGTTTTTCTTTATTTTATGAGGATTATTATTTTTCGTTTGTTTTTAATAAATTATCATTAAAAAAACTAGGCTTAAAGGATTTTAAACAATACTAAGATATTTGTAGGAAATTAAACACACAATCTGGTTTTTAACAGTTCGTACATTATTTTTTGCTATAAATACATTAGCTTCAAAGTGAATAAATGAAAATGTGGGATTAACTTAAGGATTAAAAAAAAATTAATTTAATAAACGCCATGTTTTTTGAGAAAGTGTGCGCAACTCAGCATCAGTTACACGGAAAACACAAATAAAATTCCTTATAATAATTTTTTTTTGTTATTGTTTTGCGTATAAAATGTTTGCTCAATTGCTTTACACTCTCTGAAAAAACACGACAAAAATAATTTTTTTTTAATTTATTCTGACATTCAAGAAGTTGTTTTGGAGAAACACAAAATTACAAAAAGTAACCCGAGCATACTTAAAATTATTAGCTGATTCTTATGAAGGAAAAATTTGTTAAGTCGTTTTTAAAAATGTGTCTGCCCTCTTTCTTCAACTAAAACCCTACAATTGGGTCCAGCACGATGTGCATATTGTTTTTTTTTTATACGGCGCACGCAAAAGGGGTTATGACTACCCTTAAAATGTTCTTAACACAACGATTAGGTAAGTAGGAGAGGATTAAGAAGGAGATACCGATGCACATTGGTTTTGAATGTCTGCATATCGAAACAAGAGGGAAAAATTGATCCAGGGAAATCATTCCACATTCGTGTAGTACGACTGAAGAAAGAATTTCTGTACTTAACAGTACGTCCGAAGTTGGGCTCGAGGGTAAACTGATGAGCATTCCTAGAAGCGCGAGTATTACGGTTGAACAGTTTAAGGGGAGGAATGCAATTGGCTTTTTCACTAGAGCACTGATAACAATATTGCGCTAACAAAGAGAAAGCCATTAAACATTACGGCGCGCCGGTGTTCGAGAGATGTAATTGTTTCCGTTATAGATCTTTCACGTATCATTTTTAAAGCTCTCTTCTGTATTCTGTGTAGTAGCCCGTAGCATACTGGTTAGTGCGTTCGACTGTCACGCTGTAGGTCTGGGTTCGCTTCCCAGCCTCGTCCACCTAAACACTAAAAAGTTTTTTTCAGGGCTACTGCCTCTTGCGAGGAATTGACAAATCCTCCAAGAGTATCACTTGTCACGAATAAGTGCTTCTCGTCTTGCCGTTCGGATTTGGCATAAAATTGTAGGTCCCTTCCATTCCTGTCGACAGGCGCACACAGGAATGGTTGCGAGTTGTTTGTCACTAGGCCCTGGTTCTTCTGTCCAATAGCCTCAAGTGGGTTGATGGTGCACCTGCCCAGATATGGGAATTGTACTTGAGTCTTGGACGAATAAAGGCTTTGTAGATCACAGCCAGAGCAGAAGGGGAGACAAATTTCTTGCATCTTCGAAAAAAACCTAAGCATTTAGCAGCATTTTTGGCGACATCAAATATGTGGTCATTCCACAGAAGATGGTGATACACATACCGAGATCTGAAAGCTGTTCAGTTTCCTCGATGCAAGTGCCGCTCATTGATATTGGCATTGGGGGTGGGTTACGCTTTAACGACAGAAGACAGCATTGAGTTTTAAAAGCATGAAATTTTAAGTGGTTTTTGATCAGAATTTAATGAGTTTATCATACGCTGCTGTTGGTGTTCCACATCCGAAGGACATATCGTCGGCGAAACGGTTTAATGGATTAGAAGTTTCAGACAAAAGATCATTTATGAATATAAGAAAGAGAGTCGGAGACAAAACGGAGCCCTGGGGCACACCAGAATTTATTTTATGGACTTCAGACTTGAAACTATCCAATACAACTTGTATTGAGCGGTCCGAAAGGTAATTTCTGATCCAACGAAGAAGAGCTTCATCGATACCAAATGCACGCATTTTCGATAAGCGAGCTTGATACCAAACTCTATCAAATGCTTTTGAAATATAAAGTGCAATAATCTTACTTTCTCTAAAATGATGTAAAGATTTGTGCCACTGTTCGGTGTGATATACCATCAGATCACCAGTGGACCTATTGTTACGAAAGCCGTACTGCCGGTTATTAAGAAGCTTTCGTTCTTATGAGCTGAAAATTGATCAGCGTTTCTATGACCTTGGAAAGAAGAGACGTAAGTGCAATTGGTGATAGTTTGAGGGTGAAGAGGATACGCCTTTCTTAGGGACAGGCTGGACAAATGCTGTTTTCCATCCACTCGGAAAGAGACCAGTAGAATAGGACATACTGAAAAGCTTATGCAGTGGTTTTGCCAGCGTTGAGGAACACCTCTTCAGAACAATGGGAGGGATACTATCCGGGCCAGCGTATTTGTAAATGTCGAGATCTTTAAGAACTCTAGCACCTGCACGAGTGCGAAAGAAGATTCGTCCCATAAAATCATTTACGCTCTGAAGTAAAGGAGGAGTCATAACACGTTCTGGCAGCGTCGAATTAACAGCAACCTGTGCTGCAAGCAAATTGGCTTAATCGATTGAGCTGACAAAAGGAGTATCGTTGAACACGAGCGTTGGAACCGACGACGAGGTGACCAAACATTGTTACTAAATTTTTCGTAAATATTTTCTTACCAAACGTACACTGGTGTCGCATAAAACGAAGTAAGGCAACATTTCGTTAGCCTAAAATTTGTCTATAGGATAAATAACATTTGTTGATATTGCACCTTTGGGGTCTTCTAAGCCCCAGGGTAGGAATAGTGTAATACAAATTCATCTTCGGATAGGGTATCGATGCTAACGATGACAACTTTTAAGTATGTTTTGTGGTATTTTCAACACGAAAGGTTTTTATACTCATATTTCCTCCACAAAATCTCAATTAATCAATCCCAAAATTGAGTTATTGATTTCGAAAAAGTCTTTTGATGGTTAGTCTTATTCAGGAGAGGCATACCCGACAAGCTTATCATTATTATTAAGACTATCTACGAGGGTGCAACTTTTGAAGTCTTGCAAAACGGAAATGAATCTGAGGAATTCCAAGTCTATAGTGGAGTTCGACAGGGGCCTTCACTATTACTATTGTTTTTTCTGGTCGTTATTGAAGATTTCCTCTACGCCGCGCAGCCTTAACATAACAAGCAGGACGAATCAGATGGAGGATGTTTTCCTTTCTGCAACATCTTGACCAAGTGTACGATATTTGCTTGCTTTTATACAGCATCATGGATCTTCATCTTCATAATGCTAAATAATCTGGTGTGTAAATCAAATAAAGTTGGGCAAGGATCAACACTGGAAAAACAAAGATCCTCAACATATTTTGAGCGTAAATGTGATCAAGTTAACGTTGCGGGATAGCAGGTTGTGGTGGTGAACAACTTTCCGTACCTAGGAAGCGTGTTCTCTAAAGATGGTGGTGCCACAGGTGAAGATGGTTTACTGCCAAATTGGCAAGACAAAAGCTGCTTTCTTCATGCAATCAATAGTTTGCAGGAACAACGTCTACAGTAGGGAGAGCTGCGACTATTCCACAGTCTAAACTGTTTTATGGGTGTATTGCGTGGAAAGTTACCGCCTCTGTCACAAAAAAGCCGCAAACTTTTGTGATTAGATGTCTTCGAAACATCTTTTGGATTCTTCGGCAGAGTACCATCTCCAACCAAGAACTCCATCGAAGAACTGGCCAAAATGTGGTCTGGAGCGATGAATATCTGCATATATGATATTGACAGAGAATCAATGAAATCCGGACTTTAGTTGCAAATTTCATGTGATCTTATAAATCACAGTTTTGTTGTACCCAGCAGAAAAAATGTTTTTTTTTAAGGAAACTTGATTAATTGAATACAAAACTATTTGTTTCCTTTTTGGTATCTCTATGACTTCAAAACAGATTGCGCATCGAATATAATAAAACTAAAAACCCTCTTTTAGCTGCACTCTCTTCGTCGTCTTCAACAAAGTGTAAGTTAGTTGGCTTATTCATATCTCATTTCCCTACTTAACCTTTTTCAGAAAGACTATGGCTGCTTAACTTAAGTTTTAATATTTATCTGCGAGAAAAAAAAAAAATAAAAAAAGATTTAAGTACTTTCTTCCTTACAAGGTTGGCAATTATCCATTTTATGGGCCATATTCATGGTAAATGAGAATTTTGCCCGCGCCATTGACATCCTTTGTTTGGCTTTCAGTTTTCATACTCATCTGCAGAATATCATTAATTTACACTCGTCAAGTCTCAACACACACCACAACACCATGATGCATATAAAATATAAGAGATGCTGCTGCATGTAGTCGTGTGACTGCCTGCAGCTGTCATATTTTTTAAATTATACATTTATGCCTCATGAAAATGCATGCTCAACTGACTTTTGCCCCACCACCAGTGCCACCAGCTCCATCACGCACCAAAACTGACAGCTAAATTACCAACATACATGTTTGTATGCCATCATATCATCATACGAACATGTCTCCTACTCCTAGACCTATCTATATTTTATCAATCCCTGCATATCTCATACGCATATTTATGTATGATTTATGCAAGTAGGTAAAGGTAGGTACCACCTCTTACCTACCTACACCTACATGCAAAAGAACACTCGGATGCGGGTGCCCTGAGCTTGCAACAAGCACTTTCCATTTTAACAGCTCCATAACTGAATCCTTAACTGATGCACTCATGTCCTCCACAACTACTACCTACTCGTACCATATAATGATACGTGAAAATCAAGTATTTTTTTGTTATGCCGTTCCTATGTATTTTTAATTAACGTCACAGGCAACCGTATTGGAGCGTAAGAACGTCCTTCCATCATCCCACCACACCCGTGTTATGGTTTGGTTACCCATCCACATCACATCACATCCACATCACATCACTCCAACCATACCACACTCTGCGATTGAATGTGATGCATTTCCTTAAAATTTGAAAATGTGTGGATAATTTTCGCCACTGAAAGCTTTAAGGATTCCCTGTGTCCTATATTCCCACTCTGCTATATCATACTGACTCTACTGTTGCTGGGACTGAGTTCTGTCATCAAAGAGGTAAACAGTAAACAACCACACATCAAAGAAGGGATTGGGAGGGTGCTATGGAAAATGTAAACAAACGACCTAACGCGAGCGAATTCGACAAACTCCTATACCCATACATACCTACGACATTACTGGTTACTCTACCAACAGCACAGTTTACACAGATGGCCTGGTTCTTATGGCGTAATTTTCATTGTTCCTGACATCACAGTCCTGGGTCCTGGGTGGATGCTGGATGGCGGTGTAGGTACATAATACCTATGTTGCCGTCCGGGTCCCTGTCCCGGGAGTCCTTTTTTTTTGCCGTGCGTCGTTCTTACTTTATTAATATTTTGTTTTGTCTTATAAATAAAAACAAACTTTTGTACCCAACCATAGTCCTTTGTGAACCAAAAAGGACATTTTTTCATATTTATTACTGTTTTTTGTGCTAATTAATATCATAAATAAGTGAATATATGACAAAGAGTGACGCTAGGAACACGTGAAAGGTAAACCCTCTCTTTGGTTTGTTGCCAAACGGAAGTAAACAGCCATATAAAACATCCTGTTGGAAAAATTAATTAAACTTGGTTTTTAGCTCCACTTTCATATGGATGTGGGGTTTAGTGTTTGTTGTATGAAACCTTATGATTTTATGTGTGCGTTATAATGGTAATATATGCGGGTGTATTTATAGTTAGTGTTTAAAATAATTTATTTATTTTTAAATGTTATATTGGACTTGGTAGAACAACATTTTTATACAACAGGGAGTAAAAAGTTGTTGATAAACAGGAAAAAAATATCAGTAAGGCAAATGAACAGCGTTCGGGCAGGTAAAAGGAAATTATGAGCGACGACATGTATTATATTTTTGAATTTATGTTTTCCGGGTGAAATGCAAATATAAAGGTTCTCATATGCTAGATTTGAATTTCACTTGGAAAAATACTTTTATTGACACACGGAAGGTATTAATAATGAAGGTCGGCAAATATAACAAACAAAATATATTTTTTTTTTTATTTTAAATGAATTGATTTTGTAAAGGTTAACAAAACACCTAAAATTGTTGACAATGAAGAGGCAAATAGAATATTTTCAAGACTGTGTAAACAGCTATATACCTTCAATAGAGTAAGAGCTCAGGGCCGCCAGGCATACAATATTTTATGAAAGTCAATATTTTTTGTTTGGGAAGCATATTACACTTTGGCAGCAGCGTTGTCGCAGGCCTTCACGAAAGTGTAACAATTTTTTAGAAAAAATGTAACAAAAGCATAAAAATTGAAACAAATTAAAGAAAAATTTTTCGTGGCTTTCTTGCAGTTGTCAAAATTTAGAAGCAGATTCGGTTGTCTTCACCTGGACTAAAGTGAAATTACGTCCAATTAAATAAAACATATTTCCACATATGTATGTACAACATTTTAAATACCTTCCACTGGCTGGTTGGTGTATGTAAAAAGTTTTATCTCAGTTTGAAATCTTATTTTTGTCGGTAATTCCAATATGTCACAAAAAATGAGATTTGAGACTAAAATACCACTACTGTCAAACAAGATAACCCTCTAAGGTCTAGTTTTTAAGTGGGATTTTAGACCAGAGTTAATTATCTCTGGAAAAATATTTGTCTGCAGTTACATTTACAGAATTAGTTTTCCAGTCCAGAAACACTTGACAATCACGGAAGATAGAATATCAAAATCATCTAGTTAATTCAGATAGAGTTCAGCTAAGCCAATGTCAACTCGAAGCAGGTACAAATGTGTGGAAGCGTAGTTCAAACTCACTTCAAGACCAGACATAAACGTAGTTTCTATCAGTAATGTAAAAAAAACCCACAGACAAGAAAATTGTTGCAAGAAAATAGGAAAAAGTTGGCAATAATATTTTATGGAAAAAAGTATAACAAAAATGAAAAAAAAGTAACATTGTAACAACGAAATAAAATTTAAAAATAGTGTAACACTTTTGATACATTTGTAACATTGTGGTAACGCTGTTTGGCAGCAAAAAATAAATGGGTACTAAAAATCTTTGAACCTGGGGACAATTAGGAGGTAGCTACTAGAGTTGAATTTCTGATATGTCCTAGGGCATGGTGTCAGTATCATTGTCATTAACTTTTGTTTACACTTCTGCAGTGGGGCCTAACGTCAGCCAGATACTTCAAATCTGTTAAAATAATTGTGTTATTTTTTATATGTTATCTTCGGGCAGGTTAATATAAATAATTTTCCAGCAGCCAGACATCTACAGTGGGGTATTTTATCATATTCATACCTTAAAACAGCTTAAATAAGCGAAAAAATCACATCATAGTATCGAAGAACGATTATTTTTGTATCTTTTACAAAATAACGCAATGAACACTTTCTACCTCCTATAATGGTCTCTGGGTCGTTCTTAATATCCATTTGTTCTTAGCTACCATACAGTTATATGTTTCTCAGAAAAAGAATCCTGGATTAATAAGAGGTAATAGGTAATAGATCTTATAGTTTGAGCTAAAAAAGATGTCATTAGATTTCATAAACAAATATGAATTTATTTAAAAACAAATCTTTGAAACAGTTTTTTTTTTTTTTTTTTTTGTTAAATAATTTGTTATGCATAGCAATAGATAGCTATAGACTGATTCATTGATCAAACATGGACTCAAAATAAAAATATTCGATAGCATCAGCATAACTTACAATACAGGTTGTCCCTTAATTCTTGGGTAAATTTGATATCATTTAAAGGGTTTTCCAATAAGAGGTAATTTTTGAAGCTTTAATTTTCTGACATTTGAAAAGTAAAAACTACGCCATTCCCATTAATAATGGAGCGATACATACTTCAACAATGCATTGAAATTATTAAAATTCACTATAAGTAATGCATGAAAATGATCCCGAATTTCATGGAAAAATCATCTTGACTGATGAGGCCCATTTCCACCTCGGTGGCTACGTCAACAAGCAAAATTGTCGCATTTGGGGCTCGAAAACCCAAGATGTATTGCTGAAAAGCCTCTCCATCCTCAACGAGTAACTGTATGGTCCGGCGGGGTCATTGGATCTTATTTTTTCGAAAATGGGGCAGGAGCAACAGCTACGGTGAATGGATTGCACTGTCCAGAGATGAGTAATAATTTTGTATTGCCGGAATCGGATGGTATTGATCTGGACAACGTTTACTTTCAACAACACTTTCAACTACGTGCGACACGCCAAGACCTCAAAGATGGAATTCGCGAAGCTATTGAGGGCATACAGGAGCCAATTTGCGATTTGGTAATGGAAAATTTCATGAAAAATATAATATTGTGTAAGCGCAGCCGTGGCGGCCACTTGGCTGATATTGTTTTTCATTATTTATGGCATACTTTTTACATTGAAATAAACATCTGATCATTTATCTCAAAAAATGTCATTGTTCTTTGAATATCAAAATAACATTAGGGATTTAAGAAAAGTCTTACTTTGGTGTAGCCTGACCCATGTCATTGGTAATTGCGCTGTTAGTTTTTATGATAGAAACTCCTTTAAGGCCTTTATTTTTAGACAAAATACAAGCCTTTGTAACTGCTTTTAAATAAATATCATATCTTGTCTCGGTCTTAAGATATCCTAAATTTTAATTTTATCCAGAAAATGCGTATAGTAAACATAACGTTTTATTATTATTATTTTTTTAATGAACGTAACAATCTTGCTTATAAAATCTTGTCGGCCATTCTGTGTGATCGCTTAAAACCTTTTGTCAACGATCTGATCGGCCCCTATCAGTGCGGTTTTAGGCCAGGCAAGTCAACCGTCGATCAAATGTTCACACTCCGACAGATTTTAGAAAAATCCCGGGAATTCCAGATCGATACACACCACCTTTTTATCGATTTTAAAGTCGCGTATGATAGCGTGAAAAGGACGAATTATACAGAGCCATGTCGAGTCTCGGCATCCCTGCCAAACTCGTCCGCTTGTGCAGGATGACGATGGAGAAATCTCGCTGCTCCGTCAAAATTGGTAAGAACACCACCGATTCCTTTGATGTTGAGAAAGGATTGAGGCAAGGCGACGTGTTATCATGCAACCTATTCAACATCGTTCTTGAAGCCATTGTACGCAACGCACATGTCAACACCAGCGGTACAATCTATCAAAAGTCCGTTCAATTGCTTGCATATGCGGATGACATAGACATTGTCGGCAGAACGAAGCGAGCTGTGGCAGGGGCATTTGCGAGCATTGAATCGGAGGCGGCTAGAATGGGATTGGCGGTTAATGAGGACAAGACGAAGTATATGCTGTCATCGAGAGAGGAATCTCAACATCGTCGACTCGCGCAAAATATCACGATGAACAGATATAACTTCGAAGTTGTCAAGGACTTTGTCAACCTGGGCTCCACTATTACATCGCAGAATGACATCAGTGCAGAGATCAAGCGAAGAATTACTCTTGCCAACCGCTGTTTCTTCGGTCTAAGAAGGCATTTAAGTAGTAAGGCCCTCTCTCAGAGAACCAAGGAGACTTTATACAAAACCCTAATCATCCCGGTCCTGCGTTATGGGTCAGAAGCATGGACACTGAAAGATTCGGATAAAAATCTGCTAGGGTGCTTTTTGAAGAAAATTCTTCGTTTGATTTTCGGTCCGGTGTGTATCGAAGGAGTATGGAGGAGAAGATTCAACGACCAGCTATACGGGCTATACAGCGACGTTGACCTGGTCAAAAAGCTGAAAATACAGCGGCTGAGATGGCTGGGGCACGTGGAGCGTATGGACTGTAACGCACCTGCTCGACGAGTCTTCGAATCCAACCCCGATGGGGTACGCAGCAGAGGAAGAACCCGTAACAGGTGGCGCAATCAAGTGAATGACGACATCAAGGCACTCGGTGTGCGCAACTGGAAGCGGCTAGCTACACTGAGGGAAGGAATCGTTTGCAGCAAACGTAAAAATTGCCCAAACGACTTTTTCGTTTGCCAGCCAGTTTTGACAATTCGTTTGCAGCAAACTCTTAAATTCGTTTGAGACAAACAATTCATACTGTTGTAGCAAAATTCTATCGTTTGTTCCAAACGAATAGAGTGTTGTGTCAAACGAATGTAGTGTTTCTTTCAGACGAATAATGGTGTTTTGTAAACATATTTACTGTTTGTTTAGAGTAAACGTTTATGCTTTAACGACAAGCGAATGGGTCAATTGTTATAGAAGATCAAAGTGATTATGACAAATGAATAACACGTTTGTTGCTCATGACTTGTACGTTTGTCACAATCAATACAGTGACTGCTGGTTTTCCCTTAATTCTGAAATTATATTATATTAATTGAAAAAAATGTCAAGCTTTACTTACCTGGATTTGAACTGGTATTCTTTCGTATCGAGAGCGAGCATGCATCCACTGAGCTAATTTGCAACATAAAATTATCCGGCAAAATGTTAATCAGTTGAAAACTTCACACATTTTCCTTTTATTTAGTTGAACAGAGGAAATGTACTGATTAAGAAATGTGGCTTAGAAAATTTCATGTATTTTAATTATTTTAACTGTGATTAATTATTTTAACTATGACGAGGACGACCGAAGTATGTAAAATATTGGGTCAGTTTTTGTTTTAAACTATTACTACGTAGATGTGCTCCTAGGACTGAATCAAAACTTTTAAGAAAATCGTTTTGTTTAACACAATAATTGTTTTTATGCATTGCAAATTATTTATATATTGATGGAAACCCAACATGTGCTTTAAATAAGTATTCAGTGTTTATATTTTTATCATTTTAACTTCATTATTACAAAAAAAAAAAATAAAAGTTGGGCACCAGCAGGGATCGAACCGGCAACCCTCGGGTCTATGCTATACCTGGTGTAAAATTTTCCATTCTAAAGTCATATGGATTAAGTACGATACTAAAAAGATGTGATTTTAACTTTAGTAAAATGTAAGGGGATAAGTACGATGCTAAACTCGTTTAAAATTAGCAAAACACAATTTTTAACCTAGTTTCATACTAAAATTGATTTAATATCGTACTTAATCATCTAAAATTTTGCACCATTGTTTTTCGAAATGAACAACGGAGATGTAGGTAATTGTTATTAATTTTTAAAATTGAATTTTTATTTTGAATGTAATTATTTCAACAATTATTTTTAATGCAAAGATTTTTAAACTAGCATTTATTTTATTTTTTAATGCAAATATTTTCGAATTTTGACTTTGCTATTTTTTAAAGCAACAAATTTTCAATTTTGAATCGCATTCTTTTTAAATGCAACATATTTTCAATTGAAATTTGATTTTTTATACAAGTAGTGCTGAACTTCAGAACAATACCAAATTGATAAAGCAAAACATGTATTGAAACGTACCCAATACTTGCCCTACAGATTACCTGAAATTGGTTAGATAGGAATTAAACAAATAAAATACTTTTTCCAAATAGGAAATTTATTGCTGCAAGCGAATTTCTTTTAAAGAAACCTAAAATCAAAAATTCTTTCGCATCAAAAGCATGAAATGTTTACCACAAGCATTAAGTTAATTTGTAAAAATAAGATTTAAAAATATATACCCTGCAATCATTCAATCGTTTGCTACAAATTAGTTTACTTCCTACGAAGTAATCATTCGTCCCAAATGTTCGATTCATTAGTTGCAAACAATTGTAATTTATATAGTAAACGTAAAACTTTTTGCAGCAAACTGCATTTCAGAAGCTTAATTCGCAATCGATTCATTCGTTTGCCATAAACAATTACACTTGCTTGCAAACATCATGTCGTTTGAATTTGGGAAACATTGTCATTTACCGTAATCAACCGAGGCAAATTGAGCTCCGAACGAATGGGTTATTTGTTATATGTTTGATGCAATGGAATTACTTTCTGTGGCGACTGTAAAACAATTGCTACAAATGAAATACGTTTGCAAGGATTGTATAACATTTCCAGCAAATGTATTACAATTACAGCAAACGAAATTCGTTACTCGCAAACGCAAAATAAAATATTAATTTTCTCAGTGTAGGGACAGAGCTGGCTAGAGGGGCTTGTTAGTTGAAGCCGAAGCCCATCCTGGGCTGTGAGCGCCATCAAAAGTAAAGTAAGTAAGTAAGTAACAATAATAAAAATAAAAATTTACACCAGTTTGGCGATAAAACCCATAGATTTTTATGATACTTGCGAAATCCAACGGTAAATAAAATTTAATTAAAAGGTTTTTTTTTTGCTCATAGCCTTGTGCGCAGCTCAAGCGAAACGAAAATTGTCTGTGCTCTTCTTCACCCAGCAATAATGTTCCATACATTATAATCTTTGCAGAAAAAAGTGGAGACTTCACTCTAGTAGTCTACTATGATTTTCTAGTTTCACTGTCGAACTGCGTACTGCTGAGCAAAACGAGAACAAAATGTTTCGTTTATGATTTCGTTGTGTCAATTTTTGTATGAAAATTTTCACTTCGCTTCAGCTTGGGGTTTAGGTTTCCAATGTCGGAGTCAATTAAACATAGAAAACTTTGTTAAGGAATCTGGTCAAGGAGCCAAATTCCAAAAGCGTGAGTTTTCTTTGTGCACTCAGAAAATCATGCAGAAGCAAATGAATATTTGCAATCCCTCCACACTCTAGAGTGACGTGCAAATTTATCGACATACATATTTTTTGAGCAGGAATATAAAGTGTATGCAGCTTATTGAGACTAGTAAATACCGATGGCGGCGCTAGTGTCCATGGCCGCTAACACGGACATTGACCATATGTAGATAAATCATTATGTAGATGAGAATCCTTGGAAATTGACCATAGATGAAGCATTATAAAGATACATTGACCATAGATCAATCATTTAATAGGTGAGAATCCTCGGTTTATCCGTGGTAGCGGCCATTTTGTGTAGTTCATGAAATGTTCACCCCCGGGTCGCATGCTAATTTGCTGGTGCTAATACACGAAAAATCATTCACGCTTGCAGAATTTGGCCGCTTGCTATTTTTAAGAGCAGCTTTGTCTTATGTCCGACTTAACGTCTTGAAGTTTTGACATTTTATTTTTCAATCGGCAAAATATTTTTTTCTGTGCTTTCCAGTGACAGCTTGAACAAAAAAACGAGAACAACATTTTTCGTTTATGATTCCGTTGAGTAAATTTTTGTTTGAACATTTTCGTTTCGGTTTAGCTGCGTACTATGCTTAATAAGAGAAAAACAGCAAATAAAAAAAATTAATTTCATTTCTCCGCACACAATTAACGTCCGGGAAATTATTAATTCTATGCGAAAAGAGAGTGGAAATTTCAAAACAAAAATCAGCTATATTCATCAATTTCGCTGGTCAAACAGCTTACCGCAAATGAAAACAACAACAAACATTTTTATTTCTGTTTACGTTATGTAATTTTTATTAGCAGCGTACTAAACTTTTCCAAAGAACAGCCTTTCCCTATTATAGTAACTGTGTGGAGTGGATTTCGAAAAATATAAGAAGAAATAATATTTAAAATGGTCAGTTTTTCAGTGCGGGGTTAAAGTTAAACCCGAGTTAACTCACTTAATTTGTCGAGTTAACTTTGAATTAACTCAAAAAAGGTGTATAATGTTTTGTCTTCCGTAGTTTTTTTAGGCATTCTGCATTCGTCATCAATTATTAAAAATCTTCCTGACGTAACTGTACACAGATCTATTTCCAAAATAAACTAACTCGGGCTTAACCCATCACTGAAAAACTGGACCTTAGACATATTAATATTTGTTTGGAAAATAAGAAATGTTAACAAAAATGGAGGCCCATATTGCAAATATGCCGTTAAGGCTGTATATAGCCAAACTGACAGACAGACGGAGGCGAAGACTTTTTCGCTTCGTAATATCAATTAACATACAAATTTAAAAATTTCTTCGGATTTTGAACTTGTTTATTCTTGAAAAATCAAAGCTATCGTTACGAAGATGACGTCCAAGAAATGTATGACGTTACGCCGCCGTTACGTCAGTCGGACGACCGCTTTCTGGTCGTACATTTTCCGGCCGTCCACTTTCCGGCCGTCCACTTTTCAAAATTCAAGTGGAGTTAAAAACTGCGCCTTGTATAGAAAAAAATTTATAAAAAAATGTACGTCCAGATTTAAATGCTTACTCCGACTTGATTGCTCATCACTTAAAAACTGTGTCCACCCCATTTATCTCCTGTACGTTATCCTTTAACAAGGACTCCAAATGGCAATATCCAAACAGAAGGGGTTTAACTACTTGTCTGTTTAAAATGAATGACTTGTTAATGAACTACACACTTAATTAGATACTAATTACCTTGTTAATAGAAATTATGGTATAAACATGTTAAATGGAGAGTGCAATTACAACCCATTGCCGAGTGTCGATTGTCGAGTGTTATTTTTCTTCGAACTACTACCTAATACTATTTACAGATGGAAGCATAATTTATTTGATCCTTTCATCGTATAAACATTGAAATATATTTATTACATTCAAGTTGTATGTAATTTTGATTAAGCATAAATTCCAATTATATTTCATAAATATTCTGCATCAATGCTAAATTATGGCAGTTATATAGTAATTTAATTAAATTATCAAATTCAGCTTTGCATCATAATTACATTTAGTATTGATTTTGATGAATACCAGTTATTGGGTATAGTTTAATATGATTATGTATGTAAGTGTTATCGAGTGATTATTATAATGATGTGCTTGTTTGTAATATGATTTAGAAATAATTTTAAATAGAAATTCTTGATAATTTAAATTTTTAATCAATTGGTTGAGGATAGCAAATATGTGAAATTATAATAACTCTGTTTCATTTTATCATTTTCATATTTAATCGGAATTGCTTTAAAAGCTTAGTTGTTATAAGAAATAAGGAAATAAACTAGCTCCTGAAGACCTGAAGGCCAAGTTGATAAGTATTTTTATTGAACATTGTTTAAGATATTTAAAATATGTACCTATTGTATAATTATAAAAATAGATACAAAATAAATGTTTCTCAAAAAAATTTTTTGTGGTTCAAAAACAAGTGACCTCAACCCCAACAATGCGTTTCGCCATTGTATTACAATGGGCTCATAAGTTAGATGCTTTCTTTCTAAGACACAAATTTTGGTTAATGTTTACTCTTATACAAATCACACAATAAAGATGAACATAATCAAATTTAATAACGACTTAAATACTTAAGTAAAATGAACCATAATTGTATGGGCTCTAAATAATAAACCAACCATGGTATGACTTAAATAAAAAAGGTGGACCCTAAATAAGGTAAAATATGAAACATAACATGTATGCATCATTTTATATAGTCCATACCATTATGGGATATTTTCCTCAAATATTTAAGTCTATACTAAATTTGATTTTTGGTAGGGCCCACTGTGAATTTTATTACTTAAGGAGAACTGATGGTTCAAACTTTTACACATGGAAAATAAATACCTGTCGTCGAGCTCTCTCGCATAATAACGAAAAAAGAAATTAAAAAAAGCATATTAGAAGGGTATGGACACTGTCTAACTGATGAACCTGTTGTACCTAGGCAAAACGCAAATCTGGAGTTGAGGTTAATTTAATTATAGCTGGGTACTATAACGTTTGTGAATGTTTTTTTTTACAATCTATTAATTGAGCTAAACCAAACTATCATAATCTTTTTTCTGTATAATTACAAATATAGATCTAAATTTTTTGCATTCACATATTTTTCTTCGAAAAACCTCCAGTTTATTAGAAAAAAATGTATTTCGACCACCCCCCCCCCCCTTTCTCTTTCAACTTTAAGAACGAATATTTAAAAATGCTATTTTAGTATAGATACAGTCAAACTAAAGAAAACATTTGCAGTAAATAAAGAAAAATCTGTTAAAATTTCACCCTTCCAATACTTTTTCTCATTTCACCGCCTTTATTTTTTTGTTGTTCACACATTTTTTTATATATAAATCTATTTAAAAAAACAAGGCGGTGAAAGGGGAGAGAAGCGAAGGGAAGGAGCATACTCCAAATTTTTAGTGTAGGCTTCAGACTTTATAGGCCTGCAACTAGCTCCAATTTTTGAGACTCGAGTGGCAACTGAAAGATAACTCTATCTAACACATACCAACCGAAAGTTTATGATATAAGAGTACTTGGGTAAAAGTTTCCAAGAATTACTGTGGCGGAACATGTTCAAATCCTGCTTTAAAGGTGCCTGCACACTGTTTTCAATATTTAATTTTTTACCCAGTAAAATTAGAAAACAAATTGTAAAAATCTGAATTTTTGTAGAAAGCTTTATTTAAATGCCCTTAATATGTGGTAAAAATTTTTTTCATTTCACTTACAAATTTTTTCATGAGGGGGGGGGTAAAAGAGGTTAAAAGAGAATTTGCACCTGTTTTTTTCAATATCTCAAAAATTATCAGCTTTACAGAAAAAATGTTCAAGCATAAATTATAGCTTATACAATTCTATGCAAATAAGGTCTTGAAAATTTTTTGTGTAAGGCCAATAGTTTCGAAGATACGAGTTAAAATATGTCTTAGTCTAAAATTTGACTAGTACGCTTATGTTGTTATGAGTAAAAGTAAAACTATTGCCAAAACCTCAAAAAAAGTAATGCATACAATTTTAAGATGGGTCTCGACGCAGAATTTCGACCTCTACACTGGTACTTGTGCGAGGGTGAATTATTACCAGTCCTTTTTGAGGCGCAAACTAGCTTAGAAATTCTTCAGCAATATATCTGTGATTGCAGCGCCCGACCATCTTCATGCACATCAATTAATTTGTGTCCATGCCGAAAACTCAATCTGTTGTTCAGTAAAATTTGTAAAAACCTCCACTAAATGTGCAAATGTCGAGCATTTCAATACAATCGATTTTGATTAAGAAAACAAAAATGAACATAATATATGAACAAATTATCTATTTAGGAAAACTAATTTTATTTTAAGATCTTTTAGACTTTTCCATTCAAATAAGCTCATCTTAATATTTTTATGAACTCTTGTTTTCATTTATTCCAATTTTCAACATGAGCATAACATTATTTGCATACTATTATAAGTGTTTAATGAAAATACATTTTTCCTTTTATAAAAAGGACTATTACTTTTTGGTTTGAAGTCATATCGAATTAATTTTTATTTTATTGGATTTGGCCTTAAAAACTAGCCTAATATCATGTGTCATATGCTTTGGTTGTACCATAATAAATATTTGGGTGTGATAAACTCCAACCTCCCCCTACTCTCCTACTTTCACCCCTTTTAAAAGCGACTTATAAGAAATCCAATGCGTGAATTTCATGAAACTTTGGATATGCTGTATAGGGTGAAATTCTGCGTCGACACCCATCTTAAGATTTTATGCATTACTTTTTTTGAGGTTTTGGCAATAGTTTTCCTTTTACTCATAACAACATAAGCGTACTAGTCAAATTTTAGACTAAGACATATTTTAACTCGTATCTTCGAAACCATTGGTCTTACACAAAAAAGTTTCAAGACCTTATTAATGTAGAATTGTATAAGCTATAATTTGTGTCTGGACATTTTTTCTGTAAAGCTGATAATTTTTGAGATATTGAAAAAAACAGTTGCAAATTATCTTTTAACTTTTTTTACCCGCCCTGATGAAAAAATTTGTAAGTGAAATGAAGAAAATTTCTTACCACATTTAAGGGCATCTAAATAAAGCTTTCCACAAAAATTCAGATTCTTACAATTTGTTTTCTAATTTTTCTGGGTAAAAAATTAAATATTTAAAACAGTGTGCAGGCACCTTTAAAGCAGGATTTGAACATGTTCCGCCACAGTAGTTCTGGGAAACTTTTAACCAAAGTACTCTTATATCACATACTTTCGATTGGTATGTGTTAGATAGAGTTATCTTTCAGTTGCCACTTGCTTCTTTATTTGAAGGCTTTTTGCAATTGAGTTGCAGGCCTATTAATAAGGAACGTAGTAGTTAGAAGTAGTAGTCAGTTTAGTTGAAAAATTGCATTTTTCGTACGTTCGTTAATAATTATATTTCTTTTATATCTGTTATGCATCAGATGAGGTTTTGGTTCAAATCCTTCCCAATCGACCCATAATATCTTTTCATTTCAATTTTAAATTCAATTTTAAGTATTATTTTAAGTGTGATTTAATGTATATTTTTAAGTGTGATTTTAAGTATGCGAGTTTATAGCCTTTTCACACCAAACCCAAACCCCGGTTTTCGCGAAAATATCGGTTTTGGCTAATTGCACATAAATCATTTGATTTTTCCCTTTTCTGTGGCACTGACAATTTTCAAAGCGGCGCGGCCCTTCCTCGAAACCATTGTGTTTAAGCAAAACAAATGAAATGTCAAATGAAAACTTGTAAATTTTCGGCGTGAACGCATTTCAAGTTTTCATAAACCAATTGCCGAAAACCTGGTTTTGGGTTTGGTGTGAAAAGGCTATTAAGGAGTGAGTTTAGGTGTGATTTTAACTGGAATTTTAAGTGTGGTTTTAAATAAGATTTTTATTGTGATTTAATCTGTGACTTTAAGTGTGATTTGATGTGTGATTTTAAGTGTAGTTTTATGTGTAATTTTAAGTGTGATATACATTTTTTAGTCAAAAGAAAATTATTTGTTTTCCTCAAAAACTGCTAGTTACTATAATACGCAAAGGCTACTATTTGGTAAAAAGAAATCTTAGAACCATTTTAATTTGATATCGCAGAGTTTATGTTGATTTTGTTGAATTTTTTTACTGGTAAGCTTTTAAAATACCCTTAATAGTAATTTGTACCAATTTAAAAAAAAAAAACGTTTTTTTTTTTGATTTTTTAAAATCAATATTTCCAATACAAAAGCGATTCAATTGTTTGTTCAACCTAAAAATTTTGAAAAAAATCAAAACTATTTCTTTTTATTGCATCAAAATCGTGACCAAGTGCGATACATTTTATTTCTAAATCATCAAATATAATAAATGGCATATTGTTTTACCTACCATTCAAAACCTAACCTATAACTTAACTACATATAATTGAGATAAATGCAGTGGGATAAATACTAAATTTAAATTTGTGCATTTCACACGAAACGATACAGAAATAAGTTTGGAATAATCATTTTATAAATCGCATTATTAAATGCAGCAGTTTATCCTTCTCCATTTCACAGAACAAGCGACGAACCAATTTTCATATATACTTAATGCAACAACTTGAAATCTGGCTCTCTGCATTATGGTAATAATTCCATTTATAAGCTCTTAGAGATTAAATTCTATTTATGTGTTTTTTGAATGCATACATATTGCACACACTGCACACACACACACCAAAAGAGCACACACGTTCTAATCATCATTTCCATTATTGCCAGAACGTTGATGATGACGACGATGCTCAAGGACATTTATTAAATTTAAGGGAGGGGGAGCAGCTCTAAAACGTATGTTTTATGGAAAATGACCATCCGGTCAAATTAGAAACCATTTCAATTCGAAAGCAGTCATCAGTATAAAAATGAAGTAACTGTATATGGTATTACATTACAGCCAATAATATCTAGGACAATATACACACGCAAGCATTGTACACACAACTACTGTATATTAATTGAATGTGAAATTCTATATTCACAAATATAACAGCAACAATGCTTAAAATTATAATTAAAATGCAATTTAACGTTTCAATACCCGGTCACATGCAGAAAATAGCGTGAACAATAATTCCATATCCGATAAATGGTGTGCGTTTTAGCAAGGAAAGGTTAAATTGTATACTGATATTGATATAATGTTTGGATGGTATGATGGGAGTTTCAATGATTATAATATTTATTAATATGTGCAGCTGTTAAGTGCTAACCCGAGTGTTTGGCCATCCGATTGCATCCAAAAGTGCAATATGTTTTTAATTGCTGAGGGGCATTTGCAGGCGTTGAAGTGCTGTATGTATGTATAAGCAGACCCAGAGCAGAGCATTAAGCTGTTGTTCGCATAATATTTGTGCACGAATAGTTGTTAATTTATTCACTTGCAAAGGATGCATAGCAAATATTTTATAGAGTTTTGTTTTTGCTTTTTAATAAAGCCCCTTCCCTCCACAAAAGGATGTTGATTAAGATATTTCAGTAAGCAGTTATAGAATCATTTGGACAGAAATTAAGAAGGCTAATTGAATATTAGCTTCAATTTAGTTTATCAACACCAAAAGGGAGAGATTAAATGCCAATTGAATTCTATATTTACTGAGCAATTTAAGTAAAAAAAAAACAGCAATTTATTTCTTGAACTAATATAAATTTATGAAAACAAATTTTAAGAATCGTTGGAGCAGTTTTTTTGTTTTAATAATTTGTATATCTACATAAAATTTTGTAAATATTTTTTAAAACTAAATTTGAAACGCAAAGGAGAGTGATCTAACTACTCAACAGTAAAGTAAAGTGTTATTTTTTTTTGTAAATATCTTTTGAACCCCATGATTTACAGCTTAATGGCCATATAGTAAAATAAAGAGAACGCAATAACCTTTTTAACAATATATGACTTATTGCTGTTGAGTATTTAGAAGAGTACACAATGAGGAAATGCATTATTGAAGTTGTTGGCTCTTTGAAGCCAAATATCTCTTGAACTCCATGACCAAGAGCTTATCGGCCATATAATTAAATGAAGCAATTGAAATTACCTTTTCAAAAACGTATGACACATTACTGTTGAGTCGGTTGACCATTTTCAATGAAGAATTGCACTGTTATTCTGTTTGCCGATTTTTAGCCCCACATACCTCTCAAACCCCATGGTCTACATCTTACCGACTTTCAAAAAATAAAGTACATGCTTTATACTTTGTAAAGAAATATGTAAAGTGTTATATTTTTTGTTGGTAATATCTTTTGAACCCCATGATTTACAGCTTTATGGCTTTATTTAGAGAACGCAATAACCTTTTTAACAATTTATGACTTATTGCTGTTGAGTAGTTAGAAGAGTACACAATGAGGAAAGGCATTATTGAAGTTGTTGGCTCATTGAAGCCAAATATCTCTTGAACTCCATGACCAAGAGCTTATCGGCCATATAATTAAATGATGCAATTGAACTTACCTTTTCAAAAACTTATGACACATTACTGTTGAGTCGGTTGACCATTTCCAATGATTCTGTTTGCCGATTTTTAGCCCTACATACCTCTCGAACCCCATGGTCTACATCTAACCGGCTTTCAAAAAATAAAGTACATGCTTTATACTTTGTAACGATATATGTCACATTTCTATTGAGTAGGTGCAGCAGCTTCCAATGCGGAATTGCATTATTGCTTTTTTACGCATTTTTGCCAAATGCCGCCCTAACCCCACTAACTACACTTTATCGGTTCTATACAAAAATTAAGTGCATGCAATAACCTTTTTACTGATGTATCACATATCACTGTTGAGTTGGTAGACCATTTACCAATGACGAATTGCATTATTCTTGTTTTTTATGCTTTGAAGACAAATACCCCACGAATTCCATGGTATAGAGCTTAATGACCATATAATGAAATAAATCACATGTATAACCTTTACAACGATGTATGACAGATTACTGTTGAGTTGGTAGACCAGTTGTCAATGAAGAATTGCATTATTCTCTGTTTGCCGTTTCTGATGACTTAATAACTTTTTAACACCATGATGTACAGATTAACAGCCAAATAAAAAAATGAAGTAAACGTAATAATCTTTTTAACGATGTATGACACTTTACTGTGGGTGGTAAGACAAGCTCCAAATGAAGAGTTGCATTACTTTCATTTTTGGTGCTTTGAAGAGCAATATCTTTTGAACCCCAGGGTTTAGAGCCTTACGTCCATATAATTAATTGATGTACACGTCATTGGTGTTGAGCAAGTAGACCAGCTCCCATACATTTTTGCCCATTCTCCTTTAAAGTAATTTATTTCAAAAAATTTCCTAAGACCCGTTTTTTAAAAATCGATCAAAGAAAATTTTTTTTTAAATCGTAAAAAAACATTTTTTAATTTAATTTTGAGTACCTATACAAAAAATTATTTTAATCCGTTAATGAGGAAGTTGAAAATATGAAATGTGGTTCTATGGGAAATTACTGTTAAAAACAATGCAAAAAAAATCTTGAAGCCGTTTTCTAGAAAAATAATATTTAACGATTTTTCAACATTTAAATGGAAGGTTCCGTTATTTTTGAACTTAAGCATGATTGCTTCTTGTATTCTAGAAAAAAATACAAAAATTACTTCAAAACTACTTTTAAAAATATTAATCAAGTAGTTTTCAACATATTAAGTTTTCGAAAACAAAAACTTAACGTTTTTTCTTCCCCATGAAAAAAATGATAAATACGTTTTCGAGAGAATCAAAAACCTAAAAAAAAGGTTGTCCAAAAATAAATATTTTTGAAAAAAACAATACTAAACAATAGCCTTTATCTGTTATATCTATTTGATTTTTTTGTAAGAAAATAATTGGAGCCCTTTTTGCTACAAAAATTGACAAGTAAAAATTGGAGCGCCTATTTGATATATGCAGTTAATAACATGAAGATAAGACTTTCAAAAAAATTAATTTAACTCATTTTGGAAAAAATCAAATTTTCAAAGGAATAAATTAAAAAAAAAATTCTCAAAAAACAAATTTTGATATGCAATATTATTTAAACCTTCTAAATGCTTTTAAAAGAAAAATATTTCAATCGGTTTTCCCAATATAAAGGGTTTTACAATAAGAGGTGTTATTTTGATATTCAAAGGAAAATTGTGTTTTTTTGAGATAAACGATCGGATGTTTATTGCAATGTAAAGAAGAGAAAGTATGCCATTAATAATGCAAAACAATATCAACAAAATGGCCGCCACGGCTAGCTTACACAACAATATCCTTTTCATGAAATTTTCCATCACCAAATTGCAAAGTGGCTCCTGTATGCCCTCAATAGCTTCACGAATTGCATCTTTGAGGTCTTGAATCGATGTTGGGCTATTGGTATAGACCTTATCTTTCACATGGCCCTAAAGCAAGAAGTTGCAAAGTGTTAAATCACAAGATCTCGGTGGCCAATTGTGATCACCTCTTCGAGAGAAAACAGGGTCCGGCAACATTTCCCGTAAAAGATCGATGGTTTCGTTGCTTGTGTGGCATAAAGCTCCGTCTTGTTGAAAGTAAACATTGTCCAGATCACTACCATCCAATTCCGGCCATACAAAATTATTAATCATCTCTCGATAGTAAAATCCATTCACCGTAGCTGTTGCTCCAGTTAAATTTTCGAAAATGTAAGGTCCAATGGCCCCGCCGGACCATAAACCGCGCCAAACAGTTGAGGCTTTTCAAAAATAAATCTTGGGTTTTTCGAGCCCCAGATGCGAAAATTTTGCTTGTTGACGTTGCCACCGAGGTGGAAATAGACCTCATCAGTCAAGATAGTGAATTTAAATAATTTCAAAAATAAATCTTGGGTTTTTGGAGCCCCAGATGCGAACATTTTGCTTGTTGACGTTGCCACCGAGGTGGAAATAGACCTCATCAGTCAAGATAGTGAATTTAAATAATTTCAATGCGTTGTTGAAGCGAGTATCGTTCCATTTTTATTGATGGCGTAGTTTTTACTTGTCAAATATCAAAAAATTGCAGCTTCAAAAGTGACAACTACCGAAATAGCGGGCTATTTAAAATAAAACCTCTTATTAGAATAAGAAAGTCGAAAACATGTAATTAAATGGTACTTTAATTTACAATGCTAAGAAAAAATTCCTCCTTGAAACAAGACTGTACTATCTAAATAACACACAATTTTCTTGTCAAAATTATTCGAGCAGGTGTTTTCGACAAAAATAATATATTTCGTAGGGGTTTTTCAACATTTGTATGGTAGGTAGCGTTATTTTTGATTTTAGGAACATGATTTTATTCAAGTATTATAGAAAGTATTAAAAATTGTTGGTTAGGCTCGGTTTCATTCGGTTCGGTCTCTATTCGGTTTGTATTCGGCCTGATATGTGTGAAACGATAAAACGGCAAAAACAAAATCTTATAGAAACCGTATAACACCATTCGGTTTCCAAACGGCACGTATTCGGGTCTAGGACACATAAGGTAAACATTGCGTTCACACATATTCGGTTCAGTTTTGGTTTTTCTGAAGTTTTTTTTTTTTTAATATTTAGTTTTTTTTTTAATGATTAGTGAGTACAAACCGAATGTGAACTGACTGTGTGTGAAGGGGTCTAGACGGAAACCGAAATCGAACCGAATACAGACCGAATGAAGCCGAATATGTGTTAAACGAGCCTTACCGAGTTTCAAAAAATTTTACTTAATCGTTTTCAAAAAAATATTTGAATTTTGTTTTTTTTTTTATTTTCATTTATTTATTTATTTTAGTATAAAATTTTTAAAAGCAATTCAAAAATAGGAAATAATAAACCGTTTTTAAGAAAATCAAAACACAAAAATGTAGTTCTTGGTTTTAGGTAATCCAATATTAAATATTTTCCAAAAAAAAGTAGAAAAACGTTGTTTAGTATTTGACTGCATTTCTTAATCAAATTTGTAAAAGCCTTTCTTGAGAAAAATAAAAATTGTATGGGCATGCATAGTACCCCAACATCACGAGGTAGGTACCAAGTTCGAAGAAAATACATAAAACTGTTTAGACTGCATCCGTAAGGACAGGCAGACAGAATTGCGAAACCCACTCTTTTCGTGTTTGCTGTCATCCATCGTAATGTTAAGTTTGATCAATAACTCTAGTAAATTTCTTTGTTTGTCCAACCCTTTATAGAAAATCCATATTTCTATATAAGGAAAATATACTATATTAATATATTAAAAGTCCACCATGCTCATTGAAATTCGAAAAATGTCTCTTAGATTTTAGAATCAATAGCCAATTTGAACTGACATTTTCCTGGAATTTTATTGTAGATTTTATTAAGATGTTATATACCTATGTGTATGTATTCATACATTTTACATTCATCACGAATTTCCATTTTTTTCCATACAAAAGCGCATAACCTAAATCCTGTCTTTGAATTTTTCAATTAAAAAGTCATAGAACTCTTCAAAATTTCATTCCATCGCATCTATTCGTGATGCAAATTGCTGCATAGAAGAGTTTTTTTTTTTTGAAGAACCGACGGTTGAGTTTTTCTATATGTCTATGTAATGTGAAGTGGAATTATTATTTTTCAGAACGAAGGTACGTTTTTAGTTAAAAAAAGAAAAATAAATAAATACTCGTTCAAAGATTTTTTTATCGGCCCATACTAAATGAAAGGTTGTTCTGGATTGTAGTAGGTACTCCTGTTCACATTCATCCTTTTACAAAATGGCTTAGAATTTTATATTTGTAGATCTTTAATTCTATGCTTTATATTTTAAGTATTTATGTTCACAAATAGTTTATGAAAGAGATTGGTGTGATATTTTGAGTTTACATTTTATTTAGCAAATGACTTTTGTTTTTACAGTTTTTTTTTATAATTAAATGTTTGTTTTTTTTTTTAATTCTGATTTTCTTTTATTCAGATTCGGTTTTTTGGAAATTCTGCATTTTAATGTTTAGTAACATAAAATTAAGCTTATTCTACTTATCTACTGTCTGTCTATCAAATGTAGGTATACAATACAATGTATCACGATTTTTTTCAAAAAATTGTTAAATTAAGATTTACTCGGCATAACACATATTTAAGTTTTCGTTAGTTCGTTCATGTTTAAATAATAATTAACCCAAATATCACACATGAAACCAATGTTATTCTTTTTATTCATTTAATTATATTTTAAATTGTAAAATAAAACTAAAACAAAAAAATGGAAAATAAATGCCAATTAGGCAAATTTACAGTTGTTGTTTATTTTTTCTCTCAATTGATTAATGTTATTCACAACATTCACCTACAGATTGTGCCCCTTCTCTTTTTAAATTAATTGTCTTAACAACAACGTTTGTATAAACAAATTTAAATTAAAACACTTTACTTACAGACGCGTGACAGGATAAAATAAACATTACATGAAATTGCAAATCAACAAAAAAAAATTAAAAGAAAAAAACAACAAGCTATCATAAAATTGCAATACAAAATGAATATAAAGTGAGGACACAGAGTGTCTTAGAAATTAATACAGAACTGATTTTTAAATGGTTAAACAATGAATCCCATACTATACATGTATATATGTGGGATTGGGCCAACTCTTGCTTATATTACCCTACGAACCTTAGACGTACACATACTAACTAACGGGTGATTTTTTTGAGGTTAGGATTTTCATGCATTAGTATTTGACAGATCACGCGGGATTTCAGACATGGTGTCAAAGAGAAAGATGCTCAGTATGCTTTGACATTTCATCATGAATAGACTTACTAACGAGCAACGCTTGCAAATCATTGAATTTTATTACCAAAATCAGTGTTCGGTTCGAAATGTGTTTCGCGCTTTACGTCCGATTTATGGTCTACATAATCGACCAAGTGAGCAAACAATTAATGCGATTGTGACCAAGTTTCGCACTCAGTTTACTTTATTGGACATTAAACCAACCACACGAATGCGTACAGTGCGTACAGAAGAGAATATTGCGTCTGTTTCTGAGAGTGTTGCTGAAGACCGTGAAATGTCGATTCGTCGCCGTTCGCAGCAATTGGGTTTGTGTTATTCGACCACATGGAAGATTTTACGCAAAGATCTTGGTGTAAAACCGTATAAAATACAGCTCGTGCAAGAACTGAAGCCGAACGATCTGCCACAACGTCGAATTTTCAGTGAATGGGCCCTAGAAAAGTTGGCAGAAAATCCGCTTTTTTATCGACAAATTTTGTTCAGCGATGAGGCTCATTTCTGGTTGAATGGCTACGTAAATAAACAAAATTGCCGCATTTGGAGTGAAGAGCAACCAGAAGCCGTTCAAGAACTGCCCATGCATCCCGAAAAATGCACTGTTTGGTGTGGTTTGTACGCTGGTGGAATCATTGGACCGTATTTTTTCAAAGATGCTGTTGGACGCAACGTTACGGTGAATGGCGATCGCTATCGTTCAATGCTAACAAACTTTTTGTTGCCAAAAATGGAAGAACTGAACTTGGTTGACATGTGGTTTCAACAAGATGGCGCTACATGCCACACAGCTCGCGATTCTATGGCCATTTTGAGGGAAAACTTCGGAGAACAATTCATCTCAAGGAATGGACCGGTAAGTTGGCCACCAAGATCATGCGATTTGACGCCTTTAGATTTTTTTTTGTGGGGCTACGTCAAGTCTAAAGTCTACACAAATAAGCCAGCAACTATTCCAGCTTTGGAAGACAACATTTCCGAAGAAATTCGGGCTATTCCGGCCGAAATGCTCGAAAAAGTTACCCAAAATTGGACTTTCCGAATGGACCACCTAAGACGCAGCCGCGGTCAACATTTAAATGAAATTATCTTCAAAAAGTAAATGTCATGAACCAATCTAACGTTTCAAATAAAGAATCGATGAGATTTTGCAAATTTTATGCGTTTTTTTTTTAAAAAAAGTTCTCAAGCTCTTTAAAAATCACCCTTTATAACGAACGAGACAACGTAGAGAATATGCGTCCCTATTTCATTTATTTGTGCTCAATCGGTTTTCTTAATTTTAAAGTCCTGAATCGTTAAATTCAAGTGAAGAAGAACAGATCGGTCAAAAATCCCCCACGCTCTTAAAGTATATCTGTATAAGAAGTCGATCTTTAAATTAAATAAATAACAATTAACAGTAGAAATTTCAACAAGAAGTGTTTTGTTTAATTGATAAAAGGAAAATTCTACATATATTTTGTTCAAATTGGTTGAATTCTGTTAAACAATTCATAAAGTAAAGTCTAGTTCTAGAGGAATATATCAATTGAGCTGAAAAAGTTGAAGCTTAAAAATAATGGCAAAGGACCTGAAATATGGCGCCGAATGAAATAACGCCCCAAATAACCTTCAATTTCTAGTTGAAAATAATGCTACACTTATATGCCATGTGTTCTAATTTAAATTACTGCTGCATATTATTTCGTACTCAGTTATCAGTTTAGTTACATTTAAGAACACCCTGCACACATGAGAGTGCGACAAAATAGTATTGGCGCTTGGGATTCGATTTGTCATGGCATCATGTCCTCGCTTCGCATATACTCAATACTCATCGACCATTGATTGTCTTGTGTCTGATCATCCTCATCATCTCATCGTCGCCATTGTCATTGTCATTCGAGGACGACGATTCTCAATTTGCTGGTTGTTGGCCCATTATCCTTTTTTCACATTCATTAGTCCATCCACGATGTGATTGCTCGTTTGCCCTCTGGATTAACGTCCTTGTCGCATTGCTTTCACGTTGCAAAAGCATTTCATCCATTCGAATTTATTAATAATAAGTTTTACTCTTTCAAAGGTGATTTATGAAAATAGCATGGGAAATCACTAATAAGGCTTATTTTACAAGTTGATGCTCAATATTTGTACTCATTTTCGCATAATTTCAATTTTATTTGAAAATTTCATGACACGGTTTTTTTTAGCGAATTCATTGCAAGTTTTCTTGTGCATTATCAAGTAGAGCATCATTTTTAATTTCCCCAGCGAAATGTGTCCTCTTCTGGCAGTATGACATCCTGTCAAACTGGTCAGTGTCACTGTCAATAGAGCAGAATCTAGCGTAGCAAAAGAGGAAGAAAAGTCAGACAAGTAGATTTTCTGGAAGCATGTCCTTGTCACTGGGATAATTTTCTTGACACCACCATTGTCTTCCCCCACCAATTCATTCGATAGCAATGTTCATTTGAATGTCTGGCTCTGGGAGTATGCTTTTGTGGAGAATTTTCTATGAATGGAAATTATTCCCCATAATCTTCCTAGAAAGAGCCAGCAAATAATCTCTTTCTATAGAGATAATTGTGTGCAACTTCCTGACACCTCATCTTCTCTTTGTCTCAGTGTCATGAGGACATGGATAACGGTCAGTTGCTGCACTCTACTCACACGTAGTACATTCCACATTATTTAACCAAAAACGTACATTGTTTTCAAAAGAAGACAAAAATCCATGATAATACTTTTTCGATGGATTTAGTCAAGAACTCTCTGTATCAGCTTGATGTTCTTTAAAAAAGAAAAATCCAACAAAAAAAAAGCAAAACAAAGTACCTAAAGGATGCGTTGGCGTCATCATCGTCGTCGTTTATCCAATGAACTGTGAGATTTTACAAAAGTTTATTGGAATTTCTTCGATAAAAGAAAATCTATTCACTCTCCTTTTGTATGTATAATCGTTTGTGGATGAGGAAAAGTTTTTAGCAATCCTAGGGATTAAATTGACTGCACTGGAAAGTAGAGCTAACTTCGACCGTCCGATGGTGATTGGTATAGCAATAGAAAGGATATATATTGTTTTTAAGATGAACAAAGTCTTTTGTCTTGTTTGAGTTGAATCAAAGTGGAATTCTCTTAGGCTAGACGATGGACGAAGAAGAATGGAATATGAGATTATCTCAGCTTTTCTTATTGTTGCATAATGTACTTTTCGAAAAGGGATTTAGTTTAGGTCAGTATAGTTGGTTCCTTCCAATCCATATCAAAAGAAGAATTTTATATAGACTCCTTGAAAAAAATACATACATTTTTTTTTAACCAACACTCAAGGAGCAAATAAGTTAATAGTGTAGCCTTTTTATTGAGGAATAAAGAATGTAATGAATTTGCAATAAGGAATATTTTTATGAGGATAACTTAAAGGAAGTACCAACCACTTCTTACGTTGAGCTGGATTTGTATACAGTGTGATACTAGACAAAATTTTCGATTAAATGATAATTTTTCGAGCGTCATTCGTAAAAAAAATTGTAATTATAGTTCAGTGCAATTATAATCTTACCCAGCAGTTTGTACCACATCAAATATTTTTTTTTTTTATACGATACAGAGTTGATCGGAGATGATAAATCTTAGTTCTTGCATTCGCAACATTTACCGTTTTGTCGCCATCTTGGAATTTATTTTTACTAAATATCTGGGTTCATTAGTCCTACAAAAAAAAATGTACCAAAAAAATTTCCTATTTTTATGTTAAACATTTTTTCGTTATTGATAATATTTAAAAAGTTACAGGCCAACAAAAAACAAAATTTTATATTTTCCTTAATTTAAGCCATTTTTAATCAAAAAATTGAAAAACTTTTTACGACAAGTTTATTGGGCCCAAAATTTCGAACAATTTCGTTGTACAACTTTATTCCATATTTCAATAAATTAAAAAGTTAGGAAGATTTTTCTATTCAAAAAAATGTTTTATACCGGAACTCATTTTTTTTAATCTTAGTTCTTGGCTGCAAATCGTGATTTGGGCTCGCTGTAGTTAGTTTTTTTTTTCCTGAAACCGTTTTCTAGATTTAAATTTTAGTGTTTCGCTTTTAGGACTAATATGAACCGAGATATCTAGTAATAAAATAATCCAAGATGGCGGCAAAACGGTAAATGTTGCGAATGCGAAAACTTAGATTTATCATCTTCGATCAACTCTCTATCGAATAAAAAATTTGGGGGTTGGTACAAACTGCTGGTCCCTCATATTAGATTTTATAATTGCACTGGACTATTATTGCTGATTGTCAATTTATTGTTTATTGATAGTTGATAAATATTGATATTTTGGATGTTTAAACTCAATTTAACGAAAATCTGATGAACTGACATTTGCTAATTTTTTTTTAATTCCTAACGGGTGTATATAGCAATAGGGGTGATTTAAAATACTATTAACAAACAATGGCAACACTTACAATCTCATGCTATATATCTTTTTTTTTTAAGCTAGAGTGACCTTTCTTTAACTACAATATTTTTATTATTGAAAAATAAATTTTCAAACTCAAACATTTAAAGAAATCATATTTTTACTTGCGGTATAGAAACTATAGGGCAGGTGCAAGAAATCGAACTCAAAATAATAATTTTCCCTGACATAACGATGATAGAGAACAGGAAAAAAGGGAGTCTCGCAATTCTCTCTGTCTGTACCCCAACCTGCAGCCTAAACCGTTGAAGCGATTTTCTTCAAACTTTGGACTTCAGGTTATTTGGGGATTCCCTACTAGAGATATTTTAAATTTGTTTAGCTTAAGAAATAAAGCTATTTACTATACAAATATTACGACAAAAAAGTAATATATCTCAAAAACGGCTCTAACGATTTTGATAACAAAAATTTGAATTACTATTTAAGGTATGGTCAGTATTTTGATAAAAACAATTTTACCAATAACGGTTATTAACGGTGTCTCTAACGCCGATTTCAACCAAAATTTGTATACAAAAGGTCCTTTTCAACAACTTTGCATATACAAATTTTCGAAAAAATAATTCTTGGATTTTTAAAAAAATATTAATTTTTTTTTTTGAAAATTCAATATCTTGAAAACGGGTCAATGATTTTTTTTTTAAGTTTTGTGTAAGATCGTATTTTATTAAATAAAAAGTTGGGATACTAGATTTTATTTTTAAAAATGTTGAAAAAATTTTATATATAAAAAATGGGCAGGACTGGATCGCACAAACTTGCTCTCGTAGTTAACAACTTGAACGTAACTTAAAATTGACAATGTGCATATGAAGTGGTTCTATAATATTATGATATCATTGAAAAAAAGTTTGAAAAACAATTAAAAATATAAATGATTACTAGAAATTAGTATAAATTTGTTTTTTTTTTTTTAAATAGCTAAAACAGCTAGTACACTTTTATTTTATTTCCACAGGTCAAACGAGTTATGGTATCAAAACGGCGCATTGCAGAGTTAATTGGGTCATCAAGCGATGAAGCTTGTGGCCACCATCTACGAGTAAACCTACCTAAAACAGATAGAGCTAAAAAAAAAGTAAAATATGAATTGAATTAATGAAGATAAATATAAATTTATGAAAAAAAATATTTCAAAAATCGTTAAAGCGGTTATTTTTTTTTTAATAATTTTTGTATGAAAATTCTTGAAAATTTAAAAAAAATAAATTTGGTATGCCAACTTTTAGTATTTGATAAAATAGAATTTTTCACAAAATTTAAACAAAATCATTAACCCGTTTTCAAGATATTGAATTGTATATTCAAAATTGTTAAAATTGCAAAGGACTCTTACATACACAAATTGGTTGAACTCGATGTAGCCATTAACGAGAATTGGATTGGAAATTACTAAATTAAGACTTTTTGTTTGCAATATTAAAAAATGAGCGAAATGAAGATATTGACACTCAAAAATTATATTTCAACACTTTTGAGTATCAATAATTCGACTGAGGAAAAAAAAAATATTGCCATTAGCGAATCGTAATTTGATATAAATTTGTATCAATTTGGATATTTGGATATAGTAATTGATGGCTAAGCTGGAGTCGCGGGTTCGATTCCTGCTCTAGGGAGAATTTTTTTTTTTATTTATTTTTATTACAGGCATACAAATTGAATTATTATAATTATTATTTCGTAGTCAAAATGAAAAAAATTAAAATTTTCAGATCTACGAATTGTGGTCGAAATGTTGATTTGCGTGTATTAATATTTTGTTATTTTTGTCCACAACAGGGGTGTTTGCAGCCGCTTCCTTTTTATTCTGAAATGTATATACAATTTTATATATTTGAAAAAGACTTTTATTTTAATTACTTGATTTCTCTGGGATTCGATCCTGGTACCTTCCGCATATCAATCCAATACGCTTTTTTTTATCTATCTATCTATCTTAATGCAAGACAAAAATTCATAAAAACTAGCCTACTTATCAATATCTTACAACTAACTTACTGGCCCTAGGCGGGCGCTCTAAGTTAAACAATATCTTATTACTAATGCCTTTCGGCCTGAGAACTAATAATTCACTAAAATCTAACTGGTTTTATTTTTCACCAAGAAAGATTGAAAAAAAAAACTTGGTATCCATATCATTTTTTATTTTTCATATAAAACTTACACACTACCTAAAAAATAATTTAAAACTAATTAAAACTACTTAAGTCTACCTAAAGCTACTATAAAACTACTTACAACTACCTTAAAACAAGAACAGCCACAGCAGGCTTTTTTAATTTTGTATTTTTTTTTTTTTTGGTTGATTTTGTTTTTTTTTTATAATTTTTTTGTTTGATTTTGTTGTTTTATAATTTTTTTTGTGCCACCCCGACTGTCCCTACTTAAAACTAATAAACCTAAAACTATGTAAGTCGGCCAAGACCAAAAAGCTAAGTCAACTTTAGTAATCATTATTTTCAGCGTTAAGCCACCAAAACTGGCTCTCCTGTTTCACCCTATCTCTTCGGTCCCTATCAGACACATTCCTACTGAACCAAAGTCGCTCAGTCGCCTTGTGCGATGACGTCTCGACTATATAGAAGTCGCCTATCCACAGTTCTACGGCAGACGTGGTAGATTAGCGGAACCGCCTCTCTATCCTGTATAAGCCCCCGACTGTCTAAATAGAAGAATGCGTTAGGTGGAATATAACCGCTCAAACGCACACTCTCAAAGTATTCGTTGTTGGGGTAGTAAGCCCCAAAATTAAGCTATTAGCCGAGCACATCGCTCTTGCAATGTAACCCCGAATCAGTTTGAGTATAAAATTATCGATTCTGTTCATGTTGGCTCCATTGTATAGAACCTCGTTGGAATAATAATACTCCGACTCTGGTGTTCTGTGTTCTGTGTTCTGTGTTCTGTGTAATCCAAGGCAGCATCGAAGACACTGCCTCTCAAACACCCGAATCTTTTCCATTTGAGATGGGGCAACGTTGAACCACACCGGGCATCCATAGGCAATCATTGGCCGGATGAGGGCGTTTTGTCAGGGCAAAAGCTCCCCTGGCCCTGGTCAGAGCAGCACTTATATGTCGGTCGAAATACAAATACTGATCCATCCAGAGACCAAGGTACTTAACTACACTTTTACTCGCCAGTGGATGTCCATGTGGCCCTACGATCACCAGCTTGCGCCAGTTCTTTCTTGTATCCCTAGGGGCACCATGCAATGAAGTCCTGAACAGAATAGTTTCGGATTTCTGGACGTTGATTTTCAACTTCCAGTCATCACAATATCGCTGAATCTTGTCGAAATCACGCTGCAAAAGAATTCTGATGACATCAACTGTTGGAGCCGTTCTGTACGCAATTAGATCGTCGGCATACGCTATGGCATGGGCTAGACTACCTATCAGATCGCTGGTGTAAATACTGAGAAGAATCGGTGAGTTCACCGCTCCCTGCTGAAAACCATTTTTAATTTCGAAGGTTGCGGTAGAAGTTACATTGCCACTTTTGACAACAATTTGTCTACCATTGAGCATATCATAAAGCATATATAAAAGGGGTTTACTTATGCCAAGTCTATTTGAGCATTGAGAAAATGAAAATCACCATTTAAATTTCGCAAAACAAGATCAATAAGTTGTAAATTTAAATTATTCCCCTGAAGTAGTAGATTGCGATTCAAAAACTAGTAATTTACTTTCAGGACAACAAGCTCGAATTATAACTTTTGATAATAAATATCGAATTATAAAATTTTGCTTTTTACGATGACTTGAGTAGTAAATTACAAAGTTTTTAGTTATTTTTTGAATAAAAGCGCCTTGATTTACAAAAAAAAACGAGTTTCGTAAATTACAACCTAAGATTTAGCAATTGGTGATTTTTCAATTCTTTCCGTGTACCGTTAATAACCGTTTACAATTTTTTTCCTACCAAAATATAAACTGTAGTAAGTATAGTAGCTCGTAATTTTTTTGTATACTGGTTTTAAGGCAGGTATTGTTATTTTTTGAGCTAAGAAAAAGATTTCAATTTTCCCTCTAGGGAATCATGTAACCTTAAGTTTGAACCAAATCGCTTCAGCGGCTAAGGCTGCAGATCAAGGTACAGACAGACACACGGACAGACAGACTCGCAATTCTGTCCACTTTTTTCGCGTTCTCCATCATCGTAATGTTAGGGAAAATTATTATCTTGATATTTTTTGTTTGCACGAATCCTAAACTTGCCCTATACTACGTACAATTGCAAGTAAAAAATAATTTTTAAGCAAACCACTATAATGATTTTTGCTATTTTTTTCATAAAATTATATTTATCAATCAAACCAGATAGCATACTTTTTTTTTGAGCTCTAGCTATCTAGAATGGTATTTTTACCTATTTAAATAATACTTTTATACAAAAATAAATACATAATTATTTTTAACGACATACTAACATTAAAGAGCAAGTCTGTGCAATTTATTATTAAATGAACCATTCTCGCGATATTGGCCAAAACAAGTTTTGTTTTCCAAAATGGCCGCTGTAACAGAATTCTTGTATCAACGAATTTTTTTAAACTTAAATTAAATACACTCTTTACCCTCACTTTCTCCGTTAGGCACTTTATTAATTAAAATAATTTAATAAAACATTTATTTCTTATTTAAATCCCTTGCATATCCTTCTCATTTCATTATCCTAACCTAAATAGGCATCACTCATAAAGCATGAGTTATATAAACTTGTCTTTTAACTCTGTCCCATATAAATACCTACATAAATAAATTTTGTGATTTAAATGAAATAAATCACAAACTGCATACATACATACTCGTATATATGTATTGCTGCATATTTGCTACACACCATATACCATACTAAATGTAGGCTTATATCGTATGTACATGAAAACGAAATGTCAGCTTTAGCTTTGTTTAACTTTTAGATGACAATCCTTTAAGGGTACATATACATTTTATTAAGTGCGGTCCAGTCCCATTTCAAGATGAATTATTTTGCCTTATTTGTATTCCCTCCGTTTCAGCTACTGCAAAGGATATATGGCTACTAAATGCGACATAGTATTTTTGTTGTAAAACCCCTTTTTAAAGTATTTAATCTAAGAAGAAAAATTGTATACATTAGAATGAGCTATGTAAAGTGGTAAGTTGAATTGAAACGTGTTAAATTTATGTAAATATACCAACTTACATAAAGAAGGAAAATTTTAAAATTTTCATAAGTGGTTTCGGTAGGCTGGATGTAAGCTCTTACAATCATTTTCTTGTGCCCAAGGTCTAAATTGTCAGTAGGTATTCGAAAAAGAAAAAATTGTTGATTTAACTTAAGTCACACCAATTCTCATGTAGATTTATACAGGGTGATTGGTATAAGGTGCACCAAAAAGCTGTAACGAGTAGGTTATAAAACAGTTGCTAAGAACTTAATAGTTTCTTGTAATAGTAAACTTCACAAAGAAGGTATACATCATTTTGTTTGTTTGTCACAATTAGGGAGCGTGACCAACCCTTTTGATGTGAGATAAAGAGGATGGATTAAGGCAAGAAAAAAATCGTATCGGATGGGGGGTCTATTTTTCCCCGTTTAGGCGGGAAGGGAAATTTTCTAAAAAATTGACTTAAAACAGAAAAAAAATTATTAAAAAAACAACGGTAAAGCTTGCAATGCCCTTTTAAAAAGCCAAAAATCCCTTCTTTAATTTGCATTTTAAATTAAGTTGCGCTTGTGAATAGTTTTTAAAAAAATAAATTTCAAACTCAATTCAATGCTACTATTAATTTTTAGTCAAACACTGAAAACTACATGCTACATAGATCTAAGACTTTTGCTTTTCAAGATATGAAAAAATAAATGAAGCAGCTTTCTTACAAAACTCAGAACAATCCGGCTAAGTGATCATTTCAGCAACCAGTTGATTATCATCAACCTCGTTTTTTCTTGTTTTTATTAAGATGCTGGGTTCTCTATTTTTTAATATCTTGAAAAGTCAAAGTCCTAGAACAAGAGCATTTTTAAAACGAAAATTATGTTTAATTATATACAATTTTGAATTTTTTTTTTAATTTTTTCGAGTTTGAAAATTAATTTTCTTAAAACTATTCACAAACGCAACTTTTTTTAAAATGGAAATTAAAGAAGAGATTTCTGGCTTTCCAAAAAGGTATAGTAGAGGGTTTTGCATCCCATACGATTTTTTTCTTTTCTTAACCCAACCTACTCGTTACAGATTTTTGGTGCACCTTACACGAATCATCCTGTGTAAGCTATTTAAAATTATAAAATTTTTTTCCAGAAATTTTAACCTTATTCGATGTTTACTTAAATTAATAAATATTTTTTAGTCTGCAACTAAAATGCCTATACACATATTTATGATTAAAAAAAATCAATTTTGGCCTAATTAATTTCTCTTGCTTGAAAAAAAATAAAATACAAAAGGACAAAAAACCTTTTATGCATCATTACGCGCTTTTGACCCAATTCTCAAATTAAACCTTAAATAAAGAAAACAAAAGTCAAAAATACACATAAAAGCACTCGCAGGAGAAGAAAAGCTTCTTCCTCGAGTAGATAGGTGTAGGTGACTTGCTTATAAACAAAAAATCTTATTTTGCTTATAACGTGCGCATCCTTAAATTTACGAGTGATAAGATTCATTCCAGCTCATTAAAATTCATCGTGATAGTAGCGAACAAAATTTCCTCTCGCTGATGCCACATGCAGAACTTGCTAATTAATTCCTATTAACACTCGAACACCTACCTCTAGCTCTTCATACAGCAACACATCCTCCATATCTCCTTCTCCATATACACAAGCCTATGTAGCACATGTTTCCAAGGATCCTCCATTCATGCCTTATAATGCTCCACTCGAAAATATATTCAAATTATCTGTTTAAGTTTCTGAAAGAACTCCTCTGCGGGACAAACCAAATTCCCAGGATGCCCACAAAAATAATAAAAAAAATAGTAAAGCAAAGCAAGGCAAACTCAGTAGTGAAACTGGCAGAAATGAATCTCAGAAATCCAGAACACAATGTGCAAATGACTGAAGGCACAAACAAAAACCACCAAGTATAGAAGAGAGCCTAAGCCAAGTGGTTCCAGCTTCATACGGTTTGGCTTCTAGTTTAAGCCATCACGGGCGCATTTTGCGGTTTTATTTAGCGTGAAGCAACATTTAATAAGACTTTTAGCGTTCGCGTTCTTCGTTCCACGTTGTTGTTTTTCTTCTTTGTTGTTGTTGTTGCTGTTGTAGTTGGGCTTCTGTTCCACTAATGAACATAAGACACAATGACATATACAATTTACATTGAGCAGGACTGGAAAATAATAACACAGAGGGACAGGGAAGCCAAAAATATAGAAATATTTTATTTAAATAAAAATGTCCTTCGTCCTTTTTTCATTTTTCATTTTTTTTTTTTTTTTTTTTTTTTTTTTTTTTTTTTGTTGGTTTGCCAGTAGCAATTATTTCGTGAAGCAAAAAGCTATTTGATGTTTAATTCCCTGCTGTGTTGCGATGTTGAATTTTTAATGTCGCATAAAAAGCATCCGATTTACACCACCATCATGGCATAGTGGTAGCGCAGCGGTGGTAACTGTTAACAGTATTCATGGACCAAAAAAATGAATCATTTAGATGCTAGGGTAGGCACATACATATATATAGGGAAGGATGAAGAGCAAAAAAAAACTTGTCCTTCTACCTACTAATTAAGACTACAAAATAACTCTATACATAGCAAATATCTGCCGAAACATTAAAGGCAAAGAAACAAAAAAAAATTTAAAAAAAAATACACCACCCCCGCAAAATAAGGGTAGTTGGTTAAGGATTCATGGTGGGAATATCCTAAAGGTATTAGAAAGCACGGCACCTACCAACTTACCTATAAGCATTCATTTTCTAATGAGAAGCGTTTGAAGGATACACCAAAGTTGTGAGAAGATTTGATTTGAGGTGCATAGTCACTGAAGTAAAAAAAGGGATTTTAATGAAAGTAGATAGGTATATTTCACAGATTATGGGGTCATTCATTTTTTTTTTTTTTTTTGAAATAGCTTGCAATTATTGCGAAGTTTTGACACTTCAAGGTAAAGCTTTTATGGGCGTCTTATTACTTTTGTTTTTTGAAAGGATACCTACTTGAAAAATTAAGGACCTTATATAAACGATAAGTCACAAAGAAGATCATTTTATGGCTTTCATTTTTAATGAATGGGTTATTCGTGGTTTTTGAGTACCTCCCTTCCTCCTCTCGTTGAATTTCAAAATTAAAAATAATACAATGGTCTGACCTGAAGGTAGTAACGGGAAATATTATAAAAAAGTGTTTTTTTTTTTTTTTGTTTTTGAGAAATGAATCTGAAAGGCATGGGAATAATATAACCTTTTACAAAACTAATAAGAATAATGTATTCAGATTGTTCTCAATGACTTCAAAAATAAAAGGAGGCTGAGTACCTCATAATTGGTCCCCTTTTTATGTTATTATTATAAGAAAATCGTAAAATCAAAAGGTTGTTCAATTTTTAATATGCAGTCAAGTTAAAAAGAAAATTTTAGCATTTTGAGACAATATTGCGACAAAAACAAAAATTTATTTAAAAAAAAAAAAAAAAACATTTTTTGGCTTTAACTTGATCTTAAAGGCAATATTTTCATACTTACTTACTTACTTAGGTCCTCGGACCTATTAAGTCCGTGATGTTTCCCTTACGGGACATAGGGCCTCCGCTACACCTTCGCGCCATCGTGTACGATTTCTTGAAATATATTTCAGCTCTCTCCAACTTTTCCCCAGTCGTGCCGATTCCTGTTCGACCGTTCTTCGCCATGTACTTCTAGGCTGGCCCACTTGTCTTCCCTCCTGTGTGAGCGGGTTCCACTGCATTGCTTGAGACGCAATGCACCGATCGCCTTTTCGAAGCGTATGGCCAATCCACTGCCACTTTCTTCTTCGTATAATAGAGTCTATGGGCTCCTGACCCGTTCTCGCATGAAGTTCGGCATTGGAGATACGGTTTGGCCAGAAAACCTCAAGATGTTTCGTAGACATCTATTAACGAAGGTTTGCAGCTTTTTAGTGACAGTGTCAGTGACTTTCCAAGTGCTGCAGCCGTAAAGCAGAACGGATTCAACATTGGAGCGGAACAGTCTTAGCTTGGTCTTTAAGCTAAAAGAGTTGTTTCTCCATATTTTGGACAGCTTTCCGAAAGCAGCCTTTGCTTTTCTGATTCGGCTGTTTACGTCCAGTTAAGTTCCGCCACCCGTAGAGACAATACTCCCAAGATATTGGAAATCCTCTACCATCTCTACCGGTTGTCCAGAAATATTTACTTGGATTGATGAGGAAGTTCCAAGGCTGATCCTTTTAGTTTTTGCCGAGTTGATCTTAAGACCTACGATTTCTGCTTCTCTATCCACCCTTGTTGTCATTTGATGGAGATCCATGATCCTATGAGAGAGTAACCATACGTCGTCCGCGTAGTCCAGATGTTTGAGGTGAGATTGCAGAGTCCACTGCATTCCTCCATTTCCATTTGACAAAGCTGCGTGCACTTATCACCAACAGGAACAGTATTGGTGACAGTATACAGCCTTGCCTAACTCCAATTTGGATTTATTCTCTATTGACACTGTCGAACGCCTTTTCAAAAATCGATGAACAGCAGGTGAAGTGGTGATCGATATTCAACGCACTGTTCGATGATGATCCGCAAGGTGTTGATGTGATCCACACAGGAAGATCCAGTGCGGAAACCTGCTTGTTCGGCGTCGAGGTGTGTCTTCGAGGTGGTCTTTAATTCGGTCCAATACTATCCTTGCTATTATCTTTGCTACTGCAGGCAGAACGCATATTCCTCTCCAGTTTTCGCACTGTGTGAGATCTCCTTTCTTTGGGAGCTTGACAATCATTCCTTTTTACCTCTCTTCAGGAAAGCTCTCTGTTTCCCAAGCTCTCTTAATAAGTGGGTGCAGTAGCTCACTCGATGTCGTTGGGGCTGCTCCTAAGAGCTCTGCAGGAATTAAGACAAGTCCAACCGCTTTGTTGTTTTTCAGTGCTTTAATGGCGGTGATAATTTCTTCTTTACTGGGGGTTCATGCAAAATAAAAAATAAACTCGAGGTTTTAATTGTAACTAACATCACGATGTTGAGAAGTCAAAAAAAGTGTTTTTGGGCCATCCGTTGGTCTATTTCTCTGTGCGGTGATCTGTGCGTCCGAGCAGCTGTGCGTTCTAATGGACATCGAGCTGGAGCCTTAACGCATGAATGGATATGCTTCAAATTTAGTGAGAAGCATATTATGCGATTACCTAGAGGAAAAATTCAAAATTTTGTCTAAACTCATCTAGAACGGGTAGCAGTCATGCAATGATTTCGGGTTTATCAAGTTTTCTCGAAAATGACTCCAACTATTTTGATTAAACGTCGTAAATTTAATATTAGAACAGTTTTAATAATTCTCTGTAGCAGATTTTTGCCAAACAAAAATCGAGTGTCGGAAATAAAGTTTTGGTGTACTTGAAAAAAAAGAAGCCTTTTGTATATGTTCTCCCGAATATCTCGTCATTGGCATGATTGATTTTGTCATCATTTTGATATTTGGTACTTATAAATTAACCAAAAAATACTGCATTTAAAATTTGTATGAACATTTTTTTCCCGAAAAAATACAATCAAAGAAAAAGTTTTTTTTTTTTATTTTTGACTATTTCCACATTTTTTGTATAAAATCGAAAAAAAAAAAACAGAAAGAGCCAAGAAAATTTTTCAACAATTTTTAGTTTCTAGGTATTTTGAATAAAAAAAAAAAGCGCGCGTGTAACTCAGTACTCGTGGCAGAAGTGAAACTTCTTTGGCGATATAAAAATCTCGATATGTATAGGGATATTAATCTTATATGCGTAAGACGCAGCTTAGTGTTCTATATCAAGATGATTGATGGGTTGGGGTTGTAAACTTGAAATTTATAATAATGGTGAATATTTAAAGTAAAAAAAGGTGAACTTTTAAAAGATATAAATCAGTTTATTTGAGTAGGTTATCCGACTATTTCCGAAAATTCCTACACTCAAAATCCCTGCAAAATCAAAAATTTGTATATGACAACTTTAATTTGTTTTTATGTATTTTGCAACCATATATAATTCACATTTTTAGCGGACTCTCCTGCTTTAATTCATTTTTTTGAAATTAGCCTATTTTGAGATAAAATTTTTAAAATAATTTATATCTCCATACCAGTAGGAGATAGATTAAAATCTTAAACTAGTAAGATTCTTAGAACTTCATTATCTATCCACTCTAGCATTCTAATTAACGCAATTAGAAAAAAGACATAAAAGGACATTTTCCCTTTTATCTGCTACAATAATATAGATTATCAAAAAACCCAAACTTATTGCAATATAAAATATATTAGCCTATCAATAAAAATTTTTACTTTTACTCTACCTCCCACCACTTAGCTAAGCAATGATCTCAGCATTGCACATGTGGCGTTACACTTTTTCGTTTCACAAAAATTCAACCTTCAAATTTCACTCTCAACGCGCCCAAAGAAGTATCACTTCAAAAACCATTGTCAATTGAATTATTATAATATTTGAGTCAAACAACTACCACTTTAGTGGGCTACCACCATTTGGCTGGAATTATAGCTATTTTATGTCCGCCACACCAATCATCAGATTTCTTTCAATTGAATCTTACCTTTGCGATAGACTATATAGGTAGATCATTGCTGGCAATTTATGGATTCGTAAAAAAAAAAATGCACTCGAGATTTTTACCAAACTTCTACAACGACGATAGGGAAGACGAAAACGATGGGTCTCGCAATTCTGTCTATCTGTCCTCGCGCCTACAGCCTTAACGACTGGATAGATATTTAGGGATATTAATGTCAACAGACAACAAATTTTGTTGAATGTTTTTTTCAGTACTTGTATTCCCCACTGGCCAAAATTCGAACACCATAAACTCACATTCACAGACTATAGAGTCAGACAATTTGTTTGAAAATTAAATCACAAAACAAAACACAGTGATCGGCAGCGCAAAAAGGACCCACAGTGTGGAAATGGCTGGTCAGTTAGTTACTTTTTGAGCGAATGGTACCACAAAATTTTTGTAAGGCTATTTATATACAGATGTATGTATTTAGACAAAAATAACGGTACCTGCCAGTGTTGCCGCTATATGACTTTAGTCGCATTTTGACCCTTTTTATTGCCCCTTGCGACCATGATACGACCTTTTGAAAAAGTGTCTATTTTGACGCCTTTTTGAAATCTTGCGACTATTCTGACCCCATCCCTAGATAAAATTCTCTTTTTCCCAACCTCTCTTCAGTCACACAGAATTTGAATCTGTAAAACGGAATCAAAATAAAGTGTATTTTCCTCGAAAGCAGCTCAAAGAATTTCGATAAGAAAATCTGTTTGGTCTAAAATTTATTAATCTCTACTGCTTTCAAAATTTCAATTTTACCTTGTAATGTTCTTAAGAGTAGGTATACTTTCCATAGAACCAATTTTAAAATTTTCGTCATTCCTATCATTGGATTAACCGATTATTTTTTTTTTATACAGTAACTTCTAAAAAGTTGAAGTTTTAATTTATAAAACAAAAGTTGCTTCTCAATGTAAAAAAATTAAATAATAGCTGACCTAAGAAAGTTTTCACCGACAATGACTCTTTTTCTACCTGGTGTTATCGACGAATAAAATATATTTTCTAAGAAATATTTTCCTCCTTTGAAAATTGAGAAAGTTCAAGATGATTGGGTACGTTCAGTAGAAATAAGGGACTTCATATTAAGTCAACTACATCCATTGAACGCTAATTTGCCTCAAAATAAATAACTTTTTTTTCGACATGTATTTATGTCAAACTAATAAATTTTCTTCAATACTTTACCTCAAGTTCATTTAGAAAAGGAGAATCCTCAACATGGATACAAATTTCCTTTCAATTTACTTAACGCGACCGCACAAACAATTTGTAAAAAGTTAAACCAATTTTTAATTTCAAAACTGACAATTTTGACAAGAACACACTTGATTTTAAATAAAGGCAGATATTTCTTTTTCTTGACTTACTTTTAAGTCACTTTCCAATAAAAGTTCCCTTCATTTGAAGGCAATTTTTCGACAACTGGCCAATCACATAGAGAAATTTGCCTTATTTGCTTACTCCCCTGAGTCATCTGAACGTACCCATTGCAATCTTTTCTCAGAATTTATTGTTGATATCTGGATTAAATTTTCTAATTTTCATCATTCAAGAGTTCCTATAATTTTCGAAGTAGAGAAACATTTCCAGGAATAATTCCATTCATGATAGAATTTATTACGACACATTTTACTAGGAATAAATGAGTCATCACTTTCAAACTCACTATTGTTTCAAGGTATTCAATTGCAATAATTTTCACGCATTTAAGATCTTACTACTGTTTTATGTTTAAATTATATTTAGAGGGGGGGGGGGCGCTCCACCCTTCATCAGGTTCCTGCTATATGAACATTTTAGAGGTTAATTACAAGAGCAAGTTCACCCGATTAAAGTCAAATTGTTTGGCATTCAAAAAAAGTCCAATACTATTTATTTTACGCGCAATTTTCTAATATATAAATACATATCTATTTGGATTTCGTATTTTTAATGGCACGAGTAGATCGAATACAAGTGGGAAATACACGTTTATAGGACAACAAGGCTGCTCAGTTATAGATTACTGTTTAGTACGAGGCGAATGGATGTCTTTGGTTAACGATTTTGAAGTTTTAACTGAACAGTACTCAGACCATATGCCCATTTCAGCTCAGTTTGGTACAGCTCCGATTGAAAGAGAAGACACGCGAACGATGCAACTACCCCCAAAGTTGATATGGAAAGAAACCAATGCAACTGAATATAGACGCAACATCGAACTCAACTTACAAACTGATGCAGAGTACAATATAATGGATATTGAAAATCTTCTTAAAATATCTTATCCGACCTGCAGACAGGGAGATAAAAAAAAGTGCCAGTATAAAGAAAAATGGTTTGACACGGAGTGTGAAAAGGCGAGGGAAAAATCATTTGTAGCTCAAGGTTTTTCGAAAGTTTGGTGGGCAATATTTTAAAGGATTATATAACAAACACAATCTTTAAACAAATCTGCAAGGAAAAAAAGAAAAACTATTCAGAAAACGATGCTCTAAAACTTACATGCTGTAAGGATACTAAACAGTTCTGGGTTGCAATAAATAAATTTAATGGTAAAAAACCTCAAATTGGCGTACAATTAGATGCAAGGACACTGATGAACCATTTCCAAAGGCTACTGATCCCAACAAATAATATGCCACAAATTCAGTATGCAGCACCCTGCCATACAAATGAAATTTAAGATGCACCTATTACAGAGGAAGAAGTTGTTTAGGCTTTAAGGAAACTCAAAGACGGAAAGGCACCAGGAGCTGATAGGATACCCATACAATTTATCAAGAATGCGACGTCAAACTTCATCAACAACATTTCGAAGACTTTTATTGAAATGTTGGAAACGGGAAATATACCTACACAGTTTAAAAAAGCGATCATATATCCCATACACAAAAAAGGTAATTTATCCGATCCAGGCAATTATCGAGGAATATCGTTTCTGACTCTTCATATAAGATATTCACCAAAGTTCTAAATTTTCGAATGACAAATTGGATCGAAAAACATAAATTGATTAAAGAATGTCAAGCTGGATTCTGTAGTGGTTATTCAACCGTAGACAATATCTTCAGACTGCAAAATATCGCGGGTACATTTATTGAACAAAACAAAAAATTATTCGCCTTTTTTGTTGATTTCAAGGCAGCCTTCGACAATATCGATCGAAAAGCTTTAATATATAAGCTATATAATGCTGGAATGAGCCAAAAGTATGGAAGGGTTCTCCAAAAAATCTTTCAGGATAATCAATCGATTTCAGAATGGTTTGAGTCAACAATGGAGGTTCGGCAAGGTTGCACTCTAAGCCCATATCTCTTTGCCATGTACATCGATGACCTTACCGAATTTTTACCAGGTGGTATAGAGATAGACGGAGTTCTTATAAAGGCACTTTTATTTGCAGATGATGTAGTTTTATTTTCATATTCACCAGATTCTCTGCAACTTATGATAAAACGTCTTGATTCGTACTGCCAACTATGGACTCTTACGGTGAATCTAACGAAGTCAAAAATAATGATTTTTAAAAAGGGATCTGGGAGAACTTGCAGAAAGGAAAAATGGTATCTTAATGGACTTCCCATTGAAATTGTTAAAACATACAGGTATCTTGGAGTCATCTCACTTAAAAGAAAAATTAGTTAAAGCGAAAAGTGCCATATCGGCAACCTGGAAAAGATGTTTTTTCAAATAACATAGTTGATCACAGTGTAAAATATAAAGTTTTTCAAGCTGTATCTGAGTCTGTGATGTTGTATGCAGTACAATCTTGGGGGTACTATCAGTATGAAACCGTAGAGAAACTGCTAAGGTACTACGTCAAAAGATGTTTCAATCTGCCAAATACAATGCCCAACTACATGATAAATATAGAAACAGGATTATCACCGCTTTTTATTAAAACCTTAAAACAGCATGTTGATTATGTCACGAAAGTGCTGGAAATGCCAGATGTTAAACTTCCAAAAATAATTGCTAAGAAGATACTAGAAAGAAGAACTCTTTGGTTTAAAAAATTAGAAGAGCTTGCAACGTATTGCGGAATAGAATTCAATCTCGTGAATGGAAATGGAAGGTACTGTAAAGATGTTTTTCAAAACCTTATCTCAAAAGTCGATGAAAAATACAGAGCTGATTGTATAAGCTTAGCTAATGCGTCAGTCCACAGATCAACATATAGCATTTTAAACCATAATTTGCTTGAAAGGAATTATTTTCACAACGAAAACATGAATGAAATTATATCGTCTATTTTTAAAATGAGGGGAGAGCTTATTCGGCTTAATTATATCCCCCACCGTCCTGACTTAGCAATTTACTGTAACCTTTGCAACCTATCGGAGAGAGAAGATGTCATACATTTTATTGGCAGATGTCCTATTTTGAAAGAAATCCGAAGAAATTTTCTTGGAAACAACACGTTATCGGCAGAAGAAGTCTTAGCCCATCTCAACTGTGAAACCGACATAAAACAACTTTTTTATTTTTATAAGTATGCTATGAGCTATCGCAATCAAATTATAAATGAAGAGTTTTAACAACAAAACAAAATTGTATTTTTTTTTATCACAATTATATTTGTTCATACATTATGTTCTAACAAAACAAAACAAACTTAATATTAAATGTTTAATTTAATGTCAATCAGGCAGACGGCAAAGCCATGCTTATCGATTTTTTATAAAATATTTATTTTGTAATATAAACAAGAACAGAAACAAATCAAAATCATATCTAGGGTGCGAGAACAGATGGACACTTCGGCCGTAAAACTTATTGTGACAATTTCGAATACCTTTATAATAAAGAAAATCTATGTTTATTAGTGAAAAACACAAAACCATTTGTTCATATTTACTTATATGCAAGGCCGACATCAACTTAATTCATACCCAGCATTCTTGAGAACCAAATGAATTCTAAATTTTAATAAAAAATAACCAACAAATTAATCCAAAACTATTCATTTAAAAAAAAAACACCCTTTTACTTACCCCCAATCCAACAGAAACATATCAATCTTCTCTCCTATAAAAGAAAAAAATCTGATTCTCTCCAAATTGACTTCTCATATTTTTTTTGTTGTTTCTTTTTTTTCATTTAAATTTAAGTTCAAATACCAAACGGATATAGTAGTTTGTTTCCGGCAAATATATAATAGTCCTGCCTCAAGCTATTTAGCCAGTCCTTTTCAAACCATCAGGACTGTATACATTTTCTATGTAAATTTCATGAGTTTCCCTATTTCAGCTTTGTCCAACTATACATAAATGAAGGTATGCACATACATAGACTCAGATATACAGCTACGCAAATATTCTTCAACTCTATCTATGTGCTTAGTAGTTCCTTTTGTTCAATTCCACCAGTTCAAAATTCAAATAGATAAAGCACAAGAAAACAAAACAACAGCCAAAAAGTAGACTGACTTTTCAACCCAACTACGAATCGTTTTTTTTGGACAATAAAGAAGAATACAACAACAACAAAAATCACTCCCTACACCGGAAGGCAAGTTGCAATGAAAAGTTGCTATGGAAATATTTCCACTGAATTAAGCGCTTATAAACTGGGTCCTGGACCCTGATGGCTCTCCTGACCCACCAACCGACCGACGGCGGCGGCAGCACTATCATTATAAGAAGACGAGTCCTCTTTTATGTCCAAACGAAAGCGCCTCGCTTTTCTATAATAAGCATAGTCGCCTTTCTCGATTGTCAACCCCCGCACCGTTAACCATCATCAGGACTCCCATACCTCCTACCCTCTTGCTCATACAAAATGTAGATTTAAAAGTTCCTAATTTGTTGGTATTAGCATAAGGGTTTTGCTATTTTTATTTTGTATTCACAACCGAAATAGCAAATAAAGAGGATATTGCGAGGATGAGCCCAAATTCGCCTCCACCGCAATCTGCTTTTTGTGACAATCATTTGGCATTGATTCAAAAACTATTTTCGCTTCATTTCGTGTGGTGGGTGATAAAAGGAGGATGAGAAGGAGTGAGTAATAGCAGAGAGAAAATAATAGTAGCAATTCCACTTAATTATCCTTGGTGTTAGAAAAAATAAAAACCACGAAAGGGTGGCAAATAATTGAAATTTCTCTCGAAGAAAGCACCAGCTGATGGCTATTGGAAAAGTTAGCCTACGCCCATGATGGTAATGACAACCCAAGTGCATTACCGCCAATGGGCACCAAAGTTAAAACTTAAATATAACTAAGGCTCTCGAGATGGCACCGGGCACATCACGCGCGTCGCTTATGTCAAACAAATTTTCATCTCCTTATCTGTGTCATTATTTGCTCTCCCTCTCGTCACACAGAGTGATTGTGGTCCTCGGGTCGAACTCGAACACCATCAGTGTTGGCCAAATGTCATCCATGGATAGGATACTCGCATGCTGTTTATATATAGATACTTTCACGTCTCATTCAGTTTTACTAAAAGGACGGATGTCAAAAAAAAAAGTAATTTAAAACCCAAAGGCTTAAAAAGAGGAATGTCACATTTTTCCTAAAGTAGCATAGTTTTGAGTAATGTTTAGAGAACTACTCGTGTAATGTACGAGAAGCGAATACTTTTGAGAACACATATACAACGCAACGATTCTTTTTCGAAGAAAACTTATGACTGAAAGAAACGAGAGAAGTTTTGAATGACGACGAAGACGACAACGATGACTACGGTTGACGACATCGGTAACGGTAACAGCAACTAGGTATACCTACAACAGCAACGGTAAACTTTTTGACAGAAAACTCATCTTGCCTTTAACGATGGTTCGCAAGGATATGACGAAGAACTTTCGACGAAACGTCCTTCCCGTTTACCTTAATGTCTTAAATGGTGACATCCAAGGGATAAAAGACTTTCCCTATAGTCGCTCCGCTCGAGTTGTAGGAGTGCTGCTACGTGAGTTTTTCCTCCTCTTCGTTCTTTAACTATATATATTCTGGAATTCTAAATAAATCCTATAACTATGACTATGGTGCATCTTTGAAATTCTTAGAAATAATGTATAATGTGTGTGTGTGTATATTTTTGCCATCACCCTGTGGTAACGTTCGATATAAAGTCGTTTGTCTTCCTTAACATGGCCAGAGAGAAGAGAATTGAAAGTTTTTTTTTTTTTTGGGACATTTTTTGTTTGTCAAAGTATCCCTGGGTTGTGCTTATGGGATCTTGCATCATAAAGGAGAGGTGGATGATTTTCGATGATATGCACTCTCCAGAAAATAGACAAGGAGTTGAAGTGTTCTCAGAAGTAGCTACCCACCTACCAAATTCAGAAGTGAATTTAATCTTTGCGTATATGTAGTATGTAGTATCCTTCAGGCATGCTAGATAGGTTACGTATGCCTGGTACCTATCTAAGTATTTTCTAGAAAATAGTAGATTCAAGGAATTTCATAGAGAATCAGTCTTCATCTTCAGTAGGTAGGTAGGTAAGAAGAAGCATTTTGTTAAGTGAATTTAAGCAATTTAATTGGAACAAAAACGACACTCTCCAAAGAATATTATGTGTTTTTTGAGTACCTAGGTGCAAGGTATTTTGAAAAGAGGATCATGAAGTAGGTTACAGTTTAATATAGTAGATAATGGAAGTTGTGTTGGAAAATTTAATTTTTAAACATAGGTTTAATTAATTCTGATGAATTTAAAAAAAATTGTTAAAATCATATAGGAAAATAATTGGTGATCTTTTTCAAGATTATTTTAATTTTTTTAATTTGCTTCGTTAGTAAAATTTCAAATTTATGTTGGCTTTTACTTTTGAGAAGAACAAAGGATACAAATATATAAATTCACATTGTGTTCCTTATTATTATGCTGCTAGGATTTCAAATTTGTGTCTTTTCTGTAAATATTTATGTAGGTATCGAAAATATAGGTAGGTACCATAAATACTGAACGTACACCTTATTTCAATTAAATTATGATCAATTTCAATTTCACCCCAGCACGGTGGGTTAAATTTAGTTAGCAATATTTAAAATCTATATAAAAGAGAAATGTCTTCCGTGTGTGCACGTATAACCCGAGAATGGATTGTTCGATTTTCACGATTTTGGGCTTGACGAAGTCGCATTGGCTCAACGATGGACATAGGATACTGGAGGAAAATCTCGAAAAAAAATTCCAGGAAAATTGGAGATCAGGTATCATTCTCTTTTTAGTACATATATCGAGAACGGTTTCTTCGATTTTCACGATTTAGGACTTGATGGATTCGTATGGGCTCAAAAAAGGACATAGGACACTGGAAGAAAGTCCCTGAAAATTTCTAGGAAAATTGGAAATCAGGGAACATCAAGTTTTTAGTGCATAACGCGAGAATGGTTACTTTGATGTTCACAATTTAGGGCTTGATAAATTCATATTGGCCCTAGGGAGGGCATACTGGAGGAAAATCTCGGAAAAGTTTTAGGAAAATTGGTAATCTGGGCACATCGTTTGATTTTCAAAATTTCGGGCTGATTGAATTTCTACGGAAATTTTGTCACTTTACAACAACGCCGGAAGATCTCATCAAGAATGTTTTCCCAAGAATCGCTCAAAATTATATGTTAACTATAATTGGCTGAGTTCACGAGCAATTTTGGCTGCGAAAAACAAGGATGTCGATCATTTGAATTTCGCCATTCAAAATCAAATCGCCCCCCTGCGTTACATTTATTCAAATTCGTGAACTCCGTGATGGATGAGAACCGAAATGTTGCCACTTTACAATAACGCCGGAAGAGCTCATCAAGAATGTTTTCCCAAACATCGCTTAAAATTATGTTAACTATAATTGGCTGAGTGACCTCAACTCCAGAAATAATTGTGTTTCAGTCAGTCTGTTATACCCTACTTAGACACAAATTTTGGTGGAAAATTATTGGAAAATGAATCGAATTCAATTAAAAAGTACAAGTGACCTCAACTCCAGAAATAATTGTGTTTCGCCCAAGGTATAACAGTGGGCTCTTCAGTCAGTCTGTTATACCCTACTAAGACACAAATTTTGGTCGATGTTTACCGATGTTTACCGACTCTTATCATTCATTCACTCCACTTAAAACAGAAGTAATTTCAATATTTTAATATTTAAATTTCTTCATCTTCTTATTATAAAAAACCTGACCACGGGTATTTATTTTCTGGGTGCACGAATTTAAACAAATTCCCCAAGAATAATAAAATTCATAATATCTTTTTGCTGTGATTTTTATAAGAGTCGGTAAACATCGACCAAAATTTGTGTCTTAGTAGGGGGTATAACAGACTGACTGAAGAGCCCACTGCTATACCTTGGGCGAAACACAATTATTTCTGGAGTTGAGGTCACTTGTACTTTTTAATTGAATTTTATTCATTCACTCAACTTAAAACAGAAGTAATTTCAATATTTTAATATTTAAATTTCTTCATCTTTTTATTATAATTGGCTGAGTTCACGAGCGATTTTGGCAGCGAAACACAAGGATGTCGATCATTTGAATTTCGCCATTCAAAATCAAATCGCACCACTGAGTTACATTTATTCAAATTCGTGGACTCCGTGATGGATGAGAACGAAGCCACCAACTGTCCCGCGGAATTTTTGAATTCTTTGGATGTTCCGGGACTTGCGCCACACAATATAAAATTGGGAGTCGACTCAGTTATAATTTTGCTGCGCAACCACAATGCACTAAACCTTTGTAACGGAACGCGTTTCATTGTGGAGAACATCAAATCAAATCTAATTCAAGCCAAGTGTACCATAAATTACGTCAGTAAAAAAGTGGAAGGTTGGCCGACACGCCAATATTTTTGGTTTGATTGAAACACATCGAAATTGTTAGTTTAGTTTTTTGTATTGTATTTAATAGAACTTAATACTCGTGCTTCTAGGAATGCCCATCAGTTTACCCTTGAGTCCAACTTCGGATGTACTGTTAGGTACAGACATTTTTTCCTTAGTCACACTACACGAATGTGGAATGCTCTACCCGGCTCAATTCTCCCCTCCCATTGTGATCTACAGACATTTAAAACCAATGTGCATCGGTATCTCCTTTCAAATCCCTAATCGCTCAACCTACCTAATCGCTCGTGCTGTGTACATCATTTTAAGGGTAGTCGCCTTTAGTGCACGCTAAATATAAAAAAAAAAAAAAAAATTGAATTCACCGAATTACATGAAACAGCATGGTACATGCTCGGAATTATTATTTTCTTTACATAAATGAATTTAGACGGAACGAAGTTCGCTGAATTTTGAAAAATTCACATTTAATTTCTTGATATTATTAACATTCCGTTAAATTGTCTTAAAAACAATCGTTTGATTTTTTTTTATTAAGTTCCTATAAATTATATTAAAATTTTTCAAAAAATAATTTTGAAAATTTAAAATTTGTTTTTTAAATTACTTTCCTTCATTGATTATGTATAGGGAACTATTTCAATTTTATTAAAACAAAATTTAAACTAATTGCGTAGTTTTTAAAAATTTTCAAAAAATTATTGTAAAATAATTTGTGCGTTCTTTCTATTTAAATAACTAAAATTGTCAAAACTCGAAATTTTAAGTTTTAAAAATCGCTTTTTAAAAGTTTTCTAGATTAATTTATAAATCAGTAGGGGAGAGTACGATAACTTAGGCGCCAAGAATTGATAATAATTTTTCGTAGAATAGTTCAATACAAGCATTTTTTAATATGTGAGGGGGGTCTAATTCCCCCCGTTTGGGCGGGAGGGGCAATTTAAATAAAAGGTACGCCCGTAGCGTAATGGTTAGTGCGTTCGACTGTCACGCTGGAGGTCTGGGATCGCTTCCCAGCCTCGTCCACCTAAAAACTAAAAAGTTTTTTTTCAGGGCTACTACCTCTTGCGAGGAATTGACAAATTCTCCAAGAATATCACTTGTCACGAATAAGCGCTTCTCGTCTAGCCGTTCGGATTCGGCATAAAATTGTAGGTCCCTTCCATTCCTGTCGAAAGGCGCACACAAGAATGGTTGCGAGTTGTTAGTCACTAGCCCCTGGTTCTTCACACTTGAATGGTCGCACACAAGATTTAAATTAATATGAATGTTTGTTTGCTGTATTTTATTTTTGTTATTCAAATTGGACGAGGAATTGATGTGAATTTAAGGTATTTAATCCATAAGAAACTGTGCATATACCCAAACTTGCACCCACCCCAAATCCTATACTGGGCCAAGCAGGGGGGTTGCAGGGGGCAGCATGCACTGGTGCACTAGTATAACCAGAATACAAAAGAACTGGAAACAGAATCAAGTAAATATACTCAAACTAAAAAAAATATAAAAAAGTAGGTTTGATAATTTTTAATTTGCTTAAAAACTACAAGACATAAAAGCATTTGGTTTTTTGTGCTCCATTCAAAGTTGATATATACATTGACCGCTAAAATTAAATTTAGGACTTCCTTTCACAAGTTTGAAAAAAAATGGTCTAATCTTTTTTTTTCATTTTTATCGATATTTTAAGTTTGCATGCGAATTTTTCAAAAATTATTGTTTTAAATAATTTAATTTAAATGTAGGATTAAGGAACAGATTTCTGGCTTTCAAAACCGGTATAGTACTTTATGTTCAGTGTTGCCGTTGTTTTTTACTAATTTTTTCTTCATTTTAAGTAATTTTTTGTAAAATTGCCCCTCCTGCCCAAACTAGGGCTGGAAACGATACGAGACTCTGAGAGACTTTTGTAAATCTTGTCTCGGTCTCGTTTAAACCGAAAATTTTCAGTCTCGTCTCGGTCTCGTGTCGGTCTTGTATAATTAAGTCTCGTCCCGGTCTCGTCTCCGAAAAATACGATTTCCGGCCAACTTGTTGATTATTGGAACGAAATATTTTCGATAATAGTTTGATTACGTGCAGAAAAAAATAAATATTTAACTGAAATTGGATTTTTCAATTTATTAGACTCTCTGTAAATTTCGGTCCAAATATACAGTCTCGTCTCGGTCTCGTCTCGTCTCGTCTCTTCTCGTCTCGTCTCGTCTCGTCTCGTCTCGTCTCGTCTCGTCTCGTCTCGTCTCGTCTCGTCTCGTCTCGTCTCGTCTCGTCTCGTCTCGTCTCGTCTCGTCTCGTCTCGTCTCGTCTCGTCTCGTCTCGTCTCGTCTCGTCTCGTCTCGTCTCGTCTCGTCTCGTCTCATTTCGTCTCGTCTCGTCTCGTCTCGTCTCGTCTCGTCTCGTCTCATTTCGTCTCGTCTCGTCTCATCTCGTCTCGTCTCGTCTCGGTCTCGTTATGCGACTCTGAGATCGAGACCGAGACTTTTCTCGTCTCGTGGCCAGCCCCAGCCCAAACGGGGCATGGTAAAAAATGCTTGGATTGAACTGTTCTACAAAATACCGTTACTATTTCTTGGCACCTAACTTCTCGTACTCGTGCCGTAGTCTTGATCAACATTGCTTATTTGTATCCATTTGAGTCGGGTTAAATTCGGGTCAGCAAAAGTTGATTGACTCTGTTGATCTACACATTCACATCAACTCAACATTGTTGATCAACACTTATCTGATTTTTTTTTAAAACCTTATAATACTTGTGTGCGATATGAAAAAAAACTATCAGAAACCATCAAACAAAAAAGCTAATTTTCCGAAAAAAACATCAAAACCCAATTATTTTGGTTCAATGAATTTCTTCACAAAAACCTGAAAATAGGTTTTGTTACAATTATAACATTATCAAAATAATTAGTTGTCCAGTAATAAATGTATTATTCAGTAATAAGTTGCGTACGAGTCTTTTTTCTAAATGACGATTTCTCCATAAACCTTGAACCGTCCAGTGTTTTTATTTAAATTATTCAAGGATGCATTGTTTTATTTCCATTGAATATGTATGGTATACCTTACATATGCTGTAGAAGCTTTTTTAAAATTAAACAACTAATGACCAAAAGTAAAACAAAAAATAAAACCCAAGGACATAGTAACATTATTCAAATTGGAATTTCATAAAAGAAAATGAAGAACACAAAACATTATGTTTGACCATCAGTATGGTTATTTTTGCAAGGACAACAAAGTACACACATAATACCATCATTTAGAGAACAATGAACATCAAAAACATGCTTTTATGAGTATGTGTGTGGTGTACCTTTCTATGCAAACATTTTCCATGTGGATTCGTATAATGTCGTCCATTCTCAGAATAAAAAAAAACCTGAAAAAAAGGACGAACAATGAAAATTATCTCCAAAAAGTCCGAACCGAATAAAACTTTTCCACTCAATTTGAAATCCCAAAATTATATTCATTCAATTCTGAAGAAGCCTCTGCTGCTGCATATCTGTGTGTGCTGTCTGCACTGTGGCATTGTGCAGGGCATCTGCAAATCCTCATCCTCAATCCTTGTGCTGGCATCATATCATCCTTAAACATTATATTATTGTTGTTGAAACTCATTATGAGCCGTCCAAATGCATCCAATGGACTGTCCTACTTTTGCAAACTATGGATAACAAGCCAGGATATGCGGTTATTGTCCATTCTTTCAAGTCTATTTATCATCGCAGACGACAAGGACCGAAACAGACTGAAGCAGGTCGTATGTGTCATTTTGGCTATTTTTATTTTTGTTTGTGATTGTTTGTTGTGCATTCGATAAGCAAAATGCCAGCTCAGGTTGTTGGAATTGCAAGTTCCAATGTTGTGTAAGGAGATTTTAAGGAGATCTTAATAAGAGTCACTTTGTCGTATTGTGGTAATGGTGTTGAATGAACAAAAAAAATTAAAAAAAAAATGAAATGAATAAGTCTATAACTTATCAGCACCACACGGCATAATCCTTGAATACATTCCACGCCAAGGACATAGCAGAAGATACTACTTGTTTTGGTAAAGTTTTCATCCTGTGGCTGTGGTAGAGTGTGGGTGTGAAATTATCTGCTGGGGAAAAGTTTACGTTGGCTCTCTGCTCCGCTCCGGTGCGGTGGTATAGATGATGATCCTTTGTGGATCAGGTTTTTGTTTTTTTTGAGGCAACGGCAATGCGGAGGCTGCAGATTTATAACTAAACCACTGTTTTATTAGGTGAATATACACCTATGCAAGTATATACCTTATACCTGTACATAAATATGGACACATATTTTATCGGTCAGTGTGGAGGTTTTGTAATTCCTTATATATAGTTTATCGGTGTACTCAGATGATTATTATTTGGGTTTCACCAAGCTAAATTTATTTGGCAGGACATCAAGAAACTAGATTTATTAGATATTACTTTTGTACACAAAAGAAAACTTTTGCTGCGATAACAATAATTCTTAAATTTTATGAACGATTTTTCTCGGTAAGATACCTCTTTATGTATACTTAAATATTTTAATTGTTACTTGTTTGAGATATTTTTTATTATTAAAACAATACAAAGCTAAATGGCGCCCTACAATGAAAAATTATAGGAACAGATTAAGTATAAGGACTAAGAGAAATGGAATATTTTGTGGCTTATGATCTTTGGCAGTAACTCGTCCTTATAAGGGTTGTCATTAAAGCATTTTATTGGCATTCCATCGTGTCGTTCTAGTGTCGTTTAACTAAAACTACTATTATACGACACAGCTGTAGAAGAAAATTGGCGTTAAAGGATTGTTGCGAGTTACGGGTATCACGGGGGTATAACTATGGAGTTGGAAAAAGGGCTTTGGCATGCTTGCTCTAGCTCAGCTAAGCTCGACGGATTGGGGCGGTTCCTGCCCTTTTCCAAAACTCCTCCCACTTAGCAAACAAAAATACAACATGCCTATATTAAAGGATATGTAAAGGATAAGGTAGAAGGTATTTAAATGGGAAAATTGGAAAATAAAAGGAATAAGGAAATGCACAAACTCAGCTGCCTATGCCACAAAGTTTTTGTTAGGCATCTTTATGTTTTTTGTCGGGAAAATTGCTCTCTTGTTAAAGCCGCCATCTTGGATTTACTCACACTAGTTTATAATATAAGCAAAAAAAACTTTAAACATAAAAAAATTATTGAAAAACAATGGCAGCACATACAATCTCGTGCTATATCTTTTTTTGAAGCCAGATATCCATTCTTCTATTTAATGTTTAAAAAATTTTATTTTAGTTAATTATTTTAAATTTTATTAAATTTAAATTTTATTAATTATTTTAAATTTTATTATTAATGTTACTATATGTGAGTAGGTAAGTACTTGCGTATAGCATAAACATTTTACGTACATTTCATTTCGCCCACAAAGTCAAATAAGCAATGGTACCAAAACATTTTTCTTAAATTTATCTCTCCCAAGCCCACTGTCAAAGTCAATAAAGTAATTAAGAAATATAACATCTATTTTAGTATGTTTATATTTACTTTAGCTTTGCTCTTTAAACAACAAGAAAAAACAAAAAGTTTTAATAAATAAATTAAGGTAAAACAAACATTTTTCAAGAATTATTTTGAAAACTCGACGAGACACAATTAGCCGAAGGCAACAACCATCAAAGTTGGGCCCAAGGAATCTCGTGTCCATTTTAATTATAATCTGAAAAATGTAATATGAAGGTCCCTTTTTTTCGTTTACCCTCGCTCGTTCGTTTATATTTTGCAGAGCCGAAATTAAGATATACCTGTATCATTCCATTTTTTTTAATTAAAAATAACGGTCATTTCCACAACAAAGGAAACAAAAATTTAGATAAAACCAAGACAAAATATAACTAACATTTTAACCTCTCACTCATTTAAAATGTGTTCATTTGTTAGTATTTGTGTGGCCCTTTCAACAATCAACATCCATAAATTCTTCAAAAGTTACCCAAAACTTCTTATATCATTTTCGTTGGTATATAGGTTCCTACTTTAATTATATTATTATTACTGCTCTGTTTTCTTTAAGTCTTTCTCCTGATGCAATAAGGATATTTTCACTTCCATTCTTTTTTTTTTGTATTTAATTTATTTTCCGTTAGCTCGTAGTCGGTCCGTTCTACCTCATTTCCGGCCGGCAGCTATGGTGCAACACCACACCGCACATACTGGTGGCGGTGGTGGCAACGGCTCGCGGTGTGCGGCGTCGGCGGTATCGTTGTGGCAAGGGCATTTGGTGATGCCTTAAACTATCAGCAAGAGATGAAATTTATTTTCATTTCCATTGTATGAAGCTCATCTTCCTGTGGGACCAAAACCGATCCCTGCCGAGAGTAGATACATTAAAAATGTTTCCTGCTTTTATATATAAATTTTCCTCTCGGTTCCTTGGATTTTTTTTGTGAATGTTCTTTTTTTTTATTTATTTGTCGTATCTTCGTATCCTTGGAGTCCTCCCGATCAATTTGGGGCAAAAAAGTAAGGAGATTCATTCCGGACACGAGTGAAACCACCAGTGGCGGTAGCACATAGCATAGACAAACGACTGTGGCTTAAGTCACCCCAGCACCCGGGAGCAGCGCAGCAGCCAGCAGTACCTACTAAAAGACCAAATGGTGGCTCCATATATCCTCCCACGTCACCTTATTCTCGCTACCGTCGTGCATGCCTGGAGTGCAGTGCAGGGTGGACCTGCTGCACCATGATAAAGTTGAGTAGAAAAGCAACAAAAACAAAAAGAACACAAATAACTTGAAAAAGTTTATTATTTTCGTCGGAATTACAGGTGGTCGCTGGCAGAGAGTTGTGGAGCGCCAGGAAACCAGACTTTTTGTATATGCAACGGGTATCTGTTCGTCCAGAAAAAAGTAGCTATGGAACGTGTCACAGCACTGGTTTACTTGAACCGAAAATAACAATAAAATACGGTTGGTTATTGTAGTCGTAGTTTTTTTTTTTTTGTTTTTTTTTTTTTTGTTTCTGGAAAAGTAATTCGAGTTCTGGCGCCCTCGGGGTCGACTCATAAAATAATCACTGAAATTAAATTGAACTCGAAACAGGATTGATTTCGAACTTATGTGTGGCTAATAGCGGCAGGTTTGATGTGTGTTTTTGTTTTTTTTTTATATTTCCGAAAATAATAAATAGGCAATTCTTTTAAGAGACAATTTATATGCATTTTTCTTTCTGGAAAAAGGGTTTATTTTTCAAATGATTTTTTCTCGAGATTTCGAACAAATATGATTTTTACGATTAAAAAGAAAACAGAACAATATATTTGCTTGTATTTGTTTTATTCGCATAAAAAAACGATATTTACATTATACATATACATAGATTGAGTGGGATCGATTAGTTAAAAATAAGGAAAATTCAATTTAAAGAAAAAGGTTGGCTAGGATAAAATTAACCGTACAAAGTTTCTTTGCAATTACTATTCAAAGAATATATTTTGCTTTTTAAACATTATTTTTGTCATGAATAAAAAAAATAGATTGGGTGGCGCAACAGCTCGTGAATAACTAGGGCGCCTAGTGAAAACAAATCTCAACCATTTCTTTGTGCACGTATCGACAGGAATGGGAGGGACCTACAATTTTATGCCGAATCTGAACGGCTAGACGAGAAGCACTAATTCATGACAAGTGATACTCCTGCAGGATTTGTGAATTCCTCGCAAGAGGCAGTAGCCCTGAATAAAAAAGCTTTTTAGTTTTGAGGTGGACGAGGCTGAGGAGTGGACCCAGACCTCCAGCGTGACAGTCCAACGCACTTACCATTACGGTACGAGAAACTACTTGTTTTTCTCGCAAACGACTTTTAAATAAAATTAGATTTGCTGTTAAAAAACGTAAAATACACTGAAGGAAAAATACAATACAAAATTAGATACGATCATATTTTATTTTAAGTTTTTTAAATGAAGTGGACCATTTTTATTTTTACGTTGAAATAATGTTAATTTGAATACGGAGCATAGTTTAGAACATTTTACATTGCGATCCACATTTTTGACTTTTAAAGTATGCTCAACGTAGTTTCAAAGTATTGCAAACTTAAATAAACCTTAGTTTTGTATTTCGTCGCCTGAGAATTGTTTTGTTCCTTACGCCACTTTTGTCGTTTTTAAGTTAGGGATGGATTGTATGGTAATTTTGTATGCTCTTTCTAAATCGGTGATCCGATTAGCGCTATGTCCCGAGATATCGAACATCGATTTTGTTACATATTCAGCAAAATCAACAGTTTGTAGAATTGTTTTGTGCCATTAACCATTTTTTAGCGTTTGGGACAACTTTTCCATACAATTTACAATTTTTTTGTGAGAATTGTTTTGTTCCACGTGCATATCACGGCGACAAGGTAGAGAAAATACTAAGAAAGTTGATAATTGGTTAGTGCCACGTGCACTTTTGTTAAAGAAATGCTACACTGAGGAAAGGAATCGTTTGCGGCAAACGTAAAAATTGCCCAAACGACTTTTTCGTTTGCCAGCCAGTTTTGACAGTTCGTTTGCAGCAAACTCTTAAATTCGTTTGAGACAAACAATTCATACTGTTGTAGAAAAATTCTATCGTTTGTTTCAAACGAATGTAGTGTTTCTGTCAGACGAATAAAGGTGTTTTGTAAACGTATTTTCTGTTTGTGGCAAACGAATCGTGCTTTTAGCTTTTAGCGAATGGTCAATTGTTAAAGAAGATCAAAGTTGTTGTGACAAATAAATGTGCACGTTTGTTGCAAATAATGACTTGTACGTTTGTCACAATCAATACAGTGACTGCTGGTTTTCCGTTTATTCTGAAATCTGAAATTATATTATTTTAATTGAAAAAAATGTCAAGTTTTACTTACCTGGATTTGAACTGGTATCCTTCCGTGTCGAGAGCGGGCATGAATCTACTGAGCTAATTTGCAACATAAAATTCTCCGGCAAAATGTTAATCAGTTGAAAACTTCACACATTTTCCTTTTATTTAGTTGGGCAGAGAGAAATGTACTGAGTAAACCCTGGTGATACAATTTTTTGAAAATTTCTTGCCAAGGAACTAAACATGATAACCAGAAACGGTTTTTTGCTTTTTGTTCATATATCTTTCGATTTTAAAAATCTATATTATTTTGAAAACAAAAAAAAATATTAAGAAATGTGGCTAAGACCATTTCATGTATTTTAATTAGTTTTGGCAACACTATGACGACTGAAGTATTTAAAATATTGGGTCAGTTTTTGTTTTAAACAATTAGATACAACGTAGATGTGCTCCTAGGACTGAATCAAAACTTTTAAGAAAATCGTTTTGTTTAAGTTTTGTAGTAAAAACTAAACTTATTGCTAATTTAGCAGATAGCACAATATTTGTAGGATTTAAATTTGATGAACACAATTATTGTTTTTATGCGTTGTAAATTAATTATATGTTGATGGAAACCCAACATGAGTTTTAAATAAGTATTCAATGCTTATATTTTTATCATTTAAACTTCATTATGTACAAAAAAAGTTGGGCACCAGCAGGGATCGAACCGGCAACCCTCGGGTCCATCCTATACCTGAGGTAAAATTATCCATTCTCCATTCATATGGATTTAGTACGATACTAAAAAGATAAAAAAGCCAGTTGGTAATTTTAGTTGGTGATTTTAACTTTAGTAAAATGTGAGGGGATAGTACGATGCTAAACTCATACAAAAATTGATTTAACATCTTACTAAATCCTCTAAAATTTTGCGCCGTTATTTTTCAAAATGAACAACGGAGATGTAGGTAATTTGTATTAATTTTTAAAATTGAAGTTTTATTTTGAACGCAATTATTTTAACAATTATTTTTAATGCAAACATTTTTATACTAGCATTTATTTTATTTTTTAATGCAAATATTTTCGAATTTTTACTTTTCTATTTTTTAAAGCAACAAATTTTCAATTTTAAATCGAATTCATTTTATATATATTTATATATTTTCAATTGAAATTGTTTGTACAAGTAGTGCTGAACTTCAGAACAATACCAAATTGATCAAGCAAAACAAGTATTGAAACGTACCCAATAGATACTTGCCCTATAAATTATCTGAAATTGGTTAGATAGTAATTAAACAAATAAAATACTTTTTCCAAATAGGAAATTTATTATTTATATATATATATATATATAGGGAATTTCTTTTAAAGAAACCTAAATTTTTTTCACTTCAAACGCATGAAATGTTTACCACAAGCATTAAGTTAATTTGTAAAAATAAGATTTAAAAATATATATATATATATATGGCGACTGTTGTCATTTTGCTACAAATGAAATACGTTTGCAGGGATTGTATTACATTTCCAGCAAATGTATTACAAATACAGCAAACGAAATTCGTTACCCGCAAACTCAAAAAAAAATATTAATTTTCTCAGTGTATGTATGTGGGACAATGATCGCAAAAAAAAATGTAGTATTGGTTTGTGCCATCTCCATTACAGTTGTGTAGATATTCGACGATTGTATAAAATCAGTTAGTCGTGGCTTAAAGTTGACTGCCAAGGTGAAAGGAAGTGCGATCGCGGATGTTTATGAGTTTTGTTTGTAATGGACACTGTTTCATCTGAACCTGGTTCTGTGGCCAGCGGCATCCTTAAGTATCTGCTTATTTTTCCAATTTATTTAAATAAATGCTGGATATAAAATATATGCATATTTGTTTTTAAATAGATAAAGCATGTTTGATGACGAATTATTATTGCCCAAGAATTTTAGTTCTTCCTCTTCGTCGTCGGGCTATTTTTCAAGTTATTAAAACTTTCTCTGTTATTTCAAGGTAGCACATTCTATGCTAACTATTATTTTTCCGAAAGCAAAAGGTGATGATTCAAGAGCTGATCTAAATTATTCAGCTAACAGTAGTTGTGACAGCAAAATCCCAAGAAGGTCAAAATCAAGTAAACAAATTTGTCAAGAAGGCAGTAAAACTGCTTTAATTTTTTTTGTTTTGTTTGTTTTTATTTTTTTTTTTTTTTTGTAAGAAGAATATTAAAGGTTAATTGCTTATTGGATTTGTTAAATAAAAATTTGATTGAAAAAAGAGATGTAATCGATTTTCTTTCCAAATTTTATCCTCCAACTCCATGCTTTCTTGCCTTTCACATATATATTTGATGAGAATTGCTTTGTGCCATATCCATTTTTTTGTCTTCCACGTGTATAGAAAAAAAAATCATTTTCATAATGTAGGAGGTGGGACACAACTCAAAAAAGTGGACTTTTACGCTAACTAACGTATCTAGTTAACGGCTTGGCAAAACACTTTGAAAATTGGTAGTTGAAATCCTTATAAGAATAACTTCAAGTTAAAAAAAAAATAAAAAAAAAATCCTATCACACAGTTTCGGAGTACGCAGTACGAAAACCTTTAAATGCGTTTTTCTCGAAAAAGTGCCAATGGCGTATGGAACAAACCAATTCTCGGGCGACGATTTGTTAGCTGAATATACACCTTCATCACCGGTCCAGAGGAAAACTATGGGTTCCTCAGTTAATTTTAAGTTTAAAAATGTAAGAGGTAATTTTCTCGTTTTCGCTACCTTTTCGACTTATAACGGTTTATATGTTCTTTGATCTTTTTTCTTTTAACTAGCTCTAACATTTCCAAACTGCATCCGATTCTTGATTTGTTTGTTCTATGCGGGTTATGGTTTCCCCACAATTAAATATTTTACCCATTTTTTTGGCATTTTCAGGTCGTTTTTTTTTTCTTATGTCATTTTTTCCACAAAAACCCCTTATTAAGTGATATTTTTTCTATTTTATTATGAAAGCCCATTTTAATTTCTTAAAAATACTTAACACCTTTTTAACTAAATACGACACTAAGATTTTTTAAAAAAATAAAAAAACAGAAAAAAAGAGAGTTCAAGAAATAATAACAAATTAAAATTAATTCTTTGTTTGTAGTGAGTAACCTACAAAAGGTGTTCGAAAATTCCACCCTACTTCCATTTAGCTTAAACGTAATATTTTATTCGTTTTTATATAAATATTTAATTTTTTTTTTGAATTTTCATTTCATTTTATTTGTTTTTTTTTCAGGTTTTATTTTGTTAAACAATTTTAAGAATTTTTAAGAAAATAAAATAAGCTTTCATAATAAAATAGAAAAGATGCCCCTTAATATGTTTTTTTTGTGGAAAAACTGACAACAAATTCAAAAAAACGACCTAAAAATGCCAAAAAAAGGGTTTGATATTTAATTGTGGGAAAATCGTTGTCCGCATAGAAAAAAATTGTATGGCAAGTATATAATGCTAAAGTTTGTAAATAAAACATAATTTCATTTATTTGTTTATGCTGTGAGAATAATGCATATTAATCAAAATCTATAGGAAAATTAATTACATTCCAAGATTAAATGATAGTGAAGTTTTAGTGCGCGTTTAAATTGTTCACAAATGTATAATTAGACCAAGAGCCCACAGCTGATTTTGGGCTGCGAAAGTGAACCAAACAAAAATTATATAATTCGTAAGGTGTGTTAAGGCTTATAAAAGAAATGCAAGTCTTGGCAGTCTCTGATGGTGGCTTTTAGGTGAGAATTGCAATTTTCGAAAAAATTGACGTAGGTATGCTTAAAGCAGAAATCAAATTATTTAAAAAACAACGGTAATATTAGCTATGCCTTGTTAAATTTTTATGTAAGGCCAGAAATCTCATCTTTCACTACCTTTATAAATAAAGTTCTTTCACTGATTATTTTTTTTGGAAATATTAATGTTTGAACTGTTTCCAAAAAAAATATTTTGAACCTTTTTTTAATTTTTTTTTTTCTTCAAAATTTTGAGTTCAAACATTAATATTTCAAAAACTTATTTTTGAAAGAACTTTATTCAAAAAGGCAATGAAAGAAAAACAGTTAACAGTATTAAATATTACCGTTGTTTTTTAATAATTTTTGTTTTAAGTCAATTTTTTCGAAAATTGCCCCTCCCACATAAAAGTCACCACCAGGGACTGCAAGACTTTCATTTCTTTTATTAGCTTTAACACACCTTTCGACTCATATAATTTTTTTTTTTGGCTCTCTTTCGCACCCCAAAATCTGCTGTGGGATCTTGGTCTAATAATACATTTGTGAACAATTTGAACGCGCACTAGTTAGTTAGTTAATGAATCTTTATTTTTTGTTTAGTTTTTGCTTGTATATACAATATTTGGTTTAAACTTAAGATTAAATGGTTTGCCAAAGGCTGTCTACCAGATTAACATTTTCCTATACATATTTTGAAATATCATTTTTTGAGTTATTTGTAGCTTTTTCTTAAAAATTGCCTTCGATTATCCTGGTTCTAAAACTAAGTGCCGACGCTACATATTTATATAAGACTTCCCATCCAAAATCTCCATTCAAAATAGACAAGACTTCGTTCATCTCCATCACAATTTTGCCGAAGTATCTTACTCGAAATTCTCTTAAAATTGGGCATTTGGCCATAAAATAATACACATCATCTCTTTCTCTAAGGTTACAAAGATCGCATAGAGTTGGCAGGTCGGGTCGATGAGGGATTTAGTTCAGTTTAATTATTTCACCCCTTATTTTAAATATCAAATTTATCATATGAAGCGGAAATCGATTTAAAAGGTATGTATTCTCTTGCAGATTTAAACTGAAATGTCGATAGATCACCCTGTATTGAGACGACTGCGCTTCTGTCATAAATACTTCATATGCACATCGACTCATTCCCTGCAATACTCTTTCAAAGAAGCTCCTTAAGTCCTCGGACTAGTATCCACTTGAATCTGCACACTTTCTCCAACACCTGATCCCAGCTCCTCCCACCTTTTGACTTGATGAAATTATACACCTGAGCACTTGACTAGGTAGCCTGCGCTCTTTCATCTCCAAAACTTTTAATACATAATCAAAATGTAGTTTAAGGGCGTCTAGAAACAATGGCGGTGCAGTTGTTTCCAAATGAAGCATATAATTAGGTGTATTCGACGGCAGTCTAAAAATTCGCTTAAGAAAGTACCTTTGAAACCTTTCTATCTCCTCTGAACTGGAATATCCCCAAACTTGCGCTCCATACAGCAGTATGGCGACAGCGTTGCACGAAATAGCTTAATTTTTGCACTATTTTCAATGAACTTATTTTCAATGCAGCGCCCCCATACTGTTGAAATTGCTCTTTTCGCTTCAGCTAGCTTTAAGTCAAGATGCTTTTTCATGTTAAGGTTTGAGGTAATCAACACACCCAGATACTTGTACTCCCGAACAATTGTAAGATTTTGCCTTTTGTAGTCCAAATTTTCGCTCCGAGCATATCTTCCGCCACCCTTCCTGAAAATCATCATTTTCGATTTGTCGAGGTTAACTGACAGATTCCAAAGATCGCAGTAGTTTCCAAGCCGATTAATCATTCGCTGCATTCCTTCCACAGACTCTCCAAGCAACACTATGTTGTCGGCAAATATGAGACATGGTATCTTCATTCTTCCGAACTCTATTCCTCCTCCGATTGCCTCCACGATGTCATTTATAAAAAGAATAAAGAGTAAGGTACTCAATACACATCCCTGCTTTACTCCCATTTCCGTTGAGAAGTCATTTGAAATAAGTTCGCCATCCCATATATAAGATATGTTGCTTTCATACATTGCTTCTAGTACAGTCACGATTTTTCTTGAGATTCCCATCCTGTAAAGCTAATAAAATAGAGCCTCTCGCGCAATGGAATCAAAAGCGGCCCGAAAATCTACAAAGAAAGCGTAGAGCTCCTTCTTCTTTCTCTTATAACTGTCCGCAATGTTTTTTCTAAAACCGGCTTGGAACTCATTGAGTATTCCATTATTGTTAACCCACTGTGTCAGTCTGTTAAATATCAGCGAACTGAATAACTAAACCGAAGTATTAAGAAATGAAATGCCTCTGTAGTTCTCTGGGTTGTTGAAAGCCCCCTTTGTATGAAGCGGGTATATTATTGCTCTTTTGAAGCTATCTGGAACATCTGCTGTTTCAAATATTCTGTTGAATTCCTCGGTCAATGAAGCCAAAAATTCTGTCGAACAATTTTTATAAAATTCTACTGGTATTCTGTCATTACGCGCACTAAAAATTCACTATCATTTAATCAGAAAATAGAATGTAATTAATTTTCCTATAGATTTTGATTACTATGCATTATACTCAAAGGATAAAACAATTTACAAGAAAGAACAAATCATAGGCAAATAAAAGCTCTTTGCATTTTTTTTTTTTTAATCGCAACATGTGAAACAGTTATTTGTACTTGGTGAAACCAAAAGTTCTTCTACTAATTTGTGGTTGTGAACTACAAAACAGAAAAGTTGGCTTGTAATAAATTTTTAGTTGGTGAAATAGGCCCCTACTCAATTACTTGATAATACAATCACAATAAACTAACAATCCACACATACAAATAAAAAAAATCCGTTGAAAATTAAAGTTCATATAAAAAAGTACGTATACGCCCCAGTGAACATTTTGTTTCACTATCGTTCGTAACAAAATATCACACTACATCTTTGCTAATACACTTTATAAGTATATAAACGCAGTTCTCACAGTTAAGTAATGTACCAACTATTAATACTCTTTGTCATTTGACTTCATTTAGGTTGTGTAATGTTTGTATTCTCTTTTAAATTTACTATATAATTCTCGGAAGCAAGCTTTTCATGTACACGTTACACATCCATCATATAAACCTAATTAAACTAAAGCTCATGGTACACCTTCTAGAACTCAGCAACAGTCAAATGATTTTAAAAGATTCATTATCATGCAGTGTCCATTTCACTAATCACATGCAATTTAGAACAATAAATCAATCGATCAGATTCTTGATTTTCCATAGGAAATCAAAAATATTTTCTAAAGATTCTACCTTCCATTATCCAATTTAAGTCCATGTTGGGTCATATACAAACAAAACCAAATTGATATTCTAAAGTGCAAACCTTCTCATCAAAGTTAAGTTTTATCCCAGAATTTCTCAGTTTGTGTTGTTTATTAATTAAGAATAAACAGAGAAACTCTATACCATGAGTCCATGTCCAACTACATACAATGGTGTATTTGATTCTGAAATTACGTGTCATACTTCAGGGGATGATGATGGAAACTGATATTAGGTCAAAAGTTTCTATACACATCAAACACACATGTTTCCAAGGAAGTATACGACTATAGCTAAACGAATAAATAACCTTTATAAGTTAGCAAAGTTTTTGGTTGAAGATAAAGTTGCCAATTGAAACGTTTATTTGATGTGTCGAGTCGAGAAGAGACAGAAAGCGAGAGTGAGGGGGAATTCTTGTGATGATCATAAGGATTGTATGCCAAAAAAAGATACAAAATATTTCTTCTATGTATTTTTGAAACCAAAAATAAATTTGCTCGAATACAAATAATGACTAAATGTGGCTTTTGTGTGAAATGTGAGAGATTTGATTCTGTGGGTTTACTTGATAAAGATTTAGTTTTGCTAAAGTTTGTTCTTCGTTGTTCGTACAGTTAGCGCAATTAATTAATTAAATGGTATTTGAATAATTTTGTCTGATTTTTGGGTTAACTTAAGAGATTTTGTTAGTTAACTTGGGATAATTTCTTTGGAAACGAATACAATTTAATGGGAAAAGTTTACCTATATAATTTGTATAGGTATATAATATGAGTAAAGTTTAAGGATAACCACTTGAAATTTGGTGATAATGGTTGTTATAAGGTGAGTCTTAGAATCAATTATGAAATAAGTATTTAATTAAATTAAAAGACTAACAAGAATGAGGATAGGGAAATTCTAGGAAAGGTAGATCATTTCAACAAACCACTGAAGGTTTATTATATAGAGACAACTTTATGTGGTTTTATGTGTTTGGAATTTCAACTACAATAATACCTTTTTGAAGATTGATTTTAAATTGGTTTTAAATAAAAAAAATCATTAATTTAAGATGATAGAAAAATCCATAATAATGGATTCTTATCATTTATCAAGCACAAACACATACCTATTTGTACTTGTTTGCTTTTAATAACTTTCATTAATTAGAGATTTAATGGCCGCAATTTATAAAAGATCACGTGAGTACAATTTGGTGTTACATTTTATCTAAAAACTTCTTTTTCTCATGCAGTGGAAAATTGCACTGATATTTTAACTGATTTTTTTTTAATTTAGTTTAGGAAACATTTTTTAGGCACCTGTGAAAACATTGGCCATAAATATAATAATTTTGTTTTCTCAAGTTCATGAGGTAAGTAAATTCAACATGCAACACGACACAATACAATTTTCGTGAAAGGCAATATCATGGACACTTAAATTTTGTTGATGAAATGTTTTATTTAATTTATATACCTTTAAAAAAACACCCTTTATTATGTGTTAAATTTTGTATTCCGACTAACAGAATTTTTAAATAGAACAAAATTTATGAAACTGAATGAAGATAAGAAGATACGACAGGCCACTGTTGGAAAAAGGCTTAATATTGTACTGAATTCAGTACTATTTGATTTTCTCAGTACGTAAGTACATCTTTGTTAATTTCAGTACTATTTTGAATTGTTTGTACACAATTTATTTATTCCTTTAATTAAGTTTCTCTTATCTTCACTAGAAATAGTGGCACAAATCTTTACATAGTTTTGGAGAAAGTAAGATTATTGTGCTTGATATTTCAAAAGAATTTGATAGAGTTTTGCATCAAGCTCCCTTTTCGAAAATGCGTACATTTGGTATCGATGAATATCGTCTTCGTTGGATTAGAAACTATTTGACGGTTTTGAATCTACAAAATAAATGCTGGTGTGACTCAGGGCTCCGTTTTGTCTCCCACGTCCCACCCTTTTTCTTATATTCATAAAAGATCTTTTAACTAAAACTTGTAATCCATTAAATTGTTTTGCTGACGACAGAACACTCAGCATTTCATACTCGTTTCTAGATTAAAATCCATGTCCTTCGGGTGTGGAACTTCAACGGCAGCGTATGATAAGCTCATTAAATTCTGATCTCGACAGAATTGTCCAATGGGGAATCAAAAACCGTGTAGAATTAATAGCCCAGTCGAATAATTGTACAAAAATAAAAAATTCTAAAAAGCAACAAATTAGACATTATTTTTTTTTCTCAATTCTTCTCCTTCTAGGAACGCCCATCAGTTTACCCGTGAGCCCGAATTCGGACGTACTATTAAGTACAGAGATTCTTGCTTTAGTCACAACACGAATGTGGAATGCTCTTTCCAGCCCAATTTTCAACTGTGATCTTCAGATATTCAACACCAATGTGCATCGGTATCTCCTTTCAAATCTCTTCCCTCCTACCTAATCGCTCTGGCTGTGTGTAACATTCTAAACGGAGTCAAGTCACAACCTCTAAGAGGGCCAGTTTTTCAGTGCAAGGTTAAAGTTAAACTCGAGTTAAATCACCAAATTTGATGAGCTAACTCAAACAAATTTTTTGATATTTTGTCTTCCGTGCTTATAAAAGGCTAAACTACATAGACCTACTTTTGACAAAATGTACAAAAGTGAGAAATAAGTATCTATGGTGAAGACACCTGCTTGCAAAAAAATTGAAAATTGTGTATGGTGGCTTTATTTATATGTGTGAACAATTTTCGTATGTTTTTTTTTTTTCAAGCAGAATTTTTCAGAGAACATTTTAAATTCTCACTTTTGTACTTTTGGCAAAAAGTAGGTCTATGTAGTTCAGCCTTAAGACATTCGCCATTCTTCCTCAGTTTATGTTTTTTTTTTTTGTTTGTTCTTTTTAATAAATACATTCTGTTTTTAATTGTTTCTGTTTTTTGTGCTTTTATAATAAATAAATTTTGTTTTTCATTTTGAGTGTTTATTTACTTTTATCAATTTAAAAGAGCCCAGTACTATTTGGTCTTTTTCAGTACTATTTTATTTCAGCGTTCAGTACAATCGAAAAAAAGTCGATTTCCATCACTGCGACATGCCTTTAAATCAAATTTAATATAACAAAAAATATTACCCGGATAAAGCCTACAGACATGTCTGGTCATAAAATATAGTAACCTCCCTTTACTGGATAAAAAAAGATTGTCTATAAATTTTATATCTATATGCTATGTTCAAATATCGTCCGGTGGCGTGCGGGGATGACTTGGCGGAGTTTTTATAGCTCTAAACATATTTTTGCGGTTTATTGAATCTAAGTAGAAAAATAATTTATGAAGAAGTTATTTTAATTAAGGAAACATCCTGACGAGACTTTGATTAAATTTTATGAAGGGCGTTACGATAGGAAATAAAAACATACAAACAAGTTACTTCTTCTTCATTTTACCGGCGATTGTCATGATCTCGAGGGGGACCACAACTCTCCCACTCACCTGCTTCGCCTAAGGTTCCACTTGTGGGGAAGCGGGATTGACCTCAGAAAACGTCGACAGGCCTCCCGGTTTTGGATTGTTGCATGTCTGAAACCAACTAAATGGAGGTGTTGTTGCATTTGTTTGGAACGTCTTGTGCTATTGCCTTTTGAACTGAGTTATTATGGCATCTTCATTCAAACAAGTTACTAAGCTTATCTAATAACATTTTAACTATAGCCTTGTTTTAGTGAGAGTGCATAATTTGTTTTGAAAATTCGTAAGAAAATTCGAAAAAATATTTTCATGGTTTTATACATATACTAGCTGACCCGACGAACTTCGTTCCGCCTAAATTTCATCAATGTAATGAAAATAATAATTTCCAGCTTGCGCAATGCTGTTTCAATTTAAATGATTGTACCCATTTCTGAATATTGTCGTTGTCAGGACTAGTGGTTGCTGTCTATTTATGCTGCTTTACATACTTCCCTGCATTGAATAGGTCAATTCAACTGTGTTCTCATACGTTGACATCGTGCTGTGTTCGAATTTGTGGAACTGGTGTAGAATAAGGAGCTGATGTCACTCTCTTCCGAAGTTTGCAAATAATTGTAATTCCAAAGCTCATTGATAGAAGAAGAGTAACATAGCTAACGAAATGATGATGAATGCTTTTGGAGAATACTGCGTCTTTCAGCTTGAGGAGAAGAAAATCACCTGATATCTAAATCATTACACCACCGAAACGTTGTTTATCACTTTGTAAATCTTTCAACTTGCGATTCAGGGCTTTCAATGCACGTTCGTGAGCCATTGTGCACGCGTTCCAGATGACAATTTTCCAGTGCTGGAATTCTTACGTCATTGCAGAGTTCATTGAAATGTTTCATATATGAGTCATTCCATATAAAAACGTCTAATCGAAAAGCCATCGCATTTTTGATTTTTTTCAAACTTTGTGGGAATCATCTCTAGGTTCCGAAAGATGGAAATCCAGCTGGATTTAATTTTCGCATTCACTCAATAATATTTTTAAAGATATCAATACGTTTTAGGTGTCATTTTAAAGATAAAAAAATGTTTTAATTTACAAAATCATAGCCGAACAGTATTAAACACGGTGCTAAATAAACATGTGTTTTACTGTTTTTTCTTGATTTTTAACTGACTGCCGTTTTCCGACTGTTAAATTTAACGCGCTAATATTTCTCAAATACTAAGAACACATATTTTCAAAGAAACAAAACTAAAAATTGACTCATTTTTCTCACCCTTTATATAAAATATAGCTGCTTTAAAAATCCATATTTTGAAAAATTGCATTTTTAAGGCCATAATATCACTATGTTTGACAAAAAAAATATCGAGATGAATTTTTAGCATTACTTAGCTTGTAGTTTCAACTTTAATTTCTGGAAATTTTGTTTTGTTATTTAAAAAAAAAAAATAAATTCAGAATATTGCTTAAAACGGTTCTCAAATTCTAGTATCGCTTTAGTTATTATTTGAAAAATAGTGCTTTCTTCTAACCAGTGCGCTCACACACTATGGTCGCAAATAACAAAACTTCCAGAAATTAAAGCTGAAACTACAAGCTAAGTAATGTTAAAAATTTCATCTCGATATTTTTTGTCAAACATAGTGATATAATGGCCTTAAAAATGCAATTTTTCAAAATATGGATTTTTAAAGCAGCGATATTTTATGTAAAGGGTGAGAAAAATGAGCCCATTTTTGGTTTTGTTTCTTTGAAAATATGTGTTCTAAGCTTAGAAGAAGAAATAGAGGAAGAGGTATTTGTCACATATACAATGTACGTGAGTGAAGCAATTTTTGAGAACCAGAACTGTCAAATCGTTAGCGTGTGATTAGAAAAAACAAAGAAAAAAAAATTGGTACAAATTAAAACCCAAATTAATATAACAATTACTTTGAAAAAACAAATAATTTAAAGTGCATTAATTAGACATTGTGGTGATCTTCTTATAAATTCAAAAAAAATTCAAAACATGAAGTGCTCTTTGTTCAGGGGTGTGGAAATCAACAAAACAAGGTGGATAAAAGCTTTTCCTTTCACAGGTGAATTTTATTATATTTTTCTCAAAAAAAGTGCTGTAAAGTTTTTGTCTTTAGATTGATGAACTATTAAACAATATATTTAGAATGGGTTACACTTTAAATTAAGTCAAGAATATTATAATTTAGTTGAAAATGTGCACATAATTTGTGTGTTAGAATTTAAGAACCAGAAATGTCAAACTGAAATTCTTGTTCACAGGGGTGCATGAGATAATATTGGAGGTGTAAAGGCGCAACTATCTGTTAAGCGCCCTTCTTATGAGAAAATTATTTTTTGTTATTAAATCGATTTTTTACGTTTTAAGTTAGTAATAAGATATCTATTTGTTCCGTCGCCAACTTATTAGTTCATGATTCAATATTAATTTGTCTGTTCAGTAAGGTGTCTATCAGTTCATATTTGGTTGTTCATGGTTCATGTTTAAAGTTTAATCAATTATAAATAATATGTTCTTCGATAGTTAATTAATCTACATATATACAAACAGTTAACAGCACTTGCTTTGAGACAAATTTAATAAAACTCACTTGTAAGAGGAAATGCTCTTACCACACTTACTGTTTTTTTTTTTGTTGATTGCTAAATAACTACAATGTCTATTTTGTTCGCTTGAAAAGGTTTGTCTTTTCAAAGTTTTTTTTTTATATATATGTGCGTCTTAATTTGTAACACTTTTTTATTGTTCTTCACACTAGCGATTTGACATTTCAGATTGACAAATTGCTTCACGCACGTACTCTTTCTCTTTTTTTTAGAACATTCCACTAAAACAACTCCGGAAAATAACAAAAATGACTATTCTGATGGCGCCCTAGTGAGCTGCCTTCAAAGAGCACTCCGTCCCTGCTGTAATGCATTTGTGTTTGTGAGACCTCACACCATTTTAAAAACTGCTTCACTTTTTTCCAACATGGACAGTTGCTCTATTTCATCTTCTTATGTTCTAAGTATTTGAGAAATATTAGCGCGTTAAATTTAACAGTCGGCAAACGGGAGGCAGTTAAAATCAAGAAAAAACAGTAAAAAACACGTTTTTTTAGCAGTGTGGTTGATACTGTTTGGCTATGATTTTGTAAATTAAAACATTTTTTTCAAAAACAACGGGTTTTTATCTTTAAAATGACACCTCAAACGTATTGATATCTTTAAAAATATCATTTCTAAAAATAAAATAAAAAAAAACATTAAAATGATGATTTTTAAATTTTTCAATGGAGGTAGAGGGGAAACGGTGAATGCGAAAATTAAATCCAGCTTGATTTCCATCTCTTGGAACCTAGAGATGGTTCCCACAAAGTTTGAAAAAAATCAAAAATGCGATGGCTTTTCGATTAGACGTTTTCATATGGAATGACTCATATAGGATCCACTTGCAGCTTCAATGGAAATTTGGATATTTCAATGCAGAATTAGCTATTCGACCGCCTTCCAACAACATATCCGCTATTCCAAATACTTTGAACAAAATGAAAATTTAAAAAAATTTATTACATTTTATTTTATCTGACCGCACGCAATAGCAAGTCCAATTCAATTTGAATGACGAAACGAACAGGACACCTTTTATTCCTTCCTTGGGCCAACACGAACCAATCAATCCCAAAATCGTGAACATCGAACGATCCTTTCTGGTGTTACGCCCCAAAATCAGGATCTTCACGTTCCAGTTTTTCTTGAAATTTTTAGGGATTTTCCTCCAGTACACAAATAATTTTTAAATTTTCATTTTCATTATTTTTTGAAAATTGTTTTGAAGAATGTTCTCTTTGACGGCATTATGAACTATGAGTAGGGGAGAGTGGGGGGCAAAAAGCACCAACAAGTTTTTCAGCTTTTTCCTTAACTCTATCTTATTTGATAAGAACATTTTAAGAACCTACTTTGGAAGCTCTACCCATAGGCATTACGCACAGTTAAGTTGATTTTATTTTTTAACATTAAACAACGAAAAAATACAATGAGAATTTTAAAAAACATAAATTTTGTAAAAGGCACGACAACGGCAATGTCGGTTTTATAAATGCATAATTTTATTTGATTCTGTTGGAATAATAATGGCAACAAATCAAATTGAAATACTCCTTGTGGGACTTTTTTCCTTTGACAATTTTTAAATCAGTTTTCATTTCATATCATTCTCATTGCAACGATAATATTTTTACTGTTTTGATTATAGTTTCTTTTTCGTTAAGTTGTCAATTTTTTTGCTCACATCTTGATTAAGTAGTTTTTCTTGCTGCCCTCCTCGCTACTTTATTTTTTCCATCAAATTAAAGCTACATACTAGATGTTAAAAACAAGTTCATGTGGCCCAGTCGCACATTTTTTTTGTCAAATGAAGCCAGAGATACAGTGATTACTGTACTTTCAGTTATTATAACCGTTGTCCTCTACTATTCCTCTATGTATTAAAAAGTGCCACCAAAACATGAATGCTTCTTTGTTCTTATTTCACTTATTGTATCTTTCTTGTTTTTGCTTTTACCTTATTGTAAACTAATTTTTCAATAATTTTAACAAAATGCCTGTGAGACCTAATGAATTAAGCTAGAAGCAATAAAAGTCAAGAAAGAAATCTTTGTTGGCACAGTGGATTGAAAACAATAGCATTAATAATAATTGAAAAACATAAACAGAAAACTAGGTGGGTATTTTGAATGAAATAATTTCAAGATTTCCTCATTTCAGTTAATTTATAAGAGTCATTTTTATAAAGCTCAATTATCCTTTCAGATCTACCTACACTGTTGTTTTTATTTTTCAATGTAGGTAGTTTGTTTTTGAAGAGTTGTTATAGTTTATTTGTTTGCGTAGGTACATGTAATAAAGGGTGGTCCAACGAAAACGCACCATGTTAATTGTAAAAAAAAAAAACAAAAAGTTTTCAGAGAATTATCTTAATATTTTTTATTATGATAGAAGGATCTATGAAAATAATGTGTGAAACAAAATATCGGCCAAATGCTCGCCACGGCTTCGGTGGCATACCTCTATCCGATGGTCCATATTTTCAATGACTCTGAGACATAATTTAGGTTCAATGTCGTTAATGTGCCGAATTATCCCATCATTTAGGTCTTGAATTGTTCTTTGTTTATTGAGATACATTTCTTTTTTTAAATATCCCCAAGGAAAGAAGTCCAACGGTGTCAAATCACATGATCGTGGCGGCCAATTATTACCACCACGACACGCGACGTGAGATAACACGACCATTGAATTTTTCGCGCAAAAGAGCCATTGTTTCTTTAGCTGTTTGGCAATTGGCACCAACCTGTTGGAAGCACATATCATTCAGGTCCATGTCCTCAATTTCTGGCCACAAGAAGTCCGTTATCATCTCGCGATAGCGAACGCCATTCACGCGTAACTGCTTGGCCGACTTCATTTTCGAAGAAGTATGGCCCGATGTTGCCGCCAGCCCATAAGCCGCACAGTCACTCTTTGTAAATGCATCCGCTTTTCTACAATCACTCATGGATTCTCATTTGCCAAATGCGGCAATTCTGCTTGTTGTAACGAATCCACTCAGGTGAAAGTGTGCCTCGTCGCTTAAGATGGTTTTGGACGAAATGTGTTTTGATTTGAACGCCCATTTTCGTAAAAGGCTTCAACACTCTTAACGCGCTGCTCAATAATGTACCTCTCCATGACTCCATGGTTAAATTAGTCAAACACTAAAACAAATAAATGTCAAATTAAGTTGGGCAAGGAAATTGACGTTAAGGTGTGACTCCAAATTAACATCGTGCATTACGGTTGGACTACCCTTTATTAAGCCAAAAGCGTTCATGTATTTACCTACATAACAATAGCTTTCCTCAGTTTTATCAATTTATCCGTGCAATTTGTTATGGATAAAGATTGATTCAGAATAAATATAACAAGTTATAGTAAGAAAAAACATAAGACAAAACGCACAAAGAAAATGTATAAACAAGAGATAGCATATTAAACAATAAATAACAAAATAAACACAAACTTCATTATAAGTAATTAAATCATTTATCAATACACAACATTACTTCCGTGTTTCTGATTCCTTTTTTTCATTTTAATTACACTTTTTCCTCTTCAAGATTTACACAGAACAAGTCAGTTCGCCGCTCATAGACAAATAAGAATGAAACTAAAAATAAAACTTATCTACCTACAAAATTATTGTTTCATTTCATTCTGTTTATTTTTGCGTCTTTTGTCAAGGATAAAATAATTATTCATCCATTCCTATAAGAACCACTTAAGATTTACAAATCAAATTTCACCACAATACCACGCCACCACTGTGTCTTGCTTCTCCGCACATTATTCTATTCTTACTAACTAAATAATGAGACTATCACTGTTATAATGATAAAACGGCAAAATCTTCCAGAAGAAAACCAATATTTGAATACAAACTAAAACATCATCCGTAAAGCGTGTTCATCAAATTATTTAAACGGAAGGACAAAAGCGAAAAACATCACTTAATGAAAATTCTCCAAAGAAACCAATGCCACTGCCAACGCAACACAACGTTTTGAATTAATTACATATCCGTTTACTTCCATAGTGTATATGTATAGGTATATGTGTATACCTATACACAGAACACAGATATCAAGGATCTTAGTTACTTTTGGCTTAATATTCTCGAAACAAAGTCAAACAAATGTATACAATTAAAATATATTTCCGAGGATTCTTATTTCTTTTTATTTTCTTGTATTTTGCCCTCGTTTATTTTGTCTTCCTATCTATTTGTGTTTTTTTTTTTAACAAAAAAATAGAATTCATTAGCAAACGCTTTAGTCCAATAGTCTATGATGCGACAGGAAGAAAGACAATTCCTGGACATCCTTATTATTTTGGTTTACAAGATTTGCATTCGTTGAATATGTAAAAGAGAGCGTGGGGTTTCCTTTGCAAGAAATTTAATAGATACAGGCAGTCTATTGCAAGTTAATCAATTTCTCCTTTAAAGTTGGATCTTCTCTTGGTTGTGGTACCTTTACCGGACGTTAGACTTTCAAATTTACATGGGAAAGGTACCTAGTCGAAGTTATTTTATCCCCTTTCAAAGGATACCACTCTGCCATTTTCTTACCGCCCTCATGTATATCAAAAGTTTCTGTGCAGGAAAATTGACGTGAACGTAACTCCAAATCATCGGTAATAACATAAAGGTTAGCATAAGAAATCTGTCTTCACTTCAGTCCATATGCCACAGGACAGAATGCTAAAAACACACACACGACCACAAACCCACACTCATACTTACACTCACACACTCGTCCCCATACAAAGCATGAACGAAATATTTTCCATAAGTTTGTGGAAGAAATAATTTAGGAAACCATATCTAAGTCGCTCTCAAAGGACTTGTGCCGCATAGATTGGTTGCGAAAATTCCTTGAAATCACACATGAACAAAAATAAAAAATGGGCAGGACTGGATCGCACAAAACTTGTTCTCGTAGCTTACAACTTTAACGTAGCTTAAAATTTACAATGTGCATATGTATTGGTTCCATAACATTATGATATCTTAAAAAAAAGTTTTAAAAACAATTTAAAACATAAATTAGTACTAAAAATTACTATACATTACTATAAATTTGTTATTTTAATAGCTAAAACAGAAGGAGCTTAAAAATAAGTATGCCTTCTGATTTGTTTAATAAATATGAATTTATGAGTTTTTTTTTAAATTAATTTTTTATATATAAAAATTCTTGAACATTTTTAAAAACAAAATTTGGTATGCCAACTTTTAGTAATTAATAAAATACAACTTAGCACAAAATTAAAAAAATATTTATTAGGCCGTTTTCAATATATTGAATTTTCAAAAAAAAAATTCAATATTTTTATTAAAAAATCCAAAAATTATTTTTTCGAAAATTTGTTTATGCAAAATTGTTTGAATTTGGATGCAGCTCTTACATAAACATTTTGGTTGAAATCGGCGTAGCCGTTCACGAGAAATTTCAGAACCAAAAAATCGGTTCTATTATTGGTACATTTTTTTTTATCAAAATATTGACCATACTTTTAATACATACGTCGTTTTATCAAAATTCTTGGAGAAATTATCGGAAAAATAAGTTTTTTCATAACGGTTTTTCAACATTTATATAGATGGTCTTGTTATTTTTGAATTTAGAAACATGATATTTTCAAATATTCTACAACATAATAAAAAAAAAATATTTCGCACTTAGTTTTAAATATAGAGCAAGTCGTTTTGAAAATATTTTGGTTCACAAAAATGTTTATACTTTTAAGAAGATTTAACATACAAAATTGAAAACTTTCAACTTAACTGTTTTCGAGAAATCATAAACCAAAAAAATGGTTGTGCTGAAGGTACCAAGAAAAAAACTTATTTTGAAAATGAAAAAAATTATTAAAAATTATTTAAATTATTTGAATTTTTTTGTTAATAAAATCCTCGAATCCGTTTTTGGAAAAATATTATTTACCTTTTTGGCGAAAAAATATTGTATGGCAGGTACCGTTATTTTTGGTCACAATAAAAATTTAATAAAAACGTGTAGGCATATTAGTCAAAAAACATTATGTACCAAGTTTGAAGAAAATCCCTCGAACCGTTTAAACTGTTGGGGCGAGGAAAAACAGACAGACAGAATTGCGAGACCAACTTTTTTCACGTTCTCTATCATCGTTATGTGACGGAAAATTATTTTCTCGAGTTCGATTTTTGCACGAATCCTTAATTTGCCCTATACTACGTATATGTATAACGCAAGTAAAAATAAAAAAAAAAGAATGAACAGAGAGACATCCTTCAGGCTCTTGCCTTTGACATGTACTCAGGGTGACCCAAAGGGGCTATGAACACGAAGCGGTAAAGACGAATAATGTGCACTTTTCTCATACCTTCCCATCAAGCTACCTTTAACATTTAAACGCACAGGAATTCTGCTACTCAACTTCAGCTGATGGAGTGTATGTACATAGATGGTTGTATGTGTGAGTGTTTGGGTGGTATCAAAGGCATTTTATCAAATGGAAAATTTCTTCCGCCTAGGTACCTACCTACTCAATTTAGATTTATATAGAAAAGTAAGTCACTTGGAAACGAGCGCTTCAGGATTTCCAAAAACTTCTTACTGCAAATTGGACGACTTACAAAGGAGTCGGTAGAAGTACCTAACCTATTCATATTTTTTTTTTTCAATCAAAATTTAATTTGCAGACTATTTATAGCTATTATCAGTTCAACAGAATAAAATTAAATGCACGCCTTGATTGCACGAACTTGATCTTAAGGTTCAGAGGTATAGTATGACCAAGCATTGTAAACATTTGGGAAAAGTGTGACAAAAGTCACAACTAAGTACTTAAAAAATTGGTTTGATTAAAATTTGTTTCTTAGTACAAAACTAAGGCACCTATTATGAATCGCGAGTCGCAAGAAATAATAGGCGAATCTGACTTTTGGCACTACCGTTTATGGCTCACCTAAGTGTATTCGGCTAAAAAGTCAAAAATGTGTTGAAATGAGATGTTGCTCTATACGAACGTCGCAGTTTGCTATTCTTAAAACCACGACATATTGGATTTTAAAAACGTTCGACTTGAGTCGAACGTTCGACTCGCGAGTCATAATAGGGCCCTAATTCTTGCCCTAAAGAGTAAATTAAATTAAAGTTAACAACTGGATTTAACATTCTTCATTTGATGCGGTGAAACTTTTAAATTTAATTCCATTGACATCCACAGAATTCAGTCCTGGCCTCCTTCAACAAGTACAGTCTCTTCGCACTTATCCCAATCGATCGTAAGGCGATGTCATCCCCACTCACTTATTTTTCCTTCTAAAGAGCGAATCATGTTAAGCGGTTTTCCAGAATCAACCGTAGAACAATTAAACCCAAATCGTTTATTGTATCCGATTTGCACAGTGAATTTCAATATATTCTGAGCCTTCAAATGGCAACGCCATCGTCGCGTCGTCCTCATCAGGCGATATCCTTTTCGACACTCAAAACATTGATTCTCGGATATTCTGATTTCTAGATATGTGGGGAAAGCATGCATGTAGAATGTAGATATATTTATAAAGTGTGGTTCTTCTGATGACTAGATACAACAACTACTACGCTTTACTAACTGTCAGTCAGATGGGATTATAGAGTGTGTTTTAAGGAAAACTTGAACGAATTAATTAAACTCTACGAGTACATCACACTCACTCACATATTTTTGTCGGCCTTGCGATCAGAAAGAAACAACAGCGAAATGGCGGCGCTGCTGCGGAGTTGACGTGCAGAATGAAATGAATGAATGAATATTTTTGTGCATATATCCTTTTTGGTCCTAATAGACAAGGAGTATACATATTTCAGTCATGTCATTGCAAAAATTTGTGAACCATTTGAAAGAGCTTGAACATTTCTCACGCGCGCATGCAGAAGAACAACTACATATATTTATGGGATTTGGTGTGCCGAACAAAAGTCCTGCAGAACTTCAATTTCAAATGACATTATATCGATCTGAATCATTGTTGTTGTTTTTTTGTGATGCGCTGCGAGGTGTGCGAGGGTTTTAGTTCAAAATGAGTAAGTTGTGCCATGGAAAATTGTCCATCTGGACTCTCAAGAAGTGTGCAATGAATTTAAACTAGAAACTATAATAGAGCTTCTGCTATAAAGGTACTCTATTGAATTTAAAATTAGATTTTTGAATTGGATCATTTGAATTAGGTGGGGGAAATAATGATTATTATGTTTTTCGAAATAAATATATTTGCATAAAATCGTGCTATAAATACACACATATGTATTCATATTAGTAGCGATGGGTATTAATGACATATGCAAACAGATGAATTATTTCCAGTTTATAAACAATTTTAGAATGTTTGTAAATAAAGCAATTGTTTTAAGAATCCAACAGCATGAATTTATTGATTTTCTAAAACAGCATCCTTTTTCAATTTGATTCAATCTAAAAATGCATTTTATGGATAGTACGATAACCTTGGCGCCAAATATTGATTTTGGGCGACATACCTCACTATTTATACGCCACGCCGCCGGAATGCTGGATGCTAGCATACTATATTTATGTAAGCAAGCAAAAAAATCTAATAAAAAAGTACTTTTAGTAATTTTCAATTTTCTCAAAAACTAGAAGACATAAAACCATTCGCTTTTCTGTGTTCGATTCATAATTGATATAAGCATTGACCACTAAAAGCCAATTTAGTACTTCATTGATCTAAACTTTTTTTTTTCATTTTGTTTATCGCCTTGGCGATAAGTCATAAATAGCTAGCAAGGGTTAGCAAAGGCTAGAACAAGGGCCTTGGCGATTATGAAACCTAATGCCTTGCCATCAAGCAAAAAAAAAATTGGCTTATGGACTTGATCCCGCAATCTTCTGCTTGCCAGTCCAATGTGCTACCCACTGGGCTAACTCGCTATAAAAAAATTTCAATGTTGAAAGTTAGAAAATTTCATAAACACTTACCGTACCATATTGCATAACAAAAACATACAGAATAGAACAGGACTTTATGTACTTGATTTTTAAGTAGAACGACTTGGAGCAGCTTTTTCCTAACTGAACAATCCTATAGTATACAGAAACAGATGTCGGATACCCACAGTAAAATGTGTGATATGAAAAAAAAGACAAAGGAAAGAGAGAAAAAAGTGTTGTATGATACTGAAATTGCATGGTGCTTATAAAATTGTTGGTGTACAAGAGACATTCCTAATGAAGTACCTAAACAGATCAAACTTCTTTTTATCTTTTTATTGTTAATCAATTATTTGCGACAGTCAGCACGGATTCGTCCAAAATAAATCAACTATAACAAATCTCTTTCATTTCACTTCCTTTTGTCTTGATTCTTTTGAAGATAGGAAACAAGAAGACGGTGTGTTTACGGATTTTAGTAAGGACTTCGATAAATTATGTCATAAAACGTTAACCCATAAACTAAAGGCCTTAGGATTTAATGAAAGTTTTTTAACGTGGATTTCGTCTTATTTAGGCAATAGAAGCTATAGTGGTACATTTAGGAATGAACATTCTACTCAATTTTTCGTCAACTCTGGTGTCCCGCAAGGAAGCCATTTAGGTCCCTTATTGTTTATTTTATATGTTAATGACTAAACCTCGATTCTAATTTATGCCGATGATATTAAAATCTTCAAAATTATAAGTTCAATAAACGACTGTTCACTGCTTCAAGAAGACCTATATAGGTTTAGGGAATGGTGTAACAAAAACCGACTTCTGTTAAGCATAGACAAATGCAAAACCATGTGTTTTACACACAAACAAAAAATTATAACTTATAATTATTAATTCTTCTCCTTAGTGCAAACTTTCCGTTTTCTCCGATCTAGGTATTATACTTGACACTAAATTAACTTTTACAGACCACTATAACTTTATAATTAAAAAAAGCCAATATAATTCAAGGTTTCATAAAACGATTTTCTCGTGACTTCCGTGACCCTTACGTCCTCAAACTTCTTTATATATCTTTCGTAAGGCCAATACTTGAACACGGCTGCGTAGTTTGGGCACCTTACTATACAATTCATATAAGTAGACTTGAACGTATCCAGAAAGGGTTCATGCGTTTTTGTCTTCGTCTTCTTCCGTGGTCCCCAAGATCCGCACTTCCTCCTTATACTCATAGACTCATGCTTATAAATCTTCCCTCACCGTTAGAACACAGACAGTATCTCCAGCTTTGTTTCATTATTAAATTAATCAATGGATCAATAAATTCCCCATCAGCCTTATGTCGTTTAAATTTCAGCTACAGTCTAACTAGCATAAGAACACAATTGCCACCACGTCCGATATTCAGCAGAACAAACTATGGTGTGAATAGTCCTTTAAATCAATTGATATCAGTCTTCAATAATTATTATTATTTAATTACTTCTATAAACGACAATTTTAAAAGTAAAAAATTTAAAGAAAACTTTTTCAACATTTCATTGTAGTTATACTTGTATTTATATTGTAGGTAATATTAAGTGTATTAAAACTGTATTTAAATAGTTATAAGTTCTAACGTTAGTTAATTAACGGATTAATAAATAATGCACATTTTTGACAAGTTTAACAAGTTCTTACTAGTATTTGAAAGGTGTTCCTCGTTTAAATACTTGGTACTGAAATCTAGCTAGGGCTTGCCAAGTATCTGATAAGTTTTCCTCGTCTAGATTTTCCATACTGAAAACTTTCTAGGGCCTTGCCCAAACTAGACAGAAACTTTATTCCCTATTTTTTCAATTTTATTAATACACTAATTTCAATGCTTTTATATTGTACAAAAAATGTCAAACAAAGATGATTTAAAATTGTTAAAAATAAAACTTACTTACTGCTACTAGGTACTATCAATATTCCTTAGTGTTAATCTGAAAGCAAATATTTTCCATGTTTTTTAAAAGTTTTAAGACTGTTTTTGGCAACGATCTGAATTTAGTTTTTCGTGGTATTTTAAAGTGGTTAGCAAAATGACAATACAAATCTATCAAAATATAATTATTTTACATAATATCCGTGTTTTTTGAGAGAGTGTATAGCAACTGAACTCAGCAACATTTTCAAACGGAAACCACAAACAGAATTCTCTATAAATAATTTGTTTTGTTAGTGTTTTGCGTGGTTAATATTATGCTGACTTGCTATTCACTCTCTCAAAATACACGACTAATATAAATATATTGTAATTAGTTATTCAGTATAGTAAGGCAATCTTTGAAGCTAGGAGAAAAATCTTGTATGATGCGGTTATATAGAATAAGGAAACTATAAATGTTTATTCGTGCAAATTAAACCGTAGTCTACTGCAAGGAAGCAGTAGTTCTAAGAATATTTACCTATACACATTTGACAGTTTATTTAGTATAAAGGAATTCTTCAAGGCAACAAATTATTTAAACACATGTACTTGATGACACAAGATGAACATACTGAATGTTCATCTTCGAAATTGACGTTCTTTCAATAGAAATTTATGTGGCACATTCCTTGGGAAAATATGCTTTGTAAATTTTTAAGCCTTTAAAAAAGCCACAAATATGGTTTGTAAGGAAATAACATACTTTATGCCTATACAATTTAAAGCTTTCTGCCCGTAAAAAGCCAAGTTATTTATTATATGTATATCAACCGAAATTAAATTTATTCATAATTAATCTTTTTTCTTATTAAAAATTAAAATCAATGTTTTTGGAGAACTTTCGATTGAAATCACTCTACATCCTCTTTTGTGATTTTTACATTTGTTGCCATTAAACTACTATGTGAAGGGAGCACATTAGTGACCACTTAATTAATTGTTTCATACCAAACCATACTTCGATACTTGACACTTACTTCCCAGCAAATGCATTGCCTTAAGCACTATAGATTCATTACAATCAAATCATTGTTTTGCCTTCGACTTCAGGGTAATAAAAAGATACACATATATCCGACTCGTAGTCATGAACAGCAAAAAAACCATAAGTATCATATTGCTCTGATGGCACGAACGGCCGGCCGGCGTATAAGTAAACAAAGTGCATTTAATGTTATTGGGTTGATCAGCGGTCAACTACTTAGGCCACCAAAATATGTTACTCAGCACTATGCCGAACGAGCTATGCCACTTAGGATAGCTGATCGTTCGCTCCTAGCCCGCGTTATTAGAATTATGCTGACTTGTGGTTATCGACTAAAAGTGAGGCCAATAATCGAAGTATGGACTTAATTTCGATAACATATAATTTCTGTATATACAGCAATAGTTTTTGAAAATAAAAGTCTCTTCCTCACTGAACTTCAACCAGTACAGGTTTTCTTTATTTATACTTTTGTGAAGCTTGCGAGCTAAAAAGAATATTTAAAATAATTATACCTACTTGGTTAAAGTCTTAGAGCAAAACCTCGAGTGCATTAGCCAGAGGTTTGAGCTGAGGCATTCATTGAATGCCAAGCGATTTGTCTCGAAGACCTTTCTCAAGACAAGAAGAGGAAAAGTTTAAAAAAAGTCTCCCAACCAACACTACAACTACCACTTTTGTAAAAAAGAGTTTGGGCAATAACTTCCTAAATATTTTTTTTTCCGAAATTCTGAAATTGTTCTTCTACTTTTCCGCTATAAAAAGCGAAATGGAAATTTATGTTAGACTCAATTACACTTCTGGTATGAAATTTTGTGCATCTTGCCAATAGTTGTATACACAAATGTATTCCGACATTAACCCTTTATTCTAGTGCTTAAGTTATAACCGAAGTAATAATATCCATATATTTATTATTTATTCAAATTCCAACAATTAACTTACTTACTTTTGATGGCGCTCACAGCCCAGGATGGGCTTCGGCCTCAACTAACAAGCCCCTCCAGCCAGCTCTGTCCCTAGCTAGCCGCTTCCAGTTGCGCACAATGAGTGCTTTGATGTCGTCATTCACTTGATTGCGCCACCTGTTACGGGTTCTTCCTCTGCTGCGTACCCCATCGGGGTTGGATTCGAAGACTCGTCGGGCAGGTGCGTTGCTGTCCATACGCTCCACGTGCCCCAGCCATCTCAGCCGCTGTATTTTCAGCTTTTTGACCAGGTCAACGTCGCAGTATAGCCCGTATAGCTCGTCGTTGAATCTTCTCCTCCATACTCCTTCGATACACACCAGACCGAAAATCACACGAAGAATCTTCCTCTCAAAGCACCCTAGCAGATTTTTATCCGAATCTTTCAGTGTCCATGCTTCTGACCCATAAAGCAGGACCGGGATGATTAGGGTTTTGTATAAAGTCACCTTGGTTCTCTGAGAGAGGGCCTTACTACTTAAATGCCTTCTTAGACCGAAGAAACAGCGGTTGGCAAGAGTAATTCTTCGCTTGATCTCTGCACTGATGTCATTCTGCGATGTAATAGTGGAGCCCAGGTAGACAAAGTCCTTGACAACTTCGAGGTTATATCTGTCCATCGTGATATTTTGCCCGAGTCGACGATGTTGAGATTCCTCTCTCGATGACAGCGTATAGTTCGTCTTGTCCTCATTAACGGCCAATCCCATTCTAGCCGCCTCCGATTCAATGCTCGCAAATGCCCCTGCCACAGCTTTCTTCGTTCTGCCGACAATGTCTATGTCCAACAATTAAAGACAAATTTAATATATCAACGTGCACACGCTTTCTCAGAAATCTGTTTTTTTTTTGTTTACTTTAAAATTATGACACTTGACTTATTGCCTTCCAATGAAAATCCCAGATTAAATAAAATTAAATTATAAGTTTATATTATCAACTTACAAAAACCCGATTATTTCGAGACCCGATAAGTTTTATGTTTTTAACGATGCGAAAAATTATCGCCTGATAAGTCCCAGAACATGGAATCAGGCTACAAATTTTTGTAACAGCTACCAATAAAAATGTGCTAAACATGATTGATAAGCAATATTTTTCGTATTGAATTTTTTTAAGTATTAAATTTGTTTCCATAAAAATTCTTCTTCCTCCATGATATAATTTAAAATGTTTTTATATATGGATGTAACTTGTTTAAGGTACGGATCGACTTTTTCCTACTAAGCGAATGTTAACGTTATATAAAAGTAAGCATACAGAAGTTCCTTCCTACCTTATATCAAAAGAAGATGGATACCATTAGAAGCAACTTCAGTCCTCTATCGTACCTACATTACTTCTTCAAAACGACAAACATTTCCTTCGTTTAATATCATAAAAGTTTTCCTATTTACCTTTCGGATAGAAAATGCAAAAACTAAAAAAATAAAAAAAAAAAAAAAACTGAAAAAAAAAACTTTAAGGAAACATCTTCCCCAAAGCAATTTAATTCTTGTTATATCACTCCTTTGAAGCCCTAAGCACACTGATGGTCTCAGCAGCAAAAAAAAAAAGAAAAAAAATATAATAAGTTGAAAAAAAAAATCGAGGTCCTTGAGTTGGAAGAAATGTTTTAATCTACTTCGTCTTGCCTTTTCACGCAACTCTTCTATAATGCAGGTTTTTTTTTATTCCTAATGTAGTTACATTACGTCAAGTCCTGCCAATATCTCGTCCTTTCGAGTATCTCATTTCACAAATAAGCTACACATAAAAGAGGACACAAAAATAAAACAATACCAAGCGCATAAGAGAAAAAAAAAAATACAAAACTGGATCCTGATACTTCTTCTTCAGATGCTGCCCGGTGGACTTTCTTCTCTTCTTGATTCTTGAAGAAAAAAAAATATAAAAATTGTTGGTACCAAAGAAGAAGATGTAAATATCCTGAAGGGATTGTTTGTGTGTCATTATGAAAAGGATTGTATAGTATTGTGTCGCTTCTGAGTAGGCATAAAGAATAAAGAAAAATACATACAAGATACAACGAGATATACACGACATTCTACAAACACAGAAGCAGAACTACCTTCCCAAACCTGTTATTTTTGTCGAAAGGTAAAACTTTACGATTAAAGTAATTGTGTGCCTCTGCTTTCTGTTTCTGTTGCTATCTGTCCTGCGTTGGCAGCAAAGACGAACATCTAAACATATATACTCATATCCTGTGGGCTCATACCTACCTAGCCCAGGGTTGATGTAAGTTGACAGCATCTTTGCCTTAATTTAAATAATTCATTACAAGGTGAATGGTAAATGAGCTGATGGTAGCCATATTGTGACAATAAACTATTAAGTATCTCTCACAGGGATGTAAGGTCTCCAGCTCAGTTCAGCTTAGTATACAGCTCAGATTCAAGATGTTGGCACTCAGCGTCTGCATATGTACGTTTTACGCACACGACACAACACAACCCATATTCTAATGTTCCTAATTAATGGAAGGTTCGATGTAGTAAACAAAAGAGTAGATTGGATCTTCTTTCAAACGAGCCAACACCAGCGATGGAAAATCATTTTGCAAATGAGAGGATCTCTGTATAGGCATGAAATTATTTCAATTTCAAAGGGATTTCACAATAGTTTTCTACGGAAACACACAGCTCTCTAAAGGGATTTGGTCCGACGGAGCAGCTGATGGAGCATATCGAGAAGAAAGACAGTGTAAAGCTTTTTACGCAATGGGGCATGGTGATTGTATTTAAAAGAGATTTCCCATCTTCCAAAGATAAGCTAAGAGGTTCAACATTCGGTATACAGAATACACATACAGAGAGAACATGAACGGCCTTGTGCTGTTTTCTTTTTTTGTGAGTTATGACCATGGAAATTCTCTTGGAACGGAATGGTAGGGTTCTAGATATCTCTGGCCTTTAAAGTTGTAAGGGATAATAATTGTTCGTTTTGGTTTATTAGCTTTGTTTCAGCTTCATTCATCTTTCGTCATATTTTATAAATAATTTGAATAAAAAGGGTAGTATTTTTAAGGTTGGCAATATAATTTAAGAAATGGAAAATGCCAAGTTGGCTGACCTTCTATTTTACTGCTGAAAAGGAATTATCATTTTTGTTTACAAATTTATAGGTAGATAAATTTGAAAAAAATCTGAATGTTTTATTCACTGATGGTTAGTAAAACTATGAAGCAACAACAACATTTTATGAATTAAAATAATAGCTATAGTGAATTTTACACATATAAAAATGATTTCTTAGTGTTGTTTTGGAGCGTTTTCTCTTTATAAGAAATTAACTCGTTATAAGCTCATGGGTTCTAATTTCATATTTATGTGTTCTTTGTTTTTTTCCAACATAAATCAGTTACAGGAAAGAAAAAACAATAATGATATTTGAAGGCAAGTTATATCGTGGATTTCAATAGTTTGGCGTAACTCAAAACGTCTGTCAATTAAATTTTCCGACTCAAGGAGTCAAGACCTATAAATTGAGATGCATTTCAAGAGATTTTTATTGATAATCTAATTGATAAACTAGTAATAACATCCGCGACTCTTTTCGCGCTTTTCAGCAGTATGGCCTACCTCAAAAGGTCTGTCAGTTACATTTAGCAACACAGGGAGTCAAGCCCTTTAAATTGAGATACATTTTAAGATATTTGTATCTTTAATCTTTTTGATATACTAGTAATTACATCCGCGACTTTTATCGCGCTTTTCAGCAGTTTGGCGTAACTCAAACACCTGTTATTTATAAAATCACTTTCTTGAGTCAAAACCTTTTAATTGGTAAACATTTGAAAAAGCTACAACTAATATACAATTTAAAAAAAAAAACAATAACATCCGCGAATTATATCGCGGCTGTCAGTTGTTTGGGGCCACTCAAACGTCTGTCACTTACATTTTAGTTTTTTTTTTGGGTCAGCACCTTTTGATTGGGATACAATTCAAGTGGTTTCCCTCAAAATCATATTACTAATAAAATAAAATAAGAAATCCGCGATTTATTTCCCGCCTTTCCAGCTGTTGGGTGACACTAAAAACTAATTTTTTTTATACATTAGTATTCTGGTAGTCAAGACCTTCCGATTGCGATACATTTTGGTGGATACATCAATTATCTTAAAATTTCAATAAAAAATCCGCGACTTTAATCGCGTCTGTCGGGGGTTTTGGGGCCACTTAGACGTCTGTCACGTACATATTCACACTCAGGGAGTCCGTGGCTAAAAGTTGTGACCAATCTAAGGTGGTTTCCCAAAAGCCTAAAAACTTCAAAAAAAAATCGCGTTTTCGGGGACGTCTGTCTGGGTTTTGGGGCCACATAGACGTATGTCGAAACCATTTTTGTAATCAGGGAGTTGATGGCGTCAAGTTGTATTACATTTGAAATGGTTTCCCAACCGATTTAACTTTTAAGAAAGGTTGTACTTTTGATGCATTCTTACGAGGTAACGGGGTCATTACATGCTGGCAGACGAACGTATTCGTTATCACCTTCACCAGGTCTACCTATACTGTTAAAATCTTTTGGTTTCCTTTCACGGCCAAAATCTGCTGCCGGCTCTTAGACTATCATATTTATTTTTGAAAAATAAAGACATTCTAGCCATATTTGACATTTTCCCTGGCATTTACCATTGAGGTCGATTTATTTTCAGCAAAAACGGTTAAAGGTTCAACATTTCCATTTATTTTTTTCATAAAATCAACTCAACCATTGAGAAATATTTTTAAAAATAAAAATAAATCCAAACCGTTTACCTATATTTATTTTTAAATAAATCTCAAACCGAACCCGAAATATTTTTAAATGTATTTAGTTACTCTCAGAGAGAAATCAATTGAAAATAAAGCTCAGGGGCTTATTGCGAGAGTCTATTCAAAAGTCGAATAGATTTAAAGTCTACTAGCTTTCGATATTTCAAAAAGCTATTGGTTAATATTTTTCTGTTAGATTACTATGAAATTATATGAAAATTTCTACTTGATAAAAATTTAAATTCCATCAAGGAATTCTGATCGAGTTTTGTCGACTATAGTTTTTCGGAGTAGACCCTCCCAATAAGGTCCTCAATATTTATTTCTGATCTCTACTCCTAACCATATTATGTAGGCAATATAAATAGTCAAAAAACATTTTCATCTAAACTTTCTTTTGATAGTGGTTACCTAACTTAGTATGTATATAATTATGTGGTTGAATTATAGCCTCGTTTTTTATAAATTAAACCACATTTATATTGTTTTATAAAAACTTGTACGTACTTTATTTTTAATAGAAGTTTTAATAGAAGTTTAAGTTTATATTTTTATGAACAAAAGAACCACTTAACGTTTATAAGATAAAGAGTCGACTGACTGAAATACTTACAAACTAGCTTACAAAACTTGACTTACGATCTAGACTTACGACAAGGTTTAATCTCTCCAGTAATATCTTTTAAAAGAGATAATGTTGGAAAGAGAAATTTTGATAGCAATAGGTATTTACACACTATTGATGTTTGATGTACAAACGACAAGTGTGGTGAATAAGGACCTCCTACTTAATGGGTGGAGTATGCAATTAGGGAATAATATTTATAGCACATTTCATTATATGACACCTCCCCCACTAAGTATTTTTGGTCTCCAAAAACAAAACTGAAAACTAATAACAAGGATTTTTGTTCCAAAAACAAATATTTAACAATTAAACGGAAATAGCGAGACAATCATAGGAAAATAACTTTCAATTTTCGTAATAACATACTTAATCTTATACAAGTTATAACAGTTTGATTAATACTATTTTTGTATACTGATTTATTTAATTTTATAACAATTTATAATATTCTAATTTGAGTTACAATAAAATATTTGGTATAATTTAATATTTAATTTCAAGTTGTATTTAAATAAACCAAGTTTTCTTTTTCAAGTATTTAACAGTATTTTTTTTTTTATAGGCTATTTCTTTTTATATTTTTCATTTTATAATTTTCAAATAAATATATACATTTTTTTGTTTACCATACAATATATTAAATTCTGAGCAATTGTATAATTATTTTTTTTTTAATTCAAACTTCACATTCTAATATTTTTCATTTATTTCCTCTTTTTATAATCTCCTATTAACTTCAATAGTTTTACTGTTCCAGGGTATTCTCATTAGCAACCATTCCTTATTAAAACAACGCGTGATTAACGTGAATAATTCATGTATAGACTTATCTCAAATCATAACAATTTGTTTTATCTACTCAATTACGATTGATAATTGCTTTCTCTATACTATTGTTCAGAATCAACCAATGTGAACAACACTATTTATTTTCTTGATCCTGAAACACCATTTAAAACCAAATCACAATTACAACCAAACGTCACGTGTAAACGGCACAATTCTATTCAACTTATGAACTCGCCCCTAATTTCTAAACAATTTCAGTTGACATAACAAAATTTGTATGAAGATGAACCCGGAACGCAAACCGAAATGACATTTCTGTATTCGCCGACAAATAGATCGTGCAAGGAAGGAAATAGAAATTAGAAATGGAAAACAAACGTTAGAAGTTTAAATGTACTGTTTTATTTAACAAAAGAAACAAAAGGAATTTAAAATCTAATAAAATAACTTGAACAATGTAATTGAAATTATCTATTTTAAAGGAAGCAACCAACAATTGTACGAATGTATGAAGAAAATTAATACAAAACAAAAAGAAATTGAATGAAAAAGTGAGTTTGTGCATTTGTGTTTGATTTTGTTTCTGTTTTAACTTTAATTTTGATATTTATATTTTCTTTTCAATTGCCTTTTGTGATATTTAATTTTGCGTTTTGTGGATTTATCATGGATATAATTACCGTCCCTTTCAAAGTTGTTTAGTTTTTTGTACTTCGGCCTGCATTTGACCAAAGTTCTATTCTGAACTATGTCTGTGCATTGGTTCGGTGATATCCCTGTTTCTTTGTTTTTGTTGTTAATTCTTATTTCTTTATCTTTTTGCAATTTGTTCGACAGTGAATCAATATCTTCTCTACTTAGGTTCTTAGAAATAATATCTAATGGTCTCAACTTGGTTGTAGAGTGTATGGTGGAATTATAAATCGAAATAATTTTGAAAAGCTTTTCGTCCAACTCTGAATTGTCTTTATTCGCGTTCATAATTCGCAAGTGCTCATTTAACGTTCCATGTAGCCTTTCAATATCGGCATTGCCGGTTTTGAGGGAAGCTGTTGTTCTATGGAAGATAATCTTGTTTTCTTTAAGAAATTGTTCTACGGCTGAGTGCAATATACAAGTGTCACCATCGGAAATAATTTTGTTCGGTTTTCCTAGGAAAAGAATTCTTTGTTTTATTGCACTTAGTATAGCTATCCAATTTCTATCTTCGAGTGAGTGAATGGTGGCATATTTTGAAAATTTGTCGATGGTTGTTAAATACATTTTTCCACGTTCTGGAAACCAGATGTCCATGTGGATTATATCATTGAAATGCTTTGGAGTTTCGGTTATTTCCATAGGTATCCGCAGTGGGTGTCGATCGTGCTTTGCGAGATTGCAAATTTCGCAGTTGTTAACAAACTTTTGAATTTCAACCTGTAGATTTGGATAAAAGTACAACCCTTTTAACTCCAAAAACATTTCATTGATACCCCTATGATTTTTATTTATGTGTTCGTTTTGTATAATTTTAAGTAACTCATTTTTGTCTGTTATGTTTTGTAATTTTATACCTGACTTTAACAATTTTAAATTTTTATTCATAGAAAAATATTTTACATAGATGTCTTGAAATTGAAGATAAAGCTTCACGTCTTCGCAATAAATGCAAAAAAGTCCTTTTTTTGTCAAAAGTCCTTTCATAACTTTTAATAAATCGCAATTGTCTTTCTTAATTTGGACGAGGTTTTGTATTTTCTTATGAATGATTTTAATTGAAATTTTTTCATGAGGGCCATAAAAGAGGTGAATTTGATTTTTGTAAAGATTAACCGGTTTGTCAGTGATATAAATATGACGAGTTTCATCTTCTAAAGCACTATGGATTGTGGCACCAGTTGATATAACTTCCTCGTTATTATCAACAGGTGTTATACGATTAACTTCTTCGTTATCGTATTGAATCTCATGTGCTTCATTATTGAAAACGTTGACCAAACTAACTTCATCATTTTCTTTAGTCTTTGACATATCTTCGGGTTTGTTTATATCAATATACCTACTTAGACCATCTGCAACGCTGTTCATCTTCCCCTTAAGGTACTCGTTATCAAAATCATACTCGTTAAGTATGATTTTCCATCGTTGCAGTTTCATATTTGGCTCTTTAATGCCATTAAGCCACACGAGGGGCTTATGATCTGTTCGGACAACGAATTTTCTGCCATAAACATAAGTTCTAAAATATTTCACAGCCCAGACGATGGCAAGCAGTTCCTTCTCAATTGGAGAGTGGTGAAGCTCATGCTTGTTTAATGTTCGCGATGCATAGCAAATAGGGTGGTTGTCTTGGCTAAGCACGGCTCCTAATGCATAGCCAGATGCGTCTGTGGTGAGGATAAACTTTTTTGTGAAATCAGGGCTTTTTAAAATAGGTTCAGAAGTAAGTAATGTTTTTAATGTCTTGAAAGATTTCACATAAAGAGGATCAGATACTTGTATTTTAGAAGATTTTTTTAAATATTTAATCATGGGGTATGCCACTTTGGCATAATCTTTGATAAATTTGCGGTAGTATCCAGTAATACCGAGAAATTGTTTAATACCTGTTTGGGTAGTGGGCAGTTTCATTTCTGTTATTGTTTTTATTTTGTTCTCGTCTGGTTTAATTCCATTATTAACAATTATATGGCCTAAATAATTTGTGGATAAATCAGCAAAAAGACATTTATTTATTTGGATTTTTAGGTTGCTTTCTTTTAACTTTTGAAAAATTTTTCTTAAGGATTGTAAGTGTTCCTCAAAGCTGGTGGAAAACACGAGAATATCGTCTAAGTAGACTACGCAAATCTTATTGATGTAGTCTCTTAAAACGTAGTTCATGAGTCTCTGGAACGTCGCCGGAGCATTCTTTAGCCCAAATGGCATTCTCAGAAACTCATAATGACCAGTTTTTGTTGAGAAAGCAGTTTTTGCTGTATCGCGGGGATCCAGTTCAATCTGGTGAAAACCTTTCACAAGATCAATCGTCGAAAAATAATTACATTTCCCAAGTTTATCAAACAAATCGTCAATATTTGGCATTGGGAATCTATCCTCAACTGTTTCAGAGTTCAGTTTCCTGTAGTCTATTACAATCCTCCACTGTTTTTGTCCGCTTTTATCGTCCTTTTTAGGGACTACCCAGATGGGTGAATTGTAAGGACTACTACTGGGAATTATAATTTTTTGCTCTAGCATTTCGGATATTTGTTTGTCTACTTCGTTTGAATGAATCTCAGGATAACGATAAAGTTTACTATAAATAGGGATGTCGTTGTTTGTTATAATTTGGTGTTTAATTTGGTTGGTAAACGATAAAGGATTTCCTTCTTTGTAAATTATAGATTTAAAAGAATTTAGTAAAGATTTCAAATTCATAATATCGACATTACTCAAATGATTTGCAAATAGGTCGTTCGGAATTTCAGAAATAACGCTTTCACTGCAAAATACACTCAAAACTTCTTCATTTTGGTGTACGTGATTTGCATAAATTTCTTCTTCCTCGTTGAAATATATTTGAATCGAAGCATTTTCTGTAACTAACGATCTTGTTTGGTAGTTAATTATGGGATTGAGACCAAGAAGAATATTATTCCCAATTAAACCATCAAAGTGGTCGTGGAATTGGTATTCTAAAAAATGTACATAATAATCATTATGTTCATTGAATTCCTTAAAAATAGGTACTCTAAATTCTATGCTTGTGCTAATATTACGACCAAGTACTTTTAAAATACGGTTTTTAGATGAAACTTGCCACTTTGGGTTGCATACATTTTTATTTATTATGCTATATTCTGCACCGCAATCGATAATAAATCTAAGGGTGCGTATAGGATTTTTGACAACTATATAGGGTAGTTGTTTTGACTGTTTGATTGAAAATTTTGGCGATTAAGGTTTGGGTTTTCATTGTTTGAATTACTTTGTTCATTAAGTGTTACGTCCATAGGTTCATTATTGAAATTTCGCGATCTATTTGACCTTCTCGACTGGCCACTTTGCGTGCTATTATTATTCACAGTCGTACTATTATTGGTGTTTTGATTTTGAGGTGTGTTACGTGTTTGGTTACTATTCTGATTTTGTCTAGTTTGGTTAGAATAAGAATGGTTTGAATTGTCATAGTTTCTAGAGTTATAGTTATTATTGTTACGAGAATAAGAGTTGGTTGAGCTGCTAAAGTTTCTAGGACTATAATTATTATGGTTATTAAAATAAGAATTGTTTGAGTTGTTAAAATTTCTAGAATTAGAATTACTATTAGAATTAGAATGGCCATTAGGTCCATGGAATTGGTGGTTAATTTCACGAATAAATTTGTATGCTTCAATGAGTGAATTCGGATTTCTACTCAAAATAATGGATTTTGTAGGCTCGGGAAGGTTATTTTTAAACGCATCAAGAGCAATTCTGTTATTCGATGAAATAATCGATTGGTCGTTTTGATTATTATTAAGTAAATACAAATTATTTATTCTACTTAATAAAAAACTAAGACTATGATAATAGTCTCCAATATTTGTTTTTACTCTTGATGTTCGAATTTGATCTATCAATCTATGAGCCGAAAGTCTTTCACCAAAACTATTGATTAAAATATTTCTTAATTGTGACCAATCATCTATTCTTCCATGTTTCTGAAGCTCAACCCTAGCTTTTCCTACTATTTTATCTCTTATATACCCGGACAGCATTCTCACTGTAGTTTCATCGAAAGATGTAAGAATGGGTGCTAATGAATCAACCCTATCTAAAAACTCAACTAAACAATTTGTATTTCCATTAAATTCAGGAATTTTGTTAATCAAATCTAAAACTACCTTAAATCTTTCTGTTACAGCTATTCCGTCCATCTCGATCAGTTGTTGATAGGTTCTTCTTTTTCTTCTACTTCAGTTTTATAATCGGTAGTTCTTCCAATTCTCACAGATTTTCGTTGTTTATTGTTTTTCTTCTGTATGCTTTTAATTAAAATAGTCTTTTTAAGTTCAATAATTCAATAATAATGATTATTAATTGTTAAAGCTTTTGGTTTTTTTTTTCTAACACTGATTGATTTGTTTTATGTTGTATTATGTTTTGTTTTAAAACCAGTATTATTATTTTTTATTTTAAAAGCTTTTAATTTATTTTCGAACACTTTTTCCTGAACGTTGATTAAGTGGTTTAATGTAAAATGAATGCCAGTATTTAAGAAAGCTTTTTTCTTGCGGTAGGGAATGTTTTTTTTTTGTGGCTTGTTGCTAATCAAACTCGCGCGTCTTTTTAACTGTTGATTTTTGTTCACTTATGCTTTGAAATGAAAATGAAATGGTGACTGTACTTTTTTTGAAATGATGACTGTACCTGTTTTTATTAGGCGTTTTTTTTTTCGATTTTAATTTCAGGTTTCATTTAAAACTTGATTTTATTTTAACGAGTTTTTAACAGTTCAAGCCGCTTTAGAACCGACTGCGCCAATTATGTGGTTGAATTATAGCCTCGTTTTTTATAAATTAAACCACATTTATATTGTTTTATAAAAACTTGTACGTACTTTATTTTTAATAGAAGTTTTAATAGAAGTTTAAGTTTATATTTTTATGAACAAAAGAACCACTTAACGTTTATAACATAAAGAGTCGACTGACTGAAATACTTTCAAACTAGCTTACAAAACTTGACTTACGATCTAGACTTACGACAAGGTTTAATCTCTCCAGTAATATCTTTTAAAAGAGATAATGTTGGAAAGAGAAATTTTGATAGCAATAGGTATTTACACACTATTGATGTTTGATGTACAAACGACAAGTGTGGTGAATAAGGACCTCCTACTTAATGGGTGGAGTATGCAATTAGGGAATAATATTTATAGCACATTTCATTATATGACAATATCTTTTGCAAACCTTATCTTAAAAAAAAAATAAATAAATAAATCGGGTGGCACAACGGCTCATGAAGAACCAGGGCCTAGTGACTAACAACTCGCAACCATTCCTGTGTGCGCCTATCGACAGGAATGAAAGGGACCTACAATTTTATCCCGAATCCGAACGGCTAGAAGAGAAGCCTTATCTTAAAGCAAAACTTAAAAAAATTGTTATTCAAACAATGAACGGTTACTAAATTAAACATTGTTGTTAATTATTACTATAAAATACTCTATATCTCTCTCTCTTTCTCTCTCTCTCTGTCTTAAAACCGCAATTGTTTTTTTTTTATCATTTATATGTTAATTCAAAAATAAATGGCTGAACATTTAAATAAACTTCTGTGGTCGGTAGAGGGATTTACCTTTACCTGTGTATTTATGGAAGCTTAAGCACACACATAAATAGGAGTTTGCGGTGTTACCAAAACCCTGAAGTTTTATTCGCAAATTCACAGAATTATGTAAATGTATGTTTGTTCCAACTTTAGCAGAAGAAGAGAACTATGACATTATCAAAGTTGTTATACAAATGTAAATAAGGTAGGTATCATTAATTTCAAAGACATACATGTTAGTAGAATATGCAGGATAACTATCATAATAATTAATCTTAATAAAACTGATTCCTTTTATAATGAATGGAATGCAAATTTCTGAGAAGTAATTTTGTTAGGTAATTACAAATGTAAACTTTCTTTATAATAAGAGTTCCTGTGAAAAATTCTTATAAAACAAGTTTTGATTGAAAGTGAAGATAAATTATAGCTTACAAATTCTTTGAATCAAAATTATCTGATTAAGAGGTGTTTTTATGCTCGAAATAATTTTGTCAATAAGAATTCTAAGAAGTTATTAAAACGGGCTAAGGTTATTCAGAAATGCAGTTCAAGTGATAGTGTAGATTTTTTAAAAAAGATTAATTAATTAATTAAAACATATTATAATAATACTTAGAATTTATTTTCTTGGCTTACAATAATAGGATTTAAGGTAATTTTGGTTTCCTAGAAAACTTATTTTTATAACGAGATTTTTTTATATTTTTTAAAAATGGATATAAATATTCCACACTTATGTTCTTACTTTTATTTTTAACGAGTTATTTTGAAAATCATTATGACATACATATATGTATGTTTGTATGCATAGACCCCTCTGAATCCTATTATATTGTTATTTATATTGATTTGGATATGAAGTGTTTAAAAAAAACATGAATTTGCTGCCAAATCAGTTTCATCAACCATCAACAACAACAAATATAACAGACATTTTAATATAAAAACACAACAGAAAAAAAAAAAACAAATGGAAACAATTTTCAAATCAGATTCAACACACCCATGCTGCTTGTGTCTAAATCGGAAGTAAAATTATAGGAAGCAGCAGCACTTTTTTTTCAAACAGGAAATTCCTTTAGCAAATAAAAATAAATTTCAAAGGAATCAAGACTAAATACACCCGTTCTCACAGGAGAACAAAAAAAAAAGAGGAAGTAAAACAAAAATGCAAATCAAATGACAACTTATAGCTATGTCCTGAAAATTGATTTATTGGTTTATTTATTTACCTATTTTTTTTTTTTTTGTTTGTTTGGTTAATAAAATTCTAATAGAAGGGCTTCAAAAGGCAATTGTTTTTTGAATCCATGATGGATTAAGTATTGGGTTCGTTATTATTTAAGATTTTTATTATTTTTAAATCGATAAATTTGGCTTTATTTTATAACTTATTTTAAGCAGTAGCCCGTAGCGTAATGGTTAGTGCGTTCCACTGTCACGCTGGAGGGGTGGGTTCGCTTCACAGCCTCGTCCACCTAATAACTAAAAAAAAAGTTTTTTTTCAGGGCTACTGCCTATTGCGAGGAATTGAAAAATCCTCCAAGAGTGTCACTTGTCACGAATAAGTGCTTCTCGTCTAGCCGTTCGGATTCGGCATAAAATTGCAGGTCCCTTCCATTCCTGTCGACAGGCGCACACAAGAATGATTGCTAGTTGTTAGTCACTAGGCCATGGTTCTTCACGAGCCGTTGTGCCACCCGATTTATTTTATTTATTAAGGACAACGCTTATTTATTCAATACATAAAGAAGAATTCAACTAAATTATTTCTTGACACCACCAAAACCCTTCGACCCCTATAGATACCTTCAAATTCATTCATCATAACCGATTTAGTTCGCAATCAAATCAGTGTTGGTTTGTTTTTTTTTTTTTTGTGTTGCTTCCTAATGTTGAAATCGTTTTGGTTTATTTTATTTTTAACTTTGAAATATAAAAAAAAATTATTTCTGACAATTTTTGAGTAAATAAACACTTTATTGAAATAAAGCAATCTGATTTACAATTTTTTTTAACCACCATTCATGGTTGGTTCCTATACACATATTGCATTAACAAACAAAATATATGAAAAAACAACATACAATCAGATTACTGCCACGTGGTTTGATATTAATTTCCGTGAATGTGGATTTTTAGTATAATATTGTGGTTGCAGGAGTATTTTGAATTAATATTGGAGATATAGAATACAGTGATACTCAGATTCGTAACTATGAAAATATTATAGTGAGGGGGTGGAGATGTAGTTATTGTACAAGGACGAATATAATGTGCATTGTACGTATTATGTATGTAGGTATACTGTACCATGATATCATTTTAAATATATTAAATTCTGGTCGAACCTTTAAGAATCAAAAATTAAGGTGAATTTTATTATTGCTATTATTGTACTATTCGTACTAGAATGTCAGCTTATAAGGCTTGACCATTCTTTATTCCGTCAATTTCATTGAATTTTTGAACAACAACAACAACTTAAAGGCGCTACCACCAATTGTTTCGCTGGAGATATAGCTATTTCGTGCTTTGCCACTTTTGCACTCATCAGTCTGCTTTTTGTGGTGCTGAGCTTTAATCCAATTTTATTTGAAAAACTTTTTATGCACACCATAAGATTCGAACCCACGCATATCAGGTGAATATAAGGTGAATTTGTATTTGATATTTGAATACATACATTGAGGCCGTGAGAGCAATAGTGGCTTAACTGCATTTTTCATTATTGTCAGTAGAGCAAAAATAAGAACAAATTATTTTCAAACACTTGTAGTTTAAAAACAAAGAAACATAGTTTTGATTTTCTTTTTGCAATATGCTTAAAAATTAACAGGGTTTTGGTTTTGTATTCATCATCCTTTAAAAAACCGTTATAACTGATTTTAAAGTCAGATAGGCCACTATTGCACAGAGGAAAAATGTAAAAAAAAAACTAAAAATCTGTAGAGATAGGCCAAAGATTTGTAAATAAAATAAGTTTTTGTATTTATTTTTTTTTTTATTTTATTTTTTTATTGAGATTTTACATTTTTATTTACTTTTAGAAGTGTTTAGGTCCATAAATGCCTTTATGGTTCTTGCATTAGAATTGTTATTTCTAATCAGTGTAAAAATTGTGTTGTATTGGCGGTATAAACTGCAGAAGGTCCAGCTAATCCTTATTTTTCTCGATGATTATAGGTCTTCCATCAAGATAAAGGTTTTTAGGTGGAAGCTTGCTAGGCTTACACTTATTCCTTTCATAATAAAAAACACTTTGAAATGGAAAAATTTCTTCAAGATAATATTGAAAAATAGCTCAATAATCTTAAACCAGTTAACCTTAAGTCCTTCTTATGCCTTCTATCCAATCATGGGGAATGTAAATATTTGGGAAATATTTTCATTTCTTCTCAATCACCCCAATACATATATAATATTGCTGGCATTGTAAATACGAATGTCCGCTGACAAAAAACTGAAGGTTAATTTTATCAACTCTATAAAGTATACTGGCATAATGTTGCCATTTTAATATTTTTATTCCAACTTCCACTTGATCTGATTATCTACTGTACATAATCAAATGCTTTGTTTTTACATTTTCTTAGCAGAAACGTAGATTTTAAACCATTTTGGAAAATACCTAAATGTTTCAACACGTAATGCACTCACTTCTACTCACTTTGTTCAATTGGATGCATCATTAACTTTAGTATGAAACTCTTTAACTTCATGGCTTATCGCGGGAGATTATAAGGATATGCATTAATTCATTGCATAACTATCACTTTTAAGCAAATAGTAATATAATTGACCTAGTTTAAGTTTCAAACAATAAAATCAAATATGCGAGGTAGATAAGCAACTCTTGTACTCAAGTTTTTAATTTTTTTGTGTTTGGGCTAAGTACAAAAGGCCTATAACTATGGCATAAAGCTAGTGTCTTTCAGGCTGAAGTACTGGCGATCAGGGAAGCATGCAAGCTACTTAAACAAAATCCAAACCAGAACCATTAATTCGGCTACATCATCCTCAAAATTAGTACGACAATGCCAGGAAGAGCTTCTGAGTCTGAACACTAACCTCAGGGTCACTCTTATCTGGGTTCCGGGTCACAGTGGCATTGAGGGGAATGAGCGTGCTGACGAGCTGGCCAGGCAAGGTTCAGACCTTCATAACTCACTTGCGGAAAGAGTCAGTATTCCTCTTGGAGTTATGAAGGGCAATATATTCTCAATTTTTCTCTCAGAATCTAATCCCCTACAATACTCACTGTCGTAGTTGTGGGGAGGGACCAGCAGGAAAAGGAAACAGTCTTTCATTTCCTCTGTTAATGTCCCGCGTTGGCCAGAATGAGGCAACAATCTTTTGGGAAGCCCTTTTTTGACGACCTTCACGAACTCTCCGGAACGAAGATCAAAGATTTGACTTCTTTCCTCAACGCGACGAAATGGATCTAGGATTTACTTCGGTTCCTCTTGCACCGTCTTCTTTCCCCAAACTCCTATGACTGCGAGCTAGCAGACTAACGGTTTTTGAAGGTGGCTCATGGTGCACGAGGACCGGACGATCACACAATTGGGCCGATCTCCGCTTCAATACCAGCCAACAAGTGCCTAGGTGGCACAGTGTAGATGGGTCTTAGTTGCGGACTTCGACCCTTTTGAGTGTTTTCCTATTTTCAAGTTCAAGAATGTTTCAATGGATCTAGAATTAACTTCGGTTTCCTTTTGCACCATTTTCTTCCCCAAACTCCTATGACTGTGAGCTAGCAGACTACTGGTTTTTGAAGGTGGCTCATGGTGCACGAGGACCGGAGGATCACACGGTTGTGCCAACCTTCGTTTCAATACCACTCAACAAGTTGCCTAGTTGGCACAGTGTAGATTGTTTTTAGTTACGAACTTTGGTCCTATCGGGTGTTTTTCCTATGTCCAAATCCTTAATAAGTTTCATCACATGTCTAAATCAAATAAAATCGTCTGGTCATACAGGCGGGTGGTACTTTCTCTGGTAACCACAAGTCATGTTGTCCAAACAGACGGAGGTGTACAGAGATTACCATATCCGAGTGTGCGACTAGACGATCACCCTAAGGGATCAGATCGTATGCGTCCCGGGCAAATCAGCAAATTGCTTAGCGTAGCATACTGCAGCTGAACTCGGGCGTAGGCGATGATCCGTTGGGAGATCTATCACCAAATACCCTCTTTTTCTTTAAAAATGTTCTTTTAACCCACAGGTCAAACGAGTTATGGTATCAAAACGGCGCATTACCGCGTTAATTGGGTCATCGAGCAAGGATGCTTGTGACCGCCATCTCTACCTACCTACCTACCATGGCATGAAGCTGAAAAAATATTAAATGCAGAAATGTTGGTTCGTATATGCAGATTCAATTTTAGTTAAAAACTCAATTTCGATAAAATTGCAGTTAGGCCACTATTGCACTCACGGCCTGATATTATAATGGTCGAGTCAATAAAGGTTATTGTTTCGAACTTTTAAAGTGCATCTTCGATTTCGATGATTTTTTTGCTAGATTTTTGTTTTCATAAATTATGAAGTTTAAACAAACATTTACCAAAACATAATCCTGAAAATTGGAGCAGCACTTTAAGAGTTGAAGTTTTTGTTTTTAAAGCTTTATTGACTCGACTATGAAATATGAAGACACAATTTAGCAAGGTGTTGAATTCAACATTCGTATAGAACGGCTAAAGAAAGAATCTCTGTTCATACCGGTATGTCCGCAATAGGCTCAATACTGAATATAGCTTACTGAATCAATTTTTGGTGGAGCATTTGGGGATTGATACAGTTTAATATACCTGTAGAGCACTGGTTAAAAAAGGAACTTATGATGAATAAGGAACGAGGAATATTTCAAGGATGGTTAAACAAAATAACTATTTAAAAAAAATTGTATACTGTTACCTATCAGTTTAAAAACTCAGAAGTGGAAAACAATTCAAAGTTCAATGGAAAACCTGAGTTTTTCACTGCATTTTTTAAATACGTTCCCCAAAACATATTAAGCACAAGGGTTGAAAGCTTTTCGTCTTCCTTGTTCCAAAAATATATAATTCCCTGGTTATATAAAAATCAAAATATTATACACTTTGAGGACAAAAAACATATTTTTGCATTAAGTTTCACATGTTTCTTATAGACTAAGAGCGTCAGGCTACCAGAAATACGTTATTCAAGCAAAGCTAAGATTTTTGCTGCGAACAGATACTATGGCAGCTAAAAACAAATGGATACTAAGAATCTTCAATCCGGGTACAACTAAGAGGAAGGGAGTGTTAAAGTTGCATACAAATGTTGCAACATCGCGTTATTTTATCAAAGCTTATTTTTTTACATGTCTTAGGGGATGATGTCATTTACTTTTTTTTGGCCACTTGCCAGAAATCTACAGTGGGGTCTAACGTGAGCAAGACACTTAAAATCTGTCAAACTAATCGTGTCATTGACGAAGAAAAAAAAATAACTTATTTTTTATTTTACAACTAATAAAAAAAATAGTATTAAATAGAAGACTGACGATGCTGAAGATAAGGAACGTGGCTTAGCTTAAATAATTGTAGATGTTTTTTTTTTTGAAAATAATATCTATTTGAACATTATCCAATAGGATTTATATTCATAATCATTAATAACACGATTTTGTGTTTAAACGAATAGATATGGAGTTAAGTTAGCTTGACACCAGGTTAATCCCATCAGGTAAACAATTGCAAAGCCTACGGATTATGATTAAAAATGATTTTAACAAGAGACCATATCACAATAATCTGTAGTTGGTAAACAACAACTCTTGTCTTGACAAGAATACCATGTTGAAAAAACATGGCGTCTTCTTAAATCAACCACAATGGTATCAAACCCGTGTAAGACTCTTCATTTTCTGCATATTTATCTGAGAAAGTATCCTTTTCAAATTAAAAAAGGATACAATTTTTGTGTACCTATATCCCAATATCTAATGTTTCCCTAAAACATTCATAAATTGTTTCCACATAGAGTTTTTACATAGACAAAATCTAAATGTAGTAGAGGGAATAGACGAAAATATTTGTTTCAAAAACTGTTCATGAAAATACGTTTATTTAGAATAATAACAAAATTATCAGTTTCTAGCTTTAAAAGAAAAATTTCTGAACAGTATTGAATGAGTTCCAGTTGCTTTTTCTAATAACATAATAATAAGTTGCCCCTCCAGCTTATCAAGGGGCAAAAAACCATTCCCGTTAATTTAGTTTTTTTTGATTTAATTTAACCTACATGATTTTGATTGCATCAAATACGAATCGAACTACATAATTTCCTGGTTCCATGTTATCCCATTTGAACAAACAAAGCTTCAGGTAAAAATAATTATTTCAAGTTGCAAAGGTGAAAAACAAAAATGTTTTTGTTCATCAAAATCCTTATTGTAAATTTAAAAAACACATATTTGCTTTCTCCGTCTAGAACGTTTCTAAATCTTCAAATTATTTTCAAAATTTTAATAATTTACAAATAACATAACAAAAATACGTCATCTTCTTATTTGGGGTACGAGAATAATATAGTTACTTTACTTTACTTTTGTAGCAGCCCGGAGCGTAATGGTCAGTGCGTTCGACTGTCACGCTGGAGGTCTGGGATCGCTTCCCAGCCTCGTCCACCTAAAAACTAAAAAGTTTTTTTTCAGGGCTACTGCCTCTTGCGAGGAATTGACAAATCCTCCAAGAGTATCACTTGTCACGAAAAAAAGTACTTCTCGTCTAGCCGTTCGGATTCGGCATAAAATTGTAGGTCCCTTCCATTCCTGTTGAAAGGCGCACACAGGAATGGTTGCGAGTTGTTAGTCACTAGGCCCTGGTTCTTCATGAGCCGTTGTGCCACCCGATTTATTTATTTTTATTTTATTTTACTTTAATTTTGATGGCGCTCACAGCCCAGGATGGGCTTCGGCCTCTACTAACAAGCCCGTCCAGCCAGATCTGCCCCTAGCTAGCCGCTTTCAGTTGCGCACACCGAGTGCTTTGATGTCGTCATTCACTTGATTGCGCCACCTGTTACGGGTTCTTCCTCCGCTGCGTACCCCATCGGGGTTGGATTCGAAGACTCGTCGGGCAGGTGCGTTGCTGTCCATACGCTCCACGTGCCCCAGCCATCTCAACCGCTGTATTTTCAGCTTTTTGACCAGGTCAACGTCGCTGTATAGCCCGTATAGCTCGTTGTTGAATCTTCTCCTCCATACTCCTTCGATACACATCGGACCGAAAATCACACGAAGACTCTTCCTCTCAAAGCACCCTAGCAGATTTTTATCCGAATCTTTGAGTGTCCATGCTTCTGACCCATAAAGCAGGACCGGGATGATTAGGGTATAAAGGCTCCTTGGTTCTCTGAGAGAGGGCCTTACTAATTAAATGCCTCCTTAGACCGAAGAAACAGCGGTTGGCAAGAGTAATTCTTCGCTTGATCTCTGCACTGATATCGTTCTGCGATGTAATAGTGGAGCCCAGGTAGACAAAGTCCTTGACAACTTCGAAGTTATATCTGTCTATCGTGATATTTTGCCCGAGTCGACGATGTTGAGTTTCCTCTCTCGATGACAGCATATACTTTGTCTGTCCTCATTAACCGCCAATCCCATTTTAGCCGCCTCCGATTCAATGCTCGCAAATGCCCCTGCCACAGCTCGCTTCGTTCTGCCGACAATGTCTATGTCATCCGCATATGCAAGCAATTGAACGGACTTTTGATAGATTGTACCGCTGGTGTTGACATGTGCGTTGCGTACAATGGCTTCAAGAACGATGTTGAATAGGTTGCATGATAACGCGTCGCCTTGCCTCAATCCTTTGTCAATATCAAAGGAATCGGTGGTGTTCTTACCAATTTTGACGGAGCAGCGAGATTTCTCCATCGTCATCCTGCACAGGCGGACGAGTTTGGCAGGGATGCCGAGACTCGACATGGCTCTGTATAATTCGTCGAGAATAATATAGGATAAGGTAAAAATTTAGTACTCATTTAGCTCGCGCTTAAAAGCAAAAGATTTCAAATCTCTTAAATTATTTTAAGGGAATGCTGATATAACACTTAATGCCAAAAATGTATGTATGTACCCCTTCATACCTATAAATTGTAGATGTCTATAAAATGTATAATCCCTTTTTAAAATTCTTAACCTTTCCTAATCGTCTTACTCTGCCTGACTTAAAAGGAACCCAAATAAAGTGTAGAAACATAAATACAAATTAAAGAAAAAAAACAAGATTTACGATTGAACTTTTTTTTTATTGTATTTGAAGTCTGAAAAGATTTACATCTGAATTAAATTTCATATGAACTTAAGTCAATGATCTGGTTTTGGTGGATGTTTTTCAAAAACAAAATCTCCTCCTTTAAATATTTAATATTTATCTGTGACAAGCAACGAAGGCATATACATTATACACACTTATGTATAACAAAGGAATCCCTATAGAATATTCCCACTAAGCTTCAATGGGACTCATAATCATCATGGATTATAATCAACAAAATAATGTAAGCATCAGCCATCACCATCGTCGTGTCGTCTACGACCTGTCTTACCCCTATCGTACCAAAAATACCAACTTTATACCGCCCACATGAAATAATATAAGATACCATTTTTTTTAATATAATTTAATATGTTCGTGTACACACAGAGAGAGGTGCGCTATGCGAGATCCTTTTTGCCACAATTACGAACGTCTTTTGAAATAAACAAAAAAAAAAAATACAAAACATAAAATATATTTGTAGGCACTCCTCTTCGTAGAAGTGCCCACCTACCTCGAAAGGATGTCATAAAATCTCCTTAGTCTTTATGACTTGGTGCACGCTTTAATTGTAAATAACGATCCATTTTTAGTTCGAGTTCAAAATCTGAAGTAGAAGCCAAACCCCTTATGTGAAATTGCGTAGGAGATGATGATGATTTTTTTTTCTTTTTTTTTGTATTAAATGTGAAACCCTAAATCCATACCAAAATACATACGCGTCATCAAACAAAACTAATCAGCTCATACCAACCATCATATAAATACCAGACCTGCCCAATAAGAGCGTACTCACGGGCCGTTAGCAAGTTCAAAGGTTATACTACGTTTTCTATGAAAATTTCAGGAAATATAGGCTTCTTTGTGGAGCGTAATATGGGACAGCTGATTTTTTCATATCTTAACATTTTTCATGTAGAAAAGCCTAAAGTTCAGGTTTTAGGACTTCTGATTAAATCAGCCATTTTGTCATGAACTCGAATTGATCTTTATCTGCATTGCCATTGGTTTTAGCTGAAAAAATGTTAACACCAAAGTTGATGATTTTATTCTTAAAAAATCAAAGTGGGCAACATTTTTGAGGTTATGTCCTTTTTAATTTTTACGTTTTCGCATTTTTCTCGTTCCTTTAGAAACTAACGAAAATAATTCTTAAAAATTTAATTTAAGATCTTAAGATTTCCAACATTTTGATATATTTTTGAGGATTAACCGATATTGGAGTCCAAAGTTAGAGCTCTCTAAAATCGACTGCTTAAATAGTTAAGAATCTTAAACTTTGCCGGTAAACCAATAGCTTTGATAAGGCTGTTTTTGGAGAGCTGACGGTGCCCATATAATGTTTAACTTTGATACTCAGTCCAATCAAAAGTTATCGGACATTTTCAAACGCTGTCCGCGTACCGTAGATGGGACAGCTCTGTCATAAGTGACTTGTGGTGCTCATACTCAACTCCTTCGTATTCACATACCTAATACTACACCTGTGATGTCAAAAACGACTGCTCGTGTTGAACAAGCTTTTTTATTTTCTATGAATTGATGGCGAATATTTACATACATGCGGTTCAAGTTGTGAAATACTATGTAGTAGTATAGGTAGGAACACTCAAGTGAGTGTATTTATTCTGCTTCTCTAAGCGTAATTATCCTGCCGATTAGGTATTTGCATATTTAATGAAACAGATAAAGAAACTCAAGGAGCACACACACACAGAACAACTCCGAGACGACACTGACACCATCAGCTGTGGCTTGAAGGTAAGGTAGAGGTACCGAACAAAAGGACCCACCGGTGAGCGACTGTGTAATGCATAAGCAAATACAAGACAGATGAATAAAAATGAATCCTTGGTTCCTCTGGATTCACAGTACAAATGGTTATATAAATGTGTGTGTTTGTATGAGTGTGTTGTGCTGTGTTCTATGAGGTTGAAAGCCTTTTAATGAGTGAGAAAATTGATTTTCGATGTTATTGCAGTTGTACAACGTGGATACTCATTGTGATCGTATATAGGGTAGTGGAGCTGGTTGGTACATAAATGTAGTGGGTGGAGGCTGGTGGTTGCGTCGTCGTCGTCAGTTGTCGTCGCCCGCACGCCCCGGTCGTCATCGTTTGCTTGTTGATTTAAAATTCTATTGAACTGATTTTGGATAATTGGCGGTCGACATTAATAATTCATTGATTCATTTGTTCGATTTTTGGTTTTATGTGTGTGTGTGCGAATTTGCATTGGAAATGGAATAATTTATCAACGATTGAATTTTATTCTAAAGGTTAGGTATGTAGGTAGATGTAGAGATGGCCTTGGGGAAGGATATGACCTATCCTATGCTACAAATTAGGTATACAGTTGAAAGCTTAATCTCAATCAAATTCACTTTAAGATTTTAATGTAAGTTTGGTAGTAGAGTAAGAACCCAGGGCCGCCAGACATACGTCATTTTATCAAAGCTAAGATTTTTTCTGCGAACAGGAACTATGGTAGCTAAGAACAAATGGTTACTAATGCCGGATTTACACGAATGACAAAATGCCATTATATCTGTCAAATTATAGCCATTTTTCTTTTCATCGTGTAAACGCTCTAGATACTGGCAATATTTTTGCCAAAATAAAATGGCAGAGATAATTTGGCATAAAATGCTGCCATTAATATGACTATGTGTAAACACTTTACTGACGCCATTTTCCGAAACTATGCCATTCTAGATAAGAATGAACTTGCTCATTCTTTTTTGTCATGTTGCCAGTATTTTGAAATCTGCCACTATTTGAACTCGTGTAAATGCATGTCATAAAAAAAATCATTTCTGCCATTATTTTACCATTTTCTTGGCAGGAATATTGGCATCTTTGCCATTCGTGTAAATCCAGCATAAAAATCTTCAATCCGGTTGCAATTAAGAGGTAGCGAGTGTTAAAGTTGCATGCAAATGTTGCAACATTGCTCTATTTTATCAAAGCTGAATTTTTGGTATGTCTTAGGGGATGGTGTCATTAAATTTATTGGACACTTGCCAGACATCTACAGTGGGGCCTAAGGTGAGCCAGACGCTTAAAATATGTCAAACTAATCGTGCCATTTACGTTGTAGTTTTGAAGCTAATATTTATATGTTTTATGGGCAAATGTTTAAAAATAATTGCCCATCAGCTATACATCTACAGTTGGGCGCATTCACTAGCCAGACATTTAAAAACAGGTAAAATAAGCGACAAAATCACGTTTTAGTAACAAAGAATTATTGTTTTGACAGTTTTAAGGTGATGTAAGGCCCCGTTGTAGGTGTCTTGCTGATTAAAAAATATTGTAGAATATTTGCCACAGAAAACATAAAATCTTTATTTGAGTCGGTTATGTAAATGGCACGATTAGTTTGACAGATTTTAAGTGTCTGGCTCACGTTAGGTCCCACTGTAGATGTCTGAAAAGTGTCAAATAAATAAATCAAAAATTCAGCTTTGATAAAATAACGCAATGTTGCAAAATTTGTATGCAACTTTAAAACTCATAAAAAATAAATAAATCGGGTGGCACAACGGCTCATGAAGAACCAGGGCCTAGTGACTAACAACTCGCAACCATTCCTGTGTGCGCCTGTCGACAGGAATGGAAGGGACCTACAATTTTATGCCGAATCCGAACGGCTAGACGAGAAGCACTTATTCGTTACAAGTGATACTCTTGGAGGATTTGTCAATTCCTCGCAAGACGCAGTAGCCCTGAAAAAAAACTTTTTAGTTTTTAGGTGGACGAGACTGGGAAGCGGCGATCCCAGACCTCCAGCGTGACAGTCGAACGCACTAACCATTACGCTACGGGCTACTACAAAAACTTTAACACTCGCTACCTCTTAATTGCATTAATTGCACCCAGATTGAAGATTCTTAGTATCCATTTGTTCTTAGCTACCATAGTATCTGTTCGCAGAAAAAATCTTAGCTTTGATAAAATGACGTACGGCTGGCAGCCCTGGGCTCTAAGTCTATAGGTTTATTTATAGAAATTGAAGCCAGAAATGTTGGAAGTTTAATTAAGGTGGCAAAGTTTGTTGTTTTACAGTTCATATGGATAAATGAAATTAGTGGCAAGAATTTTCTCTTCCGGATAGAAACAATAATGTTTGTTATATTTTGATAGAGTAAGTTAATGGTTCAATAAAGTTGTGATATGTTTTTACATGTATACTCCCTGCCACTTGTTTGAGGCCACTATTTTTGATACGTGTGAGTAGGTATATATTTTTTGCAATAATAAAGGATACAGTTAAAAGAGTTAAGAGTTAATGTCCATAGAAATTAGAAATTTCCAAATTACGTGAATGTAATGCAAAAAATGGATATACAAAGTTGCATCACTTGATTGAGAGGCCATTCCAAAAATTGCTTGGAAAAAGTTTACATCGCCGATTTTTTTCAAACAAAAGTTTAAAATATTTAAGAAATGATAAAAAACTATATTTCATTTTAATTTTCAAGATAAATGGGCTCTGGAAACAGAAAGAGGATCAATAGATGCTTTAAAGGAAATGGTATTCTCAGGCCGAGAAAAAGCTAGGAGACCACTGTCAACAACTATCTAGCACACATCGAAAACTATGGAAAAAACGAAAAGGACGCACAGCTCAAACAACAAAAATCCGAGAAAGGCGACTAGTTTCTAATTCCACACTATCAGCGCCTTAATTAAGGTCAAAAAGTGGGGTATCAGCCAGTATTTCGACGGTTTTCAGGATAATTAAAATCAGTATGAAAAAAAAGAGTATGAAAATCAAAAGGAAACCGGTTCTACGGCAATTACACAAAGAACACCGGATGAATTTCGCCAGGGACCATGTTGCCTGGAGCAACGCATGGAAAAAGGTTGTCTTTTCAGACAAAAAAAAAAGTTTATTCTAGACGGACCCCATGGTTACAACTTTTATTTTCACGAATAAAGAAAAAAATAACTTATTTTGTCAAGACATCACAGCCATACATCAGGTGTTATGGTGTGACAAGCTATCACCTTTTATGGAACAATTGAATAAGAGTTTATAACGACAACAATGAACTATTCAACTATTTGAACCTTGGATATTCCAATAAGTCAACCCCCCTATCCATACTTCCAGGGTAGCTAGAAGCTGGATTCAGTCGGAAAATGTTGTACTTTTACCATGGCCACTCTACTCATCGGACTTAAACATCATCGAAAACGTTTGAGCCTGGCTATCTCGAAAAGTTTATGATGGTGGTAGACAGTTTGAAGATAAAGACGTCTTGGTCAAAGCTAAATGCGATGCCTGGAGCAAGATTTCACTAGATTGATGGACGATGTTTTCGTTCCTGCAACATCTTGATTACGCTGACGATATTTGTTTGCTCTCACACAACATTATGGATCTTCATCATATGGTGACTAATCTGGAATGCGAGGCAAACAAATTCGGTTTGAGGATCAACACCGGGAAAACAAAAATCCTCAATATTTCTGAATCTTCTTCTCAAGCTGTCGTTGCGGGACAGCAGGTTGAAGCGGTGGACAACTTCCTGTACCTCGGTAGTGTTGTCTCAAAAGACGGCGGTGGTACGGATGAAGATGTTAACTGCCGAATCGGCAAAGCTAAAGCTGCTTTCGGCATGCTGTCTAAAGTTTGGAGGAGCAACGTCTACAGTACGAAGTCCAAGCTGCGACTGTGCCGGTCGATCGTAGAGTCAGTACTACTATATGGGTGTAGTACATGGAAAGTGTCACAAGGAAGCTACAAACTTTCGAAAATAGATGTCTCCGAAACATCCCAAGGATTTTTTGGCCGAACACCATCTCCAACCAAGAACTCCTTCGGAGAACGGGCCAAAGTCCTATTGACATCGTTATTAGGAAAAGAAAGTGGCAGTGTATTGGTCACACCCTACGTCGTGGTGCAGACTCTATTGCAAGACATGCAATGGAGTGGGATCCACTCATCCAAGATGGCAGAAGACCTGGAGGCCAGAGAAAATCTTGGCGCAGAACAGTCGACAAGGAATCACAAAAGCTCGGTAAAAGTTGGGGAGAGCTTAAATACATTTCCAGAAACCGAACGAGATGGCGTGTAGCGGTAGTTGACGCCCTGTGCCCCTTAGAGGGGTCAAGGATCTAAGTAAGTAAGTAAGATTGTTCCAAAAACATTGTATGATTCAATTCCAAATATTGAACTTTTTCAACAAAAAGAACAAAAATCAGATGAGGTTTTTTCGGGAAAATCAAAAACCCAAAAATGGTTCTACCAGAAATACCTTGAATAACCTTTTTTCAAAAAAAAAAAAAATACTAGCAAAAAGTACCGTTTTTGTATATAACAAAAATAATAATTCTGAAGTTGTTTTTGGCAGGTCCGTAATTTTTTGTTCTAAAAAAAATTGTTGTGTGGTCATGTAACCCAAAAATTACTGCGTACCAAGTTTGAAGAAAATACATCAAACCGATTAGGTTACAGACGCGAGGACAGAGAGACAGCATTGCGAGACTAAGGCTGTGTGTCAATTGCATTAAAATTTTGGTTAAATTTGATCCGTGTTTATAGGGGTGAATTAAATTGAAGGGTTTTGCTGTGTCAATTGCATTAAATGGAATTTTTTAAAATATACATTTCCCATCGACGCGACGTTTCTTGCGTTAAGTAACCTATCCGAGATGGTGGATACCTTGATTTGTTGTTGTAATAGCTTTTTTCAGAAGGAATTACAACACAAATTTATTCAAATCGCTTTGGATCTACGATCTTCAACGCGGAAATTGCATTTTGATAGTGGCAGTCATGAATCTAGTATACCTGGACTGCTAATCGATCGTCATTATCATTTGTTAAACATGACACACAAGACGTCATTTTCAACTTTTGGGTTGCATTAGAATAATTTTGCATTTAAGTGCGAATATGTTTCCATTATTTTCGATTTTTTATTTATTCCGAATAATTGGAATGGATTTTTCACTCCATCTGAAGCGCGGAGTCAAAAGAATACCAAGACAAAAAACTCAATGCTCATGCGGTCCTCCATCTAAGTACTAACCGCACCCGAAGATGCTTGATTTTGGTGATCGAACGAGAACCAGTTTTTGTTTTTTTTTTTAAACCGATATTCTCCGTAATGTCTTTTGCCAAGCAATGAATCGTTTATTAAATAAAAAAAACATAATATGTCGTTGCTTTTGAGAAGCGAGAACGATAAATGAAATCATGGTCATCCTATTTATCGATAACAACACGGGGAAGCATTTTAAATGGCCGCCTCTCAAGGGATACATTTTCTTCCTCTGCATCATCTTCGCTGATGCTCCAAAAAGATGACGCCCAATTTTCTCAGAAGTAGGTAATTTGCACAAAACATTTTTTATTTTATTATTTCAATTAAAACAGAGCTCTATTTTTATTTGATTATTATTTATTTTAAGATTTTTTCCTTTCGAAGTCAAAAGCGAAAAGTTCACACAACTAAATATCATGAATGAATAAACAGAAATGATGAAAACTCCACAAGTTTACTCACTAACTTCTACTATTTCGTTGATCAATTCTAGAGTTGAAAATCTAAATTTGAAAACGTCAACTTCGAGTGAATAAAAACTATTTCTCAAGTTGACTGTAAAAATCCCAAAGTTATGTGTAACTTTGAGTGAATAAATTAGGCCTACGTCGTTTTCAAATTGCCGCTAGTGTATGGATTTTTTTTTTGTAATAAAGGGAACAATGGTGATGTTGGCTCCTAGCAGTCCAGGTATAATAGGTCGATGGTGTAAGTAATGTCATAGTTAAACAATATAAAGATACACATCTTTCGTACGTTTTACCACCCAAAACCCATTTGTTTTTGTAATTTAATTCTGTGTCCATGAATAAATGTGAAATCCAACAACAAAGTTACGCGTCATGAGCCGTGGTGGAAATCAGTAAGTTGCACTATTATGCGTGTTTTAAAGCACACTAGTAAAACTTACTGATTTCCACCACGGCTTAACCCACCTTTTAGCTTGTAGGCAAACCGGATTGACAGCCAAAGATTTGTATCTTTATTTGTTTATCTATGGTAATGTGCAAGCAGCTTAATACAAACGTCAAAATTTATCCACTAGTTAAAATTTAAAGGAGCTCCTGAGCAGGTTAAATTTTGACGACTGTATTCACCTCAGTAATATCAAAATTTAGCCAACGGATCAAATTTAACGCACTTTTAACGCAATTGACACACGGCCTAACTTATTTGTTGTTTTCCTTATCATACGAGTATTAGCAAGTTTGATCAAAATCTCGAAATAATTTTTGTTTTTACGAATCCATAGGTATCTATCAATGTGTAGTAAATTTCAATAATTCCAGAGTGTATTAATTTCGTATTCAAAACTCAGTTTAAATCTTTCCTATGTTTGTTTTCCTTTTCCACCCACTGATTGCATGATTGTGGTTTTAACGAATAAAACAATAAGCAGTTTTTTTGATTACTTTTTTTCACGCTTGAATTTTAGAACTTATGATTTTGCATCAAATGCGCATCTGATGCATTTCGGAACTCATCCAAGCCTTTAAAACAGTTCACATGTTCAGCAGTCGTGAATATTGCAAACGTAAGTTTGACTATTTTGCATATTAGGTACGTAATAATAAATATTATTTAGCTTTTTATAAGTCTTGCATATTGATATTCATGGTTCATGAGGTTAAAGTTTTCCTTGCAAATTGAGGGTTTAATTTATGGACTTATTAAATATGCCTCACTTAATTTTGTTCGAGTATATTATGTTCTTTCAATTCAAACGAAATGAAATCATTTAATATTCTAAAACATTACGTTCATATTTAATATCATTCGACCCCAGTTCCCATGGCTTTCTAAATTTTCGGTACGCAAAAATAAACTTATTGAATAACAAACAGTTAAACTAAATATATACATACATAATAGACTGTAGTATGTACTATGTGTTTCCATGAAAGGAAATCATCCGCAAAACATAATAATGAACTATAAATCCCCTTGTTGTCATAGAGATATCCGTTTTCAATTTCAGTATAAAAGCGAGCTTTCGTGCTGTTTTATATAATTTATTAACTCAGACAAAAATTCTGCGGAAAAACTTTTTCAAATGAAGTTAAAATTATTAAATTTAAATTTCACCATTTTCATTTGGTATTGCTTGTGACTGGTGGTGACGGGTGAAATAGGTCGGCCGGCGGCGGCGGCACTAATCACCTCCGATAAACTAGAACTATCTATAACCTATTTTAATGGCTGTTGGCAGATCGAATATACGTAGTATTTATGGTTTAGCTTCCTAATTTATGGCATCATGGTGAAAATTACCACTTACTTATATAAATTAGCGAAAATAATGAAAAATACACTAACGATAGATATAGTTATTATAATGCCAAAAGGCATTTATTATGAATTGAACATGATATTCGTACCTACCAACTACAAATCAAGAGAGATTGATTACTGTCGAGATGGATTTTGACATGTTCTTACCTGGTCTATAGATGGCAAAAATATTGGATTTATGTCAAAAATAAAATCGAGGATTTAATAAAATCTAACATGACGATGACGTCCGTCAATCTGTGCGCCTAAACGGCAACCACCAATACCCTAAGGGACTATTCACATGAGAGCGACTAACGAACGACGAATGAACTAACAAATGGGATTTAAAAGAATTGCAGACTGAAATTCTTTGCAAAATTCAGAGAAAATGGTAAATATCTAATTTATAGGTATTAATGTTTAGGTAGTAAAATTTCCATTTTTATTGTTAAAATAAGATAAATTTGATAAAACAAGTTGGTCGTCACGACTTTCAACTGATTGTTACGAATTTTGTCAAATTCTATTCGCGTTCCACATACCACATAACATTTACCCTGCAAAGACTGAATTTTTCGCGCGCCTCTAACCTCAAAAATACTGTTGTTTTTGTTTTCTTCCTCATTCGTGGCGAATTCAAATAAGCAACCATGTGAACAAAATGTCAAATTAAACGAATGTTCGTTCATTCGCGTAGTAGCCCGTAGCGTAATGGTTAGTGCGTTCGACTGTCACGCTGGAGGTCTGGGTTCGCTTCCCAGCCTCATCCACCTAAAAACTAAAAAGTTTTTTTTCAGGGCTACTGCCTCTTGAGAGTAATTGACAAATCCTCCAAGAGTATCACTTGTCACGAATAAGTGCTTCTCGTCTAGCAGCCGTTCGGATTCGGCATAAAATTGTAGGTCCTTTCGACAATTGTAGCTCGACAGGCGCACACAGGAATGGTTGCGAGTTGTTAGTCACTAGGCCCTGGTTCTTCACGAGCCGTTGTGCCACCCAATTTATTTATTTTCGTTCATTCGTTGGTCGCTCTCATGTGAATAGTAGCAACTTAAGCGCGTAGACCAATTTGCTTCAAATTTAGAAAAGGTTTAGGCATTTTATGAGGAATTTTTGTTTAAAGTCATCTAGGAACGGTAGCAGCCATACTTGCTCTTTAGGGCAGGTATTGGTGTCATGTCAGAAAAAAACTCGAGGTTAATCAAAACTGAAATTTCGATGATGGTTAGAAGTCCGAAAAAGTGATTTTCGACAAGAGTCCCGTCGGTCTGGTTGTCTGTGCGTCTGTTCCTATGTGCATTTAAGCGTCCGGATGAATATGATGGATTTGTTTCAAATTTCGTGTGAATCATTTATATTTAATTCTCTAGAGCATGTACCGTGAAACCGGGTGAAACTGGCGCATTTTCAAATTAAAATTTGAATAACTTTTGCATACCGAGATTTTTTTACAGAGTAAAGATTTTTTGAACAAGTATCGTAATTTTTAGACAAGTTGGCTAGTTTAATTATTAAAAATTTAGGTTGCCAAAGTCACCCTGCAGTTTTGGGAGACTTTGGTCGGGTAAAGGTTTTCAATCAATGATCCCCTACCAACTGCCTTCAGAGACAATTTCTTATACTGAGAACGTTTTATTTTGTAGGGTTTCATAATCTTGTTTTTGTTTTGTTGTATTTAAACATGAATTGTTAATTTAAGTTTTCATATGATTGGACAAATATTAGGGGGATCAATCTTTCTCTGTTATTTTGCAACCTTATAAGAAGACTTGTACTTGTAAGCTATTTATCACAATTTTTCTTATAATTTTGATGCATTATTTCATAATTTGTCAATGCCAAATTCACTTAAAATGCAGGCCAATGTCTCCTCGTCATATGCCATTTTTGATAAAAAGTAAATATATTTTTTGTTTTATTGTTACATTTATAAATAAAATAAAATTCGCTTTGAATAATATTCCACATAACTGAGTAAAAATTATTTTGCTGTAGTATTTCGACAAAATATTGAAACCTTTCAATGATTGTTGGTGTTTTTTGAAGGTTTTTTAATAAAAATTATTTAGTTCATAACTTTTTTTTTCTTAATTTATCCTAATGAAGCTAATACATTTATTGTAAATGTATTAAATTATATATTTTTAGAAAGAAAGGTGAAAAGATAAGAAAATTCCTTAATATTAAGAAAAAATAGAAAAAATGTACATTCTTTGGCCAAATTCACCCCACCAACCAGGCCAATTTTTACCCAGCTACCGTGTATGTAAATACAAATACAAACATGTTTGACGTTTACATTTTTGTTGTTGTTTGCAATGTGATATGTTGTTTGCCATTTTTTAGTATCGTTAAGAATTTGGCTTAAAAAGTTTGGGAACCACTGCTCTAGAGGAGAAATTCAAATAAAAGCTTAAACTTATAAACGGGTAGCTTTATCTAGTTTTCTCAAAAATGACTCGAACGATTTTGATTAAACTTCATATTATGTTATCCTTAGAATATTTGTAATAGTTGGTACCGTATACCATGTTTTTGCAAAAATAAAACTTAAATAACGAAAATTAAGTTCTGAGAAATTATACTGTACTAGCTGTCCCAGCGAACTCCGTTTCGCCCAAATTGTTAATGTAATAAAAATAATAATTCTGAGCCTGGCACATTCTGCTTGATGCTTCATTCAATCATTCTGCTTGATGAACTTAATTTGGTCAATTCAAATAACAATGTCGATGTATTTGAATCAAACCGCAGTTATTGACGTGTCAACCTGCTTTTTTACTGAAGTGCTTTATGGTAAACAACGTTTTTTTGTTCTTTTCTCGGCTGAGTACACGTGAGCACGCAACATACAATTGACCATGTCAGAAACATGGGAATTCAAGATTAATGCCACAAACATCCCGCAGTGGTCTTTGTGACTTATTTATTCTTCTAGCGAAAGCGAGAAGCTTAAATACGAATGGCAGATCGCTGGAATGGCTAACTGCATTATATAGTTTGTGGCTCCGTTTTTATCCATCAAGGATTCGATGACAATTTCTCCACATATCCCCATAAGGCCGAAGCTTTCGGGAAACTGTTCAATTCATGTGTCGTATTTTATGTTTAAATGACAGGCAGCCTATGAATAAAATAACTTGACAGCATAATAATTGCACCACTGAAACGTCTTTCATCATTTCGTATATCTTTTAACATACTATTCAGGACTTCCCATCTGTCACTTTGACATCTGTCACTTTGACATCTGTCACTTTGACATCTGTCGTTTTGACATCTGTCACTTAAACATCTGTGACTTTGGCATCTCTCACTTTGACATCTGTCACTTTGACATCTGTCACTTTGACATCTCTCACTTTAACATGTCACTTTGACACCTGCCAGTTTGACATTCACTTGGACATCTATAACTTTGACACCTGTGACTTTGACATCTGGCAATGTGACATCTGTCACTTTGAGATCTGTCACTTTGTCATTTGTCACTTTGACATCTGTGACTTTGACATCTGTGACTTTGACATCTGTTACTTTGAAATCTGTCACTTTGACATCTGTCACTTTGACATCTGTCACTTTGACATCTGTCACTTTGACATCTGTCACTTTGACATCTGTCGTTTTGACATCTGTCACTTAAACATCTGTCACTTTGGCATCTGTCACTTTGACATCTGTCACTTCGACATCTGCCACTTTAACATGTGATTTTGACACCTGCCAGTTTGACATTCACTTGGACATCTGTAACTTTGACACCTGTGACTTTGACATCTGGTAATGTGACATCTGTCACTTTGAGATCTGTCACTTTGTCATCTGTCACTTTGACATCTGTCACTTTGACATCTGTCACTTTGACATCTGTCACTTTGACATCTGTCACTTTGACATCTGTCACTTTGACATCTGTCACTTTGACACCTGCTTTGACATTTACTTTGACAACTGTTACTTTGACACCTGTGACTTTGACATCTGTCACTTTGATATCTGTCACTTTGTCATCTGTCACTTTGACATCTTTCACCTTGACATCTGTCGCTTTGACATCTGACCATCCATCCATCAAACCCAAAATCAATTTTTTTAATGTTTAATTATTTCCACATTTCTTGTATAAATAAATCAAAAATTTCAAGATAGCTATTTTAACTTGTTTTTTATTGGCATAATATGGAAAATTTGCATTTAGTGGCAGAGTCGTGAACGACTTTACCAATTTTAATAGCATTTTGCACACGAGTATTTCAAGCAAATGCTAATAATACTACATTCCAAAACTTTGAAAAATATTTGTTTCTATTAAAAAGAGGAGACGGTAAAATAATTTTAGTGGGTACTTACTTTTTTTACAGATTCCCATAACAATGATATTGTATTAATAAAATAATTTGTTTTATTTCTACAATGCTTTGCTTAGTCAAATTATACCCTTGTACCTACTGCAATAGCAAGTTCTAGAGATCCAGTCGTGCATTTTATTTTTAAACATGTAGCCCGTTTGGTATCAATGATTTTCAATTCTAAGCACGAAATATGTTTCATTTTTCAACAATACTTATATAGATAAACACCTTCAAATGCCAATAAACAACATTCAACCACTTCCTTGCTGTTCATTCTTTCCCATCCAAACTGAAGCATTCAATTTAATGTTCTCCAGTTTTCTTTAAAAACCGCTCCTTAAAAACCGTTTTAGACAATCTTTTTACGTGTCAAAGATAAACTAAGTCATAAACATCAAAACACGCACCCAATTGAATTACTGATGATGAAACAATAAAAAACAAAAAAGGCACAATCAACCCGGCCGCACATTTGTATCCTTTTTTCATCGATTAAAGCCTTAATAAAAATAATATATACGTTTTGACATCATAATTCCATAAATTTCAAGTCTGCTGAGCCTCCGAACTGAACAATAAAATCTCTTATGCGGGTTCAGTGATCCAAAATCTTTCCGAAAATAATATTTGAAGAATACACAAAAAAAAATATTCCTTGCTCGACTCCGTCTCTGCATGCCGTCACCATCATCAGCTGAACACCAACGACACAGATAATTTTCAACAGCATTAAACCTATATCTTTACTTGTACAATGTACATTCTTCGAGTTCAGAGTCAGACAAAGTGTCCTTGTAAGGCAAATTATTATTTTATCGAGAAATGTTTTTTTTTTTTGTTATAGATGTACATTTAATTTCTTTGTCGTCCCTTCATTTGTTTGTCTTCGATAATTTCCAAGTATTGCTTGTCTCTGTTGTGATGATATCTTAGTCAAGACAAAGGACAAAATCCAGAGCGCTCATCAAGCCTTTTACTCCCTTTCTGTCTGGCTAAATATAATGAAGAGGATATAGATATGTACGCCACCTTCTTCTGAGCTGAAACCTCACCCATAGCAACATAGTATTGTTAATTTAATTAAATTCTGGTTCTTTTGGTTTTTTTTTTTTTATTATTCTTCTCCCATCTGTGTAATTGGTTCTTCGTTACTTTTGCAATCCTTTATACACAGTGTATTCACAAAGAATCCTTCGAGCAAACGAAATGAAACCTTTCAGCAGACCATCATATAGAAGACTATCAAGCTCTCTAAGAGTATCACAAAACATTTTGCCATATACGGTATACCTATTTTGTTTTGGCTTATTTTTGCTGCAGTCTAAGAGATAAAATAAATAAAATACCCCCCATCTACGAGTATACTCGTATAGTCGAAAATAGGGACAAGAAGTCAAAAAGAAATAAAAGGACGATGATATAGCACCAAAATAATCAACAGTGTCTGATGGACAGCTCCACTGCTGCACAAAGATTTATACCTTCTTAAATCAAACTTGAAGAGAAAGTTAATCGTTGGATGTAAAAATGCGTATATACAACACATACACTTAAAAGAATCAAAAAAAAGGACGCCGAGGCTTAAAAGGTGAGACCATGCGATGCCAGTCGGATTCTTGAGATGCTATAAATAATCCTTTCCTCATCCGCTCCGTTGAGAGTTGAGACCAAATACTCTGCCATTCGATATTTTCTTTTGCATCTATTTCCAGAATAGTAGGTAATTTTTGTTTGCTCCTTGCCTCAGTTTTTTTCTCATTCTACACTTCTATAGAGACTTTCCCTATACGTTTTCGCTTCTTAAAGAAGATTTTTATAGCAAAGAGATGAAGCCTTAAGTTCACCACCATTTCACTATATAAAAGAATAACAACCGATTTCGCACACTCACAGTTTTTGGAGCGGCCGGCGTGGCGCGAGGGGGAAATGACAATGATAACTCGTGCTCGACTCTATCGAAAGTAGAAGATTTATACCGTTGCGCCTTTAAATGTCCCAAACGCAAACTGTTGCAGCAATACAACGACAAGGGCGACTATTCCGACACACACTTTAATAGTCCGGGTTGTTGAAGGTCGCTTCAAAGGAGGGACTGGTGGGGGGAGGGGGTAGAGGTCGGTGAACAATTCATTTTCGTATAAAAGTACGTTGTTCGTTCGTTGGCCCTCTTACATTTATTAAAAAAAAAAGATTTTCCGGATTTGTGGGATTCATATAATGGCCGTTGGGGACATTTTTATACACGTACGTGTGAAAGTGATAAGTCTTCAGAGGTTTATACTTGGTAAATTGATTGAATTTTAAGTTTAATCAAAATGAAAATATATGTTTATGTATTTCGTTGCTGATAAATTGGCCTATTATAACATTTTTTTGTTCAGTTATTTAAAGTTTTAAAGGATCAACGTTTGAAATAAACTGACGGAGGTTAGTATAAAGTAAGGAATTTGTCTTCAAAATAGCTTTGAACGGCTTTTACTCCATGCAAAATAGTGTTTCGTGCGGAAGTTCTCGTTTGGACTCATCAGGTGACTAGCACAAGTCTATAGCTTAGTGTCAAAAAATTCTTTGAGGTTTTAATCAAAACAAACTTAACGATAATGGAGAAGTTCAAAAAAATGATTATCAACAAGAGCTCCGTGGGTGTGTTTGTACGTGCGTCCATTGGCCCTGATGTTTATCGGGCTAGATCTTTTAATTTTTGTTGGCATATTCCCCAATATCTCGTCATGGCTTAGTTGATTTTTTCATAAATTTGCATCACGGTACTTCTTAGTTATTAATAAAATATTGCATTTAAATTTTTGAAATAAAATTAGAGAACAATTTTTTTTTTATTTTTGACTTTTTTCTCACATTTTATTTAGTCTTAGGTCCAGTTCACACGAGATTACACCGGCATATTTTTAAGCTGTACACATCCGAACTTTACAGGTAAATACGTTTTTTGCAGAAAAATCATCGTGTGAACAGTTCTATGTAAATGTATGCGCCACTGCTCATTTGTTCGGATGCTTACAGCTAAAAAACGTGTAGTGTAATCTCGTGTGAACTAGGCCTTACGTAAATCAAAAAAAAAATCAAAATTATTATTTTTACTTGTTTTTAATTAGGGTACTCATGCAATGTCGTAAGTTTACAAATTATTTTGTAAATTGATAAGTTTACACAAAAGAACGACCTTTTTATTCATTTCGTTGAATGACGTGTAATTGAATCAGCTCTGTTCGTTAAACGTCAAAAATTAAATGGAGAACCCCAACCAACGCGAAATTGGATTCGAATGTCTCGGAACGATAAAAAATGTAAGATATCTGACAAATAGTCGTGTTTTAAGCGTAAGTCGCGTTTTAAGGTTGAACTATAACTGTCGCAAGCTCCCAGCAGTATGCTCCGACAAAATGAGCGAATGCAAAAAATCAATTTATCGGTTCAGTTTCTTGGTTTTTCGTTAACTTTTTCTTTTGAAAGTGAAGAGCACACCCGAGTGCAGCTCACGGAAGTGAAACTAAAATTCGTTGAGGAAGGAACGAAAAAAAGAGAAAGAGTGAATTCAAGCTCAATGTTGATTTTACTTGTTCAGAAAGCTAATTTTCATTGGTTTATGACATCTGCTTCCGACAGCTTCCGACCATTACGGATCTTCCAAACCAATACAAATCGTTCGATGACAACGAAGAAAACAACAATAACAACACGTTGTTGATGTATTTTCGTCATCGACAACGAATGATTTGCATTGGTTTGGGAGAGCCTTTATAGTTCTACCTAAATAATTAACAAAAAGTAGCTTTCCTAATCGTTGAGTAAATGAGCTGTGTGAAGTGGGAACCCCGAAGTCAAAATGTTTGGGTGGGGTTATCAGAATCGTTTGTCTGTCGTTTGTCCACGTTTGTCCAACCAAAAAATTCGTTTGTCCACCCTCACAAAAAAAAGTTATTAAGCTTTTATTTTTTATTGCAACTTCCCCAAACAAAAAACTCATCTACTGCCCCCAATAGATGACTTAGGAGGATGAGACTAAGTGCGTTCGTTTTTCCACCGACCGTTTAGGATTATTCACGAAAAATTATCTTTTTTCCACCCTTAGTTCAAAAGTTATTCAACATTTCTTTTTTTTAGCAAAATCGTTTTGATTCCCAATCGTTTGTCCACCGTTTGTACGGGTTAGTCCAGCAAAACATAAAAATGTGTAGACCTTCGTTCAATTCGATTTTACACCAAATCAAAAAGCTTGTCCAACACCCCAAATGATAACCTACGCGAATGAAACTAAGTGCATTCGTTTGTCCACCGGCTGTTCAAGAGTATCCATACAAAGTAGTCGTTTTTCCACCCTTAGTTCAAAAGTTATTCAACATTTCTTTTTTGTGGCATATCTCCAAGCCCAAGTATTAATCGACCCTAGAATTAATCGATTCTAGTGCGACCCAGTTGTGCATAGTTTTGTTAACGAGCATTAAGTTCTAATATAAATGTTATTTATGATGACTAAAGGTTGGGTGGATTAATTCTTTGGTTTGGAGATATGCTATAAAAACAAATGTTAAATAACTTTTGAACTAAGGCTGGAAAAAAGATTATTTTTGTTGAATAATCTTAAACAGCCGGTGGACAAACGAACGCACTTAGTCTTATCCTCCTAAGTCATCTATTGGGGGCAGTAGATGGGTTTTTTGATTTTGGGGATTTGCTATAAAAAAGAAAAGCTCAATAACTTTTTTCCTGAGGCTGGACCAACAGTTTTTGTAGTTGGACAAACGTGGATAAACGATGGACAAACAATTCTGATAAACCCCACCCCAAAAATGTTGACTTCGGGGTTCCCACTTCCCACAGTTGAGTAAATGTAGTCGTGTGAATTATTTTTTCTTATATAAACTACGTTTTTATTCACAACTTTTATCGATAACTAATCACGATTCGATAGTTGCAAAATACGGTCAGAGTTTTTTTTTGAATTCTCTGTGATATCATAAACATATGAACACCCCTAATTCTAAAAGTCACAATAACGTTTGGTTAATTTTACCAAATCATTTTCCAAGCAAATTCGTTGTGGAATATTATCCAATTTGTGTAAATCATTTTCCATACAAAATTTGACAGTTCATAAACCAAATGGTAAACTTACGCAAATGGTAAACTTATCTAGTGTTTACATCGATGCATGTGTATACCCCTAATATTTTTTCGTAAACGATATACAAAATATTGTTGAACCAATAATATACACAAGAGCAAGTTCCTGCCATCAAGCCGTGCATTTTACTTGTTTATTTAAATTTATTTGTTCAGCAAATTTAACTACAAATACCTTTTAATTGAAATGTATCAATTCCTGGAATTCAGTTACTTGTAATTTAAAAATGAAAAGCATTAAAATAACAGAAATTCCATAATTACGGTACTTGTTGTATTTATAGCTTTCATTCAAACTTTACATTGATAATTTTAATTGTTTATTTTAATCCACTTGGAAAGATAAATTCCTGATTATTTTACTGACACAGTCATACTTTAATATTAATTCTAGCACAACCCTCCACATTAAATTACTTTTATGTTTAAATGATAATAAGGTAGTTATTATTTCAGATAATAAAAATATTATTATTTTTTTTTTTTTTTTTTGAAAATGTGGCATTAATTGATTTTGGTTGATATAAATAATATTTAAGTCAAAAACTTGACTCTAGTATTAAAATAGTCACTTACCTGACCCTTGCTGCATTTTCAGTAGATGAAGATTTTTGTTTTGTCAGTGTACTTATAACACATGTTTTTCGCGGCTTAAATCCCCAAGTTACTTCATTGATAAGTTAAAAAAATGTTTCTAGTCCCAAAATCCGGTAGAGTTGTTCTGCCATATAAATTATTTATAGTGAATACTTTGGTTGTTAAATAAGAAATAACGAATGTATTGAAAGTGTGTTTGAATGTTTTACCGATCGATAAAATCGTATCGATATCGAATGTGATCGATAAATAGAACGATCGTTTATCGATAAAATAGAATGCTCCATTCCTCTTTCTATTTTTATTTTTGTGACCCCAAACCTTACGAAATACAAAACAAAAATTCATCAAAAAAATAAAAATTAACAAAATTCTCCTAGCGGTATGAAATATACTTAACGACCTAATCTCAGACCTGCCAAATATACACACAAAATTTTATAAAAAATAGGTCGCGTCCTTTCGAAGGAGTTCGACCACAAACACCGTGACACGAGATTTGTAAATATTTGATAGAAGATGGATATCTGGCTAAAGAAAAAACTAAAGCATAATTTTAAGTCGATTTTTGAAAATTATTTTAAATTGTAAACCAACAAACTGAAACAGCTCTCGAACATTATACAAAATCAAATTTAAAAAAAAAATGGTCTTATGTTTAGTCTTTGAGAAACAAATAAAATCTAAACGCCAGCCTGTTACAAATGCGAATAGTTTTTTGTATCGGGTTTTTCAATAAGAGCGCTACTAAAGTTTTTTTTAAATAAAACAAAAACGGTTTTGGATATCAATGAGATAAAGTGAAAGTACGTTTGATGCTATATGTATGGAACTCGATTTCTTGTGCATGGCCACCACGGGCACGCTTGCAGTAGTCCAGACGCTGAACCCAATTTTCGACGGTTTTCAAGCATAAATCGGCCGATACTGCTGCAATTTCACGTTCGATATTCGTACGAAGTTCATCAATCGTCGCTGGCTTGTTGGCATAGACCATAGACTTGACGTAGCCCCACAGGAAATAGTCTAACGGCGTCAAATTGCACGACCGAGGCGGCCAAGGGACTGGACCATTTCGTGAGATAACACGCTCTCCAAACTTGGTTTCCAATAAATTGATTGTGACATTCGCTGTGTGGCTTGTGGCGCCGTCCTGTTGGAACCACATATCCTCCAAGTCCATATCTTGCGTCAATTTAATCTTGTAAGGATGTAGGCCAAGATCTTTTCGCAAAATTCACCACAATGACGCCACAGGGATGCCCAACGCTTGAGAACGACGTGTGAGAGACACATTTGGGCTTTCTGCAACTGAAGCCTCAGCGGCAGCAATATTCTCGACACTACGGGCACTTCTTTGTCCAACTGACACGGAAACATTTTGTACTGTGCCTGTGGATTCAAATTTTTTCACTAGACGCTCAATTGTTGATCTGCTAGGAGGATTATGACGACCATAAATTGGACGTAGCGCTCTTAACGTTGAGGCCACTGACTCCGAATTTCGGTAGTAAATTTTAATAGTTTTGACTCGTTATTGGCTCGTATAACTTTCCACCATGAAATGGCAATCCTTACTGAAGAGAAATGTCAAAAGAACGGCAAGAAATATGGCGTCGTTTGCTGTTCTTGTTGCTCTACTTTTGTAGCGTCCATGTTGAAAAACCCTTTATAAAGATTGACTGCACTTAAACTAATAAGCGCAAAATTTTAAACTTTGCTCGTTTAAAGAATAAAACCGGTTCTATTGACGTAGTCGTTTAGATGTAAACCCTTGTCTAACTATCTCTTAATTTTAAACACGTTAAACAACTCTTCTAACTAAAGTGGACTCCGCAACGTAACGTAAGCAAATTAAGGTTGAACAGGCACACATTTGACAGATGAAGAGAAAAGACAGCTATGGAACAACAAAAACTGTTCAAATTAAACAAACAACTTCAGACAAATAATTTGAATATAACTGGGTGCGTGTCGTGAATAAAGATTATGATTATTTTTTGTTTAACCCTGAGGCTACACGAGCCAGTACTGGCTTACAAGTTACAATACATTTAAATTTTCTTACTATAACATACAAACCTGAGCAACTTGCTCGTCAACTGGCTTGCCATTTTCCAAGCCAGTAGAGAAGACAGTGGCCTCGTTCAGACTTGTATATAAAGCTATATGGATAGATATTCTTCCTTCAACAACTTTTAATGATAGGAGTGACCAAGAATTTTCAACATTTCCAAAATAAGCAACTGTCAAATACGATTGAAGGATGGCTATGATCATGATGAAATATACAAAATCTCTTAAAAATCTTAATTTTTTGAAAGTATATTTTTTGCTTCGGAAAAATGATAGTTTTGGGGATTTCGGTGACATTTGGAATATTCTGTTACCGATTTGACAAGCCATAGACTGTCAAATTGAATTGAAAGATTGCTACAGAGATTATGCATTGAAAAACTTAAAGATATCTGAAAAGGAAAATCGCGGGAAAAGGCGATTTTAGCGCCTTTGGGTGACATTTTGGAACGAAATACTCCTTGTACCACGTAATTTAGTTTCTTACCTTTCTTTCAACGCATGAACTGTCAAATTCCATTAAAGGATGGCTTCGATGATGATGGATTAAAAAACCTCCAAAAAATCATTTTTTTTAAAAACTATTTTAAAAAAAATCGAAATTTTTGAATTAGATGAAAATCATTCCATGTTAATTTGACGCGACAGAAAAGTCTGTCAATGCATCGGTCAACGCATTGGAAGTATTATGCGTTGGCCATCGCAAGACTTGATGCAGAATTCGACGTCATTTTTGGTTGAAGAAAAAATCGAAGTCCGATGCCAAAGCAAATTCAATAAAATTAAAATTGTGTATTTAGAATCCTAGATAGGCTGTCCGAGTAAAAACTGAACGTGACCGCAGATACTTTAAAGCAACTTGCTTACAAGTTGCCTGCCGCCTACGTCACAGCATATTCACGTATACGAACTTGACAGTCAATCTATGTAGCCAACTGGCTTGCCAGTACTGGCAAGTGTAGCCTCAGGGTAAATGTTTAAAAGAAGTCTACTCGCATTAATTCTGTGTAGCCTCAGGGTAAATGTTTAAAAGAAGTCTACTCGCATTAATTCTGATTCTAAAAAAAAACTCAAGCGCATGGATAATATTGAGACATCTCTGTAGGCACATTATATAGGTACCTAAGTGTATGTTGGTTGATGTGTCTTGTCCTTGTGTGGTTGAATTGTGTGCCCGTGTTTCGCAGAAAAAGTGAAAAATTCAATGTGGCCGAGCTCTTTCAATATACATTAATAAATATTTTTCATTTTTAACAAAGCTGTAAACATTCAGAAAATAAAATAAAATTCCGAAATCATTTTACCAACCTACTTATAAACTTATTTTCAAGTGGTTAAAGTATATTTTAAGAAGTTAAATAAGCGATTTGCCGCTTTTAAAGTTAGAAGAGTGGTTTAACCTTAAACTATAATTTATGTCGTTTAAAATTACCAAAGAGTTGGCTCTCGCTTTAAAAAGAGTTTTTAGAGCCGATTCCCATTTTAAAAGTGATAAAATGTAACTCTTCAAAATTCCAGTCTAGAAGATTAAGGATATTTAACGAAAAATACTAGTTTCTATGAAAATTATTTTGTTTTGATTACAAAAATAAATACCAATACTATCCTCAAATAGCACGACTGATTGCATAATAATGCATTCATACATATAACAGGATTTACACAATAATATCATTTCACGGTGCATGCTTGAAGAACCAACCGCACTGTTTACAACAAATAAACATTATACTCACACACATCCATACTCGTATGCTCTGCATACACGGGTCTGGATAGTCGGCAGTGCTGTCACATACAACTACTACAAATGCCATCACCATAGCTTCTAATTCAAAGGAATTTGACTTTACACAACGAATTATCCCACAAAACTAGCTATATGATGTAACCGCATTTGCATCATGCAATTAGCCTTTCACAATTTACCAAATCAGATTTGGCCATTATGAGTAATGTGTGCCTGGTGCCTATACGAGTGATGCAGTCGCTACATGTGCAACCTACAATGTTTGGTTTACTCCTGTGAATTCATGTAGAAAATTTCTATAGAGATAAACAATAAGGAAAATATAGAGCGCATGTATATAGGTATAGTGGTAAGATAGGACTCTTTGAGAAAGATACCTTTTAGAATAACATACATTTAAGTAAGCGTAATTTACGTTGTCCATATTTAAATTGGTAGTAGCCCGTAGCGTAATGGTTAGTGCGTTCGACTGTCACGCTGGAGGTCTGGGATCGCTTCCCAGCCTCGTCCACCTAAAAACTAAAAAAGTTTTTTTTCAGGGCTACTGCCTCTTACGAGGAATTGACAAATCATCCAAGAGTATCACTTGTCACGAATAAGTGCTTGTCGTCTAGCCGTTCGGATTCGGCATACAATTGTAGGTCCCTTCCATTCCTGTCGAAAGGCGCACACAGGAATGGTTGCGAGTTGTTAGTCACTAGGCCCTGGTTCTTCATGAGCCGCTGTGCCACCCGATTTATTTATTTTATTTTTTTTTTTATATTTAAATTGAGTTTTTTTTTTCCAGGTAAGGTTTTTTATTTGATTGCGTTAAGCTACCTTTACCTACCTACTACCTATTTTATAATTAAACTTACAATAAAATTTTTGACCATCAACCCTTTTCATGGTGGGAATTTTTTTTTTTTTTTTATAATTATTTTTCTTTTATAAACAACTCTTCTTTTTTGATTTTATCAAACGAGCAGCATTAATTATTATTTTTAACAAGAAATATGAGCTTTACAAAATTATAACAACCAATTCTTATTTTTGCGAATTAATATAAATACATAAAATATATTTCCAGGAAATATTTTAATAACTTTCTTTTTTAATAATAAAATTAGTTATAACTATATTTACCAAAATTAAAAAAAAAGTAATCACTTATTCGGAAAACACAGCGCAACTCAATCAATTTCATTTTTCAAATTTTCCGAAGGAAATTAATCTATAATTTAAACATTTATTAATTAGCTAAAAAAAAAAAACTGAAAAAAAATTTATTTAACGATTTTTACACAGTTTCAACATTGGTTAATTTGAGTTTTTCTGCTCATCTCACTGTGGGAATTCAGAACAATTTACGGGGGCTAATTGTTTTGAATTCATATTAAGACAAACCAAAATCGTGTGACTTGGTTACTTTAAGGACAAGAAAATCATCCTTTACGAATTTGCGGAAATTTATTAAAAGTCAAAACAAAACTGCGGCATGTTTTGTTTATGGTATAATTTAATTGCTCGACTAAACATGAAGTTAGCGGGGGTAAGGTGAAATGCCTCCAGATATTTTCTCTAAAATGATTTAGTTTTTAACATTACAGGAAACTCAGTGTTGCAGCAATAATAGCACTATGTATAGAATAAAATAAGACTGAGCAATTGCCAATGCGATGATCGTGGTTGTCAATACGATTATCGTTGATAATCAATCGGAAATTTTCATATTGATGATCACGGTCTTTGGTTGAAAAATAACAACTTTTTCCGTCAATTTGATGAACAAATTATCAATATGACAACCGTTTTTAGTTCACACTATGATAACTTTTTTTTTTATTACTTGATAAGCCTCACCCTAAGAGTTTGAACTTTAAGTACATTCATAAGTATTAGACCTATATCTTTTAAATACAACCTGGATTGCACTAGACTAGCTTTAGGAAAGCATTTTATTTCCACAGAAAGTAATTTGAGAAAAAATTTTAAATTAAAATTAAAATTGAAAGCTGTCACCCATTAAAAACTGGATTATTTATAAGATAATTCTGGCTTAGAAAGTGAGCTCAAGCTCACACCTCTATTTAAGATAGCGGAACTAAGACCGCTACCGACTAATTGCCACCCGGAATATTTTAAGAAAAATAAGCCTGTTATGCCATCCTTTAAAAAAGCGTGTCAGTTTTTTAAACTTTTAATAAAGTTACAAAACAAAATTAAGATTGATATTTTGGTTACTTCTCTTAAAAGCCTCATGTCATATCACAGCTTAAACAAATCATTTTAACAATCAACTTTATACCTCGACCTTCTCCCGCTTCAGAGATTCTACTTAATTTGAAATGCCTTACAAAAAAATATATAAAATAAAAGGACACAATGAATACAAAGGACAAAGTTATGAAGAAAAAACAAAACACAACAAAAAAATATGAAAAGCCTAAAATGGCAAAGGCAACAATTTTATTTTTTACAATTCATCCAGACAAAGAGAACTTCAAATTCATCCCAAGCAATATTTCTAATTTAAAAATAAAAAAAAAGGTCCTTTCAGCTCTACGAATTTTCATCATATTTTTTTTTATTATATACCTAGTATAGGTATATTACGAATTTTTCTCTTCCTTTTTTTTTAGTGCAAATTGTTTGTACTTCTTCTAGGCCATTATGCTTGCTTCATCAATCCTTTACTACAAACCACTTTTACTATATATACGTATATACAACCGCACTAGGTATATTGCTATTATTTATTTTATATTGCACTGCAGGATTCGTTGGTCCATCTTTAAACTTCGTGGACGAATAAAAAAAATACAAGGATGACCTAGAAAAATATATAAATTTTAAACTGTCCGAAAAAAATATTAAATATGCAGGGTGGTACAGAAAATAAATTAAAACAAAATAATAAAAAAAAAAACTGGAAAAAAATTTTCAAATCTTTCAATACTGCTGGTTAGGTCATCCGATTTTGATGAAAAATTATGATTTTGGCAAAAGAATTTTTGAAGATGTTATTTCTTCAAACTCGAATTTTTTCAACAAATTTATATTATTAAAGACTAAAATTTTGAATAAAAAACATTTTTCTTTCTTTTTAAAAAAATATACGCCCTCTTAAATCCTTTTTAATTTTCTGGAATATTTAAAAAAAAAATTGTTTAATATTCTGAACCTCCCTGTATTTTCATTTATTTTTTTTTTTCCTTTGTATTTCTGTGGTTACTGGTTGATGATATGATTTATTTTTTGAGATCATTTTTCATATTCAAACCACCAATGTGGTTAACAAAGGGAGATTTGGTCAAAGGAAATTATTGCATCTTATGGGCCATAAGGACGGGGCCCATAATGTTCCATATATATATAGATTGGTATAATAATGATTGAGCACGTGTTTTAAACTGACAAAATAGTGACTAAGCACTATTATGGGTCTTTTGAGATTTTATACACCAGTTTTTTTTTGTAACTTCCATCACAATTGCGACCTGCCTGAAGGGTAAAATTTTCTTTGTTCGTTATCAGGTTTAAAGTTAACTCTTTTTTTAGTTGTTTTTGTTAGGGTTTAAATTCATTATAATAACTCATAAAAAATATTATGCTCCTTAAGGCTAGAATTTTCATTCTGAAAGAATTGTTCATCCATTGTTGCGTGTAAAGTTTCAGTTTCAATTCCAGTTACTCTAAAAACCTTTTTTCTGGGCTATGCTTTTTCGTTCCTTCGTATTTTGAATCTGTTTTGCCTTTTTTTAACAAAGGAAATTAAGTCAAATTAGAAAGAAGAAGAAGAAGACCTAATTTCAGACTTTTTAAATTGATGAGAAAGTTAAAGTAACCAAGCAGGAAATGGAAAAATAAGAAAATGTTTTAAGAAAGAAATGAATGGTGAAAATAATGTACCTCCAATTTCAAAAATGTTAAAATTGATAACTAGGGCTGACCACGAGACGAGAAAAGTCTCGGTCTCTATCTCAGTCTTGCATGACAAGACCGAGACGATACCGAGACGAGACTGTATATTGGACCGAAATTTACAGATAGTCTACTAAATCAATAAATCCAATTTCAGTTAAATATTTATTTTCTTCTACACGTATTCAAACTAAAATCGAAAATATTTCGTTCCAATAATCAACAAGTTGGCCGGAAATCGAATTTTTCGGAGACGAGACCGAGACGAGACTTAATAATACGAGACCGACACGAGACCGAGACGAGACATAATTATACGAGATCGAGACGAGACTGAATATTTTTGATTTTAACGAGACCGAGACGAGACTTACAAAAGTCTCGCAGAGTCCCGTCTCGTGGCCAGCCCTATTGATAACAAATTAAAGAAATAAGGTAACACAAATGTTGATTAATGTTTTCTGAAAAACTGTGCCATGTTACTGTAAAATGTGGTCATATTGCGATGAAAGTACACGTTTCATGCGTTTTGATATTTTTAAGAACCCTACAAAATGGAACGAACAACAAATTTTCTAGTTTTTGTATGGCTGTCATTTTTTAGGATTTTTTTTTTTTTTTTTTAGGTGAACTCAATATATTTTCCAAATAACTTGTCAGCTTTGATGATTTTTTTGTTGGTTAATTTATTTTGCTTGAAATGTTTGAACCTCAATGAAAAGAAAACAAACTTTTGTCTATAAGATCGCTCGCACAGAAAAAGTATTTAGAATCATTTTTGTAGAGAATTTACTAGTCTTAACAACTTTTAACAAAATTCTGTGTAACAATATCACCAGTTAATATTAAAAACAATTTTTTATATATTAAGCGCGCATTAAAAGGGTTCTGACTACCCTTAAAATAATATACACAGCACGAGCGATTTGGTAGGTTGGTGGAGGGGATTAAGGAGATACCGACGCACATTGGTTTTGAATGTCAGAAGATCACAATGGAAGGGGAAAATTGGACTGGGTAGAGCAATCCACATTCGAGTAGTGCGGCTAAAGAAAGAATCTCTGTACTTAACAGTTCGTCCGAAATATATGTTTGTTGAAATATCGGTAAAATAACGAAGGCGTGAAACATGACGGTGTTCAAGAGATGTAAATGGTTCCATTATAGATCTTTCATCTATTATTTTACAACCACTCTTTTGTATTCTATCCAAGTGGGTTATTAGAGCACCTCCACCTACCCAAATATGGAAGTTGTACTCAAGTTTTGGACGAATAAAGGTTTGTAGATCACAGCCAGATCAGAAGGGGAGACAAATTTCTTGCATCGACGGAGGAAACCTTAATACTTGGCAGCATTTTTGGTGTCAAATATGTGGTCGTTCAATAAAAGGTGGTCTGTGACACACCTACCGAGGACTGAAAGCTGTTCAGTTTCCTCTATGCAATAATGCCGCTCATGGATAGCAGCATTAGGGGTGGGTTCCGCTTTAACGACAGGTGACAGCATTGGGCCTTACCAATAATCAAATTTAGTGACGACTTAAATATTTCTGTAAAATGAACCATAATGGTATGGAATCTAACTAATTAACTGTACATGGTACGACCTTAATATTAATGTTAACTCTAAATAGTGAACCAAATATGGGATTGACATCAAAAAATTAAACATTCCATAAATAGTACATTATTTGTGAGCAATACAAATAAGGTTAATTTACTGGGATATTTAAGTCATTACTAAATATGATTATTGGTAAGGCCCATTGAGTTTTAGAACCATTAAATTCTACACGTTTTTCTATTCCCTATTTTGGATAATACTGTCGAGATCAGAATTTAATGAAGTTCCACATCGGAAGGACATGGATGTGGATCTAAAAACGAATATAAAAAGTTGAGGGTATTGTCGTCAGCAAAACAGTTTAATGGATAAGAAGTTTTAGATAAGAGATCGTTTATGAATATAGGGAAGAGGGTCGGAGAGAAAACAGAGCCTTGGGGCACACCAGCATTTATTTTGTAGATATCAGACTTAAAACCAAATTGTTAAAATAAGTATAATATATTATATTTTTCAGTTGAGGTACACATAAATTTAAAAATTCAATTAAAAGGCTCAAGTGACCTCAATTCCAAGATGAGTTTCGCCCAGGTATGACAGAGTGGGCTCATCAATTCTATAGATTTAGATTAGATTTTAAATTATTCTTATTTTATAAAATTTAGAAAATTCTGTCTATCTTTCATTAGATGACATGGCCTACGCCGCCTATCAGTTGGCAAATAATACTTGAATAAATGTCATTTAATTTGTCGTTGAATATTCGTGTTCTGTAACTCAATGCTATTTTGACGTATCTATACAATTTCTCCCAGTCAGTTCCTCCATTTAGGATGTCGACAATTTCTTGATAGTTCTTTTCAAAAACACTTCTCCTAGTTTCCACAAGCATAGGCCATCTACCTACAAAATGAAATACGTTTTCTCTTTCTCTAAAGTTGCACAAGTCGCAGGTTGCGTGTAGGTCATTGCTGTGAGGCATATGATTCAGTGGGAGTAACTCTCCTCGTGTTTTTAAAACAAGTGACATGAGGTTGGATGTAAACTCCACCCTGAAATAATTATTAACAGCCAAGTTGGAGTTAAGCTGCGCATAAATGTTCCTGTGAAACGAGCTTCTGGCTTTCCTTCACGTTTTTTTTCATCTAATAGGCTGATTAGGTTGTAGAGTTTGCTTTTCCACGTGTCAATCAATTCATCTTGAAAAGCGAGTGCAAGTCCACTAAATTACTCCAAGACTCAAACCATGAAATTTTCTTTCTCATCACCAGCATTGTTACTTGCTTAGGCAATCGTCTATCATCCATTTTAATTTTCTTTAGAATATAGTCCACATGCATTTTAAGAGTTGAAATGAACAATGGAGAAAGACCTGTTTCCAACATAAGGATATGGTTAGCCGTACTGTGAGGTAGCTTGAAAGTGCGCTTTAAAAAGTATCTAAGAACCTGCTCCACCTCTTCAAATTCTTTGTGACCCCAAACCTGAGCAGCGTAAAACATTATTGCTTTGGTCGTTGTTTTGAAAATTTGGTATTTTGCTACATATCTCTGCTGCGCATCACACTTCTCCAAGTTGCATTTAACGCATTTTTTGCTTTAACCAGTTTATCTTTCATGTGGTTCTTCTGGTTAAGATTTCTAGAAATCCGCATTCCGAGATAGTTGTACTCATTCACGATTTCAGTACTGTGCTCTCCAACCTTCCGTTTTTCGCTGCGACAGTTTCGCCCTGCTCCGTTGCGAAAAATCATAACTTTGGACTTGTCGAGGTTCACCTGGAGCCTCCATTTATTGCAGTACTCAAACAATCGATTGATCATTAATTGGAGACTTTCAGTTGACTCAGCAAACACAACGATATCATCTGCGAACATAAGCACTTTTATTAGAAGGTCTGGTGAAACTCGAGCTCCTCCTTGTAGTATTTCTTCGATGTCGTCGATAAACAAGGCAAAAAGTAGGGAGCTTAAGCAGCAGCCTTGTCTCAACCCTATCTCTACTGGAAACTGTTCAGATACTTTGCTTCCAATGGTCACTGCAAAAAAAGTTGAATCGTAATCCGTTCCAAAATGTTTCCAAACTTTGTAGAAATTCCTTTGTTATAGAGCTTCAACATTAGTGCTTTTCTGCCTATAGTGTCGAATGCCACCTTGAAATCAATGAAAAAAGCGTAAAGCTTCTCTTTCGATCCCATAAATATCTCAACTATATTGTTAAGCGAGTAAATTTGATCAATTGCAGAGTAATTTGCGCGAAAACCAGCTTGTGATTCACTCAATAGGTTATTTTCTTCTACCCAATTATAAATACGATTGTACAGTAGTTTTGCCAGAACTTTCATCGATGAATTCAGCAACGATATACCCCTATACTTCGAAGCAACTCTATTATCACCTTTTTTGAAAATTCGACAGATGATAGCCTCTTTAAAACAGCCTCGCATACTTGCGCTCTCATATGCTTGGTTAAAGGCTCTTGTTAAGTTTTCTACGAAGAGAATTGTGCTGAATTTGTAGTACTCTTGAGGGATTCCGTTTGATCCTGGTGACTTGTTGTTTTGTAGCTCATTCAACACCATTTGAACTTCTAAACACGAAAATGTATAATCAAGCTCATCGTTCTGTTAATAAGGTACGACATACTGAAAGGATGAGGAAAAACTATCTTCCGTCAGCATTCGAAAATGTTCTACTAAGTTCTCAATATCAACTGGTGGTGTTACTTGTTTGTCTGATTTTGTATTCATTTCGCGAACAATCTTCCAGAACTCACCTGTATTTCATCAATTCTACATGCAATTTATTTTCAAAATTTCTTTATTTCCGTCAAAACTTACAAACTTTGTAAGAAATACTTTTCGATAACATGAACAGTTTAAAGGCCTTGCAATATTCACCTACTTTTTGCAAAATGTACAAAAGTGAGAAATAAACATGTATGAAAAAGGAAACTGGTTGCCATATAGTTTATTTCTAATTTTTGTCGAAAATACTGGCATAACTCAAAAAACTTTGTTCTTCAGAAAATCGATTTAAAGTTTTTTGAGACAGATCCTTTCTCATATAATTAAAATTTTTCAAACATTTAGGGCCAGTTTGTTCACAGCTAATTATCTTTAATCCATGATTAGTGAAGCTGGGATATCCATAAATGTGTTTGTTGATCAAATTTTGTTTAAAAAATTCAAAGTATGAGGTGCTAATTATGGATTTCACTAATCAGCCAATTTTGGTTGATAAGCGTTAGTTAATTAAAGCCTTTGAAAGTCACATACTAAATTTAACATACTGTGAACAAACTGGCCCTTAGAATACATCCATTTGGTGGGTACGTGAAGAGGTCTACATCAGTGGTACCAACTTATCAGAAAGAGAATTTTGTTGTTAGTCAATGGTATCATGCACTCAATAGAGTATTTTGAGTTAAACCACTTTTCTTGAATAGCGAGGTTTTGAAGTGACAAAATGGGTACGTTCAGATGACTAAGGCGACTTTGCAAATAAGGCAACTGTGATTGGCCAGCTTTCAAAAAATTGACTTCAAATGAAGGTAAACTTTACTGGAAAATGACTGGAAATTTAGTCAAGAAATATCTGCCTTAATATGTTTTTGTTAAAACTGTTATTTGTGAAATTAAAAATCAGATTAAATTTTTATAAATTGTTTGTGCGGTCGAGTTAATTAAATATAAAATGAAATTTTCTGTGCATTACGACGGAATTTTGTAGCCGTGTCGAAGATTCTCTTTTTCTAACCCAAATTGAGGTAAACTATTCAAAAAAAGTTATTAGTTTGACATAATGACATGCGGAAAAAAAAGTTAGTTATTTTGATATAGATTATCGTTCAGTGGATGTAGTTGATTGAATATTAAGTCCCTTAAGTCTCCTGAACGTACCCAATTGTAGGTAAATGAAGTTAAGTCTTATACTGCTAAAATCTGATATTATTGACAATCATTTGGTTTAAAATAATAATATTTTAGAAATGGAAGCTCTTGGAAAAAAAATTATGTACATTTATAGTACAGAATCTCAAAAACTACAAAAACATTAATTTGCTTACTTTTCTACAACATTAACCTTTCAAAAGTTGTACGTTAAAAAAAAGATTGTATTTTCATTATTTGACCTTGAATACTTTTTTTGTTGATATGTACCTTCTTGGTTTCTTTGTTTTTTTTCTCTACATGTGGAAATCTTCAAAAGACACTTGGTAATATTTGGTACCAAATAGTGTGGGACTGTCACCGCATGAAAACCATCGGGAAATCTGGACAAGTTTATGAAAGATTGGTTTGATTGAAATGATTTGCCTTTACTTTGCCTTGCTCATGAGTCATGAGGCTTAGTTCTTTTTAATCTCCCTACATTTTCTCGAACATTCTAGACAGTTTCCATTTTAGAGTCATACTGACTTTGCAATTGCTGATTATGTGATACAGTGCATGTTTTTTAACTTCTTCTGTAACTATTTCAACTTTACATACAACAAAAAATTCCTTCAAAGATGTTTGGCAGTATTGGCGATTATGTACCTTTTTACTAAAGATGGATGAGACCACCTTTTTGAGAGGCTACTATACAACTTCCAAAATCAGTAAGACCGTTCTCAGTCTCATGGCCCCATTTATCCTTTAAAAGATAAATAATAACAAAAATTCACAATAAATGAAATTATTATTAAGCCAATTTAAATAAAATTAACCATGATTCCACATGACCTTCACCTTGGCCTTGAATACTTTTTACCAACAATTTTCCATAATTAAATGGCTTATATATTTTCGCATTCATTAGCAATTCGACTGTTTCGCCATTAAATGTTCATTTCGAATGTTTTATTATAACTTAATTTAACAAACCACCATACAAAATAAATGAAATATAGGCTTTTAACCAATACACATTCATCATAGTGCCCTTGTATTATATGAAAAAAAAAAAAAGAAATATTCATACATAAATAGAATACGAACGAAAATATATATATTTAAGTGCTCATTATACCACAGCTGTTTATCACAGTCTTAAGCTGTCTTTCCCTCATTAAGTAACAATATAATTAATTCGTTTAGTAGCATACAACAACAACAAAAAAATAAAGCTTAAAAAACATAAACCAGAATAGGTACAGTAAAAAAAAAAACAGCCTCCCTTAACACAACGACCATTTCAAAAATTTATATTAATACTTATTATTCATTTTCCTGCAACAAAAGATACATTTTTCATAAGACAAAATTAAACACTTAAGTATCCGGAAGCTCCAGCTCCGAAATCACTCGTATTTCTCTCTCCCTGAACAAGAAGACCCATTTCACAGAGAAAATTATAAAATAAACGCACGAATGAAAAATATGATGAAACATCATAAAAAAAAATTAGCACACTCAACAAAATAAGAGAATATTTTATAAAATCTCAAGACCACTGAAAACGCACGTACTTGGTTAGCTAAAACTACATATATAGTGTTGAGCTTTAAGGATATCTATCTGTCTCTGGTTATTGTCATAAAAGATTTTTTTTATATTTCTTGCAGTATTAGGGAGTTACTGGCAGTTTGAGCGTAAGCATGTTTTTATTAAAGCGTTCGTTTATAGTCATATAGGAAAATTAGATAAAAAAAATGTCCTTCGGACAAAATTCGGAGAAAGCTGAATTTTGGTGGAGAGCTTCATTTTTTTGACCTAAACATTTCCTCAAAAGTATCCTTAATTTGGGATGGTTTTACGGGGGCTAAAAAGGGTAAAATGCACTTTTGTCTAAATGACTCCAAAGCAGTAGGTTCTTTTGAAAGAGGTTGTAGGTAGATAAACATTGTAGCTCATAAAATTCTAGACATAAAAGATTATAACTCTTTTTTTTTTTCCTAGAATTGATAGATTTGGAAAAAAACAGTCAAAAACATTTTGGTGCAGTAGTAGTAGTAGTAGTTGTAGTGATTTATTTGTCTCTATAATTTCAGATTTGTTTACAAAAATTCACAATAGAGCATGGGAGCATTGTCGTCAGCCGAAAAGATAGTGTTTTTTTTCATATATATGTATATAATAAAACTAATTTTGTATATGTAGGAGTGAAGTTTGAAAAATGTTTATAAACAGGTATGTATGTATAGTTAAAATGCTTCGTTTATTATTTGTTGCCGGTATTTAAGTTCAGATTTAATAAAGTTGTATAGAAGGTTCCAGTTTTCTCCGTTGAAAATTCGCAAGGATTCATTTATTGACAGCGTATTTTTTCCCCAAACTGATCTTCTTATGGGGCTAAGTATGGGGCAGGTAGACACGAAATGTTGTATATCTTCCTTTACTCTTAGATTGCACAGCGTGCATTCCACATTTGAATCATTTATGTATGGCAGGTAATTCAAATATAACAATTCTCCCCTCGTTTTGAATATGGTAAATATAAAATCTAGGCTGAAGCTGTCATGAAAATAGTTACTTGCACCAAGGTCATGCTGAAGTAGTTTGTAAGACTGGCTTTGTTGGCTTTGCCTCTTAAATTCGTTTCGTGAAGATTCCTCTATTTTTGCAATTAGCTCACTTCTTGAAGTAGTCTCGTTAAAATCTCTTTGACTAACGTTATGTTCGTTGGCTAATCTAGTCCATTCTGAAAAATTGTAAATTTCCTCTTTGGAGGTAAGTCGTGATTTTATGAGGAAGACGATTACTCGATTGAGCCTGAACTTTCTGAATAAAAGCAAAATGAAGTTGGAGAGAGTGTATATACTACAGCGGTGGTAGGCCAGTTTCCAGGAACAGCATAGGGGTTTTCAACAGAAACGCTACAAAAGTAGAGTAACAGGGACAGCAAACGACGCCATATTTCTTGCCGTTCTTTTAACATTTCTCTTTAGTAAGGTTTGCCATTTTACGATGGAAAGATATACGAGCCAACAACGAATCAAAATTATTCAAAATTTACTACCGAAATTCGGAGTTAGTGCCCTCAACGTTAACACAAGCACAGTACAAAATGTTCCCGTGCCATTGAGACAAGGAAGTGCCCGTAGTGTCGAGAATATTGCTGCCGCTGAGACTTCAGTTGCAGAAAGCCCAAATGTGTCTCTCACACGTCGTTCTCAAGCGTTGGGCATCTCTGTGACGTCGTTGTGGCGAATTTTGCGAAAAGATCTTGGCCTACATCCTTACAAGATTAAATTGACGCAAGAACTGAAGCCGCTTGACCACCAGAAGCGTCGTATGTTCGTGAATTGGGCTGAGCAACAACTTGAAAATGATTCGGATTTTCATCGAAAAATCATCTTCAGCGATGAGGCTCATTTCTGGCTGAATGGCTTCGTCAATAAACAAAATATGTGGTATTGGTCAGGCAGCAATCCACACGTACTCCAAGAGTCATCATTGCATCCCGAAAAAATTACGGTTTGGTGTGGTTTATGGGCCGGCGGCGTCATTGGGCCGTACTTCTTCCGTGATGATCAAGACCGGCACGTCACTATGAATGGGGATCGCTACCGTTCAATGATAACCGAATATTTTTGGCCCCAATTGGATGATATGGACTTGGAGGACATGTGGTTCCAACAGGACGGCGCCACAAGCCACACAGCGAATGTCACAATCAATTTATTGGAAACCAAGTTTGGAGAACGTGTTATCTCACGAAATGGTCTAGTCGCTTAGCCGCCTCGGTCGTGCGTTTTGACGCCGTTAGACTATTTCCTGTGGGCCTACGTCAAGTCTATGGTCTATGCCAACAAGCCAGCGACAATTGATGAACTTCGTACGAATATCGAACGTGAAATTGCAGCAGTATCGGCCGAATTAAGCTTGAAAACCGTCGAAAATTGGGTTCAGCGTCTGGATTTCTGCAAGCGTGCCCGTGGTGGCCATGCAAAAGAAATCGATACATAATGGCATCGAACGTACTTTCACAGGAATAAAGAATTTCATTGATATCCTAAAGCTCTTATTGAAAAACCCGATAATTTGGGGTGTTATACGGTAATCTAAATATTGTTATGATGAAGTATCTTACAAGTTGTTCCACCTCTTCATATTGGTATATACCCCAAACTTGAGCTGCTAAGTACATGATGGATTTCATAACTGCATCGAAAATTGTATACTTTGTACTTGAATCAATATTCCTCTTGCTCAGCACTCCATTCCAGCTACTACTATTTGCGCGCTTTGATTCTTTGAGCTTTTCCTGTAAATGTGTTTTAAATGATAGCTGTGGGGTTATGAGTAAACCAAGATATTTGTACTCTTTAACTATTTACAGATCTTCATTATTATCCATGTTCATTTTCGTTCCCAGCATACCGTCCTCTTCCGTTGCGAAAAATCATGATTTTTGATTTGGCAGTGTTCATTTAAAAGCTCCACAGGTAGCAATATTGCTGAAGCTTGTTTATCATGATTTGCATCATATTCTTTTTTGGTGCAGTAAATTTAGTTAAAAAAAAATAATATATGAGGATATTTTTTATATATGAAAGGTTTTTTATAATACAAATGTATATTCTTCTCAAATACATCAGCCAAGTAAAAGACTTAGCATTATTTAATTGGACTTATATTTATTATATTATTGGATTGGGAAAGGAGAATGGGCAAAGTGGTCTACCCACTCAACAGTAATGTGTTGTATGTCGTTGAAAAGGTAATTTTACTGACTTCATTTCATTGTATGACCATTAAGCTCTAAACTATGGGGTTCGTGAGATATTCGGAATCAAAGCACCGAAAAAGACAATAATGCATTTCTTCATTGGTAGTGTGTCCTCATACCTACATAAATCTGTGATACATCGTTGAAAAGATAATTTTGTGTACTTTATTTTTGTATATAGCCGTGAAGACGTAGATCATAGGGTGCAAGAGATATGTGGGCATACAAATCGACAAATATAACAACAATGCAATTCTTCATTTGGTACTGGTCTACCGACTCAACAGTAATGAGTCATACGTCGTTGTCAAGGTTATGGCATTTGCTTCATTTCATTATATAGCAGTTAAGCTCTAAACCATGGGGTTCGTAAGATATTCGGCCCTAAAGCACAAAAAACAGCAATAATGCAATTCTGCATTGGTAACTTATCAACCAAGTCAACAACTATGAGTCATGTGTCGTTGAAAAGGCTGTTGCGTGTACTTCTTTTTATTATATGACCGTTAAAGTGTACATAATGGGATTCGAGAGATATGTGCCAAAAACGCTGAAAAGTGCAGTAATGCAATTCCGCACTGGTAGCTGGTCTTTCAACTCAACAGAAATCTCTCTTATATCTTTGAAAACGCTATTGCATGTACTTCATTTTGCAATATGCCGTTTAGCTGTAGACCGTGGGGTTCTAGAGGTATTTGGCAATCAAAATAGGCAAATATAACGAATACAATCGCGTCATAGTAGAGCCAAGAAATACTACACATATATACTTATAAATAGAGGTAGGGAAGGACGAGAGGCTTTTAAACACTTTTATTGTTCATGCTTGACGGGGCGCCGAACTGTCAGTACATGTGCACATGTTGTATCAATTTTGTGGTATATGTGCATAGCCCGGAATCAAAATGGGTTTACACCACCTGCGGACCGCCTTAGTAATGTCATACTGGACGAAAGTATAACATAAATGTTAAAAAAAATTCAAATAAAATATTATAAGTGTGTTTTTTTTAATTTATGTTTATATTTTGTATCCAAATACCTCTTAAGCCCCACGGTCTACAGCTTAACGGCATATTGCAAAATGAAGTACATGCAATAGCGTTTTCAAAGATATAAGAGAGATTTCTGTTGAGTTGAAAGACCAGCTACCAGTGCGGAATTGCATTACTGCACTTTTCAGCGTTTTTGGCACATATCTCTCGAATCCCATTATTTACACTTAAACGGTCATATAATAAAAAGAAGTACACGCAACAGCCTTTTCAACGACACATGACTCATAGTTGTTGACTTGGTTGATAAGTTACCAATGCAGAATTGCATTATTGCTGTTTTTTGTGCTTTAGGGCCGAATATCTTACGAACCCCATGGTTTAGAGCTTAACTGCCATATAATGAAATGAAGCAAATGCCATAACCTTGACAACGACGTATGACTCATTACTGTTGAGTCGGTAGACCAGTACCAAATGAAGAATTGCATTGTTGTTATATTTGTCGATTTGTATGCCCACATATCTCTTGCACCCTATGATCTACGTCTTCACGGCTATATACAAAAATAAAGTACACAAAATTATCTTTTCAACGATGTATCACAGATTTATGTAGGTATGAGGACACACTACCAATGAAGAAATGCATTATTGTCTTTTTCGGTGCTTTGATTCCGAATATCTCACGAACCCCATAGTTTAGAGCTTAATGGTCATACAATGAAATGAAGTCAGTAAAATTACCTTTTCAACGACATACAACACATTGCTGTTGAGTGGGTAGACCGGCTCCCATACATTTTTGCCCATTCTCCTTTTGTTTGGGGTTATATTTGGAAAAATACTTTCTATTAATGAACCAAATTTTAAGAGTGGTACCGGGAGGGAAATGCCGCCATCTTGAAAAATTTGTTTTTTTTTCAATTTTGTTTAATCACTCCTGAGAAGATTATTTTTAACAATATAATCTGAAATCAACTTGTAGACAGTACAATTATCTACAAAATGACATATTAACGAACTCTGTACGTCAATTCGTTCTTAAGTTATGGCGATCCAAAGTTGTACTGCACCAAAATGTTTTCAATAGTTTTTCTCCAAATCTATCAATTGTACGAACAAAATTGTTATAATTTTTTTTTGTCTAGAATATTATGAGCTACAATAAGTATAGGAAAGATAGGAAATTTAATATGGCCAACCGGGTCAAATTAATTCATGAAATGTTATTGCTGGTATCGACGCAGAATTGTATCCTCAACAACATATCCAAAGTCCTCCAAAATCCCTGAATTGACTTTTTGTGTAGACGCATTTTAAGATGTGGGGAGGGAGGCGGGAGTCTGTCAAGCTGAACAATTTGTTGTAATACAATCTAATCATATGACACATGTTTGTAGAGTGCTTTTCACCGCTGATTCTAAGGAGACCAAGTACTTGTTGTACTTTAAAAAAAGTGATCATTCCATAAAAATGACATTTACTTTCCACAGGATACATGTATGTTTTCAGTGTTGGTCTCTTTAGAATCAGCGTTGAAAAGCACCCTAAAAACATGTGTCATATGATTAGATTGTATTACAACAAATTGTTCAGCTTGACAAACTCTCGCCAGCCTCCCCTCTACACCTCTTAAAATGCCCCTATACAAAAAGCCAATGCTTTGGATATGTTGTTTAGGATAAAATTCTGCGTCGATACCAGAAATAAGATTTCATGAATTAATTTGTCCCTGGTCCTAACCTATCTTTCTTAGACTAAATACAACTTTTATCAATAGAACCTATAGCTTTTGAGTAATTTAGAACAAAAAGTGCATTTTACCCTCTTTAGCTTCCCTAAAACTTTTAGCTCCACCACAAATTTAGAGTACTTTTGAGGAAATGTTTAGGACAAACAAATAAAGCTCTCCACCAAAATTCAGCTTTGTTGGAATTTGTTCGAAGTGAATTTTCCTGGGCTATAAAGCTATAAGTATTTTTTTTTTAACCATAAAAAACTGGTCTGTATATTGTTTAATTTTGCTTAGAGTTTTTTTAATCTTAAGATAAATCAACAAAACCATTTTTGACAAATTATATTTACGAACTTTATGCAAATTAATTTAATTATGATCTAATCACCTGAATCAAAAATGACTGTCACAAGCTCCCTGTGAATAACCCTTGCCACTTCTTTTTTGCTTCCATTTTTGAAGAGTATACGTAAAGCCTTTATGGCGTTGGCTATATAATAAACCTTATATAACCGTACCTTACTTGCTATAAGCTGAAGATTTGACCAGAAACAAAGGTACTCTTTATATAACGAAGGACAATTTTTCATAACAAGTCCATTTTCTTTATAGGGATATTTTTATGTGGTTTTCTTTTGGAAATAATTATTCATTACCTAGCTCCAGAGGTGATTCGATAGGGATGCAACGTGGGGGGCCGACACCCGACAGAACCAGTTTAAACGAGGGTCGTTGTGTCGCTTAAACGAAACGCACCTTTAGTGCCGTAAACCACGGAGTGATTTATCTTAATTGTTCTGTTGATGGTGGTCTGGTGGGGTGGTACCTTTTAATTTTAGAAACACGCTAGGCTAGAGGGTGCGATGCGTTGGGACTATACCCTCACTAACTAATTTATTTAACTCTCTACTAAACGGATCGAAATGACGATCAACATAATAGAGCCTGGATGCGGTTTGATATAATAGAACATGAAAAAAATCATCTAGCTATATTTCAGGCGACATCAAAAACTGGCACTCTAACTAGCTCGTATACCGGAATTATCCTCAATATCAGAGTGATGTTATCTATAGCTAGCTAACAAACCATCAATGAATGAGTAATTGACAATAGTGAATAATAATAATCATTTGCTGGCCATTCAACAGTCATTTTCCGTCATTAATATTCAAATTGAAATGAATTAGAATTAACGACATTTTAGAGTGTCATTTTTAACTATTTATAAGCCACTGCGCTTGGTCTATATACCAACATTAAATTGAGGGGTTGCTATTGTTTCATTTTTAATAATTGTTCGTTATGGTTTTGCTGAAAATGATTAATTTTGTGATGGATGTTGAATAATTTAATAAAATACAACAAAAAAAAAGAACTTTTTGCTATTCAAATATTAATATAAACTTTATAAAATATAAAATAATGGAAAATGATAAATGATTTTTGAAAATCAATTGCAATTTCAAAAAAAAAAATTGTGATAAAGAGTTGTTTTGTATTGTTTTTTATAATGGTAAGTCATCTGTGGATATGTGCAAATTTAAAATAGATTATCGTCGTTTTCACTCTGCAAAGGACAAATGGACAACGAAATGAAATCGGTCTATATTAAAAATGCAAATTGTTTTGGGTCTTTGGACGCTCTGAGAGTAAAATAAATGTCAAGGTCTAAAAAAAAAACAAAAATAAAATGCACCAATGGAAACGTATTGCACGAACCTGCTTGACGGTGTATATAAGTAATTCGATAATATTTGTGTATCGTTAGCGAGATAATGTTAAATTCATCAATCGTTTTTAAAAAATCGAATTTTCAAAAAAAATTAAATTTTGTTTTAAATTAAATTTCAAACAATATTTTTTTGAAAATGTGGTATGCAGGATTATTTATACTTTTTGGGAACATCTGCATTTAATTAATGATTTCGAAAATATATAATGTAATATAAGAATTATTTAAAACCAAGTTTTAAAAAAATTGTAAGGGTTGTTGAGTTTTCAAAAAAAAAAAAAAAAAGCTTTTTCAGCGAAGCTTTTTAGAAACTTCTCCTTAAGAAAAATGAATACAACAGTTTTCGAGAAAATCGAAATCCAAAAAGAATGGTTCTAGTTGAGGAAAAAGTATACAAAAAAATATATTTGGAAATAAAAATTCTCAAAAAGTGGCTTTTTAACAAAAATCCATTCAGGCAGATAGACGAAGTTGCCTATCATCCCTATGTCCTAACTTGCCATATACCATGTCAATCGATTTTTCTTTGATTTTATTTGTTTGTAAAAAAAAATATTTATACAAATTTTAGATGAAATATTTTTTAGATAGCTTAGAAAGTACAGGAATTCAAAATTATAACAAAACCAACCAAGTCATTGACGAGATTTTTTTTTTGTATATACTTCACGCGCACACAAGGGGTTATGGCTACCCTTTAAATGTTGAAATTTAACACAGTGCGAGCATTTAGGAATCAGAGGGAGGATTGAAAAGGAGATAACGATGAACATTTGTCTTGAACGCTTGAATATTAAAATGGAAAGGAAAAATAGAGTTGTGTAGGGAATTCCACATTCGTATAGTACGGCTAAAAAAAGAATATTTGTATTTGACGGTACGACTGAAATTTGGCTCAAGGGTATACTGATGGGCATTCCTAGGGGAGCGAGTGTTACGGGTAAAATGTTTTATGGGAAGGAATGCAGATGCTAATTTCACAAGAGCTGTGTTTGAAAAAGGAGCGATAAGACAGTGATAGGCAAAAGACATTTCGACAATGTTCCAGTGAAACAAATGTTTCCGAAACTGATCTCTCACCTATTCGGAAATAGGCCAAAAAGCAGGAAATTTGATTAAAAAAACTTCAAAACTTTTTTTTTCTGTTATTTAAATTTTTCGAAAAAATCTGACTTAGGCTCGTTTCACACATATTCGGTTTCATTCGGTTCGGACCCCTTCATACACAGACGTTTCATATTTGGTTTGTACTAACTATTATTAAAATTAAATAAAATGTATTTAAAAAAAAATTTCAGAAAAACCGAAACCGAACTGAATATGTGTGAACGCTACGTTTACTTTGTGTGCCCTAGACCCGAATACGTGCCGTTTTGAAACCAAATGAAACCGATACGTGTCGAGGGATCGTCCGGTGCTATACGGTTTCTATTAGATTTTTATTTTTGCCGTTTTATCGTTTCACACATATCAAGCACAGCCGAATACAAACCGAATTGAGACCAAACCGAATGAAACCGAATGTGTGTGAAACGAGCCTTAGTGAGTAGGTACAAACCAAGTATGAACCGTCTGTGTGTGAAGGGGTCTAGACGGAAACTGAAATCGAACCGAATACAGACCGAACCGAATGAAACCGAATATTTTTGAAACGATCCTTACAGTATTATTAAAACTTTTCTATAAAGTACAAGTACCTACTAAGTTAAATCAAAATCTTTAAAGCGGTTTTTGAGGAAACTTAATGAGACAGAAATCGTTGTATGGCAGCTACCCGTTCTATAGATGAGATAACACAAACATTTTAATTCTTCTTTTAGAGAATCACATTCAAATGCTTTTCACCAAATTTGAATCAAATCAGTTTATTGGCTCAGACTAAAGCTCCATGTATGCACATTAAGATTTCCGTTATTTCACAAGTTAATGACGTCGGACAACACTTTTTTTTTTGTTGCAGAACCTTTTTTATGACCTAAATTTTCGATTTGGTAATAAAAAGGCCTGTGCAGTAAAACAAAAATTTCGACCATGCACTAGAGAGTTTAACATAGTTTCTTGCAAGGCACTTGCAAGGCACTAGCAAGATTTATAAAAGACTAGAACACGGGCATTAGCGATAATGAACCCTTTTGCCTCGTCAGGGACTTAATCCCGCAATATTCTGATTGTCAGTCTAATGCGCTACCTACTGGGCTAACTCGCTATACCAAATTTCAATGTCGAAAGTGAATATTTTTCATTCCATATTTTTTGTACTTGCTTTTTAGGTAGAATAACTTAGAACACGTTTTCCTAATTGAACAAGATGTCTCACACCCTTAGTAAAACGTGTGATACGAAAAAGAAGACAAAGGAAAGAGAGAAAAAAATGTCGCATGATGCTGAAATTGCATGGTCCTTATAAAATGTGTGTTTTGGTGTACATTCCTGATGGGGTACCGATACATGTCCAACAAGTTCTTACTATTAGGGGAGGCCTCACGAGTGTTTAAAAAGTTTGCCTCGTCTAAATATTCGGTACTGAAATCCAGCAAGGCTTGACAAGTATCTGACAAGTTTTCCTTGTCTAGATTTTCCCTCCTGAAAACTTATTAGGGCCTTAGAGTTATTAGAGTTATTAGGGCCGGGTAGTTTGAGAAATAACGGGTACCCTAGTGTAAATAATGTACATTAGGGCGCTTAGGAAAACAGAACGATGAACGTCATGCCAAAAATCATTTTGGATTTTCACATTATCGTAATGTTAGTTTTGATTAAAACCTTAAGGGCAAGTTTCCTTCGGCGTTAATTCATTTCATCGAATAAATTAAGTCCACCTGGTCTCATTAAAGTTAACAGTTTTTTTATTAACTTATTTTGCATTTTTTATCACGTTCCATTAAGAAATGTTGATGCCAAACCTCCCTTTTGAGGAAATTAACTTTATCATTATTTCAATATTATATTATTAATTAACCAGTATAACCATTTAAAATAGTTAATAACTGCATTAATTGACTTTCCATGGGTTTTAAAACTAAAAAAAGAAATCCATAGCTTTTAGCACAAACGAAAACAAACGTTAAAAAATCCAAATACTTATTAATTCTGTGTAATTATTTTTACCACAAAAATATTATTCGTTAAAATCAATCAACTCCTTTGACACATACCTACACAAATTAAAATTAATCTGAAACCATTATCCCTTTTGCCATAACATTCAATTTTTACCTCTCATATCGCTCTATATTTAATCTCATTTCTAAATGACTTAAATGGGTAATTACACTTTAGATGTAAAATATAATTTCCAGCCATAATAGAAGTCTTGAAAACAGGAAAAAAAATCATTTTTAACTTTCGATTGGAAAATTCAATAAATCATGCCATACTAAACGTATCCTGTCATGGTACTTGAAGTGAGCTACTCTACTTATTAAAAAGCATTAATGGTTCTTACATCAAAATCCCCTTCGATTTAGGAAAGTTTTTATTTTTTGTTCTTTTTCCTCTAAGCTGCCAGTCACTTACTTTATCAATTTTGTGTTCTCAAATGAACAATTTAAAAATCATTCGCTTCAATTGAGAATTTTGTTGTTCGAAACAAAAATACTTGCAGGCGGCATTCTGGATCAACGAAATTATACATGCAAACATTATAAGTGTATCTGTATAGCTAAATCCACAGATTCGAGAGGACTATCGAACAGCAACAGCATTCCTTGAAGTGGGATGAAACCTTGATTTGTTGAAATTTCAGTTTGTAAGGACCTGAATGCTGATGGTGCACACTCTAACTCCAGCGCTGCATCGACATATAGCATATTGGCAAGGGTGGAGCGCAGCAGGATACATAGCAATCAAAACACAATTCTTTGAAAGGATGCAGTTCAACGTTGTTGGCAAAAAGTTCATAGGAACAAAAATTCAACGAAAACAACAAAAATAAAAAAAGAAAAAAAAAACACAAAAAAAAAATTAAAGAATACTGGAGGAGCATCTATACAAAACAAGGATACAAATACTGGCACCAGATTGTGGAAGAGCAGAGAGTTTCCTCCTTCGATGTCTATTTTTCCGCACATGGCTGCGTTCGAATATTTTTTTGCAGTGGGTTTTTGAAAAGCGATCAAATCGAAGATTTTGCTTTTTTTTGTTGCTTCGAAACGACCGACTGACGTCGACGATGGTAGGAGAGGAATGCTGAACAAGGTCATTTGATTCGGCCAAAGGGTGATGCTACAAAAGGTTCGAGAATGTATATGTGCGCATCCTGATTTTTGACATCAGGGATGACGCTTTAGTTATTCGTATCCTATCCCCACCACAGGGCTTATTCATCTCATGAAAAATTTTATTTGGCTGCAGGCACAGAGGCGTCCTCAGAAATTCTAACAGCAGGGACAGATTCAAAAGTCAGAGTTGCTAAACGGAAAGGCATTTTATAAATATTCAATGGTATGCTAAATTTGAAAAGGAAGAAACTGGTGGCAAAAAGATATTTTTCCAGCAGGACTTTCGAAAATTTCATAAATCTTCTGTTGTATTTGATTCGTTAAGAGTCTTAAATATTGGTCAATTCTTAGAACACAAAATGCACGAGCGGTTCGCACAAGCTTGCTCTAAGAGCTTAAGGCTATTGTTTCGACGAAGCGTTTTAACATAAAATGATTGGCCATAATGGTAATGTCTTGGAAAAGTTGATAAATTCAGGCTCTATCTTGATAGACAGTGACCATATAGTCGCATAGACCCACAAATATCTAACCATTTTGTTGAACGTTGCCACCGTAGAATTGTTGAATTAAATTAAAACCTTGATTTGTTTTATTTTGTTCCTTTTTCCGTGACCTTTTATAGGTCTTTATTTTTGTTAAATTTCCTAGTTCACTTGCGATGAGTATTTGTAATGAGGAGTAACAAGAACCCTCAAAAGACCCTTCCTACGGATGCGTTTGTATCCAAAAGCTATACAGTAAAACCCGCTTAAGAGAAATGGCTAAATGTTATTTCACCTAAGCGGGTTTTTCACTTAAACTTAAGCGAATCCCGCTTAAGTGAAAAAAAAATTCACTTAAGCGGAGTCCGGATAAGTAAATAAAAATCACTTTATCGGATTTAAAAATACCACAAAGCCGAGATATTTTAGCTAGAAACAATTTTATTTATCTTTTGGAGTTGCCTGGCAAAAAATTAAATGAAATAGATTCAATAACCATTTTTTCACTTAAGAGAGTTTTTTTCGATGAAAAATATAAAATTTAACTAAAAATATATTCCACTTATCCGGGTTTTTCACTTAAGCGAGTTTCGCTTAAGCGGATGGTTTTAAAGGTCGACAAATACTCGGGGATGAAAAAAGCGTTTCAGATAAGCGGGTTTTTCTCCTAATCGGGTTTCTCTTAAGCGAGTTTTACTGTACAAAATTGGCCACTGTTAAAGTAAGGTTTTTTTTATATTTCCAAAAGGACAACCATTGACATAAAATGGTTGGCTGTCTCTGGAGTTGAATTCTAAAATTCCGTATATCTATCTATACATTTTTCAAATAATGAAGAGAATTTTCTATAGAGTCAGTTTATCCATAAAATTTGACTTTAAAATAGATAAAGTATATATGATTTTATTTTATTGATGGTTAGATAATAAAATATGGAATTCTTAATTGGAATAGTATAATTAAATAATGCTCAATTAATATTTTTGATTGGAAATAAATTTGAAACTTTTAATAATCGTGTTATTTTGAAGATGACAACGTATAGCTAATCATGACTTATAATGAAATCCATAATCTAGTATTATAATTTATACACATTAGGGTGAAGAGTTTTTAATAGATTTTACATAGAACGTGCAACTCATGGATGCGATAGGTATGGTTTTTTAAACTCCCTTGGGAAAAATCGGAAAGGCATCGAAAAATAGTCGTTTTCACAAAAATTGACATACGGGAACGAGCAGTTGGCGCAAAAAAAAAGGATTCTTGTAAAACCACAACAAGTATTTTTACCTTCATGTCTGTGTTTTATATTATTCTAAGAAAATAACTATACAAACACATAAGATGCTTTTGATTTTTTTGAATTCAAATATATATAAATAAATCCTTTTTTTTAAATTGAAGAATGCACATACTAACTTTCCTTAAAATCAAAATTCACTTGTTTTTAAAATATTAGTAATGAATAGTATCAACACTTTTCATATGCTTCTGAGTACGAGTTTAATCAAAATCAGTTAACCCGTTTCTAATATTACAAAAATCAGAATATGGAATGTACCGAACAGCATGGCGTTCCTTGGAAATTAAAATACACCACCGACCGTTCGGGAGTATAACGTGGCTAAAGCATCATGATTGGGTACGTTCAAACGCAAATTTGACTCAAATTATTTAATTTTTCTAGAAATGTCATTACTTCAAACTAAGAACATTTCTTCAATATTTAACCTCATATAATCTCTATGAAAAAAAAAGAAAATCCTCGACATGGATACAAAATTCCGTCGTAAAGAAAATTTTGATTTAAATTTACTTCTACGCGACCGTACAAACAAATTTATCGAAAGTTGAACTAATTTTGAATTTCAAAGCTGACAATTTTGTCAAGAACACAATTGATTTGAAATTGAGGCAGATATTTTTTGACTAACTTTCCAGTCACTTTCCAATAAAAGTTTTTCGACAGGTGGCCAATCACACACTAGAAATTTGCCTTACTTGTAAGTCCCCAAAGTCATCTGAACGTACCCATTGTAGACATAAAGAATTGTTAGTTTATTAATGGGTACGTTCAGATGATTGGCCTGTGATTGGCCAGCTTTCGAAAAATTGACTTCAAATGAAGGGAACTTTTATTGGAAAGTGACTGGCAAATTAGTCATAATATATTTGCCGTAATTTTAAATCAAGTATGTTCTTGTCAAAATTATCATTTGTGAATTTAAAAATCAGTTTAACTTCTTATAAATTATTTGTGCGGTCGCGTTCATTAAATGAAATTTTCTGTACATTACGACGGAATTTTGTATCCATGTCGAGTATTCACTTTTTACTTGCGATATATGTACGTAGTATAGGGCAAGTTTAGGATTCGTGCAAAAAAAAAAATTCCAGATAATAATTTTCCCTAACATTTCGATGATAGAGAAAGCGAAAAAAGTGGGTCTCGCAGTTCTGTCTGTCTGTCTGTCCGTCTGTCTGTCTGTCCGTCTGTCTGAATGTACCTCGACCTGCAGCCTAAACGGCTGAAGGGATTTTCTTTAAACTTTGGACTTGAGGTTCTTATGGGACTCCCTATTGGGGAAATTGATTTTTTTTTATTTCTAAAGAAAACCGTACCTGCCATACAACCAATATACAAAAATTGATTTATTTCAAAAACGGCTCTAACAATTTTAAAAAAAGTTAAAAGTAGTTAAAAGTATAATTACTAAACTAAATATTTTGGCAGAAAAAAAATTGTAACGGTTATTAACGGTACCTGTCATAGAACCGATTTTTTGGTTTTCAAATTTCTCGTTAACGGCTTGATCGATTTCAACCAAATTTCTTATGTAAGTGGTCCTTTACAATTTTAACAATTTGGCATATAAATTTTTTTGAAAAAGTAATTTTTGGATTTTTAAAAAAATATTGAATTTTTTTTTGAAAATTCAATATCTTGAAAACGGGTCAATGAATATTTTTTAAATTTTGTCTTAAATTGTAAATTATTTCATTCTAAAAGTTGGCATACTAAATATTATTTTTAAAAATGTTCAAGAATTTTTATATAGTAGTAGTAGTAGAATGTTTTTATTTCCAACATAATATCAAAAAGTTAACAATTTTTTTTTTTTTTTTTTTTTTTTTTTTTTTTTTAAATTTAATTTTGAGTTTAATTATTATGTACAAAATCAAAACTTACGACAGTGACAAAAGTCGTCTGTCGGGTAGTTAAATTTACTTCAATTTTAACAATTTTAAATAGAGTTTAATGATGATTTTTTAAGAAAACTTTTATTAGTTAAATTCTCTCACTAGTTCATTTCTGTATCGCAAGGCTACAGTGATGTAATTGTAAAGCCTATCAAAATCATGGCAGTTCTCTCCATTTAGTATAAGGATAACTTCATCAAATGTTAAGCTGGCTCTCCCAAAGAAACTTGCGCGGAATTCTCTTAAACCTGGACATTTGCCTAAGAAATGATGGATGTTCTCTTCTTCCCTTAAGTTGCACACAGTACATATTGAGGTTTCGTTCTGTCCAAACCTATTCCCGTTTAGTTTTATTAAGTCACATCTTGCCTTGAAAATCCAAGTGATCTTGTTTAGTTCGAACCCGTCGGTAATGTAGATTGGTCCTCTTGAATGATCTAGATGTTTATATACTCGTGTACTGCTTTCAGATGCCTTTCTTAGATTTTGTTGATGACCTTCTGATTTCAGCATCCGCATTAAATCCAAGTTTTTTTTGATCCATTCACTTTGAGAAGTATCACTCTCATCCCAATGCAGTCCGAACCTATGTCCAAGATGGTTTACCTCTTTTACCCAAAACACTTTATTTCTCAAAAGCATTTTTGTTATTTGATTTGGTAGTCTTCTTTCACTGTACTCGAACATTGTTTTTGCTATATAACGGAGGTGAAGATCAAGGGTATAATAGTGCCCGTCTTCTGACCCTGTTTCTAATGACAACGCGTAGTTTGGTGTAAATGCAGGTAGTTTTAAAATTCGTTTCAAAAAATAGCGTTGGAGCTTATCTACTTCTTGGAACATACCGAAACCCCAGACCTGTGCACCATAAGTTTGGATTGCCCTGCAAACCGCCTGAAACAATTTCCACTTTGCTCCTAGATTGATGTTTCTCTTAGATATAAAACACTGCCACGTTGAGTTTATGCTGTTCTTGGCTGCACTATTTCTCTTCTCTACATGCTTTGAAAATGACATCTTCGGTGATAGTACAACTCCTAAGTATGTATAGTTAGAAACTATTCGTATTCTCTCTCCATTAAGAGTCCAATTTTCTTGACAAGATATCCTTCCTCCATTTCTAAACACCATTATCTCTGATTTGGAAAGGTTAACTTCCAACCCCCATTGCTCGCAGTAAGTTTCCAGGCGCGTTATCATCTGCTGTAATACATTGACATCATCCGCCAGAACGACCATATCGTCTGCATACAAAAGCAACCTTATGTTAAGCGAGTCGATATAGAGTCCTCCTTCTAAAAATTCGTGTAAATCATTTATATACAGTGCGAAGAGCAAAGGCGATAGTAAGCATCCTTGCTTGACTCCAAAGCGTGTATCAAAATATTCGGAGAGTTCTTTTCCCGTCCAGACTGCAGATTGCGTATTGGCGTATAAAGCTTCTAACAAATTGACAAATTTAGTCGCAACTCCCATTCTATGTAGTTTATAGATAAGTAATTTTCTTGAAATTTTATCAAACGCGGCTTTCAAATCAACAAAAAAAGCATATACTTTCTTTTTCTCTGCTAGCTTCAGATGGACAATTGATGCTAGATTATAAATGTTATCAATAGTCGAGTATTTTTTCCTAAAGCCCGCCTGAAATTCTGTCAGTATATCATTTTCTTCCACCCATGCGCACAGCCTTTCGTTAAGGATTCCCATCATAATCTTTGCAACACAATTCATGAAGGATATGCCCCTGTAATTGCTTGGTTGATTTGTATCCCCTTTTTTAAAAATAGGAAATATTATTGTTTTGTTGAAAGCTTCTTCTATTTTGCACTCATTCAGAATCCTATTGAAGCCAATTGCAAGTTGTTCCAAGAAATCTTCTGTTGCATTTATAAAAAATTCATAGGTAATCCTGTCTTCGCCTGGTGCTTTATTTAGTTTGACTTTTTTCAGAATGATTAAAATGTCATCTATGGTTATAGCCCTATCCAATGCTTCATCTTCAATAAGGTTTGGTGCATAGATAATCGGATTTGCTGTTTCATTTGGGTTAAGGAGTGAATTGTAATATGCTCTAAACTCAGAAGCGGGAATTTGGGGGTACATTTGTTGATCTTGGTTACGTATTTCTTTTGCCAATTTCCACCACTCCTTGCTGTCTTTTACTCTGCTAATTTTGAGGTCAAGTTGACTGTAGTACTCAGTTTTATTCCTACTGCATATTAACTTGTATTCTTTTTGAGCTTTTAAATAGTTTTCTTTCGCCTGCTGGTTTTCTGTTTTTCGAAAAATGTTGAGTAATTTATAACTTTTCTTTCTGGCTGCTTCGCACTCATAATTGTACCATTTGTTTTTTGGTTTAAGAAGCTTTGAGATATTAACCTGTTCTTTTGTTGAACTCTTAATTAATTCTGTTAGGTCTGTAATTTCAATTGTTTCCTTCTGAAGTTTTAAGTTAAGCAAGTTGCAATTCAGATTATTTTGATACTCAACCTTTTTCCGGTCATTCCACACTAATTTGGGTAACAGGTTAAAGTTAATTGATCCGATTGTGGTACAAATATTTCTAAGGATTAATTTTATGGGCAGGTGATCCGACCATATCTCTTCCTCTACACAGAATTCTTCCACACACATTAGCAGTTCTTGCGATATAGCACAAATATCATTCACCGAGTTTCCAATGTTATTGGTAAATGTGAAGTTACCTTCCTTGTCCCCTTTAGTTCTTCCATTAAGTATGATTAAGCCATTATCTTCGCAGAACTCCATAAACTCCTTTCCTCTTGAATTCACAACGGTATCTTTGGAATGTCGTTTCTCAAGGCCCGCGTGGAAAAATGATTTATGTACATCTTCTATGTCTTGTTGTAATTCACCCAGTCTAACGTTCATATCTCCGATAACTATTGGGTTATAAACGCTGTTATCTAGGAAGAAACTTTTCACGTCGTTAAGTTCACTTCTCCAATTCATGCCCCTCAGGTACAAAGGTAGAAGAGTTATTGTCCTTTCGTTCGTGATTATTTGAATGCTCTCCACACCATTAAGTTCCTTATATTCGTGCCGAATTCCCCTCTCAACCAGATTTCTCTTAACTCCGTACAGACACCCACCAATCACTCTTCCAAACTGACTATTTCGAGATCCTGGTTTCCAATATGTGTGAAAATCTTTTTGAAAATATTTTTTGAATTGTTCTATTTTTTCTTATTTCATTATGTGTGTTTCTATTAAAACAAATATTTCACATGACAATACATAATTAAAAAATTCTGTGAATAGACTTTTATTTTCTAGACCATGTATATTATAGGCTATTATTCTAAAATCTTCATTACTTTCTTGTATATTATAATTTCTTTTTAAATTTTTGTTATTAATTTTTTGTGTTTTTTCTTTTAAATTACGCCGACAGACTTTGCTTAGTTTTTTTGGTTACCAGGTAACCTTTCTTCCATAACCTCATAAAAACTGCAGGCAACAGAATCTATATCACCATTGTACAGGCCTTTGAGAATGCTTTCACCCTTTTGTTGACCGCATACTAGCTCATAGTTTTTGTTCCATGCAAACCACTTTCCGTTGATTCTCATTCTATCGTTCAGAACGTTTACCCTGTGTCGACTGCTGACTAAAAGAATTCTCCTCCTAAGTGACAGCATTGCTTTTTTTCGCTCCTGCTTTAGTGAGTTTAAATCTCTCTCTAGTATGTAGGATGTGCCAGCTAGATTTTTAGTCAGTTTAAAAATATCATCAACTATTTCCGCAGACCCAAATTCAGCGATCACCGACATTTTTCCGTCTTTTTCAAAAATTTTCTTGGTCGAACGCACATCCACTGGAGTGGGAATTTTTATTATATTTTCGCAAATATGTTTCACCGCTACAGGTATTTGGATTGTTGCATCAAGGCCTTTAAAAATTATATTTTTGTTTTTTATTTGATCCTCTAACCAGGTAATAGTTTGCCTATCCTTTTCTCTCTCCCCAGACATATATTTAATTTGTTCTTTTAGATTGATATTTTCTGCCGCTAAGTCACTTAGGTTCGCTGATAGGGTAGTCATTTGTGACGCTAAATCTTCAAAATCCTTTTTGGATGGTATCTGGCTTAGTTTTTCATCTAAAAGATTTGCCATGGCGTATTGCATCGTTCCCATGAGATCCATAATAGTCATGCTTCCAACTAGTTTTTCTGTGCTTTGTGGACTTATTGTTCCAGGTGATGTTTCTATCAATCTTCTTTTCGCAATATTATTTGCATGTGAAGTCTCCATATTGGTCGCCTCTACTGTGTTTTGGTTTTTCGAAGGAGTACGTTGCATATTTTTAGGCAACTGGAGATTTTTCTTGGAAAGCTTTTCGATTATATAATTCCCACGCTCAAAAATCCCAAAAGTATGCAATATAATATATTTCAAATTCGCTTCGTACTTACAAGCTTTTGGCTCCGCTGTCAAACAAATAGATTTGCCTTTGGAAATTGCCACAGATCATCAAAACCACAATATTCACTTTTTAGCCACAAAACAGAATATACTAGCTGCACTCGAGTTACTGCGTTTGATTTTAACTTCCACTTTATTATAGTTAACTTTTCACTTCAAATAAATCACTCCAAATGATAAATTTTCTTAAATGAAATTTCCGTGTTTACAACCAGACTCTTCTCCAGACCAAGGTTACCAGCCTTATAGTAATAATTTATATTTTAAATTGTTTTTAAAACTTTTTTTAATGATATCATAATTTTATAGAACAATTTTAAGCTACGTTCAAGTTGTTAGCTACGAGAGCAAGTTTGTGCGATCCAGTCGTGCCCATTTTTTCTAAACGAAATTTGCTTAAATTATTGAAGAAAAATGATAAGTTTGATATACGACATGTCGAAAAAAAGTGAGTTATTTTCAAGCAAATTTACAGTTCAATGAATGTAGTTGACAGAAAATTAAGTCCCTTATTTCCCCTGAACGTACCCAATGAAATTATATTTTAGTTTTAAAGTGTGGCAGAAGTCAAAAGTATCAAGGAGATATTTCTTCTCTGTTTTTTTTTGTTTGTACAAAACATTGTTTTTGTAAAATGTTGGAATTTAATATTGTAAGTGCTTCTTAGAAGTACCTGAGTACAAAATAATAACATTTGTTAAGCCGTTTGCGAGACATGCGGGACTAAGGCTGCACGTATAGTAGTGCGACAAAGCGATGCGATGCGAGAAACGATGCGAGAAGGTATTTGAGATTTGAGCAAAAGTGGTCAAAAGAGTTTGTGAACGTGATACTTATCGCAAGAAGTACGTGATAAATTCGCAACACTCGCAGCAAATATCGCTTCAGTGTGCCCACGATTATAAGAATAAATGTAAATTTTTTTCTCGCACGGAAACATTTATCGCATAGCATCGCTTTGTCGCACTACTATACGCGCAGCCTAACCCAAAAAGTAAGGCAAATTTTTTTTAAACAACCTCAAAATCCTATTTTTATTATAGTAATTTTTTTTGTTAAGACTTTTAATGCATTTGTATTAACCTTACTTTTATCATTAGGGAATCTATTAAAAATCCTTAAAGCTATTTTCAAAAAATTTCGTTGTATAGCAGCTACCTGTTCTAGGTGATCCAAAACAAAAATTCGAATTTCTCCTTTTTCTATAAATACAAATTGAAGCAAAAGTGGACCGACCACGCGTTTTGGAGTTTCTATCAATTAAAAAAAAAATCTATGGCTTGTTAAGTGAAGTAAAAGGTTGGTCGATAATGTGCAAAAAGCAACCAGACAAAAGTATTAATCCAATTTAAAAAAAAAAAAAACAATTTTTTCAGAATCGATTTTTTCGGGTTTGGGTTGGCCCAAAAATAATAAGAATAATACCAAACATTTTAATTTAATTGGACAGCTTTTACATAAATCTAAAATCAGCTTTCTAGTTCGATGAACAGTTGACGTTTAAACACACAGAAGCAAAGACCAAGGGAATTCATGAGGAATATATTTTTTCGACTTCTCTATGATCATATTTATAAATCTTATTAAAACCTAAATAACGTGTCTTATATCGGGTATTTCAATAAGAGCGCTACAAATTTTTTTTTTTTAAATAAAACAAAAACGGTTTTGGATATCAATGAAATTCTTTAAACCTGTAAAAGTACGTTTGATGCCATTCTTTTGCATGGCCTCCACGGGCACGCTTGCAGAAGTCCAGACGCTGAACCTAATTTTCGACGGTTTTCAAGCATAAATCGGCCGATACTGCTGCAATTTCACGTTCGATATTCGTACGAAGTTCATTAATCGTAGCTGGCTTGTTGGCATAGACCATAGACTTGACAAAGCCTCACAGGAAATATACTAACGGCGTCAAATCGCACGACCGAGGCGGCCAAGCGACAAGACCATTTCGTGAGATAACACGTTCTCCAAACTTGGTTTCCAATAAATTGATTGTGATATTCGCTGTAAGGCTTCTGGGGCCGTCCTGTTGGAACCACATGTTCTCCAAGTCCATATCATCCAATTGGGCCAAAAATATTCGGTTATCATTGAACGGTAGCGATCCCCATTCACAGTAACGTACCGGTCTTGATCATCATGGAAGAAGTACGGCCCAATGACGCCGCCGGCCCATAAACCACACCAAACCGTAATTTTTTCGGGATGCAATGATGACTCTTGGAGTACGTGTGGATTGCTGCCTGACCAATACCGCATATTTTGTTTATTGACGAAGCCATTCAGCCAGAAATGAGCCTCACCGCTGAAGATGATTTTTCGATGAAAATCTGAATCATTTTCAAGTTGTTGATCAGCCCAATACACGAACATACGACGCTTCTGGTGGTCAAGCGGCTTCAGTTCTTGCGTCAATTTAATCTTGTAAGGAGGTAGGCCAAGATCTTTTCGCAAAATTTGCCACAACGACGTCACAGAGATGCCCAACGCTTGAGAACGACGTGTGAGAGACACATTTGGGCTTTCTGCAACTGAAGCCTCAGCGGCAGTAATATTCTCGACACTACGGGCACTTTTTTGTCTCACTGGCACGGGAACATTTTGTACTGTGCCTGTGGATTCAAATTTTTCCACTAAACGCACAATTGTTGATCTGCTAGGACGATTATGACGACCATAAATTGGACATAGCGCTCTTAACGTTGAGGCCACTGACTCCGAATTTCGGTAGTAAATTTTAATAATTTTGACTGGTTGCTCGCTCGTATATCTTTCCATCATGAAATGGCAAACCTTACTGAAGAGAAATGTCAAAAGAACGGCAAGAAATATGGCGTCGTTTGCTGTCCCTGTTGCTCTAGCGTCTCTGTTGAAAAACCCTTTACCTGCCCTATAAAGTTAATACAAAATTATCAAAAATAGCACTTTCCTTAATTTTTGAATATTTTCAATTAATAACAATTGTATTTATAACCTTCAATTTTATGCTGAACTTAGATTTAGATTGTAAGCATGCATGAATACTGAATTTAAAAATTAAAGGTTTCATTTTTAATAACCTTTTGAAATATTTACTAATTTTGGTTTCGATGTTTTTTATTTCTTTCTTTGTTTAATCTTGATACTAGCATTTGATCAAAATCAGATCTATTGTTTTCGAAAGAAAAAAAAAAACATAAATTTAGCAAAGGTTCTTGTATTTTTTCTTTCACATTTGGAGACCTTTACCTCTAGTCAAAATCAAACTAATCATTTTCAATTTAAATTCAACTTGTTTGGAATGATATTCACCATTTTGCAAATGGAATTTACCATTTTACATACCAAGCTCTCCCTTTGGACAGTCAAATTCAACTTTTGCAAACCGAATTATGTACAACAGGTGAATTTAATTTGCAAACCGGTGAATTCAATTTGAAAAGACTGTATGTACCGTATATATACCTTAAAGTAATTATTACTGTCTGACTATTTAGTCGAACCTGTTAGTTCGACGTTCCCAGCTCAATGGGACACTGAGTAATGTCATTCAAGATTCAATTGTAAACTCCATAGCTTCTTGGGTTTTGATTTTGACATTTAAAAAGCTAATAAATATCACAATTTTCCACAGAAATGTCTCATATTTAACATAACCATTAATAAATTAATAACATAGTGGAGATTTTTAAACATGCTTTATGCTTTTATTTAATAAATTATCATTTATTCAAAATTTGCAAAATAATTGTTCTTTGAAACACAGACTGGCTTCCAACAGATTATTCGAGTTTTGGCAACTCTTCTTTTATTTCCTTGACAAAAAACACACAATCGTGAATATGCGTACCCCCTCCCCCCACGAACACATATCGCTCAGTGAATAGGAATTAGATCAAACAAAGTGCTACATAGAACACATTAGAGCAAGTTCAGGGCACGAAAGTACGCCCCAATTCCTACATAAAAAAAACGTATTGATTATTAAAAAAAAAACATATCAGCATTAATTCTAAATTGTTTCAGAATGAAAAAAAAAATTTAAGTCACAAAATAATCTCTAAGCCAAAGCCATTCGAATATTTATAATGTATGCACATTTTTTAAGAGAATAAATAAAACTTTTTGTGCGAATAATAGCCAACTAAAAAAAAACAAAAATAAAAATAAAATGAACACAACTTAGGTTGTCTCGCAGTATTGCGGTCTGTAAACCTCATGTTTCATGCAACATAATCCTTTAAAAATTTCTCTCCATTTAAGTTAATTGCATTGTTGAAGTAATTTTGCGGAAACAAGTTATATAACAAAAAATAAAAAAAAAAAAACATAAACAACATCATTCATCCGTTAGGAAAATGAAAATCCTCTCTCTTGAGTAAAGGATGAATTAAAGTAAAAGCTTAAGGTACGAAACTAACAGAGGAAAACAAAATAATAAAATCACAACTTTCTGCTGGAAAATATGTACTCGCGTCAAATAATATAAACGTTAGGTAAGCTTTACTTAAACAACACACATTTCGAGGACAACTTTTTACAGCCCTCCTATAACCATTGGGAGTTCCTCGGTCTTCCCGCAGCACAGTTTACTCCCAGTTCAGTTTAAAGTCGAGAACGTTGACTCCTTCATCAGCCATAGTGGAGAAGTAGAGCTAACCAAGTTGGGCTAATGATTAATCCTGTCTGCTCTGGAAAGCAAAGAGAATGTATAATTCATTCATAAAAGTTGAGGAAATGAAAAAATATACAGAAGAAAAAGACAAACGAAAGCAAAAAAAAAAAAAAAAACAAATCGCATACACAAAACCCATTCCTGCTCTTAATTTCCTGCACGCAGGAAGTAGCGTGCTCCAAAAATATTTCTCAAGGGTTTTATAGTGGTGCTTTCTCTAAAGTCTCTATAAAGTGAACTTAATTCCTGGTAGCGTCCTGATAATCTTAAGCTTAAGTGAATATTCGCCGGAAATATTAACTGAGCAGCCTTCTTTAACTTTAAATTGGCAGGTTTATCTAAATTATTATAAGTTCACATAATTAATTTTCATCCCAAAAAGTGTCCTCCTTCCATTTTAACGCCATTTCCATTGCCATCGCCATCGCCACCAGCCCGCAGCGCAATCACCACGCTGATGATGCCTCACTTCAAGTCAGTGTGTTCAGCTTGGTCTTATCAGGGTATAATGGTGGTTATTCAAAAGAAGATATAGATACAATACTAAGAGGTGAGCGAGCGGGTTATTCAAGAGGAAATGCCATTTTCTTAGCTTCCCGCACTTAATAAATTGCTTAACAATTCGTACTTTTCTTTTGGTTGTGGCTCTTAAACAGAAATACATACAAAATTCCCATTTTTGCGAAACGGACAATAAACGAATTCATTTACAAATGACTGCACAAAAGCGCGGATAAGGATTAATGGTCTTATATAGTTGCTTTGATAAAGACATGCTGGGAATTCTGGAATATTCACGAAAGAAATAAGTAGGGAAGAAGTAAGCTCTGTGATTTGTTCAATGATATAGTTTTCAGTTTTTTTTTACAAAGATGTATCTTTTCTTATACAACAAATGGAAAGCTTAGCTACCTGGTGATGGAGGAATTTAAAGTTATTCAGAGCATTTAATTTGGGTTTAACTTATACAAGAATTTCGAAATGGAATAATAGAAGATGGAGGTTGAAATATTATTTTTAATTTGTTTTCCTTTTTTAAAATAAATTAAAAACTAACAGGGAAACAAGAATAAAATATGGGTTGGGTACGGGTACTGAGCATTGTGTTTGAAGATAATGAAATGTTATGATCTACCACCACTCTGATTAAAATAATAATATGGTTGTTTAATTGGATTAAGGTTGAAGCAACGGTTTGTAAATTCTGATTTCTTTCTTTTGTTTATCTTCTTCTAATTTCTTTACTAGCTTTGTCCTAATTAAAGTTCATTAAGTCAAATAAGCGAAACATAAGTTTAGCGTTATAAAAATAACTGGAGGTATTCCGAGAACTTTGAATTTCCTGTTGAGCTTAAAATTTTGAAAATTGGTTTAAGCAAATTGTACATAAGTCTAGAACTTGAAGACGGGCTTATGTTCCAACCACAGAACCTTTCAGAAATGTTTATCAAAACAACACCGCGTATGGCAAGTATCAATTCCAGGTGATCAAAAACTTAAGTTTTTTTTTCGAAATTTCCCAAAAACCTTTCTAGCGATTTCGGTTAAAATTCGTTAAAGGACAATGGGCAAATTGGTCCCAGCACCAAAAAGAACGGCCTTCATATCGTATATAGGTACATGTTTATGCATTGATCATCCGTTAACCGTTTGCCCAAATTCGATGTGTGACAAAAGTTATTTAATTTTGATTAAAATGAGTTTTAGGGTCACAATTCCTTTTTTCCATAGTTTTTCTTTAATATTTTGTGTATTTTTCGCTCGATTTAAACCATTGGAATTAAGTTCTTTGAACCCATGACACACTACCTGAATTTTTTTCAGATTTTTAAAATTATGTTTAGGGGTCGCAAGCATCAATTTTATTAAAAAAGCAGTTTTTGGAGTATTTAATTTGTAAAAAATACAAATACTGGTTTTTAAATAATATTTTTGATGTCAAAATCATCTCTGGGAAACAACAAATAAACATCATTTTGTACCTTATTTATCGTTATTAAAATGGGTATTATCTTAAAGGTTTTAAATTGCAATTCGTAAAAATTGGACGAAACAACCCACAAAACTACCCACAAACCACCCTTAAAAATACTATTAGGGGTTAAATTTGTAAATTATTCCATGTTTAGTAGCAAAGAAAATGATTGCACATTTTTTACGAAATAATGCCACGAGACAAAAAAATTGCCACGGGTAAAAAATTCCACGGGGCAAAAAAAATGCCGCCCCGTGGCTAAAGCTTTTAGAATAAAATGAGGCTAAGGCTAAAGCAGGAATATTTATAAATTTCAAAAATCAAAATAAATTATATATTTTGATTTCAACATAAATTTTTAAATGTGGGGTTCTAAGGGAATAATTAAAAATCAACACATTGGGTATTACTTTAGTAGTTTAGTATAACAAAAAGGTAGAGCGTGTAGGTAGGCTCGAGACTGTTTATTCGGGAGAGGAAATTTTCCAACAAATTGACGTAAAACGAAATTATTAAAAAAAAAACAACGGTAAGACCTATATTGACCTGTTACAACTTTTTGTAAGGACAGAAATTCCTTCTTTCATTTTTTTTTTGTCACACCCTGTACATCGCAGATAAATAAACAAACTGTCTCAGATCCGTGTACACATTGCATACACCTATTAATTTTACAAACACATATGATAATATTGATGGATCGGGTTAATATTGAATCTTGAAGGAAACACCTTCGGAAATAATCAATATACTCAATACAACATCGAATTATTTTCAAAAATGAAAATCTGTAATAACAAATTTTTGCAATTGTCACAATCATATCAACAAGTTTTGACGAATAAGCGAAATAAACACACAATACTTTTTTGAGCCTTGATTTTAGCCTGCTAGACATAATGTTTAGAAATATCTCTGCTCTTTAAAAATAAGAAAATCGTAAAAATGTCGAAAAAACGATGTGGTGTTGTCATGCATCATCCTTAACATAATTCTATTTAAAAGCAATTTTACGGAACTTGTAGTTCAAAACCACTTTTCAATCCAAACGCACTTTTAAAAAGTCCAATCAACCAAAGGGTTTGCCATTAAGGGCGGGTCGATTTTAAAAGTGAATAAAACAAGTTGTATATGAGATATCAATATAAGATTTTATCTTTATTTGAGAGCCCTATCAATGGCATTATGTGTGAAATATAACATCGTTCAAATGGCCGCGGCTTCGCTGGGGTGGCGCGGACTCGAAAAGTCCAGATTTAGATGACTTTGGCGCATAAATCAGGCTGAATTTGACCGATTATGTTGTCTTTGAGGGCCGCGGTGGTTTGCGGCTTATTCGCATAGACCTGCGACTTAATAAAGCCCCACAAGAAAAAGTCCAAACGGGTCAAATCACACGATTTTGGTGGCCAATTCACGTCGCCTCGGCGCGAGATAACCATGCCATGAAACCGCTCGTCCAGAATATCGATTGTGTGTTGAGCTGTGTGGCACGTAGCGCCATCCTGTTGAAACCATATCTCTTCGGTGTCCATATCATCCAATTGACGGCACAAGAAGTTGGTGATAATCGACCTATAACGATCGCCGTTGACGGTGATGGCCTGGCCAGCATAATTTTCGAAGAAGTACGGACCGATGACGCCTCCAGCCCAAAATCCACACTAAACAGTAACTTTATTTGAATGCATTGGCACCTCGTGAATCTCGCTTGGATTGGTGTCGTCCCAAATCTGGAAATTTTGCTTATTCACATACCCATTCATCATAAAATGGGCCTCATCGCTAAAGATGATTTTTCGACCAAAATTGGGATCAACTTCCAACTGCTCCAAAAAGTTAAGGTTTTATCATTTGCACGTGTTGCTCGACGCTGTAACTTATCATTATCATGATTATTTAGACAATATTTTGACTGCCACGAGCTGTCAAAATCAACCCGTCCCTATTTAAAACCCTTTATAATTGATAGTTTTTCTAATGGTATAAATATGGTTGTGAAAAATAAGTGCATTATTATACAAAGAGAAACTATAGAAGTAGGTAGATACTTAGCTGAATCATTAGCTCTATCGGCCAACTCATATTTATTCCACTAACACCTACAACTTAAGTTGAGTGCATATCAATTCTATGTCCATGTTATCTCTCTCGATCAAAATACCATTGATATTTTATGACCAATGCCAAATCACTGTCGATTAAACAGAAATATAGATATGAATCCGTACTTTTTATTTGCGGGTTTCACGCCCCTATCAACAAATATATCGCCTATTGCCCTCATATTAAAATTGGCCTATCTCTGGGTAATGTAATAATTTTTGAATACCTAAATAACTTTCCATCCAACCCATTAAATAAAACATCTTAGTTTAAAACTCGTATATATAAGTTTCATATCCTTTAACCTCGGTCGTATATACAAAGTTGTACATTATTTAACCCTTCTATTGGGACTCATGGTATTGTTTAAAAATTTTTGGCAGTGTAAACATCAATCTTGGCAGTGTTTCGTTTGCCCATAAATTCGCCGGCTTAAATAGTCTCAATAAAACCAAATGACGCGTTGCTGCGTAAAATAGGATATTCCAACAGTTTTGAGCAAAAGATGCGAGATAAACCCTATAGCTGGTTATATGGGCTGTGTGTAGCGTGATAGAGGTGGTGACTGATGGTGGGTGGCAGGTGGTGGGCCTTCAAAAGGACCCATCCTTTTAGTTTTGAAGACATTGGATATATATGTATATTGTGGTAGCTTTTATTTTTTTTTGTTGCCTGGGTGATGAAGATGGTGATGGAAATTGGCTTAAATAATATCCTTTAAATTTTTTTTTTCTTTTCTTTTTTTCTTTCGACGGTCGTCTTCTTTCACAATGGGCGACAATTTTTCTTTTTTTACAAAACGAAATCACATTTGGATTGGCTGTGATAAGCGTTAGCGTTCATGCTTCTGTCATACTCCATGGAATTTCGTGCTTAAATTTTATGACCGCAAAATCTAAATTGCCTATGGATTTTCTCTTTGTTTTGTTTGTTTTTTTTTTTTTTTTTTTTTGTTGCCTGTAAAGGAAATATTTGTATTGTTTGGCGGATGTACCTCTTCCTATTCATATAGTGTTTAGTATTTTGTGAGAATCATTATTTAATTTTTTTTTGTTATTTTGAACCAATGGCTTGATGTATAAAAACACAAACGATGATGTCTTCATAAATCACAAAAACAACAAACAGAACAAAAAAAAACTGAGGAAACAAATATTATTTTTATGTGTCTTATTTTTTTGTGTTCGCATCTAAAAGAGGAAAATATTTATTGTGTCACAAAAAGTGAAAGCATGATGATGATTTAAGTTTGTGTCTTAAAAGTGGAAGTTATTATTTGCAAATTTAAGAGGCTAAAAAAGTTTACTGTTGAAAAATACATCATCGAAAGGACATTAATAATTTAATTTCAGGGTTATAGGATTCGCAGTCTTTTATGTTTGAACATATTAATAGGCACGTGGGACGTGTTATAAATTCTTTGTTTGACAACGGTGGTGTTAATATGGGCTTGAAAGAAAAGCTAGTGACTTTAAAAATAATAATTTTCTAGTCTTGAAATCATCCATAATTGGATATTATCAGAAATAGATGACAAGTGGTATAAGAGTATATTTTGTCATGATAAAGTGCCTCTCGTTTTAATTGATCGAATTCAGCTGAAATTTGTAAACCAGTTATGACAGTTTCCTCAGAAATAACCTTATTTCCATCAAGTTTGGTGACACTCGTGGGTGCCCTGGATTTCATAAGATCCATACGTACCTAATTATTTCTTGTGGAGGCACTTCAAGGAGAGTATATATATCTACATATATGGCCACAAGCGGCAAACATTTGAAGAACTAAAGGATGCAATTCTTGGAATAAGTACAAGTTGACAGAGTGATGTTGGAAATATACCGAATGCTAATTTCGAAGAATGCTTACAGCAGTGACAGACAACCACGTGGGAGCAGCGTTGCCGTTCGGTCAATAAAATAGATAAATAGATCATTTTTTGAAGTTCACCACAAGTTCTAGTTTGAAACAAAAATATTGTCCATATTGTAATTAAATAAATTGTATTATAGACAAATGAATAAACTTATTTTTTTATTTATTTTGTTAAGTACTAACGATACATTATTTTTTTTATTTTAATTATAACAAAAAAAAAAGAAAACTTACATCTTATGTACATTATGGATTATTATGACTAAAAAATATTTTTCTTAAGTTAAGTGATTTTACATTGTCATTGCTGGAATTAATTATATTTGAATTTTTATTGTAAATATTAATTAAACGATTTAAAGGACTATAAGCACCGTAGTTTGATCTACTGTAAATGTTAGAAATTGGCAACTTCCTTCTCAAACTATGCTGACTAGCAATGAAATTTAATCGACAGAGGATCAATGGAGCTGAAATCGATCCATTGATTATCCCGAAAATAAAACAAATTTGTAGATACGCTCTGTGACTCGTTAGAGATAGAAGATTTATAAGTTGAATACGTAGAGCGTAAGGTGGCAAGGTAATTCAATTCGACCATGGTAGAAATCTTAAGCAAAATCTCATAAATCTTCTTTGAACGGACTCCAATCTATTTATATGAACCGCATAACATGGCGCCTATACAACACAACCATACTCTAAGATGGATCTTACAAATGAGACATAGAGAGTTTTTAGAACATAAGGATCACGAATCTCTCTAGCAAATCTTTTAATAAAACCAAGAGTTAGCTTTTTTAATAATGTAGTCAAAATGGTCAACAAAAGTTAATTTTGAGTCCAACACAAGTCACATTTTTCTTGCGTGTAAAACACATTGTTTTACATTTGTCAATATTTAAAACCAAACCATTAATATTGCACCATTTTCAAAGACTTTGAAGGTCTTTTTGTAAAAGATCACAGTCTTCTACAGAGTTTATTGTACGAAAAATTTTTACATCATCGGCATATATAAGAGACATAGAATTAACTAGGACAGACGGAAGATCGTTAATAAATAGTACAAATAGCAATGGACCAAGATGGCTACCGTGAGGTACACCGGAGTTAACAGTAAAACATTTAGAACGTTCACTCTTGAACACAACACTATATAACCTATCTTTGAGATATGAAGATATCCATAGTACAAATTTGTCGTTGAGACCCATATTTTGCAGTTTTCTTAAAAGTATATGGTGGCTAAGTTTGTCAAATGCTTTGCTAAAGTCAATAAAAATACAGTCAACTTGTTGTTTTTTTTTTTCAAACGCGTCAACACAAAATGTAGTTAACTGTAACAAATTTGTTATAGTGGATTTCTTTTTAACAAAGCCATGTTGGTTGTCACATAAAACGAAGGAACAGTAAAAAGACAAAATATCACAAATAATAGATTCAAACATTTTTGGTATAGCAGATAATTTAGCAATTGGTCTATAATTTAAAACCAGATTTTTTTTACCTTTCTTATGAGTAGGAATTAAGAATGCATTTTTCCAAAGGGTCGGAAATTTACAGCTATAAAGATTTTAGTACGGAATAATTGCAATCAAGAGTATTTATCAGTGAATATGGTTGTGTGGAAGATGAACTTTTTTAAAACACGAAATTATCCCAAATTAACTCATGCATTGCCTGAGCCAGAGCACAAAGTTGATTCTCTATAAGCAACTTCTCAGGCCAATCATCACGAGCGGCTTTCCTTCATGGTTAACTTTATCCAAAGCCAGCATGCGAAAGCTTGGACTGTTTGAAAGGAAAATTCTGCGGATCTGCACGGGACTTCACTTTAACCAACGGCTACGAAAGAATTTTAGCAACAAGATACTCTACGAAGCATCCGGAATAACACCAATGGACAAATACATGATCAGTGCTGCTAAGAGATTGACGAGCAACCTTAGCAATCATCCGAACCCGCTAGTGAGAACCATCACCAGCGAAGAGAGATACCCCGAGTCACTATATCTAGATGTGAAAGCACTACTGGATGACGGAATAATTTATACCAATGACGACGAGGCAATCCAATTCTACGAGGACGCAGCGTCAAACTTCCACCGTGGCTAGAAGCCACCTCCACCCCACATCCCACCACAAAGACAATCGGATATGAACCACCCGAGATGAACCATCTAGTATTAAGTAAATAGTATAAGACAATTTTCTAAATAATTTTAATAAAAATAAAAACAATGTATAAAATTAGGCCCCGTATGTGCCAAAGCAAATTCAAATACCAATGTTATATAATGTAAACTAGAATTAAGAGCCAATTGTATATATTTCAGTTCAATAAATATTATTATTATATTATTAACTCATGCATTGCTAAAAAAAACACACTGATTGCTTTTCAATATAATTGGTATAACTCGAAACTAAGCTTAATTTGATAGTTTATATTAAAAGAACTTTTGTTAGAAATAAGATTCTCCATCAAATGCTATAAAAGTTTTATAAAAATTTTAAGAATGAAAAGTTAACAACAACAAAAATTACCGGAAAAAATAGTAAAATCAGTGATATAAATATTTTTACTAAACTGATAATAACTTTTTTTTTGGCAAAGGTGCAAGACATATTTAAATAAACAAAACTATATATATGATGCATCCTAAAACAAATTATTAAATAAAAACTTTTGGAAGTACTTATACCCATTAATAAAGTCAGATTATTTTAAGAATTTGTTGATGATTTTTTCTCTAACTATTGGTAATGTAAACAAATTTGTAAATTATGTTTGAATTATTAAAAACTTTGGCTTTACAAATACAATTTATTTTAAGTTAAAGAACTCATGAAGTTATACTTAAAATAAAAATTCCAAAAAAATGCATCCATTGGTTTGCAAGATAATTAATTTTCAAAAAAAAACTTAATAATTTTCTTCAAAATCCAAAAATTATTTTTATTTAGAAAATTTTGGTTGACAGGTACCGTAAATAACCGTTATAAGTAAAAAAAAATTGTTACCAAAATATTAACTTTAAATAGTAAATTGTTAGCAAAGCCAAGATCAACAACCTTTGTATTGCAGGTACCGTTATTTTTTGAGCTACATTTCAATTTTCCCTCTAGAGAAGCACCTTAGAACCTAAAGGTCAAAGTTTGAAGAAAAGCGCTCCAGTGGCTAAGGCCGCAGACAGAATTACTAGGCGCACTTTTTTCGCGTTCTCTATCATCGTAATGTTAGGTTAAATTAACAAGTTCAATTTTTTTTAACAAATTACATCAAGATCTTACTTTAAGTTTTTGTTATTCAAATACTTTTTTAAGAGAAAATCTTTAATAAAATGCAATTAATTTTTGAATTAAGTGTTTATTTGTCCTGGTAGCTTTCGTAATTCAATTTTTTCAGCAGCAACACTGCATGTAAGATATGATTTCCAAGATCTATGTGGTCGACAAAAATCTTTCCTTTCCTTCTGTTCCTTCTTACCAGTGCCGTGCATTGCATTTAAAATTATTTTTATTATTATTATTATTATTATTATTATTATTATTATTATTATTATTATTATTATTATTATTATTATTATTATTATTATTATTATTATTATTATTATTATTATTATTATTATTATTATTATTATTATTATTATTATTATTATTATTATTATTATTATTACTATTATTATTATTATTATTATTATTATTATTATTATTATTATTATTATTATTATTATTATTTTATGACTTGAAGCAGAAATAATTTTGAACCATATTTTAATTTCTTTTGTTTTTTTCTGCAATAAAAAGAAAATAAAGGAACAATATTTCCAGATCGATTTGGGCACTTTTTCCGTTGGTATTAGTGCCTAACGCCATCGACTTTCCATCTTCTTGGATTTAGAAAATTTTAAGGATAAAACCATTATCTCGGTTAAAGTGTATATCAACTTAGCAAAATTTTTATAAAGAATTCACTCTAGGAGCTTTCCTAGACATAGAAGGGGTTTTCAATAATGTCGAAAATAAATCAATCAGGCAAGCCCTAGACTCTACCGGTATTGACTCTATGCTTCAAACAAGTCTTGTAAATACGGAATTGGGCGATAGCAAGCTAAAAGTCAGAACATGTAGAGGTACACCGCAGGGCGGGGTATTATCACCGCTACTCTGGCTCCTGGTTGTTAATCAGGTTTTGGTCGATCTAAACCAAAGTGGAGTCAAAGTCGGTGCATCCCAACTAACAATTTAACTTCTGTAAGGGTCTATCGAAGTTATTTCCTTATCAGCTAATTGGACTCTATAAGGCCTTATAGAGAAACACATTTGGCCCACATTGAGATGCTCGAACAGCTTTCAAGCAATCATTTACAGGTTTATTGGAAGTACTCAATTTATTCCGCTAAAGCCTTATAGAACAAAACTACACTCAAACATTGCAAATGAAGTAGTGTAGTTTTGTTCAAGTGTTTTGATAGACACATCTGAAAACCCTTATAAAAGGCTTGTCGAGGCCTAGGAGAAGCCTTATCGAAGCACAGTGCAGAACAAAATAAAAATAAATTCTTTACTTTTATTTCTATATTTTCTCCTTTATTTTCATCCAAGTAATGATTTTCTTCTGAAACTTAATTCACAATAATTATTTATATCTGAAAAAAACACATTACTTACTTGGTGAATTTTGCGGGAATTGAACCGAGGATGGTTGGGTTGATAGTCGGGCACCTTAGGTATCGAGCTAGCCTGGCATATGAAAAATGAATGCCAAATTGGAACCACTTGAAACCGAAACTAGCTTCCTAAAAACTTTCTTGGGGCTTCCTGATGAATTAAACTAATTTAAAAAATACAGGTGACCATTCGTCTGTTGCTGGCAAGGGAGTTTTCTTTTACCATATATCTCAACGCAGAAAATAAATGTTTGTTCCGTTTTTGTTTTGCAAAATATAAACGATTTAATATTAGACCATACCTACTCAATGAATCGGTTTAATTTAAATTTTCAAAATGATACAATTTTTCCTATTTTTATTTTCATAAATAATTTGACCTGTGGTAACCCTCTCTCGGCAGTAGAAACATAGATGCGCCGACCAGTACACAAAATAATGCTTGTATCGGCCTTTTCCGCAGGGGGCTTACACAAACAAAATAAACTCACATAATTCCACTGACAATTATGCTTCTATTAGACTTGCGTACACATAATAGCTTGTTTCAGGCGTTTGTAAGCAGGCCCTTTAAGAGCTCTTGGCAGTGCTTCCTTGTGAAAGCTTTTTCTTTACTTTTATTTCACATGCCTGTCAAAACTAATTTCTGGGAAGCCTTACTAAAACTATAACCAAATTGTAAATATTCAGGCTTGCTGAAAATTATAGATTCTGCCTGTAATAGGTTTGTAGGAAACTGTTTTAAAAAATATAGCTTCGAAAACTTGCAACTTCGATGTCCAAACTAAATGCAAGCCTTGTAGAAATAATAATAAATAAAAGAAATTCAAACAATGCACGTTATAGAGGAAAAATTGTTAGTTGGGATATGCAGACGACATCGTGATAATGACCTCTGTAAAATTTGTTTCCACACTTCGTGATCTCTTGCAAACAGCCCTTGACAAGCTCAGTAATTGGGCCAATAGCTGTGGACTTAATGTCAACCCACTTAAAACTGAACTAGTTTTGTTTACGAGAAAACAAAATATTCCAACTATTAACCCTCCCACTATAAATGGAACACCGCTCCATATTACGGGTACGGCAAAATATCTTGGACTGATAATTGATCGTCAACTAAACTGGAAAGAAAACATTAAAGAACGTGAGAAAAAAGCGTCGATAGCATTCTACACTTGCAGTAGAATTTTTGGTAGGAGATGGGGGCCTAGCCCTAAAAACCATCCATTGGATGTATACAGCCATCATATGACCAATATTAACATATGCATGTTTGGTTTGGTGGCCAGCACTCGACAAAGCCACCAATCTCAAGACCATGACAAAAATTCAAAGACTTGCGTGTATAGGTACAACAAGTGCCATGAGAACCACACCAACCGCAGCCCTAGAAGCTTTCCTTTCGCTTGCCCCACTTGATCTTTTTACAAAAGAGCTGGCGGCCAAAAGCGCTCTTCGATTAAAAGAGTGCAATTATTGGTCACAAGACAATAATTAATTTCACTGATATTAATATTCAAACGGATTACATTTTACCGCACATTGATTTCAACCCAGTTGTACTTACGGACTTTCCATCAAGAGAACTCTGGAAGGAAAACCGGGTCACTAACGAAGATCATATCTCGGTATTCACTGACGGGTCCAAATCAGACGAGGGGGTATGGTCCGGCATCTTTTCAGAAAACCCACCCATAAACAAATCGATAAAACTACCGAACTTCTGTAGCGTCTTTCAAGCAGAGGTACTTGCAGTTTGTGAAGCTGCAAAGCATCTCTCCACACTTGAATTGACGGGAAAGAACATTGATTTCTTCATAGATAGTCAGGCTGCAATCAAATCCATATCATCAATCGTCACTTAATCCAAACCGATTAATTGCTGTCGCAGCGAACTAAAATCGTTGGGCGCAGCAAACACAGTAACCCTTCGTTGGGTCCCAGGACATCGTGACATTTTTGATAATGAAAGGGCAGACGAACTGGCCAAAAACGGGGCAACACTTGAACCGAGCCAAGTCATACCCTGGGTACTTATGCCTCTTGAACAAGAAAAATGTAGAATTCACCATAGTTTCTTAAAAGCTACTAACGACCGGTGGTCAACACTGGAGTCCTGTCGAGTTTCAAGGACTTTGTGGCCGTTGCTCTCTAAGAACAAGATAGACTATTTACTAAAGCTAAGCAGGCCCCAATTATCCCTTTTAGTTGGTATACTCACTGGTCACAACTCCATGGGAACCACTGGCGTGGCGTCAATAATTTGAAATGGAGAGACGTAACGAAAATGATTGATCTGCGAAAGTAAACAAAACTTAACTCTTTGTATCTTGAACAAAAAAAAAAACAAGTAGATACATACATTAAAATTAGTTAAAAAACAACTCATCCGTTTGCAGTCTATTTTCAAAGGACGCATAGAGTGGCCTTTCATTAAAACAATTTTGTATTAATAAAAGATACATTGTTTTCTTAATTCAAAAACCAAGACTAAAAACATAGCTCTAAAGTATTTACATAGCTATCAAACAAAAAATAAAGAACAAAACCTTAAACTTCACAACTAACTAAATAAACACTATTTCATTACAGATATTTTAAGAAACTCTATTGGTTCTTGTTTAACAACACCCCAATGAAACTTTTATTCCAAATCGACCATTTTTTCTTAATATTTAACTTGTTCAGATTGATAAACCATACCTTCTTCCCTTTGCCCTTCTTTAAATGCCTTTATACCAAAAGCCACTGCTGTGATTTTGCGAGACTTTTGATAGGCTCCTAACCTTTAGCACCTCATATATGGGATATTCGCAAAAAAAATATGCCATCTAAAAGGTCAGTAAAAGGTCAAAAAAGGTCAACTAGTTTCAGAAATTAGTCAGCCATAGAAAATTATGGGATATTCGCAAAAAAATTATACCATTCGAAAGGCCACCGGCTAGTGATAAAAGGCTAGCTAGTTTCAGTAATTGGTCAGCCGTAGGTTTTTTTAATGAATTTTTAAAGTTGCCACTTACACTTGGGCGTGTGCGTGTTTGTTTTGTTTTGTTTTATTTTATTAAACCAACAGCTTATTTTTTTTACTTTACCATGTAATTTATCCAGAAAATTATTTTGTTAAACAGCGATACATTTTGGCGTATGTGTACTTTTTTTAAATTATGTTGGTACACTCCAGCATATGCGTACTTTTTTATACAATGTCCCAACAAAAATTTGTACGTCTTTTGCTTACATTACTGTGCAGTTATCAAGAAGGTTTGTTTGTTTAACAGAGACACACTGGGCGTATGCGTAGTGTTCGTAAACCTACATATTTGCATTACTTTATCTTGCAATTATTAAGACATTTATTTTGTGAAACGATTATACACAAGGGCAATCGCACTCTTAGTGACATTTTTAAAATTTTACCTACTTTTCTTGATATCCTGCAATCATTTTCAAAATTATTTTTTAATTTTTTAAATTTGTTTATTTACAACGGTAAACTTTTTTTTTGTAAATGGACGACTTAATACCGCGAAATTGCTCTTATGATGGTTAAGAGCTGATGTGGATTATCTTTATAATAGACAAGAAGACAGACATACCTATGTATTAGCTTATCAATACAATATTTCTGTGCTCATTACAATGTTTTATTCAAGAAAAAAAGATAGTTTTTAAATGATGGAATACAGAACTGTTAATTATTTTAACATTGTTAGTTATTAAGACTCACTGTCGTAGTTGTGGGGACCAGCAGGAAAACAGGAAACAGTCTTTCGTTTCCTCTGTAAATGTCCCGCTTTGGCCAGAATGAGGCAACAATCTTTTGAGAAGATTATAAGACTTTTAGTATAAGACTTTCACAGTATAAGACTCTTAGCACCTCATTTATAGAATTAAAAAAAATTAGTATGCCATATAAAAGGTCAGTAATTCGTCAAAAAAGGTCAGCTACTTTCAGTAATTGGTCAGCCATAGATTTTTTTAATAATTTTTTTTTTTAATTTTCAAGGTCAAAACTATTTTAGCACCTAGCTTATGGGATATTCGAAAAAAATATCCACCATCTGAAAGGTTACCTAGACTTCATAGAAGGTCAACTGATTTTAGTAATTGGTCAGCCATAGTTTTTGTTTAATTGAATTTTTAAATTTTATTTTTTCAAGGTCGTTTAAGACTTAGCACCTCATTTGAGGGATATTCGCAAAAGAAGTATACCATTGTAAAGTCCTTTGACTCGTGATAAAAGGTCAGCTAGTTTCAGTAATTTGTCAGCCATAGGTTTTTTTTAATGAATTTTTAAAGTTTGGTTCAAGGACACAGTATAAGACTTTTAGCACCTCATTTATAGAATTAAAAAAAAAGTATGCCATCTAAAATGTCAGTAATTGGTCAAAAAAGGTCAGCTAGTGTAAGTAATTGGTCAGACATAGATTTTCTTTATAATTTTTTTAAAAATTTTCAAGGTCAAAATGTGAAGGGAGCACATTAGTGACCACTTAATTAATTGTTTCATACCAAACCATACTTCGATACTTGACACTTACTTCCCAGCAAATGCTTTGCCTTAAGCACTATAGATTCAATACAATCAAAGCATTGTTTTGCCTACGACTTCAGGGTAATAAAAAAATACACATATATCCGACTCGTAGTCATGAACAACAAAAAAACAATAAGTATCATATTGCTCTGATGGCACGAACGGTCGGCCAGCGTATAAGTAAACAAAGTGCATTTAATGTTATTGGGTTGATCAGCGGTCATCTACTTAGGCCACCAAAATATGTCAACTCAGCACTATGCCGAGCGAGCTATGCCACTTAGGATAGCTGGTCGTTCGCCCCTAGCCCGCGTTATTAGAATTATGCTGACTTGTGGTTATCGACTGCAAGTGAGGCCAAGAATCGAAGTATGGACTTAATTTCGATAACATATAATTTCTGTATATATAGCAATAGTTTTTGAAAATAAAAGTCTCTTCCTCACTGAACTTCAACCAGTAAAGGTCTTTTTTTTTCTTTATTAATACTTTTGTGAAGCTTGCGAGCTAAAAAGAATATTTAAAATAATTATACCTACTTGGTTAAAGTCTTAGAGCAAATCCTCGAGTGCATTAGCCAGAGGTTCGAGCTGAGGCATTCATTGAACGCCAAGCGATTTGTCTCGAAGACCTTTCTCAAGACAAGAAGAGGAAAAGTTAAAAAAAAGTCTCCCAACCAACATTACAAAAATAATTTTTAGCACCTCATTTATGGGATATTCGAAAAAAATGTATACCATCTGAAAGGTTACCTGGACCTCATAAAAGGTCAACTAGTTTCAGTAATTGGTCAGCCATAGTTTTTGTTCATTGAATTTTTAAAATTTATTTTTTTGAGGCCTTATAAGAGTTTTAGCACATAATTTATGGGATATTCGCAAAAAAGGTAAACCATTTGAAAGGCCAACGATTCCTGATAATAGGTCAGCTATTTTCAGTAATTGGTCAGTTATAGGTTTTTTATATGAGTTTTTTGTTTTTCATGGTCGTATAAGACTTTTAGCACCTCATTTACCGAATTTTCAAAAAAAAAGATACCATTCGAAAGGTTATTAAATCCTCATGGTCACCATGTTTCAGAAATTGGTCAGCCATAGTTTTTTTTTATGAAGTTTAAAGATTGTTTTAAAGTTACTGTATAACTTCATCTTCATTAAAAATAATAACTATGGCTGACCAATTACTGAAACTAGCTGACCTTTTATCACGAGTCAATGGACTTTCAAATGGTATACTTCTTTTGCGAAAAGTGCTAAAGTCTTATACGACCATGAAAAAATAAATTTTAAAAATTCAACTAAACAAAAACTATGGCTGACCAATTACTGCAACCAGTTGACCTTTTATGAGGTCTAGGTAACCTTTCAGATGGTGTATATTTTTTTCGAATATCCTATAAGTGAGGTGCTAAAATAGTTTTGACCTTCAAAATTTTTAAAAAAATGATTTAAAAAAATCTATGGCTGACCAATTACTGAAAGTAGCTGACTTTTTTTGACCAATTACTGACTTTTTATATGGCATACTAATTTTTTTTTTAATTCTATAAATGAGTTGCTAAAAGTTTGACCTTCAACCAAACTTTAAAAATTCATTAAAAAAAACCTATGGCTGACCTTGTTAGCTTATGTTTGTATGTTTGTGCGAATTTTCAATTGTTAGGGTTGCATAGTTTATTTATTTATTTATTTGATAGTATTTTTCGTACAATTTTTAAAAGGGAAGACGGTAGGAATCGTGTTATATGGACGCCACGCCACTGATGGGAACCCACTTGAGCAGAATGGGCATCAGCTCATCTGACCTATGTAGAGGGTGTCAAGACGAGGAGGCGGTGGAGGGCTCATACCACTTCCTTTGCAAATGCCCCAGCCTAGCTAGAAACAGAAGAGCAACTCTCGGAGAATACTTGTTCGACGACTTAGATAGCGTCTCTATTTTACCACCTGCAAACATCATGAAATTTATTCAGATTTTAGGATGGTTCAGGGAGGCTCCTTCCACAATAAGCCCTACCTAATACCCACCATGTCCTCTCCTCACCCAACCTTTCTCCTACCCAAGTCAACTCCCGGGGAGCACAATGGATCGACTAATATCCGAGTGAGATGATTCGGCTTGCCGCTTCATCACCCCTTTTAACCTAACCTAACCTAGCAAAATTTTTACACGGAAAACACAAACACAATTCTGTATAATAATTTTTTTTGTTTTTGTTTTGCTTGTAAATATTTTGCTGAGTTGCTATTCACTCTCTGACAAAACCACGGCTTTTATTGCATACATTTATTTTTTTTTTAAATTTTTATTTCTGGTGATGATAAAAGAAAACATTTTTTTAAATTATAACGCATGTAATCTTTCTTTGTGTTAAGTCAATTAAGTCAAAAAAAAAATACACAACACATTTGGCATCTAGATTATCGACTTGTTTGTCAGACAAGTTATATACCAAAACTACTTAGCCTTATAATAAAGCTTCAGTTTATCATTATTTATAAAACCTTAATTTCAATGTGTGATGATATAACATTATAATGAATGGTTGATTTCATCCTTTATTATGAAAATTGCGTAATTATGTAAAAACAAATTATTACAGCTTATTGTCAGTCAAGTAAGCGCAGCCATAAGTTTGTGTTGTTATTTATAATATAAGTAGAAAATGTACCTACTTGTTAAAAATGCAACAAAGAGAGTTCAATCGTTAAACTGCTGTAAGCTTTTTAAAGCTGCTTATAATTTCTTGTCACATTTTATAACATATGTAAATATATAGCCCATCATAAATTATTACCTTCACTTGTAATTGGTTATAACAGAAATATAAAAGCTCTTCGTCAACGATGCAATCATAAATTAATTTTTCATTCAAAATATAAAAGTAAGGTACGTTCATATAAATAAATATTCGTCTATAAATATGTATCATACAATGTATATTACAAAAAAATAAATTTCCAATGGACGCCACGATGTGATGTATGATTTTTTGACAGGGCCGTAGTATGGCAAATATTTTTTGAGAGTTCTTCAACAGCCATAGATTTGGTTTAAACTAAAAAATATATGTACACATTTTTACATTGTGCAGAGTTTTATGTATTAGAAACATTTGTAACATGCTTAAAATCCATGATGAATGTTCCACGAAACTGGAAAATAATTTGTAACTGAGACTAAGGCCCCTTTCACACAGGGAAACCAGTTGCTGGAGATTTTTCTGACGTTTTTCTTTAATTGCCTTTTACCTTTCACACAAAGAAACAAAATCGCCGGAGATTTTTCTTTATTTCCATATAAAGTCTATTGGCTGAACGCACATTACGGACAGTGTGAGAAGGAATGTGATAAAAATCTCCTCAAACGTTGACCGGGGAGATTTTTTTAATTCCCATTACTTCCTGCCAGTTGCCGGCAACTCAATTTCCTTGTGGGAAAGCGGTCAAACAGAGAATTTTCGCACAGTTTTTTTTAGGATGAAATTTGATAAAACCACTTAAAAACAATTTTGATAAATTCAGAACAGTGGTCGGAACATAAGTCCGAGAACCCAATGTTTCATTATAAATTTGTCATTATGTCCTTGTCAGTACATTATTTTTTTTTTTTTTTGTTTTTTTGATGTTCCGAAAATCTGCTCCCACATAATCTCTTTTTGATAAGTCAGCCCCAATAATCTACGGCCATGGATGATTGGCATGTATAAAAGTTCAATTCATCCCGGTCAAAGTAGACTTTTTAATTTTTAACTTTTCAAGTGCAATAAAAGTTGATTGAAAACATTCCATGTACCTACTCGATGTAATAATTTCCTGATGAAAGCATACTGCAAATGCAATTGTTTAATTGAATTACAAAAATGCACACAAAGAAGTAAGTGCCAATACAAACCAAATAATAAATTAAAAGTTTTTTGTTTTTTACTGCACGCACAAGTGCAAAATATACTCGTTTTAGAGGCTCTGAAAGCATTTCACCTACCTAGTTTTTTTTTTATTTTTGAAACAAGAAGGTTGTTAATGGGGCCAGCCTTCAAAAGTCGGGTATGTACTATATGCATATTTGTATGATATTTTATGCTTACGAATTGGTGCATAAATGTGTACTGTATATGAAAGTCCTTAGAAATGAATCCTTTGGCAAAATCAAGGTAGGTATATCAAAATTCTAAAGTTTCTAGTCTACCCTTTATATCGGCACATAAGAAGTTTTAGTTTTTTTTAGTTTTAGTTTAGGGAAATGAAAAGTGATATAGGGGAACTAGCTTTGGTTGAACATCAGAAAGAAAACATATAGTACAGTTATTCTCAAAAAGGAGCTTTGCAAATCGTTTGTGGTTATTTCAAAAGGATTTTCTACACACATCGCCATCCGCCACCGCCATCCCACATCACGAGGCATAGTGTAATTTCAAGGAACGTTTTGGAGCTTAAATAATTGGGTGCTAAGAATTTGCAGTAGATAAATGAATTTCTGGAAAAAAAACTCTTTACTTCGATTTGGAATGTAATTTTTTGTTCTGTACTTATATTCAAACCGACATTCCAATGGAATTTTTCAATGTTTTAATGGCAACTATAAATATTAACAACCTTTGGCTCGCTCTTGTATTATATTTTCTTTTCAATTTGTATTTATTGCAAATTGTTTCGGGGTTTAATTTTTATGTGCAATTAATTGGCAATTTTTATTGAAGGTGAAATTCGCTTGATTTGTATTTTATGAGGGTAAAAAAAAGTAATTTCGTTGTTTGATAATTTATAATGAGTTTGGATTTTTAAAGGGCGTTTTTTTTTCTCTTTATCGTCGGAAATATTCAAGGATACATTTTTTAATTATAAAAACAAGTGAAACTTTTTGAAGTTGTGAAATATTTTGTAGGATTATTGAAAGGTGTTTTTTTTTTCTGGCGACATACTAGGTACTGACAAGTTTTGGATTCGTAAAAAAATCGCCAGATTAATTAGTTTTATCTTATATAACGATTATAGAGAACTCGAAAAAAATGAATATCGCAATACTGTATGTCTGTCTGTCTATCTGTACCCCGACCTGCAGGAAAAATGAAATGATTTTCTTCAAACTTTGGGCTTAAGGTTCTTAGGGGAATCCATTGCCGGTAAATTATGTTTTTTTTTAGCTTCAAAATTAATGGAACCTGGCCATACTACCAATATAGGTACAAATAGTTTTACTTGCGATATACGTATAATAATAGATTATAATTTTCTCTAACATGACGATGATAGAGAGCGCATTAAAATTGGGTTTCGCAATTCTGTCTGTCCGTCTGCCATCCATCCGTCCGTCTGTCCGTCTGTCTGTCTGTCCGTCTGTCCGTCTATCCATCCGTCTGTCAGTCCGTTTTGTCCGACTGTCCGTCTGTCTGTCTGCCAGTCTATAGGTCTGTCCGTCTGTCCGTCTGCCCGTCTGTCCGTCTGTCCGTCTGTCCGTTTGTCCGTCTGTCCGTCTGTCTGTCCGTCCGTCTGTCCGTCTGTCCGTCTGTCTGTCTGTCCGTCTGTCCGTCTGTCCGTCTGTCTGTCTGTCCATCTGTCCGTCTGTCCGTCCATCCGTCCGTCCGTCTGCCCGTCTGTTCGTCTGTCCGTCTGTCCGTCTGTCCGATTGTCCGTCTGTCCGTCCGTCTGTCCGTCTGTCCGTCTGTCCGTCTGTCCGTCTGTCCGTCTCCCCGTCTGTCCATCTGTCCGTCTGTCCGTCTGCCCGTCTGTCCGTCTGTTTTTCTTTACCTCAACCTGCAGCCTAAACTGCTGAAGCGATTTTCTTCAAACTTTGGACTTTAGGTTTTTATGCGATTCCCTAGAGGAAAAATTGAAATTTTTGTTTGCTCAAAAAATAACGGTACCTGCCATACAAACAATATACAAAAATTGATTTATTTCAAAAACGGGTCTAATGATTTGAAAAAAAAAATACGACCTACTATAATTACTACAAAAAAAAAATTTATAAGGGTTATTAACGGTACCTGTCATAAATCCGATTTTTTGGTTTTCAAATTTCTCGTTAACGGCTACACCGATTTCAACCATTTTTTTTATGTAAGAGTTCCTTTATAATTTTAATAATTGTGCATATACCTACAATTTTTCGAAAAAATAATTTTTGGATTTTTGAAAATTTTTTTTTTTGGAAATTCAATATCTTGAAAAAGTCTCAATGAATATTTTTTTAATTTCTTGTAAAATTGTATTTTATTTAATTCAAATTTTATTTTTAAAAATGTTCAAGAATTTTTATACATAATATTGTAAAAATTCAACTAAAAAGTTCAAGTGACCTCAACTCCAGAAATAATTGTGTTTCGCCCAAGGTATAACAGTGGGCTCTTCAGTCAGTCTGTTATACCCTACGAATTTAAACAAATTCCCCTAGAATAATAAAATTCACAGTATCTTTTTGCTGTGATTTTTATAAGAGTCATCGACCAAAATTTGTGTCTTAGTAGGGTATAACAGACTGACTGAAGAGCCCACTGTTATACCTTGGGCGAAACACAATTATTTCTGGAGTTGAGGTCACTTGTACTTTTTAGTTGAATTTTATTCATTCACTCCACTTAAAACAAAAGTAATTTCAATATTTTAATATTTAAATATTTAAATTTCTTCATCTTCTTATTATAATAATGTAAAAATTTTATTTAAAAAAAAAACTTTATTAGGATTTTTGTATGAACTAAAACTCATACAATGCAGTCACGCTTTTTTGTAAAATTGTATTTTATTTAATTCAAATTTTATTTTTAAAAATGTTCAAGAATTTTTATACATAATATTGTAAAAATTCAACTAAAAAGTTCAAGTGACCTCAACTCCAGAAATAATTGTGTTTCGCCCAAGGTATAACAGTGGGCTCTTCAGTCAGTCTGTTATACCCTACGAATTTAAACAAATTCCCCTAGAATAATAAAATTCACAGTATCTTTTTGCTGTGATTTTTATAAGAGTCATCGACCAAAATTTGTGTCTTAGTAGGGTATAACAGACTGACTGAAGAGCCCACTGTTATACCTTGGGCGAAACACAATAATTTCTGGAGTTGAGGTCACTTGTACTTTTTAGTTGAATTTTATTCATTCACTCCACTTAAAACAGAAGTAATTTCAATATTTAAATATTTAAATTTCTTCATCTTCTTATTATAATAATGTAAAAATTTTATTTAAAAAAAAAACTTTATTAGGATTTTTGTATGAACTAAAACTCATACAATGCAGTCACGCTTTTTTGTAAAATTGTATTTTATTTAATTCAAATTTTATTTTTAAAAATGTTCAAGAATTTTTATACATAATATTGTAAAAATTCAACTAAAAAGTTCAAGTGACCTCAACTCCAGAAATAATTGTGTTTCGCCCAAGGTATAACAGTGGGCTCTTCAGTCAGTCTGTTATACCCTACGAATTTAAACAAATTCCCCTAGAATAATAAAATTCACAGTATCTTTTTGCTGTGATTTTTATAAGAGTCATCGACCAAAATTTGTGTCTTAGTAGGGTATAACAGACTGACTGAAGAGCCCACTGTTATACCTTGGGCGAAACACAATAATTTCTGGAGTTGAGGTCACTTGTACTTTTTAGTTGAATTTTATTCATTCACTCCACTTAAAACAGAAGTAATTTCAATATTTAAATATTTAAATTTCTTCATCTTCTTATTATAATAATGTAAAAATTTTATTTAAAAAAAAAACTTTATTAGGATTTTTGTATGAACTAAAATTCATACAATGCAGTCACGCTGCGCAGACAACCAGACAAAACGCTCTAACGATTTTTGAAATTTTTTTCGTAAACTCATATTTACCAAACAAATCAGATGGCATATTTTTTTTAGCTCTATCTGTTTTAGCTATTTAAATATTTGCTTTTAAATTTTTTTTTTTAAAGATATCATAATGTTATTGAAACAAAACGTATGCACATTGTCAACTTCAAGCTACGTTAAAGTTGTAAGCTACGAGAGCAATTTTGCGCGATCCAGTCATGCCCATTTTTTATCTCAAATAGCTTGGTTAATATTTTGGTAAAACAATATAGCTCTTTATTAACGGTAAGCAGGTTTATTCCTTTGGGGGGAGGGTTCAATTTTCTAAAAAAAAATTACTTAAAACAGAAAACAAATTATATAAAAAAATACCAACAATAACAATATCCTGATATACCTTTTTGCAAAGCTGAACATTCCTTTAAAAAATAAATTTGTTTTAATGAACAGATTTTGAAAAATCAATTTTCAAACTCAAAATTTTGAAAAAAAAAATTAAAAACACATGTTCAAACTAATTTTTTTCCAAATCTCAGGTTAGTAAATATTATTTTTGATGCGCAAAATTCAATGCTATTATTAATTTGAAGTCAAGCACTGAAAACCACATGGTTGTATGACTTCTATGTTTCAAGACATTAACATCGTTAGAGCCGTTTTCGATTAAAATAAAATTTTTCTTAACGGGTTTTTTCAACAATATTATGAAGGGTAACGTTATTTTTGGTTTTAAGAAACTGATTTTTATCAAGTAGGTGCATATTCTAGAAAATGTTAAGATAATATTTTATACAAAGTTTAAAAAAAATGACCACGTCGAAACATTAATTTTTCAAAAAGAAAACTTCATTATTTTTATTTTTTTTTAATTTCAAAAAGAAGTTTTTAAACATTTTGGTATTCAATACCTATAATTGGCTAGACATTGAATTCAATCCACTTCCTGTTGAACTGTATGACTTAATTCAATTCTTATATAGGTTGTTGGAATTATATATATTTATTGTTATGTTTTAAGAAAACAATGTATCCTTCCCAATAGTTTTTTTTAATAATAAAAATAAAATCAACGACAGGAAATAAGAAATAAAAGCAAAATTAAAATCAAACAACTAAACAAATATACAAGAGCCGTGTTTTTTGAAAGAGTGACTAGCAACTCAGCAAAATGTTTACACGCAAAACAATAACAAAAACAATAAGAAGCTTCTTCATACAAAAAAAAACCCACCGAACTGCTTTGGAAAATCAGAAGGCACAAAGATGGTTCTACTAGTGGTCGACTCCTCGTAACTGCAACACCATAATTGCAGAACATTAGATTCAGTAAGCTTACAGGAGCTTACAGTTAACCGAAGTTCGGATAACAATTTTGTTTCAATTATCCGCAGTTGGCAATTAAGCGGAGTTCAGTTATGCGAAGCAGTTTGTGTGAAAAATTCTCAGAAAGGCTGCGGAATAAATTTCTTGTTCAGATAATCGATGTTTTCAGTTAAGCGGAGTGCAAGCGGAGTTAACTACATTGTATGTCACGAGGCGTTATTTTTGAATATATGATCAAGTACATGCAAACAAGTCGTCCTTTTTATTTCCTGTCTGCTATATACACGTCTCATATTTTGTCAAAAAAAAAAATAAATAAATAAATCGGGTGGCACAACGGTTCATGAAGAACCAGGGCCTAGTGACTAATAACTCGCAACCATTCCTATGTGCGCCTCTCGACAGGAATGGAAGGGACCTACAATTTTATGCCGTATCCGAACGGCTAGACAAGAAGCACTTATTCGTGACAAGTGATACTCTTGGAGGATTTGTGAATTCCTCGCAAGAGGCAGTAGCCCTGAAAAAAAACTTTTTTAGTTTTTAGGTGGACGAGGCTGGGAAGCGATCCCAGACCTCCAGCGTGACAGCTGAACGCACTAACCATTACGCTACGGGCTACTACTCTATTTTGTCAATCACAAATATAATGTTACAAGAACCCCCAGTTGGCTTGTACTTTCTAGAGTTGTGATTTTGTCTTCAATGTATGTCTTGAAGCACATCACATTCTGAGAAAAATCTAAAAACCATGACAAGTGTTATATTTTAGCTCGTAAAAAGATGACATGATTCAATTATTCCAAAAATCTACTTTACAAAAAGACTTTGGCTGAAAATACATCCAAAGACCACTTCTTACAATACTTGAAAACTTTAATGGCAAATGTTCAATGAAAGAATTTATGTGGGAAGATATATGACGATTTTAATGAATTTTTAACATTTAAAAATACAAACGAGAATAATTTACCCTGAATTCTTTAAAAATTCATAGGAAATTAAATAAATTGGCATTTTAGAAAAAAAAATACGTGGGTTGACAGGAAATGAAAATATTTGTTTATTTTATTTTCTTATAACGCCAACTTGAATTTTTTCTTATACATATACGTACTTAGTCAATTCTGAACTCAAACAGAAGTCCTTTCAATCAATTACTGGGTGAATTCCATGGATGACATTTTCATTTTAAAGTAAATAATATATTTTTTATCTACTCACAATTCAAACGAAAATTTTCAACTTAAAATATCTATGTTTTGATTTCTTGATAACTTAACTTATTTAAAATTTTAGATCGTTTTTATATAAATAAAAAATAATACAAGCAAATAACAAAAGAGAAACATCCATCCATAATAAGCAAACTCATCCTTTTGGAATTTTATATTTATGTTTAACAAAAAGCCATGACGATGACAATGACAAAGAAGGAAAAGCAAAATCGAATGAATCTTGTTCGAATAGAAGGAAATCGCCTTCATTCTATTCCAGCCGTCAACATCATGATTACATTTCGATTGCATACCTTGAATGATATTGAAGAAGCGAGGAGACTAGGTATCGACTACCTATACCTACCTCTATACCTATATACAAATCTAGGTCACTTCTTCGGTTGAATAGAAGCAAGCATTTAAGATCCTTTCTTTCCTCTTTTATTTCATTTGCGATTCAAATAGCTTTTTGTGTGTCTTCGAAAAATGCCTCCTCTCTATAAGCTCCAGGACTTGATGGTATCAAGTCCGCGGCGGGTGCGGTGCGGTGGCGATATGGTATGCGGTGATGGTTGCGGTGAAAACGATGGTGATAGTGATAAAAGTGCAAAGGAATTTATCTTTCTATTTTGTGTTCGCCCATTACATCCTTGCTCTTTCTGCATTCCACTCTTTTTTTTTTGTTTTTCATTTCAGGATCATGATGCCTAACAACATCAGTAGGTATTTTTTTTTGTATTACTTTTTTTGTTGTTGTTGTTTGTTTGAAGTTCTTTTGTTTGGGGGTATCCATGAATACTATCACATTTTTGTCGACTCTTGATTATATTGGCACTTAAATTGTATAGCTGTTCCATGTTATTATTGCCCATATATACGAGTAGAAGCAGTTTTTGAAGATTTTCATTAAGGTTTCTCATCTTCATCGAAATAAAAAAATAGCATATAGCCTTTTTGTATGTTGAATGGGCGGATATTTAGAAAATTTTAGCAGAAATACCTGAAAGTTATACATACACTTGACATTCAGATGTGACTTTGAAATGAGTCGCACATCAAAGATGCTTTAGACATTCATCAAATATATATGTACCTACATACTCTTTTTTATTAGATCCTCAGAAAATAAAACCGCTTCAACCCTCGCTTTTTGTATATGCACGTATCCATAAATATATTTTTCATTTGTCATTTCAGAACAACATTTTGTTTATAGGTTGACTCTTATTGCATTCTTTTATTTATAAGACATTCTTGCTTTACTAAATTTGTTAAAATGAAAATATTCGTATAAAAAGGCGTGAAGATAAGAGCATTTTGAAGTTAATTTGTCAATTGAATGTATCAACTCAAATTTATTACACAAAATAAGCCTCAATTAAGACTTGGTTTGTGTTAAGGAAACCATTAGGTTATAGCAAATTGGGTTTAAGTTAACTTATTCATAAACAAGCTATGTACAACTCTGTCAATTACTCAATTGGGAATTGGCTGTGTTGCTGTGTTGTACTCAGGTTTACTATATTACTTTAAGTTTTTTAACATTTACATAGGTATTTTTAGTTTGTGAAGGTTTTTCCAATAAGAGTTGCTATTTTGATATTTTTTGAGAAAAATGATCGGATGTTTATTTTAATGTAAAGAAGAAAGTATGCCATTAATAATGGAAAACAACATCAGCCAAATGGCCGCCACGGCTACGCTTACACAACAATATCCTTTTCATAAAATTTTCCATCACCAAATCGCAAAGTGGCTGCTGTATGCCCTCAATAGCTTCACGAATTCCATCTTTGAGGTCTTGAATCGACGTTGGGCTGCTGGCGTCGACCTTATCTTTCACGTGGCCCCAAAGGAAGGTGTTAAATCACAAGATATCGGTGGCCAATTGCGATCACCTCATCGAGAGATAACACAGTCTGGAAACTTTTCCCGTAAAAGATCGATGGTTTCGTTGTTTGTGTGGCACGTAGCGCCATCTTGTTGAAAGTAAACTTTGTCTAGATCAAAACCATCCAATTCCGGCCATAAAAACTTATTAATCATCTCTCGATAGCGCAATCCATTCACCGTATCTGTTGATCCAGCCTCATTTTCGAAAAAGAAAGGTCCAATGACCCCGCCGGACCATAAACCGCACCAAACAGTTACTCATTGGGGATGGAGGGGCTTGGGTTTTCCGAGCCCTAGATGCGACAATATTGCTTGTTGACGTAGCCACCGAGGTGGAAATGGGCCTCATCCGTCAAGATGATTTTTCGATGAAATTCCAGATCATTTTCATGCATTTCAAGGACCCAATCAGCAAAGACACGACGTTGTTGATGATCGGCTGGCTTGAGTTCTTGTGTTTACTGAACTTTAAAATCCTTAAGACCCAAGTCTTTATGCAAAACACTGTGTTATGACGTTTGTGGAATGCCCAATTCCAAAGAACGACGAGGAACGGACAAACCTGGGTTTTCTTCAACACTTTGGGCTACAGCAGCAATATTCTCAGTTGTTTTTGAGTGACGTGCACTGGCTTTATTCTCCACATCGCTATTTCTGAATTGCGGTCCGACAAGATGCTTCACGACGACCAAAAATGTCTTAGTTTTACGAACCGTATCTGCCAAATGTTCACTATTTTTATAGTGAATTTTAATAATTTCAATGCGTTATTGAAGCGTGTATCATTCCATTTTTATTAATAGCGTAGTTTCCACTTGCTAAATGTAGTTCAAAATAACACCTCTTATTGGAAAACTTTATAAGAAATTCTCAGTAACTTAAGTGCGTTTTTGGCATTAAGAATTATCATCATTCAAATTTTGTCTGTCAGCTTTGATGAACTTAAAAAAATAAAACTGATGGAGATTTGCAACCACAAAATATAAACACAACCGAACCAATGATTTGTGTTCATTTTCTCTTCCTGTTCTCGTCTATCAACATTATTTTATTTCATTGAGCAACTGTAACCATAATCAGGGGTTTCTGTGGGCGAGTGGACAGTTAACGACATTTTCAATAATTGTTATAACAAACTTGGCTTGACAAGACAAATTCCAACGTTTCGCTGATTTGGGTTTCAATTATGGTTTCCAATGATAGATTAAACATGGACCTTAAATATGACTTACGCACTTCAGCCTGATTTTATAACCACTATGGATGATAAGTTAAAACTAAACGCACGCAAAATTGATGATATTTCGAGATTTATATCTTCAATTTTTGCCGTATACCATAAAATGTACCTACGATCTACAACTTTCACATCTATAAAAAACTTGAGAAACGTTTTTTGACCAATTTTATCGACACGAGTGTTGCAGAACTAAGGCACAATATGGATTGTTTGTACTGGTATCATTCTATTTGAAACAAAATTGACAAATAAGGTGCCAGTTATAAATTTCATGCACTAAAACAAATAAATATTTTTTTTTTGTCACACGATATTTAATTTGCTTTACCACTTTCTCAATGAACAGCTGACATTTTCTTCCAAAAAGTTCCAACGATATGTTTTCTTTTCTCTTCTTGTTCTCGTCTGTCAGTTTTTTTTTTTTTTTTTTTTTTTTTGAATGATCAACTCTAAGGCTCCAGTTATAGCTTTCATTGAAATCCACAATTGCAACACAAATCAGTGAAACAGTGGAATATTTTCTGACAAGTCGGTTATAGCCATCATGAAATTTTTCTCATTGAAAATTCCATTCCCCATACAAAAAACAACTTTGAGGTTAGAGCCGATCATTGAACGAAAAACTGACAGACGAGAACAGGAAGAAAAATATCAGCTGTTCATTGAAAACGATTTTCATCATTGAAAAACAAAAAATTATTTTATATGAAAGTTGTAAAGAAAACTAAACAGTTTTTTGATTAAAAAAATATATAACTGACAACCATGATTTTGGTACCAAAACGCCATCAGTTTTATTGGTTTAAGTGCATCAAAATTGAAAGACAAAATTTTCAATGATGGTTTTCAATGAACACTATAACTTGCGCCTTACATTACAAATGATGTGAAAGAATAGTACCTTAACCTATGCATTTAACTTACACAAAATCAAAGAACCTTACCTAATTTTGATAGACGGTGTTATCACTTGTTAAACAAATCAAAATATTTATGATCTGGATGTGTCAAAATTCAGATTTTGAAAGTTTTGCGTTCCATTGGGCAAATAAATTGATTTATTTTTTGATTCTATTTGAATGTATTTTGCTTATCTAAATTTTTCTGTAGATCACAAATCCCGGTTTCAACACATATACAATTTTAAGCTGCCAGTTTGTAAATATATTTTTTAACTGTTTTTATTTAGTTTTTTAAAAATATGTTAAAACTATGAATGAAATAATTTCTTATATTTTCATAATAGAAGCTTAGTGAATCGGTAAATTTATCAAGCTCAGTTTTCTGATCTGAAAGTGAATTAAAAGAAATTATGTAACAGGCATAGATTACACGAATAGAAATGACAAACTAAATTTATTTTAAATGTTGTTCCATTTGCCACGAAAAAATTCGAATGTCATCGAAAAATCATCTTGACTGGTGAGGCCCATTTCCACCTCGCCTCGGTGGCTACGTCAACAAGCTAAATTGTCGCATCTGGGGCTCGGAAAACCCAAGATTTATTGTTGAAAAGCCTCTCCATCCTCAAAAACTGTTTGGTGCGGTTTATCCCGATCCTTAAGTAGTAGAATTTCACTATCTCTGCAAATATATCAGTGTCTTTAACAATGCTTGGGCGATGATTTCTGCCGTATCAAATAATCACTTAAATTCGTTCGTCAACAGCCTAGAAGATCAATGCTGGTAGATCTTTAGTCTAAAAAAGTCCACATTAAACGACGGATGTTGCTAGAAAATTAAAGAAATTAAATTGGTACACAATGTAATCCCGAACCAAGTGCTCGAACAGATTGTTGGTAAGACTTATGCACGTAAGCAACATGGTATACGCAAGCTAAATTTTGTCAGCGACACATGCCTAAAGCACAAAAGAAGTCAACAGGTGATGTATTCAGGAAGAATTTATGAAAAAGACATACGCTTTTATTTTTTTTTTTTTTTTCAAAACGAATGTTGTCCTAAAAAAAACATTGATAGTTCTGTCATAAAAAATGTATCAAAAAGCACAACTGACATTATTGCAATTGGCAGTATTACACTTCAATATCGATCTACTACAAAGGACTTTCTATTTTCCAAAACTACGTTTTACTCCTATCAACCTTGTTTGATTTCAAATATTTCAAACTGAACAAATTGACACCAACTCAATTGTCGCTCTAACGAAAAATCCCACAAACGACACAATATGTACCTATGTAACGTAACTATTCTTGGGGCCAATTCAATATACACAACATAAAGGGATTCAATTACTTTCTTTAAAATGTCAACAATGATTGTTTGAAGGTATAAAAAAGAAGAAGGAATAAACACCTCTCTGGCGTCGTCCTCAAAATAAACACACCACACATAGGTAGGTACTTCAAGCGCATCTAAACCCTTCAAAAGGCATATGAACTTGCCAACAATATTGAGGTGGTTGTTCTTTCAACACGTTTTGCCTTAGCCATTTCGACAATATTTCACACAACTTCAACCTATCGATATATGTTTATGTAGTTACCTATAGCCTTATCTTTCCTGAACCCGAAAAGGATTAATTGGCTTTCGATTACGACCTCAAAGACCCTAGGGTTACACAAAAGCGTTTCATTGAATAGAGAGGATACACTCCCTCTATACACTTTGTATGATGTGATGAAAAAAACTAAAAAAATGGCTGAAACTTAACATCCTGCCGAAGCAAAAGCCAAAAGGAAAATTTACCCCATCATTAAGAGTTACTTGAAAACCTTGCATATAGAACACACATTATACAGGCTCGTATGAGAGGCAAACTAATGGTGGTGGATAAGGGGGGATTCTAGACCATGGAACAGCATTTATCTTTTAACAAAAGATATTAAAAGAAAAATGTGTTTGAGGTAAACTGTGTATGATGGTGTTCCTTAATTTTGCCAAAGGGACAACAAAAACTAAAAAGGACCCATGTCATGCCATGTGTGTCGTCTCCCATGTACATATAGGCCTTATTCTTTATAGTGGATATATTTATTGCTTGTTAAACGTAGAACTTGAACAAAAGGTAAATTTCTAGGTATTCATAAATATATATTCAGAGGCCAACAAAAGAACAAACTCCCTCCCACTCACTCCTTTTTTATTTTTCAATGCAGCACATTTTTGTCGTCTGATGTCCAAAATGAAAGGACATGAATTTTTATTCCATTTTGACATTGCTTAATACTATGATGTAAGTGGTATAGGTATACATACTGTTACTCATATAGAAGATACCAATTATTTAAGTTATTACCCCTTAAACCCATCTAACTTTAATATTGCAATTTAAGTTGGATCGTAAATCATTTTTGGCACGAAATTTCCTCTTACCATCATCACCATCAGAGAGGTCATGTTAACATTTCTCGTCAAAGGATGAGCTCCCCTTTCTCGTATACACGTCATCGCCTACAATTACCCGGAGGCCAGAAATTACAAGCTTATTACACCGCCAATATTTGCTTCCAAAGGATTCAAGCTATGCATTTGTATATGTTGTACAAATCGAAAATGTATGTGTTAGTGTTTCCTTATCCATATGGCATATACAATGTACTATATATTGTTTTAAATCGCATGTGGGAAAGTTTCTCAACTCAAGTTTGCCCAATTTCTGAATAATTAATATGCAAGGACTGACTACTGGGGCTTATCTCTCTGTTCGAAGGATAAATTGAGACAAATAATATACCACAGCACAGCGGGAGCGTTTAGGGGAATATTGTTGTTCTTTGGAAGAAGTTCTGTCATCATTGTATCAGTTGTAATGTTTGCTAATGCACTATTGACAGAACACCAATCCTCGATCGGCTTCGTCATCGTCATCGGTCGTTGTTGTATTGCAAGCATCATGGGACTTTTGTTAATTGAATTCGGTCGAAGTGGATGTTTTGTATTTGTGTACTTTTGCAAGGATATTTCGATTTAAGAAATTGAAACTGCAGTCGTCGTCTTATTGTTGGATTGAATTGTTTCGGAAGTTTATACAAATGCTCGCATAGCTTATATTGACTTAAGATGAGATTCAAAGTTACTTCGGTATGGTAATGGCTACTGACTACAAACAATGATTGTATGTATGGGTATTCAAATATATTTTTCATGTCGGATAGCCAGGACCAGGGTTGCATTCAAGAAGAAGATTATGAAAATTTTTGTTGTTATGTTTTTCTTTGGAGAAAAATGTGGCCTTGCGTATTAGGGCCACATTCAGAATGTGGCATTATTTCCATTCAAAAATTGAAATAGATTTTTGCTAAAATAATTTTGATAAACTAAATTTTTAATAAATGTGAATTTAAAAAAAAAAAATTTCCTGAAATTCAAGTTTTCAATATTCTGTTAGCAAAGCTCTGTTAATAATAAAAAAGCGCTTATTTATAGGTTTTTATTTGAAAAGACCTTCAACTTCATTATTCAATTTCTAAAATTGAACAAAAGATTATGAGTTTTCGGAAATACCTATCTAAAAATGAAATAACGCCCAACGGGTCTTATTTTAAAATAGAAATTTAAATAAGGCCTTCGCATGTGGAACTTGAACGGCAGCGTATGATAAGCTCATTAAATTCTGATCTCGACAGCATTGTCCAATGGGGAATCAAAAACCGCGTAGAATTTAATGCTTCTAAAACTCAATGTTGTCTCCTGTCGTTAAAGCGAAACCCACCCCCAATGCCGCTCTCCATGGGCGGCACTTGCATCGAGGAAACCGAACAGCTCTCAGTTCTCACCTTTTCACCTTTTGTGGAATGACCACATATTTGATGTCGCCAAAAACGCTGCTAAGTGATTAGGTTTTCTCCGTAGATGCAAGAAGTTTTTTTCCCCTTCTGATCTGGCTGTGATCTACAAAGCTTTTATTCGTCCAAAACTTGAGTATAATTCTCATGTTTGGGCAGGAGCTCCAAAAACTCAATTGAGTTTGTTGGACAGAATTCAAAAGAGAGCTTTAAAAATGATAGGTGAAAGATCTATAACAGAAACAATTACATCTCTCAAACACCGCCGTTATGTTTCGTGTCTTTCTCTATTTTATCGCTATTATTATAATCAGTGTTCTAGTGAAATAGCCAGTTGCATTCCTCCCCTTAAAAAATTCAACCGTAATACTCGCACTTCTAGGAATGCCCATCAGTTCACCCTCGAGCCCAACTTTGGACGTACTATAATTTACAGAGATTCTTTCTTCAGTCGCACCGCACGAATGTGGAATGCTTTACCTGACTCGACTTTCCACATGTGGCCTTTATTAGCAGGGCGTTATTTCACATCACCGAGAAAAAGTGATGATTTTGTTTCTTCTTCAACCTTTTGTATTATAATTTTGACAAAGAAAGTTGATCAATAAATAAAAAAGAAAAAAAAGAGAATAACTCAAAAAAAAAGAGTTCTTAAAAATGTCAATTAACCAAGCTACTCATCAGTACCAAACCATTTTGAACAGGTAAAGCTATATAGATTTTACTATGAGGCTACCATTTCGTGTTCCTAAAATATCCCCGATGGGTTAATTTACTTTGGCAGCTAAATCTGTATCCATGAACTCCAACATCAATGTTTCAAATTACCAGCCTGATAAAAACGACCTTCTTAAATTAATCAATTCGCATTGGAAACAACAAAAAGAAGAACAATGGACGCAATACATTCACCACTACTTCTCTATTAATACTAACCCATCTCCTGCTATCTACCCATTAAACTCAACAAAAACAATGAACAAAAATTTCTTAAGACTAAGAATTGGACACACGAAGCTGACACATAGTTACCTAATTAGCAAGGACCCTCCACCGATTTGTCAATTTTGCCATTCCAACCTCATCTTAACCATACAACACTTAACAGCCGATTGCAATTATATCAAAAAAATCTGTAACGAATTATTTAATAAAGATTTCTATAATCTTCTTGCTGTTCCATCAGAACAAACCATAAAAAATGTACATTTGCTTTTAAAAAAATTAAAACTCGTGAATTGCATATAACATCATTAGCTTAATATTATGTTTGGGGCGGTCGAGAGAGGGATTGATCTTTTAATCCCTCTCTCGACCGCCCCCAAACAGAGTTTTTACCCAAACAAATTTAAACCCACAAATTTACTTGTATTTTATATACTTTTATACGTTAGCCTTAAGCCCTGGTAGCTATAGAGCTGTAATTTATATTATTCTATACATTAATGTAAGGTTTAATAAATTGTAATAATAATAATATAATTTTTAAGTGTCTTCTCTTGGTTCATTGTATTTTCATTATTGTTATTTTTTTTTTTGTAGAAATTAAAACTCAGAATTTCGTATCTAATTATGTTCTTGGTAGTTCATTAAAAGATAATCCCACTTCTGACGAGTGGTAATAAATGAAAATACCTTAGCTTTGAATTATAATTCGTATTTATGAGAATTCCGTCTAATTTTTCAAAATGGGAACCCGCTATCATGAATTTTTAAGCATTTAAAGGGAATTCCGTATAATTTTTCAAAAGGGGCGGCCACAATCTTGAATTTTGAGCATTGAAAGGGTGGATTCAATTATCCCAGTAATTATTGGATTTAGAGAAACAAAAGTTATGACAAAAAAAGCCCAGTAAAATAGTTGGAAAAAGGATTAATCCAATGATTTTTTTACTGTAGCAACACTTCCATTTAGTTTTGCCTCCTCATTGTCAAAATAATTTTGAGAATTTTAAGCGTTAATTCTACTACCTCGGTAAATATTGGTTTTAGAGTAAAAAAGTCGAATCAACTATAAGATTTCCAATAAAATAATTTTTGAAATTTAGAATACATATATAAAAAGTTAGGAACTTTCAAATTTTAATTTCAACCAAAATGTTTGCAGTTTATTGACAAAGATTTAAATCTGACTGAAAAATGTCAGTTTTTGAAAGCATTAAATATTCATGATTTTGAAAAAATAGTATGTAACAGCAATTCTTGGAAATCTTATGCTAAATAATTTTTGTGTTTACCTTTTTTTCTATAAAAGCCATATTTACCGAGATAATTGAATTGATTCTTAAAATGTAGAAAATTTAAGATCATGGCCACCTTTTATGCAAAATGAGGAGGGAAAACTAAATGGGAGTGGTCAGCTAAAACTACTTATATGTACTTGTACATGAAACAAATACTTATACATAAACTAAGTTAAATCTACTAAAGGCCAATTCGTTTAGAAACACTGCCAACTGTCAAAATTCTTGATAACAACATTTTTGATGTTTAGTTTTTGGAGAGCTTCAATTTTTGTACTCATAAGTCACAGTAAACATATCTAAGGTATTATCAGGCGCAGCTTTCCAAATTTCAAGATGGCTGCCCTTTGTGTAAGTACACAGTAAACAAAAACAAATTTTTTGTGATTGTTTGAAATTCAAATTTTTACTATTGATTTTGACAACATGCGCAGAACTGATCAAAAATGAACATGCAAATGATATTACCTGTAATATATGTATCTTGCTCATAAGTCACGTTCAGGAAAATGAGATCTCACAACCTACCTATGTTCGGTCAAAAAATGTGGAAGAAAATAAAAAAAAAATCTTTAGTATTTGACAGCAAAACTGAGCATTTTTGCTGAGGAATTCAATTCAATTGAATAATTTTATTAAAAATAATCCTAGTGTTTATATTTCGAAGATTACCAGAATTTAATTTTTTAAACATACAAAGTTGGTTGGCAAATTATGACCATCAAAATTGTCAAAAAAGAAAACTCAAAATCATTTTTAGTTGAGTAGATTAGAAAAATTAAATGTCAAAAGTATTACTGTGAAAATATGTACATGAGCGAGCAAAATTTTGAACTTGCTTGTTCATTTATTTTTACAGTGAGACCTCTGAGATCTCATTTTCCAGAACTAGCCAAGTTAAAAACAAAATATTAAAGTGGTACAAGAAAGATTAATTCTTATTCTTGAGGAAAATTCTGGAACTTTTTAAACTTGATTTTAAAAATTTGGTAGAAATCTGAAAAAATATTAATATATTTTGAAATTTAGCAGTTAAAGAGAATATACTTAGATATTGACTTCTATTTATTGTATTCCATTTATTTTTTGTTTCAAATAGTCAAAGCAAAGTTCAAACGAAACCAATTTCATTTTTGTTGAAAAATATTGAAGTGAGCATTAGATATATAAAAATGTCTCTCTTTTCTTCTTCATCCCCATTATCGCAAAACAAATACAATTTACATCCTGTTTGATTAAAATCCTGATTTAATTTTTTTTCTTGTATATATAGTTCGCTTTGTCGCAAGTAAATAATTTATTTTAAATAAAGAATTTTCCACGAAGTGACTTGGAAAAAAAAGATGACTATCCGTTTCATCCAGTCATCTCTTTAGCGCCATCTCTCATCTTGTCAGAATCAGTTAAGGTATTTTAATTTAAAAACAAAATCAGCCTTGAGTAACATTTGAACTTAATTTCCTACGTTAAAGTTGGTTATAGCTATAGAATGGTTGTCGTTTCATAAAATGTCCCATTATATCTATAGCTAGTTTTGTTTTTTTTTATAACAAAAAAACAAAAAATCAAAACTGTATTGAAGCTGGAGAGAATGTCTAAGTAATTTCCGGTGATGTTAAGAACTTATTTGCTTTAAAATTGTTCTAACCTTATATTATCCAAGAAATATTTGATTTAGCTAGGTTTAGCTTTTAAACGCGAACTCGTACTTTTAAAAAAGGCAACTTAAGGTAAAAGTTATTTAGCTTTAAAAGAAGTAATACTTCATTGTCATTTTTTACACCCCGAGTCATTTTTTTTACGCTTCCGCGTCTTTTTTTGACGCCCGCGTCTTTTTTTTTCATGTTGTCTTGTCATTATGTAAACGGCCAGCGGCGGCACATTAAATATTTGCTGGATCAGGCCCTGGTTGTGAATTTCCATCCGAAAATATATTGTGTTTGGAAGGCAACACTTATGTTAATTTATTATCAGTCATGGAACCGACATACACCGACATACCGAAAAAAAACTTGGGCGACCTAGTGAACCAGGTTCTCATCTCATGTTAAAATTATTCAATATATGTAGCACCTTTTTAGATCCAGGATATCAGGTTGTTTTGAAATTCAGTTTTCTAGTTTTCTAAAATAATCAAATACAAATCGCGTGATTTTTATTTGATTATTTTTGAAAACTCGAGAGCTGATTCAGCTTTCGAGTTTTCGAAAATAATCCAAAAAATGGCGCGATTTTCAATCGATTTTTATTATTTTTTGATTATTTTCGAATACTCGAAAGCTGAATCAAAAAGTATGAGGTGGTTTCGAAATTCAGTTTTCGAGTTTTATAAAACAATCAAAAAAAATCGAGCGATTTTTATTTGATTATTTTAGAAAACTCGAAAACTGAATTTATAAACAACCTGATACTTTTTGATTCAGCTTTCGAGTTTTCGAAAATAATCAAAAAAAATGGCGCGATTTTCAATCGATTTTTATTTTTTTTATTATTTTCGAAAACTCGAAAGCTGAATCAAAAAGTATCAGGTTGTTTTGAAATTCAGTTTTCAAGTTTTCTAAAATTATCAAATAAAAATAGCACGATTTTTTTTTGATTATTTTATAAAACTCGAAAACTGAATTTCGAAACATTACCTCATATTTTTTGATTCAGCTCTCGAGTTTTCAAAAATAATCAAATAAAAATCGCGCGATTTGTATTTGATTATTTTAGAAAACTGAATTTCAAAACAAATAAATATCGTGCCTTTTTTTTTGATTACTTTCTAAAACTTGAAAACTGAATTTCGAAACAACCTCATACTTTTTGATTCAGCTTTCAAGTTTTCGAAAATAATCAAATAAAAATCGCGCGATTTTTATTTCATTATTTTAGAAAACTCGAAAACTGAATTTCGAAACAACCTTATACTTTTTGATTCAGCTTTCGAGTTTTCGAAAATAATAAAAAAAAAATCGATCGAAATTCGCGATTTCGAAAACTCGAAAGGTGAATCAAAAAGTATTAGGTTGTTTCGAAATTCAGTTTTCTAAAATAATCAAATAATAAAAATCAAATAATCTCTCTTTTTAATTTTTGTTGTTGAAAATTAGTTCCCACTTTATACTTTTGAGTGTCTACTAATTTCCCATAAGAAAGTGGAGCTGGTTCCCTCCTTGCATGGGAACGAAGACCACTTTATTAAAGTGGATTTTGTGAACTTAGTCCCTCAGTGGACATAGTTCCCGGGGATTTAATTCCCTGCACCATTTTATATATGTACATATTTTGATTGTATTGATTTATATACGTTTTTTTCATTTTTATTTGATTAAATTCGCAAAATTGTTAGCCTTATAATACTTTTCTTAATTTCTCAAAAAAAAAAAAAAACAAACGATACAATTTCTTTTAAAATTTTAAAAACTAAAATTTAATGTTTTAGTTTTTTTTGAGTTAAAATTGTTTGCGAATCTATTCAAATAAAACTGAAAAAACGCTATTTTATGTTTTATGCGATTTTGTCATTTTATTTATTTGATAAAATTCGCAAAAAATTTAAATTGTCTCTATAGGTACATATGCAAAAATAAAAAACATAAGTCTGGAATTTTTTGTTCGGGACTGATGTCAAACTTTACCGAATCGAATTCGGCGCCCCAAGTTCCCAAAATGCTTCCCAAATTTTATGAAAAGTGCTTCTCTCGGAATTTGTGAAACGACAGCACTGGCTACGACACAAACGAACCATAGTGCCAACATCAACATCGACAATATTTGGTTGTTATGGTTTCCGGTTGACGAATTGGCTTCTAGAGATTAGCCTTAAAAGTTCAAATAAACACGGCAAACTATTTTTCTGTTTAGTTTTGTAAATTTAATTAATTAACTGCTAAGCATTGCATCATCTCGTAAAATAAAAAAAAATACGAGCAAAAGAATCACATTTTGTTGTAAATTATTTAAAGACAGTTCGCAATTCAATGTCGAACAAAGTAAGTTTCAAGGATTTAATTAGTTTTGGAAAAATGCCAATTGCTGTTGTTTTTTTTCTTTTTTTTGCATTACTGCCCTCATTTTTAATATCTGCTACAATTAAATGCATGTATTTTATGAAGGTACATGTACTACGTGTATATATTAATAATTACGTCCATCTGTGTATGAGTATTGTGCAGGTTCAATCTTATTTACTTTTGAAGCTCATTATTTTGAAAATTCTTATTGGCAACCAACATTTCATATACATATTTTATTTATGTATGTAGGCATATAAATTGTGCATTTCTCTTCAACGATTATTTTATAAAACTTGATATAAAAATTCTATATCTATACATTCACAATAATTATTATGCCATTAACATTCATTTTATTTCGATAAAATAATAGTTATTAGGAGCTTTAACCGCTCATTAAATTTCATTTAATCCACTCGTTTAATTTGAGTGATTTTTTGCCTAGTTTCATATTTAAAAACAAAATTAAAATTGAACTTTATTTGTATCTTCAAAAGATTTTTAAAACAAAATTGGTCTACAAAAAAAAATTAATAATAGCATATAAATAAACAGAAGCAATTGCCAATTATAACCTTTATTAATTAAAATAAACTGTTTTTGTATGAAAATTAATCAAATGATTTTTTTTTGAAAATTTTTAAATATTCCAACGGATGGTAGAAAACATTTTTGCATGTCGTACATAGTTTATAATAAAAACATAAACATATACAACAAAGGGAAAAACCTAATACATATTTAATATATTTCACAATATTCAGAGTGTACTTAATTCTTAAATTGACTAGAGGCCATTAACTGGCGTAATTCCAAAAACACAACCTCTAATAGGATTTATTAAATGTTTTCGAGGTTTTAATAACATATTGTGATTTTATAGTGGCTGAATTAACATTAAAAGTTTTTCCATTTACATACCTATCTATTATTTATTTAGTTTAGTCTTACAAACAAAATTAATAAATACATACAGCAACAAATTATGTTTGGTCATGGTGGTGACAGGGAGCCATTTTTCCATTTCAATAAACTCTCTCACAAAAATAATAGACTTATACCGATGCATATCAACTGGCGCAGCCAAGCACTTAGTATAATTATTAATAAATAATAATCAATGATACTTCTGGCGTTTTTATTTTTTAATTGGTTCATTTATTTATACCTTCTCTTCGTACATTTGAATGGAATTGGAATTTATGGCAGTAAATGCTCAGTTTGAGAACTCAGTAGAAAACATTTAATTTTTTATATTTTAAAAATTGATCAAGTAAATACATATATTAAATAATCAGACTTTAAATTTAAATTAAAATTCATTGAATTTTATAAACTATAATGCAATAATGGGTTATTTTGTTAAAGTTTCACTATTTTTGAGGTAATTCATTTTATTGAATGGTTAAATTGGAATTACAATTAAAATTCTATTAAGAGTTTTAGTTTACCAAATAATTATCTTAAAAAAAATAGATATTTTGAAATTATTTATATTAAAATATTCTTCAGTTTGAGCTCAAAAGAAAAGATGCCAATTGATTTCTTGAATTTATGTATATCAATTATTTATGAAAAAAAAATTAAATCTTTGGGGCGGTTTTTTTTTTGAATAAATTAAATTATTTATAAAAATTAAGTGTCAAGAAATTTCATCATTCCGTATTTAAAAATCGAATTTTCCAAAAAAATTAACAAACAAAAATTGAAAATATTGATATTAGATATTTATAATTTTTAGTTTATAATTTCAATCGATTTATCCAATAATGAGAAAGTCGAAAATATGAAAAGCGAGGCGTAGGCCAAGGACGGTCACGGTCAATAATTCAAATAGTTAACAGAGGGGGGTTTCGCAAAAGGGGAACCAAGAACAGCTTAAGGTTCCCCAACAATTTATTCAGGTAGAAGATGGGATTATTTCAAGTTTGCTTATAAGAGGTTTTGTGTGTGCTCAATATTAAATAATATAACGAAAAAAGAATATAGACATGAAAAAGGTAACGAATGTCCGTTAATCGTGCAAGATCCTAAGACACCGACGAGCTAGTGACGCGCGTGAGCAAGCATGCCTACCGCACTCCCCTACACGGACAACCTTCTCTACAACCCAATTATACCAAAGAGGGTTCCTGGTCTTCGTGGCCTTTAGTGGGTCAGCAAAACTTCGCTTATTGTAGACGAGGGAAAACTTCACGTTACACTGGTGGCTAATGAAAAGTGATTCTATGGGAAGTACTGCTAATAAGAATGCAAAATAAAATATATTTTTTTATTTAAAAGTAGATTGCACTTTTCACACTTTGCACACATCTTTTTATCAAAATTCTTGGAGCGGTTTTCGAGTAAAATTTTATCGGTCTTTTAACATTTGTATGGTAGTTACCGTTATTTTTGAACTAAGAAGCATGGTTTTTTCTAAGTACCTACAGCTAAAAATAATACAAAAAAAATAATTCGAACCAATTCAAAAATATTGAAAAAGTTGTATTGAAAATATTGAATTTTCAAACATTAGCGAAATTCACTTCAGAAAAATATTATCAGAATTGTTTTTGAGAAAATCAAAAACCAATAAAAAGTTCTTACTAGAGGCAGCCAAAAAAGCCATTTTTTAAATGAAAAAAATATCCAAATTTATTAAATTATTTGATTTTTTTTAACAAAATCGCTGAAACGTTTTTAAGAAAATTTACATTTAACCATATTTTTGGTACAAAGACATTTTTGTTTTAAATCCATCCAGTTCCTTAGGCTGTATGCACAAGGGCAGACTGACAAAATTACGAGCCCAACTTTTTGGTCTCCATCATAGCAATCGCAATAGGCAGTCAAACAATTGATCCCGAGATTTTGAGAAAACTTACAGGATGTCCCATTGTCAACAGTCCAAACTTAAACTAGTGACTACCTATCAGAATTTGGTAATTGGCCCACACCGAATCATAACGGTTTTCAAGTAACGAGTATTTTTTAAAACTTGAAAATACTTTTCTTTGAACCAGTTTTTTACTCACCCTGTCCGTAATAAGTTTTAGTTTTTTTTTTTTTTTAACAATTTTTGCACTACAACATTGGTAAATAGTTGTACTAATTTTATTGAATAAGATATTTTCCATTGGCATCACCATTTGCCTTCAAATTAATAGATTAACTTGAATTTTGACCAAACATAATTTTTGACATCTGTCTTCTGAAAAGCCCGCTGAACAAAATTCCTATGACTTAATACTTAAATACTAATTTGATCTTCTAAAAAATTTCTATTTTCTTAAAGTTCTTAGAAAGGTATATCACGTGCCAAGCTAAGCTCATATAGAAAGAAATAACCATACATATTTAGTCTCAATCAAACAGGTTCAAAAACAAACAAAAACAGAACATTTTTATTCAAATATTTCGAAATTCACTTCAAAAATAACTTCGACAAAGCTTTTTTTGATAGAGAGCTACATTTTGATATCCTAGGCATTTCTTTGGTCTTTGGTCATGTTAAAAATGCAGAATTTTTGCCTTTCAACCCACAAAATCGAAAGTCCTTGTTCAAATTTAGAGGTTTTCATAAGAAATGCTTCAGACATCATAATGATTTAGTCGTGCAATTTTTGTATGGATTTTTTTTCTCTCCGGTTATGATTTAAAGTAAACGTTATACTTATGGATTAATTATTGTGTTAAATAAACCATTATAATGTATAAGCACTTGTAGCGTTAATATTAAATACCCACTTCAAAAATTAAAGCAACAGATTAATTTATTATAATAATGATTAATTTGAATTTCTAATACCATTTAAACCAGGCCTACGTAAGTGTGTCTGTATAAGTCTCTATTATTCGCCCACGTGCCAAGTTACACATAAAATCCTTCTGTATCAACAAATTAATTGCTGTTTTTTCGTATATACTTACATGCACACTTATACACACAGCTCTTTATTTATTAAAAAGTAATGTAATTAACTCACCAATTAAACGACAAATCTCAACCAACACCAACAACAATAACCTACAACAACCAGGGTTGTCAGGTTCTAAAAAGCGAAATCGCAAAAATTAAAATTTAAATCGCCAAAAAATCGGCAAATTTCAAAATTTTCAACCCAAAAAATCACCAAATTGAAAAATTTAAAAAAAAAATAAATAACCAAAACGAAACCAAATAAAAATTCTACCTAAAAACTTAAAATTAAAAAAAAAATAGCAGTATAAAATTTTTCAAAAATAATAATAAAATTACGAACGTTTATCGCAGTCGCAAATTTTTCAATGTGCTAATCCATCTTTCTTTGATTTGGTTAACAAAGTTGTTTGTTTTGACATACATACGTCATTTATTTAAGGGATAAAATGTCAGTTTTGGGGTGAAAATGGCGATGAAAAAGATGTAAGGTTAAAGTGAACATTTGAGAAAAGAGTAAACGAATTTCGATTCTAAAAATTTAAATCGCTAAAAACTAAATAAATCGCATTTTTTGAGGCACATCACCAAACCGATTTTCGTGTCGCCAAATGAAATTTCAAATCGCACACTTGACGATAAATCGCACAATCTGACAACCCTGACAACAACACAAAAATGCTTATCTCTAACAATACAACAACAATAAAAAATAACAATTAATAAATAAGTAGATACTTTGTTTGAGTAGAAAATATACAAAACGAAATATGGCCAAACAATGTGACGAGGATGCTTTGAGCTATATAGAGGGTATGTACCTAACTGTGGTGAAAAATTCAAAAAACTTGGGACTGAAACCGAAATTTTTAATTCGGTCTTCTACTTTCTATCATAGAAATACAGGGTGTTTCTCAAGTAATGAACAATACTTTGGTAAATGAGCTATGGGCATGTTCCAAAAATCGTTGTGTCTATCTCCCCCGTTTTCGGGGGCGGAGTTATTTTCTAAGAGCACTGACTTAAAATAGATACAAAATTACTAAAAAACCAACAGCAAAACATACAATATTTTTTTTTAAACCAGACATTTTTAAATTTTGCCTTATAGAGCAAGTATAAAGCGTAAAAGCATTTTTATTTCTCCTCAAATTTAAATAATCATTAGATAAAGTCCCTTGTGCTAAATTTAATAAATTCATTAAATAAAACTAGATTTGGCAACAAAAAAGTCTTTAGGTCCCACTGTGTGGTGGAAATATTCTGATGGCAACCGCATCTAATGATACTCTAACCTTCGTCAAATTTTCATTAAAGACAGGAATAACACACGTCAAACAATTGAATGAACAAACGAAGAACCAAACTGAACAACAACAAAAGAAAAAAAAAAAACAAATACCGTTCTAATTATTTCATTAATTAAAATGTTATCCGCAAAAAAGCCAAGAAAATTAATGAAAACTTTTCACAACATCAGCCAAGCTTGTCGGTTGTATACGTACATATCTAAACACAACACAAATCCACCCCTTGGCTGTATATAGCTATAGGTAGAAGTTTACATTTTCTCGCACTTCAGCTCGTCCGGTACAGTGATAGGAGAGGACGACAAAAAGCCGAATTAGAAAACATGTCCAAAACCATTTTGTGGGCAGATGTTGTCTTCTTTTTCATCCTTGCTCCAAGAAATGAAACAGAAAACTTAACCTCAAAGTGTTATTCTGAGACTCCTCTCAAATTGTAGGTATAGTTGAACGAACTAGTTACAAACAGAAAATAGTGTTGGTTGGTTATATCCCAATCCCAGCAAATATAAATTGAATAGGACAGAGCCCCTTATCCCCACCCGACACCCAACCGGAGTAGGTATATCTAGGGTAAAAGTGTTAAAGTAGATATAGGAGGTATGGTCGTATAGTATATAAGTATACATTCATACAAGCTCAAGACTCAAACAAAAGTGGTGTTGAAATAAATTGAAATAAGGATTCAAACGGACGAACGGACGGCAAAATGCGGAAGTACAAAGATTTTGTGTGTTAAAACAATTTTGTTTCAATCGTTTCGTGGTTACCACTGCTGGGATACAATTGAATGTATGTTTTGTATTCTACAACTATGGCATATAAATGAAAACCTTATTGACTCAACCAACTGTTAGACGCTTTCTTCTCGTCCTTGACCACTTTACAACCATCCTGCATGATGCTTTCCCTCACTCTGTCTGACCATAACCCGAACTAAAATATCAATTTGAAACAGAAACACATTCGAAACATTTCAAAAAACAATTTATTTTGGAACGCAACCCCTTTTGGCAATGAAAAGTGACGAAAGGGTGTTCGTTTTGTTTCTTTTTTACACCAAGCTCCATCCACACCTACACTTTTGCCACTAGCCATATATGTATGAAAAGGGATATAAATTGTTTGTTTATTTCGATTGATTGTCGGAATATTGCCCTCGGATGGACCCGTATGTGTATATGCACACACGCAGGAACTCCCTTGTTGTAGCCCAAATCATTTGTCAATTCATCTCCTTGCGAGTGTTTCCGCTACATATTTTAAGCCAATTGCCTCAGTAAAGTCTTTCAAGTTCGGAAGAAAAAGGATGAGGAATTAAAGTTGCTGCTGTGCTGCCACTGCTGCTGCTGGCTACCATTGGGGGGTGAGGGTCAACAACGTGTCAGTTTTGATACAATCAAGACGAACTTTTGTAAGGATATATGTACATTTATGTAGGAAAACCTTACCTACCCTAACGCCTTTTGAAATGTCCTTAGTCCTTTATTCTATAGAGAAGGAAGCTCTCATCTGTATAGTTCGTCTATTTTTATTTAAACTCAGTACCTTACCGAGGGACACAATAGATTTTGTATGAATCAAGTACCTACCTTCCTAGCTAAGATATATATAGATACAACATATCCAATTCGAAGAACTTTATAAAAGGGATGCATGTGAATTTAATGTCAATTTGAAGTTCATCCTCAATCGCTTTCATTTTGACTTCAATTTTGCTGTGTGCTTTGCCACAACGAAATTGTGTGTTGACTTTGAGTTGAGTTGAGTTGAGTTTCTCAGTTTCTTTCAATAAAGGACTGATTTCTGCCACAAAACCCAAAAGCAAAATGAAAACCCAAAACCGAAAAGATTTTATAGAAACATTTTGCATTTATAGCTTTGAAATTGGAACTAGAAGAACATACATATGTACATGCAAATCATATTATGTAGCTGGGAATATTGCACTGAAAGTTCTCTAAATGGGCTAAGATTGAAATCCTCATCGATCAATGAGAGAAGAAAATTATTCTATAGAAAGATGTTGAATCGTTTTTTAAATCGTTTTCACACTTAAATACACATATACAATGCTGCTTTAAATATTTACATGAATCTATTGAAAATAAAATACCTTTTATGTTAAATTAAGAAGACAAAATCTTTAAGGGACCAAGTAATTTAGGTTTTTCAAAGAATGTTTAATACCTATTCCTATGAGTGTTATTTTGATGTTTGGAAATTGGCTATATTCTATCTTTGTATGTAGTTGTAGATCAATATTGTTTTGAAATGAAATGAGGAACTGTTGAGCAACATTAAGAATTGTTTGCATATAATTTGAGGATTTGTGGTGGGTCACAGGTTAAGAGGCTTTTATTTAGCTCAAGTCTTACAATTTATAGAATTTAATATATACGAGTATTTAACATCGACCAAAATGGTAAGGAGGGACTTTAATTATTTAGAATTGAAAACGAGAACAATTTTTAAGAAAATATATTTGATTTTTGGCAATGATAATTTTTCTTTAAAGTGTTAAAAAAGTGTAAATATAAAAGTTTATATTGAAATCGAAGATCATTTTTTTAAAGATATTAAGGAAAGGCTGCACATTATTATCATGTATCTTGACAAATTTTAAAGCAATTTAAACAGCTGTTTTTGAGATTTGTGTGTGTTAAAAGTAGATATTGGAGTTTAAAGATTAATTTATAAGTTAACCGACCAGAACGTACTTAAGATAGATGGAAATGCATATACCCGGTCGAAACTTTAAATTCACTAAATGATATACCTTTTATAAAAATAATCCTTAAGAACAAAATTTGGAACGTTAATTTAAAGAAAAAGTTTTTGAAATATCGAGAGTAAATTGAATTTGTCACAAAATCCAATATTTTTTTTTTAATATTATAAAATACAAAAATAAAATGCACGACTGGTTTACACGTTCCTGCTTTTATATTACTATAACAAATTGAAGGACAACGTGAAATTTGAAAAAAAAAATCAAATATGGTTTCAAAGAACTTAACTCCAAAAAATGGCATAAATCGAACGAAAATTCCACAAAATATTAAAGAAATAGTAAGGAAATAGGGAATTGTGACCCTAAAACTCATTTTATTCAAAATTAAATAACTTCTGTCACATAGCGAATTAGGTTAACGGATAATGAATGCATGAATAAAATATGTACCTAGGCTTAATTTGCCCATAGTCCTTTAGTACAAATATGCAACATTATATTTATGGAGTTTAATGTTTGTACCAAGACCACAGCTATTTTATTTAAAGTTATAGACCAAGAGCCCACAGCTAATTTTGGGAGTGGATTGATAACCAAAATATGAGTATGAGGGTTTGTAGGTGCATATATCTCGGTATCAAAAACAACCGTCTGGCAGGTTTCTTTTTCAGCCTTTGGCGGGGGTGGGAGTTTAAAAATAGCGATTTTCCAGTTCCAGTCAGAGGTATTACCACTTCAATAGATTTAAAAAATATATTATGTGATGCTCTGTCATTTTCTTTAAGTCCAAACGTCATAATCTTGGCAATCCGACCATTAGAACTCAAAATATAAGCTTTTTACGAGGACCTTATCGTCTTTTTCTTGGAGAATTATAAAACACAAAAAAGCAACAAGACAAAGTCTCCAAAATAAATCGATTAAGATTCGCTTAAAAGCCTAATATCTTGAGTACTATTGGTCGGATTTCCAAGATTATGACGTAAAATTTTCAATCAAAGTTGTTTTTATTACGGAAGTTTTTCTGAAAAATACAAAATTTGTGCATAAACAGAATTTTGGAAAACAGAATCTTAAACTCACGCATTTTAGGTACCTAAACAAACATTTCAATCTAGGTATAATAGTCTAAGAGCCCACAGCAATTTTTGGGTGTGAATGATAGCAAAAATTCCTTTTGTTTTAAGATAGGTCCATACTATTTATATGCAAATATGAAAGTCTGGCATGTCGGGGTTGGGGCCTTTGTATGCAATACTGCATTTAAAATGCAGTGCATTGAAAATGCAGTGTAGCAACTTCAAAATCATATTTAGTAAAAGAGCTGAGTGGCCTAGACATGGCCATGGAGTCCAAAATATTTTCCGAAGAGCCAAATGGCTGCAAGACGCATTCAAAGCTTCAATCTTTGAGTGCGTCTTGCAGACATTTGGGCCCACAGAAAAGGTCTTAAACCGCATATTCATATCTAGGGCGCTCAGCTCTTTAATTAAATACAGTTTTGAAGTTCCTACACTTGGTACCTGGGCTTTATGAAAAAAATGCATTTTCAAAGCAGCATTACGTATAAACGGCCCAACCCCGACTTGCCAGACTTACATATTTGCAAATGAATAGTATGGACCTATCTTAAAACAAAAGGAATTTTTGCTATCGTTCACACCCAAAAATGACTGTGGGCTCTCGGTCTATAAAAAATTTTAAAATACTGAATTCTGAAATACAGAATCTTGGCAATTCAGTATTATCATACAATTTTCAAACAGAATTATGGTCTTATAGAATTTTAAATTCCAGAACTTTGAACTGCTTCCATTTATGAATACGAAATTTTAAAAATCTAGGGAGTTTTTATATTATATAAAAAAAAGTTTTGGCACTTCATTATTAAATTTTAATGAATGTGATAAAAAAATAATAGTTTTATTTATTTTTTTCTTTAAAAAAACATGTTTTTAAAAATAAAAATAAAAAAATACGTGTACAATAATTATGTTTTTAGAAATTTTAGTACTACAATATTATTAAAACATTTTACTGTTTTATACACAAAAAATTATTTGAGTCGGCGTATCTAAAATCTAAAATTGTTTATATGGGAAACAGTATCAATAACGGTATGAGGTAATTGTTGTTTCTACTTAAAACTAGATTAAAGTTTTTAAACATACGCATTTTTTAATCAAAATTGAAGAATGGGTTTTTGAGAAAAATAATATATTTAAATAGTTATACATGTACGTACTATAAAAAATGTCATTCATTTTTGAAATATTTAATCAGCCTTCGAAATATAAAAGTATTTTTTTTTTTAATTAGAAAAACTATTTTTTTTTGTAAATATTGACTGAGCTTTTTTTTAGAAAATAAAAAAATTGTTTTTCAAAAAATGTTCTCTTACCAAAAAGTTGGCTTTTGCAGGTACAAACTAACTTTTTTTTTAATTGTATATTTGGTACCGATTTGAAGAAAAAGAAATTGTAGATAAAAAAAATAAAAAAAAATGATAAAGGCACACTGAAAATCTTGTATAAAAATCGTAGAAGCTGTTTTGGAAACGGGGTTTTAAATGTTGTATGGAATTAGGAACAAGTTTTGTTTTGAATGTAAGAAAAACAGCACTTAACAACACCATATCAATCAAAAATGACCATGCTAAAGCTATACTACCAACCCAAACAACATATTCAAAAGTCAAGAATTTAAAAGACAATTTGACTGTACTACAGTAGATACGTACTGTACAGGTGCATGCAAGTTTTATTATTCCAGTCAAACTGTCTCTAAGGTAGCAAAAATTAGGATGGTGCTGCTATCTTAAAAAAAAACACGGAATTTAAAAACAAAAGATATAAAATTTGTCCTAAGGGTAGTTTTTGGCGTTGAACTCAAATCCGTCTTCAATTTTCTGCCATCTGCTTGAGTTGAAAATTATAAAAAAAAGCTTTTCCGCAATTTTTTAGGTTCAACCCTGCGAAGTATTTTTTTTTTGTAATTTGTTAAGATTTTTAAAAGCAGCGTATAGATGACGTTTTTTTTTTGTTATTTTTTTTTAATGTTTAAACATTTTGCTCAAAATTTATGATTTAACAATTATATTGGCGGACTTTAAGTTTTTTTCAAAGGATGATGGGCAAATTGGTCGAATTAAAATATATCTCAAATGAAAGGTCTTTTCCAGTACTTCATTTCATTATATGGCGGCAAGAACCAAAACCACTGGAGAACAGAGATAGCCATTTGAATATGAGTATTGCAAACACCATATTTCAGTTTTTTTCGAAACAATTATCCGTAACTGTTTATATAAAGAACGTAGGAAAACGACATTGGTACTTAATAAACGGTAGTTTTCTTATCTACATCTTATACACTTTGAGATATAACGTCTTGAATAAAAACTTTTTAAGCACAGGCCTTACACACCAATATCTTACAAAATTCAGGGGTGACAATTACTTTTTTAGCACCATCGATAAGCTATTTTTGCAACCATTAATTTATTATATCAGAAAGTGTCCTTTCCTGAATAAATACCTGCTTATAATCAAAAATTGCTTCAAAAGACACCTTTCTATGCGTATAGACCGAGAAAAGTAGATTCATTGATAAAAGCAAACAAATTATACAGTCTTAGGACTGGTATCGGCGCATAATTTCATTCTTCATTTTAATCTACCTAATAAATTTAAATTAATTAATATAATTAAATATAAATACAATCTGGTTCGGTCGATTAAGTCATTATTTATTTAAAAAACTAAAAAAAACATCAACCGAACCAGAGTGTATGGTTTAAGTTTTTATTTTTGATGGCCATTAATAATTCTGCTACCATATAAGATATGTTTGCACTAAAGGTCTCAAATAACTAACGATATCGATACACATATAACGTATCGGGCAAACAACAAGTAATATTTGTTAATAGTGGCTAAACCACTGGCGGCGCCCGCTCGGCAGCGGACCTTGGTGGCGGAGGCACTTGGTGCATATCTTATATACCTTTGGTCATAGCGATATTGTTTATTCTCATCGAACATAAAAACTTAAACCATACACTCCGGTCCGGTGGATGTTTTTTTTTTAGATTTTAGAATAAATAATGACTTAATCGGCCGAAACAGAGTGTATTTGTATTAAATTAATTTAAATTAATTAGGTAGATTAAAATGTAGAGTGAAATTATACGTCGATACTAGTCCTTAAACTGTATATTTTTTTTTTTTTGTTTTTAGCTGAGAATCTACAAGCATTATAAGGTGTCGTTTGAACAATTTTTGTTTTTAAGCAGGTATTTATTGAGCAAAGGACAATTTATTATATATTTAATTAAAAGTTTCAAAAATAGCTTTTTAGTGGTGATAAAAAAAAATATACGTCACCACTGAAGTTTTGATGATATTGGTGTGTAAAGCCAGACCTAAAAAAGTTTTTATATAAGACTTTAAAACTTAATACTCAAAGTGTATTAAACGTAGCTTACTTTACTAATATTTGAAAGATGAAACAACTGCCTTTTTTTGACACTAAAACCATTTTCTACGTCTTTTACATGAAAAGTTATGAACAGTTATTTCGAAAATATGGTGTTTGCAATCGCCAACTTCAAGCTCAAATATATCGAATTGCCCATGTTCGATTTTGATAATATTGCACTTATGTAAGGAGCTCAACATCACCTTTCATTTGATACCAAATTCATTAGTGTTGGTCTAACGACCAGATTTCATATTAGAAAAAAGTAGAAAAGTCTCGAATGTGCCCCAAAACGGGGCATGTCTTAGAAGTTGAGAGCTTCAATTTAATGAAAATTCACATTTTATCTGAAAACAAAACGAAGTGAAAGTTGTAACAAATTTATGTAACACAATTACCATACATTTAAATAAAATACATACTTTCATATATGATTTTTACTTGCGATATACGTAGTAGTAGTAGTACTTTAGGATTCGTGCAAAAAAAAAAATTCGAGATAATAATTTTCCCTAACATTACGATGATAGAGAACGCGAAAAAAAATAGATCTCGCAATTCTGTCTGTCTGTCTGTCCGCCTGTCTGTCTGTCTGTACCTCGACCTGCAGCCTAAACGGCTGAAGCGATTTTCTTCAAACTTTGGATTTAAGGTTCTTATGTGATTTCCTAGAGGTGAAATTTTTTTTTTTTGCTGAAAAAATAAAGGTACCTGCCATACAACCAATATACAAAAATTGATTTATTTCAAAAACGGCTCTAAGAGATTTAAAAAAAAAAAATTACGAGGTACTAAAATTACTAAAATAAATATTTTGGTAAAAAAAAAATTTATAACGGTTATTAACAGTACCTGTCATACAACCCATTTTTTGGTTTTCAAATTTTTCGTTAACTAATACACCGATTTCAACCAAAATTTTTGTACAAAAGGTCGCTTACACTTTGAACAATTCTGCAAATAAAAATTTTCGAAAAAATAATTTTTGGATTTTTAAAAAAATTTTGAATTTTTTTTTTTTGAAAATTCAATATCTTGAAAACGGGCTAATGATTTATTTTTTAATTTTGTGAAAAATTGTATTTAATTAAATACTAAAAGTTGGCATACCAAATTGTATTTTAAAAAATGTTCAAGATTTTTTATATATAAAAAATTGATTAAAAAAACCGCTCTAACGATTTTTGATTTTTTTTTTTTTTCATAAATTCATATTTATTAAGCAAATCAGATTGCATACTTTTTTTGGGCTCTATCTGTTTTAGCTATCAAAATGTTTTTTCTTTTTTTTGATACCCTTAAAATGTTTAATTAACACTGCGAGCGTTTGGAAAATTAGTACATCTTAGCTTCACCCAAAGCTGGTTGAATGTTTTTTTTTTGTTTGAACGCGAACAAATATCTACAGCAAACAGTACAAGTAAAATCTTAGCACCATTTCTGGTAAATAAACAAAAAGTAACTCCGACAGCATGTTGCAGTTACCACTTTTGTATTGCTCGCAAAAATTATATGATTTAAATTAGTAGTAGTAAGTCTAACACTTTTTCTTTTCAGACCGATACCTTAGGAGATATTTTTTAATCTTGGCAGTTTTTTTTTCGAGTCGAAGCGATCCGAATTGGAAAACTTGGATGTTTCAACACTGCACCAACTCCTACCACATATCAAAAATTCAAAATTTATGTAATTTTGTGAATTGAATTTAATAAATTAAATCTTCCAACATCAATCAAAAATATTAAAAAGTATGAATAGGTTTTCAAAAGTACCGGTTGTTTCTTCTGCAAAAACTATTTGGTTTTCAATTATCAACTTTACTTCATAAGTGGCTTCTAACCTAACATCAATTCCAATAACGCAAATTCTCTAACAGCAACTTATAAGATAAGATAAGAAGATGAAGAAATTTAAATATTGAAATAACTTCTGTTTTAAGTGGAGTGAATGAATAAAATTCAATTAAAAAGTACAAGTGACCTCAACTCCAGAAATAATTGTGTTTCGCCCAAGGTATAACAGTGGAATCTTCTTTTGTACTTTTTAATTGAATTTTATTCATTCACTCCACTTAAAACAGAAGTAATTTCAATATTTTAATATTTAAATTTCTTCATCTTCTTATTATAAAAAACCTGACCACGGGTATTTATTTTCTAGGGGCACGAATTTAAACAAATTCCCCTAGAATAATAAAATTGACAGTATCTTTTTGCTGTGATTTTTATAAGAGTCGGTTAACATCGACCAAAATTTGTGTCTTAGTAGGGTATAACAGACTGACTGAAGAGCCCACTGTTATACCTTGGGGGAAACACAATTATTTCTGGAGTTGAGGTCACTTGTATTTTTTAATTGAGTTTTTATTTATGGCATACTTAATACCTTAACTACCTACCTACCTACTCAAACTAAACAACCAACATATTATGTCTGTTCCTTTACTCTGAATTTCTGCGATTTTCTGTGATTTTAAGTCCCAAGTTCTGTCAATTTCATTTTTTTTTATATGAACTTGACAGGACTTCGGAGTTCGGACTGAAAATCACAGAAACTCAAAGTAAAGGAACAAACCAATTATGTAATTCAAAATCATGCGGTTGAAATTTTACATTAAAATACAAAACATTGTTTCGCTATATGAAAGTTGACAACTACCGGATGTCTCACCGACGGACGGACGCCCGCCATAGTATTTTTGTTTTTATTTTGTTGCTGACTGTTTTTTATGTTGAAATATTATAATGACATAAATTCTGTTCTATTCAATTAAAAGTTACCGAAAATGGAAAATTCCCACAACAAAGTGCATGTTCTGTATGGTCATATAGCAGATGTCCTTGTGTACTTAGTATATGATGCTTTTTTGTTCCTTCCATAGAGAGGATACCCTGGAATTTTCCAAGTGAAACAACAATTACTAGCAATGCTTTGATAATATACACCAAAGCACGAGATGATTTTCCCTATGGACCCAACCACTATACATAGCTCGGAGTTGTAGGTTGGTACATTGTACACACAGAGTATAAATCGGTACCCATGGACGACACAACGAAAAATAAAATATTACAACCGAAAGTACTTGGAAAACCCGTAGATATGTATTTTTGTACAAAACCGGAGCTCAAATTACACACCACATTCATCAATCAAGTGTAAATAACGCGATTGAGTTTCTTTGGATTCAATGTAATGGCACCGAGGACCGAGAACCCCCCTCCCAAACCAGAATGACCGGGAACAATGACAACCAGCAACGAATTCCGTATATTCAGCAAGTCGGAAAATTCTTCTCACAATACATTTTTACTTGAAATCCGTTTTAACCAGAGATGTTTTATGTAACGTGGACGGCGGGCGCGGCGTGGTTGTGGACAGCAAAAACCAACTCATACAACAAAAAAAGGAAATTCCCAAATAATTTATTTATTTATATCCCATAGAGAACAAAGATTTTCGTCGAACAATTTTCGTCCTTATGAGAGGTACTACTTTGTTTAATATCTTCGTTCTTCGTCCTTAGAGTCGTTGACACAATTCAATTTAGTGTAAAATCGAATATACTCAATCATGTTACTTTAGCGCTAAGTGGTAATTCAATCCTTTGAACTTTGAGATTGCAGTTAACTACACTCAGCCATTTTTTATATATAAACCACAACATATCATTCACCCACGCACAATTGTGCCCTTTTGTTTGACAAAAATACATACATTACGTCGGTACTAATAATACTCCATCATCCAACAATGGGCAATACGAATGTTATTGTTGTGTATAGCTGGTTTGAAGACCTAACACAATATGTAGCAGCTAAGCTATAGTATGTTGCAGAAGTGATTCTATTTCTTTGATGTTAAGCAATCTCGAAAACAATTACCTTCGAGTGTAGATGATGACATTTAATATTGAAATTCTTTTCGGTTTATTTTTGGGTTTAAGTGTTTCAAAAACCATCAAAGCAAAAGTAGTATCGTAAACAAAACAATTTGTACAAAAAATTAACCAAGCTTATGCGAAAATAAGTGTATACACATGAGGATAAGTGGATACGAGTTTCTGTTTTCAATTTCAGGTTTTTTTGTTGTTCTTATTTTATTCTTATAAGAAACCGAAATTGTTTTATCAGAAATAATAAAATAAGAATGTAAATGAAGAGTGCACTGAGCAAAATTGTATAAGGATTAAGTTGTATACCTTTAACCTATAGTTAACGGAAGTTCAAAGTTATACCCAGCATAACCTAAGAAATTTGGTGAGTGTACTGTTCGATAAGAACTTTAAAATACTTAAGTACCTCAGTATCGGGTACTTAAGTACTTGAGCATAGTCAGGGGCGTAGCTACCGCGGTATCAGCCGTATCAATTATACGGGGCTTCCGAGAAACGAACCGAGATAAGTTTGTAAGAAACTGAAATAAATTTGAAAAAAATTAATAAATTAAAAAATCTCTTTTTTTGGAAGGTATTTTTAGCATTGTACCAATCTAATTTAGTTTCAAAAAAAAAAAAAACTGGTTAAAGTAAAAATATAATTAACATTTTAGAGAGCTACGAATTCATTGTATTGGTCTCGTTTTTTTCTTCTTTATTCGAAATCATTAACCTTGTGTCCAAAGCCTTACAGCATAAAGACAGACTTACAAAAAACAAGCATTTTACTAAGTAATCTTAAATAGACTTTGAGCATTAAGAAATCAAAAATCATTCTTAAGTTTGCTTATCAAGTCCAGAGATATAGGAAAAGAGTGAGGGGTAACAACTGGCTTAAAAATAAAAGAAGGAAAATAACGAAACGCTTTTTTGACGAAGTATCAGAAGATGAGAGAATATCAGACCCGGAATCTTAATTCAAAGTCAATGTTTACTATTGCTGCTTAGATATATTGATTTCTCAAACTGAACAAAGATTTCAGAGCCTGTATGATCTAAGTAATTTATTTGAAGCTTTACAACCGGAAAAACTTTTATCCTTTTCAAATGAAAAAATTAAAAAGGAAGCAGGAAAACTGGTTCCTAAATACAATGAGTAGGGCTGGCCACGTGACGAGAAAAGTATCGGTCTTGATCTCGGTCTCGCATGCCGAAACTGAGACGAGACGAGACTTAATTATACGAAACCGACTCGAGACCGAGACGAGACTTAAAATTTTCGATTTAAACGAGACCGAGACGAGACTTAGAAAAGTCTCGCAGAGTCTCGTCTCGTGGCCAGCCTCAACAATGAGGAACTGTCAATTGATCCTTTTGATGATTAATAAATTTGCGGAAACAAAGGCAAGAACAGTTTTTATTTGAGTTTTTTTAACTATTAGTTTAAGTTTTATAGCACCTACATTTATGTGTGTACATATTACATATACGGGGCCCCTCGAGGGCTAGCTATGCCACTGAGCATAGTACTTCAAGTTTCTACGTGGCCTGTGGTTTTAAGTATACTTGTGGTTAATTTTTGTTTCGGTTTGAGTCGAAGAACTGAGCAATTACTTGAAAGTACTGGTCGAGTTCATAAATTTAAAGTACTTGTCTAGGGTGCCGTGCATTAACGCCCACGGAATTATCCCCCGCGGGTGTTAATTCCCAAAAAAAGGAATCAACCCCCGCGAGTGTTAAATCCTTTTTAAATTGGTAATAAGGCCTACCACAAAAAAGAACAAGAAAAGACTCGCGGGTGTTTTTTGCTTTTTGGAATTGGCATTAAAACCCAAACTACACACACATATGTTTCTTAAATACTTTAACCCAAATCACTGTTTACTACAAACACTTTAAAAGCAGACCGACTGACAACATAGGCGACTGAGCATACCCTAAGCGGAGCGACGGAGTCGCGTGAGCGGGACAGAGGACCCGAAAAGGCAGGTAAAATCCTTGAACCCGCGAACCGGGCCGCCCAAAGTACTATTTAGTACGCGGGTGTTAATTCGATTTTAAAAAGGAATAAACATCCGCGGGGGTTAATTCCTTTTTTTTTTTTTTTGGAATTAGCACCCGCGGGGGATAATTCCGTGGGTGTTAATGCACTGCACTCTTGTCTAGTACTTGAAAGTAGACACTGCTCAAGTACTTTGGAAATACTGCTCAAGTACTATGATACTTTAGTACACACGACTCGTAATTTGCGACGAAGTATTTGAAAAATACTGGTACTTGGCAATTTAAAGAAATCAGACTTAATTTTTAAATTTTACAGCTCTGCTCATGATTATTTGTGTATTTATATGTATGTGTTGAAGACGATTTTGATATGTTATCTTCCGATTTTGTAAGCCTTTCTAGATTCATATTTCACTGAAAAACTGCTTATTGACTTACTTGTAGACAAATATTATTTAAAAAAAAAACAATGCCCTGAGATGGAGCTTGGCATGCGTCATCGGTAGCGTGATGGTTAATGGCCGGTTATAGCGATAAGGAAAACGTATCAGTACAAACATTTCTTTTTTTAAATTTTATTTGTTAAGATACGATTTGGAATACAAAAAGCACACAAATCAATAAACAATTACCTGAAATAATTTATTCACAAGAAAAAAACTATTCGAAACAAATATTTGTATCCAAAAAAAGCATTTTTTAATTTTCCTGATGTAAATTCCGTACAGAATTTTTTTCCGTACGCAATTTACATCAGGAAAATTAAAAAATGCTTTTTTTAGACACAAATATTTGTTTCAAATAGTTTTTTTTTTGTATGAATAAATTATTTTAGGTAATTGTTTATTGATTTGTACCCTTTTAATATTACAAATCGTATACATATTAATAAATAAATTAAAATAAATTTTTTTACTGATGCATTTTCCTGATCGATATAACCGTGCATCTTAGGCCGTCGGCTTCCGAATTCCAGTCACAGTTGATGTCTTAAGTTTAATCCCTATGACGGACAAAGCTTTTCAAATAAAAATTAACATATTACTACTCAGCACCACACAAAGCAGTCTTATGATCGGGTTGGCACCCGTGAAATAGCTATAACTTCAGCCAAAAAATAAATTGGTGATAGAACACAAAAATTGTTGTTGTTTCATTCAAAATGTTCAAATATTATCTTACTTTAGCACCACTGACATCATTGATAACTTTACTCTGTTCAACAAAAATTTTCAGTACACGGCTTATGGGTGAGCTTTTTTTCAAAACAGTGGCGCCTGTGCATACTCTCACGACACTGAATTGAGCAAACTGCCAATAAAAATGTTTCTAACCCACTAAACAACGTACAGAAATTGTTATTGTAGTGCTTTACAAAATATCGTACGCTCCAACATGACCGTCCTCATTGCATGCCCAAACCACGATTCTACTCTGGCAGCAGTGTTGGGACTTCTACCACTTAAGTGGTATTTCTACCACTTTTTGCTGTTCGTGAAAACCTACCACCTAAAAATCTAATTCTAGCACTTTTTGCAACTCATCTTCCATGGTCTTAAATAGAATCATGGAGCATTGGAATCACTTGTTTGATTTTCTTAAACTGCTTCACAAATGTTCGATTTTTTAAAAAATAAAGACAATTTAGTTTTTTTTTTGAATTTCTTGTCAATAAATCTGAAAATTATAAATGAGTTAAACAGAATATTTCAATCTGAGAACACAAAAATACACTTTTTGATCGAAAGTATGAATACGTTAGGACTAAATATAATGACAAAATTTGTAAAGCCAGAAAATGTTAATATAAATACAAATGTTAGAAACCCTGAAGACTATTTACCATATTCTCAAATGTATTTTGGCCTTCACTTTGGAAGGTACTCATTAGAAAATGACATTGATGAACACGAACTAATGGAATTGAGAAAAGTGATGTGCAGCTATTTTGTCAAATTATGTTTTCAAGTTGGAGAAAGATTTAACTTTTCAAACGATAAATTAAAATTATTAAAATATTTAAATCCAAGAAACTTCATTGGTGGAACAATACCATCTGTTTTAGGTCTGACGAGAAAATGTTCACCAAATATAACGAACCTAGGATTAATAATGGTGAAAATCACTACCTCCAAATTTTTAAAACTGATGACATTGTTTCACAATGGCGTTTGATAACAAATTTAAAAGATGGTAGCTTTGCTGCTTACCACGTAGCAATGCTACTGCGGAACGTAAATTTTCCGATTTGAAAAATATAAAAAATGAAAAAATAAATAAATTGGAAACAACTGTTCACAACATTTTAGCTGCAAGGAAAATTTTATTCAATAATCGAAATTTAAATCTTCCAGAAGCATTATTTGCTTCAATATTTAGATATTTTGACGGTGTAAATAAAAAAAAAAATAATAATTGTAATTTTTTGAAGTCTTAACTTAATTAAATTAATTCAAACTGTTATAGATTTAAGTTTTTGGTTTGGAACGACTTGCTTCCAGATATAATTTGATCTTTGAAACATACTGAACTGAAATGTTATTTATTTTTAAATTATTAAATTAAATTAAATTAATGAATATACGATATTTTACATAAAAATGGCTTTTGATTTCTACCACTTTTTTGACAACCTTTCTAACACTCGTTGGCTTCTGCGAAGTCCCAACACTGTCTGGCAGTCTGGCTGTGTGAGCTAAAAAAAAATATATACTCCAACAGAGTTACACTTACCCATTGAAAGCAATACAAGAGCTCTTTCAGTTGTTTTTATAAAATAGCTTTCTGTTTTCAAGCTTTTGAGAACAGAATTAATTAAGGTGAGATAAAATGCTAAGTACAGAAACCCTTTGAGAGCTTTTACTTGAAATAGGTATATGCAAGCCAATGCGACCAGACAGAGATACAAACGTCCTATCTTCCCTGTACTGACAATTTTTGTTGAAAAGAGTATAGAGTTTTGTTAATTCTGTGTTCTACTTAATGTTGTAAATGGCCGGATTCAACGCATCAAAATTTTCAGTACACTATTTTCAGATGGAGCTTCTGATTGGCCAGCTGTCATAAAAAGTTAGCTGACATTCAGTTACGTTTAGTGAAGTTTAGTTACGTTTCATCTGAATTTTCAGCAAGAAATTCCCAACTGAAAATTCAGCTGACAGCTTTTCTATATAAAAAAAGGCTCTCCATACAAAACTGACATTTCATATAATTTTACGTTCAACGACAAAAAATTAAGTACTTCATTTTCAGCAGTTGTCAAATTTTGTATTGAATGCGCCCAATATTATATAAGTGGGCCCCGCAATCTGAGCACCAACAATTCGTAAACAAAAAGTTCTGTTTGAAAGACTTTCAAACTTTCATAAAAGGTAAGCTTTTATAACAAAGCTGTAAAGATAAGACTTGTAGCACATCATTCGAGAAATTTTCAGAAAAAAAAAATGTATTATAAAAAGTCAGCTAGTTTCATTAATTCGATAAAATCTGATTTTTTTTTTACAAATTTTTCAAGGTCGTAGGGTAGAGTTGCCTAATTCCGGCCGTCTCCAGTAGCCGGCCGCCTACCAAAAAATGGCTCGTAATTAGTGAAATAGTAGTGATACTTCTGTGGTTAGAGTTTTTAAAGGGTCTGTCATCTCTCTCCTACTAATTGCAACTTTTTTCGTTCCATTATACAAGTATACTAGCTCAGTTTTTACATCTGTAGTTGTGCGATCTCGCCGGCACACGATTTTATTAAGTTTTGTTGTCAAAAACGTTAGTTGGACATTGTTCCAAAATAAGCGTTTATTTTGAAATATTTGGAAGTAAATGTCTTTTATGCATATATATTTGTTTATTATGTTATATTTTAGTCAAATCTACTTTAAAAAGCGAAAAAAAAAGTAATTTTTACGATTTTTTTAAGCGGGCCGGCAATAGGACACACAAAAAACCTCTGTTGCTTATATTCGGCCACCCCGGCCGAAGATAGGAAACATTATTTTTTGTCTGTCTCCTTATTTCGGCCCCTTTAAAAACAAAAGGAAAAATACCACAATTTTATTATATTTAATTATTTTATTATAAATTAGGTCCTAACTTATTCACTCTACATTAAATTTAAATTTGCTATTAAAAATGGGAAATTAATCAAATTTGTATGAAAATTTTAAACAATCCCTTTTTTAATGATGCGTTTAAATTAAATGGGGATTAAATAAATTAGGCCTAAAGGCCAATTTTTCAATAGTCAGTTAAGCAGTCAATTAGTAGGTACTTAATCTTCAGAAAGAGCAAAATTTGTTTAAGGCTTGGTCTTATTTCAGGAGGCTTGAACTGGACGAGAAACATGACTGTCCTTTTAATTTCTTTAGTAAAATAAAATAGTGACAGCTAAGTGTTCAGGTGTGTTTCAAAAATACATAATTCTGAGCGCTCAGAAGTCAGAACACGCTTAGTTCAGAGGATGTTCAGAGCATTCTCGATATGCTCGGACTCTGTTCAGAACTCTTTTCTGAGCTTAAAAAGAAAAAGCCTATTTTCTGGATAAAAATTGACCTTAAAGTCAAAAAGAAAAATGGTACAGGCTACAAACAGGATATCTGAGGACTCAAAAACGAAATCAAATTTATTTAAACGCAATTACAAAGGCTGGTATTTCCTCTACAAATAAAAGCCTAAACGAAGTTTCTATCATTAGTATTAACAGAGAAATTTCTGTTAACATGGCTAAGGGAACACCAAAGTAAGCCTTTTCTTAAATCCCCGATAAAAGATGTAACAGTTAGAGATAGACCATTACTGTACAACGATATTGTTCTAAGAATATACCCACAAATCATTTCCTAATTTATTTTAATTTTTTATTTTAATTTTTATTTTAATTTTATATATTAAAACTTCATATCACAACTTTTGATTTTAAATATAACTATGCGACGTGTTTCGGAGTGCTACTCCATCCTTGGGCTATCGGGATATTAAGTTTAAATATACCTATGTACCCATAAAATAAAAATTAAAACTAAAATTAGAAAAATCATTTGAATTTTGTATTTAATTTATTAATTTGAAATTAATTTAAAGATTAAACATTTATAATGAACACAACTTGGAGACAAGAAACTCATAAAATGTATTTTTTTATGTTTAATACTTGTTTTTCTAATATAACTTAAAACGAAAGTAGGTAGGTATGTTGTTTTGTTATAAGGAAAAAAAAAATAAAATAGTTGAATTCGTAAATATAGCCTTTTACTGAGGGGGCTGAGTATAGGAAACACAAAGGCCGGAATCAGGATCCAAGGGGCCGAAAACAGGAAAATGTGAGTTTTTTCAGAAAAACAATGAAATATATTGTTTTACGTTAAAATATTATTGTTTTATGTTTGTATAACTCTTAAGAAATCTCTAATGAACAATTTGGTAAATAAAACAGTATCAAAAAGTTAAAAAATCAAGGCCTATTCATAAGTTTTGTCGGAAAATTTCGTTAAGGGGCCGGCTACTGGCAACTCTACCCTATAAGACTTTAAGCACTTCATTTACGGAATCTTCAAAAAAATAAGATACTATCATGAAAGTTACTAAATTCTCATAAAAGGTCAATTGGTTGCAGTAATTGGTCAGTCATAGATTTTTGTATTTGGATTTTGAAAGTTTTTTTGTTCAATGTCGTATAATACTTTCAACACCTCATTTACGAAATTGTCAACAAAAAAATTATATCTACTTAAAGGCTATTTAATCCTTATAAAAGATCAAATTGTTTCAGAAATTGGTTAGCCATAGAATAAATTTTAAATGTTTTTCTTCAAATGTCGTATAAGACTAAAACAAAAAAAAACTTTAAAAACTCATTTAAACAAATCGATGACTGAACAACAACTTCTGAAAATAGTTGGCCTTTTTTAAGGATATAATAGTATTTAAGATGATATAGCATTTTGTTTGTTTTAAATTTCCATGAATTAGTTGTTAAAATTCTTATACGGCATATGTTAAAAAAAATTTTAATTCATAAAAAAATCTATGGCGGCGTTATAATATTTATGTTTTTAATCTTTGAGGAGGTTCTAAATGTCTTATACGGACTTGAAACAAAATTTACATTCATTAAAAAAAGTATGTCTTACCAATTACTTAAACAAGTTGACATTTTATGAGGATTTGGTGGCTTTCAAATGATATACTTTTTCTCCGAATATCCCAAAAATGAGGTACTAAGAGTTTTTACGACTTTGAAAAATCTTAAAAAAATTATAAAAACATATCTATGATCAATTAATGAAACTTTTGATTTTATAACAAAGTTTAAAAAATCAATAAAAAACGCTTTCTGAAACTAGCTGACCAATTATGATGATTTAATAGCCTTTCAGATAAAGCACTTAATATTTTTGTTTGAAACATCCGTTCTTGAGGTGCTTAAGGTCTTATACGGCCTTAAAAAAAAATAAATTCATTTAAATAACGGCCAACAAATTTCTGAAATTATTTTACCTTTATGACGATTTAAAAGCCTCTCAGATGGTTAATTTTTCTTTAAATTCTGTGAATGAATTGCTTAAAGTCTTATACGACCTTAAAAATCTTTTAAAATGTATAAAAAAAAAATACTATCACCAAAATTATTTGACCTTTAATGAGTGTTTCGTAACCTTTCAGATGATTACAATATATTTTTTTTTTTTTAAATATCCGAAATATTAAGTGCTAAAACTCTTATACAACCTTGAAATGTCTTTAATAATTTTTAATCAAAAAAATCTTCGTCTGACCAATAACTGAAAATAGCTGACCATTTTTGAGAAATAATTGCCCTTTTATATGTTAACTTTTTTTCGAAGATCAAATATTAAAGGTACCAAGATCACAAGGTCTTAAAGTGGGGAAATCCATAAATAAATTTTTAAAGGAATTTTATAATTTATGTATTTTTGTTTGCGGTAGTTTTGTTTTGAAATGAAAAATTAGTTTACTAAGGTAGGTGAGCTTAAAAATAAATAAAATTTTAAGTTCGGATTTTGAGTGTAAAATTTTGTATTTCATTCTCACCTACCGTTGCCGGTAGTTCTGTGCAGAAAATTCATATTCAAGTGTTTCCAGGTATCAGCTTATAAATATTGAGTGATAATAGAAATGCTGAGGACCAGTTTGCTTAAAGCTTATCATCCTTAACCAATTCTTACTGTAGCTGAGAAATTATCGAATTTCAAGTTGACTAGCATTGCAATCAGAGAGTTCATAGATTCAGCGTATATATTGAAACATCTAATAAGACGATTTAGGTTTTTATTAGAACCTCTTTGAAACTCAAATTATAAATTTAACCCAATATATCAGGGTTGCCAACAGCAACAAGGGTATATTGGCCAATACTCACATTGCACATAAATCATTGATACCTTAACATTCCCACATTAACAGCCCTATTATGGCTATCAAATATCAATTATTTGATAACTGATAACTTCTATCAATTCATTGATAGTTTGGTATTATAAGTATCAATTGATAATTTTTCACCCATTGTGAATACTTATCAAAATCCAATGGGGATTTTTACCGAATTGTCAAACTCAAAACTGACAGCCAAAATTTTGGGTTAATGACATTTGTGCGTTCTTTTTTTTCTAACTAGTTCACCTTCATCGTTCTTTTAATAAGAAAAAGTAACTTTGAGTTTTCATTTTGGGGTTAGATTGTGTTTGCTTTTCGTCTTCCGATTTGGAATTGTTTTCAATTTTATAATAATTAATTATAAATTTAATTGTTTTATTATTGAATTTGATATTTGGAATTGTTTTCTGAATAATTCACTTTTCATTGAAATTTTATTCATCCGCTTGGGTCAATTTTTTAATAAAGAAATGTGTGGCTCATAAAAAATTAACAAAAAAAGCAAAAACAAATTACAAATGTTTTGTATTGCGATTCAATTTCATGCAAAAATGAAGTTGATAGTTATTTAATTTGTAGGAACCATGCATTTTTGGTAGTAAATTATTTATCAATAAATTTAACGCAATCAAAATTTTGTCTTTTGTTTATTATTTTTTCGATTTTTTTTCAACCCCTTCCCATTTTATTAACTTTGATCGTTCTTAAAAAAAAGTAACTTTTATAATTTTGACATTGCCACTTTTGTTTTTGACCATAGTTACAAAAAATAACGCGCCACTAATCCAATTAACGCCAAGCACTCAAACGTCATTAACCCAAAATTTTTATTTGACGTTTAGAAGCTATGAGACAGAGATATATTGCTTTTTTTCTAAAAAGCCCTATTGTGCATAGCCTTTCATTTGATATTTGACGTTCCTTATTTGCATAAGTTTCTGCGTTTTGTTCTTATAAAAATAATAAATTTGGTTGCATTTAAGTTGTTTTTATTAAATACAATTCGTTGTTTTCTTCGTAATAATATTCTGTTTATTTAGGAGTAGAATAGTAAGCACCAGAAGACAAATAGAAAGGCTGATAAAACTGATAGAGAAAAATCGAGACGTTGCAAAGTAAATAAGCCAGTATTTACCAAGAAATGGGAGGACATAACTCTGGAACTAAATAGCTTGGGGCCTCCACAAGGGGACGGAAATAAGTGGCAAAGTGTGAGCGTTTTAATTTGGCTTATTTTGATTCATTAATTTATAATTTGTTTAGTGGGTCTGAAGCCTCTCTGCGTATGTTGGCTTGGACGATAACACTTCCTCTCTCATCACAATTGCCTTCAAAAAACATTTCTACTGAAGACATTTTGTTCTTCAATTTGTATTTTCAGTTAAAACTACCAAAAAACTTATATAAATTGTATTTAAATTGGAATTGTTTACCACCTGTGAATATTTGATACATTTGTCAACGAAGAATTTGTGGCTGATAGAATATTCGATGGATATCAATATGTTTAACAGACGTAATACCAACTTTATCAGTAAAACTATTCACAATAGATCTTACAATTCACAGTTTATCAAAAATATTGAAAATTGATCACCATAATACCAATTCATCAATTTTGTTGATAATTATCAAATATTATCAAATATCGTGTTGATATTTGATAACCATAATAAGGCTGTAAGACTCATAGTTTTGGAGTTACACTTGAGATAACCCCTTGAATTTTGTGAGCTAACTCGAGTTTAACTTTAAACGGATCTTTGTATCCCCCCACCAAAACCACAACTTGACAACCGGGACGGAACACCCAGAGGACAATAAAGTCAGCCGACTTTTAGATTTAATTTTTTGACATGTATTTTATATTTTATAATCCTTTAAACTTAAGACAAAGTATATGATTAGGCCCCCTATGTGCCAATAAATGTATAATATCATCGTATCTAACTAGTTATTATAAGTCAAATTGTAAATATTATTTTGTTCAATAAATAAGTATATATATCTATCTGATCTTTGTAAAACTGGCATTAAGAATTTCTTATATATTATCTAGTTTGAACATCAAAGTTTTCGCATTTTTTCCTTCAGTGTAGTGAACTATGTAACCTATTTCTCTTTAAAATTCGACTTATCATCCTCTCAGAATGAAAACTTCATCGTTGCTATAGAAGTTAAGTCAGTCAAAAATCTCTTATTGACAACAACAACAAAAAAAATACCTAAATAATTTCAAGTCATGACAAAAGCTTGAATGAAAATACAGATTGACTCTGTTCTTGATGCTGAAATTGAAATGCACACAATGTTCATTGGATTTCTAAATAGTTCCGAATACGAGTCCTTTTCAACTGCATTCTATCTATGCATGCTGGAATCAATCGGGAGCTCTGTGCCTCTACCTATACGTTGATAGGAGGTGCTAGATAGGGGGGCTATTATAGTTCTAAAACGTTTCGATAAATATCATCATCTCCGTCGAAAGTAAGTTTAAGTTCCATGACATGGGTAGACGTGACCACTATATACATCCGTGATCCATCCAGTCCAGTAGAGGAGAATGTTTCTTTTTTATTTTTTTTTTATTTTTTCTTTGAATTTCTTTAAAGCTAACTTATTTTTTATTTTTATTTCAACCATTTTGATATTATATATGGCTTTATTGGTTTTTGTTCTTATTTATTTCGGAGAATTGGGATAAGCAGCTTGTTCTTTTGTTTTGTATTACATGGACGTTTTATCACGTCCTTTGGTGTGTAATTCCTTACAGTTGAAAACAATACGAAACCTTATAACTTTTGAAATATTTTTTGTTTAACTTTTTGTTGGTTTTATTTGTGTTGATGGTTTGAAGTTTGTTAGAAAGGTGTCTGGAGGCTCTTTTGGGAATAGACACGTTATTAAGGGGATCTTTATATAAAAAAAAAACAAGAAAAAACCAAAGATAAAAGGTCAAGATACAATAAAATGCTCGGCACAGGGATTCCAAGTACTCATTTTATTGCTAATCATTTGGTTTGTAGCAGGGTAGTGTAGTTGATGGGTATGAAGGTTGTGTGTGTTTGTGGGGTGCGAGACATATTGATTTATTGAGAATGGAAAAAGGAATATAAATAACTTATCGCTTAGTGTTAGCACCTCTTGTGGCCTAATCCTTAAGGCATTCTAAAATAGGAGTTAAAAATACCAACTAATTACACGAATTAGAAAAAATCCAAAAAACACCCTTCTCATTGTTTTTGTTTCGTAACATTGAGATGTTTATCCAGAAATTTTGTTTTAGCTTTTTTTTACGAATATGTATCATAGTCCGCTTTATAATCCCTACAGAATATAAAATCCACTATAGTATATCGTATTATGTCGAGGATTACTTTAAAGGGTGAGTTTGATGTGGTTGTATAAATGATGAACTCATTTTTTGGTAAATAAACCTCTTCCCATCTCACCTAGTAGCAGATATGAAGAATGATTGTAGGTATAAATTACGTGGGCGAGAAATTCTAGAATATAAAATATTTTCTCATCGACCGAAAAAAAAAAGTTTTTGAAAGTTTTATTTTTACATTTTCACGAATTGAAATAAAAACACAAAAAAAAAACAACATCTCACCAAGTTTTTTTCGGATAAAATTATTGATTACCTACTGGAAGAGCCTGGCTTAACTTTTTTTTATAAAAAACCTTTTATGTTAGTATAAAACATTTCCAAGAAAAATTCTGCACAAAAATACGAAGTGGAACCCTCATTAAAATAAATAAGTTATTTAAAAGTGTATTTATATTTAATTCGGATTATTTAAGTATTTCAAGAAATTATCGCAGAAAAACTTATAAAATATTTATTTAAAATAATGATTCAATGGTAAGTAACTTTATGCCACACAGTAGGTACCTACCTACCTACATTATGTACATATCTCCATACATACATACCTACTTACAAACAGTGATTAAGTTATTTCTGTGATAATAAGGAAAGGGCCAATATGTGGAAATAATTAATATTGATATTGCATTATGTTTTCATTTATAGGAAAAATTTACAATATTTCAATTAATTTTTTTAATTAACTTCCTTTTAAACCCCTTCTTGGCCTATACTTTACTTACAACGTGGGGAACGCAATGGACTGTTTTCCGTATTCTCACTTCATCTAACCTAACCTTACCTAGAGGCAGGTATAAGACTTTGACCCACGAAACGTTTGAACATCCAAGAAAATGGAACCGGAAGAGCATGGCTGTATGTGATAGGCTAGCAACGATTTCTTCTTGTTAAATTGTAGGTCCCTTCCATTCCTGTCGACAGGCGCACACACGAATGGTTGCGAGTTGTTAGTCACTAGGCCCTGGTTCTTCACGAGCCGTTGCGCCACCCAATTTATTTATTTATTTTTAGGTTATACGAACAAAAAATGTTAAACAAAGAATGGAGTTATCAAATTGGCTTTTGTTTTACTACAAATTTTAAATTTCAATTACAATTGTGCTAAAAAAAAACAACAACAAAAAATATTCCACATACGCCCCCTGCACTTTCAGTGAGAATCAATATAACTATTATTGCATTTTTTCTGTTTTCACTAAGTCAGTGCACCGGTAGCGATATGGTAATGATGGCGAAACCGCACAAATTCTAGGCATTTAAATCACAGAGATAATAATTTTCCCCAACATTACGGTGCCGCAATTCTGTCTGTCCGTCTGTCTGTCTGTCTATCTGTTTGTCTGTCTATCTGTCTGTCTAACTGTCTGTCTGTCTGTCTGTCTGTCTGTCTGTCTGTCTGTCTGTCTGTCTGTCTGTCTGTCTGTCTGTCTGTCTGTCTGTACATCAACCTGCAGCCTAAGCCACTGATGCGATTTTCTTCAAACTTTGAACTTAAGGTTTTTAGGTGTTTCTCTAGAGGGGAAATTGAAATTTGTTTAGTTCAAAATATAATGGTACCTGCCACAACTATTATGAAGAAAGTAATTTATCTCAAAAAAGGCTCTAATGATTTTGATAAAAAGAAATTAAGAATAACTATTAAGGGTATGGGCAATATTATGATAAAAAATTACTAATAACGGTTATTATTTACAGTACCTGTCATAGAACCGAATTTTTGGTTTTCAAATTTTAATGGCTATAGACCCCGCCCCCCATACAATTAGTATAATTTATTGATCCAATCAATTATTTATTAGGTCAACATAAACATACAAAAATATTTTACTATAAAAGTCAATCGTCCCGGGTGTTGCCCTAAAGAACTTCCCTTGACAATAGCGAAACCAGAGGGTTGAACACTATGTATGTATGTACATACATATGTATATAAAAATATATGGAATCATTGAACCATTCTGAAAATGTTAAGGACTGCAGAGGATACTTTTTAAGGACACTAGCAATCATTTGAACAAAGGTTTCTTTATAAATCTACACTTTGTTCATGACATTATATTCTTGGTACAAAATTGTTTTCTTTTCCTTGAATTTAAGCCCTATACGAAAATGTATTGAAACAAACATTTTAATCGAATTTATTATTTTTTATTTATATATATATATATATTTATGAGTGTATACAAATAATCGTTTTTTTTAACATGTTTATCATGTGTACATACTAATTTTCATCTCAATTTTGCTCCTAATTTTTTTTTTAAAGGAAATTAATTTAATATTATAATATTATCTCTTATTGTTAGTTTATTTTACGATTGTTTATAAATTTTTCATTGATCGTATTCTATCATTTTATAACTTTTTCAACAAATATAACTGCTTAACAAAAAAAAATCGTATTTTGTTTACATTTTTAAAGAATTATAGCAAAGTAGGTATTACTTTGTTTTGTGTTTTGTATCGCAGATGCTGATTTTATAAACTTATTAGGGAAAATATGTTTTAACAAATTCCAAACAAAATCATTTTTTGTAGTATGTATGGTTTGAATAAAAAAAAATACAATAAACACTTATGGAAATATTCAATGTGTACAAAAACAAATGTATATACAAACATTTTTGTTTGAATTTAATATTAACTGGAACCACCGACCGTACGAATCCACTATGGTAGTGTAAGATCTACTTAAATTGGTTTCAGTCATCCTCAGCCCCATTAATCGTAGAAAACTTATCTTTATTATTATATCCATAACGTAAATTCCACCAGTTTCCAAATAAGCCCACGACAGGCTGCTGGGGATAATCGCCACACAGGAGGAATTTTTGTGATTTTTACATTTCAACGAACGGTAAGGTTATCCCAAACCAATGCAAAATCAGAGCGAATCATTCGATGATGAAGGATACACAATGCTAAATAAAAACAAAGAAAAAAAACTGTATTCGTTTGGGATTCTTTATTTCGGTGAAACAAAATTTTTACGTTTCTTATAAAACTCTATGATACGATTGATTACGATCATAGGGCTTTACCGTGGTCATATTCAAAATATTCATATGAGTAATTTTAACTTCCTTCAAATTCGTGTTTCCTTAAGAATCCGTCAAGTACACTTTTGTTTTTAATTTTGATTTATTTCATTTTTGCTGATGAACTTAAATTCTTTGTCGAGTTATTTGTGCCCTAATTAACCCTTATTATTAAAGCGATTAATATTTTTTAGTACGCTAAAGGAAACATGCATAGACGAAGTAATACTCAACTCCTACTTTTAAGCAGGAAAGTTATTTTTGCCAAATTTTTGATTCATAAACTTTTTCATATACAAAGATTAAATTCAATAGAGTTTATATCCTTTTATGTTTTTTGAAAGGTAGTGAATATAATCAAAGTTTATCTTTATCGTATCTACGGAGATAATACTTCTAGATTTACCTTTAGTTTAGGTGAAAGGTTTGTGTCTCATAACATATCCCAATGATCTCTGAAGAATTACCTACAATTTGTACTAAACAAATATTCATCTTGAGAAACAATCCACTTGAATTGCACAGGTAAACCCTTTAAACCAACCTAAACCCCACTTAAAACACAAGAAAATATTATATTCCAATACAAAATTATTATTCCTTTGATCTAAGGATTTATTCTTTTTTAAAATCACATTTCAACAAGCAGCCTTTTTCCTTCTTAAGGAATCAAATTCACATTCAAGAATGGTTTGTTGAGGATGTTTGTCCCCATGTTAATTGAAAAAAAAGGCAGCCAAAATAAATGTACAAAAGCCATAATCGTCATCATTTAAATATAAGGAAACTGACGACTCTCTAACAATTACAACTGTAGTAAGGTTAAACAAAAAATAAAAAAGATGGAATAGCTAGTTATCGAGGGGATTATAAATCCTTTTTCTGTACACAAGACAGTGAGAATAATAAAATATAATGTATGTATGTAAATAATGTATTTTAATAATTTTGTTTTCTTCTTAATATAATCTTACTGCAAATATAAATGAACCATATAATTCTAAAAATTAAAAATAAGACTCTTTCTTGCATTTTTTTTTTTTATTTCATTCTATTTTTTTCTTTAAGTTTTCATTCCGATATAATTATTAATTATGCAAGCAACAAAAAAAAACATCTGCGTACAATAATAATTGTTTTTTAATGATTTTTTATAAATGTGTTTATTTTGAATAGTATTATACCATTAGGCAAAACAAAAATAATAATAGTAATAAAATGTATAATCGTAATGTTTACCAGCTCGATTGGACGGTTTTACCGCTGTTGCTGGAATACAGGAATGTTTGTCTTTGCCTCGTTTTGGACGAGAAAGTTTTGTGTCACAGGTTGATTGATTGCCATTTGTTGAGCCATTGCCGAAGTCATAAGCCCGCCTGGCACTTGCTGATTGCACATCATGTCTAGGGGAGGTGCAGCTGAGGAGACGGCTGTTGACACTGGTGGTTGGACATAACCTCCACTGCCATTCGCAATGGGATATTGACGCATTAGAAACGCTTGCTGAGGATGATGATATTGGCCGGGAACTTGTGCTGGCACTGATGGACTCGAGTGTGGCTGCCCGTTGGGGGGGAGTGTGTGTTGGAGATGTTGCTGCTGTGGTGGCTGCATCATTGGATGCTGCTGTCCCATCGTCTGTGGGGGTTGAGTGGGTAATGGCTGTTGGGAAAAATTCTGAGCTGTTAGCTGTTGTTGTTGTTGGTGTTGTTGATGCTGGGGTGGTGTGAAGGGTTGTTGCTGCATATTCGTTTGGGGATTGTTGTTGGCCATTTGCTGAGGAGATTGACCATTTTGTAGGGGGGAATTTAATCGACCATTTTGGAACTGCACCGGTATCATCTGTTGCGGAGATGATTGGTGCGCGTGTTGCATGTGAGGCCCGTAGAGCATTGGATTGACACCTGAAACTGCAGTGACTGGCGGCATATGTCCCGGAGCGCTCGTTGGGGCCTGTATCCCGGCTTGCTGGATTGAAGGCATGCTCATTGGGGGATACTGTTGGGGAAGGTTAAAATTCTGTTGCTGGGGCGGCATGTATGAAGGGTATGGACCGGGTCCAGGTGCAGGACCATACATATGTTGTTGATTGTATCCCATGGGGGGCATATTGTACCCTGAAGCTGGGAATGCCGCCGCTCGATCATCACGCATCAAGGTATGGTACAAATTAATGGCATCTACTAAATCACTCGACAGCTGCGTCAGCTGAGCGTGTTTCCGGTCAACACGCTCTAGTTCAGCATCAATCAGAGGACCCATTTGGTTAACCTCCTGTTCGAGACGCAGCATTTCATCGGTGTCCTCTGACGAATCCTCGGGATTAGCTTCATGAAGCAAATGTAACAAACGATCGATTTTCTGTTCGTCGATCTCAGCAACAAAGTTAGTTTCCTCAGTCTTTTGATCTTCACTCTTGGGGGTCGGTTCTTCTTCGAATTGCACCGTCTTTTTGGATTTCACATTAATATCAAGACGTTCGGGTTCAACACTCAAGTCGGCCGTTACAAAATTCGATGGGAAAAGTCCCTCGCCACGTTGATTATAACCCTTCCACCAATTGGGGTCGCTGTCATCCAGGACGTGAATTATTTCTCCAGCTACGAATGTAAGTTCGTTCTCTTCAGCCGCTTCGAAATCATACAGAGCCCGAACTTTACGTGGCTCAGGTTGAGATGCTGTAGATGCTCCCGATGTTATGCTGCCAATCGAACCCGATGAACCGGAGAATGAAGGATATAAAGATGGCTGTTGGTAAGAAATTGAAAAAATTATCATTATGAATTGATATCGGTGTGATTATCTTACGTATGTCGTTGGAGCAGCTGTCGTCTGTTTCTTGGGACTATTCTTTGCCTCTTTCAAAGAAAGTTCAATTGCCTTAGCAATATCTTCTTCCTCTTGTTGGCTGCTAACAACATTTGGATCTTTAAGTGCTGCAATCGTTGAAGCAGATTTCGGTGCTTTTTGTGCTGCGTCAGAAAAATCATAGCCTTCACTTTTCAACTTCGAATAGAGTGATGGTATAAGATTTAACTGTGGATCTGATTTGTAATCATTTTCTGCCCAATTTTTAACAAGTTGACGCATTTTCTAAGAAATAAAATCATAAAAAAATGAATGATTTTTACATTAAAATAGAATAACGCTCGAATATTTTACCAATGAAACTTGCGGCTGAGCCTTTGACAGCAATCGCCTGAATTCATTCTCAAATTCCCTCGAAGCAACTTCCAAATGGAAAGGCTTGCCACAATTACCGCTACAGGCATCTAAAAGGGTTACTGCTTGAATAACAACATGTGGATCAGGATGTCCAATGCGCTTCATTATTGCCTTTAAACATTCTTTGGCATTTCTTGGATTCGATGTAACTTTGTCGCATACATCTAAAATAAGGGTCCAATCTTCAGTTGTGTTTTTTTCACTGGTTGCTTTTTCTACAATGAAAAATGTTTTGTAGAGATTTTTATCTATTTTTATATATTTATTTTAATTTTGTATTTAAATAATTTTCAATTACCAAGAATTTGTCTGGCTTTTCAACCTATCTTAAATCAAAAGGAATTTTAGCTATGGTTCACACCCAACGAGTCTGTGAATGTCAAAGGTGGTCGAATTTAGCCAGTGGGCGATACTAGAATTTCAAATTCCTCAGTTACTTCTCAATTTAAAAGGATCCAATTTTTCGATACATCAACTATGTGAAATTTCACTGATGAGTTCATAATGTAAAGAAGGTTTTACTCAATATTAATTATATTGCCATTTGCAGATACAGTGTTGGACAGAGAATTAGCACATTATGCTTTTTTCAGTTAACATAGCCGTATACAAGTTGACAAAACCCTTTCTTAAAAACTTTTCACATTATTGCAATCTAGACTGCATCCCCTATTATCTCTGCAAATGTACCGTTATTTTCACATGTTTGTGTATTAATTCTATAAGAGAAGTGGCCACAGAATTAGCACATGCGGTTAAAATTGTGTTTATAGTGTAAAATAGCTGTATTTTTGGTCAGATTTTAAGAAAAAAGTATTCGACAATTCAAAGCAAGTTGTTCTAGAGGATTTTTTTGCAAAATATTTGAATATTTTTTGACTAGATGTGGTGGCAACAATCTTGTACACCTGAGTTTAAAAAAATCATCATCATGATAAAAAATAACGGTAAAACAGTTCACGAAATCGCAAATAATGTGGGACGACCAAGAAAATTAGTGTATAATGCCATCAAATTTTATGAAACTCATAATACGACCAACGCCATCCAAAGAAACCCGCCTCCAAAAAAAAAAACTTCTGCTGATGATCGTATAATCTGCTTATGCAAAGAAAAGTCCGTTTTTGACATCTGCTGAAATTCGGGATGAAGTGAATCAAGTCCATGGCATACCAGTAAGCAGCATAACAATCAAAAGAACACTCAATGACAAAGATTTGATAGGTTGTATAGCTCAGCACAAGTCCCTGGTTTCAAAAAAATATTACAGCCAGGCTTAATTTCGCTACAGTTTACGAATCATTAAAAATAAATAAGTTATTTTAATAGCTTAAACAGATAGAGCTCAAAAAAAGTATGCCATCTGATTTGTTTAATAAGTATGAATTTATGAAAAAAAATTCAAAAATCGTTAGAGCGGTTTTTTTTAATTATTTTTTTATATATAAAAATTCTTGAACATTTTCTAAAAAAAAATTTGGTATGCCAACATTTAGTATTTAATAAAATAATATTTTTGACAAAATCAAAAAATAAATTCATTAGCCCGTTTTCAAGATATTGAATTTTCAAAAAAAAAATTCAATATTTTTTTAAAAATCCAAAAATTATTTTTCGAAAATTTTTATATGCAAAATTGTTAAAATTGTAAGCGACCTTTTGTATAAAAATTTGAAAACCAAAAAATCGGTTGTATGACAGGTACCGTTAATAACATTTATAAAAAAAAAAATTTCTACCAAAATATTTACTTTAGTACCTTGTTTTTTTTTATATTGGCTGTATGACAGGTACCGTTAGTTGCTAAAAAAAAATTTCAATTTCCCCTCTAGGGAATCACATAAGAACCTTAAGTACAAAGTTTGATGAAAATCGCTTCAGCCGTTTAGGCTGCATGTCGAGGTACAGACAGACGGACAGACAGATGGACAGACAGAATTGCGAGACCCACTTTTTTCGCGTTCTCTATCATCGTAATGTTAGGGAAAATTATCGTATAGACAAAAACGTATAGATTTTTTTAATGGTGCATTTTTCTTGGAAATTCTAAATTGAGTAAAACCAATGCCTTCATTAACTTGTTTATTCAGCTTTAATGAATTTTGATTGGTTCTTATACGATTTTATTTCGCTTAAATGTCTGACTTTGAATGAAAAAAAATGTTATCAATAAACACCAAAAGCTCCCCAGATATTTTTTTATGTGATTGATAGCAAAATTAGCTTTTGTACTCAGTGGTGCATTGAAAATACATTTTTTTCAAAAAATGTTTAATTTAAGAGCTGGTCGCCTAGACATGAACCAAAGAAATGTATGTTATATTGTAAAACACCTTTAATGTCACTAGTTGAATACACTTTACTGTTCTTAAGCTTTTTAATGCTCAGAATTTAAATTCAACCTTAGGGGATGATTTTCAATTTTTTAATACTACAGTCGACGTCGCATATAACTACCGCCAATGAAACTGCCAAATAATTTTAAAGAAAAAGAAATACCTAGTCAAGTGCTTTTAAATTTTAGGAACAGAATAGTAAGAACCTGTATCTAGATTTATTTGCGAAGAAAGGAATTTTCGAATACGTCCAAGTTTGAATACGAAGTTACTAAATTGTTGTAAACATTTTTATTCATGACATCTTTTGTCTGAAATTCGACATTATATGCAAAAAGTCGTTACAGACGACAGATCGACACCATTACGTTAAAAGCAACTAGTAGTTATTAAGCCATTTTGTTATAAGTGACGTAGTATATATACAAATTGACTATCTTAAAGTATTTTTTGACAGTCTCCATTTAGAGTAACACACAGAAAATTCGAACAAATTTTAGAGTTTGGACTAAAGTAATGACATCTTCAGGAGAACAAATTTATGTTTGTATTAATTTTTACAAAGGGCGCCAGACCACGTTGTTTAACCCTGCTTTAAGGCTCATACAAATTCAAAATATGTCTTTATTCATTTAACATATCTATAAGGGTGGGTAAAATTGAAAGAAGTTGCTCTTAGACCGAGAGCCCACAGCAATTTTTGGATGTGAACGATAGCAAAAATACCTTTTGTTTTAAGATAGATAGATACTATTCATATGCAAATATAAAAGTCTGGCATGTCGGGGCCTTTGGATGCAATACTGCATTTAAAATGCAGTGCATTGAAAATGCAGCGTAGGAACTTCAAAATCGTATTTAATAAAAGAACTGAGTGCCCTAGACATGGCTATGGAGTCCTTAAGAAAGAAATGGCTGCAAGACGCACTCAAAGTTTTAATCTTTGTGTGCGTCTTGCAGAAATTGGACCCACAGAAAAATCAAAGAAAAAATTGAACTAACATATTTTAATTTTTTTTTTTTTTTTCAAAATTGTATTGATTTAGCTTATTTCCGATTCTCTTATTCATTTTTGATAGAATGAAAAAAACAGATCCTTTTACTTTCTACTTTTTGAGAAATTCAAAAATTATAAAAAGTAAACAAAAAACCAGCCAAAAGATCCTTCTACTCCTTGTAATAAGTGCCCTATATTGCAATTAAAAGACATTAGGTCTTACAGGCATATAATTAACATAATTATCTATATACATACAAATTGCCCCAATATTGTTCAATACCAATTCTGATTTATAGTCTTTTCAATCCAAAATATTGAACCTACAAATAACAATATCAATTTATCAAACAAATCCCCCAAACCATATATATGTATCTTCAATCTTAAAACTATTATTGGTGTACTTTGGATCCGTTAAAGAATTAGATTGGTAAGACAATATGCTTCAGGTGTTGGGAGAATGCAGTTTATACCAGCCACAGTGCACCAAGAAAAGTTTTAAGAATGAGGCTAACAAAGAATAAAGGTACCATGGTTTTAGGGATTTTTTTGATAAATTAATATTGTTGTTTGTAGGTTCAATATTTTGGATAGAAAACACTATGGAGCAGAATTGATAAGGAAAAATATTGAGGGAGGTGTGTGCTTACATTTGCAAAAGGAAAAATGCATTTAAACAAAATGTGCCTTGAAGATCATAAAACAAGTCTTATCTCTTATGTCATGCCCCTCCCAATATTGAGACCTTAATTTTTCAGAATAGTTATGGGGTTAATAAGTCTCTGGATGCCGAATATTCGAAAAATAAAGATTTGTTGACCAAAATACAAAAAGCTTGGTAAGTTGGTAAGTAACTTATAAGGCCAATCCTAAAAAAAAAAAGGATTGTGTGGAATGGTACAAAGGGCTTATCCATGAAATAGTAAGATTCTGCTAAGAATTTAGCAAACAAATTATCAATTTCCTAGTCTCTTTTAAGTGGACTTAATTGTCTCCTTACCTAAGCGCTTCGCTTTATTTTACAAATAATAAAATCGCCCTTATTTTGAAGGCAATTCCTCTTATGGAATCGTATAGCTATCAATCCGAGGACTAGCTACAGCGCTGCATGAAGGGCTTATTCCAGAAGGAACAGCAAACTATATCGCTGAGCTAGCTGGCATAAAAATAGCTATAAAACTTGCCAACCTATCTCGTAAGAAAACACTTATTAGTACTGATACCCTGAGTATACTCCACGGGCTAAAGAGCGCTAACAACAAATGTCCATCGTTAGAGTCCATCCGAAGCCAAATATATTCCAACAAAAATATATGGCTTTCCTGGGTGCCGGGCCATACTGGAATTCCCGGAAATGATTCGGTCGATGAAGCCGCAAAACAAGCCTGAAGATTTTCTTTAATAGTAGAAAATCCAAATTTATATCAGTTTGCACAGAGAACTCAAGAAAACACGATCCGCTATAGCAAGGAAGTTTCTGCTTCCTGCGAAGTCACCACATAACAAACAAACATATCAAATACAACCACCAATTCACGAGAGATGAATGCATAAAACTTTTCCGCATCCGAGTCGGTAAAGTCCTCTTAAACAACAGACACTACTTTGACGGCGAAACACAACAAATATGCGCTGACTGTGAAACCAACCTTATAGTGCAGCACATACTAACTGTAACTGAAAGCCCAAGATCCTCTCTAATAGAGCGAAATGAAGAAACATTGAAACTTTCAGAATTCATCAACCCTTCAATTATTCGAATCCATAAATAACATCAAACTAGCTACCACCCCCATCATAAATTCAATGATATATAGTCCAAATTCATTTACATCATGCAACATAAAAACCTTTAAATATAATATTTTTCACTATGCAAAATGATTCTAAACTTTACAATAATCAAACTATATATCAAACGCAAATTTAATTCTAAAGACAGTTTTATATGGCTTGCAGTCCACATGCCTTTAATCAAGAAATAATGTAAATTAATTTTATATATTTCTCTACAATAAATAAATAAATAATATTTCTATACTTGAGTTTTCTTATAAAAGGAGAATGGGCATTTTGGTCTACCTATTACCCACAAATGAGATATATATGGTTGGGAAGCTTAGCCCTAGTACATCAGTTTTTTGTACGGACATAAAGCTGTAAACCATGGAGTTTGCAATTAAAGCACAAATTAATTGCAATAATGTTCCATTGTAATTACAGTATTGGTCACTTTAGATGAAATGAATAAACCCCGAAATAAAGGAACTTTAATACCAATGATCAATAATAGCGAATATCATAGTTGGCGAATAATTCGCTTACCGGTATGAAAATTCTACTTTTTTTACTCGATTTAGCGAGTGCCCCTGATTGGGATACACAACGTTGGAAAGCTTAGTTCAAGAGCATCATTTTTGAATATAGACACATAACTGTATGGGGTTTAGGCAGTATAAAACAATATGTCTGTTTGTTTGTTTGAATTAGAAAAGTCTTTTTCTTATTTTTTTGGTAGCTTATTTTAGCCAATTCCCGTTGTTTAGGACTCAAAAAATACTCGTACGTTGGTACACTCCATAGTTACTAATTATTTTCATAGGTCTCGTTTTTGGGCACTAGGTAGACCAGGTCCCATATATTTTTTCCCATTCTCCTTTAAATTATGTCGTTTTGGATTGGATTTTGGAACAGTACTACTCCTTTTTGATTCCAAAACGAATTGTTGACTGTTTTACGAAGCCTAATATGCGAAGTATTATGTCTGTGTGCATAAATTGTCTGATATTTATGTATATTTTGTCCGTTTATTGGAATTAAATTAATTTGAGTTTAAAATGTACTTATATGTGTGTGTGGGTCTACTTTATATAATCCGGGACAGAAAAATACTTCGAAAATATTACTCGGAACAGCCAATCGAGTAACTCCAAACCTCCAATTGAAAAAGGCATTAGTTGTAAAACTGATGTATAGATAATTATATCGTCGACACTCTAGTGATCTCTGTTGGTTTTAGCTAGCGTATAGTCTTTTCGTAAGGGTGTTATTTTATTCTTGGAAATGTATTAAAAAATAATTTTTTGATAAAGTATACAATTCTCTTATCAGTTTCCCTTTGTTTAGAAAAAAACTTTCAACTATTTTTAAGTTGACAATAGGGGTATTCATGCAAGCGCAGAAAACCCATAGAGAGCTTAAAAACGATAGAATATTCTATCAGTAGAAATGAACTGTCAAAATTTGTATGAGAAACATTTTCTGCAAAATATAGAATTTTATCTCACAAATTTGAAGCGAAAAGCGTAGAAAAAAACCCTTAGAAACTTTGTGACGTAGAGGGAAGGAAGTAACGAAAGCAGGAATGAAAATTTCAAGACTTTTTCTGGTTGAACTTTGACGTTTCTGATTTTGTAACCACAATGCTCTTCGATGTTAGCAAAAAACGATTTGAACAAAAATTATTGAATTGAAAAATTGTTTTTCGTAATTGGATACACCTAATATACGGTTGTATTTGAGAAATAAGTTATTAAAAAATATTTTTATCTATTACTTCTGATTATTTTCTTACAAAACAACCCCAAATTTTATGAACGTCAAAATAACGAATGGAAGTACGTACGTATTTTCGCGAACCATGTAATCATGAACGTTCGTGCCTGTCAAAAAGACGAAACGAACGAAAAAACGAACCGTATAATCAGGTTCTTAGCTGTTTGTTTCTATCGTTTACGCGAAAATTTCTAATGGGGTGTTCATGTAACCTTTTGCGTAAAATTATATTTTTCTACAAAGCAAAAAAATATCTCGTTACATGAATACCCTTAATATTTTTTTCTAATAAACTTTATCTCAAAATTAAATTAAAAAAATAGATTCCAGCTTTGAAAAAAAAATATGGCTGTATTTAACTCTTAACCGTTATTTTTTATTTACTTTTAAGTATTTTTTTTTTTTTTAGAAAATTGCATATCTCGCCGAGATGTGAAAAATATATGCCGCGGTACACGGTATTTTTATTTTCAAGATGTTTAAGCTTTTTTAAACATTTTATAAGAAATGCTTTGTACCTATCTAAATTATTAAAAGTTAAATGGGAAAGGAGGAAATACAAATCTGAACACATTTTGTGGAATGGTTTTTCCAAAAAATCATTTCCAAAAGTATTGGTTTATAAATTTGAAACATGCTGCATATCGTCGAACCTAAAAAAAAAAAACAGCAAAGCCTTTTTAAGTTAGACATTTTTTTTGTAGAAAAGAAATTATTGGCTGAAAAATACACGGTTTTGGTTCAGTATTTAGAACTTGACCAACATGTATTTTCTTTTGATATGAATTCAAACATTTTCTTAAACCTAAAGCAGAACCGTTGATTTTGAATTTTATGCCGAATCCGAACGGCTGACGAGAAGCACTTATTCATGACAAGTGATAATCTAGGAGGATTTTTCAATTCCTCGCAAGTGGCAGTAGCCCTGAAAAAAACTTTTTTTAGTTTTTAGGTGGACGAAGCTTTGTTGAACCTTGATAAGAAACCAGCCAATGTTTGTTATTTCAACAAAACAAAGAGGATTGACCTTGGATGATGCTGTCCATATTAAAGTGTTATCGATACTAAAATTATAAATTTAGATTACGATGTGGAAACTGATAGCATTGCCCTTTAGGCCGTTTAACTGACTCTGTTTTGATAAAGTGAGTCATGCGGCTAACTACTCGCTGACAAAATAAATACACAATGCGTAGTCAGTTCCTCTGAGAGCAATCATTGTTTTTTTTTCAAATTTAATTAAGTCATCATTTAAATACCGAACGAGTAAAAAAATGAATGCCAACTAAAAAATTAAAATGAAAATCGATAAACATTAATTCTTTTTTCCGACCGCTGCTGCCACTTTGCTGCACTTGCTGTTTAGCTGCTGCTGCTAATTGGAAAAAAACAACGACCCACTCGGAGACCTCTTTTAATTAATGGAGGTGATCCAACCCCCCCAAGATAATTTATAATCTAGCTACAGCTGGTTGCCTTTCTTTTGTCGTCTGGCTATGGAAAATTATAAATTTCTTTCCCCACTAGCTAGCACTTTTCTCATTTCAAAATTTTTCTTTGTGAAACGAGAAAAAAAAAATACTCACCAATGTCAGCATCGAACGGTGTCGACTGTCCGAAGATGCCCATTTTCTTGATGTTATTCCTATGACTTTCGTTTAATTTTTTATCAATTTTATATCTAAATTGAATTTTTAAAGATTTTTTAAGAAATTTAATTAGTATTTCGTTTGTTTTTCTCGTAATTTGGTATTTTTTTATGTAGGACGAAAACTTTTACGACAAGACAAATACTTTGAGAAAAGATAAATTACAACAAAAAAATATGAGTAAAGTGACTAATGAAAACGAAACGAAATCGAGCTGTCATCGGAGAAAAAAATTGCAGCTGCAAGAAGTTGCAGTTGTCAGCTGGAATGAAACCAACGGAATTCTGTATTTGACCTGAGGCCTGCTTGCACTAATTTTATATATATTTTATTTAGGTTCGGAGGTACTCCTTTTTGACTCCACTTACTCCAAAATAATTCGATTGGCTGCTCCGAGTAATGTTTTCGGAGTTATTTTCTGTTCCGGATTTTATAAAGGAGTAGACCTAGAACACACATATACATATAAACTCTTTCATCAGATAACTTGTCAAATTAATTTTACTCGACTGAAAATGCAAAATAAAAGTGAGGGGTAGGGATCAAATCGTTTGTACCCGAAAACTCGAACGATTTTTCCAGTCTGTTTATGTTCTCTTTCGCCCTCTTTCCAGTTTTTTGTGTGTGTTCGGTGTCAGTGTGCCATTGGGTTGATGGTGTGAGTGAATATCAATGCAAAATGAAGAGCGCATAAATAAAAAAATGAAGAAGACAAAGAAAAAATCTCATGGAAAAAATCGTTCTGTGTGTACATTTCACACGATTTCTGGAAAAATCTTCGTGGAAATATCGGGCAATGTAGATCGGGACTTACTGACACACACATAATTTTTCGCAAATTAGTTTTGGAAAAACAGAAAATAATTCGATTGGAATCAAAAAGGAGCAGTACTGTTCCAAAATCCAATCGAAAACGACATAACACTACGTTTTCATTGGAGCCGAAATGAGGTAATTTCGAAATTAGCTCATTTGGAACGTCATTTCCTATACAAATTTGACGTTCCAAGTGAGCTAATTTCGAAATTACCTCATTTCGGCTCCAATGAAAACGTAGTATAAGGTATTATCACGCGCAGCTTGTCAAATTTCAATATGGCTGCTTTAAGTGTAGGTTTTTGTGTCAAAATGAAAAATGACAATAGTGACAACTAAAAGGTAAACAAAAAAAAAACAAATTCGTGAAAATTAGTTTTGTGTTCTATTTTTAAAACAGGATGGCGCGAAAACTGTCCAACGTTTTTTTATGATTTTACACTTAATTTAAAGTTCAAAGTTCAAGCTTTAAAACGAGCCTATTAACAATTAATTATGGATATTGTATCCACCGCAGTTGTTGTTTTCATAAGGCCAAACGGAGTGATTCCATTTTTTGTTCGGAAGTTTAGTAATACATTTTATTTAGTTTTTCTTTTTTTTTCAATTATATTTTTATTTTATCTTACATACACACTTTTTTAAATACTTTTGTTGTTATTTTTATGGACAAATTAGTTAATGCAAACTTTTGCAGAATTGAAAAGAAATTTAAATTAATGAACACACACACACACGAGACAGAATGACAGAACACAAAACCGCACTGAAATCAGCCATTTTTCTTGCATTATGACACATGCGCAGAACTGAACAAAAATGAAAACGCTTATGATATTACCTGTAATATATATATCTTGGTCCCAATCTACATTAAACATTGATAAATTGATTTTTCCAGTTCTGAATAGAAAAATCAGCCGAAACTGGAAGGAATATTTCGGCTGTACCTCTCAATCGCACACGATTACAACAACACAACATTTTTGTCGGCAAGACAAAATTCCGTCAATGTATAGATCGGGACCTATCAACGCCAAATCAATAGCCCCTTTTCAGAAGAAAATCGATTGTATCTCAAATGAAGGATTTAGCGTTTTTTATTCGCTCATCCTCATTAGGTCCCCTTTCGGTTGTTAAGTCCGGGTTTGTATTCACCGATTTTTCCAGTGCAAAATGGAAAAATCATACAAAAATGGAAGGAAGATGTCACCTTCTCACACAATTAAAACAACAACAACAAAATTGTCAATGTCCAATTGAAATTTTTTACACGGACAAACAAGTTTCTGGAGATTTTTTGACGTTCTCCTTTAACTGCGTTAAATCTTTGACGGTGTTCACATTCTTCCGACTATTTTTTACTTCTCTGAAATTTATCTCACTCCCACTTCAAAGTTAGAAAGAGAGAATTGTAAATTTAAAAAAAAATTAAAAGTATGTGAAATTTTTTGACGTTCTCTTTTGTAAACTCGGAGGATTAAGTCCAATGTGAAACAAAATTTGACAGAGATTTTTGTTTGTTTCTTTAGCCGTGTTTTTTTGCAGGTTCAGATAGAGTTTGACAAAAAAAACAACATCTGGACCCATATGTTCTGTAAATCAGGCGATAACTTTTCGCATCGTTAAAAAATGAAACGAATCATTCCTCACTTATCCCTTCTGGAAAGTCCCGATCTACATTGCCCAATTTCTCCACGAAGATTTTTCCAGAAATCGTGTGAAATGTACACACGGAACGATGTTTTCCATAAGATTTTTTCCTTTTCTTCTTCCTTGTTTTATTGCTGTGCTCTTCATTTTTCATTGATATTCACTCACACCATCAAACGAACGGCACACTGACACCGAACATACACATCAAACTAGAAAGGAGAAGAGAGAGAACATAAACAGACTGGAAAAATCGTTCGAGTTTTCGGGTACAAACGATTTGATCCCTACCCCTCACTTTTCACTCTCTTCACCTTCGAAAAAAGATCGGCACTGGAAAAATCGTTCAATGTAGACCGGGAATCGAGTTTCAGTACTCAATGCGATAAGTTCAACTTGGGTTTTTTTTTTTGACTGGAATTCCCATTGGAAGGCGATAAGCCAATGTCATTTTGACGTTTCAAAATTAAAAACCAAAACAACCAAAAGTAATTTATTTTTTTTTTCTTTCCGCGGAGAAAAATACAATTTCTATGCAAAGAATCACCCTTAACTTAATTCAAAATAATAAAAAAAAACTCTAACTAGATTCCAAAAGAATTATATAAACATTCAAGCGTACAAAATCGCAAACAAAAGAAAAACTTTTGCAAAATTTATCTCTCAAATTTTAGTCTTCACTTATGATGTGACGTTTAAAATGCTAAACTTATCGACCTTCAGAGATACAGAAACCCATTTATTCGCATATTCCGTTTTTTCCAGTCTATAAAATTATCGCCTGTAAAAGTTACAGTTTCATTTCAATTCTCACCGCTTCGGAAGTTACAGAAAATGGGTCCTGAACTAATACTCACCAGACACTAGAGAGATTTAGCAAGATTATCACAAATCTCCTTGAAATCTACAAGCTTAACCATACAAAATTTAATCTCGTCAAATGAAGATTTCAAATAAAACTCATTCAAATCTACTTGGAAACATTAGTTTGTCAAATCAAACAAACATTCGCATGTCAAAATTTATTTACATGGTGATATATGAGAGTGCCCACACCAACGCGGTGGAGAAACATATGAAATAATTTTGACTGACGAATGTTTCTTCGCCGCAACCAATGCGGAACATTCGTTGCGGCGAAAAAACATTCGCATGTCAAAATTTATTTACATGGTGATATATGAGAGTGCCCACACCAACGCGGCGGAGAAATATATGAAATAATTTTGAGTGACGAATGTTTTTTCGCCGCAACGAATGTTTCGCATTGGTTTGGGAGAGCCTTAATTGTGGAACCGACCTATGTTCGTTTATTGACAGATGGAAATGTAAACAAAAACTATCCATCTCACTTCAACTTCATATCATAAGAATGAAACACCATTTGAATTTTTTGCCATAGTCCTCTTTTTGTGCAGTGGAAACACCAAACAAATCTCATTACCTAAATCTCGGTTTAGTGGTTGGTGGAAAAGTAGTATAAGGAATTTACATGTAAAATACAAAAACAACTGAAGTCCATATGAACTTAGCTTAGTCTGATTTGTGATTTAAAATTGCGTTTTTTCACATTTTTTTGTTATTTAATGATCGGAATAATTTTCTATACGAGATTTCTTTTTATTTGAATGTATTTTGTTTCTATTTTGCATGCTTTTCCAAAAGCTGAAAGGTAGTGATGGGGATATCTGAGAGCCTTAAAGGCTCTCCCAAACCAATGCGGAACATTAGGTGCGGCGAAGAAAAATTCGCCGTTGGTGTGGGCACTCTCATATATTATCCTGTAAATAAATTTTGAAATGCGAATATTTCTCCGCCACATTGGTGTGGGCACTCTTATTTATCACAATGTAAATTCATTTTGGGTTGCGAATGTTTCTTCGCCGCACCGAATGTTTCGCATTGGTTTGCGAGAGCCTTTAAATCGTTGACCGCGGAGATTTTTTTCCCTCCCATTACTTCCTGCCCTTCTCGTCTACAAACTCCCAGTTGCTGGGAACTCAGTTTCCATGTCAGAAAGGGGATTTACTTCCGCCACCATCGCGTTATTTCCTTGCCGGTGCGGGTGCGGTCAAACGACTGACCGCGTTTGAATTTGCCGTGAAGATGAAAGATGAAATCGCATCGCTTAAAAGCAGCCATAGTGGAATTCCATACATCATCAGTACATATATTATTCATTCCCATTTCATTTCAATTCATCTTATCGTTATCGATTTCTTTTTTTGCAAACTTTCTCCAAGAGCCCTTTAATGACATTTTAAACGTCACTTTTCACTTTTTCTGTAGATAGAAAAGAAAAACACAAGAAAGAAAATACAATTTTTTTGTATGTGGTATGAAAATGTCCACCAACTAATCAATGTTTTCATTAATTTCTTATAAATTTTCACTCGAATTTAATTGAATAAAAATCAAAATTCATTTGATAAGTAATAACAATGACATTCGTGCGTGATCCGTGCGGTATTGTTTGTTTATTAGTAACGTATTTGGCTGTTTTTTACGCCGATTATGTTGTCATGCGATGGATTATCCTCCAAACAATGCAAACAAGGTACATATTATACACGTCTATAATTAATTTTCACTTTGCAATTAATAAATAAATAATGATGATCCTACAGTATTTGGGCGCCACTGCATGTTGTGCTATTTAACACAGTGGTCTTCCTGCTGGGCATGTCCCATCTAAAGGCGGTGCTCTCCGATCCAGGCACTGTACCACTCCCATTGAATCGGTTGGACTTCTCCGATTTGCATGCTAATCAAAAAAATGGCACCAGCCACGATCATGGGGAATGGACTGTGTGCACGCGATGCGAAACATATCGTCCTCCTAGGGCACACCATTGTCGCATCTGTAAACGATGCATCCGACGAATGGATCACCATTGCCCGTGGATCAACAATTGTGTTGGCGAGCGAAATCAGAAGTTCTTCTTGCAGTTTCTAGTCTACGTAGGTATATTGTCGCTCTATTCTGTTGGTCTAGTGCTGGGATCGTGGATTTATCCATGCGAGGAATGTAATGCCAATATTGTGGAATCACAAACAAGGATGTAAGTATATCATCACCCGCAAGAACTCTTAAGTAAGGTATATTACTAGTAGTTGTCTTAAATATTTTATGTAATAGTTGAAGGAATACAACAACTGATAGTCATACGACACTATTTTACATAATTATTGACAATTACAATTTCAAAATGTGGGGATGTTTTTTTTTTATTTATCTAATTTAGCTAATTCAATTATTTGCTCAAGTTAAACTGCTTGTAAACTATTTAAAGAAGCAAGGCCAACAAAACCGTGAAAATTGCCTTGAAAAGGTATGGATATAACCGATGAAATCAATATCTCGAGAACGACTTATCATACAAAAAATTGATGAGACATTTCTGATAGGATTATTTTCCTTCTTTTTTTATAGAACTTATATTTTCGGAAATAAATCCCCTAATTTTTTTTTTTTCAATTTTTGCCTGAAAGAAAGACATTAACCCAACCTATGTGTATGTTCCATAAAATGTTACCGGTATATTTGTTTAGGAAAAACCTATGCCAATCGACTTTCTATAAGATTAGTCTTTTAAAACATTTTAAGTTATTTATTTTCGAGTGGCGCTATATCCCGGTCTCGACCAGGGCCTCAACCAAAAAGCCTTTTCCAGCCAGCTCTGTCTCCAGTTCCACACGCCAAGTTAGTTGAAGTCCTCTTCAGCTTGCCTGCTGCACCAGTTTTGCGCTTAATGGATAATAGTACTTGTAGAATTACGACTAATTGCGGAGCAGCTTATGCTAGAAGTGATTGCACCCCCACACGATATCTTTTATAATCCGGTTCTAATTGGCTCTGTTGATTAATGGTGGATCGTTGCTCAAAAAAACATCAGCAAGGGTATCATCTTCCGAACACTTTCGTTACTCGTTGATGTGTTTACCCGATCTGTGGCTGATGCAGCCATCAGCCAGTTTTGTGATTGTAATTCAAGCTTTTGTTTATGCTGTTCAAAAACTACATCCAATGCCTCTTCATCTAATATATGGCGTGTTGCGCCAATTAAGTGGCCGTCGTTCGAGGATAGACTCATAGATTCGAGCCAGAGCATTGGTGTCCATCCGCTCTGCGCGACCCACCTACCTCAATCGTTTTTACTTTTGTGACTAGGTCGATATCGCATTCTGGTCCGTAAAACTCGTAAAGTTCGTTGTTGTATTCTTCTCTATTCCCCGTCTATGCATAAGGGACCGAAGATCTCCCCAAGAATTTTTCTCTCAAATTTCCCTAAAGAAACTTGCGCATCCGCCGCAAGGTCTGCACTACATACAGCAAGACCCGGATGATGAGTGTCTTATACAGGGTCACTTTGTTTACTCGAAAGATACTCGAGAGAGGGCTTTGTTACTCAATTGCATTCTTAGTCCAAGGAAGCAGCGATTGGGTTATCCTTCGTTTGATCTTATCGCTGGTATTGTTGTCTGATTGCGGAGCCAAGGTAGACAAAGTCATTAACTACCTCAAAGTTATATCTGTCTATGTTAACGGTCTGTCCAAGACTTTGGTGTTGAGTGTCGCTTTGTTCTTCCAATTAGGTCAATATCCTCGATGTATTCAAGTAATTCGAATGACTTTTTAAAGATTGTGGCTCTAGTGTTGGCGGGAGAGTCTTGCTAAATTCTTTCAAGTATGAAAGTTCTGAAACCACACAGATATGCTCCTATCAGGTTGTTGACAACACAACACGACAGAGAAGATCTTATATATAACAGAATTTAAAAAAAAAATCTCGAAAATAACTTAACTTGGTTTCCGATTTTTTGTCGAGATTACAAATTATTTTTTCATGATCATAATTTTAGTTTGAAATGTTTTAACGTTGTGAATTTTTCAACTCAAGATAAACCAAAATTGAGATTTGTTTATCATACTAGATATCGCCATAATCTCATTACAGGCACATAGCGAATTGATAAGTTTGTTTTTTACCTACAATACGTAATATTCATATTTTTTGTTTTTTGTTGTATCTGGAATAAAGTACACTAAAACAAAAATCAAAAGTGTTAGCAAAGTTTAAACTACAAATAACTTATGTGCATAACTTATTTTTCAAATAACCATACAATTTTCCACAGGCTACACAGCGTAATATTACTCTTAGAATCAGCACTCTTTGGTTTATTTGTTCTTGCAATTATGGTCGATCAAATGCATGCGATACTCTACGATGAGACTGCTGTAGAAGCTGTTCAACAAAAAGGCTCATATCGACCGAATCGTCGCAAGCTAAATCTGTTAGCTGATGTATTTGGACGAGGCCATCCAGCTTGTTGGCTTATGCCATGTACGAACTTTAATTCTAGAAAATATGATGCTCCATTATTGAGTCATGATGTGTAAGGAAATAAAAAGAAGAACCACTCATAATTTTATATTAACACTGATCTGAACTGATTTACCAAAACAACAACTGGATAATTTCAAGTTTATAATCAAATTTGTTGTTTTCAGGAAGTTTTTTCTAGGTGCAAATTTTTGTAATTTATTTTCTACACCTACGTTTATATTCATAAATAATTCTTATATAGTAATAATAATAATTGTTAATTATTATATTTTATTTAATAGAAATATGTATGTATGTATGTATGAATAAGAGAAAAAAAAGTCTTTTAAAATGGTGTTTGGCTTTTTTTGTCAGGGTAGTCTTTATTTTTGTTTTAAGTTGACTAAAGGAGATTATATTTTAATATTTTGTTTTATATAATAATAATCTTCTGCATTTCTATTCCATTATTTTATAGTTTTTGTGTATTATTTTTCCTATTTGTTTTTGTAAATAACCACCATTTATATAAATGTATATTTTTGATTATTTCACAAATTGTACAATTATAGATAACATTTAAGAACACAGAGATTAGAAGAAAACACGTATTTTTTTTATAAATTTTTAGTAAAGGTTATATTTTAAATTTAAATTGGACCCGTTTGCTGATAAGAAACATAAATAATATTTCAAGTCAACTTTTATGTGCAAATTTTTACTCCTCTCAAACTGTGGCATAAGTTCTTTGTTGAACACATTTTTTAAAGTTTTTCTATTAGCAAATGGGCCTTATCCAGTGAGATTTGAATTGCAAAGAGATTGTTTTTTGCAGGCTTCATTACAACATTACATATTTTGCGTGATTTGACGCATCGAACAAATTTTCTGAAATTATGGTTTGATATTGTGACCTATTTTATTTGGGTCAATAGAAGTATTCCGGTTTTAAATAATATTTTTATTTAGAAACGATTTAGCAGTCATATAAGCAAACAATTAATTTAAATGGAGAATGTGCATTTTGGTATATCTATTGCCCACGAATGAGATATATATCGTTGGAAAGCTAAGCTCTAGTACATCATTTTTGTATGGACACAAACCTGTTAACCATGGAGCTTAGGAATGTATATGGCAACAAAGATTGCATTTAGAGCAAACATTAATTGCATTAGTGTTCATTGAAATGACAGTATTATAGTATGGCCAATATTAGCGAATAACATCATGGTTGGCGAATAATTCGCTTAACAGCATAAAAATTCTTCTTTTTTTTTGTTCAATTTAGTGAGTTTAATGAATGGGAATAATTGTGCGTTAGTGCCCACACTTGAGATACACAACGTTGGAAAGCTTAGTTCAAGAGCGTCATTTTTTAATATGGACACAGAACTGTAAACCATGGGGTTAAGACAGTATATTACAAAATATAAATCAATTCGTCTATGTTTATTCGAATTTGTTTTTCTTACCTTTTTTGGTCGCTTATTTAAGCCAACTCCCATTGTTTAGGACAACAAAATACTCGTCCGTTGGTACACTCCATAGGACTTCATCATTTTCATAGGTCTCATTTATGAGCACTAGGTAGACCAGGTCCCATATATTTTTGCACATTCTCCTTTAATAAAATACAACTCATTTTAAGATATCCAACAAAAATCATTTTTTTATTTAATTCGTTTTAAATTTAATTCACAATTTAATAGAAAATATAGCTATTTGCAAAAAGCAACGTTTATTGTGAAATTTTTAATTTTTATTTAGCACGTATGCATATACATGTCGGTTCTCTTACTCGAAACCACTATTAGCCAGTGATACTTTATTCTTTGATTACTATTTTAATCGATTCTAGATGGTTGCAAAAGTGAGATATTCATCCCTATTGCGATTGTCAATTACTGATTGATAGTTGATAAATATTAAAATTTTGCATTTTAGAAGGCAATTTATTCAAAACCTTATCAACGATTATCCGATTTTTGCCAGTTTTCTTATAAATAAAGACGGCCTACATCATTCTCAGTAACCAAAACTTTTAGCGGTTGGCTTGTTGAATATCAAATTTCAGTATTTATCAACTATCAATCCATGATTGAAAACAGCAATAGGGGTGATTGAATATTTTTCCCATCAATCCATCATCAAATCTCGAAATTCTTTATCGACCTATTGAAAATAAAAATATCTCAGATTTTGTGTACTTTTCGCTATTGAAGTTGATGTATTAATTTCATTTATTTAACGCAATTTTAATACGAGCAGGTTCAATAATAATTAATCATCTTAATAAAGGCGTGCTGAACGAACAAAACCTCAGTGGTATTCATGTAAAAATAAGTGCTTTCATATTATTTGTGAAAACAGAAGTTATCATTATGTCTAGTAAATTAGAAAAGCAAATTGTTAAAATTTTAATTTTTTAAAGCCTCTGAATTTTCGAATTTTGAAAATTATAGAACCAAATTTTTTGAAGTTTATTGAAGTTATTAAAGTCCGACATAACTAGTGACACAATTAGTGAAAATTAAAATTCAAGGTTCTAAGTTAGTTTAGTCTTCATATTTGAGTCCTTTTATTTCAGTGTTCATATTTTTGATTTCAATCAAAAAGAGAAAGAAAATTATCCTTGTAGAAAAATGTTTGCAGCTCTGCGTCTTTTTTAAGCAATTAGAAAAATAAGTTGTAAAAATGCTCCTTCGAATCCTTTAAATAACTTTTTTAGTGCTGGCAGCAATATTAATGATTATATTTATAAGGTATTCATGTCCAGAAAGAGTCTGTTGTCGGAGTCGTAACATATTGAATCTCTAGAAATGTTAAGGAATGGTTTCGTATATGTTGATACCTGCTCAATCAAATCCTTTAAGTTTCTCCTCTTTGGGTATAAAATCATTTTGACGAAAGTCTCAATTCTTTTCCGAAAGTTAGGGAATATCTTTTGATATGCATAGGTACATTATAAATATTTTGTATGACTTAAAAGTTTTAATCAATGTCTATAGACGCTGACGCAGAGTGTTCCGAACAATATGCAGCACTATAATGCACCTGCCATATGTACTTGACGAATTAATAAAAACTTCTTTTTTACAGTTCTAACAGTGAAAATATTTAATTATCGGAATACCTCATTATCAATTTCTTCCAAATCGTCGACGTTATCCATTAATTCAGGACAAAGTCTGCAACGACTATCAGTTAAACCTTAATTAATACATGTTTCTCCAATATACTCACATCAGCTACCATGAAATCATCGATAGCTGATTGCACGAGTGCTTTGACAACATTGACGGCATTTATTCCATTATTGTTAAGTATCTCATATGAATTATGTTCCTTTGATTCGAAGTTCTACTCAACAAATATTCCAAACTTAGTATCGCCAGAAGCTGTATCAAAGTCAACTGGATAGGTCAATATATCCCATTCGAATTCTTCCCACTACGATGCTATCAGAGCAATAACAAATTCTGGAATACCAGTTAATTCTTCCACATGAGACTTCTTAGATAAATTATTAAGTATTTTATTAGGATTTGGGCATTGTTCAACACAGCTGCGACAATTTTCTCCTAAGCAACTAAGGAACTCCTTATGACATGGGTAAATTTTCGACACATATTTGCTTTATTTCTCGTTGATGGTGTAACCATATTTGTTCAAATTCTATTAGTAGGGTTATACTAAGGTAATATTGCGTACCAAAATTTCTAAGAAATCTGGAAATTTATTTGTAAGGTATGTATGTAACGTAACGTACTTTTGATTTTTCTCACAGTTTCTCTTTAATTATGCTATTTCTGTGTTCTAAACCCAATGCATTCTTTAGTTCTTAACAGCATAGAACTTTTCATTTCTTTATTTAAATGAGTTCGTTGAAATTATGTTATTGTATCAACAAAGACATCTTCCTGACCAAGGCCGATGGTGGCAAAGTGCTACATTGTTTCGCAAATTATTTATATATATAAACTGTTTACAAACACCAATCATATTCATGCATCACAAAAGGATCTTTTTCTTTAAATAAAAAGAATCCCAAAAAAACTAAAGCAAAATCACAAAAACACCATATAAATTCAGTTAAATTAATATTTGTTTTTTTTTTTTAAGTATTCATATTTTAATTTATATTCATTCCTATAATTATAGAGCTTCAAAGAAAAAAATTGTATCATAACTATTATAGAATTTTATTTAAAATTGAATTAGGTAATCTAGTAAAAAGCACCGCATTTTCTTGTGAATAGAAATAATTTACAAAAAAAAAAGGATAATAATATATCTGCAATAGAATGATGAATTGATATCGCATTCATTTCATGCACGTTTATTTATTTACATACATAATTAGTATTACTCATAAGTAGAAACAAAATAAAATTATTTAAGAAACTAAAGGGTTTCAATTGTGAAAACTCAAATACAAAATCAGAAAAAAAAGCCAACGTAAATTTTGGGAATTTCAGCTAAACATTGGTATTTTAAACACACAAACTTAAAAAAAAATTATATTAAATCATCTATGTGTACCCTTTAGATAATTGCATATAAATAAATAATTATTGACAAAGCATATATTATAAATATGTATGTACAATTGAAATTCAGAAAAAAAACGCTTTATGTGTTTTATTGTCAGAAAATATTTTATTAGTATAAGAAAATTGTACTTATTGTACAATTAATAAATAAATAGATGATAAAATGAAATACAAAATAAACATTACATAATTAATTTGTATTTTGGATATAAATAATAAACAATTTATAGTAATATGGTCCTGTATGTATTAATATACATTTATAAGTAGGTACATCTTTTATAAGTTTAGTTTTTAATAATAATAAAGATAAATTTATGTTTTTTGTTTTTTTTTTGTTAGTGGAGCTTAAAATGAAAATCTAAGAACAAAATAGATACAGTATATTAAAAATGAATATTATTATATATATTATTTCATGTCTCAAGAATCAAAAGCTAAAAAAGAAACTAACAAATATATGAAACTCATTTTTTTGTAAATCTCTACAAAACATTGTTTTATTTTGAAATTTAATAACCCAAGACTTCCCAATAAACGTGATACATTCGGAAAAAACCCTCAAGAATAATTTAGTTCAAAAAACATTTTTCTTTTAACGGCTGTGTAACACTGTGCTACAAGAAAATCAATTAATTTTAAAGTGAACTAGTGGAGGTGGTTAGTATGACTTATTACAACATAATTATGGCACTTGAAAACTTTTATAGACCCTAAAATTTAATTGTATCATCATGTATTCATGCTTCAACGATTTTTTTTACCTATTTTATACTTTTATTACATTTTTGAAAAGAGAAAGGAGAATGGGCAAAAATATATGGGACTGCCCAGGGTCTATTCAGTTCATCGAAAGTGACCAACACTGTCATTCATTTCACTGGAACACTGTTGCAATTAATTTTTGTAATCTTTGTTACTATATATTGCCTTAATCCCATAGTTTACAGATTTGTGTCCATTCAAAAAAATTATATACTAGGGCTAAGCTTTCCAACAATATACATATATCTCATTCGTGGGCAATTAGGTAGACCAAAATGCCTATTCTCCTTTCCATGCTTTTTAAAAATATATATGTAGCCTATTAGTCTAAGAGCCGGCAGCAAATTTTGGGAGTGGATTGATAACCAAAATATAAGTATGAGGGTTTGTAGGTGCATATATCGCAGTATCAAAAACAACCGTCTGGCAGGTTTCTTTTTCATCCTTTGGTGGGAGTTTATTTTTGTCAGAGGTATTACCACTTCAATAAATTTAAACAAATGATGCTCTGTCCTTTTCTTTAAGTCCAAACTTCATAATCTTGGCAATCCGACCAATAGAACTCAAGATATTAGGCTTTTAAACGAACCTTAATCGATTTTTTTTTGAAGACTTGTTGATTTTTTGTGTTTTATAATTCTCCAAGAAAAATACGATAAGATCCTCGTAAAAAGCTTATATTTTGAGTTCTATTGGTCGGATTGCAAAGATTATGTCGTTTTTACTTAAAGAAAATGATGTCTCTGCGTCGCCTACTTGGCATGATTTTGTTTGTCAAGGTTTTTTTAAAGACGTGTTCATAATCTTGCTATCATTCATGGTCAATGAAGGCAGCATGTAGTTTCCAAAGACTCCATTCGCAATATTTGAGGCAATAAATTGCCCATCTGTTTGCTCAAAAAGGCGAAAACTCAAAATGTATTGCCTCGACGATGGATACCCATAATTGCCTTCCATCTACCGTGCAATATTGCCCTTTGCCAAATGATCTCCATTTGCGGAATTCAAAGAAATGTAAATGAAAGTGGCAATTTACTGCCTCAATGTTGCCAATGGAGCCTCCACTTATACATTATTTGCTTATAACCTGACATCAAACATTTCAGTTATATTCACTGTTTTTGGTAATTTAAAACTTTGATTTACTAAATATTTTCAAATTTATTGCATCGGCAATGCATTTATCAGGCAATTTTGAGATTACAATTGCCAAAGCGTCTTCATTGGGATTATTCAAGGCAATGGCAATGAGCGAGGCAATTGTTTGCCTAATATATTAGACCGCTTTCACACAAGGAAACTAAGTTGCTGGAAACTAGCTAGTTTGTAGGCGAGAAGGGTGAGGGGGGAAATTGTTTGTCTTCCTTTAACGCCCTTCTCGCCTACAAACTAAAAATCGCCGGCAACTCAGTTTCCTTGTGTGAAAGGGGTCTTACCAATGGAATCCCTATATAAACATTCCCAGTGGAATCGTGGGCTTAAGACATGTTCCGTTCCTTTTTTGCATTATTCGTCTTTCTTCACGTGCGCATGGCGAACAAAACAAAAAAACAAAACGTCAGTTTAACTGACAGTAGCATGACAGGAGTGCATAACTTGGCAAAATTTATTTTGTTGTGACTTGAATATTGGTAAATTTGTTAAAACTACACGTTTGTTATTCAGTAATTTGCAAGTGATTTAAAAAAAATTAAGGATTTTCAACAATAAGCCGTGAGTACTTATTTCTTTGTCCACTATTCGCATTTATTTGCAACATGTAGAAAACGGTGGTGGTAAAATAGAAACGCATCTAGAACGTGGTTGTACAATAACCCTAGGATCACGTTGTGGTTTCAATAGATCCTTTTGGAGTAATAAAATTATATCGCCTGCCAAGGAGTATTGGCATAGTAGAGCATTCGAATAGAAATTACAGCTGTTGACGGCATAGCTTAGAATAGAACGAGTCATCAGTTTCACTAGGAATTCCTTGCCAATATCTGAAATTAGATTTTTTTTTATTTCGAATTGAGAGGATGGTGTATGTCGTGGTGATTGACCTTGTAATTCCTTCCTAACCCCAAGTATCTTATTCTTTTTGTGGCATTCAATTGCTGCCATAACCTGCTTTCCAATACCCACTATCAGTTCTCTTTTGAATTTTATAAACAAATGTTCTATGAAGATGCGTTCATCTCTAGACAAATGATAGAGACTTTTTCTTCGGCTGATAACAGTATCATCATTATTATTGTCATCATTACCGGGTTCCATGATAACTGAAGTCAGGGAGCCCTTTTGAAAAGAAAATGAAATCTCTAAATTCCGAACATTCGCAGAAAGCATTCTTGACTAACCGCTGGTGTTGGATTCCTTTCTGTTGTAAATTTAATTTCACCTACTTCATTCAAAGCATAGCTACCCGTTCCAATTAAGGTCGAAAAACTACTGAAAGAAACTCCTCTCGCCAGTGAATATCTCTTATTACGCGTTGAAAGGGTACTCATTATTGTCTGTTCGGCACTCTTACGATCAGCAGAGATAATGTGGGTTGCTCTCTAAAATTTATAAATCAAATTTAATATTCATAACAATTTAACTTAATTGGTACTTCGCTCACCTTTAACACATATTGCCTGACGTCAGTAAACAGGCGACTTATACGATTCACAATCACATCTTCAATATCTTTCTCTCCGCTTAGGTCTTTGTCGAATTTAGCTAGAATATCTTCTAAAATATATTTGGCTGCTTTGAAAATATAATCATCTGAATCGTAGTGTTGTAGCTTTTGAGGATTTTCTAAATCGATTGCCGTTTGAAGCGCATCTTGAATATCTTGGGATGTTAAATTCTTTAAGTGGTCGTCATCTGACTGAAAGTGGTTTTAATTAAATAAGACTACTCGTAAATATTACAAAACTTAGTTGTTTGAAGATACAAAAATCCTTACTTTATCTAGCGTTCGTCTTATTTTCTTTTTTAAATTATTCCTTTTTGGAAGCTTTTTTAGATGATAACCACGACGGCATCTATCTTCTAGTTGCTGGCGTAGTTCAGACCATTTATGTTGATAATGAACTATGTGATTCTATAAACAGAAAATATAATCTCAAGAAATAGTGAACTAAATTAGTACCCAACATAAAATAACTTACCGCAATCCATTCCTTCATGTCATCTTCATTTTCTTTAATTATCTGTTTCAACTTCTCATGCTTCATAATCCTCTCATTGAGATGCATTTCCCAGGAGAGCTCCGCCTTTTCCTTAGCCATTTCGAGACGTTTTTGTTTGGTGAATTTTACATTTCTTTTGAGTCTGTCCGATTTGTATTGCAAATGTTTTTTCAGTGCAATAAGTCGTTTTCTTTGTATATCAACACCAATGTCCAAAATATGTTTAATTCGAAAATTATGCAAATCTTTTTTATGTCTCAACACGATTTCACCTATTGCTTTCTGCGTTTCAATTTGTTGTCCTTTCTGCTGAATTTGTTCAAGAATCACTTGATTTCTCAAAGCAAGTTGTTTTGAAAGTTCTGCTTTGCGTTTCAAAATATCTCCAAAGCAGTTTGTGCCTTTTGAATTTCTTTCTGTGAGCGTTTTCTCTCGATCTGCAATTTTCTTAGCATGCGATATCATGTGTTCGTCTTGTTGTTCTTTATACAATTTGTTTCTCTGCATGCGAATAAGTGAAATATAAGTTTCATGCAAAGGTATCCTATGTTCGTTGAATTCTTTCAATGTGCAAATGACATCATTGTTTTCAGTTATTTCACCGTTTTCTCGAAGACGCTAAAGAGATATACATAAATTTCGATCCAGTTATCATGCAAATTATCTTACTTTCAAGAGTTTTTCATTTGAATAGAATCTTCCCAAATGAGGATCATGCAGAGGATTATAATCCATCTTTGCATTTAGACAAACTGAATCAAAATCCCGCTGTGAGTTTTCATACTGAAATTATTGCTTTTCAAATATTTTTTGTATAACAGCAAACAAAAATTGATATGTAAATTTACAGATCTGCCAATTTTATTCTTTGTGAATATTACTTGATTGTTGGGACATTTTAGCATTGGCAATTTCGAATACAATGGAATTGATTCCCAGCCTGGCAAAGCATTTATCGGTAAACCTGCTGGACGTTCAACTTCGGGCAATGCATTATAGGTATTTTTGTGCGGTAAACCAAGCACTGTTGCCAACTTTTCCATACTGTCTAGATTTTTTGAAGACATTTTAATCAATTAATTTTTTAATAGAAGTACGTGAAGCAAAATAAAAGAAATTATCCGCGTGTAAATAAAACAATCTGTGTACACAGTTTTCGAAAAAAATAAAAAAATGTTTATAGTAATTTTGTATTCTAAAATTAAAAAAAAATTTTCTTTTGCAAAGTAATTTATACTTATTGGTTTGTAGGTGTAATTTACTAAATTGCAAATAAGTATTTTCTCTTAAGAAGGGGATACATGTTGTTTCATTTTTGTAGAAATAAATTTACCTACCATTTTTTTTATGGAGTCAGCATAATTCTTTTTGGAATTTGATCAATTGCGATGAAGATTTGTCTCGTGTATTTTTTGAACTTTTGTTAAGAAAGAATATTTTGAAATAGGATTTGGACAAATCGGTCTACAAGACCTAATAAGCACGAGACAAAAGGTATGTTGAGGAAAATGAAATCAGATGATGATGAGATATTTGTATTTACAAGAATAGTTACTCATTTCTATACTTTTTCAATGACATATGTACGTACATGTATATGTCACGTCATAATTTGTTCTTAGACCAGCTTCTATACATTTTTGCTGATTGTCCTTGGTGTTCAAAAATTTTAATAATTTAAAATTTTACAAGAAGGATTATAATCTTTTGTCAATTTTTTCAAGATTATAAATAAAATAAGACCTGAAGAAACACATAATCAAAACCCTATCACCCATATTAATAAACGAAGCTATCTTTAACTCGGGGATTAGGAGTAAGATTACTGCCACTTACAAGCTAGCTTAACCACCAAGGAAGGTATATTTATTTGTCCTAGTTAATCCTTCGCTTCCTTGGTGGTTTAGCTAGCTCGCACGTGGCAGAAATCTTACTCCTAATCCGCGAGTTAAACATAACTCGTCGCTAGTTTCGTTTATTAATATGGGGGAATGTGACCAAAATATATTCACAAAAGGAGGACATTAGGTTTGCAGACCGGATAGACAATCCTTTAGTCAGTTTGTGATGATCCTGTTTGAATCAAATGTGGAGAACTGTGAAGCAACCAGAATTGCTAACATATAAGTAAAAGAGGAAGATGTGCAAATACATCTTAGAGATTAGCTGCTTGCAGGTTACCTACCATCCAAATAAAATGATGACTGAAACCTGTTATAGAAAAAAGCCACATTATAACCAAAATTTGCAGAGTACGAGTAAAATCAATAAATAAAAGCTTAAGTTTTTTTCTATTAATTTTGAGCAATCGAAAATTTCATAAATAACATATTAATGGTACACATACGTATCTTAAGGCTTACAAAATTCAAAATTAATGAACTACATAGCTATTATTTCAAAAATTCTATATGATTTTCTATGACGACAGCTGCTGTGTAAACTCTGCAACCAGTTTTAAAATTGAATAAAACTATTTCCCTTTTTTTTTTGGTAAAATTCTGTGACAAGTTATACTGTCTGTTTTTCGTGACTGGCTTTGGCTTTAAATTTTAATAGAATGTTTATAAGCGGACCTAAATTCAACGACAATAGGCGCTCAGTGTAAGATTGACGGAGGCAGAATCATTTGGTGGGACAACATTCTCCTCTTACCTGTCAAAAAAGATTGCAAAGGACCCCCTGTATAAAATATTACATAGGTTGAAATCGTTGAAACCGTTAACGCCAAATTTAAGATAAATTACTTTTTTCATAACGGTTGTAGGGCAGGTACCGTTATTTTTGAGGTAAAACAAATATTAAGTTCCCACTCTAGAGAAGACAAAGGACAAAAAGTCTAAAGTCTGAAGAAAATCGCTTTATCAGCTTAGGTCGAGTTCGATTTTTTTAACGAATCAAAAACTTGTCCTATAGTACATTCATATCGCAAGCAAAAATTATATGGCTATGAGGGATGTTCTTGAGCCGTCATTTTAATGTATTTCAAAATGGCGACTCGGGAAAATTTTCATCCAATATCTTGACGACGGTTTCTCATTCAAAACATGTAAAGCTATTTCAACTACCTTTCTTCATCGTATATGGAAGTTTGTAAAAATCATTTAGATTGTTATACGTATCGGTTAAATATCGAGAAAGTAACACAATCGTAACACTTTCAGAAAAATTATTATTGATCCCTACATATGTTCAAGGTCAACTTTATCGACAATAACTTTACTTTCTTCCAGAAGTAAATAGGTTTATCTATTCTCAGATACCCAGCACGAAATTGAATTCTGTCAAATCTTAAATTCTAATTTCCTATTTCCTAACTATAAGCTGCTTTTATGAACATTTAGTAGGTACTTTTTGCCAAAATTGATCGCTGTCGCAGCGAACTTAAATCGTTGGGCGTAACAAACACAGTTACCCTTCGTTGGGTCCTAGGACATCTTGACATTTTTGGTAATGAAAGGGCAGACGAACTGGCCAAAAAGGGGGCAACACTTGAACCGGACCAAGTCATACCCTGGGTACTTAGGCATCTAGAACAAGAAAAATATAGAATTCAACACTCTTTCTTAAAAGCCACCGGTGGTCAACACAAATACCTATCGGGTCCCAATGACTTTATGGCCGTTACTCTCTAAGAACAAAACAGACCCTTTAGTTGGTGTACTCACGGGTCACAGCTCCATGGGAACCCACTTGACCAGAATGGGGATCAGCTCATCTGACCTATGTAGAGGGTGTCAAGACAAGAAGGCGGTGGAGGGCTCATACCACTTCCTTTGCGAATGCCCCAGCCAAGCTAGAAATAGAAGAGCAACTCTCGGAGAATACTTCTTCGACCAATTAGTAACTTCTCTATTTTGCCATCTGCAAACATCATTCAGATTTCAGGATGGTTCAGGCAGGCTCCTTCTACCATAACCCCTACCTGATACTCACACAGTCCTCTCTTCACCCCTTCTTTCTCCTACACAAGTCAGCTCCCGGGAAGCACAATGGATCCACTGAGATCCGAGTGAGATGGTTCGGCTTGCCGCTTCATCACCCCTTCTAACCTAAACTAACCTAGGTACAGTTAAAAAAAAAACAAACTCACAAACAACAAAAGTATTTCCTCCTTACCTACCATTTAAATTGCAAATTATGAAAGTGTATTACCCCACAAAACAAACATAGAGAAAAATCCTTCTGTGTTTACCTTCAGATCCCCCTTTATCTTTATCCATTTATCTATAATCCTTAACCAAAATATCACTTGATTCGTCGGTTTTGGTTTTTCTCATTCCTCTACTCCGTTTGCATTGGAATTTTACTTTGCAAACACATCATTTGCACTACATCTCAGTAAAATACATAAAATACAAAATTACCCCCTGGGGTTCAATACTCCAAAGTTCAAAAATAAACCATAAAAAACAAACCCAACCCCCGTGGGTCGGTCGGTTTGATTATTTGAATTGCGGGTTCGATTTACAAATTCTTTTTTTCCTTATCTCTGTCCCTCTCTCACGCTTTCTCTTTATTACACAAAATATGAGTAGGTACTTTTTTCTTTAGTATTTGCTCAATTATTTAATTTTACTTCCGCTAAATTTATTCTTAAGTTAATTATATGATTACTTTCGCCATTGTTAGGAAGTCTTCTTTGTATTACAATGCAAACAAACCATTAAGCAAACATTAAAGCGGAAATAGCCTGAAAAAAAAAAATAGAATAGAACTAAATTGTAGGAAAAAATACCAAAAAAAAAAAAAAACAAGACGAAACGAAACAGTGTTATTCATAGAAAATTATAGAGTTGTAAAAGCATATCTAGGATTCTTATCGAAGTCTATTCTGTTTCAGTAAAAGCTTTAGCTTCAAAACTTTCTCTCATATTCTCTATTAGAATCGAAACTAACTATCTCTCTCTTTTTGACTTTCTCTGAGCTAAACCATCACATTTAAAAGTTCCCTCTCTCACGTCTCACTTGTGTATCATCTTAAAGTTAGCCTTAATCCCTAAAATAAAATCCTTAAAGCTTTCGTTCTCTGAGAATTGAGACCGTTCTCAAAGAGAGAAAGAGTCTCGATGCTCCAACTCTGATTTATTTTACGTCACTTCACTTCCGTAGAAAACAACCCCGTAAAAATGCCTATTATTAAAAATTGTTTGTTGTTTTGTTGAAAACTCGTTCTGGCTGTCCTCATCGACGCGTCGCTACGGTTAAATCATGGGTCTACAAAGCCCCATTTGAGTGAAATGGAGACCATCAAACTCCTTTGAAAGTTTGAAAATATAAAAATAATAACAACTCAACTTGACAAAAACCACCCTCGGACTACGTTTCGGCGGAAATATTTAAAACCAAATCGTGGTAAAAGAGGACTTCATTTAAATTTTGAGGGGTGGAAGGATAGAGATAGTAGGTAGGCAGTCTATACTTATGTATGAGTAATCCTATATTCTTTCGAGTGTGTGCACTCGATTAAGCGAAGTGTACATTGTACACGTAATAGCACTACAGGTACTCTATAAGTGAATTTAAACCCTGAATAATTGCAGGTTTTGGGAGTTCTATTTCATACACCCCTTTTGGACAATCTACACCTAAGTGATACTGACTGACGAGGTTAAAAGGATAACAAAGTTTTTGGCAGACATTTTGAACCAAAATACCCAAAGTATGTATATGCCTGCCTGTCAACAGTTTCATTATTAATTATTCAGAGAAAGTAATGGTGAACACGTGACAAGTCGTAATTTAGATTGTTTATACTTGACAGATTTTTACTACAAATATACTTGTGCTTACACACTTTATGACCAACAAAATGTGAGTTTATGAAAAAAATTATTTTTATTTTAGGAGAAACAAACTCCAACGTAGTGAGTAGGAAGTGAAAAATGGAAAAAAGCTAAAAATGTTTACTTAAGTATTGTGTAGTAAATATAGAAAAGATTTATTCGTTTAAGGCCATATCATCAGGGAAACATATATCTGATTTTACTTATTTTTTGGCGATCTTAAAATTTAAGTACAAACAAACTACGAATTTAAATATTTAAGCATCGCTTTGAGATAATCTGCGTGGATTTCGATGGCTAGTTTTATTATTAATCATAAAAGATACTGTAAAATTAAAAATTTATTTTTAGTGAATTGGCCTTGTTCGTGTTATGCGCCAGTTAAAGCTTTCGTTAAAACCATCTTCGAAAATCCTGTCTTTTAATCTTGATTTAGGCGCCAGTTATAGCTTTCATTGAAACCCATCATTGAAAACTTTGTCTTTCAATTTTGATGCACTTAAAGAAATCAAACTGATGGCGTTTTGGTACCAAAATGATGGTTGTTAGTTAGGTATATATTTTTATTAGTCAAACAAATGTTTAGTTTGCCTTAACACTTTCTAATAAAATCAGTTTTAGGAGCCAGTTATAGCGATCAGTAAAAACCATCATTAAAATTTTATTTTGCATAATTTCATGTGTTATAAAAAGATTTGAAACATAAAAATGGTACGAATCGATGGCAAATCAACTAAAATATTTTTTTCTGGCAAAAAATAATCCCAAGGAAGAATATTTTTTATAAAAAAAGCATTTATTAATTTTACTGATGGAAATTCGTTTTACTGAACAGCTGATTGCCAATTCACAAAAATTAAAACATTTCGTTTCAGTTTTATGTGTTCTATTTTTTTACTGTTCCACTCCATCAGTAAAAAAATTACTGAAGCAATTTACATCATTAAAAATAATAAATAGATAGAATTTTAATGATTGCTATAACCGGCCGTACGTAAAAAATTCCTGGCCCCTTAGTTTTTCAATGATGAAAATCGTTTTCAGTGAACAGCTGACATTTTGTTCCCAAAAGTGAAACACATTCGTTCCAATGATATGTGTTCCTTTCTCTTCCTGTTCTCATCTGTCAGTTTTTTGTTCAATGATTTTAACCTCAAAGTTGGTTTTTGTGTGGGGACTGGAATTTTCAATGAAAGACATTTTTATGATTGCTTTAACTGAATTGTCAAAAAATATTCCACCGTTTCACTGATTTGTGTTTCTATAATTGATTTCAATGAAAGCTATAACTGACGCCTTGAACGAAAAACTGACAAAAACTTTGGAACACAATCGCTCCACTTTTGGGATCAAAATGTCATCTGTTCATTGAAAAATTAAAAGTGATTTAGGGGCCAGTTATAGCGATAGCGATCATGAAAACGCATCAGGAAAAGTTGAAACAGTATGAAACTGAATAGTTTTTCCTGATGGTCGTTTATAGCGAACAGGAAAAAAGATGTCAGTTGGCCAGCCTACCGCTAAGTTTTCCTGATTGAAATGCACACGAAAAACTTCTTCGTCCGCAATTCTGTCAGTGGAATCAGTGAAATTGGAATTCAAATCATTGGAATTTTTTGTTCCATTTTGTGAGAAACTATGATCAGCTGGCACGAAAAATTAATTTGCATCAGGAAAATAAATAAATACATTTTTAAACAAAAAATAATTGTTTTATTGGAAATTTTATTTGATCAAAAAATTCTATGAGTTATTTGGCATCGATTAGTGTAGCATTTGTGTTTCAAATCGAATGAAAATAATGCAAAAAATCCATTTGATAGATTTTCCTGATTCGTTTTCCTGATCGCTATAACCGGACCCTTAATAAGAAAGTGGAAAGAGCGAAACAGTACAAAAAATCCATTTAAAAGTTTTTGCTAATTCGTTTTCTCGATCGCTGTAACTGGCCCATAAAGTACTATTTTTGGTTTCTGACACAAAAAAAGCAGCACTGGCTTTTTATCGCCAGTTGATGAGGTACTCGAACTTTTCTACTTAAATAATGAGACTGAGCAAAAACTAAAATAATGGATGTATTTTTTTCATTTTTGACCAGAACGTGAATGTGAAGTCTATAATGTGAGGAAACCTAAGTACCTCCGTTTCGATATTGCTTAAGTGTGTTATCACATCCTGACTACTTTGCGAAAAAGTTGAAAACTTTACTGTCATGATTTTTCTCAATATTTCAACAGGGAATACCAAAATGTTAATCGTCTTAAAATCTTAACTTTTTGGTATCAGGGTTACTTATTTTCAGGAAGAGCTCAAAATCGAACAAATGAAAACAAAATTGCCGCCTTACCTTTGTTATTTATGTCACATGGTAAATCACATGTTACGTGTAAAAAAAACATGTAGCATGGCCAGTTGCAGCATTAACTCAGGTTAGACTTAAAACATGTTGATAATTTCCCGGAAATTTTTGTTTCAAAACACTGCGGCGTATACGTACTTTTTGTATTTATTGAATTTTGAAGGACTTTTTTTAATTGCAATTTTATTATTTTTGTGCCTACGTTCTGTAACTCTCACATAGATAACATTTCTGGAGAAACGATGGAATTGAAACAAAACATATCAATTTTGTTCCATTTTCAACGTTTCTCGACCAATTTTATCGATGCGAGAGATGCAGAACGTCGGCACTGGTGATTGTTTAATTGATGTATGTAACTTCTGTCTCAAATCATAATTTGGTTTCAAATACATAGTTTAAATGATTATTGCTCTGGTTTCCTCTGTTTGTTTCTCCTTTGATGTCCGCAAATTAAAAGTACTCGAATGACATATGGAATACCGAAAAATAAATCAAACCAATTAATCACCACAAAAAAAAAAAATAATTTGCACATTCATGCTTTTGGAATAAAAGGGACGATATATGAATGTATGTATAATATGCAGAAGCAGATTCAACCATCATCCTCTCATCAGCACCCAAGAGCAAACACACGTGTGGCTTATATTCATGCAATTTATTTTCAGAGAAGATCAATTTAATAAGAGATAGGACAACATTCATTCAACTTGAAACTCAAGTCTATATCTGATAGAAAAAGTTTTCTCTCTCAAAAAATGATGAAATGATGCATCGAAAAAAAAAGTTTATCAAATTTACTTTTATCAAAACTGATGGGAAAGAATGAAGTTGAAGTGTATATACCACTACCACCTCCTACTCGTCTTCGTCTTTGTATAAATTTAATAAGAAATTTTTTTGATGAATAATATTGTTCGTTCAGCTTTCTCTGGTGGTGACTTACAGTATTCTTTAAAAGAGACATGAAATTGGTTTCTCGAAAAGGGTCAAGGTCTTTTTTTTTTTTTTTTTTTTTTTTAATTTCATGTGTGGAGAAGGATATGATTTTGTGAGTGAATTTTGTTTAATATTTTATTTACAGAGAGTTAAATTGATATTTGTCGTATGTACATATGTATATTAAAACGTTTTTTTTATTTGCTCGATGCTTCGATGGATTTGCTTCAAGTTTGGTGTTATAGAAGAAATTCAAATTTTAGTTTGTGCTCATCTAGAACGGGTAGCTGCTAATCATCAATTTTTATCAAGTTTTCTCAAACACTGTTCTAGAGATTTTGATTAAACTTTGTACATGTAATCTCTAGACCAGTTCTTATAAAACTGTACCTGGTTTTTGTCAAAAAAAATCGAATAACTTAAATAAATTTGTATGGTTTATATTATCGAACCATTCACCGATAAGTCTAGCTATATTCTAGTTGTTAGCTATAAAAGCAAGTCATCCAGTCGTGTACTTTATTTTGTTTTGTTATCTCAATCATTTTGAATAAAAAATAAAATGCACGACTAGATCACACGAACTTTCTCTTCAAGCTAACAATACTTAAAAAAAAACATTTAAAATAGCTAGAGCTAAAATTAAAGTACACTTCTTTTCTTAATATTCAATAAAATACAATTTTATACAAAATGTAGAAAATATTCATTAGCTCTTTATTAAATTTTCAAACAAAATTAATTACATGTATGGTCAGGGCCAAGGATACCAATAGCCGCATTCGTACACAAATTTTGCTCATAACTTGAAAAACTTCCAGCCAAAGCATAACATCTTTTCTGTACGTATGATAGTGCTGCGTTAGGCCCACATTTTTTTTAAACAATTTGTATATTTACTACAGTTTTTGAACTACGGCCTTTCAAATGTGTCTTATAACGTTGCAAAATTTGGAAGTAAATGTAACGTAATAAGACACCTTTGAAAGGTCGTAGTTCGAAGACTGTGGCAGATATAACAAAATTGTTTGGAAGAAAATGTGGACCTGACCCAGTTTTGGCTTTGGCTAGTAGTTTTTTTCAAGTTATGAGCAAAATTTGCTGCTATTGGTCTCCTTGGCCCTGTCCATATGTACGTTTATTTTTTAAGAAATCCAAAAAATATTTTTTCTATAAAAGTAAAGCACTTTTATATTTTAGCGAAAAATTTGAAAATCAAAAAATCGGTTCTATGATAGTTAATAACCGTTTTTGGTAATTTTTTCTTAAATTTTAAAATAACCGTAATAGTAAATGGTAATTTTTGTATTAAAGTCGTTAAGAGTCGTTTTTGAGGTAAAAAATATTTTGTATATTGCTTGTATGTCAGGTACCGTTGTTTGTATAGTTTAAAAAATACAATTTTATCTCTAGGGAATCCCCTAAAAACCTTAAGTCCAAAGTTTGAAGAAAATCGCTTCAGTGTTTAAGGCTGCAGGTTGAGGTTCAGTCAGATAGACAAGCATAATTGTGGGACCCAATTTGAACGCCTTCTCTATTATCGTAATGTAAGGTAAAACTAAAATCTAGACGTTGATAATACCTACGTAGATCGCAAGTAAAAATGAGCCTTTCAGAACCATTGGGGCCTAATAACTGATTTTTGAACTTATTTTAAATGGGTAACGTATGAATAATGGACAAACAAAAATATTATTGGTTAAAATATCGACTGTTTTGAAGTCGACATTGATGACTTAAAAAAAATGCCGACATTATAATATAACGACTTGACAAAATATCGAATGCCTTGAAAAAAAGTCGAGCAAAGTATCGAACTCTGATATTTTTTTTCCAAACAAATTTAAAATCGACTTTAGACATTTAAATGCCGACTCTGATCGACTTTCATAATTTCGACAAAAATATAATGCTGACTGGTTAAAAAAATCGAATAACAGATGCTTCAGTGGTGATCGAAAAGTGAACATAATAAAAAAAAACACGATATGGAAAACCAGCTAGCGAGGGATTTTATTGGTCGACATTTTAGTAGTCGATATTTTGATTAGATTATAGTTTAATCTCCATAATCTGATTAAAAGATTGACTTTCATTTTTTGTCCAGATTTTATGGAGCCGATAAATCGTACCCAACTCATTTAAACAAAAAAAAAAAACGAAAATTCCGTTTTTGGCATTGAAATGGCACTGCAATTAATATATATAATTTTTTTCAAAGAATGCACACAATATGCATTTCTATATTCTATTTTAATAAATAAACAGTTTGGCCACTCGGCTTCTCGCAGTCTCGGTAGGTAGGTAGGTAGATAGGTAGAAATGGCGGCCACGGGCAGTCTAGCCCATTGCCCAATCAGCGCTGAAGTGCGCCGTTTTGATACCATAATCCGTTTGAACCTGTGGATGGAATTGAAGAGAGAAAATATGGGCATATCCTCAGGGTATCGTCCCTTTTTATTTAGTTTAGAATAGGATTTTGTTGTAGCTTTTAGCACAATCATCAGAAAGTGGATCACTCACTCAACCAGATCAGCACACGCACCCGCACCATCCACAGTTAGCCCACTAGGCAGTTCGTTGGCTGGCACTGGAGCGTCCACTGATCTGATAGGATGATCATCTGGCCGCTGTGCACCACAAACCCCCACCAGAACCCTAGTCCACTACCATGTGATCATAGGGATTCGATGGAAGGTATAATGCAGAATTAGGCGAAATTTGTCCTAGAGCCATTTCATCGCGTTGAGAAAAAAAGTCAAGTCTTGGATCTTCATTTCAGAAAGTTCGTTAATGTCGTCAAAGAATGCTCTTCCGAGTGACTGTTTTCTAGCTTTGGCCAGAGCAGGGCATTTGCAGAGGAAATGAACTACTGTTTCCTTTTCCTGCTGGTCCTCACAGCTCCGACAGTGAGTATTGTGAGGTATGCCTAGCTTCGCTGCATGCTCTCCTATTGGCCAGTGTCCGCTACAGGTTGCAACTACCCTGGCTATGTCTTGCCTGGGTCTGCGTATTAGATCAATTGTTCGGTTCTTGTCATAGGTGGGCCAAATCTTCCTAGATATAATACAGTTTGATAAACTGCTCCACCTTCGGTTTGCTTTAGTAAGATAAATTGAGAGAATGTTGCCCTTAATAACTCCAAGCGGAATGTTGACTCTTTCCGCAAGTGAGCCATGAAGGGCTGAACCTTGCCTGGCCAGCTCGTCAGCCCGTTCATTGCCCTCAATGCCACTGTGACCCGGGACCCAGATCTCGCAGTCTCACTATGCAACCCTTTATTTTGTTCCTTTATAAGTAAGGTTTCCAGTTAAAGTTCCGCTTTAGCCTTGAATCACTGACAAGTTATTTTCGAACAAATGCATCAGAAAGTACCTGTTTTATACCCTATACCTTATACATTTGATAAAGGCAACCCATATACATATAAGTAATATGAATATTTAATTTATATTTTGTTTCGCTTGGGTACATTATCGATTGCATGATGCCATACAAATCTTTAACCTCATCAGTCATGACTCATGACCTGAGTGATTAAACGGACAACGCCGCCAACGGCCTGCTTTCCGCTTATATAGATCTATGTCGCAAAATTTATTAATTTACGTGACTTATTTTTAAATAAACATAATCAGCTATTTATTAGTATAATTTAACGCTCCTACGTTTTCTCTCTAAACAAAATCAAAAAAAATGAACCTCATTATTATTTCTGCTATTTAAACATTTTGTCAATGTTATTTAAGAGCTTTATATTTTTTTTTTTTTTTCAAATAATTGTAATATACAACCTTTTTTAAATATGTATGTAAGGTGCGGTTATGCATTGCTTTAAATGCTCCCACATCCAATGCTGTCTAGACTCGATTCAAAATCTATTTTTAAAGAAAATATTTGTATAGGTATTCCTCTTATATGCAGATTTATGTATATTCATTCAGTCTTACCCACCAGCATCCATTTAAGACTAAAATTATTTTTAAACACTTAAATAAAAGGGAGCTTTGTTTTCTAACTTACCCTCCCTCCCTGATGCCCTTAATTTTTCTTTATCCAAGTGCTCACTCTTATTATATATATATATATTTTTTCTTTTACAGATTAACAGCAGTGCTGTGTTTGTGCTAATCTTTTATATTAAGCCTTGGCAATTTCAAAACAAAACTCATTTAGTTCCTGTGAATTTGTCTATAATTATAACATTGACGAGAGGTCTCAAGGTAAGTGATTAATTACTCAGCATTAAAAGATATTCACTAAGTTCACAAAGTGTGATCTATAACATCTGTACAATCTTCACTCGAATAAACTTTTATCTAACCAAACCTCCACCCTAAAGGGGGTTATATCCAAACTAAAGTTGTCAAAAGCTTTTAGGTAGTTGCAAACTTAAGTATCCATATATCCCACTCTTATGAGGTATATGGAAACTCAGAGAGTTTGGAGAGGATAAAATGCTTTTCCATAAACGAAAAACTCCAATAGCTTGGCTCATTGAGATACATCACCACATCCATGAGATTCAGTTGTAGCTTATACCCCGTCCGTCATGGTTAGAAACCGTATCGTAGTTATATTTTGTTTTTTAACTTTTTTTCTATTGTTGAATTGAAAACAAACAACATCAACAAAAAAAAAACTCCCCTTTGGCAAAACAAGTGATTTTGGAGAAGAAAAAAAAAATAATACAAAACATGCCATAACAACCATCCATCCATTGTGTATATCGTATTCTTTGCCGTCGTCGTTGTTGTTGTTATGTCGTCGTTGCCGTCGCCGTCGTCGTTGTTGTGAATTCATCGAAAACAACCCTTTTCGAACAATAGAAGTTGTGCTTTTGTCAATTAAACTACATGTATTCAATGTAGATGTTGTCATTTATTGTTATAATAAAAAAAAATAAAACCACACAATTCCATCAAACTCGATGTTTTATCCAATGAATTAAAAAGAAAAACATATACAAAAATAAAAGGAACAAAGTAATCCTTTTAGTACTTTTATTTTTTGTCTTTGTATTCCCCATTTCACCTTGTGTCTATTGCTGTGTTGTTCTATTCTGCTTTCTTTCATCAACAATTTATTATTGTTACATAAACACCAAAGGAAATAAATGATACTCAACACACCCTGAAAAATAAAAAGAAAAACTCAATAGTAGCCAAAAAGGAGCAAAGTTTATGCGAAAAAAAAACATAAAATAAAATTGAAAGCTGAAAGAGGACCCCACTTGTGTCACAACAAATAATATAATTGTTGAAGATTTTTCGAGTGGCTTTTTAAGCAGCAATTGCAGTGAAGTGGTTTGACCTTTTAAGAAAAGAAGTGCCTAAATGGTTAAAAATAATTTGAAATTAAAAGGCATTTGATATAGACCTTATTTCCTTAATTTTGAAATCATTAGTGATTAAGGTCTAAGATTACGTGTCCTTAAACAGTACTATGTATTTGCTCTTGTCAAATAATCTACGATACAACATCTTAAAATCGTCGCAAAATATTCAAAGGTTATAGTAAAAAATACTTAAATTCTTAAGTTACATAAATAACGCCAAAAGTATGGTTGGAATTGAATACGAACTAAAATAATAATCTTCTTTAATAAAATAGAGTCAAATTTTTAAGTAAATAAGTTCAAATATGTTTTCCAATGAAATTGTAGGAAAATAAACACATGATCGTGATTTTTAAGTGGAAAATACTTACGATATATGTTTCGTTTTTAGGATAAAAGTGCTATAAGTATGTTTTTCTACTAAATTATATAATTTTAAATGTTTTTAACATAAAAATATATAAGATCGTAAATACGATATATACGATATTAGAGTGTAATTTTTATTTTTTATCAAAAGCAGAATTACGAAAACAAACAAAAAAGTGAAAACAATTTAAAATCATTGTAATTACGATATACGAGTGATACTCAAAACCGAAATAAGTTGATTGATCGTTAAGTGTTATTTACACAAAAAACATTGAATATAAAATGATAAAGTTAATACATTTGCCCTTTGAAAATTCTTCTCGAAGAAAAATCGATAAAAGTATAAAATAGAAACGATATTATTATTAACAAGAAATCTGTATGGAATGTCGTTTATAAGTGCATCTTTTGTCCCACTGTGTATTTGTATTATTGAAATAATCATCGCTATAACATGCTCCCAGAGCATACAAACACATCGAATCGAATCGAAACCAACGGTAGCAACGGTCATAATCTGAATAAACAATCGGCAATAGAAACAACAATAACAACTGCTGACAGAAACATCAATTCCAAAGCACATATTGTGCATTTCGCACTCACTAACACCAACTCCAATTACAAAGGAGACGATGCTGAGGATGCTGACGATGATGCAGAAAATGGTGCCAATAACAATGATGGTTCTGATGAAACCAACAAAAAGTCCGCTTTCGAATGTAATCTCTCGAAGTGTATTTCCTTTCAGGATAATGTCACTGAGCTGCAGCATCGCAAGGGACGTCGATTGAACGGCTTGCAATTTCCGCTGCATCCTTTGCAAGTATTTGGCTGGTTTGTTTTGATTATTTTTGGCATTGCTTCATTTTGGGTGCTAATTCCTTCGTTTACCAGTGAGTTGCAAGGTCCGCTTTACGGTCTTGTCTCGGGCTTATATATTGTGCATATAGTTTCGCATTTAGCTGCGCTTTTAATTGATCCCGCGGATCGTGAGTTACGTCGTTTGCATCGCAACGATCGCATTGTTCCCGAATTCGATCGCGCTAAACATTCGCATGTCATCGAAAACGGTCGCTGTCACCTGTGTAACATACGAACTACCAGTCAACGGACAAAACACTGTTCCGTGTGCAATAAGTGCGTGGGAAAGTTCGATCATCACTGCAAGTGGTTGAATCATTGCATTGGCTCGAGAAACTATGTAGCGTTCCTGATGTGTGTCGTATCGGCGGTAGTAGCGACTCTGGTCATTGTGGCCGCCGCTTTGGCTCAGATTCTGCTTTATCATCTGAGTCCACAATGGCTAAGTTTTTGGTACATGGATGCCGAAGTTGCTATCTCCAAAGCTGTGGTGCAGCAAAGCTCATTCAATGAAACCACCCTGGATGATATTTCATTGGGTCCAGAAAATGTCACCCTCTGGAATGATACCATGCAGATATTCAACCAGAGTCTGGATAATTCCACAGATAATATCATCAATGAGACATCGACTCCAACGAGCTTGGTCAAAGAAGCCGTTGAAGCTGCAGCTGCCAATGGTATCGGATTCAGCGACACTATATTTCTGGTGTTCATTGGATTCCTTGGTGTTTTGGCGGCAATAACAGCCGGCTTGCTTCTTCATCTCTGTTTTTTCCACATCTATATCTCATTTCTTGGACTGACCACCTACGAATACATTCGCAATCATCGACAGCAACAGCAGCAACAACAAGCACTCTCCACTTTGCCAAAGAATGTCACCTACAACATGAACAGCAGCCCCGACGGCAGTAGTCCTGACTCATCCAAAGACTCCTGCAGTCAGATGTATTTCTGTTCGAGTTTGCGCCATCCCAATAGTTTTCCCGATGATTTTCGTCTCTTCCAAGCCAAACCCGAAGACCGTCCTACCACACTGCACTGTTGCGAGAATTCCCGCGAATACCATCAGACTGCCCTGAAGACCTACTACATGTGTTCGCTGCTGGAGGCAGACGAAGCAACCACTGCAACTACTACGGCAGCAGCTGCACTCTCAGCTGCCGCTGGTGATATCGAAGCAGTGGAAAAATGCAAAACCAAATCGTTCCATTGTTGTTCGAAATTTGCCCAAAGACGACGGAAACTGAGCACAGCAGCGAGCAAGGCAACACTGGTTGGTGAAATTGAAGCTTCTGCCACGACTCGCTCTTTCTTGCACTTCAGCGAGCAGTGTACCTTCTGCACATTCCACATAAAGACTCCCCTCAAGACTGAGAATGTTAAGACAATTTCGAAACACCATCGCTGGCGCCGAAAATGGAATTGCTGTTCAAGCGTACCCGACAGCCCCGATGTGCCGAATGATATTATTTCGACAATTTCGATGGGGGTTAGTGGCGGGGATGTTGAACAACATGGCAACGGAGTAATGGTCGGGGGCAAAAAGAACCCAACTCAGATCCCTGTGCATTTCATCAAGACAAACGGTGCCAATTTTAAACAATCTCAGCGACCGCGAATGAACCGGCCCTGGCCTATTACCCGGTTTAGGCACATGATGCGAATGATCAACCGCTACCGAAGACCCCGCTGCCGACACAACGAAAACATTGCCAATGCCGCCCATCCGCCCCAGCATCCCGCCCCATCATGCAATGTTAAGCAGAATCAAATCCGGCCAATACCCTACCCTCCGATGTATGAGAACAACAGCAGCGGCTCACCGTCGAGTGATCATAGCAGTGTTCAGTCTATAGAAACTATTTTGCCAACTTCGGTTATCCGAGACGAAGAGAGCTACACCTATAATACAGCTCATGGGCTGACAATGCCTTCTGCACCGCCTCCAGCGCGACGAAAGATGCCAAATCCCACAGATCTAGATGAACTAGCGGACACACTAAGCTTTTCTCAAATTCCTTCTCACAATTCCCAGAGGCTGCCAGCACTGAATTCTGTCTATCGGCGACAGCGAAGGAAACATTTCCTAAGAACACGTTCGCCAACCTTATCGCCGATCCACGAATCAGGCTTGTCAAATCCAACATCGCCGCAACCGTGTCGTCATGGAATGAGTGCATCGTGTTCCCCAGCAACAGTATCGAAGAGTTTATGCGGTACCGAATTGAAGGCATCCAATGGATCTTTGAATACTGATAGTGACAGTAGTAGTGCTACTTAGACAGAGAGGGAGAGAGAGAGTGAGTTCTATAAACACGTAGAGGTTTTTGTTGTTGTATAGTTTTTGAACAATAATGCATCCGATAGGGATAGTTCTGTTGTAGCTGTGTTGTGTTGAGGGTTTTATTTAGCCATAAAGTTGAGAGTCGACAAAGAAAAAAAAAAAAGAGTTAGTGATGAAATTAAATTTTCCGTCCTTTAAAAAAAAAAAATAAAAAGCTAAAAGCTTAAAAAGCTATTTTTATTTCTAATTCTGTTTAAAAATTAAAAAAAAGTCAAGACTTTCTTTTTCTATTAATTTAATAATAACAAAACTCAATGATGGTCCTTAAATTTCCTAGTCCAGTCCGATGGGATTTTTTCGTCGAGATTCAAGAGATTCAAGAAAACAAAAAGAGAAAGAGGAAAAATTCAGCAAAACGATGTATTCAATTAAATCTTTGTTTAAGTTATCAATTTCAAAATCCAGGTTGAAATCCTAAGGCTATAGGTTCACATGACGCCTATTTTATACGGGACAGCATTTCACACGACTGTTTTAGAAATTCGATCTTATCAGCCAGAAAAAAACTTTCGTTTTTAATCAGAATTTTGTTGTGTATGAACTGCTTATGTATTCGATAAAACAATGAAGAATTTAATAAATAAAATTGTACCGAATGATAAATTCATTTGGTATGCGGAAAATGTAAATTTACACATACGATATTTGACTGTATGAAAACTACTTAATACAAAACTCTGTGTTGATTCGATATTCGGCAAAATCCGGTTTACGTTATATGGTAAGAATATTTCTGACAGAACGTGGCCTAAGGCTAAGTTCACATGCTGACGCCTATTTGATTTGACTCTATACGAGTTTTCTAAGGAACTTTGCCTGAGGCAAAGTTCAAATAGCGACGCCTATTAGATTTGACTCGATTCGAGTATTTTTTTTTTATATCGTAAACGGTTCTATTGACTAATAAAAATTTACCTATCTATACGAGATTTAACCGCATGTCATTTGTATGAATAATTTAATTCACTCGCGTTGCTCTATGTGGTACATAATACCTTATGCGATATACGAGTGGATTATGTATTTCCGCCTCAACCAGATCCAATTGATAAACGTTTAAAAGATTGCTTAAAGAAAATTACCCAACCGATAAAAATAAAATTATTTTGTTTCGCAATCAAAACAACAAACATTTGTTTCAATATCGTATTACAACCTTTATTAACAAAACTATTTTTTAAATTCAAAGAAAAAAACGCTATAAATATCGTTTATCATTAAATTTTGAAATGTAAAATATTTTAAATATAAATTCAGACAATATCGTAAATATGATATTTACGATATTACATGAATTTCGTAAAACTTCCAAAATGATGTAACAATGAACATAAAAAAATAATGTTTAAAATCTTTTTGTTGAAACTTGAATATAAACCCACCCAGTGAAATAGTACATGCATATTAATAAAATAGGTTTTCAATTTCATAATAATATTCAATTTTGTTTAAATTAAAACTATTGGATCATGTCTTATCGTACTGATTTGTCCAGTTTTTTGTTGGATTTAAGAGCTTTTCTATCTTATCTTACTGAATTTTACATTTTTAAGACTTATTCTCTAACAATAATCATCATACAATCGAAAAAAGACCAAAATATGTTTGGGTATATTGTTGCTTATAAATAATGAAAATAACGCGTTCACTTCATAAATATCTTGAAATAAGATTTATCTACATACATATACTCACATCATATCTAAGATTTCTATTTCAAGAGAAGTGAGTAAAAGAGATACATATTCTATAGCTTTCCAATTTCATATTTATATTTTATGATGATAATAAAAATCGATTTCAAGCAAATATAAAACTTGAAAATCTGTGTAGCCATATTTTCTTATTATATATTTTTGATGAGAGCCTCTTCTTTATACAAAAGAAATCAAAACCCACACCCACAAATTCAGAAGACGAGCTAAATGTGAAAAATAAATTATTTTTTCTTTTGAATAAAATATTTTGCTCTTATAGTCTTGGCATTCTTTCCAATGGTATTTTTGTTCACTGAAACAATGATGCTGCGAGTATAGAATATCCAATACCATCAAATTCTCTGCCTCAAGTTGTCAATCAATGTCAAAACATCAAAGTTTTGCAGGATAAAATGATAAATCCTGTAAAAGTCTCCGTGCTGTGGTTTACGTTTACGTTTAGGTTTTTTTTTTTTTTCTGCTCCATTTAAAATAAACTTGATATACGAGTACAATAGACGAAATAGGTTAATTTTATTGACTGTAAGGCTCGTTTCACACACATTCGGTTTCATTCGGTTCGGTCTCTATTCGGTTTGTATTAAGCTGTGCCTGATATGTGTGAAACGATAAAACGGCAAAAATAAAAACCTAATAGAAACCGTAGAGCACCGTTTTATCGTTTCACACATATCAGGCACAGCCGAATACAAACCGAATAGAGGCCGAACCGAATGTGTGTGAAACGAGTCTAATGGTGTTTTCTTCACTTCACTTCAAAACAGCTATCCGAATAATATCAGAAAAAGTTATAGAAAAGTTAGTCTCAAAGTAAATTGGATCATTTCCGTCCCCCCGCAAAAAATACAAAAACGCCTTTGTGTGTTATTAGAGCTTAAAAAATCACTAAAATCTCCACTGAAACTGCTTTAAAAGCTAATGTTTGGATTTTAAATTAAACAATGATTGCGATTAAATTTTATTAAAGAAAAAAAGAACACTTATAAAATAAATGAAATGATTGACTTCAACTTTAAATGGCTAAATAAAATTATACTTAACACGGCTTATAGCATAAATATAGAAGGCATTTTATAAAATATATAAACAAATTACCAAAGACAGAAATTTTTACTTTTAGCTGAATTTTTAGGTTAAAAATAAAAAGAAATACATTTTTGTAAACGTAGTTTTTAAGCTTGTTCATAAGACTAATTTTTAAAAATAAAACAAATCAATAAAACAACATGAAAGAAAGGAAATACAAAACAAAAATAATTAAAGCATATAAGTTTGTATTTCAAAAAAAAAAAAACAATAAAATAAACGAAAATTGAAAATGTTAATGTGTGCAATTATTAGACTGCGTTGTTTATCGGAAAGATTGTAGGGAATTTGCCCTTTGGAGAAACAAAAAATAAAACAAATACCAAATTATTTAGAAAGCATTAAATCCGTACCGTATTTTTTTTAATAAATAAAAATCATAAATCACTTTTAATTAGATATACATACGATACGTATATAAAATAATTATCTACAAAGATAGTTTAAAAAGATAAGACAGAAGCCTTTCAAATTAATATCTAGAAACTGCATTTTAAAATACACTAATTCCACTTCTGTGAAATGTTTTTTTTTTTCGTATCCTTTTCTTCTATTAATTATTTAATTATTTTTTGAAGGGAAAGGATTGCTGTCTTGAACGAAGAAATGGCGTCTATTTCTATTGCTTATTATTTGGTGTTGTTATTTGTCTGCTACCCAAAAAATTTCCGGTTGCATTTGAAAAAAGTTTGTTTTTTACTCTATTTATACCATAAAATAAGAAAAATTCAGTAAAAAATTTATCAGTGTCACCATACTAGAAATATTTTATTTATTTATTCTAAGAATGATCATCGGTTAGGAAAAGTTAGGTATTGAATGGGGCTAAATTCAGTAAATTTATCGGTGTCACCCTACTAGAAATATTTTATTTATTTATTCTAAGAATGAACATCGGTTATTATTTTCTGGCGCGAAAACGAAAAGTCGTACAAGGACGTGGGGTAAAGGAAAAGTTAGGTATTGAATGGGGCTAAATTCAGTAAATTTATCGGTGTCACCCTAATAGAAATATTTTATTTACTTATTCTAAGAATGACCATCGGTTATTATTTTCTGGCGTGAAAATAATGTCGTATTGGATTAGCGTGCGAGTAGCCGCAAATATACAAAGAAAATATGCTTTCAAAAAATCAATTGCTCTGGGTTGTTTTATAGTAGGGGTTATACTTCCCGGTTTATCATACCCAAAGTCCCAAGTCCAGGGTGAGGAACTTAACCCAAGAGGGGGGTTAATGGTGCCCTTTTTTATCTTTTCGTGAATATTTGCAAAACCTTGCGTATTAGCGAAAAAATCTATATATTTAAGAAAATTAATGCAAATTAAATTTTCTACAAAAAAATGGTAAACTCATATTTTTGCGAGGGTAATAAATAAAAGCGATGCGGGGGCTAGAAAAGTAAAAACATATAAAAAACATTTACTTGCAAATAACAAAAAAAGGTAATTACACACTTCGTTTTCGTTGAATGAACTATAAACTAAATTTTTAAAAATGTCGATTGGATGAAAATTTAATGGTCCAAAAGTCCTCACGGATCTAAGACAGCAAATGTTCAAAATTTCAAACCAAATTTTTTTTGCCCACTCTCAAAGGTCAAAAAATAATCAAAAATCGGGTGATTTTCAAGCTAAATTTTCAAAAAACTGTATTTTGAAAAAAGATTTTTCTTTCAAAAACACTCCAATTTTTATCAAAATTTTGAAAACTCGGTAAATATTTATTTTTCGAAAAAGCTTAATTTTCAAAAACTGAATACTGAAAAAAAAATTAGTTTTCAAAGACTTGTTATATTGCAATTTTTCAACATTTAATTTTTTGAAAATTCAGGTTGCAAAACTCTGCAATTTTCAAAGCTTTACATGTTGATTTTCTAAAAATAAATTTCGAAAATGGATTCTGCTTTTCAAGCTGAATTTTGAAAATTGAAAATTTAAAAAAACTGAATTCTTAAAGGAACATTTGAAAAAAAAAAGAATTTTGTCAAAACTGAATTTTTAAAGGAACGTTTGAAATGTTGTATGTAGGTTCTTCATCGACTTGCATATTCAATGGCAATTTCAATCCACAATCGTTCGACCCCCTTCTTAAAACGTAGAAACAATACCCTAAAAGGCCAATACCAAAGCAATCTCAGATATCGTACGAATTGAAGCCAAAATCAGTGAAAACAGGAATTTTTTTCCAATTCCACTTAAAGCATTAAGAAAGAAAATGCCATCATTTCCGTTATCGAATGCTTGCATCAATTCATTGATCATGTTGAATCAATCCGACTCGATCAAATCCATTTCTCGGTCGATGTCACTTTGATATGTCACTTTGACATCTGTCAATTTGACATCTGTCACTTTGACATCTGTCACTTTGATAATTGTCACTTTGACATCTGGAAGTTTCCGGAATATAATGTCCTTCCTTGGGTCAATACATCAAACCGAAAATCGTGAAAATCGAACGATTCATTCTCGAGTTATCCTGCTGAAAAACGAAATGTGCGCATACAGCGCCACCTGTTGAGACTTTTTCGAATTTTTTTCCTAAACCTTCGCGGAACAATTACAAAAAAAACCCCAGAATTATGTATATGTATGTATATAGAATTGTGTATTTTTTTTACACTTAAGTCTCTTGATTTTTCGAAAGATTTGCAAACATTGTATTGTAAGCCTTTTACTCTTTTGAAATATTTTCGTCAATTTGTTTTAAATGCCTTTTACAGTCTCTTCTTTTATTTATCTTCATTTAATTTTCTGCTGAATCCATAGTCACCTGCACCCCGAAACTTTATCGACATCAGTAACGAAGCGATGATGACAGGAAAGTCAACATAATTTGTTGCATTTATTGCTTCTGTTTATTTCTGCATTCAGTCCACCGTAAAAAAATTGCTTCAGAAAAGCAACTACTTATGTATATTTGTTGAACTCAACCTTCATACAATGCACAAGGTAATTCCTGCTGCTGCTGATGGTATTGTTCAGTATCGTTTTGAAAGATTTTTTCACCGGAATTCCTCGTAGCTTGGTTTATTTTTATTTCCGATGAATGTTTCATTCAACTAAGTGATTTTCCTTTTAACATTGTAAAGGAAGAGTTTTTTATTTTATTTTGTTAAGTTGGCATTACATTGAATTCTTCTATTTATATCTTATAGACAGAAAACATTTACACTATCGTTTTTGGAAAGAGGAAAACCAAGGTAGTGTATTCCGTCTTGTTGTAATGAGGTATGGGCTATATGAGGATAAAAAGGTGATGATGATGTTCTTTTCACAGAATTGACGGTTCTTATTTTGCATTTTTCTCCCTAAGTGGAAGCGTGTGCTCTCAGAATTTATACTCGTAGATCAAAACACCATAAAACCAAATTAGGTTTTTTTTTTTCTAAAAAAACACATTTAGCTGGAAATTTGATGAAATTTGTTTTCATAAAATTTTATAGAATTTTGAAAGTATTTTAATAAAATATGCTTTTCGGATAAAATATGAAAAAGTATAACTGCGAAAATAAAGCTAAAATATTAAGTAAATATTTTCTGGATATGACTACACAAGGTATTCTATAGTAGTTTGATGGTTTTCACAAGAAAAAGAAAATGTATGCACGTGATTTAATTTAGCTTTTTATACAAATAATTACCTACCTAAATAAGAACCTACCTGTATGTATAAATTCTAAAATTCTACAATCTTCCCCAGAATCTGGACACGAAAACTAAAAATTATATTTGTACACAACGTGTTTTGGTAAAAATTAACAGGAAAAGCCAATAAAAATCGAATAAAAAAATTATACGATCAGGAAAATTATTTCTCTACTTAATTGCTGGCGTAAAACATGTAAGCAAATAAAAGTAGAGTCTCAAGTAGAATCTCAACATCTCAACCCATTTATAATATCTGAGCTTGTTAGTATTGTACCCGAATTTTGTATTAAATCTAAATTGAAAGAGATTTACCCATCCTTTCAAACATTACACATTTTTACTTGTTTAACTTGCGGTTTATGCAGGTACTATAGAACAAATGTTGGTTTCGTGAAAAAAAAAAATGGAGATATTAATCAGACCTAACTTTACGATAATAAAGAGCTTTTATGTTTTTAATGTTTTTGTTTAGCTCTAAAAATAATGCTATGTAACTTAGGGGTGTATCTTAAATGTTTTTTGTCAGATATTCAAAATGGGTATTTTGGATCTTGTAGAGGATACCAACACAAGTATTTCTACGTCCCGGAAATTTTTAAAAATGGTACTTCCAGACCCCGCGGCCTTTTTTATGTCAAAGTCATAAAATTATCAAGAAATTCGCGTATCAAACGTTGTTTCACCGACTTGAAAAGATTTTTTTTGGCTCTCTAGGGAAGTAATTAAATAGCACAAGTAACTACCCCTTAAAATTAAAATAATATACCTTTTTTACTCGATATATGGCTGAAAACCCCCAAAAAATTGGTTGTTTTTTAAACTTTTCTTGATTTTAAAGCCTGCACAGGTTTGGGAACGAGGAAGTAAGAATCCGTCATCCATTTTCCGCTATCGGCTCTAGTTTTTGAGATATTTCAGTTTTTTTTAAATAAAACGAAAACGAGTTTGGATATCAATAAAATTCTTTATTCCTGTGAAAGTACGTTTGATGCCATTATGTATGGTAGTCGATTTCTTTTGCATGGCTACCACGGGCACGCTTGCAGAAGTCCAGACGCTGAACCCAATTTTCGACGGTTTTCAAGCATAAATCGGCCGATACTGCTGCAATTTCACGTTCGATATTCGTACGAAGTTCATCAATCGTCGCTGGCTTGTTGGCATAGACCATAGATTTGACGTAGCGGCACAGGAAAAAGTCTAACGGCGTCAAACCGCACGACCGAGGCGACCAAGCGACTGGATCATTTCGTGAGATAACACGTTCTCCAAACTTGGTTTCCAATAAATTGATGAATGTCACATTCGCTGTGTGGCTGGTGGCGCCGTCCTGTTGAAACCACATGTCCTCCAAGTCCATACCATCCATTTGGGGCAAAAAATATTCGGTTATCATTGAACGGTAGCGATCCCCATTCACAGTAACGTGCCGGTCTTGATCATCACGGAAGAAGTACGGCCCAATGACGCCGCCGCGCCGGCCCATAAACCACACCAAACCGGAATTTTTTCGGGATGCAATGATGACTCATGGAGTACGTGTGGATTGCTGCCTGACCAATACCGCATATTTTGTTTATTGACGAAGCCATTCAGCCAGAAATGAGCCTCATCGCTGAAGATGATTTTTCGATGAAAATCCGAATCATTTTCAAGTTGTTGCTCAGCCCAATTCACGAACATACATACGACGCTTCTGGTGGTCAAGCGGCTTCAGTTCTTGCGTCAATTTAATCTTGTAAGGATGTAGGCCAAGATCTTTTCGCAAAATTCGTCACAACGACGTCACAGAGATGCCCAACGCTTGGGAACAACGTGTGAGAGACACATTTGGGCTTTCTGCAACTGAAGCCTCAGCGGCAGAAAAATTCTCGACACTACGGGCACTTCTTTGTCTCACTGGCACGGGAACATTCTGTACTGTGTCTGTGGATTCAAATTTTTCCACTAGACGCTCAATTGTTGATCTGCTAGGACGATTATGACGGCCATAAATTGGACGTAGCGCTCTTAACGTTGAGGCCACTGACTCCGAATTTCGGTAGTAAATTTTAATAATTTTGACTCGTTGTTGGCTCGTATATCTTTCCATCATGAAAAAACAAACCTGACTAAAGAGAAATGTTAAAAGAGCGGCAAGACATATGGCGTCGTTTGCTGTCCCTGTTGCTCTACTTTTGTAGCGTCCCTGTTGAAAAACCCTTTATTTTGGAGATTTTGTGAAAATTCGAAAAACTGTTTTCAACAGCGTGTTTTTTACATAAAAAATGCTAGCGGGGTCTGGAAGTACCATTTTAAAAAATTTCCGAGACGTAGAAATACTTGTGTGGGTATCCTATACAAGAAACAAGATCCATTTTGAATATCTGACAACAAAAATTTAAGAGACACCCCTAAGGTAGCTGCCATACAACCGTTACGAAAGAAGTTATTTACCTCAAAAACGTCTGTAACTATTTTGATAAACAAATTTGGATTGGGTATGGACAATATTTTCGTTATTAACGGTACCGGTTTTTTGATTTTTAAATTTCTCGTTAATGGCTTCATCGATTTTAATCAAATTTTTTTATACAGGAGATAATCCAAAATCTAAAGAATCGTGCGTATACAAAATTTTCCAAAAAATATTTTTTTGATTTTAAAGGAAGTATTAAACTTTTTTTTTGAAAATTCAATAATATCCTAAAAACGAGAGTTTAGCTTAAACGTAGAAATTTGTTGATCTTAAAAATGCGTTACAAAAGTTGATTGTTATAGATTACCTTTTTGAAAAATATTATAATCGTTGATTTGATACGAAAAATGTATGTCTCCTGTGAAAAAAAGTTCTTAAGAATTAAATTGAAATCCGAGCAGAAAAACAATCTATAGTTTTCGACAAGGCATTAGAGAGTTTTATATAGATTTTTGCAAAGCACTAACAAGATTAAGCGAAGGCTAGAACACGGGCCTTGGCGATTATGAACCCTTTTGCCTCGTCAGTTAAAGAAAATGCTGGCTTATGTGGGACTTGATCCCGCGATCTTCTGATTGTCCGTCCAATGCGCTACCCATTGTGCTAACTCGCTATACAAAAATTCAATGTCGAAAGTGAATAAGTTTCATTGACTATTGCATAACAAATACATACAGAAAAGAATCGGATTTTATGTACTTGCTTTTTAGTTAGAACAACTTAGGACAGGTTTTTCCTCATTGAAATATCATACAGATGTCTCACAACCATAGAAGTGTGAAACGAAAAAGAAGACAAAAGAAAGAGAGAAAAAAGTGTCGTATGATGCTGAAATTGCATGGTGGTCATAGAATTTGTGTTTTTGGTGTACAAGAGACATTCCTGATGGGATCCCGAAACGTGTCAAACAACTTTTTACTAGGGATTGCATCACGAGTGTTTGAAAAGTTTTCCTCGTCTAAATGTTTGATACTGAAATCCAGCAAGGGCTTGTTAAGTATCTGACTTGTTTTCCTTGTCTTTGTTTCCCTATTGAAAACTTATTAGGGCCTCGCCCAAACTAGACAGAAACTTAGCATTTTTCCAGCCGGGAAATTGCCAAAACAAAGTATTGAAATTTGAGATGAAACCGAATGTATTTGAGATTTTTTTCCATTCCAGATTTGTTGGCATTCGAGGTTTTGGGCATTCACTAATATGGTATTTGAGATTATGTCCCAATAAATTTAACTAAAAACCCTTACTAACAGTACCTCCAACAAACCCCACATTTTCATTTCCGACTTTGTCATTGGCCTTAAAAGTTGAATTTTTCAAAAAGTGAGGATTTAAAAAGAAAATGAAAATTTAACATTTCACTTTCAACCCACTGATATTTATTTAAAAAAATAAGTTTTTAAATGTACAATCGTGCAATAATAAATATTTAAAATTCTATAACAATTTCTTTTTTGTATGCAGAATTTCATATACAAAAATATATTTTTATTTTAAACCGCTGCCGCTGTAAGAATTTTAAAATTTCTCATAAATTGAAATTATTAACGAAATCAGATGTGAGATGACATGGATTTTTTTGGAAATTTAGTTTTTTCCTCTGTATTTAATAAAAAAAGCCCTTTGTATGATTTCAATAAAAATAACCATCTAAATATTTTCTGAGAAAAAATGAAACATTATAATAATTTGGTGTTTTCCATTTATATTTCCAATGGCGTGTTGTTCTTTGCAACAAGACGACGATGATAACAGATCAAACATGTCAATAAAAATGTCGCCGCACCTTTTAGCCTTAAACCAACCTTTGCTATAAATTATAATTTATTGTTTTTTTTGCTTATTGTGAAGTATTTTTCTTCTTTAACAAAGAAGATTGTTTTCACTATCATAAAAATAGTAGAAATTGTTTTCTTTCATATAATGATACAAAATTATTCAAGAAGTATTCCTGCAGTATAAAATTTAATCATCTCATAAATAATCATCTCATAAAATTTTTTCAATTATATGGTGTGTGAAATTATATTTGACATTACCCATATTTATGGTCTCTAATTTTTTTTTAATGGATGTAAAAAAAAACCTAAAATGTAAATTATAAGAAAATTGTTGCGTGTTAGGACACTTTTCATTACTTCCCTTTTATGATTATATGCTTTTAAATAGTAGAAGCCAAAGGTTAACATAATATGTAAGGTGGATAAAAGTGTGTAGGTTAGATTTATACAAACACGAATTCATTTGACCTTAACCTATTCCAATGGGCTTTTGTAATAATTAATGGTTGCAAAAAAAAATAAAAAAAAAGGAAGTTTATAAAGGCGTTAACGTTTTTATTTATTTCTTAAGAATTTTGTATACATTACGTTCGTACACTCTCTCTCGTAGTTTTTGGAATTGAAATTTTCCACGCATAGTATGCACCATAATATAAGAACAGTATCAACTTAAAGCAGTTGTGAAAAGGTCTTTTCAAAGTTGTATAAATTAATTTTGATGGAATTTCCTGAATTTCCATCAGCGAAGTGTATGTTCGAGTATATGAAATGAAAGGAAAAAAATTGAATTAAATTAAACGCATTTTGTTTGCAATATTTTAGGATTCCAAGATATGGGCCTTGATATGGGCCTATGCAAATAAATATGCTACAGATGTGGTTGTATCCTTGAATGAAGGGCAAACTAAATTGTTTTTAAATATTCGCAATTTAGCCATAAGATAGTCGTATTGAGAGACATTTAAAACAGATACAAAATGTCTGAAATATTCGGCCTTATCAGTAGTTATAATCTAGAAACGACTTAAATATTTAAATAAAATGAACCAAAATAGTATGGACTCTAACTAATAAACCAAACATGTTATGACTCAAATATTTAAGTGGACACTAAATAATGGTCTGGTGGACTCTAAAATATGAAACTTAGTTATGTACAATTTATGATTCATTAAGGCACCTATTATGAATTGCGAGTCGCAAGAAATATTTGGCGAATCTGACTTTTGGCATTACCGTTTATGGCTTACATAGCTATATTCAGCTAAAATATCAAAAATGTGTTGAATTGAGATGTTAGTCTATGTGAACGCCGCTATTTTATTTTTGTAAAACCACGACATAAGTGATTTTAAAAACGTTCGACTTGAGTCGAACGTTCGACTCGCGAGTCATAATAGGGCCCTAATATTACAGTTCGTTCTATTATTATATTACCTAAAACTAGGAAATTCCTACTAGACTCAGATCAAGACAACGGATTTTTCAACCACATCTATAGACAGTCAAATAAGAAAATAAGGGCTGACCGCGAGACGAGAATCGCCGAGACTTTTTTGTAAGTCTTGTCTCAGTCTCGGTTAAATCGAAAATTTTCAGCCTCGTCTAGGTCTCGTGTCGGTCTCGTATAATTAAGTCTTGTCTCAGTCTCAGTCTCGCCTTTTTCGCGAACAAAATTTAAATTTGCAGTCTCGTCCTGGTCTCGTATCCGAAAAATACAATTTTCGGCCAACCTGTAAATTTTTGTAACGAAATATTTTCGATACGTCAAAATATAATTTGTCTCCCATATACATAGTTTGAATATGTGCAGAAGAAAATAAATATATAATTGAAATTGGATTTTTCAATTTATTAGACTTTCTGTAAATTTCGATCCAAATATACAGTCTCGTCTCGGATGCTTAAAATGCAGTCTCGGATGCTTAAAAGGCAGACTCGTCTCGTCTCGGTCTCGTCGTGCGAGACCGAGACTTTTTTCGACCGAGACTTTTTTCGGCCCTAGGGAATATACATTCTGGTTCGCAGGCATAGGTCATATGTTTTTAAAACTTTCAAGATAAATACCTAATTAACCGAAACGGAGCGATAGACTGTTGGTTTTGTATTTGATGGCCATAAATAGTTCTTTGACCAAATTTTCAAATTTTTTACGAAGATGGGTAAGTGAGTTAATCGGTCGCTAGTGACCGAAGTTGCATCCATGTGCCGATGGGGTCAAAAAAACCGTTGCCAGCTTTCGATCTATACTAAATGCAAATACTGCATCTTTAGAAGACTTAAGGGCCAGTTTCAAAGTTACTGAATAGTTTGTAGTACACGCTTACCTGTATAAATTGCACTTAAGGCACCCATGTTGGGGAATTGAGTGTCACTATCTTAGACTGTGAAAATTTCCATAAATTATCAATATATGGAAAACTTAAGTGCACCTGTGAAACTGGCCTTAAAAAACGACGATTTGAATTTAATTCCAAAACTTAGGAATGTGAAAGTGAACAAAAATTTGTATAGCTCCATAATGTCTCATATTTCATCTACCAAACGAGTCAATATCTTCACAATAGAAAATTTGGCCATAAGTAGGAAATCTTTGTAAACAACTTATTATGCTTAATCACTTTTCAAACATGCAATGAGTCTCAATATAAGTAGTTTTTCAGTACCTCTTAAAATTATTTCAACTATGAGCCTTAGGATTACCTAAGGTCCTTTAAATGAAACCTGAATTTCAAAAAGGCACTTGTTAGAAATAATAGGAAAATCGGAACAAAATTTAGTTGATAGGTACATTGAATTGAGAATAAGGTGGTTCTGGTTATTGCTTAGCTTACATCTGGAGAATATAGAAAACTTGCTCCCTAGAGGGCTTGAACCAACATCCTGAAGTTAGCAGTCAAGCACTTAATATCCATGCATATCACCTTCATACCATTCACATGTAGGTATACGTATCTATAAATAAAACAATTTATTTCATCCATGTTTCGAAAAGTTATTCAATAAAAAACACTCGATATGGCTCATTAAAAATTGGTATAGGTTTCTTAGAATCAAAAATAAAAAAAAACTCCCAAAGAAACAATTTCTCCATCCCCATTTGTGTAGACGATATTTTTTTAATGTATTTCGGGCAGAATATCTCCATGGAAAAACACACAATCAAAAAAAGTATCAATGATGTGCTACAAAAAAAATCCCCAACTCCTGAAAGGTGCAAGAATTACGTTCCATATTCTTACCTTCGAAAAAAAGTAACCATGGGCACCTGTTAAGCTTATTTATATGAAATCCAATACTAATGGACAAAAAAACACTAGAAAATAATAATTTCTTCGAATCAATAAACATCATAAGAATGAGAAAGTATATATATATTTCTTTATAATTTTCCAACTGGAAAATCATATTCAAACGCCCATTATCCCCCATCACAAAAATAATGTTAAGACTTTGTACGCCTTCTAAAACTTTTAACCTTATGATCCCTTCTGTCTGGTTATTTACCTGTTTCAAGCTCCAGTTGAAATGAAATCCAATACTAATACCATTACCAAGCAGGTACTCCTTGCACTCAGTCGGCAGTAACAATATCCATTTTCATAATCAATACAACATATTGGTTCGATGAACTTTCAAGCTTTAAAAAAAAAAAATAAAAGAAAAGAAGTAACGGTGATTTTTGTATTTTTATTATATAAAATGAAAATGGCGGAACGGACAAAAAATCAGCTATCAACGATTAAAGTGGTTTTGAATGTTCATGTTTGTTAATGTAATTTTTGCAATTTAACAGCTGCTGTGCTTTTGTTAAATTATAAAATTAAATGCAAACCAACAAAAATATAAAAATTGATTTAATGCTATTGATAGGCATTATATATTTTTTTTTAATTATAAATAAGAAAATATTTTTTAAACATGAAAATAATATCCATTTAGCTATGTAGCTAGGATAAATTAAATATTTATTTTACAATTGATATACAAATGTATACATAAAATATATATAAAATGCGCAACAAGTAGTAAACATTTGTACTAATTTTGCATATTAGCTAAGGATTCAAAATATTAATAAAAAAAAAAAAAATTAAATGTGATCAATTAATTAAAATAACAACAACAACAAAAAAAGCATTAAAATAAACTAAGTAATAAAGTTATATTCTTGTTACAAAAAAAAAGTAAAACAACAACAGAATCAATGTCTAGTATAATCAATGTAGTATACATACTTATGAGTAAATGTTTAGACAAAAAAAGTGTTAATTACAAAATGAAAAAGAATAAGTTAATTTAAAAAAAAAAATATATATATAAAAATTGTGAATTTTTATTTATAATTTTGAATATTAAATCATGAGGAAAATCAATTTTAAAAAAGAAATAAGTTATATACAAGAAGAAAAGAAAAACATTTAAGAAAAATTTGGAAAAAAAATAATAATTTACATTTATTGATTTTCAATTTTATAATATTTTTGTAAAGAATTTGTAGTTAAGTAAAGTAGAACATTATATTATTATTCTTTGTTTAATTAAAGAATTTTTGACACAAATATTGGTTTTACTATGAAACGGATAATCAACAGCTGAAAGGATAATAGCATAATTTTTAAAATTAAAAGTAAGTATGAAGGTGCATTTTAATTACGGTAACTGACTTCCTTAATAAATATTTAGTTACTTTTAATAATTATAAAGTTAAAAAAAAACTACAAAAACTTAAACTGCGGCACCGATTTTGATAATTTTTTTTGGTAAATGCGTTCTGGAATGAACAAGCAACTATTTTTAAAATTACAATAATGATTTTGATGAACAAAATTTTTTTTTTTTTGACAACACTGGCTAAAACATTAAAAGTTATAAGTACCCAAAACCTTGTTTTAAGTTAAAAAATGAGACTAAAATTTTCTCTGAGCACTTTTGTTATTCGTTAAAAATAAAATAATCTCTTGCTTTGAAAAATTAAAATTATTGAATTATGAAGCATATTTATTTGAGCGGCGCATCAAAAAGAAAGCAAGAAAAGCACAAAATGCAAAAGAAAGTGTCAGATTAATAAGAAATCCGAAAATGAATAAGTTATTAAGTCGTATCGCAACTTCATTAACATCAAGTGCATTTGCGAATGCTGAAATTACCGTTGATGGTAGAACTGCATAGCGATTGTGGAAAAGATCATTGAAAAAGACTTAACAAAAAAAAAAACGAATCATTGAAGATATTGAAAACAGTTTTCCCAAACATTGGCCCTTATGCGCGGTATTTAAATATAATATTTTATTTAGTTATTTGTTTAATTTTCAAGCACTCAGATCTATAATTATTCAAAATGTTTTTGTTTGAGCATGAATATCAGAACTGAAAACAATAACCAGTGATGGGATATGAAAACAAAAAATTACTTATCGCACTTATAAAACATATCCTGTTTTTGTTCCCTACACCACAGGTCGAACGAATACAAAAGTCAGATCAGATCTTGATAATAGTCATGATGTTTTGTACGTTTATGTAGTAAGTGTATTATGTAGTGTATGTGCTTAGAATAAAATTACAAACGAGTTTACAAAAACAAATATAAAAATGTCTAAAGCTGAAGCAGACAAATTGGAGTTAAATTTTGAAAACAATTTTTTCTTATTTTTAATACTCGTACCTACTAAAGCTCATACAAATTTGGTAAAAATACGCGTTCAAATTATAAGATTATTGTAGGGCGTGAAGTCACATAGGCGTGAAGTAGAATAAATATTTTTAAATACGATTTCTGCAGTGTGTAATAATATTTTGTAATAAAATAATATTAAATTCCAAAAAAAAAATATATGACTTCAAAGATGCGGTGTCATTTTTGAATCGAAAATTCCTACGTTACGGAATTTTTCTCTTAATGTATGTACAAAAGTCCTTATAATTGTATAATATAAATAAATAAATCGGGTGGCACAACGGCTCATGAAGAACCAGGGCCTAGTGACTAACAACTCGCAACCATTCCTGTGTGCGCCTTTCAACAGGAATGGAAGGGACCTACAATTTTATGCCAAATCCGAACAGCTAGACGAAAAGCACTTATTCGTTGGAGGATTATTCTTGGGGGATTTGTCAATTCCTCGCAAGAGGCAGTAGCCCTGAAAAAAAACTTTTTAGTTTTTAGGTGGACGAGGCTGGGAAGCAATCCCAGACCTCCAGCGTGACAGTCGAACGCACTAACCATTACGCTATGGGCTACTAATTGTATAATTGGTACTTTAAAAAACTGCATTAAAAAATGAATTCAAAAAATTTAAATTTTAATTTATTTCGATATTTTAAGTTAATAAATACTTTAATATTATATATTTCTCTCTTATTCTTTCTCCCTCGATCTTCAACAGTTTTTGTTGTTTTTTTTTATTGATTATCATTCAGTAATACGTTTTTTTAAAAAACTGCATTAAATATAATAATGAAAACAAATTAGAAATAATTTATTTTAATTTCTCAAAACATTAAATATTTTCTATTTTTAGCGTTTTTTTAATTTTTTTTTTTTATCAAATAATTTTTTTTTCTATTAATTTTTGAATGTGTTTTTTAAGCAAGATATTGTTCAAAACAAATCATTCAAAAAAAACTTTATTTGATAAGAAAAAAATTAAGAACGTTAAAAAATAAAAATATTTAATATTTTTAAAAATCGAAATAAATTATTTATAATATTTATAATATTTTTTTAATGCAGTTTAAAAAAAAAAAAATTTACTTGATGATAATCGATAAAAAAAATTAACTAAAACTGCTGAAGATCGAGAGAGAAAAAACATAAGAGAGAAATATATAATATTAAAGTATTTATTAAATTGAAAAATCGAAATAAATTATAATTTAAATTTTTAAATACATTTTTAAATGCAGTTTTTTAAGGGCCAATAAATCAATCAAAACTCCCAAAAACATTTAGAATTATTGTAGTAATTCCAGAGAAAAATATAAAATGTGAAGAGTGTAAAATTCCCATACAAATTTGTATTGGAAAAGTATGACTTTAGAGGCACGGGTTAATGACCACTGAAAATTTTTTTTTTTGGTCAATAGTTTTTAATTTCGGCATAAACTTCGATTGACTGGGTGTGCTATGCAAAAAATGAGTTTACAAGTATACATACAAATACATCACAAAATTAAAATTTATAAAAAGCAATTCACGTAGCAGAATGACTAACAATTCATTTGCCTTAATGTCTATTGAACACGAAGTTTTGAATTCCTTAAAATTTAATGAATTTAATGGTTTTGTTTTGACAAAAAATCGATTTCACTTTCCTCTAATTTAATATAAAATAAATTCTGTGACGCATAAAATTAAAAAGAGGTTGATATGGGTGTGACCCACACTTGTAACATTCCATTGTGGTCCTTGTTATTTTGTTATATCTTCGCAAACCTTTTTAGGTGTTCAATAAAGTGAAAAGAAAAATTAGTCTATTTGACTTCTACGCATTGCGGTTAAGTATAAAACTCTGGCAATTGTTTTTTTTTTCAAATTCATATTTGCTCAAGAATTCAAATGGCATTTTTTTTATTACCTCAAACTACAATATTTAGACCTTAACCTAGCAATAATTCAAAACCTAGCAATAATTCATACTAATTCAAATAATGAAATTCATGAATTTAAATTTTTCTCTAATATCCATAGCGGTAAATTTGAGTCGATGTTAAATCATTTTTAGTTTGATACTAGGTTATAAATTGTATTTTTCTAAATTTTAACGATTTTAGCATCGCACTATCTCCTAACCTTTTGCTTTTGATAAAGTTTAAATCACCAAATGACTATTTTATATTTTAGTATCGTACTAAATCCATATGACACTTTGACGTTTATATAAGTAAATGTCAAAATGAGGTATGTTTGTGAGTTTTTTGCAAGAGCTGTCACTGTTTTGGACGTGTTCAGCTGAAGTTTTTGAAGGTTATAATTTAAAAAAATTAGTAAACTGTTAAAAAAATTAGAAAAGATTTTAATAAGTACCATACTACACAATATAAGCTGTTTAAAATGTCTTCCAATTTTTGTTTACATAATACTCGCAGTAATATTTCAAATTATATGCCACTTCAAAACAAGGTGCGAGCAAGCTGTATTTTTTTTTTTCATTCCCGCAGTTCTCCTTGATTCTTATTACTAAGTGCATCAGCACATAAATGCTCCAAAATTCTCCTTTTTACCTGGTCACTTGTTGCCTTCAACAAGTTACATAACATAAAACTATGAACTATTTCCTTTTCAGAAAAGTCTGTTGAGGAATATTTTTATAATATTTGTTCTAATATTAAATGTTCACATAAGTAATAAACAAACAAAAATACTTACCTACTTTAAAAATACCTTTCACGAACATTGAATGTCTCTAATCGATTTTTTGATATTTTCATCAGACTGACTGATGTATCAGTGCTTGCAGCACACGTGTGCAACGAAATTGTTTTTTTTTTTTTTTTTTTTTTTTGTTCTATGGTGGCGGTGTTGGTGGCCTAAATTTTCAAGTATATACCTTACCTACTTGTTGTTTAATAATTCAAATTTAATTCATATCGCTTGAAAGAATATAATTGAAGAAAATTACTGAAGGATAAGGACGTACACGATATGGGTTGGGTTGGTGTTTAATAGAACTTCTTTTGTCGGCTTATAAAATTGTCAAACAACAGGGCTGTTGTTTGACAATTTGTTGTATAAGTGGTATATATTTTTCGAGGCCTTATGTTTCTATATGAATGTTCTACATCGAATGTCCTGATTTCGCTAACTTCATGATTTTCTTCTGTCTGATGTTCAAAAGAGACAAGTAAAACAGGCCATTATTTGACATCAGATAATGTAATCACACAATCAGTAATCCGATTAAATGGACGTTGAAATATTTCATATAAAATGTATGTACATATTTGTATGTATAGATATCTTGCGGTTGCCCTTTGATGGATTTTTACAGACAAGCAATTTGTGCAAAGTTGCAGATTGTATGTTTTTTTTTATACATATGTATATATAGATGTTAATGTGATTCTTTATGACTGGAGCAGCACAAATAAAACGTAACTATCTACTGCTACTGGGGTATTATTGCATCATAAATGTAGGAAAATATGGTTTGATTTATTTAAAAAAAAATCATTTTCTGTTAATGTAATTGAAATGACTGTGGTAGAGCGACTGAAGCATCAGTAGATACTTTTTCGGTATACTTTAATACAAATATTCCCTGTGGGTATATTATTTACAATTTAAAGCTTGGTTTATGTATCCAAACGAAGTGAAAGTTTCATAAATATTAAAAGAAAAAATACTTTTTCCCCAGGTGTTCAAAAAATAAATAAAATTAAATTTGTTTCAAAAACAAACTTAAACCATCTTAACCAATCATACGACGGAATTTCTTGTTTGTGGTAATAGCTCAGAAAAAATGTACAAAAGATGGACAATCTGCAAAAAAATTTTAAGTGAAGATTTTTAAACACAGAAGTTTAAACTCAAAAGCAAAATTCTCTTACCGGATCGTGCCGTCCCAAAAAGTTATTTTAGGTTAAATGTCAAAAATATCGATGTCTAACTATAACTCCGAAACGGTAAATGCTTTCGGAAAGTATCTTAGACAAAACTTGTAGATCCTGCCATCCGCAAGAAAAAAAGTTACAAAGCTACGAGGCACCGTTAAGAAGAAAAACGTAAAATGTCGAAAATTATCGTTTTTTACGTAGAAATCATAAGCAATTCATATTAACGAATGCATCTTAATGCAAAAGTTTGTACATTACGTTACCCTTATATTGATTTATTATTATTTTTTCTTTTAAAAAAAATAGTTTAAAAAAAAATCTAAAATTCTTGTTTTTTTTTTACTCTTAAACGAAGAAGTTTTCGAAAAAAAACTAACACTCCATTAGTATAAAATGGTTATGACTATTTTTTCCATACAAGTCATAAGTCACAAGATATTGCTACTTCAATAGCGTCAAATGTTGATGATACCGGTTTTTACCTCTTTAGTCTTAAATTACGGACAATATTTTGAACTTGTTTTGTAAATTTAAATATTCTCTAGAAAAAATATTATGACACTTTCTTATGTATAAGAGATCAGTTACAAGAAATTGCGACTTTAAAAATGGTTAAACTGCGAAAATATAGTTTTCTATTCACCCCTATTACAGAATCCGACGAATGGTCTGGGGGATGGTTTCCGACAATTTGGTTCAGTTTTTTTTTTCTATTAGAATTAAAAAAAAATTGCAGGAATGTAGGTAACGTGGTTTGAAAAGCCCATCCGCATTCCATATAACTTTTAACATTTCAAATCCGCACCAAAGTCGTTGCGGATTGAGTCAACTCCCCGGACATAAAATTTTACGGATTCTGTAATCGACATAATTAAGTTTTATCACAAAATCCTAACGTTTTCGACGCGAGATTTGTTGATGTTTTGATAAGATTTTGATTAATTTTGCATTGAAGCGTATATAGCCGTATTCGTATAGACCCGCTTGTGGTGGATTACCCCCGCCCCCTCCTCAAATGTTTGTCTTGATTTGACCATATACCATATACCCTTTAAAAAATAAAACAAGGGATGTTTCAGTCAGACTTAAAAATAACTTTCAATTCGTGTTTATCAACCAGATATCACATCCAGTGTTGTCACTTTACCACAACTGTGGTAGATCTACCACTTTTTATTAGCAATTTTCAAATCTACCGCGGTAATTAAAAATTCTACCGCTTTTTATCAGCCATATAAAAATCAAGGAATTCCTTTAAATGCAAAAAAAATAAGAATACAATGGGGTATATTCGTAGTCATTTTAGACCTGGGTCTAAGTTAAACATAGCTTTGGTTGAATTTTCGGACGTTGATTCTATTTTTTTAAGGTTATCATTTCAAAATATTTGAAGGTAATTGTGTAGTACACCAACTTAATTATCTTATACAAATATAAAACCAACAATTTGTAATTAAAATCGGTCTGTATTCATTGAGCCAAAATTGTCTTAAACTGTAGTTTAGGTTAACCTGGGTCTATCTGCGACTATGAATATGCCCCAATATTTCTGAGGAAATTTAAAAAACAAAACATTTTTTTTTCGAAAAATTTTAAAAACACCTTGTCCTAAATTTTAGCTAGAACTAATCTCCCCAAACATTGGCTAAAATCCTAGCTGAATTTTAGTTGAGAATGTCACAGAAATCAGCTGAATTAAAACAACAAAATAAAAACAACTATACCAAAGAAATTGTTTATAAAATGCAAATCTCATTTTTTATTGTTGAAATAATTTATATATACCTAGTCCAGCCATAAGTTCTGTTACATTTAGAAAGTGCTATAAAAAAACACCTAGTACATATTTTATCATATAATTTATTTTTTATAAAAGTTCACATGATAAGCTTTAAGAAAAAAAATATTTCACTCAAAATGGCCGCCTTTAGCTTTAACGCAAGCTTTCAAACGATGTGGCCATTTGTCTATGGCAGCACGCACTGTCTCGATTGGTATCGATGACGCTGCTGTTACTAAAGCAGCTTTAAGGCTATCCAAATTTCGATGGGGCGTCTTACAGGCCATGTTCTCCAGTTCGGACCACAAACTGTAATCCAGTGGATTCAAATCTGGACTTCCCGAAGGCCAATCTGCAGCTTTAATAAAGTCAGGAATATTTGATCTAAGCCACTCTTGTGTTGTTTTGGCTTTGTGTGCCGGAGCAGAGTCCTGTTGGAACACCCATCTTTCCCCGTTGAACAGAGTATTTGTTAGAGGTTTTACCACACTTTCGAGAACATTTTCCTGATACACTTTTGCACCTGTTTTAACACCTTTTTCGCAAAAATGCAATGATGTGACGCCTTGATGCGAGACCCCCCACCAAACCATTACCGAAGCGGGGTGGTGTCCACGCTGAACCCTAGGAACAACTTTTTTCGCTTCCTTGGATGATGTCGCATAAACTTTGTCATTTTGTTTGTTGAAAACTTCTTCAATTGTAAAAATTTTTTCATCACTAAACAAAATATTTTTGTGGCCATTCACCGCGTGCCACTGCAAAAGCTTTTTGCTTCTTTCAAGTCTAATTGTTTTAAGGCTTGGAGTTAAAAGATGTCCTGTTGACCGACGATAGGCTTTCATGTGAAGATCATCTCGAATCAACCTTGACATGGATCTAGCGGACATATCCAGTTCTCTGGACATAATCTTCTGCTTCCGGAGAGGATTTCTTCGAATTCGTTCACGCACAGCTTTAACTTTCGAACTCGTTCGAGCGACGCGTGGACGACCACTTCTTGGTCTGTCCTCTACTTTTGAAAGTTCACTAAACCGACTTATGGCCCGATAAACAAACATTTTCGATATACCGAGTGGTTTTAGGAGTTCAAAAATTTGATTCGAATTTTTTCCACATTTATGCAAAGCGATTATCGCGACTCTATTTTCTTGGACTCCCCACTCCATGTTTACCGATCAGAAATTGAAACCAAATTAGCTTCCATTCTTTACTTATAAGAACACGAGTTGCGAAAAAAAATAGTTAACGGTATTATTCCTGATGGAAATTATGGGAAATGTGCTCTTGAAATCGTAACAGAATTTATGGCTAGACTAGGTATATATACCTTTTACTACGTTTTCATTAGAGCCGATTTGAGGTTATTTCGAAATTAGCTCATTTGGAACGTCATTTCCTATACAAATTTGACGTTCCAAATGAGCTTATTTCGAAATTACCTTATTTCGGCTCTAATGAAAATGTAGTATTAATGTCCTCTTAAACTACACTGTGTTGTTGTTTGCATAAATTCATAGTTTGTTCTACTTGCACTTCTTTCCTCCACCCGTCGCAGCATTCCACTTGTAGATTTTTCATTCTACAATCGTTCAGAAAAACACATCAATCCACAACATGGCGTTCTGGATTTGCACAAAATTATCACAATTCGTTTCAAGCTAGTGATGGTACACGTAGGGAAAACTCCCACACGTGGGATTTTTGTCTTGAAAAAGATACCGTAGGGGAAAAAAGGACAGATTTTTGAAATATCAGAATTTTCAATGAAAGCGTAGGGATTTTCAGAATTTTATTTTTTATACATATTTAAGTATATATTTATTTTTAATCACATACCCTGGAATTTTATTATCTATTTATGCTTATAATTTTATTACTTAAAAGAGTTTCAACAAAGACTACCTAGTAAGAATTCAAATATTTTCGGTTTGGTTTTTTGAATCCTAAGGTACTTATTAATGGGGATGGGGACAGAACTGAGTTCCGGTTTAAGCTTCTGTCCGAGAAACTTTCCTAAGATATTTATATTCAATATGCACTTTTGCAAGAGCATAGGACAAACGAATATAACAATTGGGAAAAATAAAAGAACAACTTAGCAAACGAATTTGACTTTTTGAAAAAATAAAAGAACAACTTAGCAAACGAATTTAACTTTTTGGAAAAGTAAAAGAACAACTTAGCTGTTAGAAGTTGCGCAATTTTGGAATAAAATGAATAATATTCAAAACGTGTATGAGGTCTTGTCAAATCAAGCTAAGCATGAGCTGGCGCATTTTAAGTTTAAATTATAAACTATTATAATCCTTCAAAACAGTTTTTTAAACAAACATTAAACGAATATCTTATTTTTGTTTCCTTAAGTATGTATATGTTATTTTGTGGATTTTATAGGTGTAGGGATAAAATTCATAATGTAGGGATTTTTCATGTATGCCATAGGGATTTATTTTGTTTTCATGTACCATTCAACACGTACGTCCTCGTACTTGAATATTTAAGACAACACTCGACGGAACTATAAGTTCACATCGTATTCGCATAAAATTGTATGTAGTTCAGTTGCCGCTTATTTCGATTTTTTTTTTTTTTAAATACCTTGGTTTATAATACCAACAAAATAAAAGCTGCAGAAATTAAAATTTTAAAATCTACCCCGAAAAATCTGGATCTACCACTTTTTCGTAGCTCAATCTACCACGTTTTTAAATTTTGAAGTGACAACACTGATCACATCCGTTCATCCTACATACATATTTATATGAATGTAATCAATTTTACAAAAGAGTGCACAAGCATATAGCAATGTTGTAAGAAACCACACTTAAATTTGTATATGTAAATCGTACAGTATATTGTGCGCTCTTGAGAAGTTGTGAAGGCGAACAATTTTCAAATTTTGTCCTTTGTCACTTTATACTGACGATGTGTTGTTCGGTGATGGGTATATATTTGGTTGGTGGGTCGATGGGTTGGTTGGTGAATTAAATTTGAAGATGGTGTGACTGAACGGTAAGAAGCTTCAGGCTTTTGTTCAATATATACATTTATAAATTTCCTTGTTCTGAATCTGATATCTTATTTCTTGCTTCATTCATACTCGATACAAGGATATTGTTGCCGGATTAACCACCATAGAATGTTGGGTTTAAGTCGTCTTTGATAGTATTAAATTACTCTTCTTTTTACTTGCGATATACGTAGTATAGGCCAAGTTTAGGATTCGTGAAAAACAAAAAAAAATCGAGATAATAATTTTCCCTAACATTACGATGATAGAGAACGCGAAAAAAGTGGGTCTCGTAATTCTGTCTGTCCGTCTGTCTGTCTGTACCTCGACCTGCAGCCTAAACGGCTGAAGTGATTTTCTTCAAACTTTGGTTTTTAAGGTTCTTTGGGGATTCCCTAGAGGGGAAATGGAAATCTTTTTTAGCTCAAAAAATAACGGTACCTGCCATGCAACCAATTAACAAAACTTGATTAATTTCAAAAACGGCTCTAATGATTTTGATTACAGGCTACTATAATTACTACAATAAATATTTTGGTAGAAAAAAAAAATTATAACGGTTAATAACGGTACCTGTCATAGAACCGATTTTTGGGTTTTCAAATTTCTCGTTAACGGCTGCACCGATTTTAACCAAATTTTGTATGTAAGTGGTCCTTTGCAATATTAACAATTTTGCATTAACAATTTTTCAAAAAAATAAATATTTGATTTTTAAAAAAAGGCAGCATTATACATGAGCTCACTTGAAGTACAGCTGGTATTATGCCGTCTGGCCCTGGAGACTTGTAAGGTTTGAAGCTGTTGATAGCCCATTGCAATTTTTCCCTAGTTATCAAACCTTGTGGAAAAGTTAAGTAATTATTAGATCTAATGTGATCAGTACTGTTAACAGTTTGGGAGCTACCTGGGAAATGAGTATCTAAAAGCAGGTTGAGCGATTCTTATCAAGTATTGGTCCACGAACCGTCAGTATTTTTCAAACAGCTGGGCATTACTGGACTAGTTGAGAGAATTTTCCTAATTCTTGATGTTTCGGAAGTTTCTTCTACTCTTCCACAGACGAACCTCCAAGAAACGCGAACCTCCAAGAAGGAGATTTCCTTAATTCTTTTTTATATGACTATAGGGCCTCTTTATAGGATTCCCAGTCTGAAACTGCTTTTGTGTTTTTTGCTCTATTGAAGAGGTTCCTGCAGTAGTTTTTTCTAAGAGGATCAAGCCCTGAGACCCACCAATGTGGATTTCCTTTTCCCCTTATTTGAGTAAGTGGACAGGAGATGGCCATTGACTTCTTCATGGCTAATGTGAGATTATTGACTTTAGTGTCAAGTTCAGTCGTGTTAGAGGGAGGACTTAGAAGTTCAAGTTTGATTAATCTATCAAGTGTTTTCCTATATTTGAACCAATCAGTTTTGCTATAATTTCGAAATTCTGGTTGGGTAATGGGAACTTCAACATCCAGAGTAAACTGAATGTATCTGTGATCGGAGAACGAATGTTCTTTTGAAACTTTCCAATTCATTATTGATTGATGAATAGTGTCTGAGACTAGAGTTATGTCTAGTGCCTCTTGTCGGTTTTTAGTAACAAATGTGAGTTCGTTCCCAACGTTACTTACTTTAAGGTTAGTACTTAAGATATAATCGAAAGGAGACTCACTTCTGTCATTGATGTCAGTGCTGCCCCATACTGTATGATGGACGTTAGCATCACTTCCAATTATTAGGCGGATTTTCTGCCGTTCAGCTTCAGCGACTATACTCTCCAGTGTGGTACCGGGAAGAGGGCCAAGGTAGTCATGGCCGAGATACGCCGACACCAGTTAGTACATGCCATTGGCCGTTTTTAGCCTGGCTGCGGTTATATCTCTACCGCTGAAATGAGGGAGTAAATATACATTAATGCTACTTTTTACTAGTATGCATAATCTAGGTTCACCTAGATTTGACAAGGATTTGACAATCCATGGAACGATGTCTTCATTCCCCCTGGATAGACGGAGAAGAAGAGAGGCCGAAGCCTTAATAGAGTGTTGGATGTTAATCTTGACTAACTGCAGCATTTTGGCTACATTTAGGCAGACCAGCCTCCACCACCGTATCGTTGTGATGCTCTTAAGAGGAAGAGCACAAGAGCTCATCTTCCGACAGAGGAATCAAAATAAAGTCTTCAGTCTCCATTCCGGTATGACTGTCAGCATTAGTAGAGGACTGACCAGTAATCGAGGAAGTCCCTGATGCATCATCTTCCAAACTAGGAAAGGTAATAGAAGCACCAGGGTCCCCAACCACTGGTTCAGCCTCAAGAGATTGTGGAGGCTCGCATTCAGCGTCTACCTCATCTTTTTTGTAAATCATTAATGCGATCGTCTCAAAGCCGAACCGAATCACACCTTGAGTCTGCGCCAGGGGGGCAAGGGATTATTTATTGACCACGACTATCGCTTAGGACCCCTTGGCTCCTCCAGCTTTGCGACTTTCCATTTATGAGTCGGCAGGGAGGGATTGCTTATTTTGATTATCTGGAGAATATCATCCATGCAGGAAGGTTCAGCTGGAATCCAAGTGCGAGCTCGAGTTTCGCACCTGTCCAGATTTCACCTAGCCTACTAACAGCAAGCTTATACAGATCACAAGATCTCTGATCGTCACAAACGATGAGTTTGACATGACCTTGATGCCAACCGCCATCGCTTGTGATTGGAGGTGGTCCCGGGCTTTCCTTCATAACACTTAAGAAGCCAGCCGAGAGTCTCAATTTTGCCACCTGCCAACGATCAGAAGAAATCGTGCCATCTATATCGCTCCTGTCGATAACCGCAACCACGATCTTACCTTTTAAAATATCCTTATAGGAATCAGTGGGTCCGCTGTTTGGATTCGAGGGAGTGCCGGTGTTGTGCACTCGGGGCCGTTTGGGTACCGGTGTGGCACCCTCCATAGACCTTTCTCGCTTTGGCGTAGAGTCGCCGCTGGTCTGTGCATTAGCGAAAATGCGATTGGCCCATTGAATCCTGGCGTCTTGCTGCGGAATACCTCTAGTCTCATCAGAGTCTTTCAGTATCCTCGCAGCATAACGCTATTCCCTATAGACATTCTTTGATGGTCTATACCGCCGCTTTCTGTGTGCCGTGCTCAGTAGAGAACCCCCCCTGCGCTGGAGGGGCCATGTTTCACAACCCCCGCAGCACCTGGTTGGGTCCCCTCACGAGACAGATTTTGAGGAGGTTTACTCCCAATAGTAGTAGCGGGACCGTTGTTCACAACCTCACTACTACTTAATTTAGGTATAGCTACCTTTTTACTTCCCTCGCTGCGAAGTGCATCAGATGAGCGGTTGCAGGATTCCGGACAGCTTTTTCGCCGTACCGTCAGTGGGAGAGAACAACAGACAGTTTCATAGCCGTACTGTCGAGAGAGGTTAGGGTGAGGAAAAGCCGAACAGCGTCATCGCCGTACCTCGGTGAAGCTTTAGGAGAGGAGAGAAGGTAGCGCCGGACAGCATCATCGCCGTACCGCCGAGGGAGGGGTAGAAAAGGAGGGGAAGGGTACGGGGAAGTTGAAGCGCCCTTTGGTTTCAGGACTCATCTGGAGAGTTAATCTCGAGACTCATTGACCTTACTCAGCTTCTACAACTCGACAATCTTGACGCTCAGGTAGAAGATTGTCAACGTAATATTTTCAATTTTCTACTTTCACGCTAATATAATTTAACCGATTTAAATTATATTTTTACAGAAGAAATTGTTAAGATTAGATCAATCTTTTGAAGTCATAAATATGACACAGTTTACAGAGACTTATCTCTACAGAATCATGTTATGGTGGTATCCCTGTCAATATTGTTCGTTTGGGCAAAATGACCACTATAACCTAGTTTGCGATGGTTTTTGAATAATTAACCTATAATATTTTTAAAATATCAAATCCTGTCAAGGAAAAGTAACTACATAAATTCTATAAGCAAAATTAATCGTTAAACGTATTTTAAATTGCTTAAACTCATACTGACGAAAGCCTTTGCTGCTTATGTTTTGACATTAAAAGGATAATGCTATACGGCTACCTACCTACATAATCTAGTGTATGACATAGGATATTTTGAGTTTTCAGCTATGTTACCTAAAAGGATTTCTCATGATTTATGATATTTTGACAAAATATCCTAAAATATACGTTTAGGGATTATGGTGATTATACAAAATGATACACATGCGAGGTTAAAGTCTATCAACGAATTGATGGGTGTGTAACCGGAGAGCTTTAACATTAAATCATAATTAAAGATTTTACTAATGGCTGTTCGACTCGTGCTACATCGAATTTAAAAAGGATAATTCAATGCTATTAATAAAAAGCGAAAGACGAACATGACAAATTCTTGATTCCTTTTATTTAAATTGAATGAACGAAATTTAATTATGCAAAACGTGTTTTTTATTTCTATAAAACTAATTTGCTACTAATTTTTTATTTCAAACGCAAAACAAATAAGCTTATCTCAGTATTTCTTTAATTTTTTGTTTGCTAATAAAATAAAAAAGTGAGTAATTAATGATTAAGAAAAAAAACTCGGCTACGTATAGATAAATACCTCCTTTCTTAATAAAGTTGCATAAATTTACATAATTCCTTAAAATTTTTGATAAACGCAAGAGTCCTTTTTGATAATCATTTGATATTCTTGCAACTGCTGTTTGTTATCTTATTCAACACTGCAACCCATTATAAAAGTTCAAAGCATGTTGTCATAAAATTTGTATTAATGTTTTTTGTTTTCATAATATTTTCTTATTTCTTATAATTAATCAATTTAGTAAACATTTTGCCCCGAAGGTCTTTTAAAATGATAAATTTATTAATGAATGGGCGAGACATGGATAACCCAGAAAACACCACCGCCACCACCATCACGCAGACACAGAGAGAAAGTATGAGAGACACAATTTTATATCCATAAACAAACACAGTTTTTCCAGATGATGTAAGCTCCTTAGGGATAGACTATAAAGAAAATGGTAACAAAGCTAGTGTAAACAGTAATTTATTGGCTGACTAATTAGTTGATATTTTGCACAACCATCTTTTAAAATCCTTGTCGCTTTGATGCTATATTTATATTTATTTATAAAAGAAGAGCTTATACTATAGAGACTGGGGTGCCATACGAAGACAAAACTGACGATGGAATTGTTAAATGTAGGGCATGATTACGTAACAAGGATTTGTTTTGACTTAAAATATATTCTTAACTATTTATAATGATTTACATTATATTAATAAATTTGGGGTATCGTTAAATCTTGATAGAAAAATGAGTACAAAGTTTTAAAAATATAAATAAATTTTTAAAATAAAATGATTTCTTGTTATTTAAAATAAAGTCGTTCTTTAAGATTCGATATTTCAAAAACGCATTAATGATTTTCTATATGTGATTCCCTTAAAGGAAAAATTCAAATTTTTATAGTAGCTCATTTAGAACGGGTATCTGCCATACAACAATATCGGTCATTTCAAGTTTTCTCGAAAAATGCTCAAAAACTTCGTAGTTACATGTTGTCTCTATAACAGTTTTAATAATCTTCTTCTTCTTCATTAAACCGCCGATTGTCATGATCTCGAGAGGGACCACTACTCTCCCACTCAGTTGCTTCACCTAGGGTTTCACTTATGGGGTTCGCCGGGTTGACCTCCAGAAAACGTTGACAGGCCTCCCGGTTTTAGATTGCTCCATGTCTGAGGCCGACTAAATGCAGGTGTCGTTGCATTTGTTTCATCCAAGAGTTTTTGCTCCTGCCTTTCTTCCGCGATAGTGTTGGAACGCCTTATGCTATTGCCTTTTGAACTGGGTTCTCATGTCATCTTCTTTGTATAACTACCAGCTAAGTTGGTCATGATGTATTTTGTCCAAGGTGGTATTTTTGACGTGTAGGCTTCCTCGGATTCTCTTGCTTCTTATTCGATCACGCTTTGTCACTCCTGCTGTCATGCGAAGCATCTTTATTTCAGCTGCCGTCAATTTACTCTCATACTTCTTGTACATTGCCCAATACTGCCGTGTAGAGCTTTCCTTTCAGCTTAGGGGGCATTTTTCTATCACAGAAGATGGCAGAGTTTTCCCGCACTTCATCCATCCTACGCTTACGCGTCATTACAAGATCCTTCGCTATTGGTCACAGATCCAAGATATTTAAACATTTCACACTTGGGAAGCACTGTTCTATTGAAATAGATGTCCGGAACTGACCTGTGTGGATCAGAAAACGGACGTCATAGGTATTCGGTCTTTTTCGCCGCGCTAATGCGGCATCCGTTTCCCCCCAGAATATCCACCCATACATCAAGTGCTCGTTGCATTGACACAGGATCTGCACTTATGATGGCAGAACAGATTTAATAATACCTACTGTTTACCAGATTTTTGCAAAAAATAAGTCGAAAGACGGATAAAAGTTTTGGTGTTTTTTTTTTTATCAAATTGTATTTTTTTTTAGATATTTCCGAATATTTCGTCATTGGCTTGGTTGATTTTATAATATTTTTTTTTCAATTAAGTTTTGTTAAAATTTGTGTGAATAATTTTTGTTTAACCAAAAACTAAAATCAGAGAAAAAATCAATTTTTTTTATTTTAAACTTTTTTCACACATTTTTGTGCATTAAATCAAAAATGTCTAAATTTTTAATTTAACTCGTTTTTATTATATATAGTATACACCGCCAGTGTCTATGTCTACATATGTCTACCTACCTTCTAGTTGCAGAGCAAGTTAGTGCGATACAGTCGTGCATTTGATTTTTATTAAAATCGTAGGTACCGTTTTTGTTGGTCCTACAAAAATCAAAAAAAAAACTCAAATAAAAACTAACAAATTGGAAGAAAATCGGAAGAGCATAAATTGACAAAGAGGTCAACCCACCCTTTCACGTTATTCGTACATTCTTGGCCATAGGCAATAACACCCAAGGAAAAAACGCCACCAAAGGTACTTTGGTTAAAGTAAATAAATAAAGAAGGTGGGTGGCGCAACGGCTCGTGAAGAACCCGGACAGGAATAGAAGGGACGTACAATTTCTTGCGAATCCGAACGGCTAGACGAGAAGCACTTATTCATGACAAAAGATACACCTGGAGGATTTGTCAATTCCTCGCTCGAAAGAAGCAGTAGCCCTGAAAAAAAAACTTTTTAGTCTTTAGGTGGATGGGAAGTGTACCCAGACCTCTAGCGTGACAGACCCACGCACTAACCATAACGCTACAGTTTTTACTTTGGTTAAAGAAAACTATTAAAATTGACTGTTGTTTGGAAAAATAGGCTAAAATCGAGAAATAAGAACGCCCAAATTTTACCAAAACCAATTTAAATTCAAAATATTCGGGTGTCATTCCCGTTTTATAATTTGGATCAAAAGTAATTTTGGGCCATATTTACAAGTTTTATGTGTGTGATTGGGCGATAAAAAATATTTGGCAGTAATTCCAATTCGATTAAGGGGATTTTCCTTAGGCAAGTGAAACAGAAAATTCTTATTTTTTTTTATAATTTTAAATACAAAAAATTAGTTTTTTTAATTTTGGATTTTCTCAAAACCCAGAAGGAATTAAATTATTTGGTTTTCAGAATTCAACCGGATATTAATTGAGAACATACAAAACTAAAAAATAAATTGATACTTAATTACGTTCAATTTTGAAAAAAAAAAAAAATAATATAAAAATTATTTTTTCAATATTTTTTGACTTTGAAATAATTTTTTTTTTTTTTAAAGTATTGACCAAAATACATAATTTTAAAAACAATATAAAAAGTGGCATTTCCAAATTTAAAAAAAGCTTAAACATAATTGTAATTGTCTTGCTGTTGGTTTTTAATATTTGGATTTAATTTTTAGACAATATAAAACAATTGGTCCTGCTCCCTAAACGGTTGTAAATAAAATCCCCCTTCTGTACAATTTTTTTTCTAGCCTTGAACCATGTCCTATTTTTTTGACAATTGATAGAGTCAACAAAATTATCGCGTGAAAAAAAAAACAAATTACAGACGAAAATTCTAGACAACCATAAAGCACATATACAGGGTGTCCCGTAAAGGATGGTCCAAACTGAATATGGTGATAGGCCAGGTCATGACCTTTCAGAATTTGGTAACTTGTCCATACTGAATCATAACGGTTTTCGAGTTACGGCTTTGATTCGAAATTTTAAAAAAAACTTTACTTTGAACCAGTTTTTTGCTCCCCCTGTCCATTATTGACTATTGTTTTTCACAATTTTTACACTAAAACTTTGGCTAATAGTTTGACTTATTTTACTGAATAAAAAAATGTTCATTTACATCACCATTTGCCTACAAACTTAAAGATAAATTTGAACTTTGACCAAACTTAATTTTTGACTTCAATCTTCTTAAGAGCTCGATGAACAAAATTCGTATGACACAATACAGGTTTTATCTTCCAAAAATATCCCGTTTTTCTGTAGTTTTTAAAAAGATATAAAACTGGCTAAAACGGTGCTCAGATAGAAAGTTATATTATAACCGTTTGAACCCAATAAAATAGGTTGAAAACAAAACAAAAATAAAACATTTTTGTTCAAGTATATCGATAAAATTAAAATATCTTTTCAAATATAACTCAGACAAAGCTGAATTTTGGTGGAGAGCTTCATTTTGATGCTGATTTTTTGAATAAAAACCTTAAATTTGGGCAAGGACTTTTGATTTTGTAGGGTGAAAAGGGAAAAGTCCAGTATTTTTGAAAATTTCTCGAAAACCATCAGGTTTTTTAAGATTTTTCGAAAAAACTGATCTTCATAAAGCAATCTCAAAAATACAAGGTTTCGAAAAACAAATTGTTACAAGCGTGGCCGACGTTTTTTCTTTGAATTTGAGACAGCAAGAGCATGGGTATAGGAGGAAAAACATATGTGCCTTGAATGTTGCATTCTCATAATGCGATAGTCGGTTAACTGTTATAAATTGGTACCTCACTAGTCTCGTAAATATTCTAAAAGTTCTCTTATCCAAGAAATCAATTATCAAATTCCAGAATAAATTATGAAAACAAAACATTTAAGAATTTCACCACTGACGTCGAAAAATTCTTAGTTTTCCCGTTTTCATTTCGGAGTTTTAAAGTTACATAATAAGGAAATGCCAGGTCTTAATTATTCATAAGTATAACAGTATGCGAATGATTTATAAGTTCTTCTTAATTCTTACCATATCCTGTTTCCTCAAACTGTTGTCCTATTCTGTACTCAAACTGTAACTATTTTTTATCGAAACTGTTGAGTATCGGTAACGGTGATAACCGCCATTTTATGAATGAAGACAGAATCATCTTGTGGCTGCTGATATAAGTGACTTGTGGTGAACCTATTTAATAACATGAATCAACCACAATATGAAGATGTGGCACTTTTTAACTTTTTTTTTAAATGAAGAAACACTGTGTTTTTAAAATTTTTAAATTCTCATATCCAGTCCCGGGGATAACTTTTTAAGAAAATTATTCCATATTTGTTATCTACAATAAATGTCCTTTCAAACCATGTAATCGACTCTGGGTTTTTCGCCCATACAGTTTTGGGCATTCTCCTTTAAGGTTTTTATTTGAAAATGCGTAAGACATCAAAATGAAGCTCTCCACCAAAACTCAGCTTTGTCTGAGTTATATTTGAAAAGATATACTTGAACAAAAATGTTTTATTTTTGATTTGTTTTTAACCTGTTTTATTGCGTTCAAACGGTTATAACTTTCTATCTGAGCACCGCTTTAGCAAGTTTTATATCTTTTTAAAAACTACAGAAAAACGGGATATTTTTGAAAGATAAAACCTGTATTGTGTCATACGAATTCTATTCATGGAGCTCTTAAGAAGATTGAGGTAAAAAATTAAGTTTGGTCAAAGTTCAAGTTTATCTTTTAGTTTGTAGGCAAATGGTGATGTAAATGAACATTTTATTATTCAGTTAAATAAGTCAAACTATAAGCCAAAGTTTTAGTGTAAAAATTGTAAAAAATAATAGTCAATTATGGACAGGGTGAGCAAAAAACTAGTTCGAAGTAAATTCTTTTTTAAATTTCGAAAAATAGCCGTTACTCGAAAACCGTTATGATTCGGTATGAACAAGTTACCAAATTCTGAAAGGTCATGACCTGGCCTATCACCATATTCAGTTTGGACCATCCTTTACGGGACACCCTGTATGTATATCACAAGAAAAAATAAAGGTTCATTTTTTAAAAGCTTCGAATATAATAACAGTAAACAGAACGCCTTCCGATTCAAATGACTTTTTTTTTTAAAAAGATTTAAAAATAATTATTTCGTTCCAAAAACAAATTTCAAAACAATAATTTTTTTAATTTGAAGGCTAACAATTCTTAACAAAGAGTCGTTCTCTTTATTTTTTTTAAATCACAATTCTCAGCTTAGCGGGTTTTGCACCTCCTGCACCACTGTGCGCCATCCGAAACAAATCCCCCTCTGTCGTTTTCATGCTAATGGTTTAAAAAATATAAAGTATATAATATAAAGTATATATAATTAAAACCTTAAATAAACGATAGCCCCAAAACCACTCAAGCATTATATTATAGCTTTTTGGTAAAGTGAAAAAAATGTCAGGCTAAGCAAAAAATTATGTAATGTCACCTTAGCGAGCATAAAGGCGTGTATCTAATTAAAATTCCTAACCCACCGCCATTCACCATACACTAACTAACTCTGTCTTTAATGTGAAAATATGATGAAAAAAATTAAAAGAAAACAAATTTAATTTTATATAGACGGACGAACAAAAGAGCTTTTAAATAAAGTAGCTGATGATGATGGTTGGTGTTGGTAGAGAGCTATTGGTTGGTATCATGTTTACCTAACGCTAACACCTGAGGTCTTTGACGCTCTTACTTTCATTAAAAGTGAGCTAAATGTAGGGTGTAAAATTTCTCTTAATTAAAATAATACTACCTACATTTACCCACCTTAAAAAGGTATTGTTCACTTTTTTTTTAAATTATTATTACCATGAATATTTTATTATTTTTAATGAAAATTATCAAATCATTTAAAAAATTCAACAACCATAAAATTACATTTCAAGCTCTATTAGGGTGGGTACTGCGATATAATAATTTGCATTTTAATTTGCATTCATCGTAGTTAAAGAAAATAAACGAAAAATAAAAACTTTGATACCAAAAACTAACGGTTGGTCCAAAAAATGGTTAACAAGTCTTATGTTGCATGTAATTTATTTGACGTGCAAAAATGAATTTATTAGAAATTCTCAATTATTTTTTTTCTGTATTTCTTTATGTTCGGTAATTCTTCTTTCGCGGTGCAACAAACACCTCAAATGGGGAAAATCTATTAAGCGCGGAAAATAATGACTCTCATTATAATTTTCATGGTCATTGGATAGCACGATTCAAATCTATAGATTAACACAACTTTGCTTATAGCACCATGTTGAACGAGATAAATGTAACCTAGAAAAGAAGGTGATTCAAGTAAAAAGTTAAATTATTCCTTAACTAAAAAACATGTTATACATAATTATATTCAAGTTAAAAGCCATCAGCTCGTTAAGAACATACTTACATTACCTGGTCACAATTCAAAGAAGAAAACAGCATGCAGGATATTATAACACACCAGGGTACAAATTCTTGGCTCTTCAGAACAAGGAGAGTAAATTCAAATAGGTTTCTAGTTAAATATAGGAAGTAAAAGCAATAGTGGCAAACTTAAGGCTTAAATAAGGCTTGCAGCAAGAAAAGGTTTTCTGAGTAGGTATTTTGTTCATGAAAATTAGTTCAAAAAGGTTATGAAACTTTTGACCTCAAACATTCCTATTTTAAAATGACGAAGATGAAAAAGTTTAAAAATTAACATTTTATCTGTTTAAGGTGGTGTGATCGAAAATAATTCAATTAAAAGTAAAATTGACTATTATGATGTAAAAATTTAAATAGTTACTTGTTCTCTAATAACAATAACGCTTCTTTCAATGAACGTATCATTGGAATTAAAGGGAGACCGGGCCATCTAAATACAAGCAGTTAAAAATATGAAATAGTAAAAAAGATTTAAAAAAATAGAATTAAAATAAGAAAATAGTATTTTATGTATACTCGTATATTTAGTTTTGGTAGGAGTTGTGCGTTTTTTTTTTCATTCATTTCATTTAATTTATTTATTTCAAAATGTGGTAGTACAAGAAGAATATAATAATTCTTATAATTAGTACTAAATAACTAAAACAAGAAAAACAAAAATATGAATATTTATATACAATAATAAAATAAATAATAAAGATTGGTATATGAAAAAATAGTAAATTTAAATGACAATAATTAGTTAAATACAATTAGGTATATACAATTTATGAAAAATCTAAGTTATTCAAATAACATTTTTTATATGCGACTTAAGAAAAGATAGTGTTGTTATCTGCGATATATACATAAAGAGCTTTTTTGAAACTTGGAAGCGTACTACACTGCCGGATTGAAAACGGTAACGAATTCCATAGCCCAATAGAGTGGAAGAAAAACAATCTCTTGCTCTAGATAATTGAAAGAAGGTACAATAATACTGTTCGTTCTGGCAGAAGAAGCAAAATGAATTCTTTCATATAGGTACAAAGGTTGCTTATTGATTATTATGTTAAAAAGAAAAACACAATTTTTAAAATTTAAAAATTCTTTAAGAGACAGACCTGTTATTCTTTTGATATAAACAGATATATGATCATATCTACGTAAGTGAAAAAACATATCTAATGGCGGTATTATATGCGACTTGAAGTTTTCTCATAGAAACTGAATCTAATTTACCATAAATAACAGCACTAAAACTAAAAATCGGTACTAAGAGACTTTTAACAAGCCTCAGCCTAGTAGCAAATGGTGTTACTGATGAAGATGCATTTAACTGTCTAACTCCTGCATAAATTGATCTGACGATCAAGTTCACATTATTCCTAGCAGAGAGTTTTGTATTTAAAACTATTCCTAGACTTTTTACACTTTTAACATACGGTATATCTTTTTTTATTAGCTGAATAGGAGAAATTAATGTGGTATCAATGTTGTATTTCGAAAATATTATGCCTTGGGTCTTTTCCGGGTTGAGTTTGAGACGATTTACTGATGCCCAGTCAGCAATAGGTTGCAAGTCCTCATTTAACCTATAAACACAGTCTTCTTTAAGCCCAATGGGGTGTGATAAGTAAATTTGCACATCATCGGCGTAGAGGTGTAATGAGACGTTTTGACAAACAGATGGCAAATCGTTAATAAAAAAGGGAAAATAAGAGGGGACCCAGAATAGATCCCTGTGGAACTCCAGTTTTGATGGTCAAAAATTCTGAGCAACCTCTGCTTGTGTGAACACTTTGAGTTCTTCCAGTCAAATAGCTCTTTATTAGTTTAACAGAGAGGTAATCAAAAATAAACAGATTCATCAGTTTTTCGCATAAAATTTCAAAGTTAACACTGTCAAACGCTTTAGAAAAATTGAGAAGACAAAGTACGAATAAATGGTTTTTGTCAAATCCCATCCGTATGTCATCAAGAATTTTGACTGTCGCAGTTTGACAGTTGTGATTTTCTCTAAAACCGGATTGAAATGGACTTAGTAACTTATGAACGGTTATATGTTTATTAATTTGTCCACGTATAATGATTTCAAAAAATTTAGAAAGGCATGGTAAAATGCAAATTGGTCGAAAATCTTCAGGACCTTTACATACTGACTTCTTTGGGAGAGGACTTACTTTGGCTTTCTTCCAAGACATTAGAAAAGTAGAAGTTGTTATACATGAATTAATTATATGCGTTAAAGTCTGAATAATATGAGGCAAAATCAATTTGATAAATTTTATAGGCACTCCATCTACTCCAACTGCATTAGACTTGATATGTCTTATTGCATTTAACACCTCTGTCTCGGAAACACAATTGAAACTCAATAAGGAAAGATCAGTCGTTCTGTTAAAAGTAGTTGCAGATTCGTGTATTTCATTATCTGTAGAGCTATTCGACATGAAATGCTTATTTAATTGCATTGGTTCGAGTTCGCACACATTTGTATTAGATTTGGAAACTATACCAATTTTTTTTAATATTTTTCCAAAGAACACCACTAGGCAATTTTGTTTTAAGTTTTGAAGAAAAGTACCTGGCTTTAGCTTTTTTAACTTCACAGACAACACGATTTCGGTTTATTTTAAATAAATTCCAATTTGTATCACTTTTATAGCGTTTCCAACGGAAAAAAGATCGATCTCTAGTTTTAATCAGTCTCATAATTTTAATATTGAACCAAGGAATGCGAGAGTCAACGATATTAACATTCTTTAATGGAACATGTTCTTGGAACAGATTCATAATCATCGATTCAAAACGGTCGACTTTTAGATCAACAATTGGTGTATTCCAACATAAATTCCACGGAAATGACACACAATCCTGTATCAATTCATTTAACTTTATATTTTTATAGTCTCTAAATAAATTTTTTCTTACAATTATTTAATTATACATTGTGTTTTTTCATAAGATGCTACAAAAACCTAGAGCTTATAGGTTGGGTCGAAGCAAAACAAAAACGAATAGTCGGGAGTTGGGGCAAATAATTAATAATACAAGTTTTCAAATGAATCGTTTTTGAAAAATTTATTTTAACACTCAACATTTTGAAAACAAATATGTAACGATGATAGAGCATGTGTCTGTATGTACCTTGACCTGCAGCCTAAACCGCTGAAGTGATTTCTTTAAATTGTGAACTTGAGGTGTGTATATTTAGGTGATCTAGACGGAAAATAGAATTGAACTTGCCATAAAACCGTTATGAAAAATGATATTTATACAAAATGTAAAGATCACTGTTAAGGCTATGGTCAATGTTTTAGTAAAAAAAAAAATTCAAAATTACTCGTTAACGGCTTCAGTTCATTTGGTAGAATTTTGTACATAGGAGGTCCTTTAAAATCTTAATGATTTTGCTTACCTATAACATTTCTTAAAAAAGAAAAAGTTTTTGATTAAAAAAAATTTTTGTTTGAAAATTCAATATCTTAGAAACGGGTAAGTGATTTTTTTTTTAATTTTATTTAGTATCGTATTTTATTACTTAAAATTGACGTATACCAAATATTTTTTTATAAAACATTAATAAAAAATTAATTTTTATGAAAAATGTTCTAAGGATTTTTTGATTTTTTTTATATAAATTCATTTTTATTTAACAAATCAGATGGGATACATTGCTTTGAGCTCAAGCTACTTTTATAGCTTTTTAAATAATAAGTAGGTAAGGGCCAGTTATTCAGTGAGGAGTCGAAGTTGAACTGGACTATCGCAACAAATGCTTTTGATATTTTATATTCTGTTTTTTAAAGCTTTTTTTTAAATAAAAACCGCTCCGTGAGAGAACTGTATTCATAGCAATTTCCAGAATTGACTAACTTTGGTTTATCACTAACCTGAAATAATAATTTATATTTTACCTCGTTTTTAAAAATTTTTCGTTTCCTGTGGTCCTGTCGTGCATTTCATTTTTATAAATTAATTATTAATTATAAATTTTAAAAACATAATAATCAAATTTCGAATACAAAATCGTAAGGGAAAAATATTTTTTTTTATATTTAAAATCAAAAGAAATGAATATAAAAAATTAGGGTTTAATTTTTTAACGCTCGCATAAATTTTCAGCCTAAAACCTGAGCGTCTTCTTTTTCCTAGTTTAAATAAAAAATAATCATTGTGGAAAGTATTTTTTTTTCTTCTTCAAAATGTTGAAGTTTTAATTTTTATTTAAAAAAAAACTTTTGTCTACCTACTAGTACCTCCTAGCTTTCAATCTTTTTTTTTTAGGAAAATTGCGCTTTCCTCTTAAATGAGAGAGATATACTTTCCCCCTTTTATAAACGATTTTTGCGTTGCGTTGACTTTATTTGGCACGAGTACGATAACTACGCCGCTGCAAAATAATAACGGAATTTTGTAGAGGGGTTTAATACAAGCCTTTCTTTTACGCGGGAGAGGCAATTTTCTAAAAAATGAATTAAAATTAAAAAAGCAAGATTTTAAAACAACGGCAACACTTACAATAAAGTAATTCACCGGTTTTGAAAGCCAGAAATCTGTTGTTTAATCTTAATTAAATTATTCATGCCAACAGTTTTCCAAAAATTTGCATGCAAACTCAAAAGTTTGATAAAAAATTGAAAAAAGAAAGTTTAGACCATTTTTTGTTCTCAAAATTGTGAAATAAAGTGCTAAATTGGTTTCTAGTGGTCAATGCTTATATTAATTCTGAATCGAATACAAAAAATCAAATGGTTATGCCTTCAAGTTTTTGAGAAAATTATTAAAAGTACTTTTTTATGAGATTTTTATTTTTTGCTTGCTTACATAAATAGAGTATGCTAGCTCCCAGCATTCCGGCACGGCGAATAAACATTGAGGTATGTCGCCCAAGTATTTTGAATGTAAATTGTTTTTGTAAAATTTAGGGGTTCTTTCCTCAATTATGGGCAATTTTTCCAAACCGAATTTCAACGGAATTTATTGTCAATAGTTTTCTTTCGTCCTTCGCGGGTTCAAGGATTTGAACTCCTTTTTTTGGGTCTTCTGTCCCGCTCACGCGAGTCCGTCGCTCCGCTTAGGGTACGCTCAGCCGCCAATGTTGTCAGTTGGTGTGCTTTCAGTTTATTTGTAATAAACAGTACCTCGGGTGGCAAGCTTCGCGGGTTCAAGGATTTTAAATCCCTTTTAGGAGCCTCAGTCCCGCTAAGTTTTTGAGCTTTAAAGTAATTTTTTCAAAAATGATTAACACAAATAACATAGTTGAAACAAATAATAAAATAACAAGTTTCTGGCTTCAGAAAACCTATAACTTTAGCATTGTTTATGTTGCCGTTGTTTTTAATTTTTTTTCATTTAAAATCATTCTGTAGAAAATTGCCCCTGCTGCCTAAACGGACTATGATAGACCCACGACCGTATCTGTGCCGTAGTTATCGTACTCCCCCACGCCCACATTAATTCTTAAAGTGAGATCACCGTTAATACCAACAAATTATAAAAAAGTAGTTAAAGTAATTTTCAATTTTCTCAAAAACTAGAAGACATAAATCCTTTGGTTTTTTTTTGTTCGATTCAAAATTGCCATAAGCATTGACGCCTTAAAGCAAATTTAGCACTTCATTTCACAATTAAAAAAAAAACTGGTCTAAACATTTGTTTGTTAATTTTTGTATCAACATTTTTAGAAAACTGTTGAAATCAATAATTTAATTTACAAAAACGGTAAAGTAATTCATTGTTAGTGTTGCCGTTCTTTTTTAATATTTTATTTTCCATTTTAAGTTATTATTTCAAAAATGCCCCTACCTCCTAAACGGGGTGAGATAAACCTCCCCTCCTATAGTAAAAAATGCTTGTATTAAACCCCTCTACAAGAATCCGTTATTATTTTGCGGCGCCGTAGTTATCGTACTATCCCCCTTTATTTACACTATCCATATTTTTTGAATTTGAATCTGTAGCAGTAACTGTGATTATGACCTTAATTTGAAAAGTTTGACGAGGGGGTGAAATTAAGAACTAAAAGAATTAAAGAAATTCTTTCTCAACATTTGGAACAGATGGGTGATATGCTATGCAATCCCGCGCAGAAAAGCAAGCTAGTTTTCGACACGGCACTAGAGAGTTTTACATAGATTCTAACAAGGCACTAGCAAGAGTTAGCAAAGTTCTAAAACACGGGCCTTGGCGATTATGAACCCTTTTGCCTCATCACCCAAACAAAAAAAGCTCACTTATGCGGGACTTGATCCCGCGATCTTCTGTGTGCCAGTCCAATGCGCTATCCACTACGCTAACTCGCAATACAAAAATTCAATGTCGAAAGTGAATTAGTTTCATTCCATTTCATTTAGGTAGAACAACTTAGAACAGGTTTTTCTTCATTTAACAATCCTATAATATACAGATGTCTCACACCCAATGTAAAAAGTGTGATTTATCGAAAGTGTGTCATTTTTCCAGCCGTGATACTAAGCCCAATTTAAGGACCACCCTTATATGCGTATGTATTTTTTATCACACTTCTACTTTATTAATCAACTTTTCTCATTTGCTCTTGTATACACAAATTAAACAAAAACATGCTTGGAATTCATTCAACAGAATATATCTGCTTATCGGCTCTACTAACATAAAATTGCAATCTAACTTTTACTAATTAAATTACGTCTGAAGCTGACAGGTTTTTGAGCTTTAAAGTAATTTTTTCAAAAATGATTAACACAAATAACATAGTTGAAACAAATAATAAAATAACAAGTTTCTGGCTTCAGAAAACCTATAACTTTAGCATTGTTTATGTTGCCGTTGTTTTTAATTTTTTTTCATTTAAAATCATTCTGTAGAAAATTGCCCCTGCTGCCTAAACGGACTATGATAGACCCACGACCGTATCTGTGCCGTAGTTATCGTACTCCCCCACGCCCACATTAATTCTTAAAGTGAGATCACCGTTAATACCAACAAATTATAAAAAAGTAGTTAAAGTAATTTTCAATTTTCTCAAAAACTAGAAGACATAAATCCTTTGGTTTTTTTTTGTTCGATTCAAAATTGCCATAAGCATTGACGCCTTAAAGCAAATTTAGCACTTCATTTCACAATTAAAAAAAAAACTGGTCTAAACATTTGTTTGTTAATTTTTGTATCAACATTTTTAGAAAACTGTTGAAATCAATAATTTAATTTACAAAAACGGTAAAGTAATTCATTGTTAGTGTTGCCGTTCTTTTTTAATATTTTATTTTCCATTTTAAGTTATTATTTCAAAAATGCCCCTACCTCCTAAACGGGGTGAGATAAACCTCCCCTCCTATAGTAAAAAATGCTTGTATTAAACCCCTCTACAAGAATCCGTTATTATTTTGCGGCGCCGTAGTTATCGTACTATCCCCCTTTATTTACACTATCCATATTTTTTGAATTTGAATCTGTAGCAGTAACTGTGATTATGACCTTAATTTGAAAAGTTTGACGAGGGGGTGAAATTAAGAACTAAAAGAATTAAAGAAATTCTTTCTCAACATTTGGAACAGATGGGTGATATGCTATGCAATCCCGCGCAGAAAAGCAAGCTAGTTTTCGACACGGCACTAGAGAGTTTTACATAGATTCTAACAAGGCACTAGCAAGAGTTAGCAAAGTTCTAAAACACGGGCCTTGGCGATTATGAACCCTTTTGCCTCATCACCCAAACAAAAAAAGCTCACTTATGCGGGACTTGATCCCGCGATCTTCTGTGTGCCAGTCCAATGCGCTATCCACTACGCTAACTCGCAATACAAAAATTCAATGTCGAAAGTGAATTAGTTTCATTCCATTTCATTTAGGTAGAACAACTTAGAACAGGTTTTTCTTCATTTAACAATCCTATAATATACAGATGTCTCACACCCAATGTAAAAAGTGTGATTTATTGAAAGTGTGTCATTTTTCCAGCCGTGATACTAAGCCCAATTTAAGGACCACCCTAATATGCGTATGTATTTTTAATTACACTTCTACTTTATGAATCAACTTTTCTCATTTGCTCTTGTATACACAAATTAAGCAAAAACATGCTTGGAATTCATTCAACAGAATATATCTGTTTAACGGCTCTACTAACATAAAATTGCAATCTAACTTTTACTAATTAAATTACGTCTGAAGCTGACAGGTGCATTAGACTGCGAAATAATTAGTTACAAATTATAAATAAATATTTTTTCAGTTTTAATAATCAAACATTGAATATTTTTTTTAAATCATTAATTTATGTTTGAATATGTACGAGTATGTTTAACTAATTTTTCAATTAAGGGTCAAATTTTGTGTTGATTGGTTAACTCCTGGTTTATATGGAAACACCACCCTTACTGTATAGGATCGTATGCCTCTTTTGAATAAATATTTTTTTTTTCAAACCCCCATTTTGTGTGTTTTCATAAGCAAATTCATCACCATCAATATTCCATTGAAAACGTCCAAATCACCCTGACATTGTATTATACTTTATACATATAGGGAAAACCTAGATACATATATACATGTATATTTCACTGTGCGTCGTTGGTCTTCTATTCGAGTGGTATGAATGAATGAATGAATCAAATACCCCCAAGCAGTCACACACAAACTCTCTAAACTAAACCAAGGCCAAACAGCAGCGAGCATGCGAATGAAATTCAATAGACTTTTTTTTTCTACGCTAATATCATATGCACCTGATCATCTATGAAATACAATTTGAAAACAAAATATTTTATATTCCATAAGGCACACGTGTTCTTCGACACATGGTTGAACCATGTTATCCATGACTATGGTACGTGCTAACTAAATCATATCAATGTCAATATTACACAATGATCTCTAACTTATTTCAAAAAGTAAAAATAATTCTACTCACTCTCAAAACAAGTAACTATGCTACATTTCACGTAGCACGCTGTTTAAATTATCGTCACAACCTGAACCTTCATTTTGGTAGGGTGGTTGAGAAAACCGACCAAAAAGAAGGCATGTTCGAAATACCGTTAATGTCATTTCTAAAAACAAAATGAGAAAAACAACTGTGAGGGGTAAACAAAATTCTACGCCTTAATAATAATGCTTCACCACAATCGGAATGTATCCCGCACATTATCTATAGATATTCTTTTTCGTCTCTAAGGACATCCCGTCAAGGATAGTCGTTCTCGTTCATGCAAATATATAGGCAACTCACTATTTTGGTCTTGGTCCTTATCCAAAAGACGGAGAATACTAATTTCCCTTCTCAATCTCAATACTCCTTCAATACTATGTTCGTATACAATAGAACGCAACACATTTCTCGTTGTCAATGGTAATGGGAAACAGAAGCGAAATCTATATTGGAACCTATAGATATCGTCTTCATATATCCGTATTCTTGTATCGATACTTGCGGATAATACAACAAACTGCGGAAGTGCGGACTTTAAAGGCCGGAAAAGGAGGAAACATACAATTGACGTAAACGATGATGATCCAATACATAAATATATATAAATTTGTATTTGTATTTCCATTTGGGGAATAAAATAATGATTTCTAATTTTCTTTTAAGATTCATCTTCCTTGGATTATTTATTTATTTGTTTGCTCTTGTGGATCTCTGTGGATTTGTTTTGGATTCGTTGTGTCTGTTACACAGTGGGGCATTATTTATGTGAAAGAGTCGAAATGAATTAAAACTATACTTTTATTACCTATCATAATATTGAACCTTCAAAAGACATACAGTGCTTACAAATAATAAGTATTTGACGTTATATTAATAAGACTGATGATAAGGTTAAATACTTAAAAAATCTTATTGAATCCCTTGTTGGAAATAGTAACAGGACAATTCATAAAACCACATAAACGAAACAAATAGTACACAGAAAACTTTTATGCGATTCCCTAAAGTGATGTTCGAATTTTCAATTTGTAATTTGCAATAGGTAGCTGTTTTCAATTTTCTTGAATCTAGTGTCTAAACAATTTGAAATAATAGGGCATTTCAGGTTTTTGTCTTGAATTAAAAGCTGTTTTTGGCGACAAATTGTCTTAGTTTTATGTTATTAACGATCAAAAGGCACGATAGTTCTGGCACTACACCCCGGCTGGAAAAAATCCTAGTTTCTGTCTAGTTTGTACATGGCCCTAATAAGTTTTCAGTCGGGGAAATCTAGACAGGGAAAACTTGTGAGGCCCTGTCTAGTAAATGTTTGACATGTTTTGGTACCCCACCAGAATTTTCTCTTGTACCTACACCAAAAAAAAAACATTTTATAAGCACCATGCAAATTTAGCATCATACGACACTTTTTTCTCTTTTTTTCCTTTGTCTTCTTTTTCATATCACACTTCTTACCATCGCATCGGTGTGAGACACCTGTGTATTATAACCCGCGCAGAAAAACATTCTACTTTTCGACATGGCACTAGAGAGTTTTAAATAGATTCTGGCAAGGCCCTAGCATGGCTGAGTAATGGCAAAAACTAGGGCATTGTCGATTATGAACCCTTTTGCCTCGTCAGAAAAACCACTCTAGGCCAGCAAAAACTAGACTTGTTCATATTTTTGCTAGAAACATTAAAAAGGGTATTTTAGTATCGGGGTTGTGATCCGATAGTAAAATAACTCAGTTCAAAAATAAAAACTTGAATAATAAAAATAATAGCGCAGATTTTTATGAATTTAAAACGATATTAAAGCAATTTTAGTATGATAAATACTAAAGAGTAAAATACTCTTATTATCATATTATTTGATTTAGTATCTGGAACAAAAATGCGCTTAATCTAAACTACATCCCACCACAAAAACAACCGATATGAACCACTTGAGATGAACCATCTGGAATTAAGTAAATCTAGTTTAAGACAGTAAATTATAATTTTTGATTAATTTTAATGAAAAGTTCAAAAAGCCTTTGGAGGGGGTGTGAAAAATGAGATTTTCGAAATTAAGATTATCTTGGTAGGATTTGCAAGATCGTGAAATTTTTAAATTTTTTTTTTAACCAAAACTGATCAATTAAAATAAAAGTTAAAATTTGTATTTTTCGATTCATCGATTCAATTTGTTTAGTTAAAATTTAGCATATGTATCAATAACGATAGTGCTTAGTCTGATAGGATGCCGAAAACGTCCAACAATGTCTTACTAGCGAGAACCTCACGAGAGTATGAAACATTTTCCTCCCCTTAATTTTACTTACTGAAAACTTGCAAGGACTTGACGTATAATTGACAAGTTTTCCTCGTCTAGATTTTCCCTAAAGAAAACTGACTAAGTGCCATGTCAAAACTAGACAGAAACTGGGCATTTTTCGAGCCGGGAAGATTGTTCAATGAGAAAAAACCTGTTCTTAGTTGTTCTACCTAAAAAGCAAGTACATAAAATCCGGTTCTATTCTGTATGTATTTGTTATGCAATATAAAATGAAAGTTATTCACTTTCAACACTGAATTTGTGTATAGCGAGTTAGCCCAGTGGGTAGCTTATTGGACTGACAAACGGAAGATCAAGTCAACGGAAGGTCAAGTCCCACATAAAGCCACCTTTTTTTTCTGACGAGGCAAAAGGGTTCATAACCGTCAAGGCCCGTGTTCTAGCCTTTGCTAATTCTTGCTAGTGCCTTGCCAGAATCTATGTTAAACTCTCTAGTGCAATGTCGAAAACAAGATTGTTTTTCTGCGCGGGACCCTTTTTACCTTTTGACTTAGGCAGTTTTCCGACCCTCCTCTAACTGCAGAAGCACCAAATTCAAAACTAACTAAAATTGAACATTTAAGATTTTCCATTCAGGAGGCGTGGTACCCGCCCCTTTTTTCACAGAATTAGTATTAATTATATGGAGCACTTCTGGTTGTCGTAGAATGATTAAATTTAGTACAGCAATGAAACTTGAATTGCAAGCAAAAAAAATAAAAATAAATCGGGTGGCACAACGGCTCATGAAAAACCAGGGCCTAGTGACAAACAACTCGCAACCATTCCTGTGTGCGCCTTTCGACAGGAATGGAAGGGACCTACAATTTTTTGCCGATTCCGAACGGCTAGACGTGAAGCACTTGTTCGTGACAAGTGATATTCTTGGAGGATTTGTCAATTCCTCGCAAGAGGCAGTAGCCCTGAAAAAAAACTTTTTAGTTTTTAGGTGGACGAGGCTGGGAAGCGATCCCAGACCTCCAGCGTGACAGTCGAACGCACTAACCATTACGCTACGGGCTATTACAATTGCAAGCAAAGAGAAACATAAAAACTTTGAATTTTCCATTCAGGGGCGTGGCATACACCCACTTTTGACCAAAAATTCTTATCATTCAAGTGGAATACTGATTGATTAAACTGATAGAAATTGGTACACGGTAATACTATAATACTTAAATAAATAAATTGGGTGGTACAACAGCTCGTGAAGAACCCGGGACTGGTGACTAACAACTCGCAACCATTCCTGTGTGCGTGTGTTGACAGTAATGGAGGTGACTTACAATTGTATGCCGAATCCGAACGGGTAGACGAGAAGCAAGAGGCAGTAGCCATGAAAAAAAAACGGTTTGGTTTTTATGTGGACGAGGCTGGAAAGTGAACCCAGACCCCCAGCCAGACCTACGGGCTACTAATATACTTGATCTTCCTTATTATTTAGTGAGCGTTTTTTACACCTACTTTCACGTAACAAAAAATGTTTGGCAAAAAGTAGTGAAATTACACCAAAAATATAAATGTTAAAAAATGAAGCCAAGTTCTTCTATTTACAAAAACCAGTACGTAACAAGTCAGCCATAAAAAACAAACAGGTCTGAAAGTACGACAAGTTCCAAGTTTATGAATGTTAAATATTTTAAGTAGAGTAATATTGGAAAACTTCAAAATTATAAGAGAAATTTATTATTTAATTACTTAAATTTGGTAGGATTGCTTGATAAGTTTTCTTTTTTATCTTCTAAATTACATTACCTACTTAATTTTGAAGTATGGCTAGTTATAAGTTCGTAAAAAAAAATCCGAAAAATCGTTTTTATTAAGAACCTCTGGAATATCATTTTTTTTTTATTTTTGTATGTTTGTCTGTTTAATTTTTTACGAAAAAGTCTGAAATTAATAAAAAAAACATATATGTCTTTTGAAAAAAGAAGCTATTTTGCAAAAAAGAATTTTTTTAAAACTCGGCATCAAGGTGTTTTTTCTAGACTTACTTAAAAAACTTAAGGTAACTACCATACCACTGTTAAAAAACCTTACATAACAATTCTGTTGTTTCTCCAAAACGACTCCTAAGATTTCAATAAAGAGAAAAATGCATACGCTTTTATGCAATAGTCCATCTTACTTTTAAATACAAACAAAAATCATTCGCCGGCTTAAGTTCGATATTCCAAAAAAGTGTTAATAAACTTTTTTTGAAATTTAGTTTAATTAAAAGTTAATTGTAGACAAATTAAATAAAGTGCCTACTTTTAAATACTTTTAATATTTAAATAAAAGACAGCTCCAACGATATTTAAAACTGTTTTGCATAAATTCATATTTTTTCAAAAAATCCAATTTCATAGGTTTTCAACTCAAACTATTACAGCTAAGCATTTAAAGTATTACATACTTTTCATATTTTGAACAGTTTCTATATGATTTAACATAATACTTGTACACATACACTTTTTTGATATTGTACATATTAAGCCATTTGAATTTAACAGTAAGTACGTGCGAACCAGTTTTGCTGCCCCACTGTCTTTTTTTCCTAAAATAAAATCAGAAAAGATGACTATTAAGCTATGATGAAGAGAGAAGGAGAATGAGGATGCTTTTATAATCACATCTCGATCTCAGGTATTTTGTTGTTTACGATTTTCCGATTAAAATTGATTTGAATAAAAATATAATTGGATACCTACTTGACAGCGAATAACACTTCAACTATCTATGGAATTTTTATTTTATATAGTAAGAAGATTTTCTTTGAATTTATTTTCGTAGAAAAATTTAATCGAGCAAGAGATGTTTCAAGGTCTTGTTATATATTAGAGCCTACTGTTTATAATACTTTTTTGATATAAGAAACATATTATAGCAAGTTTTCCGTGAGTAACAAAAATAGAACTCGACATTGTAACCAATCTTGACACTAAGATGATAGAAAACATTAAAATATGCCTTATCCTGAGCTCTGGTGGAGATTTCTCCATCGGATTTTATTATTTTCCCAGGATTTAAATACCCGCTCTGACTAAATTTAAGCTATTTTTTCCGATCGAGTTTTTTTTAATGAAAATTTCATCAATTTCCACCAATTTTTTCCGATCGAGTTTTTTTGAATGAAAATTTCATCAAATTTCATCAATTTTCACCACAGAAGTAAATTACCTACCTCTTTATTTTTTTTGAAAAATGGTTAACAATTAGTTAATATCATACCTAGAAAAAATTGGGTCTATCATAGTAATACACGTTAAACTACTGCCAAATCCGTGTTGCGATTTTCTTTAAATTAGGGCCCATTATTATAGCTATCATTGAAAACCATCATTGAAAAAGTTAGCTCTTTATTTTGAGACCCTTGGAAAGTATAATCATTAAATATTATAATGCAGAAATATAGCTTACGTAATATAGCTAACGTAACTTTTACGGGCCAGTTATAGCTATCATTGAAAACCATCATTGAAAATATTATTTTTCAATTTTGAGAGAATTAGAAAAAAGAAATAAATGTATATTTTTATGCCAAAGTAAAGCTAATTGACTTAATAATTTTTTCTAGGTAAAACAAATTTCAATTTTGCACAACTTTTCTCATAAAATAACATTTAATTTTTCAATGATGAACTACCTTACCAATGATCATTGAAAAAATTAAAAGTTACGTTATGGAGAAGATATGAGTCAAAATGAATTTTTTTTGGAGGAGAAATAATTTTGAAGTCGTAAGCTATATTACTGCATTAAATTATTCAATGATTAAACTTTCGAAGGGTCTCAAAATCAACAGCTTACTTTTTCAATGATGGTTTCCAATGGTAGCTATAACTGGCCCCTTACCCATTGAATAATCAATTTTATGTTGGAACGATTTTGAACAAGGTAGGTACTAATTTGGTAATTGTCTACTTTTTCGTAAAAAATTATTTCAAAATTATAATGGTCTGCGAATGGCTTCCGACAATTTGTGTTCTGTTTTTTTTTTCATAAGAATCTGCTGTGAAAAATTGCAGGAATTTCGGTAACGTAGTTTGAAAAGCCCTTCCGCTTTCCATTATAACTTTTGACATTTCAAATCTGCACCAAAGTCTTTGCGGATCGAGTCAACTCCCCGGGAGTAAAATTTTGAGGATTCTGTAATCAACATGAATACCTTTATGTACCGAGTACCGTTAGTATGTGTAAAATTATTTTGTTTTCAATTACTTTGTCTAGTCCCTTCGCATAAAATGTGTAAAACATACGTTTGTTTTGGCTCGAAAATGGAAGATCCTTAAATGCTTATATCAAACATAAAGCTTAAATTAAATAAATCTATTATGTACTTCTACGTTCTTTATTTGATGCCAATTTTATTATTACTACATATACATACATATACCTATAATTTTTCAAGCGAAAAAACGTGCTTTATTGTTACTATATAATCAAAAAGTCATTACAACCCGAAAAATTTTTAAGTACATACTTAAAGTATACAAAATTGAGAATTATTTGAAAATTATTGGTATATATACATACTTTACAGTTCTTCTTCTTCAGACAAAAAAAACCTTATCTGATGTGTGCATTCCGCATTCCCAGTTTCTTCGAAACTTAGCGCAAACTGTACGACAAAAAAAAAATAACAATAATGAATACCTTCTCTATGCCAGAAAAAGGATATTCCGTGTACAGTATACATTATTGCAGATAAATTTTCATCTTCTTGCTCAAGTGGACAAAATGTGTTATAGAGAGTAACTGAGTTGGAATGAAAGAATAATGTTCTATTCAAATGCTGCATAACAAATTTTGAAGTCCTCCGAACTCGTTTTGCATCATTTGTTGTCTACTCTCTGGGCGAAATAAAGTTAAGCAAGAGAAATACTAAACAAAAAAAAAACAAGAATCAGGAAGAATTGTATGCATTGCGGCGGAGTGTACTTTCTGTTCTATTGCGATTGCAAACATACTATAAAACATATAGAATTAGACACAATATAAGTCTACACTCAGAGAAATAATAAACAAAAATAGTTTATTCGATTCAAAGGGTTTCAAATATTATTGTGTTAATGTTGTGTAGCCTCTAAATAATTTTTAATTAATTAATTAATTATTTAGAGGCTACACAACATTAACACAATAACATTAACCTTATTCCGGCAAAACAAAATCCTTAACAAGGTTTCAAATATGTTTTTCAACCAAATATTAATTGAAATAAAAAAAAAAAAAAAAACAAATCACCACAGCTTCACCATTTATTTATACAGTTTTTCTTACATTTCAGAAGCCGCAAGGGCGTGACAAAAGGTAACTCCTAAGCTATAAATATAGCAACAAAAGAAAACATCACAAAACGGAAGATAATTTAGCTTTCTACAGAAAATGTTTTTAAAAGTTCTTACACGATGAGCCGATAAATATCAGGAGAAGGACGCTAGCTATTTTGTGTTATCCTTATGATGTATGTATATGTATTCGGTGGGCTAAATCCTCCGTGGTTTCAACAACACATTCCGCCCTCCTGTAGTAGTAGCCCGTAGCTAAATGGTTAGTGCGTTCGACTGTCACGCTGAAGGTCTGGGTTCATTTCCCAGCCTCGTCCACCTAAAAACTAAAAAGTTTTTTTTCAGGGCTACTGCCTCTTGCGAGGAATTGACAAATCCTCCAAGAGTATCACTTGTCACGAAAAAGTGCTTCTCGTCTAGCCGTTCGGATTCGGCATAAAATTGTAGGTCCCTTCCATTCCTGTCGACAGGCGCACACAGGAATGGTTGCGAGTTGTTAGTCACTAGGCCCTGGTTCTTCACGAGCCGTTGTGCCACCCAATTTATTTTTTTTCCGCCCTCCTATTTAAGCATTCACTACCCTATCTGGAATAATCCTGGCTTAATTGTTGTTTGAACCCGCTTGTCCGGTATTTAATCGTAACCACGGTCCATCAGTGCTACTTTGGTAGGATTTTCTTTAAAATGAGCAGAATATTTTCTAAGTGAAAAAGATCCAACTGATACTAGCTTAAAAAGAATATTAAGCTTCCCAACGAGCTACGACGTCGACGGCGACGTACACCTAGACGACGACGTTATATCTTTCTCGCACAATCTCATTAAAATTAATTTGTTGCTTCGGAAACTTTTTAATTGCAAGTGTATGTGGTGCGGTATATCTTTTATCCCATTTTGTCATCTCATCACCATCCAAATCCTTATGTTCAGTTTTTTTTTTTGTTTTAAATAATATCCTGACCGATATTCGGAACTTGGAAATGTTTGCACTTGCAAGTGTCTTATAATAATGCGCTAAGTTGTTGTATGTGTTTGTGTAGGTTTTTTTTAATTTTTTTTTTTTTTTTTTAAATACATTACCGAGTAACGAGAAAACTCTTATTTCTCACTTCCTTTTTTTTTTTTTTTTTGATTGTATGCTGATGAGATGTATCTTACACAACTTATGTACAGTGCTATATGGTTGTTTTGAATAAGTTTAATAAATCCTTGTTGGGTTACTTATTTTGGCCAGACATTACGTACCGCAGCCTAGACACATGATGGGTTGATGCCCGGCAGAATATAGAGTTGTATGAACTAGACAGACATGATTGCATTGGAAAGGAAATGTGGTTGGTGCATGTATAGTTTCGAGATAGAAATGTTTTTGTATTTTGGAACTTTACATCAACAAGAATAATGCATGGAGTGGGGAAGGCGTTATTATAATGAAAAAAGTTTGGTATCGGACATTTTGCGGTTTTCTTTGTTTGATTTGTATTGTTTTTTAAATAGTTGATGTTGCAGTCGTTTGAAGATTTAAATAAACTCATTAAGAGTTTTAAACTATATTTTATTTTCAAATGAAAAACCCATTGCAAGGATCAGCATTCGATCCTATCAAAGACTTTCCAAAACATGCCTAGACGAATTCAAGTGTTATTTCATACTGTTCATAAAATGTTTACTTTAAAAAAGAATAATAATTATGGACGAAATTCGATTGAAAAATAATTGTAGGCCTCACGTTGGGCGCCAATTATTTTGTTTGACATTTTAAAGATCTAAGCATTAATGTACCTAAACATTAATTATGGCATAGGACCAACAAAATTTCGATGATGGGACAGAGTTTTAAAACTATCATTAAGCTATTGCAAAATCTTGCAATTTTCCATGCGTATAAATCAGAAAAATCAGTTCGATTTTTTATTTAATCTTTTCTTGAACCGTATATTGCCCGAATCAAAGATATTTTTTAATGAAACAAGCAAAAGTTTCCATCTGACAACTCCCACACATAATGACACAGTCGGAATGTTCCCAAAAAAAAAAGTTCCTGAAATGCAAAAAAAAGGTAGAGGTATTACATATTTCTATCGGTTCATCCAATAATGAGAAAATATGAAAAATGGTTGTATGGTAAGCAGATACGGTCAATAAAAATGCAAAGTAAAATAATTTTGTCCTTAAAAGTACGATTGGATTCGACATATTAAAGAACACATACATATTTTACTCAATATTTGTATCTTATGTACCTTTTTTTATTATATCCTGAGGCCACTTGAGCCAGTACTGGCCTACCAGTTACAATATTAAAATTAAATTTTCTTACTAACACATACAAACCTGAGCAACTTGCTCGTCAACTGGCTTGCCTTTTCCGAAGCCAGCAAAGAAGACAGTGGCCTCGTTCAGACTTGTATATTAAGCGATGTAGATAGATGTTCGTTGAAATTTTTGGAATTAAATAAGAAATTTAATCATTTCTAATATGTTTGAAGGATGGCTATGATTATGATGAATTACAGAATCTCTTTAAAATCCTTATTTTTTGAGAGTATATTTTTTGCTTAAGAAAAATGGGAGTTTTGGAGATTTCGGGTGACTTTTGGAACATTACCGATTTGTCAAGCAATAAACTGTCAAATTAAATTGAAAGATTGCGATGAAAATGATGCATTAAAAAACTTAATTAATTTTTTGAGATTACATTTTTTGCGCGGGAAAAGGCGCCTTTGGGTGACATTTTGGAATGAAATATTCCTCTTACGACGTAATTTAGTTTCTTACCTATCTGCCAACTTATGAACTGTCAAATTTCATTAAAGGATGACTACGATGATGATGGATTAAAAAACCTCCAAAAAATCGAATTTTTTTTTTAAATTATTTAAAAAAATTAGAAATTTTTGAATTAGATGAAAATCAATCCATGTGACTTTGACGCGACAGAAAAGTCTGTCAATGCATCCGTCAACGCATTGGCAGTATTATGCGTTGGCCATCCCAAGACTTGATGCAGAATTCGACGTCATTTTTTGTTAAGTAAGAAAAAATCGAAGTCCGATGCCAAAGCAAATTCAATAAAAATGTGTATTTAGAATCATAGATAGGCTATCCTAGTAAAAGCTGAACGTGACCGCAGATACTTGAAAGCAACTTGCTTACAAGTTGCGTGCAATTATATTTGAATTTTTTTTTTGAAAAAACTGAAAAGATAAAAAATCAACTTGAACAAACAGCTGGTTGAACCGAATCAAGAACAAAATCGTATGTGAGATGATTGAAAAATTGAGTGTTTGACATTTTAAGTTTGAAAATATTTATTCAAAAACTTTGTATTTTAAAACAACTTATTTTAAATACGAAAAAGATTTCCATTTTGTAATCCCTAAAGCGTTATATTGTAAGTGTTACCATTTGTTTTATTATGTGTTTTATTTCAAATTAATTTTTTTTTTTTAATTTCCTCTAATGACTAAGCGGGTGGAAATGGACCCCTCCTCCCAAAAGATTTTTTTACTTCCCTCGACCCAACCTATGTACACGCTTTAGATTTCTGTCGCATTTTATGTGAGATATCACAACAAAGTCTCTGCTCGTCGTTATCTTTCTAAAGGCACCATTATACGCATATAGGGTACACCGAAATATATAAACACACATTTTGTACGTTATTGTTATTATTATTACATATACATACAAACTAATTGCAATTGGAAAAGCATAAATACCCATTGAAACAGCCTAATACGAAAACTTTTTGTTCAGTCGTAATTTAAATTTTTTTGTGTTCAAGTTTTTATAAGTACTAATAACCTATCACCTTCTTTGAAAGAATCCTTATATTAAATCTGTCGTTAAACAAAAATATAACTGACATCACCATTCGGATAAAATTTCCAAACCTTTTTACGACATTTTCCTCATCGATTGAAAGCAAAACACAAAACAAAAAACTTTTCCCAATATTTGCATTTAAAATCTTCTTCTGTCAAAACACATTATGTATTACGTTTAAGAGCCGACAAAAAAATAATTCCAGTAGGTTCTGCTTGTGATAAAAAAAAAAAATAATAATAATAACTCCACCTAAATAGTTCGCATACAGGATAACAGCTTCCAGGCTCCGAACTGTCGTTTTTGCCATTGGCTGATGGCGCCAATCCCAGTACATAACGTCTGGATCTTTATGCTTACATGTAGATATGTATGTAATATCAATAAATTCATAGATTTGTATCCTATGTTTGTACTTTGTATCAGAAAAAAGACTAATACGAAAAATGTTACGTATACGACCCAGTGTACGCGCAATATCATCCTCAGCAGCCTGGCTCCTGTAGGAAAATTCAATATGCCAACAAAAGCCAGCAACAATAACTCGGAAAAAAAAACACAGACAAAAAAAGACAAGGAAAATGGAAAACTGTCTACTACTGAATACATTTCACCCTGACTTTGACCTCGTTTGCTTGACTGGATTCTATGCATGTATATAAAATATCGTCGTTGTCGTCGGCACAAGTGGTGCATAATCATGCAGCATCGCGGGTACACTTAACACTGCACTATGACGTAATGTGGGAAAATTCACTGTGGGCGGAGCCGGAGGTACAAAAAAGCAAAACAACAAAAAATAAAACGAGACCAAAATCGATTTGTCACAACGATGAAAGTCGTTTTTTTTTTTTTTTTTTTGCTTTTGTTCGTAAAAAAAAGTAAGGAAAACGCTTTCGTCCTCAGGCATCTGCATTTAATGTGTGTTAAGTAAGTGAACAATTTGCCAACCCAGAAATAATGCAAGGACAGCTATTTTAAGCTCCACCTCATTCATTAAATCATATACCAAAGTATGAGCCCATGGGTTAGGGTTGGTAATAAAAGCATCAGTTAACTGTGATTTATGCCCTTGAAATTAGGACTTAATTGCTTGATAACCATAACCAGAACGCGAGACCAACTTTCTGAAACTTGATAGATGTTATTTTAACAATACAGTGGGAAGTAGGATGTATGCACATCACCACAGCACATGCATTGCATTTTAATGAGAGTTGTGTTTGCTTTAAGGTTTTTTTTTTGTTTTTTTTTTTTTTGTTCTTTTAGAATATGAAGGTTTTTTGAAGTTTGTGAATAATTTAAAGGGAAAAGTAAACGAATCAGATGATGTGGTAAAATAAGAGGCTATTAATTAACGAAATTTGAGTTTTTGTAAAATTGGCCATGAATAAGTCATCAAGCAGGAAAGACTTTCAACATCATCGACTCGGATAAATCGTCATGATGGATAGACAAAACTTTGAGGTTGTGATGTGCTCAATTATTACCTCGAACAAATTACACCTGTTAGATTAGAGATAAAACGAAAAAACACTCTTGCCAGTCACGGTTTGTGCATTTAAGTAGTAGTTATGTCTATGTGCCATCTGTCAAATAGCGAAGAAGACTTTATATGCTCGAGACCATGTACCGCTATTAGGACAGTCAGAATTAGTATTTTCTGAGTATAAAATAAAAATATCCACCGCGCCATTTTGAAAAATACTATTTTTACAGATATCGCGAGAACGACTTATTTAACAAAATTTATTATATCTTCCTGACATGAAATTTTATGCACCCCGATTACCTTCTGGCTTATAAGCTAAATGGCTTTTTTTTTTGTTTGGCTGAAACTTCTACAACCTATGAGTTTAAACAACCAAACAAATTTATTTCATGCTTTTCAGTTTTTGTTGTTGAATTTTGTAAAGGGTTTTCCATTAAGAGCGGATCGATTTTAAAGTTGAATAAAACAAGTTGTATATGAGATATCCATAAGGTTTTATCTTTATTTGAGAGTCCTATCAATGACATTATGTGTGAAATATAACATCGTTCAAATGGCCGCCGCAGCTTCGCTGGGTGGTGCGGCGTGAATTCGAAAGGTCCAGTTTTCGATGACTTTGGCGCATAAATCAGGCTGAATTTTACCGATGGCATCGATTATGTTGTCTTTGAGGGCCGCGGTGGTGTGCAGCTTATTCGCATAGACCTGAGACTTAAAGAAGCCCCACAAGAAAAAGTCCAAAGGGGTCAAATCACACGATCATGGTGGCCAATTCACGTTGCCTCGGTGCGAGATAACCATGCCCTGAAACCGTTCGTGCTTCGTGTAGAATATCGATTGTAGCTTGAGCTGTGTGGCACGTAGCGCCATCCTCTTGAAATTATATGTCTTCGGTGTCCATATCATTCAATTCAAGCCACAAGAAGTTGGTGATCATCGACCTACAGCAATCGCCGTTGAAGGTGATGGCCTAGCCAGCATCATTTTCGAAGAAGAACGGACCGATGACGCCTCCAGACCAAAATCCACACCAAACAGTAACTTTATTTCGATGCATTGGCACCTCGTGAATCTCGCGTGGATTGGTGTCGTCCTAAATCCGGCAATTTTGCTTATTCATCCAAAAATGGGCCTCATCGCTAAAAATGATTTTTCTACCAAAATTGGGATCAACATAACATCCATTTTGATAATAAAGTTTTATCATTTGTACGTATTGCTCGACGCTGTAACTTACCTTGATGATTTGTCTTTAGTAACTGACTAAAAGACGATATTTTGACAGAAAGTAAAAGAAACAATATGGCCGCCACGATCTGTCAAAATCAACCCGTCCCTATTGGAAAACCCTTTATTAATTTTGTAATTTTTAATAATAGTCCAGTGCAATTATATAATTCTTAATAGGGGACACAGCAGTTTGTACCACTCCCAATTTTTTTTATTCGATAGAAAGTTGATCGAAGATGATAAATGTCAGTTTTGGCACTCACAATATTTACCGTTTTGCTCCTGCTCTAAGAGCACTGACAGTTACGTGTTGGCTTATGGGTGCAACAGAGAATATATACATATAATACAAATTCCTAATGATAACTTAAAAATAAACTAACCTAAAATGACTACTCCTGAGCCCAGTAGACATACCAATCCAAAAGCAAAAGAAATATAAGTATTTTCATGTGTTAGAGCGAGTGCGCTCTATGATAGAACATTCATATTACAAATGAAATCAATTACAAGAATTTGTGGAATTGAATTTAAACAATTAAAAAATTTGGACACTTTAAGAGCAAAAGCGCTTGATAAAATAAATAATTTGTTTGACTTTTACAATGTATGAACATTAGGAATTTAATACTTTTATATAGGTCACTTTTTAAAATCACAAGCTTTATAATAAAACTTTACTTTTAAGTTGTTGTTGCAGGTTAATTATTCCTGTGGTCAGATTGTAACCCGACAGGGTTCCACATTAGTTGATGTTGCACGGTTCCCATCTTTATCATCTCAGTAGAGGTTACGAGGAATGGTGCAGATGGTCAGGTGTCTCGTATGATCTATAGACAAGACAGTCATCAGCCCCGTTAGGCAGCTGAAGCGGTTGCTGGTGAAACTGTATTTCGCCTGGTCCGTTTAAACAGGAAACGGAGAAACGGTGCCCAATAATTAGTTCTGGGAACTAGTCGGTTGCTGGAGTATGAACTCCGGTTTACCAGGATAGAAAACCTCCTCCCCACAAGGAGATTCCATCCTGGGTTTTTGGGTATAATTATTTAAAGATAAATAACGAATTACTGTTTTATTTAAAACTGTATCGGCATGGTTGTGCAGAAGGCACAACCAGCCACCTTGAGATCCTCTACCAAATATTGGAAATTTATTAAAAGTTCCATACGCAAATTTGAAGCCACAAACAAAGAAAATTCTCATGGAAAGTTATTCAAATTTTTGATTAAAAATGTCCTTAATTCAGGAAAATACTTATTTTTTTTTTTTTTTTTTTTGCCAGTAACTTTTTTAATATTGACAATAACGAAAAATTTTCTCAGAATTAAAAATAGGAAATTTTATTCTACGCATTTTATGTCTAACAATTTTTTTTTGTAGGACTAATATGAACCGAGATATTTAGTAAAATATAAAATGAACTAAAATTCAAGATGGCGGCAAAACGGTAAATATTGCAAATGCGAAAATTGAGATTTATCATCTTCGATCAACACTCTATCGAATATAAAAAATGGGGGTGGTATAAACTGCTGGGTCGGTCAGATTTTAAATGCACGACTGGATCGCACGAACTTGGTTATCTTCAAGTTGCTTATAGTCCATAAGCAACTTGAAGATAACCAAGTTTGTGCGATCCAGTCGTGGATTTTATTTCAAGTTGTTTATCTAATTTTCCTGGGCTATTATTGAATTTTCGTTGACACAAACTAAGCAAAAAAAAGTAATTTGACTTAGTTTGGATAATTTCATCTTTGTTGTTAAAATTCATCATAGGTTTTTGTAAAGTGCTGATAAATTATTATTATTTACACATTACAAGCAAGTCGTGTTATCGATTCGTCTTAAATGAAACACAAAAAGAAAAAAAAAAAAAACAGATTCATTACGAACGACACGTTATAATTACGTCAAGCACTGCCATCTTAGCAATAAAGAGCTGTTGCTAGAAACAACACCTATTTGCAATTTCAACAATGTTACTTTAAGAGTACTGCGACTTAAAAGATTTTCAACCCCCATCTTAATGAAAACAGAAACACTCATTAGATCAATTTTTAAGTCCTTAATCGGGCTAAGTAGAATACAATGGCTAATTTAGTCTCACACAGCACAGATATAGAGTGAAACAATTTTAAAGGCATTTACCTACTTATAGTATACTTTTTGGTTGTTGTGTATTTCGATCAATACCATCGATTAAATCTGTTCCATTTTTAATTGATAGTGAAAAGCTGGCGTGTGTTGCGAGGTTGATGCAAGCAATTGCTGCTTTCAAATTGGTATTGATTTTTTTGTTCTCTTTTAATAGCATTACTCTGACTTGGTGGAAAGTACATCGACCTGAGGATTGTAAGTGAGCCGATTGCTGGACAATTGTTTGTTAATTGCCAGCACTCAGCAGTCAGCACTTTTATTGCAGACACACATTCTCTGAAGAAAACAGCACGAACAAAAAAAAAATGATTGAATGTGTGATGGAAGTGTTTCCATTCGACTGCACTGAAAGGCGGATGAATTAAGAAGTCAAAGTGAAAAGACTGATTCTTCAAACCAATTAAATTCATGAAACTTTTTTTTTTGTTTTGTACAAATGACTGCTCATTTAGTACCACATACTGTTTCTATAATAGATATACCTACTCTCTGCGCATCGTGCATGTGGCAAATGTGCATGTTCAATTCCTGTTCCTTCTCAAAGATTAAAACTCATTTTTGTTTGTGTTATTATGGAAATATTATTCAATCTCTTAAAGACTACCTATATAGTTATAAAATATGTAGGTTTAAGTATGTAATTTATACTGAAATAAGTGCATAACAAGGAGAAGTGTGTCACGAAGGATTAAGCACACAATTCCATATGAAGGCAAGCAGGTTGCAGGAAATCATATATCAAGCTCATAATTTATATTTACAAGTGCAGCTCTTCAAGGACACATAAACACTTCACGTTTGAGTGCGTGCAGAAATCCTTCAAGTTATAATATTCAAATGCAAAATTTTATTCACAAGAATTCTAATTAGAATGAAATGACTTTTCGTTCATGATGTAGAGAAATTTAACTTTGACATTTAAGGCACACAAAAATTTGAAGGTTTATAGACTGTGCGATTTTGATATCTACTTAACACTTCACCACTTCATGGTTAGAAAGGGAGAAAAGTAGTAAATTTTTGAAAATTTAAAAATTTGATTTTTTTTTGACGTTCTCTTTTGTAAATTCGGAGGAGTCAGTCCAATGTGAACACCATCTAACATTAGGTCCGTTCCTTTACTTTAAATTTCTGTGATTTTCTGTGCATTTGTGTGATTTTCAGTCCAAAGCCGTTCCTGTACTCAATAATTTGACAGTTTTTTACAAAAAACAACGCTCACAAGAGAGTAAATTTCTTCGGACTGAAAATCACAGCACAGCAAAATATCAATTTGAGAGCAAAAGAATGAACGCAAAACATCGTGCCGTACTTGTCCAGCACATTAGGTAATACGGAATTTGGTTGAATTTGCGTTCCCGTACTTTGGCACAGTTTTGATATTTTTGAGAATATATCAACGTTGCTCTCCAATATCTGACAGTTTGTGATTTTCTGTGCACAAAGTAAAGGATCGGACCTGTTATGTATGTAGAAAGAAAAACTTAAGGAACTGCCATTTAAAAAAAAAAAAACAAACGTCACTAAAACGACATTCCTTGACTTCAAATTTTGTTATTATAAAAAAGCTTCAGTTAGTCGAACATTGTGCTCCTTTTTTTTACTTAATTAGTCAAGTCAATAATGGGAGATATTGGAATATGGTTGGTTAGCAACCCTAATCCTAGTCCCAAATTTGAAACCCCAATTTCAGCTCTGTACATTTAGAAATATTATTGCGCCTCCACAAGCAATTAGTGAAAGTTCAAATGCAAACCACGAATTTCATAAAATAAATCATTTTATCAAACTGATTTCAGATATTTTTATTACTATCTCCGTGGCAATACTCTCCGCCGCCACAAGCAATTTTTATCTGTATCTTTATTTCAGTAATCATTGCAGACATTTTTATTTCTGCGTTCAGTGGGCAAATTATTATTGCATGAAATCTTATTTGCGATCAGACTGCCAACCAAATCATACCCAGGAAATTCCCAACCTGGAATTTCAACTCAACCCTTCAATCTAAATGTAAAGGTGAAAAGCAGAACAAAAGTCAATCGAAAAGACATTTAACATCAAATTATTTCTTCATTTATTGCAAGAAAAGTGGCTGAAATCGGTTTCATAAAATAATTTATTTCGTCAAATTTCGGATTTTCTGAAATAAATTACTGCTTGTGAAGACGCAGGGTAATTGAAGGAATAATTTTACGCCTAATGCCAGTTCGGCTGACATATGTGATAGTTTTCACCTTTACAGGCAGATTTAGTTGGAATTCCAGTCGGGAAGTTTGTATGTTTCCATTCCATTTTAACTGGTAGGGTATTTGTTGTTTGCTTGTCAGTCTCATTGCAAATAAGATTTCATGCAATAATAAACGCACATTGGAAAGCAGAAATGAAAATGTCTGCGATGACTGCTGGATTAAAGATAGAAATAAAAATTGCTTGTGACATGGAATCAACACTCCTAGGCTCCCGAGAAGTATGCCATAATGTTTTTTTGAAAAAAAAAAAAAAAAAAAAAAAAAAAACAGAAATATTGGAAATTGTGCCATGTGTGGAAAAAAGCCAAAAAAAAAAACAAACGGAAATTAGACCAGAAAGCCATCATATTATGGCCAAATTTTAATTTGAAAAAAAAAAAAGAAAAACATTTCTGAAAATGCAAAAAACTTCAAAATTTGGAAAAAATTGGCCAACAATTCTTAGTTTCAAATGAAGATTTTTTTTAACATTTGTGGCGTAATTTACTGCGGCATAATGCCCGGAAGCCACAATCCTAAGACTATTAGAGTTAAATCTGACAGTTTAAATGTGCTAAAAACTCCAATAATAATATATATATTAACATCTGGTCCACCTACATACATCAAATGAGCATCGACTTTAAGTACTTGAATGGAAAATGTTTAAATTTTAGCTTTAAGTTACATTTTGTTGAACTATATGCACTTCTTAGAATTTATTACTCCTTCTCCAGTCGCTCCCATCACCCACAATTTTGTTGCACACAAAAAGAAAGCCATTTGGGTTGGCAAAAAAAAATATCTCCATGCATATAGTATAGAAATTGTTATGTACATGTATATTTTTATAAGAGTGACAGGATTCTGTGATCCTAATGCTCATTTAAAGTGCAGAAAGAGGCAGCTGCTTTCATCAGAGTGGAAAATTAGAATAAAGAAAGGACTTGCTGTTTGTGGCAGCTCTCCAATCATATACTTTTCCATCCCTGGCCTGATGGTGTGTTTTATTTTTTCGTCATCACTTCACTTCCCTTTCCTCCCGCCATCCCTCTTCTTTTCCCTTCGCCACTTCAACTTTAAGTAAAATACGACCTATTTCAAGAATGTTATTATGTATAGTGGGCAAAACATTATACACAGATTATGTGTAGTATGCAGTATGCCCCACAAAAATAGAAAAGCTGAATGAAAAAGGATACTGAATTTTAAACTATGTTTGATTAAGGTGTGTTTGTTTTTTTTTTAAACAAGGAATACAAAAATAAAAAAAGGAAAACGTGTCCCAGTGTCAAATAAAAAGTAGATGGAAAAAATTAAAGTTTTAGGACGGTGTTCGCATTGAACTGACTCCTTCGAATTTACAAAAAAGAACGTAAAAAAAAGCCAAACATTTTTATTTTTTTTTTTTAATTTACTACTTTTCTCCCTTTCTAACTATGAAGTGGGAGTGAGATGAATTTCAGAGAAGTCAAAAATAGTCGGAAGAGTCAGCCCAATGTGAACACCGTCTAGAGAAATATACAAAAATTACTATGCATTTTGTTTGCACCTTTCAAAAAGAAGTTTTTGACATGTAATTTTAATAAATGTCAAAAATGTTGTCCTCTTTTAAATTTTAATTTTGTTTCTATAGCTTGATTGGGGATTGTGGGGAGTTGATTTCTAGGAGCCAAATTATGTATGTGTTTTTGATGTACGAAATTAAATCATAGTAATATGTGTAAGATTTGAAGAAATGCAGTTACTGAACTGCATGATTTGGTACTTAAAAATTGCCCGGCAATCAGTCTTCCAATACATTCGATCCAGTCACTACTGGCGCATAATAATAAATTATGTCCTCGATATCTTCACTTATGGCATAAAATTAAGTTTTCAATAAATTATTTAAAAGTTGTATAGTGTAAACCTTAAACAAAAATACCTCCTATAGGTAAGCTGTCATGAATGATAGAAGTTTTTTTTTTTTCAACAAATTTGATTTTCCACAGCATTGTTTACTTTTTCGACACCTTGAAAAATAACGAGTCCTTTGGGTCATATAAATAAGAGCAATAACATAATTTTTGAATAAGTTAATAACCCGCTGTCACATCACACGTTGTAAATTTATGCAATTTATGAGGAACCAATATAATTTAATTAATTCTATTCTATACGATGTCATGTCAATCTCACACATACAGCACAAATCTTATTTATTACTCAAAATGTACAACAATAGACCAAGAGAAAAAAAATAGAAGACCAAACAAAAATAAATTGTGTTTCATGTCACCATAGATATTACGCAGCTTGATTTATTTGCCGTAAGCTATACATGTACCTTACCTCGAACATCGAACCGCCCTTTTCAAGCACATTGATTACAAAAAAAGCATTTTTCATTCTAAAAATAGTTTAAAGGATAGTTTGTAGCTAAGTTTATACACATGTACATATATACCACAAAGTTATTACTCCTCCTTAGTCCTCACACACTTGATTATAATCTTTTCTTCCACTTCAAAGGGGTTTTCAAGTCCGACAAAAGTAGTCCGGGAAACTTGAATTACCAAGTGTGCTAAGCTATCTACACTTAGCTTGACGCCTCAATTAAATAACTCCCCCGTATATAAGAGCATCTTTTGCTGATTGTTTGACCTGTTTTCATTCCCATAATGTTCTGTCTCAATTGAAAACATTTTTGTATATATTTTTTTGTTATAATAACCTATTTTCCAGTTCAAATTATGGAAACTAATTAATTGTGCTTCTTTCATAATTTTCCTCTCTTGAGCATTGTATTTAACTGGTTGAATTGTTCTATTAATTTTGCATCCATGGTTTTGTTCTTTAACAACAAAAAAAGCCTTTAAGATGATGATACTTTAACTATACTCTTTCGCATGTTATTTTCTTCGTATGCTGTGAAATGAAAGCAATGAGGGAGCATATAACACAGGAAAACAAAATAAAAATAAAATAAAAACAGCTCAATGAACTAGGTAAAGAGTTCTCAAAGAAGCCACTTAAACTTCTGACATAACCAAAACACACTGAATCCTGGAAAGCTTTAAAATGAAGGACTGTATTTAAAATTCTCCCCGTTTTATGGGAAAACAAATTTCATTCTCACTTCTGTCCTGGCTATCAATGAGAAAAAGGAGATTGTAAGAAAAAGCAACAGTATATAGGGGAAGCAACTGAAAATACATAAAGTGTGCACTTTGCACACTTGTATAGGGTAAATTTAGCTGAAAGATTTGATTACTCGTATAAAAGTACTCGAATACGGCTAACACGTGCTTAAACGTGTGGTGAACTCAAAGAAAGAAAAAAAAGAACAGATCCACCTGCGATGTTTATTACACTGACACCTCGAGAATTCAACACATGCTTTACACTTTTTTGTACTGATACATAGAAACAATGTGTTACCACCTTAATAAGTAGCTTTAAGGTGTTGTTTTAAGTCCATAATATTGAATTAAATTAACTGCATCAACTAATTGTTATAAACCAGGTACCAGGCGGAATCAATATATACCTACGCAATACGTCTACCCTCACTTAAATATTACCAAAATCATTAAAAATTCAAAATGGCTGCGGCCAAGATGGTGTTACTTCACCTTTTTTTTATATTCCACGCGCGCAAAAGGGGTTATGGCTACTGGCTACCCCTAAAATGTTATTAACACAGCACGAGCGATTAGGTAAGTAGGAGAGGATTTAGAAGGATATACCGATGCACATTGGTTTTGAACGTTTGCAGGAAAAGTCGAGTCGGGTAAAGCATTCCACATTCGTGTGGTGCGACTGAAGAAAGAATCTCTGTACATTACAGTACGTTCGAAGTTGGGCTCAACGGTAAACTGATGGGCATTCCTAGAAGCGCGGGTATTACGGTTGATTTTTTTAAGGGGAGGAATGCAACGGCTTTTTTTTACTAGATCATTGATTACAAAATTCAATTCTAAACAGCATAATGTTTAGGCTTGAGCAGATAATACAACTAATCAATTTTTAAATATGTATTTAAGAAGTTTATTTATTTTTTTAAATGTCCTTCATAAACTTTAAATGAACAGGAACACACCCAAAACATTGTGACATTTATAAATGTCAAAGAATTATTTGGGTTTTGTATGCCACTAAAAACAAAAAGATAGAAAAGCCATTTTGGCTTTAGTAAAATGTTAAGCGATTGATGCTAAGCTATTGACAGCCTATTTTAAGGGTCGTAGAGTGACACTTGTTTACTTTTATTTAACTTTAATGTGTGTTCCAAATTTTTCAAGGGCGCAAAATTTAAGTCGATTTAGTACAATGTTAAATCATTTTAAGTACAATACTAGGTTAAACATTGTATATGTACATATGTGCCTGATTTTAAACGAGTTTAGCATCAAAATATCTGTCTCCTAATGTTTTACTAAAGCTCAAATAAACAAAAATGGCTATTTTATTTTGTTAGCATCGTTCTGGATCCATATGACACTTTGACGTTTATAAATGTCAAAATGAGGTATTTTTGTGAATTTTTTGTTCGAGCTGTCACTGTTTTGGACGTGTTAAGCTAAATTTATGAAATTAAATGGTATAGTATGGTACTAGCTAAAAAGTATGTAAAAGGAGAACCGGACAAAACGGTCTACATATCCAATAAAAACGAAACATATGTCGTTGAAAAGGTATTTTTGTGTACATGAATACTTACTATGGCAGCTCATCTCAAATCGCTGTGTGAAAAAAGTTATTGGTCAACAAAGATTGACATTTGGTACATATAATTTAAACATATAAATTAAGTATGTAGTACAGGCAACAATGTGATGGCATTACCAATAACAACAACACATATGTTTCTGAAAAGGTTTTGACAATTTATATCAAATCCCTGTGTGAAAAAAGTTATTCCTTAATTAAGATTGTGATGTGGTGAATTTTGGTATAGAAAATGTTTATAGCATAAGCAAATCTTTTATTTCATACTAAAATGTAGCTAATCACAATCTTAATTATCGAATAAGTTTTTTCACACAGCGACTTGAAATGTGCTGTCCAGGTAGGTATTGTAGTACATAAAAAGACCTTTTCAGAAACATATGTCTTGTTGTTATTGGAAAGGCCAGCACGTTGTTGCCTATACTACATACTTACATTACCTATATTTTAAATTATGTGTACCAAATTCCAATCTTTGTTAGGCAATAACTATTTTTACACAGCGATTTGGAATGAGCTGCCATAGTAAGTATTCATGTACACAAAAATACCTTTTCAACGATATATTTCTTGGTGTTATTGGTTCATAGACCAGCTTTCGTACATTTTTGCGGGATCTCCTTAAAGTAATTTTAGTGAACTGTTTTAAAATTAGAAAAAGTCAAAGTAGTATCATACGAAAACCTTAATATTAGTTTTTTTTTTTTAAATTTGTCGCCCTTACATTTATTATCACGCTGTCCTCCTTCCATTAAAAAAATCTACGTGGATCAAGGCATTATGACAAAACGTGCAAACTTTAACTTAGTAACCGTCAAGCCACTTCTTTTCTCTTCCTAAAAAAAAATACTGCGTAAGTCACTGAAGGAAATCACAATTTTGATAGAATTGTGAGGGTTACAAGGTGTGAGATTGATATCAAAATACTCCCTCACAAAATCAAGTATTCCTTATCCGTTGATATTTTTGTAACTTTTGAGGTGAATCAGAGAGGATTGCCAAAATAGGGATGAAAATGTAAAATCTTTTATCAAAAAATTTTCTTAAATAATCACAAGTATATTTTTCTGATTAAAAGTTTTGCATGTACATATATTTTCAGAACAATGGTAGAAGACAATAACAACGAAGAAGTTATTAACAAAACTACCTGCACGCCACAAAAGTCATCAGCTTGGAACTTTTACAAGAATGTTCTAAAGTCTCCCAAATATATCGTGAGTTTTGCTCTGATTTCAATCTTATTTAAATTTTATTTTATAAGTTTACTTTTATAGGTAGCTCCAATGGTAGACCAAAGTGAACTTGCATGGAGAATGCTTTGTCGGAAGTACGGTTCTGAACTTTGTTATTCACCCATGTTCCATAGTAACCTTTTTTCAAAAGACCCTAAATACCGAAAGGAAGCTCTTCAAACTTGTCCCGAGGATAGACCACTAATTATTCAGGTATTTAACTCGAATAAAACTTTTATGCTTTCAAGCTATGGAAACGAACTTAAATTGACATCAAAGCATACACTAAGTTACCTACTTGTGTTTTAATTACATCTAATTAAAAAAAAAGAAGACGAATACCCAAGACCATATATGAAATAACTAGGTCATGGTTGCTATACACCTTTCATTTTAATATTACATTGGTAGTGTGATAACAAGCAAAAAGAATTTATTTTTTTAGCACTCCTTGTATCGATGTCAAGTAGAGAAACAACAAAAACTGTCCTCGATGTTCATTTTCCTGAGTTGCTGCTTCTGTAGTTTTAACATTAAGGGTTTCTTTTGCTTGTCAGAGAGAGGTTACTTCAGATGCTGAATTACGACCTCTTGTTCTTGTGTTTTTAATTATATTTGCAATAAATTTTGTGTTTCGTTGTTTGATTTTGTTTCCACTACAGTTTTGCGGGAATGAGCCGAAAACCATACTGGAAGCTGCACTCCTGGCACAGGAACACTGTGACGCTATCGATATAAATCTTGGTTGCCCACAAGCCATTGCCAAACGTGGGCACTATGGGGCTTTTTTGCAGGATGAATGGGATTTACTTGAAAGTATAGGTGAGTTCCGGTTTACATTGATATAGAATGTTGAGTCCTTTTAAAGTGATTATTGCGGGTGGTGCGGTAATGGTTTCAAATTAATGACATCAACCCAATGAGTGTTACTGCCACATGAATGAATGACCAGATAAGTTCCGTGACAAAGGACATTTTAAGATTTGGATTTCACAATCACATGACATACCTACACAAAAAAAAAAAAACAAAAATGTTCTATCTACCTGCGAACATTAATGTTCAGGGTGATTCGAAATAAACTCAAGACTTTTTAAATGTGAAAGGTCAGACTAAAAAATTATGGAAGGAAGGTCTAAATTACATTTTTCAAACTGATGTAGAGCTATCTTTGTTTTTTGTTGTTGCTGTGAAGGCTCCCAAACTATCGAAGCGACACTGGGGCGAAATAATTGCGACCATAAATAAATGACAGATTCCTTTTTATGATAGCTGAAATATTATTTTCATATAAAATACAACAACAATTCAGCTTAGTTCGCGGCGATAAACATCACTGCTGATAAAAATAACCAGATTTTATAACTGAATTTTAACTATTATCTCCTTAAAAAAAAGTTCCCATTTTATTGTTGTTGTATTTTCCATGAAAGTTATTTTCAAACAGATATGGAAGCGGAGATAAAGATATACAAGAGCAAGTTCATTCTTCCTTGTGTTTTTTGTCATCATTTGCAAAAAAGTGCCAGGCCAGAATATTAATTAAACGACGACTTGTCGACAGTTTAATGGCAATAGCTTTGTTCAGTGACGTTGTTCCGAACAGTTTGGAACTGTTTAGAAAAGAAAAGTATAAGTTTTTGCTGTTCAATGAGAGTTTTCTGTTCTAAACTGTTCTGATTTGCTGTTCAGTGAGGCTGTTCCGAACAGTTTGGAACAGAATAGAACAGAATTTTCTGTTCTTACTTTTTAGGTAGAACAACTTAGAACAGGTTTGTGACAACTGTTAAAATCAGCTGCTGTCACTTGAAAGTTGATATTTTTTTAACAAATTTCGTGGCTCTTTGTGCTTTTACTTTGGAAACAAACAAATAAATATTTAAAAAACAACATAAATTAGATTACATTAAATTGTTTAGTTAAAAAAAGTATTTCTTGCTTATCCACCAAACTCGAAATTTTTTTTTTGCCAATTACATATGTCAGACAGCCGCCTGTTCTATCCTGTCTGACATTTCTGTTCGACTCTGTTCTGTTCTAGTCTGAAAAAACCTCACTGAACAATCATAATATTAACTTTCAGTGACACTTGTCAGTTTTCTTGTGCCGTAAAAACTTAAATTTTAACATTTTTCTAAGAGTTTGCTAAAATTTAATTAATTACGTAGTAAGGAAAAAAGAAATACTTCTGTCACTTTGATCCGTATTTTGTTATTTTCATGGGATGATCTATCTGGATCATAAGCGATGATAAACTACGGCTTATATTAGGTATGTTCCCAACCTTGACCAAAACTGCCAATTGTCAACAATTCTTAAATATTGTTGACAAAATCCTGTTCAGACTTCCAGATTTTGAAGTTTTGTAGAGAGCTCTCACGAGAGAGTAAAACATTTTCCCCTCCTGACAATTTTTGTCCAAGAAATTTCTTTGCGTAGACATTTCTGGTGTGTCAAATTTCAGGTTGCGGTATGTAAATTTACTGTCATAAGAGTCAAGTTCTTGCCAACAAACCGCCAAACACTATTTCTGTAGTTTTCCTCTCTCTGAGAGAATTTCATCTCCACTCTTCAAAAATTTGACAGACTAACAATTTTAATCCAAAAATCTTGGGAACAATCCCAATGTGTTAATTTAATTAACAAAACGTATAATTTTAGTCTTAAGTCAATATAATTTTTTTAAAGCTAAGAATTTTAACACAACCTTAGACTTAAATTGGCAATTTTGAATACATATAGGAGAACGGAACAATTCAGTTAATTTCAACCCAATTTTAATTTTTGTCGTTTGTCCACACCACAAGTTGCGGGATTGAACGAGTTTTAGGAGATTTTTTCATTAGATTTTTTTTTTGTTAAATTGGAATCACCCTGTAGCAAAAAAAAAATAAAATTCCATCATATTTTGCAGTAAAAACCCTACACAATAGCCTGTCGGTCCCGGTGTCATGCAAAATTCGTGTTTTCGAAGACAGACAAAAGACAATCAAATACGCTCAAATGCTCGAGGCAGCAGGGTGCCAGCTGTTGACTGTGCATGGAAGGACACGGGAACAAAAGGGGCCACTGACTGGCATTGCTGATTGGAGCTACATAAAGGACGTGAAGTGAGTTATGGTTGCTTGTGTCCTTAATGAGGTTTTACCTTGGACCAAAAACAAAAACAAACTTTTTCTCATTTTTTTTTCTTGTTTTCATTTTCCTTCTATGTACCTTCAGGGAGAATGTAACAATTCCCATGTTTGCCAATGGGAATATTCTTTCGTTAGAGGATGTCACTAGGTGTATGGAGGAGACTAAAGTTGATGGGGTTATGTCTGCCGAAGGCAATCTACACAATCCAGCGATTTTTATGGGTATCACACCGAAGACTTGGGATATGGCAAATGAGTACCTGAATTTTGTAGAATTATATCCTTGTCCGATATCATATATAAGAGGACATTTATTCAAAATATTTCATCACCTGTGAGTATAATTAAATGTATTTTTATATTCTTGACCTTGACTTATAGCCCAAGCTATAAACTTGAAGCTTAATCCGTATCCAAGACCGCTTTCACACAAGGAAACTGAGTTGCCAGAAACTAGCTAGTTTGTTGGCGATAATTTTTTGTCTTCATTTTACGCCCTTCTCGCCGACAAACTAAAAATCGCCGGCAACTCAGTTTCCTTGTGTGAAAGGGGTCCAAGCTGGCACTCTTGTAAACTTTTTGAAGATTGAAGTCGTTGAACTTCCACATATTACTAGATATTTGAACGCCTTCGCTGGATTTAAATTTTAAATGTTTCTTTTTGGATTTGAAAAATAAATGCTTACCATATCCATTCAACATATTTAAAGACTAAATGTAAAAACATTCAACAAAAATTATAACTTTTTGAACTTAAAAAGAATTTCTGAAGAGAATATCCAAAGTCCGGGGAACTCATTCATTCTCTTTTTCTTTCTCTCTCTACTCGCTTTTAGTATTCAAAACTGGCGCAAAAATTTAAAGAATTGAAACCGGCTCTAAATCACTTTTAAAATGGGAGTCGGTTCTAAAAACTCTTTTTAAAGCGAGAGTCAACTCTTTGGTAATTTTAAACCACATAAAGAATAGTTTAACGTTAAACCACTCTTCTAACTTTAAAAGCAGCAAATCGCTTGTTTAACTTCTTAAAATATACTTTTACCACTTAAAAATAAGTTTGTAAAATGATTTCGGAATTTTATTTTATTTTCTGAATATTCACAGCTTTGTTAAAAATGAAAGAGCTCGGCGGCATTGAATTTTTCACTTTTTCTGCGAAACATGGGCACAAATATCAACCAAACAAGACACATCAACCAACATACACGTACACAAGTACCTACATATGTACAAAGATATCTCAATATTGTCCATGCGCTTGGGATAATGCGAGTAGACTTCTTTTAAACATTTTAATAAAAAACAATCATAATCTGTATTTTTTTTTTTTTTGTCGGAGTTGTATTATTTTAAAATCTTTTCTTTCTTTCCGGATGCGAGGAAATTTCCTGCTCCTTATTTTTGTTGCTAAATTTGTTTTCACACATTTAAAATTAACAAGTAATAACATTGTACCTACTTTTTTTCAGATTGAATTTACGTCCTAATTCAAAAATACGAGAAGCTTTGGCAGTTTCTCGAGAAAATCATGAGTTCCGGAGTGTTGTGTCTACGCTTAAAGATAAGTACGAACCATATCATAATGGTGAGACTCCATATATAGATGAAGAAATGGATCCAAATCTTGTAACTGAAAACCAAGGGGTAAAGATATTTTAAAGCATGTACATGTAGATAATATAATAATTATTTTTTTCTTACAGTTCAACTTATCTTTGCCTCCTTGGCTATGTCAACCTTATGTTCGTCCAGCACCGGAAGTCCACAAAAAGACAATTGAAGAAAAAGTTCGTATAGCTCATGATCCGAATACCGTTAAACGTCACTTCTTTGACGAAGATGGAAATCAAATTTCACGGAAGAAAATGAAAAGGCTCAGAAGGAAAAATCGCCGCCCAAATAAACCCGAAGGAAAACATGAGCGCAGCTTAGATAACTGTGATTTGTGTATAAATCCAGTGGTATGGTTTTCTAAGATAAAGAAGATGACTTTTTTTTTCAATTTATTTAATTTTTTTACCTGCAGGGAATCAAATGTGAATTTCGACTTTGTCGCATATGTTGCCGTGAGAAATGTTACACAGAGAATTACGATTGTTCTGGACACAAGTGCCTTATTAAAACCCGACGTGAGAAAGCAAAGACTTTTGGGAATACGGGACCGTATGTCACGCAGGATAAAATTGTTGAGAATGAAGAATCGAATGATAGTGACAACGAGAGCATAAGTGAACCAGATGATGATACTTCTTGTGTAGTTGCAAAAAGTTGATACTAAGTAGTTGATTAGCTAAATGAGTGTATTTGAATTTTACTTTAACTACTTATAAGTAAGAACAAAAATATAAGTTACAAGTTACAACCATATTCATATGACCACAAGAACTCTTCTTGTTTTGATTGCTTTTAATTGTCCCTACGAAAAATGGGAATGGGCATGCGTCTATGAAACTTTAGAATCTGGGGTAGAGCTGCCAGATAAAATTTTGTTAAAATCGGTACTTCAGGGCCCAAAAGTCGGGACAAATAGGCACAAAAAAAATATATTTTAAACATAATGCGGCATACTTACTTTACTTTACTTTTGATGGCGCTCACAGCCCAGGATGGGCTTCGGCCTCAACTAACAAGCCCCTCCAGCCAGCTCTGTCCCTAGCTAGCCGCTTCCAGCTGCGCACACCGAGTGCTTTGATGTCGTCACTCACTTGATTGCGCCACCTGTTACGGGTTCTTCCTCTGCTGCGGCATAGATACAAACATTTTTACTGACCTAGTATGGTTTCTAGGTAACAGAGAATTTAAAAATTTAATACATAAGCAAAAGCTTAGATAAAATTAACGAATTTGAGTCAATGCTAAAAATTAATTGTATAATGTATAATAGCATCCTCCACATATGCACAAATTCATAGGGTGACGACTCAAAACAATAAACGCAGGATTTCCCATAAAAAAAAACATTGAAAAGTTTTTTTTTTTATTTATTAAAACTTCATAGATTGTTGGATAAATCAGAATTTAAAACAATCATAATCATGTACATTATATCCAAATGAGAAAAATAATTAGTGTCTTAAAGAAATGGCTTTTTGTAGATACGTGGTCAACTTAAAAATGTACCAAAAAGTCGTCTTGTTATAGACAAACTTAAAGTGGCACGGGACGGGCACCTACTCTTCCAATATACACGTATTTTATTCATATTTGTCTTCCTTTAAAAAGTTGCAAAACGCCTCATCTGTACAGGTAAATCACAATTCATTTGAATTAAATAAATGTCTTGCTTTCAGTTTAACAAAAGACTAGCTGTTTCTTTCCCCTCACAATGGTTTGGCAAATGCAAACTCATATATTTTGTTTTTAATTTGGGATTTGGGAAAGCAAAGATTTTTGTTTAGATATGATAGAAAAGGAAAGGAGAATGCCCAAAATGTATGGGCGAAAAACCCAGAGTCGATTAAGAAAAGTCATACATAGTTTGAAAGGACTTTAATTGTAGATAACAAATATGGAATCATTTTCTTAAAATGTTATCCCCGGGACAGGATATGACAATTTAAAATTTTTAAAAACACAGTGTTTCTTCATGTAAAAAAAAGTAAAAAGTTGATTCATGTTATTAAATAGGTGCACCACAAGTCACTTACATTAGCAGCTACAAGATAATTCTGTCTTCATTCATAAAATGGGGGTTATCACACATACCGTTACTCATCAATCTCGAAAAAAGTAGTTATCTACCTAAGCATGCCGGACAAGAGTTTGAGAAAATAGTATGTGCGTAAGAATTAAGACTAACTATAAATCACACTATTGCTACCTCAAATTCCAAAACAAAATATAGCGTCATTTTTTCGAAACCTTGTATTTTTGAGCATTGTCTTATGAAAATCAGTTTTTCGAAAAATAGTTTTCGAAACCTTGTCTTAATAGAAACTTTGTTTTACGAAATTTTGAGGTTTACCATGTATCGAGTGAGTAAGTAGGTATGGTTTTTAATCAATACCTGTTATTTTCTTTACTGCCCTCACCAATGTTGTATACATGGAAAAGCACCTTGCTATTAAAAATAAACAAATTGTCATAGCAAGTTCCGGGGATAACTTTTAAAGAAAATAATTTCATATTTGATATCTACAGTCAATGGGCCTTACCAATAATGAAATTTAGTGACGACTTAAATATTTAAGTGAAATGGAACATATTGTAATGGACTGTCAATAATAAACCATGGTAGGTTTCATATTTTAGATTCCATACATTAAAATGTTCATTATTATAGTTTCCACTTAAATATTTAAGAAACACCACATATGGTTTATTATTTAGAGTCCATATCATAATGGGTCATTTTCCTTAAATATTTAAGTCGTCACTAAATTTGATTATTGGTAAGGCTCATTGCCCTTTCAAACCATATATGTTTTTTTTCTTATCGACTCTGGTTTTTTTTTTGCACTCTCTCTTGGGTAACATTTTTCAAGAAAAGCTAAATTCTTTTAATAGCATATTTGCTTATCAATATCAACGTGTGATATTAAAATTAACAGAGATTTCTGTTGTATTGTAAATTATTGGGACTGTCCCCAACCTCATAGCAATAGGAGAAGCTTACAAAATAAAAAAAAGTCTGGACAAAATTTGGACAGATATCGGGACAGGGTTCAAATATCTGGACGTCTGGTAGCCCTATCTTGGGCCAGGGGCTAATCAAATCACTTGTTTAAAGAAAATCGGATTTTCATAGGAAAAATTTTGATTTTTCAGAGAGTTTTTAATCCATCAAAATCGTAGCCATCCTTCAATGGAATTTGACAGTTTATGGCTTGACAGATGAGAAACAAACTATATTTTGTCGTGTTTTTAACAGTCTAATTTAGAAACTCCATTTTAGGGTGAATAAAAATCAATTTTCAAAATCTAAAATAGCAAAATGTTTCAACATTATCTGCACTCTGAAGAGTGATTAAGTAGCTGCTAATTGAAGCTGCTTTTTTTGTTAACTGCTCACTGCGATCGCTGCTCATTTGAAATAGCTCTTTAGCACATCACTAATTAGTTGTCACTCCGGTAAATAGATTTTTTTTTTTTCAAATAACAAGCAACGTAGAGATATGTGTATTGTTAATACAAGTAAGTGCTTTTGTTATCATATCCGAAAGAGTTTTGACAAAAATGCGATTGGGCTAAACAATTTATTTAAGCGCATAATCACTTTGTCATGACGTAAATGAACAAAACTGAAAACAAAGGACATATCCTCAAGGCTGAACAAATATGTCAGATTGGATTTTTTTTTTTTCATATGGTAAATTAGTTTAGTTTTCCTAAAAAAAATCATGTGCATTTATGAATTCATCGTAATTAAACCGCAATATTTTACCGTGCCGAAGTGTAGTCCCGCTGAAGTCGATTTGAAGAGATTTGTGATGCATTCCTTCTTAAACTGAACGTAGCATGCGTTCAACTAATAAACAATTTTAAAGAAACAAACACAAATAGATGGTATTTAAATATGTATATCAAAAAAATCTTTAGCAACTGCTTTCTACGTGTAAAAAGGTATTTTCAATCGAAAGCACAAAACATTTCATACGAACACAGCTTCATTGTGCTGTTGCCTTAAATCCTCACAGTGCTTATTTTTGACAACCAAATTGACATTCCATACACGTGCATCTGAAATGTCGTGGAATTTGGAACAGAAATTTGTTTATTTACAAATTGGTTAAATTTTTTTAATTTTTACAATAAAACCGGTAATATAATGGAAAAAACTAAAGGATTTTATGATCTTTGTGTTCCATTAAATAAAGATCAAAAAGTTATGAAATCTCTAGTCAAAGAACTAATTGAACGTAAGCGACATTATTAAAATTTCGCAAACAAAAAGAAAGTTTCCGAATATTATATATCTTTCAGTGGGATACAAAACTATAGCCATCGAAGAAACGTTCGATCATTCCAAAAAGGATTTGGTGAAAAGGGGATCCGAGATGTTCCCAGAACCAGCCGATATTAGTTTTCTCAGTGAATTCAAAAACCAAATAAAAATCCTTAGTCGACTAACTATTATTTACATCGATGTATCAGTATCACATGCTATGGTGAGTCGTCTTTGGTCAACAGTCTAGCAAAACAGGCTAATTTTCTATTTCCAGACAAATTCTATGAACATCAAGAAATTTAACATTATTGCCGGATTACCAAAGACCGACGTTGCACTAACCGTAAGTGAGATCAATTGTTTTTGTTTATTTATTAAAATAATTCTTATGTTTCTAGCACTGTTGTACGACGTTCAATGGGGACATTGTTACTTTCGATCCCGAAGGTAGTAAACTCTTGGTCAATCGCAAAAACTACCAAGTGGCTGTTAAGCGCGGGGTCTTCTTCGAAATCAAATATTCGCCAATTATAACTAACTCCAGCTGTCGAAAAGACACAATCAAGCTGACACACAATTACCATGCAAAGGGTAAATCAAAGAGCATAATTCTTTCAAGTAGTGCTAAAAGTACATTCGAATTGAGAGGCCCTTATGATGTTAGCAATTTGTAAGCTTTCAAACAAAAAAAAAAAACAATATGTATGAATTTTTTTACCTTTATGGTTTGTATTTTCAGAGCTTTAATATTTGGGTTATCAGAAGATCAAGGAAAAAATTCAATAGGAAGCACTTGTCGACAATTAATACTCCGAGCTGGTATGTTTTTTTTTTTTTTGGTAAATGTTTATATTTGAATTTAATATTTCTCTATTTCCTTGTGAAGAATCACGTCGTTTAGGAAAAACAATTATGTTCGCTAAAGGAGCGGGTCCTATTTGTTTATCGTCATCCTCTGGTGAAAGTTCTTCGGAAGACGAAGAAATACAAGGTAACGAAAATGAAAGGGAGGACGATGATAATATGAATGAACAACCAAATAAAAAGAAAAAAATATCGTGATACAAATAAAATATGTTTTTTCTTTATTTCAAAATTGTCTTTATATGTGGGCCTCACAAACATAATAATTATTGGGATAACGTTGTGTATATAATTTTAATAACTTCTTGATGTGTCAAGAATAACATGTTGATGGAAACGACCTACATTTTCAAAATATTAAGGCACCCCCAAAAACAACTGGAGCTAATTTGAAAGTGCGTAAACAGTGGTGATACATGAATACAAAATAAATCCCTACGGAATCCACAAAACATCCTTACTTTATGAACTTTATCCCTACACCTATAAAATCCAAAAAATAACACACTCAAGGAAAGAAAATAAGTTATTGGATTTAGATTTTATTTAACTTTTTTTAAGGATTATTGCAGTTGATAATAATGGTTAAAATAAATAAAGGGAAGCTTCAAAAAATTGCAAAATTTAAAATAAATGCAAAATAAAACAAACTTTTACACTTTTATGATCAATTTATAATAATAATTTTTTCAAACAGCAGCGTAGATTCTGCTTCTTTCTGGAAAATGTACAAATGTGATTATTTTGAACCGTTTTTCTGCTGCTTTTTTTTTACTCATATAGTTTGTTTTATAAGCTCACGATAGAATTATATTAAACTGATTGGCAGCGAATTTGACAGAAGATACCAAAAACAAAAAGGTGGAAGCACTATATATACTTCTTTAAACATGTGTCGTAAGATGATTAGAAAGAAAAGAGGATTAAAAAAGAAATACAAATTATTTATAATAAAATTTTAAAATCCCTACGCTTTCATAGAAAACTCTCATATTATATCAAAAATCCTTTTTCCCCTACGGTGTATTTTTCAAGACAAAAATCCCTGTGTAGGGATTTTTTCCTACGTGTACCATCACTGGCATAAGAATTCCTTGCAACTGGCAAATTTGTGAAAAAAATGATTTCCTTATTTTTACTATTCCCTAAAACAACATTTGTAGGATTTGAGTTCAATGAACACAACTATTATTTTTGTGCGTTGTTAATTAATTATTTAATAAACAGCCCTGTTCTGCTATTCCCGTGAACGTAGATCCGATTCATCAATTCGAATATTCGATTACCTTTCGCTCTGTATTTCTATTCTGCTATCCGTCGTCGGTCGGGTGAACTACATTATCCCAAGCCAATTTTATATTCACTCAAATAGCTGTTCCCTGTGCATGTGAAAATCTTAACTAGTTTCAATAAATTGTTTTGGTTGATTATTTTATCAAAAAAGAAATAAAAACAAATATGAACAGTTTTGGACTTTTTTACCACTTCCAAATAAAACAAATATTCTAAATTAAGAAAAAAATTTGTTCCTTCTCACATTTTTTCAAGTACTAAGCAGATACACTACCAACAATTGAAAACCCGCAGCATTTTATATGCGGATCTGAATTGTATAGAATATGAGACAATGAGTCCGTTCACGTAAATAAGAGAATACCAGACCGTTTTACCTATCTTGCCGACGTAAATCCATATTCACTTGAATGAATAGTAACAAGTGAAGATTAAGGCAAAATTCCCCTCGATGTACAGCAAAATAGGGCTAGAAAAAATTCAACATGGAAACATCGTTTCAAATTCATTGTTTACAACAAAAATTAAGTTATGGGCAAGGAGGATACGATTCAAACCCACATAACCCTTCATTGAGATATGAGATGATAAAATTACAATCGACAACATTTTGATCAAAAATCCCAATATGAAATATTTTCTTCTAGGATCTAGGGCAGTGATGGTACATGAAAGCAAAATAAATCCCTACGGTATCCACACAAAATCCCTACTTTATGAACTTTATCCCCCTACACCTAAAAAATCCAAAAAATAACACATTCAAGGAAAGAAAAATGAGATGTTGGTTTAATGATTTTATTGAACTTTTTTTCATGACTATTGCAGTTTAAAATAATAGTTAAAATAATTAAAGGGAAGCTTCAAAAAATTTCAAAAATTTAAATAAATGCAAAATAAAACAAACTTTTAAGGCTCTCCCAAACCAATGCAGAACATTCGTTGCGGCGAAGAAACATTCGTCAGTCAAAATTAATTCATATGTTTCTCCGCCGCGTTGGTGTGGGGAATCTCATATATCACCATGTAAATAAATTTTGACATGCGAATGTTTCTTCGCCGCAACGAATGTTCCGCATTGCTTTGGGAGAGCCTTTACACTTTTAAGGCTTAACTACATATCTATTCTGAAGACACCTGCTTGCAAAAAAACAATGAAGAATTGTGCATGGTGGTTTAATTTATATGTCAGAACAATTTCCGTATGTTTTTTTGCAAGCATATTTCTTTAGCGAGCATTTTAATTTCTCACTTTTTTACTTTTGCACAAAATTAGGTCTATGTAGTTGAGGCTTAAGGATCAATTTATTAGAACATTTTATTTCAAAAAGCAGCGTAGATTCTGCTTCTTTCTGGAAAATGTTTTTCCGTTGTTAGTTTTTCCGCTGCTTGCTTTGTTTTGTTTTCTTTTTTTCTCACACAGTTTGCTTTATAAGCTCACGATAGAAAGAGACATTTATATTATTGAACTGATTGACAGCTAATTCGACATAAGAGACCAGAAGCAAAAGGTGAAAGCACATTAGTTTTACTTCATTAAAGATCTATGATAAGATGTTTAGAAAAAAAAATATTTTGGGATATAAGTATAATAATTGCAAGGTGTGTTGTAAGATTAAAAAAGAAATAAAAATTATTTATAATAAAATTTTAAAAATCGCTACGCTTTCATAGAAAACTGTGATATATCAAAAATCTGTCCTTTTCCCCCTACGGGGTCTTTTTCAAGACAAAAATCCGTACGTGTAGAGATTTTTCCCTACGTGTACCATCACTGATCTAGGGGACCAAAACTCACGTCCGTTATCAAAAAAGCAGAAGGTACAATTTATTTCTGCCTTATTAGCCTTCCACACTAGCCCATCACTGTGTATAATTACATGTCCAATTAAAAGTGGGAAAGAATTCCACGCGACTGCCAAATTTGTGGGAAAAAAAATGACTTTATATTTTGCTTCCGCACTTGCTTGTATTAATTCATTACCTTAACCTAAAAAAGTGTGATAGAATGTGGGATATCATTAGAACCATTGCTTAAATTCTTCATTTTTGTATTAACACATGTCAAATCGTGTTGGATTTCCCACTTTTTTGACATGTACTATTAAGGTTAGACCGCACTAGGTGGAACTGCACTGCAGCGGAACTGCGATTCAAAATAATTTGTATGAAATTGTATGAAGTTCAGTTGCCGCTTATTGCGATATAGCTCATACAATTTAATACAAATAATGTTTTGCCGCGTCGTGAAGTGTAGTTCCGCTGCGGTTGTGTGCGGTCTAACCTTTAAGGCTTAACTACATAGGCCTACTTTTGAACAAAAGTACAAAAGTGAGAAATAAATATCTATTCTGAAGACTCCTGCTTGCAAAAAAAACAATGGAAAATTGTGCATGGTGGTTTATTTTATGGGTCAGAACAATTTTCGTTTGGTTTTTTGCAAGCATGTTTCTTTAGCGAGCATTTAAATTTCTCACTTTTGTACTTTTGTACAAAAGTAGGTCTATGTAGTGAAGGCTTTACACAGTGGGGTAGTGTGGAAGGCCTTAAAGCGGTTCAAACAGGTGGTCCGGTCAAACTAGCAAATTAAAAAAGAAAATTTATCAACTGTTCTTTGACGGCTTTCACACAAGGAAACTGAGCTGCCAGAAACTGGCTAGATTGTAGGCGAGAAGTGTGTGAGGGGAAATTTTTTGTCTTCCTTTTACGCCCTTCTCGCCTGGAAACTAAAAATCACCGGCAACTCCTTGTGTTCCTTGTGTGAAAGGGGCCTTTGTCTTTTTCAAAGCCAGTTGAGAAGCATGTGAGGCTTGTTGTTGTTGGCCTCAGGCTTATCATTCTGTAAAAATGTATGGTCAGAAACCACCAAGCAAACGTAGAACTAAATAAATAACCGGTGAAATATGTACGTAATAGGACTTCTTTTCTACTGAAAAAAGAAACTCAGTTATATACCTCCTGTACATGAGAATGCATGAAGCAGCTATCTCTTTCTAGCATGCGAAATGTAGTGAATTTCCCCTCCATTAAAGTACTGACAAAGGTTCTTAAAATGTATATCAGCGAAGCACTACTGGAAGTACTTCTTATGTCTATTTGCCAGTAGTTTCCTAAACCCCTTAAACCATAGCGAAAGCACTAAAGCTTGTCATTTAAAAGTACTTCTTAAGGCTCTCCCAAACCAATGCGAAACATTCGTCTCGGCGAAGAAACATTCGTCAGTCAAAATTAATTCATATGATTCTCCGCCGCGTTTGTGTGGGCACACTCATATATAACCATGTAAATAAATGTTGACATGCGAATGTTTCGCATTGGTTTGGGAGAGCCTTTATGCGTATACATTTCACCGGTTATATCCGTACTACTACAATTACTGAGTTCTCGAATCTAGAAGTACGTATATAACTGGTGAAACTTGTACGTAAAAGAAGTAGTTTGTCTCTTCTGAAACTGAGCCTTTGGAAATTATAATGAAATAATTTTATATGATAAATTGAATTTTACGAATAGTTTGACCCTTGACCCTGAAGAATCTGAAATGCAGTAATAACAATAAAGTATAAAACACTAATAAAAACATTATTAAATTTAATTACAATAATTTAATATAATTTCTTTGTTTCTTTGTTTACTCGTATAAACAAACAACCAAAAAACAACCATTTATACCTCTTGCTCGCCGATAAAATAAATGTTTTTGTTTGTCATGTTGTGCACATGCGAAATGAGACAAAACTTTGTGCATCGTATACATCGCACTCTTTCTTACCTTTTACGATAGAAGAGTTTTAGTTTTTGTTAGGAGAAATAAAAGTACTTTTTTTGAGGGGAGAGTTTTTGGTAAATAAAGAAACACATACATTTACAGAACGCGTTTTGTTTGTGGTTGTTTTTCAAGACAAACTACTGAGTTTTGGTTTGCAGAGCAGCTGGAATAGAGGGTCCACAAGCACTATAATCATATGGTTTTCATTAAGCTGATCATACAAAAGCGAAACATTTTGCTAGGGGCTTTACGGCTTGTTGAAGGTTTAAATGGCTTGGCTCATCACAATCAAATGATTCAAGTTCGGCTATTAGGTCACGCGTATACGGCCAGCTTAATAATGGCTTGATCTTAAACTTTACTTTTCCCCAAGATATGTACTCAGATGTATAGATGTTATATTCCCTGCAAATCAAAACTCAGTAGTTTGCCTTAAAACACAACCACAAACAAAACGCATTCTATAAATGTATGTGTTTCTTTATTTACCAAAAACTCTCCCCTCAAAAAAAGTACTTTTGTTTCACCTAAAAAAAAAATAAAACTCTTCTATCGTAAAAGGGAAGAAAGAGTGCGAATGTGCACCACATAACAAAGAAAAATATTTATTTTATCGGCGAGCGCCAGTTATAAATGGTTGTTGTTTATATAAGAAACAAAGAAATTATATTTAATTATTGTCATTAAATTTAAATAGAAAATACAAATGTTTTTATTAATGTTTTATACTTTGTCATTACTGCATTTCAGGTTCATCAGGGTCAAGGAAACCATTTTCGACGATCGTCGTGTATTTTGAGATTGCAGCAAATTGTTCAATTATTGGAACGGCTCTAAAGTCTGAACAATTTTTTTATTTATTTTTGATAATAATAGCAATAAACCGGTGACGAAAACTTTTCGTAAAATTCAATTTATCATATAAATTATTTCATATTTAATTTCAAAAGGCTTAGTTTCAGAAGAAACAAACTATTTCTTTTACGTTTCACCAGTTATATCCGTTCTTCTAGATTCGAGAATTCAGTATGTTGTAGTACGGATATAACCGGTGAAATGTACACCCATAAGAAGTACTTTTAAAGGACAAGTTTCAGTGCTTTCGCTATGGTTTAAGAAACTACTGGTGAATTAACATTAGAAGTACTTCCAGTAGTGCTTCGCTGATATACATTTGAAGTACCTTTGTCAATACTTTAATGGAAGGGAAATTCACTACATTTCGCATGCTAGAAAGAGATAGCTGCTTCATGTATTCTCATGTATAGGAGGTATATAACTGAGTTTTTTCCCGAGCCCCTATCTTTTTTCAGTGGAAAAGAAGTACTTCTGTTACGTACATATTTCACCGGTTATTTATGTAGTTCTACGTTTGCTGGGTTGTATCAAAATCGTCCAAGATGTCTTATTGTATTATGTTCGGCAGCAACAAATTGTCAGAGATGTGTTCAGGCCTTAATTAGTAATGTAGCCATTGCTCTTATTTAGTTGTCACGTCGAGTCGTAAATTCCGTTGAAAAAATGGCTCTGCGATCTTCGACAACCACCGCCGCCATAAGTAAAAATGCGGCGAATTTGAAAACAATCGCTCTTTCTCGTTTCATCTTCCTCTACCATGCCTACCCAACGAAAAAGAAAACTTCTTGTAGAATTTTTTTCTCCCATCTTTCTCGGTTTTTGCTCCCTTTTACATAAAATATCATTCTCTAAAACAAAATGGAGGTCTTTGATGTGGTGCGTACGTTTTTGTTGAGTGTCTAAATAAAATTTAAAATTTCGGTAATAAAAACTTCAAATTAATTCAAAAATTTACTGAAAATATCTTCATTAATCCCTCACGAATAGATTGTGATAAAAAAATCAATTGAAATGCGTGTATTTATTGCATAAAATCTTTTCCGAAAAAATTATGAAGTCTCCTTATTCTCTGTCTTCGTTGGAAGAAGAAAAAATGAAAAAAAGTGTGATGTCTGGATTAAAGCAAAATTTTGGATTTTAAATGTAGGAGAAATGTCAATAAAAAAGAAAATTGTTAATTTGTGAAGTGCGAAAATTTCATAATTATATTTTTTTAAAGTAGAAAAAAATTAATTTTTTTTTTTTTGGTTTTGTCTGAAGACTGCAAAAAGATGGTGGAAATTACGGCGAGTTAAATTGTGTGAGAAAGAGAAGCAGACAATTGGGCTGGATTTTTAATTCAATTTTTTTTGTATTTTTCTCTTCTACTGATTGTTTTTTATGCTTTGCTTGTTCTTTCGGTGTTTAATTAATTGAAATTACAAGAAATTTGAAAAAATGAAAAATATGAATAAAAGACGACAAGAAAACAGTGGAAATTATGATAAATTTAATAATTAGTGCAATTGTGTGTTTAAGAAGTAAGAATAAAAAAGCTATAGGTCTTGGAATCGGAAAGGAGGGTTTCAAATCAAGTGTTGGATTTTGGATTGAATTGGTGAATTTGTTGAGTACGATTACGATGTACGACAACAACGACGATGATGATGACAAAAAGAGAGTTTTGTAACACCACACGATGAAATGAAGAAAAAATGGTGGTAAATGCTACTCTTTAGCGGTGTTGTCTTTCCGGTCACCGTCAATTTAGCTTTTTTTTTGTATTCTTTTTAATTCTTGCTTTTATAATTTTTTTCGGTTTCCCTTTTTGTAATTCTTCGTATATGTTGTGTGTGGATTGCCTATATGTTTTTTGTTTTAATAAAATAATAAAAAAAATATATTGAAAAACCGCTTGTTTGGCGGCGGGGCAGCAGCAGCAGGACGGCGACGAACCAAAAATAAACGCCACTGCCGTACACAATTGAGAAATTAAGTTAAATCCCTTTCTGCCAATTTCCGATTTCACTACAATCTTCTCTTTTTGTACGCCTATGCTTTTAATCCAGAGAGTTCATAAAAATGAAAAAAAAAACGTGTACCTAATTATGATAATGCATGATGTGTATGTATCTCTTTCGATTTACAATAAAGAATAAGACTAAAAGGACATATTCTCCCAAGCATATTGACATTTTTATACATGCTTAAAACATATTTTTTCGTTTCTTCAAATGATCCAAAGTGCTAACTACTCTTTTTTTTTAAATTATTCAAAAACATTTTAAATTTAAAAACAATCTGTAATTCAAACTTTGAAATTTGAATTGATTCATAAATTGCATTTAGGAGTTAACCTACACGTTGCATTCAGCACAGCATCGATTTTCGGATTTTTTTGCTGCACCTGCCATAAGAATGTTTTTTAAGGTATGTACACAGTTATTTATTCATTTTTTTGTAATTTTTGTAATTATTACATGTGTGTAGGTAGGTTCTTATGTTGCTATAAGTATGTTGTCCTAATATGTCTTAAATAAATAAATTATATTAGTCGTTTTACCTGCATTCGAAGACCACTGATCTTGTAAGCCAATTCCAAAAGGTTATGAATGGATCTTAGTACCTATTGTTTTTTGTTTTTATTATGATAATGATGATGGTATATAAAATTACTGATGATAAAGAGTCTAACAAAATTGGTAGATCGCCATTCAAAGAAACTTGCAAGAGGTAGGTAGCCAGGTGTTCCCAGAAAAGGTAGGTACCTTGCAATAAAACGACGACAGTAAACAAATAAGACAGTTTATCCTGCTCATTTAAAACACGATATCGCCGGAATGGCGCAATGGACTATGGCACAAGATGTTTTGCTAAAAGAGGAGACAAATTTACATATTAATTTTTCGGAACACTAAGGTACAATTATTGCCAAAATTATTATTAGGCGCGATCAGAAAAGACAGATATCGGAGATTTTGATCCATCAAAAGCTGGCCAAGCGAATCCAATCATTTTTTTGAATCAATAGGTATTTCGACAGCCAAACTGAAATGTTTTGCTGAGGAATCCTGTTCGGGCAACTGAGATTGTTGAGGCCCTCCGAAAGCTCCTTTCCTGTACACGGTTATTATTAAAAAATCTCTACTTTTTAGAAAATATGGTGACTTGTCATTTTTGTAACTAGGTATACATAAGTAGGTACCTACCTAAATACACAATTTAAATCACACATCACAGACATACCTACACAAAATCAATGAGAGTAAATAAGAAATATTAATAAAAAAAATGTATTTTAATTAATGCATTAAATTTGAGAGATATCAAGAGAGCAAGAGAAAAATGAAAAAATGAATTTTCTACAACAATGGATAGGCAGTAAATGATTTTTGTAATTTCATCATCATCGCATAATCATCAACATCATCTTCATATTGGTTTGGGTATACCTAGTCGTAGTCGTAGTCGTAGTCGTCCACTCGACTTGAATCGCAATCGTATGCTTGTGGTGTCGCCTTCGTCGTTTTTGTGTCGTCACAAATAGCCATGAACGGGGGAGTAGGTAGTTAAGGGTGAGGTTATAAAGAACACGCAAGAAGAACAAAACAGCAACAAAAATACAATATACCTACCTACCTATCCAACATCCATACCATCGGAGACCAGCAGCACCAACTAGTAGAGAGCTATGACACGGAGCTCTCTAGCTCTACCTACCTTTTATTTAATTCACTCTTTTTTTTGCTTTGGTTTTGTTGTTTGGTGGATGCTTGCTGCGGCTGGCTCTATCCTCTATGGCAATGATGCTGTTCTGTTCCTACAATCAATGAGTGCCTCTACCTATCTAGCTACTAACATATGTATATAGTTATATATGCATATTTGTATTGTAAAAAGTTCATGAGTATAGAGGTAAACTACCTATCTACTATACACCGTTGTGTTCTGTACTTGTCGTTGGAATTGAATTGAATACAAAACATGCTTTTCCACCAATTCCACATTTTATTCATTTTTTTTTTTATTATTATTTCATTTTGCTTACCTACTAGGACTAGTAGTTCTGAGCTGAATCTCTCAATCTGATGTGCTTACATACATTGACTCTCTTCTTCTTCTTCTTGAAGTATTTTCTTTTTTTCATTTCTTTTAATTTTACTTGGTCTTGTGTTTTAGGTAGGTACTGGTATATTTATTTATTTTAATTGTAGATAAATTAGCAACATACAATTTAATGTTACTAATTATATTTGATACCTGTCTACCTATGTTGCTTTTTTTAGTTTCATTTTTTTTTTTTTTAATTGGAATATGTAAAAGTTAGGTGCAACTAAATCAACCCCTCATGTAAACATTATGTACCAACATATTAATATATATGTACATATAAGTAGATACAAATATTTTTTGAAAATTTCTGCTCAATTCCCACAAATTGCAATTTTTTAGTTAGGCCCCTTTTGTTCTAATGGTGATCCAACCCACACATGATGTTATGGTACATGCGTGTTTATATACGGGTGTCCGGTAAACAGTGGATAACCTTGTTTGTCAATTTGCGTCTTTTCAATGACAAGTGGAAACCTAGCATTACTCACAAACTTCGATTTTAGTACTGTTAATAACAATATAAACGACTTTTCAAGACCTTACAGTATGTAAAATACGGACATTAACATACATCAACATGTACTGTACATACACTCCAGGCCAATTGTTTGAGTCCAACCTGGCTTACTGACTTCATTCATGCCTGGGGGTTAGTTTTATGAAATAAAGATTGGGGCAAACGGCATAGAGACTGGATCGAAAAAGTTTTTAACAGAGTTTTATGGAGCGACAAATCCAAGTTCGTGGTATTTGGAACCAAACGAAGAGTTTTCGTTCGATGCAGTGCTGAACAGAACAAGCCGCCGGACTGTCACGCATGGAGGCAGTTCTATAATGGTCTGGGAATGTTTCTCTTCAAGTGGAGTGGGATATTTGAATCGTGTGACTGGAAAAATGAACAAGGAGCCGTATTAAACGATATTAGAAGAAGAAGATTGATTGGCGAAGGATTCCTATTTGAGCAAGACAACGACCTCAAACACACGTCAAAACTCTGGCAGGAATACCTCAAACAAAACGACGATGAAGAAATATTAAAAATTATGACATGGGCACCACAATCACAAGAAATTAACCCTATAGAGCTGTTGTGAGAGGAGCTGGATAGAAGGGTCCGGGATCAATGCCCAAAATCGAAACCTGCGTTATGTAATACACTTCTGGATTGCTGAAACAACATATTACATGAAACAATTCAAAAACTTATAGCTAGAATGCCAAGAATTGTAAAAAAAGTAATCGAATGTAAAGGGGGCTTCTTGGACGAAAATTCGGTTTCAGCCATTTTCCCTTCATTTTAGTAAATTTCTATGTACATATTAAAAACACAATAGAAATATTTGTGTCTTTACTTTTCTACTAAAAAAAGTTTTCGATGTAACAATTTGGTTTCCCTTCGAAATCAGAGGGTGGACTTAAACTTTTGGCCTGTATTGTGCCTACCTATATGAAAATGTTTTTAAGATTTGAGCTCCAATAGCACAGAAAATTGAAGTTTGTCGTCCCCTTATTATACTTTGAAATTCTTCTATAAAAACTATCTTATTTCTTCATATTTTTTACTCCAAAGTGTAGGTTTGTTATTATTTTGTTGTTGGGAAAATTCAAATGCTTGTTTGTTTCTGATAAAATCTGCAAACAAAAAAAAACAATACCTAGAAACATAGGTATCTACCTAAAATTGAAACAAAAAAACTTGCCGTTTTGCAACTAGTGATGAATATTACGTTATTTTGACGGATTTTGAGCCTCAGACTGATAAGGTATGGATACCATAAACTCATTAAAGTTATTTTTGAAATTTGTCTTAAATTAAAATTGCGTTTTATTTTACAAATTTAATGGGCCATTCATCTACAAATAAGCATACGTGGTATATTGAAAGCTGTATTCAAGATTTACAATAAGTAAGATTTAAATGGGTTACAAATTTATAAGTTAAATTTGGTTTTAACTCTAAAACAGTTTTTTCTACCTCTTCTAAAATTGCAAAAATAGAAAAGTAATAAAAAAATATATATAAATTTGTTGTTGAAATTTGTTATATGTACTGTACATATACATAGGTACCTACCTGTTTTTATCGTACAATATTCCCTTTCATACTAATATAAGAATTTTATATCCGTAACTATGTACATACTATGTAACTATATTTGCATTTGTTTCTCTTACAAAAATGAATCATATACAGGGTGTCCCATTAACAATGGTCCAAACTGAAATTGGTGGTAGGCCAGGTGATGAACTATCGGAATTTGGTAACTTTTCCATACCGAATCATAGCGGTTCTCGAGTAACGGCTATTTTTTGAAATTTGAAAAAAATCTAACTTTAAACCAGTTTTTTGCTCACCCTGTCCATAATTGATTTTTGTTTTTTACAAATTTTGCATTAAAAAATTCACTTTTAGTTTCACTAACTTTACTGAGTAAAATATTTTTAATTGGCATCACCATTTGCCTACAAATCATTAGTAAGTATTGAACTTTGCCAAAATTAATTTTTGACCTCAATCTTCTCATGAGCCCCCTGATTAAAATTCGTATGGCTCAATACAGGTTTTGTATTTCAAAAATTGCCTATTTTTCTGTAGTTTCAAAAAAGGTATTAAACTTGCCAAAGCTATGTTTAAATAGACAGTTATAACCGTTTGAACCCAATCAAACAGGTTCAAAATCAAACAAAAATAAAACATTTTTGTTCAAATATTTCGGTAAAATTAGAATTTCACTTCAAATATAACTCCGAAAGAGCTGAATTTTGGTGGAGATCTTCGTTTTGATGTCTTACGCATTTCTTAAATAAATACCTTAAATTTTGACAAGGACTTTTAATTTTCTGTGGTGAAAGAGTATAAATCCAGTATATTTGAAAATTTTTCGAAAACCATCAGGTTTTTTAAGAAGTGTCTTTGGAAAACATGTAGCTTATAAAATTCTACAGAAAAAAGATTAACTCCTTTTTTTCGTTGGAGCAAGAGATTTTGAGAGAACGGGGACAAAATGTGTTTTTATACTTTGATGTGGTATTTTCCACACCGTTGCATTTGCGCACATTTGTCTCAAAATTTATTGGTCTAACGGAAAAATGTATCCTAATGGTTTTTTTAGAATGCTATAAGCTACAAGTTTTCCAAAGACACTTCTTAAAAAACCTGATGGTTTTCGAAAATTTTTCAAAAATACTGGATTTTTACGCTTCCACCACAGAAAATAGAAGGTCCTTGTCCAAATTAAAGGTATTTATTTAAGACATCAAAACGAAGATCTCCACCAAAATTCAGCTTTTTCGGAGTTATATTTGAAGTGAAATTCTAATTTTACCGAAATATTTGAACAAAAATGTTTTATTTTTGTTTGATTTTGAACCTGTTTGATTGGGTTCAAACGGTTATAACTGTCTATTTAAACATAGCTTTGGCAAGTTTAATACCTTTTTTGAAACTACAGAAAAATAGGCAATTTTTGAAATATAAAACCTGTATTGAGCCATACGAATTTTATTCAGGGGGCTCATCAGAAGATTGAGGTCAAAAATAAATGTTGGCAAAGTTCAATATTAACTAATGATTTGTAGGCAAATGGTGATGCCAATTAAAAATATTTTACTCAGTAAAGTTAGTGAAACTATAAGTGAATTTTTTAATGCAAAATTTGTAAAAAACAAAAATCAATTATGGACAGGGTGAGCAAAAAACTGGTTCAAAGTTAGATTTTTTTCAAATTTCAAAAAATAGCCGTTACTCGAGAACCGCTATGATTCGGTATAGAAAAGTTACCAAATTCTGAAAGGCCATGGCCCGGCCTTTCACCAGTTTTGGTTTGGACCATTGTTAATGGGACACCCTGTATGTAGGTATTATTGTGTTTTTGATTTATAACAGGAATAGGTAATAAACGGAGCTTCAAAAACTTCAGACAAAATAATAACAACTTGATTGATTTATAGAGCTTTTAAAATTTGGGTACTGCTTTTGTTCTAGAAAATTGCTACTAGCTACAAAAAGTTGAAATAAATATTAAACAATGGGTTTTCCAAATTTCAGAAGTACCGTCAGCTTTAACCCGAAAAGACGAAGAACTTTAAATAAACTGCAATTTATTTTAGGGGAATCTGTTAATGTGAATAAAACTATTATAACAAAAACATTGTATCTGCTAAAAGCTAAATTTAGTCACAAATTCCTGAACTCAACACTTCGACCTTGGGGAACTTAATAGCCATAAAATGTTTCCAATTGGGGAGCTTTCAGAAGAAGTCCAGGAAACACTAGTGTTATTGATATGAATATCAAAATACATGTACATAGGTATACACATATTCAGCCCAATTTTTAAAGAAAATTCCCGGGGAAATGCTTCCCTTTTCCCTACTCTCTTATTCTTAACTATAAATTCCGGGGAATTTCGTTCCCTTTTCCTTATTCTAAACAAACTTCGAATATGAGAAATACGTAATACTATGAGAAAAAAGCTGGCATTCTATATATGTCTAAAAAGTGGAAAACGTAAATGCATATATTTGATATTTTGAGAAAATAAATCTCCCGGGGAGTTGTTTTCTCGGGGAAGATTTAGATTGGACTGATATGTACACAAAAAGTTTTTAGAATTGAGTACGATCGACTTTGATAATCTTCTACAAGAATCGTCGACAAGTGCATATCAAGTGCTTGAATTGTGATTGAATAAGATTCGAAACCAACCAGTGAGTTTAATATGTAGCTGGTTCGATTTTTAAAATCCCGACAGTACTTAACCGACATTTTAATAATAGGGATTTCAACAGTCGAGATTTTTAAAGTCGACATTTTCATCAGATTGTAGTTAAGGGAATGATGTTTTGAAAATCAACATTTGAAAAAATTGACCCGGCTTTGATTAGAGTCGTTCGATTTTTTTTTTTTTTTTTTTGAATTATGAAAGTCGATATTTCAAAAGTGGATATATTACCTATACCCTATCCGTTATATGGTGATTCCAAATTAGTGGTTTTTAACTAATATTTCATTTAAAACTGAAATTCTTACCTAAACAAAATATTAATTATTGCCTATCTAAATTAAATTCATTTCAACCATTTTTAAAAATACTAGCTGACCCAGCGAACTCCGTTTCGCCCAAATTGCTAATGTCATAAAAATAATAATTCCGAGCCTGGCACATTCAGCTGGATGTACTTAATTCGGTCAATTCAAATTACGTATTCGAAAAATGCAATGAAAATAATTAAAGTATAACAATGTCGACGTGTTTAAATCAAATCACAGTTATTGACGTGTCAACTTTGCTTTTTTACTGAAGTGCTTTATGGTAAACAACGTTTTTTCGTTCTATTTTCGGCCGGGTACACGTACAAAGCGGGATGTTTGCTGACTAGTGAGCACGCAACACACAAATGACCATGGAAATTCAAGATTAATGCCATAAACATCCCGCAATGGTCCTTGTTACTTATTAATTCTTATAGCGAAAGCGAGACGCTTAAATACGAATGGCAAGTCGCTGGAATGGCAAACTGTTCAATTCATCTGTCGTGTTTTATGTTGAAATGACAGGCAGTCTATAAAGAAAATAACTTGAAAGCATAATAATTGCACCACTGAAACGTCTTTCATCATTTCGGATATCTTTTAACATGCGATTCAGGGCTTCCCATGCACATTTGTCAGCCATTGGGCACTTGTCGTAGGTGGTAATGTTACATTTTTGCAATACTTTCACCATCGCAGACTTCTTTGAAATGTTGCATGTAGGTTCTTCATCCACTTGCAGATTTAGTGTCAATTTCAATGCAGAATGGTCCGACCCCCTTCTTACAACGTAGAATCAACACCCTAAGAGGCCCATACCAAAGGAATCTCAGATCTCGTACAGTGAAATCAGTAGAAAAAATTCCATTTTCACTGAAAGCATCAAGAAAGAAAATGCCACCATTTCCGTTATCGAATGCTTGCATCAATTCATTGAACACCTTGACTCAATACGACTCGGTCGAGTTCTCGATGTCACTTTGATGTCACTTTGACAGCTGTCACTTTGAAATCTGTCACTTTGATATCTGTCACTTTGATATCTATCATTTTGACATCTGTCACTTTGACACCTGTCACATTCGAACGATTCAATCTCGAGTTATCCTGCTGAAAAACGAAATGTGGAACAATTACGAACAAACCTTCAGAAGGATGTATCCAATTTAGTCCAGCCGTTTTCAAGTTTTAAGCAGTCGAACAAACCACGATTCATTTTTATATATGTATGTAGGTATATAGATTATGTAAAATAACAAAACAACTTTCGGTTTTAGAAAAATGCTTTATTAATACTTTTTTTCGATTGTGCAAGTGCTACGGTACTGTGAGTTTAAATTTGTAATCCATTTAAAACTGATCTCTTGTAAATCTTAAACATACAAATTCTTCATCTTCATTATTAAATACACAGCTTTCAATATTAAGTCCTCTGACATGTAAATAGAAGGCTGTTTGAATTTAAGAAAAATAAAACGCAATTTAAATTTAAGGCAAATTTCTAAAGTAACTTAAATGAGTTTATGGTATCCATACCTTATCAGTATGGAAATTAAAATACGTCAAGATAACGTAATATTCATCACTAGTTGCAAAAGGGCAATTTGTTTCTTTCAATTTTATTAGTTTTTTTTTTGTTTACTGTAGATTTTATCAGAAAAAAACAAGTGTCTAAATATTTTTTAACAATAAATAATATAATAAAGGCACTTTAGAACACAAAATATGAAAAAAGAAGATACATTTACATTATGTAGGTACATAGTTTGTAGACGAATTTAAAAGTTATAAACCGTCGACAAATATCAATTTTCTGTGATATCTGTGCTTAAAGCTTCAAAACAATCATCAATGTTAATGTTGATGTTGGCATACTTATATGTTTGTATGTATATTTCATTTGTTCGTCATAATGAAGTGCAAATTAACTCTTTCATACTTTCAGGTCTTAAGTATTCGTTTTTATTGTGATTAACAGTAATGAAATGCTGACTTGAAACACGTGACATCATAGCTTAAAAAGTGACACTGGAGATTATAACAGTTATAAATGAGAAAAAAGGTTTGCTGACAGATTCACTAATGTTTGTTCTGTTAGTTGTAGAAATTATCATGTATGGTTTGGAACCGGCAGAAAATTGAAGATCCCATCCGTTTTTGCTGACTAACAAAATGCTTAATTGAGTGGCCGAAAGCTGTAAGTCACTAGCTTCGGGTTCTCCACGAGTTTTCGTGATGCCGAATTTAAAATAAAGTTTATTTTCTGCTTTGTACATTAAATTGACAGAGTTGGCTTTTTGCAGTCAATATAAATGTTCTTTCTATGTAGGTACATATACATAACATATGTATGGTAAATAAGAAATTTCTCCGTATATAATGCAAAATTCGAACAGTTCTAAGAACAAGTTATTTGATACACTTGAGCATTGGTAGCAACTTATTTAATTAAGTTTATTGTTTTCCATACAAATAATGACAAACATTTATTTTATGTTTTATAAAGTTTAAATTCAGTAGGTAAGTTTGGTTTCTGATTTAATGATTCTTTCTAGTCCCGTCTCATTTCAAAAAATTAGCTTCCTACCTACCAGGGCCGAAGCGTCCATATATTGAGTGGAATGACTGCTTCCGTTAAGCAATTCACAAAATTATACGATTTTAGCAAAGAATTATTAATTCGAAACTGACCTAATCGAATTTTATTTAATTTCTTTAGTAAATTAATAAATTCTCATTATAAGTCATTCAGAAAAAAAAAAAAAATCAAATACTTCCAAGCACTGGGAATGCTTTTTTGTCAAATTTGTGCAAATGGCATTGTCACCTGTAAATGTTTATTCATCAGAAGGTGGGTGGTGTTTCGTTTACGAATTTAAAGTTGAGTATTTCATGAGTGTGCAATTGAAGCGAAATGATCTCGAGACAAAGAAATATTCTATGATCATAGATAAATTTTCTTAAAAAAATAAGTATACCTACATTTTATGTTCAAAACCTATAAATAATAAAGTCCCTTTAAAGCGTTATTATCTTGAATAAAGGACTTTTAATTTTAAGTTTAACGTTGAGTGCTTCCGCTTCCAAAAACGTCACGCCTCGTGCCTGCTAACTACATACCTATCTATACTAGAATTTTCTAAAACATGGCTTATGTAGTATACAAACTGAATTAAACATGTTCATAAATAATAAAAGCTTTTAAAAAAGAAATTGAAATTGATTTAGAATTTTTAGTCAAATATGTAGGAAAAGAATAAAAGAACTAGGTACATACATATGCAGGTATGCATGTTTGTGCATTATGTTTTTGACAGGTTTTGTTAAATCATCATAGCTAAATTAATTATTTAAAATATAATAATTGCTTAGATGGATTTAAGTAAAGACACAAATACCTACATATTTATGTTATTAAAATTATTATTATTATCATTATGTTGTTCTTATATAGGTACCTAAGATACGTTTGCGACAAACAATTTGTACATTATGTTTGATGCATTGAAGAATAAATATACATACATACATAATAGGTATGTACATATGTACATATTTTTAAGAGAATTTCGTTCACATATTAATATCGAACAAAATATAAAACGTTACAAGGTGATTGCTTATATGTTTTACTAAATCACAAGTCTTTAATGAACTTCATTTGATTGTGACATGCGAAAGCTTTCACCGTTTGTATTTACCCATTTACATGGATGTGTAGGTACGTATCTATAAACTTTTAAAACAAATACCTACAAATTCATACTTTTGAACAAGAAAAAAAAACTATTATTATGTCCCATATTTTGTCGTCGATGTCGGTTTTCAACAACAAAAAAACTGTATAAGAAAATTAAAGGCCTGTTTAATTGTGATTACAATTCTTATATGTATTTCTTATATTATGTACAGTTTCTGTAGTTGGTTAACCCTTATTCGTTCTCATGTTTGCATGTGTACCTACATAACGACAAGACATAACATAACCATAAGCAGATAAAACAAAAAACTCATAAAATGATTAAAATATAAACTATGGCTGGTGCTAGTGCTCTCCACATTGACCTAACAGATACAGTTGTGTATCTCAAACACCCAAATGTGCTTACATACCTACAAACATACATTCATACATACATTGAAAAATATACATTTCATTTTAAATGGCGAATAGGTACCTAACAAAAATGAATTATAAAAAATTATGAAAAATGTCATTAGTCATCGGATTCGGACGGACTGTACCTAAATTTTTATTAAAGCATTTATGTTTTGTCGTCCGATGTAATGGACAATTGACCAATGCATATGTAGGTGCATTAATTTATTGGAAATGTTTTTTCAATAATGCAATAAATGCAAAATTAATACCTACATACTTTGAAATACCAAAGAACATTTCAATATAATATGTAGGTAGGTAGGTTGCAAGTAACATTATAGATTTAATAGCGGAATGAGGTTAACGAACTTTTTTTTCTTTTATTATTCCTCGCTACTTTTTGTTCGCGCTGTGCTGTTTAGCTTGTACACACTCACTATCTTTCGTTCTCTCTCTCTCTTGGATCGTCAGTCTATCTCGTTTACCCCATCACATCCATAATCGCAAAGTATTTCATTTCTGTGCGCGATTGCTGCTGCGAATTATTTTTCGTTTTCTAAATCTCGAACTTATACTTAAGTACGTGTATTTGTTTAATTGCATTTTTTTTCTTCACTCGCTACCTACTTGCTCTTCGTTGAGTTTCAGTTTGTATCGAATGACTATGGTCTGGCCTGGATGGAACGTGTGTCTGCTTCTTTGGGGTTTTTGTAAAGGAAAATTATAATAAATAAAAATACAAGTATTAAGAGATACAAATGCCTCTATCTACATTGAGCCTACCTAGCGCGCATTTAGTTCGTACTTCCACTTCCATCTAAAGAGAAACACAAGACAAGAGGAGGTTAAAATAAAGATACCTACTTTCGAGATATTTCTTCTTTGCACAATCGTTCATGTGCCATAATAATGGGTGTTGTTGTTGTTGTAGCTCGTCTTCTTCATGTACCTACATTCATTGTAATCATGTCGTCTAATATACATTTTTAATTTTCTATATCCATCTATGTTTCGTTTTTGGCGTCATCGTCGTCGGCTTTCGTTGTCGTTTACATGCAAGGCAACTTACAACTGGGGTTCACACTGCACAATCTCATGAAGATGAAGAAGCTAGTGTATACGCTTCCAGTGTGCTGCTGTTGTCTGCAATTGTAATCCAATTCTTCAGTATCCAATGTTCCATGCATGCTGTTTTTTTCTGAATTTCTTCATCTCCATCTTCTTTTTTTTTTATTTTTCAAATATTATAGTTCTTCCCTCCTCGTAACCATTATTCTCATCTTCACCCCGTATCACCTTAGCCCTCTTTTTCTGGTTAGAGAGTTGTTAATCTTTGTTTTACCTCTTCTCTATAACGTATCAAATTCAAATGTTCAACTTCGATTCCAATAAAATTGAAAATATATTTTCGAGAGTTCTTGTGTTATTGTTGTTTGTCTTAACAACATTGAAGTATGAAGTGTCGAAAAGGGCGCGGCGGTGGTGGTGAGTAGGTTTTTGATATTTCTGCTACGCTTTGTTGCCTTCATTTGATGCCAGACATTACCGCCAAACACTACTCGTATAGGCATACATACATCATCTATCTGTATTGAGATAAAAGGCAAACAAAAACAAACATAAACTGAGCCTCTAGGTATGGTGCATTGTTGGAATAGGTAAAGTATTTCACGAAGTGGATATCGTTGAACATCTATCATAAATCAAAATTACAAAAAAACGTTGTTTTAGGTGCAGAATTATGAGATCACATATAAATCTTGTCCAAGTGTGATTTTCTATTTGTTTTCTTGACAACACCAAGAGCTGTAATAACAAAAAAATATTTTCAAAATGAAATCTGACAGACTATTTGACATTTGAAAATTAGGTACGTCTTCTATAGGTCAGAAAAATGGGATTTTGGGTATCTGAACAATGGGTACTTTCACGAGACATAGGGGCTTCATTTGCAGTAAACTAAAATCAATGGAGTGCAAATTTGACTAAGGATATTTTAACACGCCATTATTTAAAAATTCCAACCTGACTTCAATGCTTTACCTCAATTATTAGTCGTTAAGAAATACGCTCTAAGATTTCTTGAGAATCTCCGAAGTGCTAAACATTTCCGCCGTAATGTACGGAATATTTCATTTACAATTTATTAAGAATTTATAAAAAGTTAATGGCCGGATTCAACGCATCAAAATTTTCAGTACTTTATTTTCAGTTGGAGCTTCTGATTGGCTGTCATAAAAAGTTAGCTGACATTCAGTTACGTTTAGTGAAGTTTAGTTACGTTTCATTTTCAGTTGGGAATTTCTTGCTGAAAATTCAGCTGACAGCTTTTCTATACAAAAAAAGGCTCTCCATACAAAACTGACATTTCATATAATTTTACGTTCAACGACAAAAAATTAAGTACTTTATTTTCAGCAGTTGTCAAATTTTGCATTGAATGCACCCAATATGATTTATAATTTCACAGCTGACAATTTTGACAAGAAGACATTTGACTTGAAATTATTCCTTGACTAACTTTACAGTCACTTTCCAATAAAATGTTCATTCATTTGAAAGCTAGAAATTTGCTTTACTGCAAGTTCTCTTAGTCATTTTAATCTACAAATCTCAGAAATATGAACAGGATTCACTGCAAAAATTCTGATTGTCAAAAACCTACTGAGAAAAACGTAGGTACATATTTGGTTTGGCTTCATTTTCCTGTTCCATCAGCTCTTGCGCAAAACACTTTGTTCTGCTAATTGTGAATAAGTTCAATGTGGATATCGACTATAATAGCTCTCTCTCGAAAACCCTGAACGTGAACATCCGTATAAAATGTGGTCAGGAACAAAGATAGCCTGATGCAGACAGTAGCTACCGTAAACTGTCAATTACAAGTCTGGTTCAAGGTCAGTGAATAAGGAGAGGTGATAATCCTTCTGAAAACAAAGAACTGATAATATACAAAAAAAAATGTTTGTGTACCTAGTAGGTACTGTATGTACATTTATGTAGATTAACATACTTATGTACTATACCTATAAATAGGTATACACATGTATGAAGGTGTATACCTATTTATTCTATTTACTTGACTTCTCTTCGAATTTAGAATATAACTTCCAGACATGAATACTATTTCTGTCGATCAAATAAATAAAATTCCTCTACTAACTTACCAACTCTAAAAAAAAACTAAGGTAAATAGGTACTTACATGCTTGCGTATACCTATACAATGTATATGTATATCTGACTTGATTATCGAATTTCTTTATCTATCTTTAAAAGAAAAATAATATTTCTCTCACTTGCTTATGGCGATGTGGACATCACCCCTTAATTTGTCTCTTTTTTCACTTTAAATTAAGTAGCACTTTTCTCGTACAAAAACGTGCTCCCATTTCTACCTACCTAGCTTACTTACATCTTGAAGTTATTTTTTCGTACGTAGCGGTAGCGTGACGTTTCTTCCAATGGCTAAACGTACGAACAAGCAACGGCCAAAAGTCCGACAACCCGATTTCGTATAGCTACCTATCCATCCACCATCCAACCATATCTATAGGTAGGTATCAACGTACACTCGTACTTTACCTACCTACAAACATATCGAATTAAAGTAAAAAAAAAAGAGAGTACCGATGAAGAGCATCACATGCAAAATAATATAATCAAATAAAAATGTGTATACCATCTTAAACTTTATTTCCATACAATGACACATGTCGTTAATACAAGCTAAACATTTGCTGTCATTTCTTCAACACTATTGTATGCAATACTATTGATATTAACTGTAAATTATTGCGGCGAGGCTTAATATTACAACACGTAAAAAAACTAGAATATCAAATAAATCTCTGTTCAAATTAATTCCTTATTGTACCTAATACATATTTCAACAAAAAGTAAAACAGTTTTTTTTTTGCCCACATACCTACCTATAATGGCAGACGAAAATCAAAGTTTTGAAAAATAGAAAACAGAGTTGTATAGATATGTATGTTTGTACATACATCAAACTGAAAAGGTACATAGGGTGACACTTTCTGATTTTTTGAATAACCTTGTAAAAAATCATTTCGACATCGATACAAAATTTTCCAATTATTCTTCAATATCTTTTTTATTTTGTGTGTAGGTAGGTATGTGTATTGTTAGGATACCCCATATCCCCATCCGTTCATTTACCATCTGAGTCCCACGCCAAAATCTCACCCCACCATCGCTCATCGTATACAAATCTTTATCTCTTTGGTTTCTCTTGCTCTAAAAAGAATAACACTTGCACTCTTTGCTAAAACTCTTTAACTGTGGATATTACTCTCCTGCCAAGCGCCACATTCAGAACAGAATACAGAACCAAAGCCAGACAAAGCGACGGACAACTGTCAGATTTTCTGGTGTCGCTGCTGTCGGTTGTGCCTCGTGCAGCTGCCCCTCTTACTGATTTTGGTCTCCAGTCTCCAACAATGTTCTGGTACGTTCGCCTTGGCTTGCCTTTATTATATTTTTTTTGTATCTATCGCATTCGCATTAATTAATTTTGGTGTATGCGCGTCGCAAGGCACAAAACATATTACTTTTCGAATCGAACCGAACGACGGCGTTGTTCGTTGGGTTATAATACCTATTATATATAATAATGTGTACATATTTTTTTATTTTACATTTTAAAGCACATTCCCTTCTTATTCTTACTCACTTGAAAGTCTGTGCCTATTTGCTAGTTGTTTCTTCTTCATTTTGAATAGTTTATTGTATTACTAAATGCGTTTTCAGTTCCAATTGAATTATTTGTGTATACACGAGCATGATATTTTTGTTACCAAATGTCATGATTTTGTCTTTCTTATATAATGACATTGCTAATTAGTTTGAGTTTGCAGTAACTTTCATTCAAAGAACTATCAATTCATTTGGCTTCAAAGTACCTATATTTGTATGATCTTTGATGTCATGACATAAATCTGATGAAATGTCATTTATATGTCTAGCAGACTTGTAGTAACTCTTTGCTGTAAATTTTCACCATTTACTAAGGTCATAGGAAGGTATATTTGCCTTTCACCGCAGCTCATCTCACTCTCGACCGATCCGTGTCTTTTGGTCTTTCAGCAAAAATATTGAACCCCTGTCTAGGTACCTATAACCATGTCCCTTTGCAGCTGTGAATAAATAATAACGTATCTCTAAACTCATATACCTATATGTAATATGCTTGCCCTCATGATGTATAAAATGTTTAAATACAAACATTTTCGTTTTTATTTTTCACTCTTTACTCTCTTTATCGTCAATTCCTCCACTTTCATTCTTTCATTCACTTGTTGTGTTGTCGTTGTTGTCTGGCGTTTGACTATGGATAACCATCCTACCTACTACATAACACGCTACTGTTGTTGCCGGTATAAACACAGAGCACCGGCATGCCAGATTGCCACGCCAGACATCACTGACTTGAAAACACTAACAACAACAAAAACAACAACAAAATAAAAAAAAAAAATTGCCGAAAAACCAAAATAAAGTGGGCAACAAAAATAATACAAAAAATAAAATAAAAAAATTGACAGAGAGAAGAATATTATGATGGGAACGGATTCTAAAATATTTTTTGGAAAATATAGGAACCTGTCAGATGGTTGTGCAGGGTGCAGTTTCTTGAGAGAAAATGTATAAAAGAGTTAGGTCAGGATTCATAGAATTTTTTTAATTTTGAAGAACCTCTTTTTTTTGTATAGAATACTTAACTTTTTATTTACACCATAATAAAAATTGCTACACATTTATCTCAATCCGACAAATAGTAGTAGTCTATTGTCTAGTTGACTTTTCTCATCTACCTATGTATAAATAATAATTGGTAAATAATATTTGATTAGTGTTTGACTTCTATTAGAGCCTTAAAAGTAGAAAAAGCTCTAATCACTTTTGGGAGAAATTTGAGACTTCTTGTACTACCTACACATCGAAGTGTTTACTTACAACGTTGGCCGTTGACAGTAAAGATATTCTCTACTCAAAATAAAAAGAGTAAGCAGCTGCTAATATTTGCTACCAGAATTTTTAAGGCGAATAATTGGTTTTGCATATTCGTATGAAAAAAAAAAAAAATCACTCATCCGCCGCGTACAACATTTTTGAAAGAAAACAATACCTATTATTATTATTTGTGTTTCTCTCCTTAGCCACAAGTTTGTTCTTCGGATGAGGAGGAAGGGATAGTGATCAGTACGCATTTTGGTAAAATTGAGTCCCCTTTGAAGATTTTTGAGAAAAATAAGTTTTTTCCTTAACGTATTTTTAATATTTGATTTTAGAAGGTACCTTATACGTTTGGATCTAAAAACAAATAGGCTAAGCTTAAAGAATCGAACAATCTGTTTCAGAGCTTCGAGCAAAAAAACAACCAAAAGGAAGCCTTTACCTAAAATATTTATCTGAAGTATTTTTAACGGGAAATATATGGGAACGTGTTTGAGAAAAACAAAGATTTTCCTTAAATATTGAACAATGTTATATTGTTCTCATACAAAAATGAAAAAAAAAAAAAAAAACATAGGGCTATAATGACCAAAAAACGCTATTTAGGCACCTGGTAACTTTAAAGAAAATCAAATCATAAGTTAAGACTTTAGAGGAACAGACAGATGCACAGTATTGCTAAATCTACTTCAATCGTCTTCGAAATATTCGTCAAATGCCACTATACAAAAGAAAAAGAAGCTGATGAAGAGTTTATAAATGTTTGGCATTTGCCAATGAATCCTTTTTTTTTTCAAAATAGAACAGTGAAATGTAAAGGTAGGTACATATTAATTTTATCTAGCCGAAATTTGTTGTTTATTTTTTAAGTTGAACTATGTATGTAAGTGTGTATTAAGGCCTAAACGAATTAGAGGTAAATACACTTTGCCTAGGTATCTAAAACAAGAATGAAAAATCTCAGTGGTACCACCGTTATTGATTATGATAAATATCCATTATTTTATCGAAATAATGTTTTAAAATCAGAGCTCCTTACGTAATTTTTTAAAATTCTCAATTATTGTAGAAAAGAAATGCCTTATTCTTGCTTTAAGCATTGTGTTTTATATCGCTGCCCCCGTAGAAGGTTGTGCTAAATTTAGCCACACACGATTTCATTTATTTGCTTTATGCTTTATTTTTTAATGCTTTTATATATACTTACTCGTACATACATAGGTATTTACATTATATATGAAGAAAAAAAAATCGATAGACATTAACATCATCATCGCCATGATGATGATTGTTGCATTTATTATTCCACATTCGGGGTTGAAAAAAGAAACGAGTCATACCTACACAAAATATACGTATGTAAATAGACATATACTTTATATTTCAACCTAACTAACCAACCACCCTAAATGGTGTAGAATTAAGAAAGGAGTGTGCTGCTGTCGCTTTTATACCTACTTAGATGTAGGTATATATTATATTCTTCGGTTGTACAATACCAATAATAATTGACTTGATATTCTCTATAGTTGTTCAACTCTTGATATCGGGTGTCCCTTTCTGGTCGACTGAATTAAAACTATTTTCCATTCTTTTTATCTTCCACCTTCATATCTTTATTCTGAGAATTAAATAGAAACAAAATCAAACAATTTGAAAATTGAGCTCTAAATCTGAAAACCGACCAGAGTGTGCACAGAGAAAACCAGAAAAAGGAGAAAACCATCATCGAAATGGAAATCGAGTAAAAAGGTCGCGCAAATATCTCATTATCCGGCAGCGCCGTCATCGTCATGTGGCTGGGTTTTTTTTTTTTTTTTTGTATTTAGTTCATTCATGTTGTTGTTGCCCCTATCTTAAACTAAAGTGTTCAGCTCTCTATAATAAACTTCTGTGTTCAGCTGCAAAGTTATGTACACGAAACACCAGAGAGTAAGAATAATTATTACGCTTTTTTATGTTTTATTCTCTTTGTCAGCAGCATTTTGAGCTGGTAGCTGGGTCCATTACAAAATAATCATATTGCTATGATCATTTGCATTCTAGATATAATGTATACGAACAAACAAAACTTTTTCTTCTTTACATATGTATACATAATATTCGCCACACAAACAAAATGTCATAACAATTACAATACCCAAAGCATACACCAAAAAACTGACAAATATGTCAAAAATATTCACATTTTTTCGGGCGCGTCATCGTCGTCCTCGTAACTATTGATTTTTCACTGCAGCCTTTTTGCAGCTTGGATGAGCTCAAAAGTAATGTTGCTGCAAAAAAAGATTTATTTAAAAAAAAAACATCCCAAACCCACGCGTTCACCATACTTCTCATAGCTGTACAATAACCAACCGTCCCATTTGAAAGAAGAGCAAGCTCCAGAATCAACACAAGCAAAATAAACTAATACGTTTATTATGCGAATCGAATGATTTCTCTCTGCACACCACATTTAACATTTTTTTTTTTTGTATTTTTCTGTTTGTCTCCCGTTTTTACCTACAAGCTACAGAACAAATGTAGTAGCTTTGTACCAGTACCAACTCTTCTCTCACACCGGGACATGACCTGACAGTCAGTCACTATAGCGGGTTAGTGAGTGAACAGCTCACCTTGTTCATTTTACCCTTCCAAATGGCAAAATATAGCAAGTCGCGGGTACAGAGGGAATGAAACTAAAAAAACAAGCAAAACCAACCCAAACCACCGCTACACTATATTCCTCTTTTTGGTTTATCTGTGAGCTACTGCTGCCACTGCTGTTATACTGCTGCCATCGTTGTTTGTATCATCTATGCTCGATGTGAAAATTTCGAAATATGGAAACCGCCAAAGCTCCGGGATAAGAGGTAGCAGTTTAGGGAGAGTATGCCCACCAACCACCCCATACTTCACTAACCTCAAGCTCACGCAACTCGCCTCCTGTTCCTTAAAATACCGCAATTCGTTGACTGTGTGTCTCGTATCTATTTATGTGTCTATGTATCTACTATGTAAATGTATACATACCACGTACAGTGTTTTTTTGTTTTCTATATTATTTTTCTTATTTTATCCTTTATAGGTATCACTTGAGTTTCCTTTCAATGAAAAGGACATTTTTTGTTATCAATTTTCTGTTTGTATTTATTTTTTGTACCTATCAGGAAATATAATGACCATATCGATTGATTTTACAAAATTGTTTAAATTTTATTTTTATAATTAGGTATGTACATACATACATACATAATGTACATTACATATGTGTGTATGTGTTTATTATTATTTTATGAAAATAAAACTACATAATATGTATAAAAGGTTGCTATGGCGGGTGGTAGGAATATGAAGTGCACTCAAAACCTTTTCAGGATGCTAAACTCCCTTTCAAACTGAATAATTTCAAATTTACTAACATATACTAAGTTGAACATGACAACTATAACACATACATATGTACGTAGGTATATTCTTAATTACTGAAAATTCTTTCCATCAGTCGTGAACTATGACATCATTGTACCACAACGTAATCCGTAACTACCCTTTTTTGTTTGGGCAAAAAGATTGATGCTCTTCAGATTTTTACCAGAAGTTAAATCTTTTATTAAGTCCTTGCCAATAGGTATTTTGTTTTAAAAGTAACAGTATTGATACAATACAAAAAACATCATTCGCTCTTAAACACACGTATAATCAGGCACACGGATAGAGTACTTGTTTTTTTTTATAACTTCACTTATTAATTAACATAAATGTTCTTGTACATGTATGATGTATGATATCTGTCACACAAAAGCACTGATTCATAACAAGTATGCTTGTGTTGAAACGGCTCTTATAAAAAGTACGCAAATGTTGTTTAATACTATGCTCCCACTGAACGAAATTGCGCAATTTTAAATTATTTTGCCGAAATCATCTTCGAAATTGCACAATTTCCCATACAATGACGCAATTTCAAAATCATCTCAAATCAAATCAAATTTCCATAAAATTGCGTACGAAATTTGGTTTTATAACATTTTATACAATTTTTTCGATAAAGTAAAGAAACAGAACTAACATGCTTACAGCTTCTTTTTACTGTTCTGTTAATTTATGTTGTCAAAACAAAAGTAATTTTTGGCTTTGTCTGGTTTGGTTCCTTTTAAATTAATAAACGTATACAAAAAATATGTCCAAAAAAAAATATAAACAAAACAAATCGTGGAATTGAGCAGAAGAAGATCTTCTTCTCGAGCTCTGGGAAGAAAAAATAGACCAGCTGCAAGAAACTCGAAAAAACAGTTTTTTGTTTGACAAGCTGTCAAATGAAATTGTCTCGATTGCCAGTGTGGGCATTTTGGGTAATTTTGAAATTGAAGTCACGAATTTGCGCAATTTCGGGACCAGTGGGAACATGCTATAAGAAGTAATCCGTTCCTTAAACGCGAAACTTGTCTAGTTTAAAGTTATCTGCTTGAAATCACATGTCCCACATTTATTGAAACTCGTGTTATTATTGTCTTGCCGCAATTATGCGTTTATGAACTACCCTGTTAATATCTGAATTTTGCAATTGTTTTTATATTATTCAAATGTGATCCGTTTTAGTTAGAAATAAGTTTCTAACCAAGCATTCGACCTTTACCATCATCAGGCCAATGTTTCAACCGGTAGAAATTTGAATAATCTTTTTGATCACTTAAACGCACTGATACACACCGAATACTTGTCTTTTGATACCTGGCAAGGACGAACTTGGGGGAAGTTTATATTCCCCATTTTTTGTCTTGCATTCGAACCTGGATCCTTTTCTGGCAAGGAGTAACTTGAGGGAAGTTTATATTCCCGTTTTTTTTTTTTTTTTTTTTTTTAATTCGAAGCTGGATCCTTCCTATAACTAATTTAATACGCAACCAATGGTTAAATTTGTAACCTGGAACCTTCACATCACTAATCCAATACGCAATCAAAAGTTCAATTTGCAGTACTGTTTGACCTAAAAGTGAGATATTCTTGGTGGCAAAATCTTTGTTATTATGTATATATTTATAGAGGAAATTTTCTGTGCATTGTGCTCAGTGTAATTTAACATAAAAACTAATTTTAAAACTGACACGTTTTTTTTAATCTGACACGTTAGAGCAGCAAAAAATCAACATCTGCCAAGTTATCGCTTAGATTACCTCCGAAATGTAAATAATTTTTTAAAATAGGTATTTGGTAATTGAACCATCATAATCATGAATCAACGTATGTATGTATTAATGTATGTTAAGATCCACCGATTTTGGCGGGACTAACTGAGACCCAACAAGAGTTCAACATGCTATTATTACATACTTGAACTATGGTTGAAGTGCAGATAATCCACCGAGTCAGTTTAAATCTTTAACGGAGGCTGAACTACAGCTTAAATATGACGCCATCACTTTACTCCAGCACCATTTCAACCTAACTGCAATTTTTTTTCGAAAAAGCCTAATCCAACTCGATAATTCGATCCTGCCTATAAACGGAGTAAATAAAACAAAATGTAAACAAACATTAAAAACAGATTTTTGTTGACAGTTCACTTTTAGCTCTGTTAATTAAAAAAAGAATATGCAATTTTCATCAATGTATTGGAAATTGTATTGAAAATGATTTTAAGAAAATTTCCTGAAATTCATGGACTTAATTCATTGAGAACATGCAGTTACAATGCCAAAATAAAGGTTTGTTGCGGGTATGTACACATGTGTACTAAATATTTGAATAAATAATTTTTGTTTTGTGAATTTTAGGTGGCACTTACGGCTAAAGAAGGATATCAAATTTTGTGTATACATGTTCCGTTCATATACCTGTTTATAATAAGGGAGCAATACTCCGCCAGCTTCCGAACGTTCATTTGTATTTATTTAACTTTTACCTCTACAGTCTACAGTAGGTTTCTCAATGAAGGCTTAAGTTTCGTTTCACGTTAGTCAGATCTTCAGGCCAATGAGTGTTTTATAAATCAATTTAAAAAAAAAAATAAAACTAAAACAATAAATAGAAATTAGAGAAATTAGACAAGTGTATTCATAATGCGCGTTGTAGTATTTAGTTCGTTAAGATTTACGAAGTTATGAATAAGTTAGTAGAAAATACCATGTATGTATGGTAGGTACTTGTATTTTTGTAATTTTTTATCTACAGGATTTATCAAAATCATTTTTTTCAGTTTTTCAATTTTTGGTTAGGCTTATGGAAAGACAAAAATTATTCAACATCGATAATTGGATTAAAAGTAACAAATATCTAAAAACTTGTATATGTAAATAGCTTACTAGAAAGATATTATCTGGGACACCAAAAAAGAAACTAGATAGGTAACACCTATAAACGGGTGACATCAATAATATTTTTTATACAGAGTAGAGTATTCATAGATATCTTTGCTGTTTTGCCAGTGTTTTTGTATTTTCTTCAAACTTTTGCGTTGCTTATCTTTCTTTCTTTTCTCATATTGATTTGTAATTATTCACCATCGAAATCAAAACGTACATGAGTATACCTATATATATATGTTTTTGTCTATGGAATGTGCAAAAAATAAAGAATTATACAGCCAACAACAACCATTAAAAACAGACAACATAAAGTGTGTAAACTTACAGGTAGAAATTGAAATTATATGTATATCGTTTAGGTTATTCGGATACGCGATACAGAGGGCGGGTGATTTTGCAATAAAAACGAGAGCTGTACAGAGGCACAACCAACCTCTAACAAGAGAATATAATATATTTGCTGGTACATAGAAGAAAAATAAAATAATACAAAAAATAATAATAATACAAATACTTAAAAAAAAAAAATAAATCAACAAGCCAGACATGACATTTAAGGGGCAATGCTGTACGTTTTATGTGCTGCAATTTTGATATTCATAAGCGTATAGCTTTTCCCCTTTAATGTTAATGTGTATGCATCGAAAATTATATTCAGTCAATAGGTGTTGTTGTTGTAACACCATAGCCTATCTGTCGTTTGGTTATAGATTTTTGTGAGATAATGTGATTGGTTTTGTGGCCGCTGTAATTTTGTTCATTCGATTATAAATTTTTGTATACATGATATATCAATCGATGTGATTGATATTTTTTTTACCTATTGCAGTTTAGAAACAAAGCAATAAGAAATGAGTTTTAATATTTAGACATTGTAGAAATAATATTGATTACAATTTTTGTTAAGCTTATTGATTAATTGATATTTTTTGTGTAATTAAAACGGCAGTCCAAGGCAGTCGCATGACTGAACATAATGAATATCGGTTTATATCAAATATTAAAGTGTTGTGTTGTGTGTTATGCGGGCTCTAAAAATGTTGGAGTTTTATTTTTTTCTGAAAATGGCTGACATTTTGCTTTGTTGTATTGTCTAGTGCAAATTTAATACTTTGATAACTTAAGTGGTATTTTTTTGTTGTCATAATTTTAGAGTCCGAAAATTACTTGAGGGAATATTAATATTGAATCAGTGCGTTGTTTACGATATTCGAGTATAACAATGAATGTGCATTATTACAAGTTACAAAAAAGTGATATTTTCGACTAGGTAAATGTGCACTAAAAAGTTAATCAAAAGTAAACTAAACTGAATTAAATTGATTATGATTTTCTTAAAAAAACATCGTTGGAACTTTTCTTCCTTCAAAAGCTAAATAAAAATGTATTATAAATAAATAAATTGGGTGGCACAACGGCTCGTCAAGAACCAGGGCCTAGTGACTAACAACTCGCAACCGTTCCTGTGTGCGCCTGTCGACAGGAATGTAAGGGACCTATAATTTTATGCCGAATCCGAACGGCTAGACGAGAAGCACTTATTCGTGACAAGTGATACTCTTGGAGAATTTGCCAATTCCTCGCAAGAGGCAGTAGCCCTGAAAAAAATTTTATTTTAGGTTGACGAGGCTGGGAAGTGAACCCAGACCTCCAGCGTGACAGTCGAACGCAATACAAAAAATAAATAAATAAAAATGTATACCTACCTTATTAATATGAACTCGTAAACATAAACTAACTAAATGGTGAAACAAGGACAAATTCCTAAAGCAATTTTTTTTTGTTAAAATTATAAGTATACAAAAGCTCAGTGCGCGAAATGTATGATGTTCATTTGAGTAGTTAAAATGAGCATTCTGTTTAATTTTAAGTGAACATTTCTCAAAAAAGTTGTGGAAAAGTGCCTTAAGCTAAAATGTGGTACCCACTTTTGAATGAAGACAAAATAGACGGAACTAGAGTTGCCTTAGATCTTTGAGCAATTCTTATTAAATATTTTGTAAAACCGTAACAAAATCCAGCAATGCCCTGGCTCATAACAGAACAAATTGTGAGTGAAAAATTCAAAAATAATAGAACTAGGAATTTTATTCGACTCTACATTACTATGATAGCAAACGCGAAAACGAGGATCTCGCCTTTAATGTACCTCAACTTGCTGCTAAACGGTTGAAACGATGTTCTTCAAACAATGCTCTAGTCAGGCGGTCGTTGCCCGACAAAAAAAAAAAATAATTAAAATTTAAATAAAATTAGCCAAGTAATTTTTGAGAAAATTTAAAAAAAATTTAAAACATTCGTCACTTTTATGTTTTTTGTGATATCGAAAAAAAAATATTTTTGGGATGCTGTATGGCTTTGGCTTCCAACAATTTTCTTTAGTTTAGAGTTACAGAATCCGCTGTAAAAAATTGCAGGAACGTCGGTAACGTAGTTTGAACATTTTAAGATTATGCACATGGTATAGATTATGCATATCCGCATTCCATATCACTTTTGACATTTTAAACCTGCACCAAAGACGTTGCGGATCGAGTCAAATCCCCTAGAATAAAATTTTGCGGATTCTGTAATCGACATGATTACATGATTATATGAAACTTAAAAAACAAGGAAAATATTAAAAAAAACAGATGAAATGGAGCAAAACGAAGGAGTCACCGTTTACTTCATTAACATGACAAATGGCCTTAATTGTGAAAGTGTCGTATAAAAAAATTGTTTATTCACACGCCCGAAATGCGAAATTTGCCTCATCGTCATCAGATAAAAAAGATTACCTCTTAAAAACCAGCATCAACTTTTTTTTACTGATCTATTACTTAATATGTGTAAATTCCTAGCTCCCCATGGTCTCTTGAATTGTATAGGAATAAGTATAATAAAGGGAAAAATCTCGCTTCCGATGCAAGCCTCTTAGCAAGCCCTCTTATCAAGCCATATGAAGGCCCAAGCGTTGTCGACGAATTAGTGCGTTCGAGTCTTTGACCACACTTACAGCAGAAATATTATTGGTTTAGCGGGCGTCACGAAGATGCACGATTGCACATGCCTTACCTTATGCTTCCAACCAATTCAATTTGTTTCACTACGTTGTGAAGTAGCAAAATTCGAATCATAATCTTTCCCCGCATTTCGATATACTAAGTACGAAGTTTGTTAATGATTGTTATCTAGAACAAAATTGATCAACAATTATAACTGTTTGAGCGCTGGTATTTAAACAGTCTTTATAAATTTAGATATAGAGGATTTAGCATGTAGAATAACGACCTGCACTCATTTTTAAATTTATTGATATACGATATTTAAAACATACAGATTTTGCATAATTTATATGATGTTATTTACAAAAAAAATAGTTGCTGACTATTATTAACAATACTTTTTTTTTTCTTTTTTCTTCTCTTTGCAGATTTCTAAAACTATGAACTTTTTGTTTCCCGCCCGCTTTTTTACCAGACATTACACTTTGTTCGTTTTTAATTACCAACCGAGACAATCTACATTTTTAATGAGCTTACATAAAATTTATCATTTATCTTTTTCTGAATACCATAATTTTATATGTATTATTTTATTTTTCTTACAGCTAACAGAATAACATCAAAAATGTCGAAGTCCTACATTGAAACAAAAAATCGAATGACTAAAAAAACATTGTTTTGAAACTAAAATAAAAAAAAGTTAAAGCGAAATAAATAAAACCGGGAAATAATAATTCAATAAAAATAGTAACAAGTGTTTTGAGCGCAAACGAAAAATTAGAAAACATAACTAATTTATAAAAAAAAAAATATTATTTTGTTTAATTTTCTTTTGGAAAATTTAATTTTCCTGAAAAACATTACCTACCAACAACAGCTTAAATACATATTCGCATTATTTGTAAATTAGTTTGTCGTCAATCATTTTTTTACTATAACAACAAAAAAAAAAACGTATATAAACATTTCTTGTCGCGTTTAAAATATAAATAATAACAATAACCGTTATAAATGTGTGTGTGAGTTGTAAAGTCGTTGAACTGAAGATTTATTTATTTTCAAATAAACGACAACAAAGTACGAAAGCGTGAAACCGAGCACGAAAGTGATTGAACAGAAGCAGAGACTTTTTCATCTATTTTCTGAGAGCGAAAACTGATGGATGGAAATGCACAAAATATGTTTCACGGAAATCATCAAGGGTGAGGGAATTAAGAAAATTTTTATTTTGTTTTATTGCACGATCATTACTAATGCTTCTGATTTTTGTTTATATTTAAAGCTAATTAGGTTAATAAATCATTAATTTTAATTTTAGAGACCCTTACTATCGGTATGATCCGGCAGCGGCAGCAGCAGCCGCAGCCACACCACGAGCCATGGGTCCTCCCGGAGGGTACCCCCCAAGACATAGAGCACCGCATCCGCTTCAACAACAACCACAATATCCATCGTACCAGCCATCGGCGGAAAATTTGTACGCCCTCAGTGCCGCTGATCAGCACAGTGCAATGGGATTGGGTGACTTAGGTGGCTGGGGTGCCGGCCCAACTCCTGGCCAAGCTGGAGCATATCCAGGACCAGGACTTGGTGCGTATGGCCACCCACAGGCGGCACCTCCGCCTCAGAGGCAGACACCTACACAGCCAACGTAAGTTTATATTTTGTGTTCGTTGGGCATTTCTTAAAAGTTATTATACGTATTGTTTTTACAGTTACCGACAACATCTCAGCGCTTATTCCCAGCAAGATCAGCAAAAGCTCAGCTATTCAACGCAGCAGAGTCTAATGAGCGGTATAATGCAGCAACCTGGGTATGTAGCTCTGAGTCAGCAACAACCGACACCACAACAACAACAGCAACAGCAGCAGCAACAACAACAACAACAGCAACAAAGAATACCACAACATTACCCGCAAACCAGTAGCCATCCAATGTATCCCGGCGGGCCACAGGCACAGACAGGTGCACCAGCACCTCAGCCCTATAGCCCGTATGGAACACCGACGAGCATGCAACACCAGCCAGGTAGACCTACGCAACATGGGGCACTGAGCTATGGCACTCACAACCTGGAACAAAGTAGTTATGGACAGCTCGTACCCAGTTCAGCACCCAGTGGCCATCATTTGAGCAGTCAGCAGCAACAACAACAACAGCAGCAACAAACATCGCAGCTGGCCGGTCAACAGCCACAACAAACGCATCATAGCCAAAATCATTTAAGTGCCTCTCAGGCGCAACCTCCACCCGGCTTGCATCCAAGTCAAGTGGTTTCACATCCCTCCCAGCAACAACAACAGCAGCAGCAGCAACAACAACAGGCTCAGCAGGCGCAACAGCCTACTCATCCTGCGACGAGTCAATCATCACTGCCACCAGGCTTGAGTGCTCCTTCCCAGCAACAACAGCATGCAGCCGCAGCAGCAGCCGCAGCTCAACATTTGCTCAGCCAAGGACAGCCCAGTCACGTAGGTTTACTGCACAATAGTGCCCCTGTGGGTGGTGCCAGCGGTCTGCCACATTCTATGGTGTCTACGTATGGCCATCTCCAACAAAGTCAGCAGCAGCAAGGCCAACAACCACCTTATATGACGACAGCAAAACATCAATCTACGCCACAATTAAGTAGCAGTCCCCAGTATCGTGCACCTTTCCCGCAACTCTCGCCTCAAATGTCACCCAGGCCTCCACAAATGTCACCACACCCCCAAATGTCACCCAGGCCTGTAATGTCACCGGCGAAGCCCCCACAGCAACAACAACAACAACAGCAGCCGCAGCAACAGCAACAAGTGAATTCACCCAATCCAACTCAATCTCCACATCACTCTATATCGGGTATGGTCGGCATTACGAGTCCCCGCGGAGGTCCTCAGCCTCAGCCAATACAACCACCGAGCATTCAGACGCAACCACCATCTTCGAAAAGCTCTGGACCGCCTGTGAATACTTTACAAGCTCTTGAGCAAATGGTGATGCCACCTCAGAGCCTAGGCGGCAGCCCTCTGGACTATCCTCCTTACAGGCAGTCCGGGCATACTCCAATGTCACCAATGGGTCCCCGTATGCCAGTTTCTCCACAACATCAGCAGTGGCCACCACACCTCAGCATGCAATCCTCTCTGCACCAGCAACAACAGCAGCAACAGTTGAATTTGTACGCACAATCACAGGCAATGAGTCTTCAACCACAAAGTGTTGTCCCACAGCAGCAGCAACAACCACCACCACCGACATCACAACAGATGCCAGTGCATGTGGGACATCCAGGTGTGCAGCCCCCACAACCAACTCAACACCAGCAGCAGCAACAACAACTACAGCAGCATCAGCAACACCAACAGCAACAACAACAGCAACAACAACAGCAGCAGCAACAACAACAACAGCAACAACAACAGCAACAACAACAGCAACAGCAACAACAGCAACAACAACAACAGCAACAACAACAACAGCAGCAACAACAACAACAACAACAGCAGCAGCAACAACAACAACAATTAAGTGATCAGCTACAGCATTCCATAAATGACATAGTCGGTCATCAGTCTGTACCTGTTCCACAGTCAGTGCCACCACCATCTCAACAACAGCAGTTGCAGCAGCTGCCACCATTGCAAACTCCTCCTCTACAACCAACATCACATCTGATGCAGCAGCAACATTCTCCACCGCAGCAACACTTATTGCCACATCAGCCACAACATACTCAACAACACTCACAACAGCAAAATCTTCACATGCCGCCAAACGAACCAACGCCAGTTGAACCATTACCACCAATCATAACCCAACAATCGGCGCGTAATACTCCTGTTCATGATTCTCCACAACATATACAACAACAACAGCAGCAACCACTGGTCCAAATGCAACCCCAACAACCACACATCCACTCAATAATGGACACCTTTGGAAATGCCGAATCAATTCCACCATCAACGCTGCCACAACAGCATCACCAACAAGCACCACCACCACCTGTCTCTATTCTTAACGAGACTAACTCCAATGATTCAGTGACTTCGCACTTGGTGGTAAACAACGACACGAATAGCAACAATAGTAACAATAGCAACAGTACAAGCAATAGCATTGTAAATAACCAGCCAACATCGATACACGATAGTAACTCACAGAACTCTATCATAAGCAACAACCAGAACTGTAGCACACCACCCGAAGCAATCGGTAGTGATATTGCTCCACCACCTGCGGCAACAACGCCAAGCAACATTCAAATGTTTGATTCCAATTCAATGCCACCAACAGCGACAACTCCAATAGACTACGAGCCACAACAACAAATGTCAATAGAGCCAAAGCCCCATCTCCTCCCAGAGCCAGATCCAGTCGTACAGAATCAAGACTCGATGCCAGAGACTGTGAGGGAAGAGGAAGAACAACAACAGCAGATGATTGGATCTGACAATTCAATGGACACAAGCGAGCACGGGAATGATCTTCAGGAGCTCGTATCTGTCCCTGAAATATGTAATCCATCACCTCCACCGCAACAGCTTCCTCCACAACTTCCTCCTCAACTTTCTCCACAACTTCCTCTACAACTTCCTCCACAGCTTCCACCGCAGCTTCCCCAACAGGTACCTCCACAGCAATTGCAAGAAGCTCCTCCTGATGAACCAATGCCTATTGAACCGATTGTAGAAAATGTCCCAACACCAACACAAACGATCCCTCCTTTAATAGAACAACTGCAACAACAACCAACAGCACCTATGGTTGAAACTGAGATACAACCCACAATTTTACCACTTGTTCCAGAGCAATTACCGCTCCAACCACTTCAACAGGCGATAATTCCTGCTCTACAACCTCTACCACCGCATTTGCTTGGTCCAGCTGGTGCCCCAGGAATGACCCCAATGCCACCTCAATATGATCCACAACAGATGTCGGCTATCATACCACCTGGATTCCCAGGGCCGTATCCATACATGCCTGGCCCGCTTCTTCACCATCAGGAACGGGCTGCACTTCAACAGCAACTGCAAGAGCTTTATTGTACGCCACCAAACCCAGACGTACAAGAAAAGATAATTCGTCTCCAAGAGCGTCACAATGTGCTACAGGCTCACGAAACCACAGATCAGTGCAATGGTGGCCCGCAATGTATGTTACAGAACTCAATCTATACAAATACTCAAATGGTTGAAAGCCCTCAGGTGTCCAGCACAACGGGAAGAGGTCGAAATAAAGGTGCCTCTAAGCCAAGAAAGCCCCGTGCCAAAAAGGGTGATAAAGGTCAGGCATTGGCTGCCGGAGAAATGCCTCCAGATACAAGCATCCTTCCAGCTAACCTCCCAGTCTCCGAAGACTGTGTAACTCAGGGCGCTGGTGATACATCCGTGGTGTCCATGATGGACTTCAACGAGAGCTGTGACATATCGCAGGATCATTCATCCAACGAATTGGACACGTCGACTGATGTGGCGGGTGCAAAGAAGAAGAAACCGCGTAAGCCACGCATTCCAAAAGATCCAACTAAGTCTCCAAAAGAGAAAACTGCTACGCCCAAAGAAAAAAAGAAAAAAGAACCTAAGGAGGGCAAGGAAGGCAAAGGCAAGAAAGGAGGGAAAAAAGGTAAAGAGGGTGAAGATGTTCAGTTAGAGAACACGAGTAGTAAAAAGACTGAAAGCGGTGATGAGGCTGCCAAGTCTCAAGATGACGACGATAGTGCAGTTCCAGAGCCACCGACCACAACCTCAGATGAACCGCCACCAATGGATGGCGAAACACCGGATTATGATGATATTCCAGTTAGTAAAATACCTAAATCAACGTGTGGCGATGATTTGAATGCCGATGAAGAGACCAAGAATGGGGATGAAGATTCTGTTGTTGATTCAGCCACTCCAAGCTCGAAGAAAAAGAAGAAATCATCTGGTGGTGGAAGTAGCAGCAGGAGAAAACCATCACTAGGCAGTAGTAATAGGTCTCTGTCCAGCAAAAAGAGAAAGAATCGTGGCAGGATTGTTCCAGAATCGGATGGAGAAAATGACGATATGGCAACGACTCCACCACCGTCACCACCACCCGACGCTGAACTGGATAGTTTGAAAAGACGATCGGCTAGAAATACATCCCGCAAAAAATACATTGACGATGTAATGTTACGTTTTTCGGATGATGAAGGCAGCGCAATAATAAGCTCGTCCCCTGCAAAGGAGAAGAAGAAGGGTGGAGGTTCTGCGGCTTCGACTCCGGCTTCAGTTTCTGCAAGTGCGTCGGCTGCGGCTTCATCAGGTGTTAATAGTGATGCCGAGAAAGTAGAAAGTAACGCAGGTACAGAGGCGTTGCCAGAAACAGTGAATATGGAAATTCCAGAAGAACAACCAGTTCCAGCTGTTAAGGAAGAGAAATTACCTGAATCTTCTAAGCCCAATTATGTATACGTGAATACAGGTGACGAGGATAGCATGGTTGTTCAGTATGTGCTGGCAGTTCGAATGGGCAAGAGAGAGCTACGTCCACCAGAGCCCCCACAACCTGTTAAAATTGTGGAAGAAGAGCCCAAAGTTGAGATGAAAGAAGAGCCAAACGAAGAAGGCGTAGAAAAGAAGACGACAGAAAATGAAACAGAGCCGAAAAAGGAAGAAAGCTCTGAAATAGAAAAAGAAACTAAGATTGAACCAGATGAAACAAAGGTTAAACTGGAAACGGAAAATGAAGAAGAAAATTCCAAGAAGACTGAAGAAGACGAAGGCAAATGTGATGAACTTGATATCCCAGAGAAGCCTGAAGAAGTTAAAGAAGATACTGAAAAGCTACCAGAGGAGGAGAAGGAAAAGGTTCCTAAAGAAGAGAAGATGGAAGTTGATGAGCAAGAAGATGAAGCTCCATCTACTGAAGATAAACCCGAAAATGTTGAAAAACCAGAACCAGATGCGGAGAAGTCAACAATAGAATCTGAGGCTGTTGAAGAAAAGTCAACTGAGATTATAGAAGCAACATTAAAGCAAGAAGACAAAAATGAGGACGATGCTCCTTCTCAAAATACCAAGGGCGAAGAAGAAGATAAAAAAACAGAAGATGCCACAGATAAACCCAAACCAGAGCCTGTATTCATCGAAGTTGAGGAGTACTTTGTAAAGTATCGCAATTTTTCTTATCTCCACTGTGAGTGGAGAACCGAAGAGGAACTCTTCAAGGGAGATCGAAGAATCTCCGCTAAAGTACGTCGTTTCCAGCAAAAACAAGCTCAACAGATGAATATCTTCGAAAACATCGAAGAAGAACCCTTCAATCCGGACTTTGTTGAAGTTGATCGGGTGTTGGACATGTCCGAACATACTGATACCGCCACTGGTGAGATAACCAAACATTATCTGGTCAAGTGGAAGTCGCTTCCCTATGAAGACTGCACATGGGAGTTGGAAGAAGACGTAGACGAAGAAAAAATTGAACAGTTTTTGGTTTTTACCAAACTTCCTCCACGTTCAGAATGGAAACAAAAAAAGCGTCCACCACCGGAGTTCTGGAAAAAACTCGAGAAGACGCCGGTATACAAAAATGGAAATACGCTACGTCCTTATCAGTTGGAAGGCTTAAATTGGTTAAAATTCTCCTGGTTCAACACTCACAATTGTATCCTGGCCGACGAGATGGGTCTAGGCAAGACTATTCAAAGTTTGACGTTTGTTCATTCGGTGTGGGAGTTTGGAATAAGAGGGCCCTTCCTTGTGATTGCTCCCCTGTCGACCATTCCCAATTGGCAGCGTGAGTTCGAGGGTTGGACTGATATGAATGTTGTGGTCTATCATGGTTCAGTGACTAGCAAACAAATGATACAGGACTATGAGTTCTTTTATAAACAGGACTCGGGAAAAGTCAATAAAGAGTTGATTAAGTTTAATGTTTTAATTACAACCTTCGAAATGATAGTCACAGATTATATGGATTTGAAAAACTTCAATTGGAGATTATGCGTAATTGATGAGGCGCATCGTCTGAAGAATCGGAATTGCAAGCTCCTTGAAGGATTGCGACAACTCAATTTGGAACACAGAGTTCTGTTGTCAGGAACTCCATTGCAAAACAACATCAGTGAGTTGTTCTCATTGTTGAATTTCTTAGAACCGTCACAATTCTCATCTGCAGAGACTTTTATGACTGATTTCGGCAGTTTAAGGACCGAAGAAGAAGTTCAAAAACTGCAAGCACTTCTTAAACCAATGATGTTGCGTCGTTTGAAAGATGATGTAGAAAAGTCTTTAGCTCCTAAGGAGGAAACAATTATCGAGGTTGAGTTGACAAATATACAGAAAAAGTACTATCGTGGTATTCTGGAACAGAACTTCTCTTTCTTGAAGAAAGGTACTACGTCGGCAAATATCCCGAATCTTATGAACACTATGATGGAGCTGAGAAAGTGCTGCATTCATCCGTACCTTTTAAATGGTGCAGAAGAGCAAATTCAATATGATTATCGTCTGCAACATGGAGAGGATTATGAAGCCTACTATAAAAATCTTATTAATTCTGCCGGTAAAATGGTGTTAATTGACAAACTCCTGCCCAAGCTGAAAGCCAATGGGCACAGAGTTTTGATCTTTAGTCAGATGGTTCGTTGCTTAGATATTTTGGAAGACTATTTGCTCTACAAGAAATATTCATTTGAGCGTATTGATGGAAGAATTCGCGGAAATCTTCGACAAGCTGCTATCGATAGGTACTCGAAACCGGACTCTGATCGATTTGTGTTCCTATTGTGTACCAAAGCTGGTGGATTGGGAATTAATTTAACGGCCGCAGATACCGTGATTATCTATGACAGTGATTGGAATCCACAAAACGATTTGCAAGCGCAAGCTCGTTGCCATCGAATTGGTCAGCAAAAAATGGTAAAGATCTATCGTCTCCTCTGTCGTAACACCTACGAAAGAGAAATGTTTGATAAGGCTTCACTGAAATTGGGTCTGGATAAGGCTATTCTACAATCGATGAATACGTCGCAAGGTGGTAAAGATAGCAGCAATAGACAACTTTCTAAGAAAGAGATCGAAGATTTACTCAAAAAGGGAGCCTATGGAGCTGTCATGGACGATGATGCAGGAGATAAGTTCTGCGAAGAAGATATCGATTCGATCTTGAAACGGCGAACACAGGTCATCACAATGGAATCAGAAAAGGGTTCAACCTTTTCGAAGGCTTCTTTTGCGGCATCAGGCAACAGATCTGACATCAAGGTTGATGATCCAGATTTCTGGACAAAATGGGCAAAGAAAGCAGATATTGATCCAGATGCATGTGAACGAGATGAAGAAGAAAATTTGGTTCTATCAGAGCCTAGAAGAAGGACTCAAATTAAACGATATGGGCATGAAGATGTAATGGATATGTCAGAGGATTCATCTGCAGAGAATAGTGATGAAGATAGCATTGGTGAGGGTTGGGATTGAAAAATACTGGAGTGAAATATTAGTTTTAATGTTTTTTGTTTCTGTCTATTTTCTAGGTCTTCGAAGCAGAAGAAGGAAAGAAAAACTAGCACGAAGAAGTCGTGGCAATGGTAATGAAGACTACATACCAAGAGATCGAGATACATTGGCCGCAATGGGTTTGGAAGAAATCCAATATGGAAACTGGGCAAAATCTGAGTGTTTCAAAGTGGAAAAGGGACTTTTATCTTATGGGTAAGTGAACAATGTAAAATGTTTATTCATTGTCTTTCGTTTTGCAATCTCAATTTCTTTAATATATTCTGCAATTTAATATTTTGAATGTAACTTTTCCGCTGCAGAAGTTTTTCTTCCTTTTCTAAAGCAATTAGTTCTTGTTTCTTAAGTATATATTCACTTATACTTGGAGCTTCAAATTCTTCTACTTGAATTTTGATATTTTTAAGGGATTCCTCCGCCAATTCCATTTCTTTCTCTACAATTTTTGATTCTTGCTCTAATTTTGAAATACTCTTTGCAACATCGGCTGTTTTTTCATATAGAACTTTAGATTTTTCTTCCAGCGCTAAAAGATTTTTCTTCTCTTTTGCCAGAGCTAGCGAAGCCTTACCAGTAACTTGCTTTAAACCTGCTAAACTGATATTTTTTTCGTCTAGCGATCGTATTTGGTCATTTCTTTTTATTTGCAATTGTTCAAAGTCAACTGGACCCAACATTCCACTGAGATCAGCTTTGTTTATGAGTGCAGTTCGCTGCTGATGACAATGCTCTTTTATCGAAGTGATTTTTAGCCGCATTGTTCCCAACAATGCCCTTCCATTCTTAAGCCAATTATTAATGAATTTACGAAGGAGTGCCTCCTTTTGTTTCTCAGTTGCATTAGCAAGTACATCGTTCAATAAAAATTGAATCTTAAAGTTATTTATAGTTTCTTCAGTATCAGCATACCGATATCGTAGCTCCTCAATCTGACCCTTCAGTATTTTAATTTCATTGGTGCCATTAGCTTCTAAAAGTTCACAATGATTTTGTATTTCAGCTCCTAATTTGTCAGCTATTTCTGCCTTGGTGCGATAGTTTATACGGTAATCTGTCGCAACCCTACGCATAGAGCCAAATGCAGATTCAGCTATACTTGTTGTTCTTGATTCTGTTCGGGCCAGACTGGGTGAATTTTGGCCACTGTCTATCTGAGATTTACGCCTTTCTATTGTTGAATGTCGAATTTCTATACTATGTTGTCGAACATGATCCAACCCGATCAAAAGTTTTGGATCGTTCTTTTGTAAAAAATCAATTAAAACGATATTTTCAAGTTTTACCGTTATAAGTTCTCTGTTGACTTCTTGCAGCATTCGAAATACATCGAGAGCGTCGCTTTTTTCTAAGCAATCTTTAAGCCCTTCAGTATCGCGTTGATTATAAACAGTGAAGAGTAGTTCATGAACATCTTTATCAATTCGTGGCGATCCTGAATAACTATCGAGCAAACTAAACATTTTTTATTGCGATACTAAAAAAAACATAACAAAATAATAACAAAATAAATTGAAAGTTATTTCGATCAGTATTTACAAATAACTTTGCGTCAGAATTGACTTCGATCAGTTGCTCAGTTAACTTTTATTCTGTCTCAGAATATGTTTAAAATTCATCTTCCTCCCAACTTCATCATATTCAAATTAACCCTTTTAAGAATAAAATTGTAGAATATTTTTTTTCAAAACTCCATTATGATGATTACCATGCTAATATTGAGAAAACTCAAGGTTTTCGCTGAGTAAAAATCTTCTCACTCACTGAATGGAAAAATGAAAAAAAAAAATGTTTACGCTTTAAATTTATTACACCATATTAAAACACATTTTTTTTAGATGGGGACGTTGGACAGAAATCCAAGAACTTGGTCAGTTCAAACGAGGATGGCGTGAAAGTGATGTTGAAGAATGTGCCCGTGTTATCGTAAGTAAAAACTTTTTCTCATTATTTGTGTGTTCTGTTCATAAAATATATTCAATGATGATTACCATGCTAATATTGAGGAAACTTTAGGTTTTCGCTGAGTAAAAAAAACTTCTCACACACTGATTACAAAAAATTGACAATTCCGTGTCTTGAAGTTAAATATATCAACTTTTTTTAACATATTTATTTCATTTTTGTTGCAGCTCCTTTATTGCTTACAAGTATACAAAGGTGATGAAAAGATCAAAAATTTCATATGGGATCTTATAACACCAACAGAAGATGGGGAACTCCAGAAGATCAGCAGGGACCATAGTGGCCTACACAATTTGGTGCCACGAGGTAGGAATGCAAAAGGTATGGTAAAAAACGAACGGTATTTTTACCTGCATTTTTGAGAGAGAACAACAAAACACATCGGCTGCAGTGTTTTAGATCTACACACCCCGCTATGTTGTGAAATGTTGAATTATACAAAAACAATCACAAACACCTAGAGCTGGCAGCAGCAGCAAATTCGAAAGAGTGCAATTTTAAGTAACTTTCATCATGCAACGCGCAGCACAAACAATAATAAAAAGGATTGTATTTCTAAAACACTCTCGCAATCGATGCAATTAGTGTATCTTAAACTATCACCACAATATTGAAATGTACATTAATAGTGCTCACTATATAATTCCCTTCCTCTGTGTAGTTGTAAAATAAAATTATACAACACCTAAGTATGTAAATATTAGTATTTTACAAAAAACTAACAAATGCTTCGCTCTAACCAAATGTCTTAGATGCTTCTTTCCCGAAAGAATTCTATTGTTCAGTTTTATTAATCTTGGTATCTTTCTCGAAATATTTAAACTCTCTTAGGTCGCAACGGTGGAAAGAACACAAAGGAACCCATTTGTGGCGGGCCATCCAAACCAGAGCTTGGTGAAAAATCTTGTGGCCAAAACCTACTTGACCCAAATCACTGGAGCAAACAAGAGAAATTCGATGCCGAGGTCTATCTAGAGGGTCCATATAAGAAGCATTTGGGTCGGCACGCGAATAAGTGAGTCGTGTGGAATCGGAACTTAATCGAACTTCACAACTCTTCAACGCATACTAACTACTATATTTTTTTTCTAGGGTTTTATTGCGCGTGAGAATGTTGTATTACATCCAACACGAAGTCATTGGAGATTTAGTGCAACAAATCAGTGATGGTGTTCCTGCAAGGTAAATCTTTTTTAAGTTTCTCTTTGCATTCGATTAAAGAAAACATCTATGACATCTCATTTTCATTATTTTTTTTTCTTTGAGTTAATTCTTCAATTTCTTCAAGGCCAATTTTTTTAAAGCTCTAAATGTTTAATATATTGAAAAAAAAAGCTTTCGACACAACGCTTTGTTTGTTATGAAAAATTAAAGAGAGAACAAGTTTTATAAAAATGATATGTAGTGGTATGTATGCTGGTACATACATTTTGGTGAACAATTTTGATTTCAAAATTATTTAACAAAAAAAAAGTGTATTTTGTTTTCATTCTATCGATGTTCAGTGGGTTTCTTCTATTTTTAAATGGAGTTTTTATATGATAAAAAAAAAAAACATAAAAAATATATTTAAACGTCTTCACACAAAACATTTGTTTATTGGTTTAAGATCTAGGAAGTTTTGTAAAAGAACATTAATTTTTTGTTCTAAAGTTAAGCATGCAACACTTTTTCTTCTAAATTTTTAATTACTAAAATAGGAAAAATTCTTATATACAAGTTCGGAATGTTTTTTTTTGCAAGTTTAATATGTTTTTCCCATGTTTAGTATTTTATATTCTTTGTTCGTTGAACAGTTTTTCAATGGATTCGTTTTAAATATGTTTTCTTTTATAAGTAAATGTTACCTCCAACCCTTGTTTATGAATTAATTGCTGTGTAAGCACCAAAAGCTAGGAAAAATAATTTTTGATGTGTATTCTGGATAAGTGGGGGTGTTTTTATGGTAATACACGAATCTCAAACGGAATGTTCTCTAAAAATTTTTCTCGCGAATGTGAGTTTTTTGAGATTGTTATTATTTGTAGCGGAAATACAATCTGCCAAATACAGACAATAACAAAGAGATACTATTTTCAAGTCACCAAAGTAAAATTAATCTCAGCTTAAGGAATCCTTCTTTAGCTATAAATTTGAGTAAAAAAATGCTACCTTTATACTCAAATTGCCTTTATATTCAAATTGCCGACTTAAAATGATAGGTTGCAACCTGTCTTTCAGCTGCCGTAAGTCTTATGTAAAATTGCTGAAAAGAAATCAAAAGAAACTTTCAACTATTGCTTTTACTCAAGCTAAACTATTCCTTTCTGTAATTATAAGTTACTGCTTAATAATGATAACTTGGGCTTACTCTTTATTTAAATAAATAAAGTTTATATCATCCTTATTCCAATTACCAGTAACATATTTATACAAAAATATTAAGACACAGGGTACGAGAAAGTCAGTTTTCACAAAATAATTTTATTTCCGTAGCACTCAACATCTTGAGCCTTACCAATAATCAAATTTAGAGATCAGTTAAATATTTAAGTGGACTCTAAATAATGAACCATACCAATAATCAATTTAATAGTCAGCCACTTTAATTTAAGAGTAAAGAAACGCATGTTTAAACTCGTGATAAGGTGTAAACGCCACGTTTGTGCTGTCATTCTGAAAAGCAAAGGAGAAAAATAATTACCCTTATCCTCTATGTTTGTCGCTTACAATTGAATTAAATTGCTTGTTCGTGAATTTTGTTGCAAAGCTATAAAACTAATAAGGTAATCAAAATAAACGAATAGATTTATTCCTTCTTATTTGTTTATTTGTAAATTTCAATTTGAGAGTGAATGGCGAAAAACTAACACTAAAAATCGCACGCAGCCTAAAATTTGTTTGATGACTTTTTTATGATAACTAAGATGTCATTGGCCGCGATCAAAAACCTATGTAGAGCTGTCCAGATAAGTTTTTGTTGTTGTAATCCCATGTAAAAAAAAAACTGCTGATTACAAAACAGCTTTTGCTGTTGGATAGCTATCCATGCTATTCGAAAAATGTTGGTATACGTTTGTATCCCAAGCGAAATTATTAAAAAAGACGACTACAAAATGCAAAGCCGAAATTTGTTTGCCGTCATCGAGTTGTATTTTGCAAAAAACAGTTTCAATTAACCTATCCGGTTTTGCTTGATCAGAAACCAATATGGATAGGAAGCTATCTTAGATAGGCAATCGCATCGATTCTTGAACGCGTGAATGGAAATTCACAGCAGGCTGTCTGTTTGGCAACAAATGTAGTAGATAATGTAATAAGGACTGATTAGTTAAAGACGTGTTTAATTTGTTTATTGGTAAACACACCAATTAACTCGTCTCTAAAGTTTAACGTGGCGTTTATCTAAACGCTTGTTTAGTCATTAATTATTGGTAAGGCCCCTTATGTACAATATGCAACACAAGCTAGATGCTTTGTATTTATTTTGCTTTGTATAATAGACCAAGAGCTAAGAAAGGATTTTTGTATTTGATGGCCACAAATCTTTCTACGAACAAAATTTAATTTTTGAAATGAAATAAGGTAAGTAAATCCATTCCTAGCTCTTCGTCTATGATGGTTTCAAAACGCAGTTTGTACAGAGTAAAATTAAAAACAAATTAATATGGGAAATTTTGATTACAAAATAAAAATAAAGGTTTTGAATGTATATATATGTATTTTAAGGGTAGTCATAACCCCTTTTGTGCGCGCGAATATATACACAAAATCTCACAACTACTTCACATTATAAAAACATTTAACAGACGTTCAGCGGGCCGCTTAAAACTAAGATAAAGAGTAGGATTTTAATTATCTTAAATAACCTGAGTAGAAATATTTGAAGTATTCGCTTGGAATTTGGTAACTGAAGAAATCGTAGCAGGGGTAAAGGAAGTGAATTTGTTCTAAGAATAACGGCTAGTTCATTATAATTATATTTTTGATCCCAGTTATTTGTGTGTAATGAAACTTTGAGAGTTTCAGGGGTGATATAAAATATTTAAAACATGATCAATTTAAAGTGCCAATCAATTTCTGCATTCTACCTAACTTTTACTGTGTTATTTTCTTTCATATTATGTGTAGTTTTTGTTTAACAGGTCCTCAGACATATTCTACTATATTGAAAAGTCTGATTCCCCCGTGAAAAAAGAAAATGAATTTTAATAAAAAAAAAAATCCTTTCATAGTCTTTTTTTTCTCGTCGACTCAGCATTTCTTTTTGATACAGATTGCGAATTTTTTTTAAAATTTCAAACCGCTCTGAGCTTTTTACGTAACTTGTTGACTTGTTGATAACCAGATAAGGCTTACAACTGCAGTTATTTTAGGGTAAACTGCCATTTACAAAGATAAAATATGCCAATAAGGTATATTCCTCTTTTAAACTATTTAAACCTAAATTAAAAAAAAAAAACCGTTGAAACCATAACGCCTACATTATACATTGTCATCCATAACCTACCATCAGTATAAGAACTTTTTTGATCTTAAATCATAAAAAAGAAATAAAAACGTGATAACATGTTACAAACCTGTCATGCTAAGAACAAACCAAAGTTGTTCTTGCCTTGAGAACCCTTTTACTAACTTCTTGTCCATATAGTAGTAGTAAAAAGTGAATAAAATTCAAGAAAACAAAATAAGTGTTCAAAGTTTAGGAAGTTCGAGGAACCCTTATGCAAAAGGCGAATAGGGATATCAATGCTACAATTTAAGAATCGAAATACTTTAAAACTAATATTTTTTTCTTTCGTTTTACCGAATCTGTTAATATTATACATTTCATACATTTTTATATTATACATTTTCCATATAGCGTTTCTTTTTTATTTACTTTTAATTAATTATTAAAAAAAATCTTAACATATAATCAAACAAAACAAATCATTTTATGTAAAATTTAATCGATTCGGTAAATTTTTGTTTAGTAATAAAAATGAAAACAAAAAATTGGCTTTAGAAAAAAAAAAAAAACAAACAAAATTAATACAAAAAAAAAAAAAAAACAAGAAGAAAATCCCTTTAGAACTTTTCAAAACCTAATGAAAACTATTTACATGTGTAGCGAGCTCCCCATTCGCCCGCCACCGACACCCGATCAGACGCCAAGCTCCTGGTGGAATCCTAACTGTTGCGACAAAAGCTTATTGGTTGGCACATATAAGCATGGCTGTGAAATGTACCGGCAAATCCGTGCCGATCCGATTTTGTGCTTCGTAAGCCATGTCGGTCCCGGCGATGACAGCGCACTACCAATGAATCCGAAGTAAGTCTATCAACGTAGCAAATAAAATCAGAAATTAGGCTAAGAGAATTTTTGTTTGTATAATTCTATTCTATACATAATCTCTCCCATATTATGTATGATGCGTGTGTTCGTGTAGACAGTGAGACGTATATATATTATAGGAAAGAGATAATCTATAATAACTGTTCATATATGATTAAATAATTGTTATCTGAACATTTATTTGTTTTATTGTTTTTTTTTCTGTGTTTACTTTAATGATTATAATTATGTATTAAAAACTCTCTACTGTCTATTGTCGTTCGTTGAAGCATGTTATCCTGTTGTCTAAAAAATAAACATAAATATAAAACAAATTCGAATACAAATTTTAATATATTAATAAAAAAAATCTCATCATCTCAGAGTGCGCACAAATTACTAAACAACAACAAACAAAATATCCTTTAAGATTTAACAATTAAACTAATTAATTCTTTTACTTGCATTATTTTTGCATTATCAAACCCAAATCCATAATTAGCAATGAGGACGATGCTAATTCAAAGCACGAAGATGCTGACGAAGTTGATGATGATGGTACAGCAACCAAAGATTCTGATTCGAAACTAGGTGGCGACGGCAGCAAAGATGCTGATCCAGATCGGCCTAGTTCATCGGGTAAGAATAGTGCCGATGAAAGTAATGCCGCAAACAATGAGACAATGTCAAACTCATGTTTAGGCTTGGACGAAGAAGAGAGTGGTACAAGCAGCTGCTACCCACCTACAAATATGCTATCCGATGATTCTGTCTGGCCATCGATGCAAGATTTGAATACACGACTGAGGCGTGTTATAACAGCCTATCAAAGGAATTACAAGAAGGAGGAAATGAAGCAACAACAAAAGGCTAAGGTGAGTGGAAATTTCGAGAAAATTTTGAAATTTATAAAAGTTTTATACTTAATTTGGTTTTATTTTTGTTTTGTTGTAAAAATTTGCGTGTTGAAATCAGCACAGTAATGAGATACAGATTTTTAATTATTTGTAATGTAGGTAACTCTATCGGGTAGTTTTGTACGTTAAGTTTGTTTTTTTTTTGTTTGAATTACGTAAAATCCAAAGTTAATGGTTTTCAGTTGATCTTATTATAAAAAAAATAAATTAAAATAAAATTTTGGTAACGTACGGAACTTTAAATTTCTTTTGTTTTAGACAAATAAAGGGCATTAGCAAATTAGTACATCCCAAGATTCAGGTGTCAATTAAGATTGAGAGTTTTTTGTTCAAACAATTGTGCCTTGTACTTATTAACATGTTAATGTGACATCATTTTTGCAAATGGCTTCAAATTTAATTGTACTTTGACATTTATATTGTACAAAAATAGAAAATTAGCCGACAAACATGCAACGGACCAACACAAACCGGAATCCCGGAATCATTGACATTGAAATGGCACAAATCAACAAAACGCAGAATGGAAATTCAAATAGTCTAATAGTACTTTTGCCCCAACCTGGTACAATTAATTTGTTTCGACAATCCTTTCATATAATCTTCCAAATATTCCAAGTTCATTTTGTAGGCCCAGGAACAAATTTCGCTTTCAAGTACTTGTATGAACAATTTAATTCTTCATACAATAACAACATTTAAACAAATTTCAACTGAAGACCTTATAACTTTTAAGTAAAATTCGTAGGTATTTAGTTAATTTTTTTTAGAAATTTGATTTGGCTAATCCGTATTCGTATATTATCTTAATTTGAGTAGATTTGTGTTTTGTGTTTTGTATTTTGTGTATTTTTGATTTTGTACTTTCAAGTTTTTTTTTTTTGGGATCGAAAAATAAAAAAAAAAATAAACTCAGGATATTTATAGAATAGTTCAATTGATAATAAATTCAAACATTGTATAGGCACTATAATTTTCTGTTATTCTTGCTTTAATTTTATTGACAACCCAATATATCAATAAAAACACCTGCGTGTATGATTATTTTGTAAACAAAAACATGTCTGTGTTATGTATACCTTAAAACAATATAGCTACAAGCGCTGGTCTCATCAACGCCCCCACTATCAGTACCTAGTACTTCAAATATTCAACAAATGATGCAAAATGCAGCTGGCAACCCACAAAACCAACAACAACAGCAACAACAACAACAGCAGCAACAGCAGCAACAGCAACAACAGCAACAACAACAGCAGCAGCAACAGCAACAACAACAACAACAACAAAATAATATGCAAGCTATGATGCAAGGCTCGAATACTTTAGGTAATATGGTAGGTGGACAAATTGGTGGTTCCTCGTCAAATAGTGGAAATAGTGCTGTTGGGGTTGGGAATGGTGGAGGAGGAGCTGCTAGCTGTAGTGGACAGCAATCATCTTCGAATAATCCAAGTACCTCCGCTGTTGCCCAAATGCAATCCTCACAATCACAACAACAGCTGCAACAACAACAACAGCAGCAACAACAACAACAACTTCAACAACAAGTACAAATGCCAACGCCAGCAGATATTGGCCTAATGCTAAGTCTGCTGAATCCAGTCGATGCCAGCCAATTGGCCAACTTGGATTTTAATAAGTTGGCTATGTATTTGGTTAGTATCTCTTATATACATATAAAATCAATCACAATGCTAAAATATTTTTTAATCAATTATACTGCTTCATTAATTCATATATTTTTTTTTTGTTCAATGCGATTTCATTTTAATTTTAACCCACAACCAAATACATAATCAGACAAAGGCATTATTTTTAAAAACATTTTTACTTAGCATGGCTTCAAAATTAACATAAAAACTGCTTTATTTTTTTATTATTACTAAAAACAAAGATACCAAATAAAAAAAAAAAAAAAAAAAAAAAAAACAAGAAAGAAACTCGATTTTCAAACTGTTTTTTTAAGATCCCATTTGTTTGCTCAGCATTTTAGAAATTAATTGAAATAATCTGTCTTTGTTTCTATGCATGCATTAGAAGTAACGTTGCTTATTACTTAGTTAACTAAAATCGTTTTTACGACGTTATTTATCCAGACCTAAAAAAACAACAGAAAACATTTGTTTTTCCAAAAACTATATATGTACATCCATGCAGTTGAAATAATATGATGTACAACTTATTTCGGGAGAAAAAAATTTCCCCTGAGAACATAAGTTTACCCTCCAGTCCAATTTCTGATGTACTGTCAAAGAACAGAGATTCTTTTTTTAGCCGCACTACCCGATCAAAATGCCATTTGATATTCAGATGCTTAAAACCAATGTGCATCGCTATATCCTCTTAAACGCGTCCATATTTTTGCGAACCATCGCATTGCGTTTATTCATTTTAAGGGTAGTAAAAACGCTTGAAATGATAAGTGAATGAACCAAACGAAAACCTTTGCTTCTGTCGGGCACTTTCACAAAATTTTGTCCATTCCATTTGCATTTATTAGACCAGGCAAATTGATGCCGTGAACATGGGCAAAATTGCAAGTGATGGAAACAATTTAAAATTGTAGAAGCCCATCTAGTTCCACAAAGAGTCCAAATGTTTTTTTTTTCATATCTCAACTTCTATGTCATTAACAATTGATCCACACAACATAATTATTCATTGTTCGTTTTCGTCATTTTTTGTTTCTGTCTCTTGAATTACAATGTTTTTGTTTGTACCTTTTATTTTATTATTTATTTATTTGCATGCATTTAGTTTAGTAAAATAATAAATTGAGTATGTAATGAGTAAAACCATAGTTAAAACTTTTTATTTTCTCAAAACATTTCAAATAACATAGAATCTGCAAAAATTCCAGAAAATGGAGCGTCAAGGAAAAATGGAAATTGCCGCCAAAGAGCGTGAGCGTCAACGTTTAGAAAGTATTCCCAAAAAATGGAATCGTCGCGAAGAATATGAATTCCTTCGGGTATTGACTGGTTATGGTGTTGATTTGCAACAAGGCGTCAGTATAATTGCACCTGATTGGACAAAATTCAAAGCAATGGCGCACTTGGAACGAAAGAGTGACGAAACTCTAAGTGATTATTATAAAGTGTTTATAGCCATGTGTAAACGTCAGACTGGTGTTAAACTCACCGAAGGTGAACGTGGCTTGGAAGGAATTATCGAGGACATAAATGAAGACCATGCTAAACTTATTCTTGATCGGTTAGAACTTTTGTCGAAGCTACGGGAGGTAATTCGACATCATACGTTTGATGAAAGATTGAAATTATGTCAGAATAATTTGGACACACCCGATTGGTGGGATCCCGGGAGACACGATAAAGAACTTGTCTTGGCAGTTCTGAAACATGGACTCTATCGATCAGAAACATTTATATTTAACGATCCAACATTTAGTTTCATTGAATCGGAAAAAAGATTTTTGCGGGAATTGGAAGCACAAATCCAACGCTTCAAAATGGAGCCTGCATTTGTGAAGGATGAAATTATCGACTTGGACGGTAGTTCAGGTTCTCTCAAAGAAGACGTTAAGGAGACTACTCCTGAAGTTAAACCAGAAACTGATGATGCTGAGTTAAAGCTTAAAGTGGAAGAAAAAGCTGAAACAGCACCGGAAAGTGAGCGGAGGGGTATCGAAGATGCTGATATTGAGAAGAAATCAGAAGAAGGAATTGAAGATCTATCCGCTCCGAGCAAACCTGCAGACAAGTCAATCGAAAGAGAATCACCATTGCCACCAGTCAAAAAAGAACTTGACTCGAGTGTTGTCGAAGAAGAAAATGCATCTGATCTAAGTGGGCGATCTGAAGCGATTGATTCTGATCTTAAAAATGCTGAGTTGCGCGGTGAATTGGAGAAGCCAATCAAAGAAATTCGAGATGCTGTAGATGAAGAAAAAATGGATACAGATGAAGTGGTTGAAGAGAAAGCGGCTTCAGAAAAAGATACTACCGAAGAGGAATCAAATAAGAAGGAAAGTTCTTCTGAAGAAACTGCAGCTGAAGAGAGTGACGAAGTTAAATCAAAAGAAGAGGAAGAATCAGGCAACGAAAATGGTAGTGCCGAGAAAGAAGCTGTAGAGAAGGATTCAATTCCTCCATCAAGTCCAACTGAGAAACCAATGGATTGCACTGACTTATCCACCAAAAAGACTGATGATGCTTTAGATCTGGCTAGATCTAGCCCATGCCCAAAGAAAGAAACTGACGAGGATGAGGTTTTGAATGAAAAAGAGAAAGCCGTGGAGGAAGAATGCGAGAAGCAAGCTGCTGAATTAAAAGCACGTTTCCCAGACCTTGAGGTTATTCAGCCTTCGGTTAAGCACAAATCAGATAAGGAACGTCCAAAAACCGAGAAATGTATGATTCGATGGTTAAAGGACTTTGCTTTGGAAAAACGAATCTCTCATATCGTCACATGTGTGGAGAAAAACCAATGGCCAGTTGGACCCAATTACTCAGCCTATGCTGGTTGCCAAGAGAATCTAGATATTGCCCTTCACGAGACAATTGGTCATTTGAATGTAATTGAGCGCCGCTCTGAAACTCCAGATGTGATTACCATCACCACCGATCAAGGAATGCCAAAGCATTTGCAAGCACAGCTTCAGGCAACGCAAATTCCTGGTAACGCTGGACCATCATCACAACAAGCCCCAATGATGTCTTCGGTGCCAAGTGGGTCACCATCGGCACCTGCTAACTCTTCGGGAAAGAAGAGAAAACGGCATATCGCTATTGACGTAGAGACAGAGCGTGCTAAGCTGCATGCTCTGCTTAATAGTACGCAGTCAAGTGAGTTTCAACTTTGTTATTTCTGGACAAGAGTTTTAATTATGATGTTTTTTTTTTTTTTTAATTCAGTGAATCAAAAAGGATGGGGTGAGGAAGACAGCAACGATTCACGACGAAGTTCGTCATCGACGTCGTTGCAACCACCACCAGCACATCAACATCCATTACGACAGACAAGCACTCCGTCTTTCAATAAGCCAGCGGTGCCTCCGATGAAGACGCCTCCGCCGCAAATGAGTGGACCAATGGATCTATCTTCTAGGTAAATATATTATTTAAAACATAAATGTGTTGATTGTATCGAACTTAAAATATGTTTTCTTTTTCAGTCTTCCCAAAGGTGGAAATATAAGTGAAATGCTTAAAGCTGCGGCAGCAGCTGCACCAATCGATTTAAGTGAAGTACAAGACTTTTCTATGGGCAACAAAAAAAGCATTGCTGCTATGAGCTCAGCTTATGCTGCTTCTACAATGGGTGGCGGAGGAGGTGGCAACAAGGGAAAACTTGATGATACTCTTAGCAAATTAATGAAAAAGAATAATTGCGTAAGATCAAACAACAGCAAGAAAGCCGAAAACGAAAACCGATTGAATAATTTCCCTTCACAGGCAATCGAAGAACCTGTTGTTGGCAAGGAAAAGAAACGCAAGAAACTCGACGAAATTGTTTTAGGATTATCGGCGGCTAAAGAACAAAAAACATTCCCCGATCCATCACTTCCTTCATCGAAAAAACAAACCATAACACCAAGTGTCTCGGTGACACCTGCAAATGTTCCCTCGACAATGGCCAGTCAGAGTAATCAAAAACCATTTACGATTACAGTTACAAGTGTTCCAGGAAGTAAGGATGGTCTCTTATAACTTACAAAAAACAAATTTGGAAATTAACTTTTGTGTCCTTTTTTTTATATTTTCTAGAATCAAAAAGTAGCTCGTCATTGCCATCGTCATCGTCCTCTGCATCGCATACATCATCATCTGGCTTGGCGGCATTACAAAACATGGCCATGGGCGGTGTACCATCGAAGGACAGCTTAAATGCCTTGCTTGCCCAAACTATGCAAGCTGATCCTCAAACCTTCCTTAAACAGCAACAGAAAATGATGCAATGTTTGCCTGCGTCACAGCGTAAAGCATACGAAGTCATGCTTGCTGATATGAAACAAGCCGTTGAAATGACGTAAGTTTGTTTTTTTTTTTCCTACCCAAAGAAAAAAAGAAGTTCGATTATAAGAAAAAAAAATTAAACCTCCATTTTTGAGCTTACTTACTTTAACTTTGGGCTGTATATTTTCAATCCATTTTTAGTTCAAAATACAACTCACACGATGTCAAGGTGAATAAATGGCTGGCCGAGCAAAATGCTGCACTCAACGAACAGCTCAACATGGACTATCGTCGATCAAATCGCAATTCATCTGGACAAGCATCAATGGCAAAAGCTTCTCCCCAACAACAGCAACAACAACCTCCTCCGCAACCGCCACCACAGCAACAACAACAACAACAGCAACAACAACCCCAACTTACTGGACCACAAAGTCTTACCGGTGATGAACCAGTTGTGGTTATAAATAAGCAAACAGGGAAGCGCCTTACAGGAAACAAAGCACCTCAGCTTAAGAGATTAATGCAATGGTAAGTGTTTTAACTTTCACATTCCATAAGAACAATATTTATAATCCAATTTTATTTTTTTTTCATCAGGCTTACGGACAACCCAGCCTATGAAGTTGATCCCAAATGGTTGGAGCATATGCAAAATCCAATGTCAGCCCCATCTCCAAAATCAAATCAAATGGACACAAGCGGTTTCAGTGGAAGTTCAAGCAAAAACCACGGAGGTGGTCGTCCATCTTCGACATCTAGCAATGCATCGACAAGTAGTCATTCGCAGCAACAGCAGTCGCAGCAACAACCGCAACAATCGCAATCGAAGAAGTCGAGTCGACAGAGCGCCATTGATCAGGCCAATGCGATGCAGTTTGGTGGGTTGGCTGGTCTCAATCCAAATCTATTGTCTGGCCTGCCCGGATTGGGTGCTTTCGATCCGAAAAATCCTCTGCTCATGCCATTTGCGGGTATGCCCGGCTTGGGTGGCATGGGTGTTTTAGGTAATCTCGGCAACATGAGCAATATGAATTTGTGTAACAACCTTGCTGCATTGAGTGGCCTTGGCAATTTACCAGGAATGGATGCACAGAGTTTAGCTGCACTTTTGGCTGCAGCTGGTACAGCTGGATTAGGAGGAATGGGAGGTACTTCCACATCACAAGGAGGTAGTGGAGGTAAATCAAGTGGCTCCCAATCGAGCAAGAAGAACAAAAACAATGACAACTCACAGCAGAGTAGTAACTCACAAGGTGGCAGTGGTGGTGGCGGAGGACAAGGATCGAGTGGCAATAGTGGTGGAAGTAAGAATATTCCAACATCAAGTGCATCGTCTGCAGCTGGAAACAATACATTCCCATTTTTGTTCCCCAATCCCGGTTTATTGTATCCTCCATTGGGTTTGGGCAGTTTGAATCCATATTCTCTGGGATCTGGTATGTCGGCATATGACCAATTGGCACAACAGTATAACTTGTTAAATGGAGCCAATAATCCACCGACATCTTCATCGTCTACATCGAAGGGCTCTCATCAGTCGCAGGGCAAGTCAAGTAATTCACGTTCAAATGCCATGAGTACGGCAAACATGGGTGGGGCCTCGACGTCAACATCAAGTAGTGGACGTGGTCGTAGTTCGGCGTCAAGTCGCGCTGCAGCTAATGAGATGGCTCAACTGTCCAGTTTGTTGATGGGCAATGCAGATCCTCATCTATTGGAATCACTAAGCCGCATGGCTGGAATGGATTTGGGCCAAGCATCACGTTTGATGAGTAGTTTAGGTGGACAGCCCAATCCACCATCAGAAAAGCGTTCATCTGCGTCTTCTTCAATGTCGTCGAAAGAGGCTCACGAAAAACAAGTGGCCAAGGAACAACAAAAGTGGATGGAGAGCTTAGCTCGCGGCGCAATGCCGCCTGACCTAGCAACATTGCAGGCCTTCACTCAAGGCAAACTTCCATCTGGGTCGCAGTCGTCTTCGTCCAGCAAGAGTGGTTCAAAGGGGTCCTCGTCACAGTTACCACAAATGTCAATGACGGGAGATCTAAGCCAAGCTTTCCTCGCCGAAATGGCTGCCCAGGCAATGGCTGCAGCTGCTGGAGGTGGACCCCTCTCCATGAGTTCTGCTGGCCTTGGAGGCGGTGGTGGCAGCATGGGAGGTGGCGGTGGTGGCGGCAGTAGCAAACGAAGCCGTGACCAAGAGATGAAAGATGCCTTCGAGCAATTCAGCAAACAACAAATGGACATCTACACGCGCACGTTAGGTTTAGGTTCCGGCATATCTTTGATACCAACATCATCTGCATCCTCGACTGGCATGAATGATGATCACAAGCCGAAACGTTCTCGCTCGGATAGTCACACATCGAGCAGCTCCAAAGATGAACTTTGTCTTCCTCTAAACCTTGGCTCGATGAGCAACATTGAGAAGAGTTTACGTGGAATGACCGGTAGCGGTCTTGGTGGAGGAGGTGGTGGAAGAGAAGTTAGTGGCATGGGAGGAGGACATTCTGGTTGTGATCCCATAGACAAAGTTACCCTGACACCACTCAGCTCTGCTGGTATCGCAGCAAATCTTCCCTCACAAACAACTATAACCATAGCCCCACCGATTAGCTCCGGCGCCAGTACGAGCAGTGACCGCAGCGAGCGCAGCGAAAGCCGCATTAGTCTAACAATAACAAATGCAGCCGATGCTGCCAAACTTCCACCGCCCTATGAAGAAGCTGATGAACTGATAATTCAACCAATTTTAAAGAAGCCACAACCTTCTGGTGGTGGTGACGATGGTGATGGCTACGAAGAACGTCGCTCTTCAAGTAGATTGAAAAGACCTCGGTCGAGTGGTGACCACTCATTAGAAAGCCCGTCTGAGAAAAGAAGGGAACTGCGTTCTACAAGGCACACCCGTCAAAGTGGAGCATCAAATTCAGAGACTCTAAATCTATCAACGAATAACGAGAATGACACCGACAAGGGAGATCAGTAGGGAATAGTGAATGTTCGAAGAAGTGCGAGACTAAAATCCACAAATGAAAAATTGACGAAAAACAAAAAAAATGTTAAAATTAAAACACAAGTAAAAAGAAAAAAATAGACGAGATATCTCTCTCTAACTCATAAACCAAAAAAAAAAAAAACAGAAATAATATTTATTCTGACTGGATGTTTTGGTCCTGTTTTTTTTTTTAATTTGTTCATAGAAGAGAACCCCCTTATTCAAACGCTTAAAATATTTTGTAATTTATTTTTATGTTTTGTGTAACAATTTTAAGTTTATAACGTACATATTTTTTTTATTCGATATTCCTCCTGTATATGTAAATAAATATTTAATTTGTAAGTAACCAAACGTCACATCCTCCCTATAATTTTGTCCACAAAACATTAACTAATAGAAAAAAAAAATTTCTACAACAACGTAAAAATATTTATTTATGCTGAGTAAAAATAAAGTAAACATTTTTTTTTTCATTTTTTTTTTTTTTTAACATTGTCTAGGTAGACTAAAAAAGGTTTTTATTTTTTAAATACATGACTATTCTAGGATTTTCAATTAATTTTTAAAAATAAACATCATAGAAACACATTTACTTAGATTTATCTATAAAAAATAATAAAATTGTATTTTAGACAAGAAAAAAAAAATGTAAGAACAAAAATGACGAGTCTTTGGAGTGCTAAGTATAGCGAGGAGAAACTAACTTGCTGCTGTGTTATTTCGACCTCCATCTTTATATTTAATCTCCAAAGAAAATAATTAATCAATGTTGTTGATCAAAGAAGATAGTAGTTTAAAAAAAAAATATAAAACTGACTGACTGCATGCTGCTGTTAAATAAAAAAAATTAAAACACACACACAAGCTTTGTAGTGTGAATTTAGATTTGTCTTATCGTTTGCATGCATTTTGATTATTAAATTTTAAATTAAATTTTTTATTTATATATTTTCTTTAAACAAAATACAAAAATTTAAAAAAGCATGCATACGAAGAAAATCAAATATTTATTATTTTTTATTTACATTCAATACTTATAATAAAAAAGGGTACGAGATGAGTGAGTAAAAATACAAAAAAAAATATAACATACCAACATTACATACTAGAGTTATTATCATAAAAAAAAACACAATTTCCATACAAAAGATATAAAGAATAACAACAAATAAAAACATGTTGAGGAAATTCCATCAAATATTGTGATTAAAAAATAAAAAAATATTTTGTATAAAAAATGAATATAAATAAGCGAAGAAAAAAAACAAAAAAAAAAACAATGCTTAATAAATAAAACCACACATATAGTTTCCAAACTTAAACAATTTAAATATACATATATATTATTAAAAAAAATTATTTAAGAAAACACTTATAATTATAATAAAAACAACAAAAACTGAATAAAAGTAGGTCTCCCGATTTTTTAAATAAAACATTTTACTCTGTAATTATTCAATTTAAATAGATATTTTTAATTATTATTTTTATGTAAAATATGATTTTATTAGAAAAGATATACAGCAAATTTAACTAAATCCTAGGAACCCAAAACAAACAAAAAAATCAAAAAAAAAAAATATTAATAAAAAAAAAAAAACAAAATGCTAATGATATTTATCAATCGAAAGAGAAAACAAAAAAATACAAAACCTACAAACCATCTTCATAATAAAGTTTCAAATAAAATATTCAATCTAGACTAAAAAAAAGTAAATAAAGAAAAAATCCTTTCATTTTTCTAAAGAGGAGATTATGTCCTATATATCTATTTCTATGTACGTGGCTGTGCGTTAGTTATTTTAAATTTATTGCTGCTGTTCGACTGATTTCTGAGCAAAGCTAAGAAAATGTTAATATCAAATGCGTTATTCTCCAAAAGTAAAATTCGAATTTAATGCTGCTATTCTAATTTGTTTCCATTGGAGAATTACGTTTTTTGATAATATCATATTTCAATTCACATAGAAGTAGATGTTTTAGAGTAGATTCTTCTCTTGTACAATTTATTTTCACTGGGTTGATTGATAAAAACAAAAATTAGTTCTTTTGATTATAACAACCAAGATCTTCTTTATATTTCATTTTAGTTTTAAAACTTTAAGTATAAACAATTAAAAAGAAAAAAATAGATATTAGAACGTTTAAATTAAAGAAATGACTTTAAAATATATATAAATACATCATGATTAACTACAAAAGAAACAAAAAAAATATATGGATTGAAAATAAATTCAAACTTAAACAATAAAAAAAAATATAAAAAATGTAATCAAAATTTGTTTTAATTAAATATTTTATTCAATTTTAATTATCGTTGCTATTTGAGATTCGGAAATTCCGATTTTTGACCTACGACTCTTCTTAATTTTCTTCCCTTCTTCGTTCAGATACCGTTTATTCCTCAGTATTTCCAATCCATCGTAAGTCGATTTTTTTTTTGATACCAAAATCCATTGTTTTGAATTCTTTCAAAAAGGTAGGATCTGTGACGTGGGATGACGAAGATGATATTCCGCTTAACTTACTAAGATGTGATAACGAAGAAACCAATGAAATCGATAGGATCTGGGAAAGACTAACATAAGATGATTATAATGTTGAGGCGTGCATTTAAAATGGAAGGATTATGTTAAAGTCGTAGGTACCTTAGTCACAAAAATACCTAGGTAATTATAGACCATGTGCAATGCGAGGTTAAACACTGCCTATTTAATTTTGTTTACGTTTGATAATATAATGAGTTAATGAATTCAATTTGTTTAACTTTATTTCAATAAATTATTAAACAAACTTCTGTTTAATCTGCACAGATGAAGATAACTGAATACCTTCAGTTTCATGATAATATTAATCCCTCTACCTCGAACTTATTTTGATATCCCGTGACAATTCAGCTTGGAGTGAGTCCACTGCATGTGGAAAATTATTTTTCACGTTGTTTTCTTGGTTATGTTGTATGTCTTAAATACTCGTTCAATGGAATCTTCCTACTACATACTCGGCCCTATTGTGAGTTCCGCATGAAAGAAAATCCGCCCGGAAAAATTACATTTCACTCTTCCCTTATTGTTAGTTTCAGGCGAAAAATGTTCCCTGTTCGTAAAAATTCCCTTATTGGCACTATTGACAGCATTTTTTTCGTGTGAAATATATCATTTCATTTACAGCAAGATTTCCATTTAATTTTTGGTGGTGAAACTCGCAATAGCTTTTAAAAATCCGGGCGAAATGTTTTCCTCCCACCAGAGCGAAATCTGGATATCTCAAAGCACAACTTCCGATATTTCAGATTGGTGTTCGCTTCGCAACAACTAATGCCCTTTTTGCATTGGTAAGAAAAATCAATTTATTTTTTTAAATTCAGTTTTTACTATTTTTGCGTTCCACTAGGCAAATATATTTATGTTTTGCTTTATAATCAATTTTGCAGATCCAAATTGGTTCGCAGATTAAACCCGCCTACACTAACACCAGCTCCATTTTGTTATATTTCCATTGTCAAAATGATGCTCAAAATATGATACTAAGAGCCCGCAGCAATTTTTGGGTGTAGCATTGCAAAAAGTCGACTGCTATTTTAAGATAGGTCTATACTTTATATGCAAATATGAAAGACTTGCACGTTCGGGTAAAGGCCTTTGCATGCAATACTAAAATGAAGTGCAGATAAAAATGCAGCGTAGGAACTTCAAAATTATATTTAACAAAAGAGCTGAGTCTCCTAGACATGGTATGCCCCAAAGAAAATACATTGAACCCCATATTCACTTGTGCAATTTTTGTTCCACTACGTTTCGGGTAAAATTTAAAATTTATTAAGGTTTTTAAATTTGCCCGAAGCGTAGTGGGTTGCGAAAATTAAATATTCGTTAAAGGGAAGATCAATTTTATTCAAATGGATCCTGCAGGAATTTTTGATTTTCACTCCTAAAATTTATCTCTACTTTCACACCCCAAATTTATATTTTCTCGGGAAACTATTTGTTCACTACCGTTTGGGTAAACTTTGAAGCATTATTAGGAACTATAAAATGTCCGCGAATTTAACAATAAAATGTTTTAAAATTAACCCATATGTATGTACATACATTCATTTGGATTTTGGACGTTATTGCATTTTAGCATTGGACTTAATTGCACTCTTGATTGTTGCCCAAATCCTGTTCCACACTTCACAAATTTGGTAGTTTTGGTCCAAGAAAACGACGAAGGTACTTTCAACCCTTTTCTAATGCAGTAAGTAAATTTTTCAAGTAAAACAATTTCAAGTATAAAATATTTTTTTTATTATTATTTGCAGCTATATGCATTATGCAAAAAGTATGTAATGTGTATAAGATTTTTTTTTTTTCAAAATAATGTATGTATGTATAACCAAAAATAAAAATAAACAAAATAAGTCCATTAAAATACAATAATAGAGTGCAGAAGTATAGCGGGATTACAATTTCAGAGACCGAACAGGATCCATCTAGTTTTTTTTATTAAAAGTTTTAATATCGTTGGCTTTTTCCGCCAGCACACTATCGCGAATAAAAACTTTTCATTATATCTCTATCTATCTAACCTCTGCTATCTATATCTACAAGAATAATTTTGACAACAAAAATAAAAATCAACTTAAAACTTTGGCTTAATGGCCTCTTAACTAAGAACTAAATTTTCCCATTCCGATTTACAAGAACTGCAAGAACATCGACTGTTCACAGGCTTCTTCTAGCATAGCTTGTTGTTTCTCTTTCTCTTCGGGTGTTAGCTCACGAACTAATTCATCAAAGCCGTCCTCGAAGTCTTGAGGAAATTCCTGACTTCCAAACGGTTCCGTTGGCTGTTCTCCAATTATAACTCTTATATCATTCGTTAGCGAGTCTGCAGTCTTGATCTGTTTGTAGATAGCTTCAGCAAGTTCGAGTGTTGCTTTCAGATCAATTTCGCCAGATAGTTCGTTGACATGCTTGAGGATCTCGTTGAATTCATATTGATTTCCGATAATTATATCAGTTTGTTGGTCTAAAATCGCAATACTTATTAAGAGTTGGTAGTTAGGACATGGCAATCGTGTCCATAGGCACTCCCATAGTTTCAAAACATCGTCTGTTGAAAACTCACGCTTAAACCAAACCAAAAGCCAACGGAAGCAGAAGTACATGTTATCCGAATCATGAGTTTTCATGTATTGGAATAACGGACGGTTGACAAACTCTAGCAGGTGCTTTAGTTGATTGAACTGGGTTTTCATACCAGCCTGATCTATATCGAAATTCACAAATACCATATCCATGAATCCAACGAAGCACCAAAATGCATCAACTTCGTTCTCTTGAATTGCCAAAATTGGAGCTAAAAGATCACTCATTCCTTGCACATAGCCCAGATCGAAGTTGTACATTACATAAGTCATAAGAATACCCTGCAAAACCATCAGATTTGGATTGTCTTCACCGGCGAAATATTCCAGAGTGCGATCTGTGCGCTTGACATCTTTATCTATTTGGCATTTTCGTTCACGATAGCCAGAAAAATTGTGCTCTTGCATTGGTGTCATTGAAAGCCATTGGGCTTTCATGCTGTAATATTCCATGGACTTTTCCTTGCGACGCTTAGCACGCTCCACGTCGGTATCATCCCAATGGTAGTAATTGAGAAGGTATTTCCAAACTTCACTGCGAAGTCGATTGTCAACACCCCCGCGAAATATGATCTCTTTTATGCGAGTTGGATCGGAAATACGTCCGTCTGGAGTTTGAAATTCTAACCACTGATTTTCGCTGAGTGGTGAACCTGTAAATAAATAAAATGAAAATATATTAATGCAACGGAAAATTTCAATGAATATGCATATATGTAAAATAAGGGCACAAAAAATATCTTATCCAAAAAACAATATTACACAAAATAAACGAGTGCGAAATAAAATCTAATTAGGACATCATGAATACTATTTTTAGGCTTTTATAAATTCAACGGCAGTGGAATAAAGGATTAACTAAAAGGGAAATTTAATTTTTGTTAGCTCAAAAAACAACGGTATCTGCAATACAACGATGATGAAAAATTTAATTTATCGCAAAAAGGACTCTAAGGATTTTGATAACAAAAATACGAATTACTTTTAAAAGTATAGTCAATATTTTGGTGACAACAAATTTGACCAATAACGGCTATTAGCTATTCCTGTCATAGAAAAAATGTTTTGATATTTAAATCAATATCTTGAAAACGGCTAGCTGTTTACAAAAAATATCAAACTCGCCCCAAAAACCAACGAAAGTCCGACCTCTGGTTTTGTAAAGAGGGCAATCTAAGCTTTCTTTATACCCCATTTTTAAAAATCCATCTTAGTTTAGGTATACTAAGTCCAAAATGCAACCGAAAAAGTGCGTTTTCTAGCCATATCAACCTCGAAACCCTTGTCTCACCAGTGATCTTCTTAATGTTAAGACTTAAAAAGCTTTGCCACCGATCAGTGGTTTTCTTAATGTTAAGACTTAAGCATCAAGAGATAAGTAAACTTACGGTCGCCTACCGGACTAATATGTTTATCGTCAATTTCTAGCTATGTTTAAGTTGTTAGCTACGAGAGCAAGTTTGTGCGATCCAGTCGTGCAGTTTATTTTCTAACGCTTTTAATGTTAGCCAGCTTTGTTTAATATATAAAATTTGTTATAAAGTGTAATTTTTTGGGTTCGTTTTGAATCAAAGTTTTCAAATTCCACCCATCACCGCGGGATCCGCTATCTTGAAAAAATATGCAAAATTTTCTTTACTATTTGATATGACAAACAATTTTGCTTTACTAATTTAATTATCTTATTGTTTTAATTACTAAAACAAAATACCAAAAGTTCAAGTTTTCTGTTGGTTTCAAAGGCTCAAACGGACTTGAGAACGAAGAAGCAACATTTGATTTTTAATGTAATTTTTCGGGTTGAACTCAAATCCATCATCCATTTTTTCTTGAAAATGAGAAGAAAAGTTTTTTTTTTCAATTTTTTAAAGTTATGCACTACAGTTATGTACATATGTATGTATGTAAAAAATCCTAAAAGTACAAATCTTTTTCTACAAAATTTAGTTTAAAACTTTCCAATATTTTTTCTATTACAATAAAACCTCCGTTAAATGTTACCCTTCACACATTTTTCACTGTTTTTAAGGTTATGTGACAACCCAAAGTATTTTTTTTCATAATTCAATTCTAATCTTTCAAATTTCCTTTACTGTCCTTAAATGTGTATATGTATTAGGTGTGTTCAATTGTATACATAAACAAAAAAGAGAGCGTGTAACTCAGTACTCGTGGCAGAAGTGAAACTTCTTTGGCGATCTAAAAATCTAGATATTCGTAGGGATATTAAGCTTATATGCGTAAGACGCAGCTATGTGTTCTATATCAAAATGATCGATGGGTTGGGGTTGTAAACTTGAAAATTATATAATACTGGTGCAAATTTAAAGTAAAAAAAGGTGAAAATTTAAAAGATATAAATCAGTTTATATGAGTAGGTTTTCCGACTATTTCCAAAAATTCCTACACTCAAAATCTCTGCAAAATCAAAAATTTGTATATGACAACTTTAATTTGGTTTTATTTATTTTGCAACCATATACAGGGTGTCCCTTAATTCGTCAATAGTATTTTAGGGCATGATTCTTAGAAAAAAATTGTTCTACAGTAAGGACCTATCTCCCTTCGCGTGGCCTATCTGTAAAAAAGCGCGCGCTTTTTTAAATTTTTGAAACTATTTTTTATTATTCGCAGAATTTTGAAAAACAGAATTTTTAAAAAAGAATTTTGACCTAACTATACCAACGTGAACGATAGCTCTGTAATCACAGGTACTTTGCTCTTAGATTCCCGAGCAAAATGTATACCAACCCAGAAATCACCACATACAATAACTATACCAACGTGAACGATTGCTTTGTAATCACAGGTACTTGGCTCTTAGTTGCCTTGAGCAAAATGTATACCAACCCAGAACTCACCACGCACAATAACTATATCAACGTGAACGATGGCTCTGTAATCGCAGGTACATTGCTCGATCTGAACTAGCATATAGTTTGCTTCAGCTTTTTTAATATTTTACAAGCAAACTGTGTGTGACCACAGAGCTCTCTGTGGTAGCATACAGTTTGCTCTACAATACTTTCAAATTCGCTGAGCAGAAAATGGCTGAGCACAGACTATGGAGATCTGTGCTGATATACAGTTTGGCAATACGCCTCCTGGCCAAATGGAAGATGGAATTTCAAACTAATCGGCCACTAACAAAGAGAGATTACCTCCCCTGTCACACAAAGATGTAGGCAAAGCCGCAGAAGGCAAACCTATTGGGAATACACCATCAGGAGAAAACTCTACACCACCAAAAAAACCAAACCGCAATACTAGGCCACGTCCGGAATTGGGAAAGCCAGGTGGCCTGGACGATCCACTAAGGAAAGGACTAAGTGGCGCGGGAACAAGATGGTATCTGAAGTTCCTTGCTGAAGGGATGTCCCCGCAAGAAGCCAGGAAAAAGGTGGATGAGAGGAAATCGGTCCCAAACAATGGACCTTCGAAAAGCCTGGTAGAGGGTAAGAGGAAGAGCACCCAATCACTCCTCCCCAAAGGCAAGATGCCAAAACCCCAGGACTTCGGATTCAGCGGGAAAACATACCGTGGCCGGAGTAGTAAAGCCCTCATATGCTGTTGCGGCCACGAGTGTCAGATTGGCGGTTCTACCCAGGGACTACCCTCAGGTAACTCTCAGTACCGACGAACTGTCGACACTGGAAGAATCGATTATTGAGGAAGTATCCCTTGGGTGGAAGCACAAGCTGAAATTCAATGGCCTGCATTTCAGAACGGGGTTACTTTTGGTCGATTGCGCTGGGCAAGAAACAGCGAAGTGGCTGGAAGAAAAGGCATCAAGACTGAGCACTTGGAAGGGCACCGAGTTCATGGCATGTATGGGCGACAAAATCCCTAAGATGCAGACAATCACGGTGTTCCCACCAAGAAGCGCAGGACAAGACGACGCGAAATCCCTGGCACTGATCCAGGCCCAAAACGAGGGACTAAATGTCAAGGCGTGGAGGGTGCTGAACAGCAAGACAGACGGCAAAGGACAGCTGTTGGTTATAAGCATCGACGTCCAATCAGCAGAGGCCATAGTAAAAGAGAACCACCAACTTCACTTCAAATTTGATAAGGTCACAGTCATAGGTCTGAAAAAGTCGGCCGCACCAAACTCCTTCTATGAGCCAGAGCCCAACGCGGATAAAAACATAGTAGGCAATACATCTCCTACTCATGCTATTAGCCAAGAAAACTTCCCTCCCCTTACCACAACCAAAGTCACCCAACCCAGCCGCCCACCCTCCCTCACCTCACCCGGGGTTTAGACAAGCGAGTAGGACTAGTAGCATAGTGTTAGTTTTATGCATGTATGTGTGACTAGTAGCTCTCTGCGCGTTTTGTCAACTAGTATGATTTTTTAAAAATATTTCATACAGAAAAATATACAAATTATGGAAACTATGGAAACAAAACAAATAAATGAAAAAATACACTACACTAGTAGGATAACTGGCAGGCTACTCGCAGGCAAAAATATTATACTATTTGGGCTACTAGTTGGCTCTCTCGTGTTCTGATACACTAACACACATAAACGCTACTGGTTCTACTCGCTTGTCTAAACCCCGGGTCAGGTGCCAAACTCCCCGCAGGTATATCCCCTAGCCCCCCACACACTTAAACCGTCCCCTCTGTTAACGAGGTGTCAATGGCAAACGTTACAATTGGTCGAGGAAGCGAAGAGATGGAGGGCATGGACCTCTCTCCAATCGCAATCGGGAACGAAACGCTTCTTACTGAAGAGGAGGAAGAACATCTGCTGGCAGATGAAGGGGCTCTTGCCCCTACCTGTTAAGCAACAAAATGACTGGACGCGGGATCAGCACCAGGCTAGCCCAAGTGAATGTCCACCACGCAAGGGCAGCATCAGCTGTCTTAGCGAGGAAATTCACAGCGGACCACTTAGGGTTAGCACTGATCCAAGATCCCTGGATAGGTAAGGTAAGAGGTTTAACAAGTAACGACAATAAACTTATATGGGACACGAGACAAGACTCACCCAGAACTTGCATAATGATAAGGAAAAATATAAATTGTATATGTCTTTCCGAATTTATGACAAAGGACTTGGTCCCGATACAGGCTCAGCTTAACATCGAGGGCAGAATGCAAATAAGGGTTGCAGCATCAGCGTATTTCGCCGGAATTAGTTAAATCTGCCCATTGAAAAATAGATTTTTGCTCTATCTGAGGGTTAAGTACTAACTGACTGCTTATCTGACTATTGAAAAAATGGCCCTAAATCATGATTAATTGTCATCCGAGAGGAAAAGAGAAATTAGTAGTTTTTATGAACAGAACGACATTATGTTTTGACAATTACAATGTCCACAAAACTAAATATACACCAAAAGCCTAGTGTTCTCATGAGCCAAGTTGTATACTTTTTTTGTAGTCACAGTGTACTTTGAAATAATTTTTAATTTCCAATTTCTGAAAATTCAAAAAAAAAAAGCTGCCAGAATCTGAAGTTCATTTTTAATAATTTTTTGTGACTTTTTTACATTAATGTGGTTATTGTGTACGCCCTCACTCATATCGGTATTTTCAATAATAAATTGTTTTAATGCATTAAAAATGAAGAAAAAATGTAGTGTCATACGGGCTTAAATAACTATCTAGGCATTTCTTGAAAAGTAAAAATAATATTGGAAAAATTTAATCGGAATTTTGAAAAAGATGATGAGTACTTTAAAAAATCGTGGTGATTTTTTTTTTTTTTTAAATTAGCTCGTTGTTACATATGTACATATATAACCTCAAAAACAGCAAAAAAAAAAAAACACTTGTTTTTATCTTGGAATATTACGGAATAATTGAGAAAGCTTTTTTAATTATTATTGTATTATTATTATTTTTGAAATGTGACGCACCTTTGAAAGTGCCGTCCGAGTATTTACTCACCCCCCCCCCCTGCTACACCAATGAGGAAGTGGGAAGAGACCTCGAGTTCAAAAATGCAGGAATTCGGCAGCACTGCAAAATTTACTTTCCATTTCTGCAGACAAATACTGTCCGCTAGAAAACATCTCTAATGTTTTAGAAAAATTAATGTTTCCCCTTTACAATGGCATACAATTTTATTTAAAAATTACATAAATGTTACCATTTTTTTTTTTTAAATTGTGTTTGCAGTGATGCAGCATTTCTGCATTTATGAACTCTGGTAGAATTTTATCACCACTTTTCAAAATTTGACATGTTGTTTAATTTTAATTTGAGCTCTACCCTAGCCGGAACTTTTCTACATAGCTTTAGCTAGTAACCAATTTAATTTTGAGCCACTCACTCTGAAAACAAATTTTGTTGGTATATCTCTATTTTTTGTAACTAGTAAAATAAACTAAAATACATTTGGTGGTGTTGAAAACCAGAGTTTAGTGATTTACAACTCTCAACCAATCTTATGTTTTGTAAGTCGGAATAAATGGGAGAACATCATAAATTGTCTATCGATTCCAAACGGGTAAGTTGAGAGTCACTTTTCCATGGCAATAGAATTCTTAAATGCCTTGCTACAGATAGTAACCTTGAAAAATCAGTTCTGTTCTTAGGTGGAATAGGTTGAATATCGATCTCCTACCTTTGGCGTGATAGTCCATCTATTACGCCACGGACTACTACAATTACTAACTGGTGACCTGCATATAAAAGGTCTGTTAATTTTACATTCATAGCGTTTTTCATAATTAATAATAATTTTGAGATCATTTGTTTTTTTTTTTGTAATCAATTTCAATACTGAAAAATGTTTAATTCTTACAAACTTATGAAAAATACTTACATCATCAAAAAAAGAAACAAAAATGTTTTCTGACCCAACCTAGAACTGTAATCAGAATATAATTAACCAGCCAAACATGCTCATACTAACCCTCCTCTTCAATATCTCCCTTCCATCGCCATAGAAACTCCACCTACTTGCGTGGTAATACGTCATAATTTCTGCCTTTTAACTAAGTTCTTGTATACAAAATATAAACAAAAGCCCTGTTGACAAACAAATGGAAACCTGTCCATCTGTCATCAAAACAAACCCTAAGCTGGTCACTCAAAATGTCTTCTCTGAACTTTAGCTTATCATTCAGCATATGAAAATCGAACGCATTATCATGTCTTTGTTAGAATTCAATATTCAATTTAGCATTAAAAAAAAAAAAGAAAGATATTATTTTGGCATTACAATAATTCTAATCTCATTCCATAAAAAAAGTAAATTAAAAATAAAAGCGAGAACGATGACACCAGCCTAATCTAGTTTCTTTATGAAAAAAATAAAATAAAAAAAAAAAATATACCTATAAGAAAAATAAACAACAAACTACCTTCGACCTTTATATGGCCTTGGCATGGCATGATTTACATTTATTTATGTGCCTGACTTACCTCTTTCAACAATTTCACGTTTGGGTAATTTATTTTCGACAACTTCTTCTTTGCTTTGCTCTTCGTCCTTTGGGCTTTCGGTCTCGGGAGTCACTTCGTGGCTTTTATCGGTAGTGAGAACTTGATAGTCCTCATTCACAGCTGGCCTGGATCTCGGTTGAGGCCTGTGAAACGGTGGTGGAACATAATCTGGGAAATTCACCAGAAACCCAACCAATCTATTGGGCAACCAACTTTCGGAAGCCATCGAACTCGATTTGATCTCACCGATGTCCAATTCGGCAAATGTCTTTTTTAGCTTTTGCGTTTCAATGCTAAGGACGACAAACTCATCCCGATTTGAATTGGACACGTCCAAGATGTGCAGCTGTCGCATTGATCGGACAAACATGTCAGCATTTCCGTGCTGAAAGAAGTATTCACTGTGAAGGGCGCCGGAATCTTTCTTCAATAGTCGAATTGTTTGTCCGCGGTTTTTTACTTCAATCGAACGCAGTTCCTCCAAATTACAACGAATGCATCGGGCTTTGGCCATGCTTTCTGGCTTTGTATTGAAGACACGACATTCGGAGGTGGTGCGAGTTCTTCGCGATATGGTATCGACCAAGGCCCAATCGCCTTGATCTTGGGTGTCATCGGCAATTAAAATGTTCTCGTTTGGATGCCATTCGATGTACTTTCGCTTGTTCGGGGAATATTCAACGACACTTAATGATCCGCTGGTATTTAGGTCAGCAATGTATTCGGCGCTGGCCTGTTTCAGTAGAACTCCGTCATGTGTGCAGAGAATCTACGTAGTTATAAATAGTTAATTAGGAATCAAGTACAAAATAGAAAGAGTAAAAGGTTCATCCCCCAAAAGTGTGCAAGTGCACCTACCTGTACTGTTCCAATTGGTTCATCCATCGGAGTTGGTGACTGGTGTTGACTATCGTTGCTTGTACGCATCAATTGCTGTTGACTGCATTCGTATCTAACCGATTCTAACATTATGATTAGATTATTCACAAACTTGGGATGGGAATTTCGATAATTAATTAGAATTTACGATTTTATTTTGGTAGCGATTCGTAAATTACAAGCAGCTGACTTCGGTTTTGTTGTAGAAAATCGCTTTGTTTTCATTTTTGAGTCAGAAATTCTGTGACGTAGCTTTCAAATGATAGAAACAGGTAGGGAAGTTCGATTTAGTTCTGTTCGAGATGAAATTTTATTTAAGCTCCGAGCTTGCAAGCAACAGAAAAAGAAACGTTTTGTAAAATTTTATTAAGTTGGCCATATACCAGCGAATCGAATGGCTCGCAATCAATTTGGTTCTTGGTTTTCCGACTGGTTGAAAATCCAAATGGTTCGGCACTGAACGCTTTTGACATTTATTTAGTTAAACCCTTCAAGCAAGCGAGTCCGTTTTGGATCCGAAACCAGTTCATAAACGAACCCAAAACAGGATCCAAAACGATTCCAAATCGTATCAAATTAGTATGGAAATTAGAATCACCACGGAGCCATTATGTGAATGTATTGTGAGAGAGAGAGAGAGTATTCCAATTCACCATACTCCGAGAAAACGGAGACTAAATGGAATCCAAAACGGACCAACAAAAATGAATGAATCGAGGCATACCCAAATGTATTGTATTAAAAAGAAACTTCCCCATCTAGTCGAGTTTCTACATTGCATACAAAAAAAAAAAACAAACAGAATTTTGTTAATTTCAAGACTTTATTTTTATTTATCAATTATAAAAGGTACAATATATATTTTCACAACTAAACATATACATATAATAAACAGTAAACTTGTATTTTTGATTGGAAATTTCTTAAAGTTTTCACAAGACAAAAAGATAAAAAAGCAATGGTCTTCGCCGCGCTACCTACAAAACTGAACTAAAAAAAAGTGGTGGAAATTAAATCAAAATGACTGTACTCTCTCTATTTCTCCGTGCATACAAAAATTCTCTGGATTCTTTTTCTTCTTTCTACATGCGTACACAGAAAATTTGTTAATGTGTGCGAGACACTCAGGATTTTTGGAGTCCCAAGTGTTTCCAAAGTGAACCGAGAAATTCGGGTCCGTGATGTTGCTTGAAGGGAAATGCCCAAAGCCAAGACCTAAAGGCAAGACTGCACTCAACTTCAGCGGAACTACACTTCCCGGCGTGAAAGAACAGTATTTGTATGAAATTGTATGAGCTATATCGCACTAACCGCAACAGAACTCCATACAATTTCATACGAATTGGTGTGAAGTGTAGTTCCGCTGCAGTGCAGTTCTGTCGAATGTGGTCTTACCTAAAATTTGATGTGCTACATTTACTTAAATATGCCTGCACGTATAGGATAGCAATATTTGATGACATTGGTCTGAATAATTTTATTTGCTAATTAAAAGCATTTTCATTCTTAAAAAGATTCAAATTAAAAGCAAAGAAAATACTAATAACCTTTATATCCTCTATCACTAACACACTTGAGACAAAACCTTTTCCTCCGTATATAAGTTTTTTTTTTTAAAGATAGAAAGAAATAGAATGAAAATCAAATCATTTAAAAATTTAAGTATAATTTCCAGCCTTTTTTATTCATCAAAAAATTAATAATTGAAAACACTATTGTGTTACTGCCCTAAAGATAACAAATTCAAAATAAAAATCAAACATCTCTAAAAAAAGAGGCAAGGAAGTGCGAAAAAACCAGCATCTACTTCACTTCATTCACTTGACATTTATGTCATTTTTGACTTTTGAATTTTCAGGCAAACCAAAATATTTCTCCCGCATCTGCACGTGTAGCCAAGAAATTGTTTTTATTTTAATTGTTCTTCAAATATAAAATTAACAAAATGAGTGACGACGAAGGGGATGATAAAAACTACACATCCACAGAACCTGTTGAAAATGCCTGGGCATTGAAAATCCCCGAGTTCAAAGCCGACCACAATCTTCATGGATTGGTAGAAGAAAGTTCTTTTGCCACGCTCTTCCCTAAATACCGCGAGAAATACCTTAAAGAGGTATGGCCATTGGTACAGCAAGTATTGGAAGAATCTCACCTCAGAGCTGAACTCGATTTGGTCGAGGGCAGCATGGTAGTGAAGACAACCAGAAAAACATGGGATCCATTCATTGTTATCAAGGCGAGAGATATGATCAAGTTGATGGCCCGGAGTGTTCCCTTTGAGCAAGCCAAACGTGTACTAGAAGACGAAATCGGATGTGATATTATAAAAATTGGAAGTTTGGTGCGAAAGAAGGATAAATTCGTTAAAAGACGGCAACGTCTAATAGGTCCCAACGGAGCAACACTCAAATCCATCGAACTACTGACAGATTGTTATGTATTGGTGCAGGGAAACACAGTATCGGCACTAGGCCCGTACAGAGGACTGCAGCAAGTTCGCGATATTGTCACTGAAACTATGAACAATGTCCATCCTATATACAATATCAAAGCCTTGATGATCAAGAGAGAGTTGGCCAAAGATCCAAAGTTAGCCAACGAGGATTGGTCAAGATTCCTTCCCAAGTTTAAGAACAAAAATATTAGCAAACGCAAACAACCGAAGAACAAGAAACCCAAGAAGGATTATACTCCATTCCCGCCAGAGCAGCCTGAAAGCAAGGTCGACAAACAACTAGCCTCGGGTGAGTACTTCCTTAATAAGGAACAAAAACAGGGACGCAAGAACAAGGAACGCGAGGAGAAACAAGCAGCTTCAGCTAAGAAACAGGAAGAAAAACGTAGCAAAGACTTCAATCCACCCGAAGAGCCAAATCGGAAGAGGAAATCTGATGAAAAGGACTCTGGAAAGGTGGATGTAAAGGCACTGAAGGCGAAGTTGGCCAAAGCAAATAAGAAGATGAAAACGAAATGAGCGGAGTGAAGAGTAGTTGCTACAATAGGCTTAAGTTTAGGATTTTTTTTTCTTTTAAATAAAGAAAGTGAAAATTGTATTTGTTGTTTTTCTTTTCCACGGTAGAAGGAATAATAATAATAATAGGCAATAAATAGTATGCTAAACTACAACAAAAAACTACCGACAGCGATTGTCTCGGGGGTGAGCCTTTCATATTTGTTGTTGTCTTGCAGTGAAATTGCAACAAATTAAACCGCCGAAATACATTCGCTGACGACAGTTTCTTGTTGTTTCTATCGTTGTGTTTTGCGTGTGTTTCGCTTTAATTGCGCGTTGGTTTGGGGCATAGAGTAAGTACCTACTCTATCGTTTTGGGGGAGGCTTTACTCTGTCAGATTATGTATCCAAAAATTGTTCAATTTTGATGTCAAAATGCAAAATAATTTTTTTTGAATTCATTCCTCAGGTCGCAATAAATTAAATGAGTACAAAGAAGAAAGGAGTTTCGTTATTATTGTTCAAATTTAAGAACTGGTAAATTAATTAAATATATGAAACCAACCTATTTTGAGTCATGCCGCCTACACAGGCCATGAACGATGGCCGGACTATGGAACATGTCTAAAAAAAATCCGATGGAGTCGCAAAAATCCATGTCCAAGCAGTAACATATTCATACAAATCAGATTGTAGATTGGATTATGGACATCGTTCATGGGCTGTGGAGTCGGGGTGTAAGGTATTCAGCCAAATTCTAAATATTCCCCGGGAAAAAAAAACTCCCCGGGAGATTTTTTCTCCCAAGATTAAAATGCTCCTCACATAAAATATATTTATATTTTCCATTTTTTGGACATTCAGAATGCCAACCTCTTTCTTGAAATTCCCGGGAATTTATAGTTATAGCATTTCCCCGGGAATTTTCATTTAGAATTGGGCTGATTATTTAAAAACAAAAAATAGTTTTTAGATCTTCTATTACAATTTAATAATATACCCATCTCTAGATTTAAGCATCTTTGGTTTGACATTTCATTCGGTCGGTAACATAGTTTTCTTCAATTTTTCTTGTGTTCCGTCGTTGTATGGTGTTTTGTTTTGTCTTTTAATTTTCCAAATAAAATGCCAAATACTCACCAAACAAAATCAACAAACGTTCCTCCGAAATCTAAAACAAGATCCAGAATAAGTAAACGTCAAAGAAACCGTCGTAAAAACAAGCTTAAATTGCTAAGTGGAAACCAAAATAAAAGCCAATGCCATCAATCATCACAAATAATTTTCAATCAGAGTGCACATACAAAAGGTGCTGAAGTTTGGGGTGAGGCGTATGTAAATGCTGTAAGATGGCACGGAGAACACCAAAACAATTTTTGGCGACATGCTGCAGAACAGCTTGAAAATGAAAATCAAATGTTAAGGCAACAATTGGATTATGTTGCTAACATAAAATCGGAAACTAAACCATTGTTCTATGAAACATCCGATGAGGAAGAGAATATGATTGTTGTTAAAAAAGAAGAAGAGGTTGATTCAGAGTATTTGGAATTCCTACAAGTAACACTCAAACATCGCGAGGAATTGCGTGAGAAGAGGGAAGCAGCAGATTTGTTGGAAGAGGAATGTGCAATAACGGGGACCGTTGGCGTTGATTGAACGACATTTTGTGGCCGTTTTTTTTTAAATTGTATTTGTGATTTATTTTTTTAAATAAAATTGTATTTGTTAACTTATTTCGTTTTTGCATTTATTATCACCAAGCTTAACTTTCACGGACATACCTACATCATTTATTGATACTCTGCCATATTTGCGGTGGGCAAAACTAATTTTGTAAAACGTAAGTATGATATACAAGAGCAGAGCTACGATTAAAAACATTTGCCCCCATATTCACCCTTATTACGGTTGTCGTTTCACTAAAACAACACGTCCTTGTAGGCGTCAATTGATGTTTAATTCAAACGAATTTCTTCATAATGATGAGATGCGTGGAGATTGGAGAGAATGTCAAAGATTTGGGTTTATTTAAACGCCAAATATCGCCTATAGGAGCGTTGTCGTTTTAGTGAAACGACAATGGTAAGGCTCGTTTCACACATATTCGGTTTCATTCGGTTCGGTCTGTATTCGGTTCGATTTCGGTTTCCTACTAGACCCCTTCACACAGATGGTTCATATTCGGTTTGTACTCACTAATAATTAAAATTAAATAAAACGTATTAAAAAAAAAAAAAAAATTAAAAAAACCGAAATCGAACCGAATATGTGTGGATGCTACATTTACTTTGTGTGCCCGAGAACCGAATACGTGCCGTTTTGAAACCGAATGAAACCGATTCGTGTCGAGGGATCGTGCGGTGCCATACGGTTTCTATTAGGTTTTTATTTTTGCCGTTTTATCGTTTCACACATATCAGGCACAGCCGAATACAAATAGAGACCGAACCGAATGAAACCGAATGTGTGTGAAACGAGCCTAATAGGGGTAATTAATAAACGGCGCTAGTGGCGAGTTATTATTAACTCGTGGATTAGGAGTTAGATTCCTGCCACTTACGAGCTAGCTAAACCAACAAGTTAGGTGGTTTAGCGAAGGGTTAACTAAGAAAAGTAAATAATACGTTTAAATTCATGAGTTATCTTTTAATTCATGCCTACACGTAAGTTAAGCATTGTTTTTAATTATATGGCTGTTGAACTTTAAATCATAGAGAAAATATACCTGGGGGTACTATTTTGGAATGAAACAAAATTACCAACAACCTTGACTATCACAGTACCTACCTCTAACATTGAACGGTTTTATTTTCTTGCGCCTTTTTCAGTAGGGCCTTAACAGAGAGCAAAGGATTAACCAAATAAAAAAATATAGATTTTCACGGACAGCGTGAAAATCTATATTTTTGGCTAACATTTTCAAAATTTGATTTTTTTACATAACTGTGGGACAACAAATAAAATTAATAGTTGATCAAAACTGGTTACCAATACTCAATTGGCGTCTTTTACATAACAAACATTAAAATGTGGCCTTTTTGTGACTAAGGCAGCTCCCTGACTTGTCGGTACGGTATCGGTTCGGTAAAGTCAGTCGTACCACTTGTGTACCGATTACATGTATTTCAATGGGTGCATGCTGATTAGGCGGTAGCGGTACGGTATACATGTGGTATACCGAACCGCGGTACGAATGTGCAGTAAGCAATCAGTAAATACCGCGTGTATTGTGTAAAATGTCATCGTCAGATATGGAGCAACAGCGAAACGAGAACGAAAAGCTCGTTATAAGTATTCTTTTTCATTTTGTACATGGACTGGAACCTTTTATCATCTTTTGAAAGTTCCTTGGCCGCAACAAACAGTCGAGGTCGACAAAACAAATTTTTTTCAATATATGGATTTCGCGAGTACTTTTTTCGTTTTATTCACAAACGCGTATAAATATAACATGCGATTGCATCTTCTTCTGAGGACTACATTTTTTCGGGATCCTGAGTTTTTAGATTAAATACCGAAAGTGTACCGACAATTGAATTAATTAATGAGTTTTTAGATTAAATACCGAAAGTATACCGGCAAGTGAGGAGACAGAAGCGGTATCGGTATGCTTTCGGTACGCTGAGAAAACCCGCTTACCGATTTACCGATACCGTACCGACAAGGCAGGGAGCGGTTTAGTTAACACATTTGAAACAAGCTCGAAAGATGACAGGCGCGGCGCTGGCATTAAGTATTACTCGGCCTACGGTACAATTGACCTTCTTGAATGTTAATCGATTGGTTACCCGGAGAGAAACCCCTACCTTATCTCAGAGCCTGGGGGTAAGTACTGAGATGTGCTGCCAAACATATCACTTTAAAGAAAGTTCAACAAAATGAGAACATACTAAATAAATAATAAAACGATGCGGAACACTCGGGCGTATACGCACTTTTATTATTTTAATAAGTTTTGAACAAATTTTAATAAAATTTTATTATATGTCTTATGTATGTATGTACGTATGTATGTATGTACATGCAATTCTGTAGAGCTCATTAAGACTGTCTTTTCAATTAAATTCAAAAATAGAGTATTATTCGCGGAACGAACTCAACTTTAATTTAAGATATCGGAAACTCAGCAAGATTATTGTGGTCATAATCTCAGACCTAACCTATTGTACCCTGTTGAACTTAAAGAAAAAATGTCTTCCCCATTTTCATATTTTAAAAAAAAACCACACAAATGTACTTTACAAAGTTCATCGGAATCGTTTAAAATGAACAATTTAGTTGACTTACGGCTGCGAGGAAAAGAACCTATGTATGTACCTATAATAAAAAATTGCTCTTGCTTTCTTAGTAGATAGGTACTTGGAATCCAATAAAAAATTTCTCAAAGATTTCAGATCAAAGATATTATCAAAATAGGTTAAGGAGTCAATTCGTCTCAATTACATATTTTCCGGAAACAATTTGAGTAAATATCTATGTACACGTAAGGTACCTTTACTTATACCTATCCTCGAAAGAGTTCTTCACGAAAATATAAAACAGAAAAAGAGAAAACAAAGCTTCGAACCATTTAACAATCTCTCCCAACCCTTATACTCCCGGTTAATTGAAATATAACTTTGACCCAATCCGATTTTAAAATGGTTTGCATTCGTGCTCCAGGCCAATTAACTCAACCACGATCTTTTCCAAACAATTGCTTTAAGCAACAAAAACCGACATTACTTCTACTACTAGGCCAGCACATAAATCATCACAAAGGAATATCTCGTCGGAAGACTCTGTTATTCGTTTTGTTTGTATTATAGAGGTACCTCCTGAGCCCAAATTCTACTGTACCATTCTATGGTTTCCCATCAGAGAGAAGCCATCAGCAGCATCATCAGCTATAGACTATAAAGATATGGCTTCATTGAAATTCAGATTTAGCTATTAAGTCACGTCATTTCGGTCGGACAACTCGTCGTCCTTTCGCCATCTCATGTCATGTAAGTCTCCATCTCCATCGACGTTGTTTTCGATTCGTATAGTTGATTCTGTTGCACAGTATGCACTTGACCTATTCATCTTGTTGCGGTACTGTTCCGCCCCTCCTAAAGTCATGGCCATCACACAGAGCAGCAGCAGCTTGGCAGCCTAGCAGCATCAGCATCAACATCAGCATCAGTAGTAGCATCGATGCACTAAAATATGGAACACCACCACCATGCTTCATGTAGCTGTAAATTGTGTGAGGTTCTGCAGTTTATGTGCTTGTTTTATGTTGTCTTCGGTCGACCTTTCTCCAGCAAATGCTTCCAAACAACACCAAACCATTACCAACCAAGTCCATCGCCAGCTGTACCTACCTATAGCTGGGATTGAATTCCATTTTCAAGCGTGCGATAGCGCTCTATTCTGTATTTTGTATTCTGTTCTGTGCAGTTCTGTTTTGGTATATTTAATTTTGCGCTAAGCTTTCATATAGCAAGTCGAACGGAATGTAATCGTCTGGTCATCAGAATCCACCATCGGCACGTAGTGGGGTTGGGCTGGTTCTGGCTCTGTGCAGTGCAATGCAATTGTAATGTAAAATGTACTGCAGTGCAGCAGCCTTCTATGGTATTCTGAGTGCGGTGCAACTGGATTCAGCGATACAGGTGGCTCACGACTCTGCGATGCGAGTATTTTTTCTATTAGTAGGCGATTATCCAATAATTCAGTGCCTTATGACCACTTTCGAGCCTGTGGTGTTTTTCTATTGCAGTGAGCAAGCATAATACATAAATATAATATAGATGTAGAGATGTCTTAAGATATACAAGCTACAAGACTACAATGCAACGGAAACACATAATAATTTTTAAGGTTAGGTTTTGATTGTTTGTTTGGCTCTGTAACTAGGTTAGATTTAAGTAAACATGTGAGTATGCATGTAAATCTAAGGAAAACTAAGGAAATTATCATTTGGTCATTTGTGTGAATTGTTTGAAAATGTCGATTAAATTTGATCACTCTGATTCATTTTTGATGTTTCCACGTCCATTTCAACATACCTAAGTTTCAAAAAATTAACTTAGGTGACAAATTTAACGTTATTATAATTTAATGTAAGAAATTTCTGTGAACTGTTAAAAAATTAATTTGTTTTTAAATTCATGCGGTTTTCCTAAAAAGTTGATCTTAAAAATCTGACCAGTAGGAATGAAGTTAGGATTTTTTAAAAGGAAAAAAAGCCTATTAGCAACAAATGTATTTTTAGAAATAAAATAAAAAAAAAACAAATATAAAAATAAAATAATAACAAATATTTTCTAATCGGCTTTTTTTCCTTTTAAAAAATCTTAACTTCATTTCAAATCTGCCACTGGGCAGATTTTTAAGATCTCAAAATATAGCTTACAAATGTGGCTAAATTTTTAAATAAAAATTATTGGAGGGGGGCAAAAAGATTCGTACTAAAAGGGTGTGTAAATGTCCCATACTATTTTAAATTCAAAATATGATACTCAATTTAAAATTTTTAAGAAACAAATAATACAAAATTTGAGGTATAACCTTTCTCTACAGATATGTTAGTAATTTTATATTTGTTAATCTAACGGGGAACAAGTAGGGGCAGTTTAATAAAATCAATCGACACTTTATTATTAAATATTACAAACTTTGTGGTGCTATATCTTGAAAGTTTTTTGACTTACATGAAATCTAAATAAACATAAATGTGGGAAATTTCATGGTCTATAAAAAGTATCAAAAGTAATTTTTGGTTCGGATGGACATTGGGTGAGATAAACTTGAAAACCCATTTTTAAAATCGAAAATTTGCTGGTTTTTCAACAATAACTTTTTATAGGAACGACCTATCAAAAAAAAAAACTTGAAGACAAACATTGTAGAGAACACTTTAACCTACAAAAATAAATAAAAATAACTCAATACCGCCACAAATCTCATCAATACTAGACATAAGTGACACCATTTTTCATAAAGAAAATATAATAAAAATAAGAACAGTACTCCAAATGAATAATTACCCTAACACAATAATAAATGAAATGATCAATAACAAAATCAATATAATACAAAATGAAACATTAGAAACAACAAAATTAAAACCTGGCAGCACTAATTATTACTCTCTAACCTACGTCCCACTTAACTGACAACCACTCATTAGCCGAAACAATAGAATTTGACAAGAAGAAAACAATATTTGCACACAAACCTAATTTGACATTGAATAAAATATTCACTAACACCAAACCACCTATCGACAAAACAGAACAGCATGATGTAGTCTACGAAATTGGATGCAAAGGAAAAACCAATGAAGAATGTCAAACAATATACATTGGTACAACAAAACGTGCATTAGGCGTTTTTCTTTTTTAGCTCAGAAAAGAGTTCTGAACGGAATTCGAGCATATCGAGCATGCTCTGAACATCCTCTGAACAAAGCGTGTTCTGGTTCTGAGCGCTCAGAATTATTTTTGAAACACACCTGAACACTAAGTTGTAACTTTTTTTTTCAATTTCACCTATCAAATGGTTGTGTTCAGCATTCAACTCGGTCTGCTCTGAACAAGCTCAGAACCCGTTTAGAACAAAAAAAGAAACACAAATTTGAAGCTCTGAACGTTCAGAGGTAAAAAAGAAACACAATTTTTTGTTTGACAGTTCAGGCTCTGCTCTGAACTAAAAAAGAAAAACGCCTATTGAAGGTGAGATTGTCAGAGCATGAAGCAGACATTCGCAAGAAGAAGACAGCCACTGCCCTATCTCAACACATGCTGGACCACGACCACCAAGCTGATTTTGACAATGTCACAATATTGGACCGAGAGCGAAGAATCAACACACGCTTTACACTGGAAAGCCTCCACATTCAGCAGAAAATAAAAAAGACGATGAACCACAAAGAAGACGTCGATAACATCAGTGCAATATACAGCGTTGCCGTTTCTGAATGATCTGTGATATTAGTTTTAACTTTTGTTTGCCAAAAAGTGTTCAATGTTAATTTATTTATTTATTTCCAGTGAATTGTTTTTCAATTTTAATTTATTCTGATGTTTACAATATAATTTGTTTTAAAATTAAAAGTAAAATTAAATTAAAAATGCAATTATAACCTTTGACGAAATAGTAAGTTTAAAACATTTACAAAGTAGCTATTATTTACTTTAATTATTAAAAGACACTTGACTAAATTGACACGCAAACATATAAACACAGCATTCATTCAAATTTGTATTTTTCAAGACTAAAATAAACTTTAACTCCTGAAGAAGCCGGAAAATAACCGGAGAAACGTCGGCGAAAGCATGAATTAGTTGTTTTATTAATTGCATCATTTTTCACTGATCATTAAGCCCAATCATTTAAACAAATTAAAAATAACTACTCTACGACTAACAGCGGTTGAGAAAATTGAATATACACTTCTAAACACCTTTTTCAAAATGGCGGACGACGCAGAGGGTTTTTTTTTTATTGGAAAATTGTGGTTTAGAATCCCCAAGAGGCACTCTTTAAAATTAAATAATAAAATTCTCCTCCTGATATTTTGTAGATATTTTTGCTAATTTTATTGGACTATTAACGGTTGAACGGATTTATATGTATGTGAATTTCTAGATACAAAATTAAAATGTATGTTTTAGCTCATTTCCAACGTGTAGCAGCAATACAACATTTTTGTTTTATCAATTTGTTCTCAAAAACGGTTATTACAGTTTTGATCTAGAACAGCTTCATACCAGTTTTTGCCAAAAAATAAAGTTTTGGTTTATTTTGAACAAATTGCCTTTTGTTGGGATATTCTCGATGTTCTCATTGACTTAATGAATTTTGTCATAGCCTTGCATTTCGGTATTGTTATGTTAGTCAAAAATATAGCATTTAAAGTTTTTAAGAATAATTTTTTTTTACAAACAAATAAATTGAACCAAAAAAACTTTTTTTTTTTATTTTTGAATTTTGTCCACATTTTTTGTTTAAAGGCTCTCCCATACCAACGCAAAAGTGGCACGAATCATTCGCCGACGTCAATTTTTGTTGTTGTTTAGCATTGTTTATTTGTCATGTTTGTTATCAGTGTGTTGGTTTGGGACTTCAACTTTTTCTTTACCAAGGGTGACCCAGGTTTTCTTTACAACCCCAAGAGGCCAATAGCTGCCCAAAAAATCTGTTTTTTTTTTTGTTTGTAGAAAAACACCAAAGGGGTTGCAGTCACTTCTAAAGTGATTTGGATGAACCGATTGCACAAATTACAACTTCAAACGTTTCTATTTCTATTATCTGTTTATTAAATTTGTTTATTCTTTCAATGTCTATTTCAAAAATAAACAGTTTTCTACAGAATGCGAGAATACAACAAAACAATTGCTTGACAATTCACATCAGTTTGACAGTTATGATTTACCTCAACTCGCCCCATCAAATACCTTTATCTACTTTGGGGCGAGTTCAGGGGGACTCTGGGTTTCAAAAAACACAGAATTTGGTCAACAGGGTGAGTTCAGGTTCTTCAAAAAACCTTCGCTTGCACTTGCAAGCACTTGCCCTCCTGGATCTGGCCGAACGATCGTACTACCCAACTAACAATTTTACTCCTATACTCATCCATAGAAGCTATTTATAATCGTTTATTGCACTCATTTAATCTCTCTTTAGTGCTCCATAGAGTTAAAAAGGAGAACTTTTTAACTCCTATAGCAACTTAATGAAGGAAATTCAGGTGCTATGAAGAACATTCTAAGAGAGTTCGAAAGAAGTGCTAAAGGAGTAAAGTATAGAGTGTGAAGAAAAATAAAGAAAATCAAGTAGGTAAGCCTAGGGATCGAACTCTGGATGTCTCGCACTACTTGTCGAGCTCGCTAACCACTCCACCAATCTCTCATATGAAATAATTAGCATTAAAATCGATTGACTTTCTCAAAGGGTTTTATAACTCATAATTTATCTAAAAACAATCTATTCACAGCGTTTTTGCCTACCTTACGTGAATTAACATAAGAGCCTAATGTTTACATTGCACATTATTATTTATACAAATAATAAAGATGACCACATTTTTCCAAAACTATAAAAGCGTGCGCTCATTCGCATTATTAAAAATGAATTATTACAATCACATAACACGTTTTACTTGAATTGCAAATGGTGGCAAAATGGAGTCATGGCGTTTGCAATATAAGACTTTCCATATTTGCTTATATAAACGTAATAGCAACCCGAGCAAGATACTTACTTTAAGGATTGCATTAATATTTCTTTGGATCACTATTGGATATGATTAAAGAAACTTCAGTTTATCGCATTGTGATGCTGATGTTATTGCTAATTGAAAGTCTAATGGATCAGTTATATCACTTTTGACTCCTATACCGATTTTGCTTACCGTCAGAAGGATTTCTGGGTCACTAAAGAAACGAATGACACTTTAATATCTGAAATTGGAAGCAATTTTGTTAGTTGGGTAGTTCTATTTTTATTATTAACTTTATTTTCACAAAAACAACTATTTAAATGTACTTTTTTGGTCAGAGTCCATGGTTTGCCCCCACCTGACTCTGAGCCAAGCCGTGTATAGCCGCTTTCATTTTACTCTTTGTTTTGATCGGAAATGTGAATGTGATTATTTTCTTGGCAGCTTTGTTTCCAGGTCCATGGTTTGCCTTGGCATTTTATCATTATCAGGGGTGGGATCAATTGCGTTGATTGTGGATTTGAAGATAGCTGTCCTTATCACATCTATTATAGGCAAAGATAGAGCGAGCAATCATCAAAACGACAATCAACACATGATAATCAACTATCACCTTAGCCGATTCCACCGAAGATTTTTGGAACAACCAACAAACATGCCATCTATGGATTCAATAACAGAAATTCGTTACAAAATCAAAAATAAACCAGTAATAAGTAGGCATATTAAATTTTGGTTTCGAACTTAACGTTCTTAAAATTAGTTCGGAAAAAGTTCTACTGAGTGCTATCTTACCTTAATGTGAATGAACAACTCTGGACACATTACTCATCGATGCTAGAACCTGTTGCTAATATTTTACAGGACGTTGACCAAAATCTGTCAACAGTAAAAGATCAGGTCAATGTTTTGAATAAATTGTTTCAACAAAATCGAGAGGATGCTGACAATTGCTTCAAATCTCTACGGGGGGTTATGAAAAAATGCTTGAGTGAATCAGGCATGATGTACCTACATTTATCGAAATATTGTCAAAGAACAAACAAACTTTTACAAAGAAATAATTGACCGTTTTGGAAAAGAGCCCAGGCGGTTGCAGTTGCTATTCACTAATGCCGTTTTCCTTTGGACATCCGGAAGCTTCCAGAAGCGTCCGGCAGCCTTCCGAAACCATTCCATTGGCACAAAAAGTACGCTTCTGACGATTCTGAGAAGAGAAATTTGATTCTTGATTTCAAATCAGAATCCACTCAAGAAGCACTTATACATTCAAACTCAAACTTCACAACAAACTGCAATGTACTTCATGTTTTTTTTAACTTTCCATTTTAATTTAATTAGTATCCAAAATCTAAGTTTATGGTAAATTTTAATCAACAGATTAAGAAAAAATCAAACAAAAAACCCCAGAATTAAGTAGAAGTATCTTATATTTCAGAATGAGTGAAACCAAAGGAAAACAGCATAAGTAACAAATGTGGAAAACAGCACAACATCAGACTCCCTGGACACTGTGGAATTGAAGGTAATGAAAAAGCCGATGAACTGGCAAGGACTGGTTCATCGTTAGATCCAAGCCTAACAGACTCCAGGCGATTAACAAGAAAATAGTGGAACTTACCAATGACAGGTGGAACTCGTTTGCAACTTGTACCACTACAAGGAATCTGTGGCCCAGCTACAATAAGAGAAAAACAGACAAAATTATAAACCTGAAAAAGAGATCCCTGCATCTTCTGATATAGGAATTATTACAGGACATAATCTCTTAGGGTATCATAAAAACGAAATGGGACTCAATACTGTAGACCTATGCAGAGGCTGCGGAGACGAAGAAGTAGAGGAGGACACCCTTCACTACCTAGGTCATTGTTCGGCACTCTGCAACATAAGGAAAATATTTTTGGGTAGCTACTTCTTCAACGATTTAGCAGAAATCTCGAAGTCAACAGATAATAACATCTTAAATTTAATGAACTTCATCAACGCCTCGAAATGGCTCGATGCGCCATAGGATTTCATAGATTTTTTATTTTAAAGAGATGGTCCAATCCATCGGAGTATCACAGAGGATCAACATTGATCTAAGTGTGACGGGAACAAGATCTACCGGCAGCCCATCTACCTAACCTAACCTAAATGTGGAATTTAAAAATTATTTAACGTCAACACCAATAAAATGTCACATTTTCTAGTCCTAAAATAAAATCACTTACAACTGACCTATCCCTAGACAAAATAAATAAACTTTTAATAACCTAACTTAAAGGTAACCTAAATTTCTCATTTCCCCTTCTTTTCTATAATTAACTTTCAGGTCCGGATCCGGATTCCATTTCCAATATCATGAACCAATGAATCAAAACAAATGTGTAGTGTTAAAATGTTCACTTCTTTGTTTTCCCTAAAAATCTAAATAGAGTTTGAACATTTTTATTTTATGCATGCATAACTCTAAATGCAGATACCTTACATAATTTCAATCGGTACTCCTATACCATAGAAGGAACTTCAATGCCATTTATAAATAAACCAATCTCAAAAAGACAAAACTCATAAATTCATAGATTCAAGTTGAGATTTCCAATTAACAAACAAAAATCAATCGGTTCATGTTAGCTATTTGAGCATTGAGCGCAATATTCTCGTTCCTAGTTTACACCAAACCAAGTATATTTTCAACTTGATATATCTTAAGCTTTCAATTCGATCTTATAACAACAAAAATTTAAAAAAAAAACAGCAACATCGGCTAACTGGAAAGTGTCCTGAACAATATCTGCATTAACATGGAATACTGATCAACATAACCTCAATCGCGAAATAACATTTCGGTGCACATTTATTTATTTATCGTTGCATTTTTATCTGCATACGACTGCTGTTTTGCTGGTGCTGCTGTTGCTGCTGGTGCGGCACCCATTGATCAACCATACATACTTAGAACTAAAAGCTTATTCTTTAAAAAAATAAAAATTAGATTCAAAGTTAATGAGAAACCCGCATAGTCCGCTTACCGTCCCCACACGTTCATCGGTTGTAATCTATATTATGTATATTACTTGCAACATATTGAAATCAAAAACGTTTGTGCTCAAATTTATTGAAAAATAAAAATATCTCTCCTCTCCTCAATAGATATAATTTGCATCTGTATAATCTGTTCAGTGGGTAGGTATGTTTAGTTCTTTTTGGTCTTAAATTTTTCTACCCTCCTATCTCCTCTGATTCATTTATTTTTACGAAACTTGTTAACCTGTCGAAGATCGTCACTCGATAAGCCTTCGAGTCGATGATTTTAATGCCAACAACCGGAATATAGAGGGGGAATAATACGAGGTAACAACACCATAAGAACCAGAGTTAGGACTGCCAGTCCTCAAAACTCAAAAGTATGTATAACTATGTATACCTCTCTATACCTTAAGGTACGCCATGTCAAATTGAATCGATCTAATTAGAAACCGATTTTGTTACTGAGACGTTAATTAGACATAAATAACCAGGAGCATGTTGCACTTCGTGGAGCTGTGTTGAGCTTAAAGGTCAACTAAAGATCGCCATCGCTGCCGTTTAACAGTTAGGATAATATTATGTAGTAAATTGTTAAAGAGAATGTGATAGATGTGCAATTCTCTGTTATGTGTTTTTTTTTTCTATGTGAAGTTCAATTGACACATTCAAATCAAGGTTTATTGACGTTTGTTGTTTTGGTTATTTTGTATGAATTCGATGGAGAGAGATCGATTAGAACATTTACTTGACCATGGTCTGCAGGAGATTGGGAAAAAGTAACACCATTTCAAATTGATTTAGTTTTGTCATTGTATTCATGTAATATATGTTTGTTTTATAACTTCAAAAAACTCGTCATAACTTGATGCACTTTCAGAAGAGAAAAATGAGCTACATGAATCTACTAATTAATTTTAACTGCTTCCATTATGTCAGAAATGCTTTTAATTATGTTTGGAATACAATTTTCATTTAATCCATCCAAATCAAAAATAAATTGAGTTATTTTCCCAATAGAAAACACAATAAATAAATTTATTTTCCCAATGGAACTCCAAAATTGTGAAAATCTGCATTTTGACAGATGCAAACTAACTTTGCTTACGGAAAACTTCGCACGATTGAATTCCTAAGATTTTGAACAAAATTTTTGATCGAATTCGGAAAATTTGTTAGCGAGAAAGTAGACAGTACCTTTAAAAAAAACCGTCTTAAGCCTTGTACGCTGATAAGATGATGCGAAACTATGCTTTATGCGAGATAACATTTCGAGATTTTTTCAGAAATAATGGAAGTGATCTAAACAAACCTATTAAAGATTTTGTTCAAGAATTAGCATTTGTGTCCAACTTTGAAGCCGGAGAGTGAATAACACAGTTGAACTGAATGCCAAAAACTCGCGCGAAAAGTGTCAAAATGCCATAAAGTCAAATGCGCTGGCTGTTGAGTAAAAACGGGGTGCATCAGTTCAGTCGAGTACATTTTCATTGAGCTTAATGAGTTGATTTCGTTGAAAATTAGCAAACAAGATCCGAAGTTGCCTCATCTATTTCCCATACAAGCTCAAATTTAGATTTCAACTCAATTTGGAAAAAAATAGGTAAACGCATCCAGTACGAATCAATTTTAAAAGAAAGGGAATAATCAACATGCTTTTAAATGCCAAATACAATGCAAAACGCAATGAGCTGTCAAATAAAATTAGCCAATGACATCTACTTCAATTACCGTCAAAAGAGCGAAAGGAAGTCTAGATGATTCGTTTTTTGTTTCGTATTTCGTCTTTTTGACAGATTAGGTGAGGGAAGTAGAAATGTAGAGGGAAGGAAGTAACGAAAGCAGGAATGAAAATTTCAAGACTTTTTCTGGTTGAACTTTGACGTTTCTGCTTTGGCAACCACAATGCTCCTCGATGTTAGCAAAAAACAATTTGAACAAAAATGATTGAATTGAAAAATTGTTTTTCTCCATTGAATACACCAAATATACGATTGTGCTTGAGAAATAAGTGATTAAAAAATATTTGTATTCATTACTAATGATTTTTCTTACAAAACAACCCCAAATTCCATGAACGTCAAAATAACGAATGGAAGGATACGCTCATACGTATTTTCGCGAACCATGTAATCATGAACGTTCGTGCCTGTCAAAAACACGAAAGACGAAACGAACGAAAAAACGAACCGTGTAATCAGGCTCATTCGTACGTATTTTCATGAGCCGTGTAATCACGAAAGTACGTTATTCTTGTCAAAAAGACGAAACGAATGGGAAAGCGAGCCTTTAAATCATGCTCCATTTGAAATTTTAAAATACAAGTAAGCCGCCAGCATCAGCACTGTGTACCTCAAATATATTTGCATTCTTTTAATCATTTTATCATACGTAGGTATACCTACTGTGTGTTTTATTAAAGGAAGAAAAGCAATTAAAAACTTCACTCAATTTCCATGTCTTTTCCCTGAAATGTTTGCATATCCTCCATTAGTTCTACAGAAAAGAATTCAAATGCTTTCTCTTTCAAAACTGCACAGTAACTATTCAATGTTTATAATAGCTGATTTAAAATCAGATGCATTTGAAAAACAAAGTTCCTCTGTGATTTTGCCTCATTTGGATACTTTTCCCAGCAGTTGACCCCGATTTAATTTTTTCCTTTTTTTTTTTCTTAGACAAATAAAATCTTATTATTACTTGGACTTTCTTTTGATGGTATTTCAAAATCACATAGAATTGAGAATAGCATCGGAATTGTAGAGCAATCATGATTTTCTTCTCTAGCTGAACTCAACTTAATCACTGACTTTAAAATAGACATACAAACCAAATATCTAACTGACTATAATGTTGCAAACTTTCAAATAAATGCCACTGATGCGATAGACACGATCACCCAGTTGCAAAGCAAACCAAACCAACATTTAATTACAAACTTCGATAAATGCTCCCAAGATTGAAATCTAACGTCTCTTTTAAGATGAAAAGATACAAAGATGCAGGATAGATGCAGAAAAGAAGGTAATCAGACTCTAATTGTGTTAAATCCAGCCAGATTCCCAGAACCATCAGTAGACTAAGCCATCACAAAGAGAAAATCGCGAGCATATCGTGGCAAATGGATTACTTTCTCGTTCGCGGCGGACATAAGCTCTCCCTCTGGAGCACATACATAAGTCATTGGCCATTCTGAGCAGATCAGTGATAGATGGGCGAGATCACAGATCGGTAATATGTCATTTCAAAGTCGGCCAATCCAGTTTGTATAGTATACACTATATGTATGATCATTCTTTTGCTTCCATATTTAAAGAATGACCTGGTCGAACAAAACCATTCTATCTCCAAAGGGAACCGTTAAGTTCTATTGCTGCTACTGATGCTATGTTGTAGTGTTCGTTATACCACACACGGTAATGTTTTTTTTCAAAAGCAGGAGAACATTCCTTTACCTACAACACCGGTTCCCATTGGGCCAAAAGGTCGTCGAGTGAAATTACTTAAATTACCAGAATTCGATTTTCGTTCTGGTAATAAAAATCAAGTGTGCTAAGGCTGGAGCAATTAATTAAGAGTCTGCACTTGCCTCAGTCTCAGAGGCATCAGGAAGAACTTCAAATTGCCTAAAATAAATCCAATGTCTCACACATACTCTGATTGGAGAAGAGCGAGGGAGTGTGATGGTTATGTTGGAAGATCTGAGGATATAGAATGAACATTGTCGTGAATCATCATCATCATCATCATCTGCTGATGCTGCACAATTGCGCAAGTCGTATTTGCCCATGGTTCTATGTAAACAGTAAAAAACTGCAGCGCCTTTCATCCTTCCCTTTTCGCTCACTATTTGCTCCACAGATAATAATCTATAGATACTAAGAATTCAGTGCTGGATTTTATATTCTAAGGGACAGGTTTTTAGTGTGAGATTATCAATATGTTGTTTGAATCTTTGGCGAGGGACTTGATAAAGAAAATAATGTCAACATCACCGCACCGCTATCGTCACTATCACTGCCACTTAAAAGCTATCTCGCAAACCAACGCGCAGCCATTCGCAGTTTGCAAGAGACTTAAGGCTCTCCCAAACCAACGCGAAAAATTCGGTGCGGCGGAGAAAAAATCGCCGTTGGTGTGGGCACTCTCATATCAACATGTAAATAAATTTTGACTGGCTAATGTTTCTCCGCCGCGCCGAATGTTTCGCGTTGGTTTATGAGAGCCTTAAGTCCCTTGCAAACTGCGAATGGCCGCGAACTATGACAATTCATTAATATGAGTGGTTGCTGACAGCTAAGAATATTCATACGGCATAAATAAGTAAACACAGTAATTTATGTTTAAAGTGCCTTTTACATGAGCTACTACGAAAAATGCGGTTTGTGGAATGCGTGTTGATGTTTCGGATCGCGTTTACGTTTGACAGTTCGCAGAAAATAAGTGGTTGGTCGCTAACAAAATATTAAAATGTACCTTAAAGTTTGTGGTTTAAACTTATTTCACGCAGTGCCTTTTTGTTTCAATTTGAAGAAGAGCTATTCTTGTTCTAAAAGTTAAAATAAAAATTCGTGAATATCTGCTCTAGAAATAGCTTGAAACATTTATTCGCATTCGCTGATCGCGGCTCATATGCAAGGGACTAAACACCTTATGCCTGTCATCGTCACCATTTCACCACGTTTACACGAGTGACAAAACTGTGATAAGATCTGTCATCAAAATGGCAAAATAATGACAAAATGAATTCATTAATGATATGGATTTACGCGAAGTAGCCCGTAGCGTAACGATTAGTGCGACTGTCACGCTGGAGGTCTGGGTTCGCTTCCCAGCCTCGTCCACATAAAAACTTAAAAGTTTTTTTCCAGGGCTACTGCCTCTTGCGAGGAATTGACAAATCCTGCAAGAGTATCACTTGTCACGAATAAGTGCTACTCGTCTAGCCGTTCGAATTCGGCATAAAATTGTAGGTCCCTTCCATTCCTGTCGACAGGCGCACACAGGAATGGTTGCGAGTTGTTAGTCACTAGGCCCTGGTTCTACATGAGCCGTTGTGCCACCCGATTTCTTTATTTATTTTTTTACGCGAAGACATTATAATGGTAAAATTAGATGTCACATTCCCAAAAATAAGGACAGATTTTGGACCATTTACACGATTTGGTAATCTATGGCAAGAAAATTTAAGAAATAATGACAACTTGTCGCAGTTTAGTCAAATTTTGTGATGTTTGAAATTTAGTTTACAAAGAATTATTGTCTGTACCTATATTATTTTTGAAATAGAAAAACTAATCCAGCACTGGTATACTTTGGTATGGAATAAAGTGTGTGTGTAGATTTTACAAAACTGTTCTCTGTTTAGTATTTAGAAATGTTAACTGATCTGAAGTAATAGTTAGAAGATATATATAGCTGGAAGATGCTGATGATGCAGCTGATGGGATGCAAGAGGAATGAAACGATGTTATTCATAGAAGTAGATGAAGAGTGAGGGAGAAAGAGAGGGGAAAAAGAAGTTTCGGTTTATAGTTTAAGAACCTATATATCTGTGTATATTTGCTATGTTTTTAGGATAGGCGCACCACACCGATATTGCCGTTTTGGCTTTAACTGATTGGATCTCATAATGTGATCACGATTTAGGAATTACCGTATGAAGTGGGCGGTAACACACATTTTAGAAACTAAGTAAATGGGCTTAAAACGATTTTTGTTTTTTTGTTGTTGTCTTCTATTTATTCTGCGATTTATTTAGTGCGCGTATACAGACAGCTAGCGCAGCGCAGCGCAGCGCAGCGCAGCGCAGCACAGCACAAGCGCATAGAATTGGAACTTAAGGTAGCACAGAAGGCCAAAAGTTGAACTGCTAAATTGCAGTTGGGTTTAGAGATTTTTTTTTTTTCTGTGTTTTTTGCTGCCCTTGGAAGAAAACTATGGGATTAAGGTACATACCTAACTTCCATATAGGAACCAAGTTAGTTAGTTAAATTCTTTATTTTTGTTTTGTTTGTGGATAAGTTGATAGAGCTAATAATTTTGATCTATTATGATTACGATGAGGCAGAGACATGGTAGATGGAAGCAGAGAGATGGGATTATAAGTGGAATTTTTAAAATTGTTATTTTTTCCAAGAAATATATTTTAATTCGGCTGGTAAATAGAATTAAAATTATATATCAAGAATGACTTATAAATAGTACAGGATATAATACATTTGTTACTTGATAATGCAAGAATATAATACAATACAATTATAGCAAAATATTAATAATTAATTATATAAAAATGAATTTAATAAAATTAAAAACCAAAGTCGCAAGAAGAAGAAACGTAAATACAAAAAAGTTACCTCAGTTCAAATTTGAGAAATATTCAAAACAAAGTTGATAAAACTTTCTATGTTCGATTCCAGACCTCATGTGACTGGGTAGATTATTCCACAGTCTGACAGCATCAACGACAAATTGCCTCCGTGATGTCAAACAGGTAAACCTGGGGGAGCGTAACAAGGTAAAACGATTTGAGGAGCAAAAAGCAAGCTTATTAAACAGATAGTTTGGAGTCTTGTTAACAATTAGTTTGAAGAGAAAGGAACAACACCGATATTTAAGAAAAAGCTTCCAAGTTACAATTTAAAAGTTGACGAGCCTGAGACGAAACGTGATCATACCTTCGAGGGTTGAAAACAAACCGAGCAATGGCATTGAATGCTACCTTTAGCTTACGAAGCGAATGGGAATCAAGATCTGCAAATATCTCACACCCATATAATACTATTGTTATGATAAGTGATTTGACTAGCTTTAATTTAACTTGAGTAGGCAGAATTGATCTGGTAACAGATAGTCCTCGAAGTGAAGGATACATTTTGGAGATAACAGTATCGATATGGGTGTCCCACGTTAAACTATTGTTGAAAATTATACCTAAGTTTTTTGCATTAGTGACATATTCGATTTGGCAGGCGTTTAAGAAGAGGGGAGGAAAGTTTTCAAGGTGGGGTTTATTTTTAGAAATTGGGATTGCTTTCGTTTTTTCCGGATTAAGTTTAAGTTCATTCCGAGTCCGATCGAATATTGAGCGTAAATCAATGTTCATTTTTTCAATAGCATCTTCAATCATACCGGTAGGGAAACTTATATATAACTGTACATCGTCCGCGTAGATGTGAAACTGACAGTAGGATAAAACAGTTGGCAAATCATTAATAAACAAAACGAACAGTAAAGGTCCAAGGATAGATCCTTGAGGAACACCGGTATTGACAGAAAGAAACGAAGACATTTTACCGTTACATGATACGGTTTGCATGCGATTAGTCAAGTACGAATAAATAAGATTTTTAGTTGTGTCAGAAAAATTGAAAAAAGTCGTCAGTTTATCACAGAGAAGGCTGGAGTTAACGCAATCAAATGCCTTGGAAAAGTCAAGTAAGGTTATCACAGTTGTATAATTATAGTCTAAATCCCGTCTTATATCTTCAGAGACTTTTAAAAGGGCTGAGATACAGCTGTGTCCAGATCTAAATCCCGACTGGAGTAACCCTCTCCAGAAGACGTGTATCTTTAATATATTTTTTTATCTGCGTACTTAAGATGGTTTCAAAAGCCTTAGATAAAAAAGGAAGGATAGCTATGGGTCTGTATTCTATTTTCTTTCCTCGTTTAGGGAAAGGGATAACTTTAGATTTTTCCCAGGAGGTGGGATAGGTTGAGGTCATTATAATGGTGTTAAAAATGTGGGTTATGTGAGGAAGTATGAAAGGAAGAAGGATTTTTAGAAAGTCTGGATGAATGTTGTCAAGTCCGGTCGATTTGGATTTAATAGAAAATATTGCTTTACCTACTTGACATTCATCAACTGAACATATAGAAAAAGCATCGGCTCTATCGTTTTCCGAAATACCAGAACGTCCAGTTGGGAATTGGGTTGGGGGAGTAGAGAACTTTTGATTCAACTCCTCTAAATCAATATTGTCATCGGAAACAGAAGAATCCCCCCTTAAACCAATTTTCTTGACTTCTTTCCAAAAAGACTAAGATAAACGATCCTAGTTGAACCTGTTGTTGTAGTAATTGTATTTATCTGATTTTATTAATTTAGTTACAAGGTTGCGAGATGTTTTGAACTGCCGAAGCTTTTATATGCAACCAAATCGCTTCCAACGACGGACGGTATGAAACGTCTCTTGTTTTAATTGCATTGATGATCTCAAGAGAAAGCCAGGGACAACTACGCGATCTAATTAGACGATTTTAATAAAGACGCTGGATTTCGACGGCTGGTGGCACATGTGTTTGCAACATGTTTTATGATTTTGACAGCGTATACATTAATGTTTATAAAAAGTAAGTCTAGTTATATTGTAAGGGAGTAAGAGAGTAAGATCTCGACTTTCAAATTTGTTTCCTCAACAAAAAGTGTTGAGAGAAGTTGGTGAATTTCGACACTACGTGACTCAGTAGTCGTCGATGCTGATGATATTACTATAGTTTTCATATACAAAGGAAAATTGAATTTTAAACTGATTATAATTTTTGTCCATTTTGTTTCTAAAAAAACAAACAAAATCTGTCACTTTTTCACTAGCAATAAAGTGGAGAGTTGACTCTAGTAATCTACTACGACTTTCTATTTTTGCTATCGAACTGCGTACTGCTGAGCAAAACGAGAAAAAAATTTTTTGTTTATGATTTCGTTGTGTCAATTTTTGTATGAAAATGTTCGCTTCACTTCAGCTGCGCACTATGCTTTAAGAAATTTTTAACTTCCCATTGGAAGTTATTGTAATTGGGTACGTTCAGTAGAATTAAGGGACTTCATATGCAGTCAACTACATCCGTTCAACGCAAAATTCCACTAACTTTTTTTTTAATAAATCATAATGTCGAACTTAGAACTTTACATCAGTACATTACTTTAGTAGGTAGTCGTTTAAAAATTATTAAAACAAATTATTTTTATCTAACGTTCCAAAAAAACTACATAAATGTCCGATCCAATATACCACCTTATTTGTAAGAAGACATTATTTTTTTTTTTTAAATTAACCATTGCATTACAAATAAAAATTTGTTTTCAGGTGAAATAAGTTCTTCTGCTATAAAAGACTTGATGAGTACTTCAGTTTTGTTAGAAAATCTGGTTTGCGACGAGAGGAAATAGCAACAAGAACCGTAAACTGTTTTGAAGAAATCCACTTCAGGATGAGTCGGGATTGTTTCGATGTATGATTAAAGAAATCCTAAACATGAAAAGTTATACTTAACTAATTGGGGTCAATTTTTCATTTGATAGGAACTTCTACTTAAGGTAGACAGTTCATCACGAGTCCAGAATGTGCATACAAAACTTATATTTACTTTGCTGAGTAAGCAAGACAGCTTTTTGTCGGCAGGAGACCGTTTTGATTTTTAAAAAAGCTCGGCGCATTCAGCATTTTGCGAAATTTTAGACATTTTGTGCAGCTTGGTGGGACAATATGTACAATGGCCTTCAAGAACCCAGTGCCAGGAAATTTCCGAGGTACCTAAACGCTTATACCATTTTCGACTGATAATCCGGAACTTAAATTCGAAAGATGTGAACTCTTCGGGTTTAGATTCTGAAACCAAATCAAGAAACATTTTCTCTCCTTTTGAGATACCATTGCTTTCAGTCAAAAATCGAGTGGATTATTGAATGGAACAATTGGTGCTATAGATGGATGCCATATCAAAATCAAGCAACCTGTCCGTAATCCAATTGACTATTACAATCGTAATAACGATCATTCCATCATATTGCAAGGTACACAAATATTGTTTATACTGCTGCAGAAACTAATTTACTTCTTTAGCGGTGTGTGATCACAGAACTGTCTTTACAGATATTTATGTCGGGGCACCAGATCGATTGCACGACGCAAGAGTATTTCGAAACAGCTCGCTGTATGAAAAAATTCATGAAAAACATCTCATACCTCCGGAGTTTTATCTATTTGGTGATGCCGCTTACCCATTAATGGAAAACTTAGTTACGCCTTTTCGAGACAATGGCCATCTATCTGCTACTCAAACTCGTTTTAACGAAAAACTTAGCACCATAAGATCCGTCATTGAAAGGGCATTTGGGTTTTTAAAAGGAAGATTTAGACGACTGAAGTATGTCGATGTTTTGCATCCTCAAATGGCTGTTAAAATAGTAGTTGCAAGTGTTGTCTTGCATAACCACATTCATTTATTCAACGAAGATGGAAATGCTGAAGAATTTTTAGAAGAAGCAGAAATTCCAGCGAATTTAAGTAATCCTCAAAGCAGGCAGCGAAAATGTTGAAAATCAACGAAGTCATCTTGGGAACAGAAAACGAACTCATCTATTATCTTTTTTTGAATAGATTTCCGAACATAGACTCTCAGAACAAATTATAAAAAATATTGAAATAAAAGTATACATAGTATATGTAGGTACATGTATGTAACTATTTTTTTTTATTTTGTTAATAATTCATTCTTTGAAAACATACAATAAATAAAGAAAACAAAAAAACAAAATCAAAACTTAATGTAATAAATAAAAAACTAAGGCCCGTTTGCTGATACGAAATATAAATGCTTAAGTTCAACATAAACGCTTTAGTAACACATATTGCTTTGCACCAAACGTAAACTTGAACATAAATTTCCTTAGGTTGAGCATAACTTAGGAAGCAGAAATTGTACCTCTTAAGAGATTTATGTTGGACATAAACCTACTTTTATGGCTGTTTTTTGTATTATTTGCTATGAATTTCTATAGAAATGTGTGTTGGACTGTCCAAATAGGCTCCAGAAGCTTGATTTTATTTATATTTAATAAAATAAATAAGAAATAGGAAAAAGGTTGCCTCAACAATATTCAAGGAAATGAAACACATTTTTGACAACTAATGGCATCAGATTCACAACAACCAAATTTCACAATATCACTTTTTACAGAAACACAAAAACATAATTCCGAACAGTTTTTTAATTGTCAGGTTTCATTGAAAAACTGTATTTAAAATCAAATATTTAGTTAAACTGTCCAAAAAAGGCCACAAAATGCAAAATACTAGAATTATATTTGACTTTTCGCACAAAATTGATGTTTTGACAGCGATTTCTCTCATGAGAGTTATGCATAGCTAAGTAGATCATAAATATTTTTTAGCAACAGAGAATAAATTCAGTTAAACATACATACTATGATGAACTTAGCTATGATGTAGATTTATGTTTCGTATCAGCAAACGGGCCTAAGACTAGGTAACGCAAAATCAGACTTCATTTTCTTTTTTTGAGAAAAGCGTTCAATCCATCTTAAAATTAAAGAAAGTACAATAAGTTTAAAATTTGAATCTATTCGAAAAATACACCTACACCTACCTATCTACATACATAACGTTTTTACATCCTTTTTATTCTTTTTGTTTCAATTTCGGTTCTTCAACTGTAACTCCAAGTTTATCTTCTTCTCTAATAACTCCATTTCCTTTTCCTTTAATGCCACAAGTTTTAACATTTCATCCAGGTGGGCTTGTCCAAGTGCAATTTTTTCCCTCTCGAGTTTCATTACTTCCTCCCTAGCAACATCAGATTTCCTAGCGCGGACTCTCGGTGTTTGATTTTTCTTTGCACCTATAGAAGATGGTTGAGCGGCTAATGAGGCTCTTCCTTTTGAAGATTGAGACTCCGGGGTATTATCCTCATCGATTATATTCGGGGTAATATCCTCATCGATTATATTCGGAGAGTCGCAAATTTGGTTCGCTAAACCACCAAGTGATTCTTCGAAATTCGATGAATCAAATGTTGGACACTCCCTGACCGTTACTTCTTCTCTGTAAATTTGGCACATAAGGTCAAAATATGCCCAGGTAATACGTCCTCGACCAGTCGACTTCTTATTGTTGTTATCAAGAATTCGGTGGTAATGGGTTTTCATGTTTTGTAGCTTCTTGTCCAAAGTATGATCGGAGAAATTATACCCTTTTGAGATCAGTACTTTCTGTATTTGGAGAAACACAGTTCTTCGCCTAATCTTGGCATTCCTCAAATCATTGTCCCAAGATGATTCTGTTTATGAAACCAAAATAGTTAATTTTTTCTATCAATATTATGCATATGCATAATATATTATCCATAATGAACTACACCATTGCGTAGATACGCGAATGTTTAAAAGTTACATACCATTTCGTTTGGACGTTCCACAATAACCACTGTCGAGTTGTATCTCATTCGCAATTCCTAAAAATGTTTTTTTTTTTCAATTCGATTTTCACATTCATGCTTTAGTAACTATGCAGCTTACCACAACAATTTTTGGAGCCTCCAAAAAGCTGTCTTTCCATATATTGCGATGCAAACTCTGAATCTGCGGACAAATATGTGCATTATGTGCATAAGTGGAATTAAAATTCTGTTTGCTAAACCAATTTTCTTACCATTCGTCACCCGCTCGTAGATTTCTTCAGTGTCCTCGATATCATAAAAAAATTCCTTCGTAGTTTACGGAAAAAATCATTTTTAGTTTTCTTAACTGCACGGCGCACAAACAATAAAATAAAAAGTTCAGCCGATAAATAATTATTCAGGTGACAATTTTGACAAGAGCACACTTGATTTCAAATTAAGGTAGATATTTCTTGACTTAATTTCCAGTCTACTTTCCAATAAAAGTTGCCTACATTTGCAGTCAATTTTATGACAGCTGACGAACCAGAGACTAGAAACTTCCCTTACTTGCAGGTCCCCTTAGTCATCTGAACGTACCCATTGGTGCGATTTGTCGAATTGAAAATTTTGACATATCTTCACGTTTTTAGTTTATGAAATCGTTTTGTCATTTTTGTATATGATTTTTCGTTCAGCATCATAAGCATAATACGCTGCTGATGCGAAATGAAAAATCCCGTACAAAAATGACATGATGAAATACTTAATGACAAACTTCGTTGTGCTTTTCGATCTGCGGTACGCTGTTCGATCAGCAAAATTGAAGACTACACCAGATTGTTTGGAGAAGTTTTCACTCTGTTTTTCGCAACGAGTTTATTTCCCGGACCATACATAACTTGTGTGCGTGACATTTGTGACATTTGGGTTTGTCAGTGTTTTCATTTGTTGTTTCTGTCCATACAACAGTCTTTGTTTGATTTTTTTCCTTGAATTTTGTTTTATTTATTTACGAATTGTGACAAATTTTTGAAACTCTCCATAATTATTTTCTGTGTTTTCGTAAGCATTGCGTTGACTTGTTGGTAACCATCGACAAATTGAGAAAAAGTATGACAAGGGCTGTAAAAAGGTGTGGGAAAAAGTTTAACTTAATTTTTCTGTTTGTAAAGTTTCCAATCAATGCAGGTCCCAGGTCAAAAATTACTGATAACATTAAATGCTACTTAAATGTCCCACAATATTCCTAACCAAGTCTTTTCAACCAAATCAGAATATGACATTATAGTTGACATATCAATTTATGTTCATCCATTTGAATAACACAACACTCAGCTATTCGCACACGTTCGACTTCCATTTCGATAAAGATCACAACAATTTTATTTAAACTTTATTTGCAAAAAGTCTCAAGTGTTAAATCTTGTTAACAAATTTCTATTCGGCCTTGGTGAACCCGCATGCTTCGCACTCTGCCAAGTCAACAGAAAAATATAAAAATCCATTCAAATTCACAAACCATTTCAATATATCACCCCATGCACTTAGTGGACAATTATTTGAGAACGAAAAACTCTGTCAACCATCAAACATAGAAGACAAAAAAAAAAAAACAAAAACATTTTCTATACTCTACTACACTATCTAAGCGACATTTTCTCACACAAAAATGACTAACTTGACGGGACGGGACAGCACGGGAGGTCGTCGAGAGTAGCCTATAGATCGACAGGTCTATGTTTTTTGGACTTCAAAAGACACGCAAGTTAAGGTACCTCTATTAAAGCATCAGCTACGACCGGCCAGTAGTAGTATAGCAGTAGCGATCAAACTGCTTTGTGAACACGATGTGCAAAAGGTGCCACAACCACAACACAACCGCACTGCCACATGGTGGTTTACAACGTGCGAATAGGTTGGACCCGCGACAGGATCACTTCTTATAACGTGGTAATAAATTCTGTCATTGATCAGGCCAGTGATAAGGATTGCACTCTTCTTGCTGTGAGAAGTGAACAAATTCTTTGTTTTTGATTAAATATTGGTGCTTTTGATCACCGCCACCGGAGTAGAACTCACTATAAGGTGGCGTGCTGTTGTTTAGCTTGATTTAGGTTGCAGCAATAATAATTGATTGGCGATGACCTTGCATGTGAATTACCAATGAAAAGTACATGGCTTCCAACGGACAACGATTGATCTCGACTTACTATATGGTGGTTGGGTGCGAAGCTGTTTAATTGGAATTTATGAGCTGATATCACCTGTCACAAAACTGATGACTGAACACAAATCCGTTCATTTAGTTGCCAAGTCGGAGATAGTACCTAGACTCAATTTTTATTTTTTTTTTTTTTTTAAGACGGCAGAATTCTTCATGCAGTGAGTTGAAAGGAATGAAAACTTTGTTGCTTCTTATTTTAAGTTTAAATTTCAGTTTAAGCTATCGATTTTCTAGTGGTAGATATGGACAAAATAACCGATAGTCTGGAAAAGACGTGGTTTAACGATTAGGCAATCTTTTCGAAAGTGATGTGTATTCCTTTGTTTAACTCTTTCCTTCGACTTCCATTTGAACATTAAAAGAAACTCTTATAATCCATATTTAATTATTGTGGCACGATCATTAACGTAATAACCTCATCATACGTAAAATTATTTTCATTATAAATTTAATAACCTCAAGGCGGACTTCATTGAATGAAACTATATGACTTCCAATTTGAACACACAAAAAACATAATTTCAAAACCAACACTGCAGCCAACCCAAACGGAGGCAGATGAATCCAAATGGTCTATTGCCCAAGGGAAAATATTTTTACAGCACAAAATCGAAGCAAGGTCCTCGTCCTATGAGAAAATGCGCGTCATAAATGTGAAGTCTTTCCGCAACAAGTTTAAGACATACAGTGACACAGGCAATCATAGCCACAGTCATTGGACATCCTCCATGTTAACCATCATCCATCGACTTCCATACATCCACTCTACACTACAGCCATCCATCGCCATCGTCAACAATAACAACTATCTATCTATAAGCTATTTGGTATGCTAGGCGCGTAAATTAACTCGTCAACTTTTTATGATCGCATTGTCCTTTTGTTTGGATTAAAAACTGGATGCCAATTCTACGCTTTATAGATAGGGCACGATTCTCTTTTGCTATGCTTCATTGGATCGGTATTGTATGAGTGTTCCCTTTGTGAATACCCTTGTGGATGTGCAAAGAAAATTCTTAACGATGCAGATTGAATGAGAAGTTGATCATATATGATGAAATGATGATGGCACTGACGATGTCTGCTCATAAGTCTGAACCATCATCATAAGGATGTTTGTCCCATCCCTTTCCATCATCATCATCGGTGGGATTGGGATTGCCACACGATCCACGAAGAGTAGACTTGATTTAGTTGAAAATGAAGGATTCTTAATAATGACAGAAGGAATTCAAGAAACTATCTCTATTGCATTTTCATTCATTGGATTGCGATATTTTTTTCAAATTCATATAATAATTACAAAATCTAGAAGATTTTGCACACTTTGGTTTTATGAGGATTGGAAAATGAAAAATTTCATTAGTTCATTATTTAAAGGAAGTAGTGTGGTACTAAGAAGGTATTTTAGATAAAGATTTGTTGAAAGATTGCAATAGTAAATGCTTTCGGGCTAAGATTATAAGGGATTTTATCGAGAATCGATACACAATCAAAGACTTCTTAATTAAGATTAAAAAGGAAATGATGCATTGAAATAAACAGTAAAAATAGGGTTCAAGGGATTTAGAAGGTGTAAAATTAAGTTTGGAAAATTATAAAGTGGACTTTTGTCAGAACACCTGTGTTTAACGATCGCTTAAGATTTAATGATAATACAAAAAAAATGTCGAGGTTTTAATCAAAAATAACATTACGATGATCGAGTAGTCCAAAAAAGTGATTTTCGTCAAGACGTCCGTGGGTGTATTTGTCTGTGCATCCTGATGTATATACGAAATTGTTGTACCGATTTGCTTTAAATTTGGTGTGAACACACAGAGAAAAAACAAGGTAAAATCAACAAAAACACTAATAAATCAATATGTTTTGCAAATGTATTTGCTTCATAGAGCATTCGTATTATTTTAACATGATTTCTGTATAAGAAAATCAATATTAGATCATGTTAAAATGACATCGTGTTTAAAGTTGAATCAATATGTTTTCATTTTGAAATAATATGAAAAAAAATTGTAAATTAAAATGGAATCCATAGCAAATGCATGCAGAATCACTATGATTAATTGATTTATTAATTTAAATACCTTAATGATTACTACGAGCATTATGTTGGATCTTTGTATATGAAAACCAAAGTAATATCATCAGCATCGACGACTACTGAGTCACGTAGTGTCAAAATTCACCAACTTTTCTGAACACTTTTTGTTGAGGAAACAAATTCGAAAGTCGAGATCTAACTTTCTTACTCCCTTACAATATAACTAGACTTACTCCATATGTCTACGCTGTCAAAATCATAAAACACAACTCCCATATTTGGGCAGGTGCTCCAATATCCCACTTGAGTTTATTGGATAGAATTGAAAAGAGAGCTCTTAAAATGATAGGTGAAAGAACTTTAACGGAAACATTCTCATCTCTTGAGCACCGTCGAAATGTTTCATGTCTTTCGTTATTTTACCGTTATTTCCATAAACAATGCTCTAGTAAATAGCCAGTTGTATTCCTCCCCTTAAACAATTCAACCGTAATACTCGCGCTTCTATAGGAATGCCCATCAGTTTAACCTTGAGCCCAATTTCTGACGTACTGTTAAGTAGAGAGATTCTTTCTTTAGACGCACCACTCGAATGAGGAATGCTCTTCCCAGCTCAATTTTACCCTCCCATTGTGATCTACAGACGTTCAAAACCAATGTGCATCGGTATCTCCTTTTAAATCCCTTTCAAACTACCTAATAGCTCGTGCTGTGTATATCATCTTAAGGGTGGCACACCCCCTTTTGTACGCGCTAAATATATTAAAAAAAAAAAAACACATGTTGCAAACACATGCGCCACCAGCTGTCGAAATCCAGCGTAAATAAAAACGACTCATTGATAATACTATAGTTTTCATTTACAAAGGTTGGATCCCGATTATATTCATGTTGAATTATATTACATCACTTCGATCATCATGTTGAATCGCAATGACTATCATGTTAAATCATTACTATCATCATGTTAAATCACCACTATCATCATATTGAACCACGATGATCATCATTTTAAATTACCATGATCATCATTTTGAATCCACATGGTCAGTATGTAAAATCACCATGATTATCATGTTGAATCACAATGACCATCATATTGAGTCACGACGATCATCATGTTGAACCACGATGATCATCATATTGAATTAACATGATCATCATTTTGAATCAATGTGATCATTAAGTTAAAGCACGATTGAATCATTATGTTAAATTTCTATGGTCAGAATGTTAAATCACCACGATCTTCATGTTGAATAACCATGATCATCTCGTTCAATCACGGTGATCATCATTCCCTAGAGGAAAGATTCGACATTTTTTTTGCTGGTCTAAAAGTTTTTCAAGTTTTATCAAAAACGGCTCTAAAGATTTGTACATGGAATCGCAAATATTGCATTTAAACTTTGTGTGAATAATTTTTCTTTACAAAAAAATAAAACCTAAGGAAAAATATTGTTTTTCTTTTTGTATTTTAAACTTTTTTTTTCAATTTTGATTGTGTTCCCCTTCGAAACCATTTCAAAACTGCTATATTAACATGTTTTTATTATTTTTCGTTAAAAAAAGAAAAAAACTAGAGCAACACTCTACTTGTTACCTACCAAAGCAAGTTTGTGCAATCCATTCGTGCGGTTTATTATTACTTGTTTTGGGATATTCCCGAATATCTCGTCATTGGTTAGATTTATTTTGTAATTATTTTGCAAGCCGATAATTCTAAGTTAGTCAACAAATATAGCATTTAAAATTTGTATGAATATAAGTAGGCAGAATCATCCTGGTTTTGTTTGAGGAAGTTATAATGTTGAATATTGGCTTTTACTGCAACCCCTCTTTTAAAGACTCAAATAACTTTGTACACTGCGTTACTATTGAATAATCTCCATAAGTTATTGTTAATGATACATTTTGAGTCTGCTGAGTAAAATTGTTGACTAATGCTCTCTAAAATCCATCAATTATGTAGTCGAGTTCGCAGCTCAGCTCTTTTGTTTCGTTTGGGTTGTATAATTAAAATATTCTAATAACCTGGGAATATCTAATACCAATGAAATTGCCAGAAGTCGAATGAACCTTTAGGAATTGTGATATGGTTATAATCATTTGTCTTGTTTTCAGAAACTATTATTATCAATTTGTTTGGTTATCCCAGAAAAGGCGAGTAGAGCACGATTGAACAATTTGATAGTGTATTCTTGTGTACACACTTAAAAACATTCTTTTGGCTATAAGATTAAAGTATACTTCATAAAGATGTATGCACATATTTTTATTTGTCTTGTCAATTAATTAATTTTCATAGGCCTTTAATATATAATTTATTTAGAAGTTTTTGCCTAATTCATTGGAATTTAACTCCATTCCGTGGCAACAAATGGAATAATTTACTCTGACTTCCATATAATTAACAGAGATTTTCTCAAGAAAATCAGTACGCATTTTTAGTAAAACAGCTCCAGTCTAGCCATGTCTTGTTCAAGGTAAGGCATCATCTTTTCGATTGACTTGACTTGTTGTGATGATTTTAACCCAAAGTCAATACAAGAAAAAAAAAAACACATCACCATCATCATCATCATTATCGTCAGCAAAACACTATTCCACATTCCACGTCTACTCTCTTATGGATAGTTAAGAGTCCAATCAATTTATTTGCAGAGGCACCTCCAATGTTGCACGTCCCCGCGTGGACGTATCATCATAACAAGTTCACTGTACGTATATAAACGCGTAAACTGTAGATTTCCAAATGTGTAGCACTGCTGCAGCTGATGTCGACACTGCGCCGCCACCACCACCACCGCTATCGATCGCTGCCATCATGTCCGCAGCTAGAGTTCCTATACGCATCAGATAGATTGGGAACTGTATTATTCTAGTGGACGTAATGTACTGTCGTGGCAATCATAAAATCCTTGCGTGCGTGCTCATGGCTCCGAGGGACTCACAATCAGTCCATGATCGCCCTTCGATCAACTCACGATTGACACTCTCGCATCTTTTGTAGCTTGCGCCTCTTGCCTGCCTGTGCGAAATATGATGAAGATGAGGAAACAATCGATCGCAATCGCGTGATCACATTGATGGTCAATTGGTGATGATGCTGGGATATTGGCAATTCTGACAGTCTGCGCGCTGAATTACTCCAAGTTTGTTGTATATATATCGCTTTGATGGAAATATGAGTACTTGATGAAAATTATCCTCAAAAGTGGCCATCATCGTTTGATGGCTAGAGATCTAGAGAAGCTTCTTCATCTATATGGAAAGATAGTTAGTTTATTTTTTGCACTATGTGTTCGTTTGTGTGATGTGTGGACTTTCTGTTCGTTAACAATTCGCACTTTTTCCTTTTTATGATCGATTGACTGAAGCTGATCCATACAAGACAAGCGACAATGACGACGATAATTCGTTGGAATTTTTTACCTTTTTCTGGCAGTAGTAGGTAGGTAGGTACTTTGAAAGTAAAATAAAGTTAAGGCCTAGACAATTCGTCCATGTTTTGGCTGAAGTTTTAACCGACGCGAGTACATTCTCCGGCGGCATTTCAAACACAGAACCTCCACTTGAACAGATGTTGGTCTGACAAGTGATGCAGTCCCAACATGGTACCAGGGAATTGCTATACTCTACACTATACACTACTCTAGTAGGTCTGGTAGTGTTTCTACTGCTGCTGCTTCTAAAGTAAAGTGATTGTGTGTCCAGGCGACAACGACCAAGATGACGCTTGAGAGAGAGAGATTGACTTTGGCAATTGTTTCCGTGGCAATGCGCGATTTTTTTGTCTCCTTTAAAAACAAGTCAAGGAATTTTTAGCGTAATCAGTTGGTACATATCAACTAGGGTAGGTACGATGGGCACGTTTCAGATGGTTGCGTAGTCACTGTCATCAACACACCACCACCATCACCACCACCTTTATTCTCCATCTGCACCTTCGGTCATCGTCATCGTTACCATCCAATACAAAACTAGATTCGCCGGTGCGCGAGAGAAACAATTGCGCGCATCATGCTACGAATGTTTCAATTAAAATGCAATTGTAGCATACTTCACATGTTCCGTCGTCGCTATTGGCCTTTTTTGTGAGAGCTACACCAGTGAATGCCAATAATAAATTATGAGTGTGTGAAATTGTTGGCTATAAGCGCAGTCAAATATCACTCAATCATTAAATCCAGAGTTCGCTGATCAGCTCTTTTGTTTTGATTGTGTATTTATGTAGGTATTTATATTTAATTTTTTTTTTCAACCAATATCTGTATGTAACCATCTGGCCATATTTTAACACGAATTGAAATATCAAATTGTGAACATAATTGCCAATTAAGAAATTAATGCAAAAAAGAAACAGAAACATGCAGAAATCTACTATATACAGAAAGGATCTATGTGTAGTGCAATTCCAATAAGGTGCTGTTGCAAGATTATTTGGTGGCTTAAACTGTGATGCATGCGTTTTATTGATTTCTCGCTATATTATTTGGTTAATTGATTGAGCTTTGCATTCATGCGCAGAATTTCCAACATTTATAGTTGTAGAAGTCAAAATCGAAATAGGAAAAAAGAACAACAATTTTTAGAGAACAAGTATTTTGTGCTAAATGTTTGACGTGGTTTGTAGTTTTTTTTTATTTTTTGAATCTAATCGTGTTTAAATATGCAAATTAGCATTGCAAAAATAAAAATAAATAAATGATTAATGGTAAGTGCATGCTAATGAAGACGTTTATATATGGCAATAGAGCAAATCAAATGTACTATATGTTTGCATTATGATTTATTTTGCAATGCAAATCAATCTCGTTTAAGTGTTAATTCAATTTATAAAATTAATGAATTTGCTTGGATATTTTTAGGTATATTAAAGGAAATAGAGTGCAATGTTTTTGTATTGACAGATTCTTGTTAGTAGATGTTTTGCAAACTTTGAAATTAATTTCAAATATTTTTTGGGCAAGGGATAATGAAGTTAATTCATATGAAGAACCCAATATTGCCAAAAGTTGTGAAATTCTCCAACGCGAATTTAGGATGACATATTGAAAGATACGATGATGGATCTTATATCCGGAAAACACAAATGGATTTATCGAATCCAGACAATATAATATCACCAACGAATTTTATAACAAAGAAAAGAATTAAACGAAATGCATTAACTGGCGTGCGTCGCGAACAAGATGGAAATTACTAACTGTCAAATAATAGGTGCATTTGATATAATTTGCACAACCGACAACTCATATAGTGCTGTAGACCAATAGCTCAGCGATAGGGTGGGTTCAGCGAACTCGTGGGGAGAATTAACAAATAACTTTGGAGTTTGGAGTCAGGGGGCCAGTTTCCGAAAGGTAAAAAGAAAGTTTAAGATGGGAAAATTATCGAACCCAAATTTACAAGGCAATAGTGTGCCACAAAGGTCACAAAGAGAAATCACTTTGGGAAAGTTCCCGAACACACAAAGGATTTTAAGAAGGTCGCGAGTCTCGCAATTTCGCGATATTAATCAAACGATACGAAAGCCTACACGGGGTAAAATTTTTTGCCATTCTTATGCCCAAAACCAAAACGAAAATAAGATACACTTAATACGAACGGAATTTGGAAAAACCAATCTATAAAAAAAAATACTTAGCTTTTTCACGCAATCCTATCACGTCAAAAAATGGTTTCCGTCGCCACGGGGCAAACTGTTTTCCTCCTCAAATAATCAGAATAGCGCTCCGGGATTTGAAAGGAATCTCCAATTTTTTTTTTTTTTTTTTTAAAGTTGTGATACCCGATATGTTATTTAAACATTAATGCGGAGCTCCAGTGCAAAAGTTTTCACTAAAATCAGTGTTAATTTATACGAGCAATTCTTGTGTATACACATATAAATATGTAAATTATTGGTTTCTCGGAAAAAGCTCTAACGATGTGGATGAAACCTTCAGTTTTTTTCGTTTTAAATGAAGAAGAACAAAATTGAAAATTAGTTTTAGCAAAATCCCCCCTTGGATCAGTGTAGATTCATTGTGATACCCAGGGGATTTAATCCCCATAAAAGAAACCTATGATAAATCCTATGATATAGCCAGTAAAGGGCGTCGATAAAGTTCTAACAAGCTGACAAGTTTTCAAATTGATTGAAGGAGTGTCAGTCGCTACGTAAAAACCGGGTTGAGGATAAGCTGACGCTTTACCCTCACTGGATTGATCATCCCCACACCAGACCCGTAGGAGCAGTGGATCCATGCAAAGTCTGGGGTTGGGTTCGATATATCAGTGGTTGGTGCCAGCGACTGCCCAGTTCGGTCAGATTAGGAGTGTCCGCCGACTAAAGGAGAGGCCAGCCCACCATAGTGTTTTTAGAGCGTGAACCTCTCCCTTACCCCCACCAGATAAATCATTCCTCCGCCAGGCCCGTAGGAGCAGTGGCTCTATGGAACGTCTCCGCTTCATATTATAAATTTGATATTAAAAATAAGGGGTGAAATAATTAAACTGAACTACGATGACCCGACCTGCCAATTCTGTGTGATCTTTGTTACCTTAGGGAAAGGGAGGATGTGTATCATTTGATTGCCAAATGCCCGATTTTAAGAGAATTTCGAGTAAGATACTTCGGCAAAACTGTGATGGAAATTAACGAAGTCCTGTCTATTTTAAATGGAGCTTTTGGACGGGAAGTCTTATATAAATATGCAGCGTCTGCACTTAGTTTTAGAACCAGGATAATCGACGTTGATTTTTAAGAAAAAGCTACAAATTACTGAAAAAATGATTTATAAAAATATGTATATAGGAAAATGTCAATCTGGTAGACGGCCTTTGGTCAAACCATTTAATCTTAAGTTTAAACCAAATATTGTATATACAAGCAAAAACAAAGCAAAAAATAAAGATTCATTGAACTAACTAACCATGCAACGTCTGGTGGGTAAGTTTGATAAATCAGTGGTTGGTGTATGTGGCAGCTTTTGTTAAGTCGGTCCCATTAAGGTGTTGGAGAAGTGTCTGTTTGCGCATAATCACCGGGTTGTGGAGAGGTTAACGCACCGTTGTCTGTTAAGGGCGTGTTCTCTACCTCTTCCCCCTCTGAATAGATCATCCAGGCCCTTTAGGAGCAGTGGCTCCATTCGACGTCTGGTGGGTGAGCTTGATAGATTAGTGGTTAGTTTTTGCGTCTACCACGTTCTGTCATATTAACCTACAGTTCCTATGTGCACGTCGTCGGCACAATCACCGGGTTAAGGAGAGACAAACGTATCACTGTCCTTTAAGGGCGTGATCCCCCCTACCCCAACCAGTTAAATCATCCCACCACCAGGCCCGTAGGAGCAGTGGCTCCGTGCAACGTCTGGTAGATGAGTTTGATAGATCAGTGGTTGGTACATGGTCCTGCCTGGTTTACCCGGTGAAACTATCAAGATGTTGAAGAATTTATGTCTTTGAAACGTTTCAAACGATTTTCATAAAATTTTAAGATTTTTTTATAAATGAAAAAAAAAAAAAAAAATAAAAATAGATTGTGGTAGAACCGGCCCACTGCCATGTCCATTTTAATTTTTTCTTTTCTCGCAAACGGTTCCATAGATTTTGGGTACATTTTCAGAGTTTGTTTTTTTTTAGAAAAACCAGCTTAGTTTAAAAATATGGCAATTTGCCCAAAAAACCCAAGACCTTTATTTTTGGAATTCAAATTTTGAAAAAAAAAAAAAAAACGTTGTATGGCAGCTACTTGTTCTAGATGAGCTAACACAAACATTTAGATTTCTCTTCTAAGGAATGCTTCACGACAAATTGGAAGCAAGTTCCTTTAACCGTTTAGGCTTTAGCTCGATATGCATCAGGACAAACAGACACATAGGCCGAGGGACGTCTTGGCAAAAATCACTTTTTTGGATTTCTCCATCATCGTGACATTTTTTTGACACGAAACCAATACTTGCCCTATGGAGCAAGTAAAAAACACAAAGGAGAGAAAGGTGTTAAACTTCCCACCTAATCCAAAATTTGTTAACTGAACAAAAAAACTTTCATTGTTTGCGTACTTTTCTTATGTAAGCTTTCAGAACTCAAAGAGGCTAGAAACTGTATGAACAATTTTCTCAAGACATTTTTTCACGATGATTTTATAAAATCCTTCAACCATTAATTTGTATATAGAAATGCAACTATCGAACCGAAAAATAAGGACAGTTAAAGAGTATAAGAATATGTTTGCCTACCGTTTACGGACACAAAAACGTTTGTACCCGAAAATTCCGTTCGGCATTTTGTTTATTGTTTTGCACGCTTCCGCATTAGCTATTAAACACAATAACAGTGTGCTGTGCCAGAAGTATATTGAAGTAGGAAACCGGGAAAAGGGGCCGCCAGAAAATCGTGTTATGTTCACGAAAACAGTTTTCTATTTTTTTTTTATTTGATGTTAGCTTTAAGTTTTTTTTGCTTTGGTTTTGATTCTTGGAAATTGAAATCGCTCGCGCGAAAAAACAAAACGACGAACATCGACCGACGAAGATTTCCCTATATAAACTTATATGTCCCCGCAGATATCTAACAGAAACAGAAAGAGAACCCCTACACAGAAGTAAAGGAATTCCTGTGATGTTACGATCATGGTCACAATACTTTTATCTATGCCATTTGGTGCTCTATGGAACACTCCACAAAGATGCACTGCATATACAGCAACGACATCACAAACAGATACACTGTCATCCTCACCTTGGATATAGCTGCTGGAAAAGCTGGCGAAGCAGAACACCGCACTCCAATGCAATAGCTTATATAGGAAAAGGTGTCTCTAGCATCAGAGCTACATATTATATGTACACTCTGAATCGAGTCGAAATGTCTTGTCCTAGAAATGTTCACGATCTTGTACTCGGATGTGTCACTCGATTTAGTTGACCATAAATTCAAACAATTGATGACTGTGGTGACAAAAAAAGCATCGAGCGAGAATAAAAATACCACCAACCAACCCGACACCATTTCCATTGTGCTAAACATCTTATGGCTGCGCCAACGTATGAACCATTTAAGGGGCAACAATGTCGCCCTGGGTTCATCCTGACGAAAACAAAGCCCCGGAGACTCCTCTTTGGCTCTGGATGTTCCTGATTCAGCCTCAGACAACAACGACGCCGAGTGATGCCCGTTCAGTAAAATATTTTATTTAAATTTTAAGTGCTGTCTAATTACCAGCACTTCGTGGGGGGACATGTCTATAGTTTTGGTGGAAAGAAATCAACACTTCGAACGACAGGAAAACGATTTCGAACCGATCACGTTTCTAAGGTTATTTTTTGTTTGTTTTATTTTGTTTTTTTTTTTTAAACGAGAGATTTCCGTAGTGGGTTCGATTTTGGGGCCGATGCTGCGCCATCTAGAGGTTAAAAGACTTCCTTTCGGGATACGTGACGGTGTACACAAATTGTGTGTCAAGCGAGAACAAGGACTGCGTGCAAAACCGATAGTCACAGAAGATACCGAACTATGGATTGGATATGGAAGCTGCGAGCAACATCACGGGTGCTATGGCGATGGCGGCGCGAGCCGCGTGGATTTTGATGTTTACCTTGTGTTCAACTGAATTGGGTGGAGGTGGTGAAGACTAAACTGTGAGATACTATTCGTATATTCGATTGGTGTATGTTTGGCCATTTCGGGGTCTTGTAAGATTCTCCGTGCGATAGCAGAGATAAAAGTTAATTTGGAAATTAATTGTACTCGTAGGTAAGTGGTAGGTACTTTCTATATGGATCTGGAAGTCTGATAGAGATCAATAGAGAGAAAACGATGTTTTACGATTTTTTGTGTTGTTTTGTTTTCCCCTGGTGCCAGTGTTGTTAGAATTGCTTAAATTTGCAACTTGAGAAAGTTGATTTGTTTACTATTTGCTTAAGTTTTTTTTTCTCTGCTATAGATTCGATCTATACAGAGGTATAAAAGTTCATCTTATCTATAAGATAGGGTAGAGGTCAAATGGTTAAATGCAGGCCACTGATGTTTAACAATTTAAAGAGGGCCTCATTGGTTTTTAGAAGAATACATCTTATATTCGCAGAAATTTTAGTTATTTGAAAATGTTTTTGAAATTTTTTATTTTCAACTTTTATTTATGAATATATTAATACCCTTAGCAAAACCTAAGCAAAACCTAGCGGTACACTTTTCTCTGTAAATACTCAACGAAACTACATGAAATATATAAAGTTTGAAAGGTTTTACCCCACAGATGTGCAAAAAATTATGTCTGTATGAAGCTGTTAAACCATTTAATGGACATTTCAATTTTTCCAGATAAATTATTTTTATCATTTTAAGGGTTTGGCTTAGAAGTCTGTTTTGGGAGATGATGACTATAATTTATTTGAATTTTTTGGTGAAAAATTTGGAATCCAATCTTACCGTAAAGCTTAGAAAGTGACATTTTTATATATTTTTGAAATATTTTACAAATAGACTAAGCTTTAAAATTTTAAAAAAAATAAATATTTTGTATGTACGAGTGCGTACGTACATACACACATAATGATTGACAGTATTTGAAAAAGGCGGTCTTGTGTGAAAAGGACGTTTATTTTTTATCGTTTTTATTTACTTATTTTCCAAAGCCGCCAAATATATGTATAAGGATCTATCAAACCAGCGCAAAACATTCAGTTTGGCGGAGAAACATTAGCCAGTCAAAATTTATTTACATACATACATGGTGATAATTCAGAGAGCCCACACAAACGCGATGATTAAACATTTGTCTTTTGTTATGTTTCAAGATCACCCCCGACTTCGTAAACTTAAGTCAGTGCTAAAACAATTACGATCTGTTTTATATGTATTAAAGCACATTTTTGGTAAAATTTGATATTATTGCTGAGAGCAAACAAAGAGTAAAACAGATTCCAAAAGGACCATATTTGCCTGCAGAAATGGGAATTGAATGTCACAGTGATTCAGGATGTTTAGTTTCACTTATACTCCAAGATAAGTAATTTCTAGAATTCAAAAATTCAAAATTGGTAAAAGTCTGAAATGTTGAATGTTTTATAAAATTTTTTTCTGGACAGGATTTAAGATCCCTTTTTGTATCCTCTATCCCGCCCCTGCGGATAAAAAGAGCAATGGTTGTTTGAGTTTTTTAATATATGTGTAATCTCCAAAAAAAATCAAATTAAGCACAATATTTGGTTTAACTAAAAGTAAGGGTAATATTTGCTTGACATAAATATTGTATACCTTAAAAAAGGCAGCTAATCAGCTTAATTATATCCGCCCCTTTTGAACTTACTAAGTGGAAACATATTTTCATATTTTTATTTTAAAGCTACACATCTGTGCATTTATTTAACTTAGAAATTGACAAAAAAGTACATATACGCCTGAGTATACGCAATCTCGAATTTAATTTAGAAATTCAAATTTTGATAATTTAAACAGAACAAAAATTGTATGCTTAGGAAATAGGAAAAACACAAGCGCTTATGTTGAACTGAAACATTTATCTTTCGTATTAGCAAGCGGGCCTAAGGGAATAAGAAGTGTTATTTAGGTGCTTTAGATGAACTAAGGTTTACTGTTGGATAGTTAGTTAATGAACACAAAATAACTAACTGAGGCTTATTTTTTTTGTTTAAAGTTCAAGACAAAATTTAAACGAATGCTACAGAAGTTAACGTATCCGTGAATTTTTTTTTTAATTAGTTTTGCTTTTCTAACATTTTTAAAATTGTCATGGAAACTATATTAATTAGAAAAAAGAGTCCATAATTTATCCATGAATTTTGTGTCTGTTTCGCTGGTCGAATATTCAGCCACTAACGATGCTAGTTTATATAATTTGCCTCACAACTTAAAGATAATTTTTGTTTTTTTCTGCGAGTGTTTTTAGAGCTTCATTCTGACAAAGTGAACAAAATTAAGGTTTTAATCAAATTTATAATAGGGTAGGTCTGACAAATTGAAATTCGTCATAACGTGATTCGTACTATGGCACCAAATGGTGAAATCGATCCCAAAAATGGTCATGGTGAATTTCGTAGTTTTTACCGTGCGTTCTTACCGTCTTTAATGACAGAGGAAGGATTCTGTAGAATACATTAAGTTTTAAATTGTTTTATTTTTTTTATTTCATGATGGAAAGATATACGAGCCAACAACGAGTCCAAATTATTAAAATTTACTACCGAAATTCGGAGTCAGTGGCCTCAACGTTAAAAGCGCTACGTCCAATTTATGGTCGTCATAATCGTCCTAGCAGATCAACAATTGAGCGTCTAGTGGAAAAATTCAAAATTCCACAGGCACAGTACAAAATTTTCAGTACAAAATTTTCCCATGCCAGTGAGGCAAAGAAGTGCCCGAAGTGTCGAGAATATTGCTGCCGCTGAGGCTTCAGTTGCAGAAATCCCAAATGTGTCTCCCACACGTCGTTTTCCGTTGGGCATCTCTGTGACGTCGTTGTGGCGAATTTTTGCGCAAAGACCTTGGCCTACATCCTTACAATATTAAATTGACGCAAGAACTGAAGCCGCTTGACCACCAGAATCGTCATATGTTCGTGAATTGGGCTGAGCAACAACTTGAAAATGATGCGGATTTTCATCGAAAAATCATCTTCAGCGATGAGGCTCATTTCTGGCTGAATGGCTTCGTCAATAAACAAAATATGCGGTATTGCTCAGGCAGCAATCCACACGTACTCCATGAGTCATCATTGCATCCCGAAAAAATTACGGTTTGGTGGGGTTTATGGGCCGGCGGCGTCATTGGGCCGTACTTCTTCCGTGATGATGAAGACCGGCACGTTACTGTGAATGGGGATCGCTACCGTTCAATGATAACCGAATACTTTTGGCCCCAATTGGATGATATGGACTTGGAGGACATGTGGTTCCAACAGGACGGCGCCACAAGCCACACAGCGAATGTCACAATCAATTTATTGGAAACCAAGTTTGAAGAACGTGTTATCTCACGAAATGGTCCAGTCGCTTGGCCGCCTCGGTCGTGCGATTTGACGCCGTTAGACTATTTCCTGTAGGGCTACGTCAAGTCTTTGGTCTATGCCAACAAACCAGCGACGATTGATGAACTTCGTACGAATATCGAACGTGAAATTGCAGCAGTATCGGCCGATTTATGCTTGAAAACCGTCGAAAATTAGGTTCAGCGTCTGGACTTCTGCAAGCGTGCCCGTGGTGGCCATGCAAAACAAATCGAGCTCCATACATAATGGCATCAAACGTACTTTTACAAGAATAAAGAATTTCATTGATATCCAAAACCGTTTCTGCTTTATTTAAAAAAAAACTTTTGTAGCGCTCTTATTGAAAAAGCTCTTATTGAACAACATCTAGTCAAAATGGTAGAATTTGATTTAAGATTAATTTTAAAATTATAAAATCTGAATTTTGTTGCTTGTTTATGAGAAATTTGAGAAAATAAATTGGTCGTAACAAATTGCGCCTATTCGCGACGAACAAATTGTTTTCTTAAAATTCTCTTGTTTTAGCAATTAAAATGAAAATTTTAGTATCTTAATATTATATTCCTTAATTAAATTTCTTCCATTTTTTTCTAGATTTTGTAAAGAATTTAGGTTTATTAATGTTTTAAATCTCATTTGTTCATTCATTCGTCGGTAGTTGGTCGCTCTCATGTGTACAGTCTTTAACTGTTATTTTTTTTAATAATTTGATTTCTGTTCTAAGAAAATTGCCCACATGCCTATACAGGATGGAATAGACCTCCCCTCCAAAACGATTATTTTTTTTCTTGTTTTTGTATGCAAGGTGAATCACCCAGCCCGCATACATTCAAGCCATAAACATCGTTTTTTTTTTTATTATTTAGGATTGCGATGATAGAGAACGCGAAAAAAGTGAGTCACGCAATTCTGTCTGTAACTCGACCTGCAGCCTGTCACTGAAGTAATTTTCTTCAAACTTTAAACTTAAGGTTTTAGGTAATTCCCTAGAGCAAAAATTTAAAAATAAGCGTACCTGCTATACAACACATATGTAAAAACCTATTTATCTCAAAAACGGCTCTAAAGATTTTTATAAAAAAATTGAAAATTACTTTTAAGTGTATACATACTTAAAATTTTGATTTGAAAGTTTGAAATTGTGTTTTAAAGAAGAATAGCGGTACTTTTAGATAACGTAACAATTTTCTTGGAGAGAAATAAATTCATGATAGCATAGCCTTTGGCAACTGAAAAGACGAACATCTTTCCTATCTAACGGGCCATGAACGATGGCACGATTATAAACATGTCTGCAAAAAAGCAAATGGAGTCCAAAAAATCCATGTCCATGCAGCGACATGTCGAAAAAAATAGCTTTTTGAACAAGACATGAGGGCTGTTCAAAGCTTGGCCATGTTTTGAAGTTTTATGTGCGTGTGAGTTTTTTTCTCGTTTTTCTTGAATGTGAACATTAGGGTGGTTCTTAGCGGAACAAAATTGACGACGCCCCCGAGATTGGTTCAAATTCATGAAATAAAAATCCCCTTATTTTTTTGATTTTTATTCCTAACTCTTCCTGACCCTATTTCATTAGCAATTTTTTTTTTTTTTAGTTTTTGTCATTTTTATTTTATTGGAATTTTTTTGTGAAAATAATATCCTTTTCTCCGACTTCATTAAATTGTATTTACTGTGTTATTGTTAAATTTTATATAAGTAGAAAGAGCATAGAAAAGAAAAAAATTCAGATAACGGTATTACCTAGTGAAAATTACATTCTCAAAACTACGGCGCGGCGCGCGCTTCGCCGCTATAGCCGTTGACTTATTATCATATTAACATAACACATCGAAACGTTGATAGTGTCGAATATATAAGGAAAAATCTCATTTAATTCAGGTTTATGAAAACGATGGAGACATCATCAACAAAAAAAATAATTTATGTCAAAATGTTGCTTACTTTTCGCGTATTGAACGAAACAAAAAATCTGCCTTTTTGTTTATTAACAATAAAGTTTAAACTAATGATCGTATTTTTTTTTAAACATGCACGCAGCTGTAGAGTTTTCAGAGACGCTTCATTTGAGCCTAATTCGAAGTCTTTTCATTGTTTAGTTCAAAAATGATACCTGGTACAGTGTTTATATAGTGTAAATCCAAAAATAAAAAAATTCTTATCAAAATATGGCCAGGAAGGGTAAGAGATAAAAATCTGAACAAAATAGGGGATTTTTTAATCATTTTTTAGGCATGATTGGGGGGGCGTCGCACTCAATTTTCGCATAAGAGAACAAATAAGAACCACCCTAGTATACATAAGTGAATTTTGTTGAAAAATATTGAATAATGTAGTTGTGAAAGGCTTATGAACGACATGGCATGACTTGCCTAGTGAGTAAAAATGCACTGTTTGTTGATTAGATTGTGGTTGTGATGTTGGACATCTGTATGGCCTGTGGAGAAGACCTATAAGCCAATCCAGAAAAATAAATATCACCATCGGAATCAGCATACCTCAACTATATTTGGTGGGTTTGAACACAGTCTGTCCGAATAAAAGTGTTTTTTTTTTTTTTTTTTTTTCGAGCACAGTGATTATAATATAAGGGACCTATAATTTTATGTCGGAACCGAATGGTTAGACGGGAAGCACTTATTCCTGACAAGTGATACTCCTGGAGGATTTGTCAATTCCTCGCGAGAGGCCGTAGCCCTGAAAAAAACGTTTTAGTTTTTAGGTGGACGAGGCTGAGAAGTGAACCTAGACCTCCAGCGTGACAGTCCAACGCACTAACCATTACGCTACGGGCTACTACGATTGTTAATGGTACCATTTACAAAAAATTAATTTTAAAGACAACTGCTGTAACGATTTTAGATTTTTTGTTGTATTTTATGTTTTCGTGTCTAGACCACTGAAATGACGAAAGTTTATTACTATTTGAACCTTAAATATAGCGTGATTGTCATTTTTAAATTTTAAAACGTTTATCCTTAAATGCCTTCATTAACAGATTGACTGCATTTATTTTTAAAAACAACAAAATATCAATAAAAACTGATTTATCTAACAGCATGTCTGCCTTTTCGCTTAATGAGTTGAATATGTTTGAAAATTTAACAAAACCACTTAAGAAATTGTATATTAGCTCATCTATTTTTCATGCATATAAAATTTGTATGTTCCCAAATTGGAGTCCAACATTAAATGTTGTGATGGCCATCCTTACCAAAGTCCTCGTGATGTCCAATTCTTAAACAACACCCATGATTTCAGGGTGCAGTCTAATCAAGTTTATACCTACGACTAAAAAGGGAATTCATTTGTCTTGGTCATTTCGTTGTTGTTGTTAATTGTATTGAAGATGGTGTATGTGTGTGGTTTTAAAGGGCTTTATCTGAATGTAATCGCATGTAAATTAGCTTTAACTCCTTTGTGTAAACATGAATTTAAATCGTTCATTTAATTTCATTCCAGCACTAAATTATTTTTAGACTCGATTGGAATCCCAAGAAGGGTCTATCCCATCCATCGCGTCGTTGTTTTCATCGTCCGTCGTTGTATTGGTCTTGGTTGTGTCCGCGTCGCGTCGTTGTTTGGTTGACTAGGATGGTGGATTCTGGTTAAATGGATGCTGCTGCACAGTGTTGATTCCTTCGATGACAATCATGTGGTGGGCGATTGCAAAATTGTATGTACCCCAGGTAGTACCTTCTCAAATCACTGACCGCATTGAATTAAGGTTAAAACTAAAGTTGCTCGAATCACTGAACATTCGGTTATAGGTAGGTAAGAAGGAACTTAACAATTTCGCTACACACCATTCATTATTATTAAACAAAAAGAAGTAATATAAAATATAATTTTATTTGACTTATCAATTCATCGTTAATGGTTGGGGATCGATGCACAACAAACACACATTCGAGTCATCGACAACAACAACAGAACCAAAAACAAAAAATCAAATACCCGATACGAGGAAAACGATTTTCGCTTAAGCAATAAAAATTTATCAGTTTAACAGAAATTCATTTTTCATTTCAATTGTCATTAATTTGAAATTTGAGAGTAAGGCGCAGGAAACATAAGAAATATCTTCCCAGCTTTTTTACTTTGGTTGTTTTTTTATTGGTAAATGCTGGCGATGTTTGGTGATACGGTATGGTGAACACTGGGAAATAAAGCATCGTTGAAAGAAAGAAATTATAAGATAAAATAAAATAAACACAAAATATATAATTTTGAGTTATTATTGCAATTTTTATTTACAGTTTCGTGGTTTGTGCAAGCTATATATGTAGGCAAAAGGTACCTTTATACCTACAAACAATATTGTAACCTGAGTGAAAAGGAAACGAAGATGTTGACATTTTTTTCGGTTCATAATTAATAGGTTTTTACAAGTATTATGGTTACCAGTTTAAAGCGGTCGGAGGTATGATTATTATCATCTTTTTAGGGTCATCGCTAAGATATTGCAATAAGTATATTATTTTTTTTAGTACCTCCCGAATCGAATACAATTTTTAACAAGGTCCGGGAACCTGCCAAACCGAAGTAACTACATTATGTTTTTGCTTCTCGGAATCGATAGTTCTTAAAAGTCATCTGGGGTTCGGGTTAATTTCTTTGTTGAGCAGTGTTCTTTACATCTGTAAAATTAATGTTTCCTGGGATCCTAACCTTAAGTACCTCATATATGGGATATTCGCAAAAAAAGTATGCCATCTAAAAGGTCAGTTATTGGTCAAAAAAGGTCAACTTGTTTCAGAAATTGGTCAGCTATAGACAACTTTTAATTAATGGTTAGAGTTTTTCAAGGTCACTAACTATTTTTGCACCTCATTTAAAGGATATTCGCTAAAAAAAGTATACCATTCAAAAGGCCACCGACTCGCGATAAAAGGACAGCTAGTTTCAGTAATTGGTCAGTCATAGTTTATTTTATATGAATTTTTGAAGTTTTTTGTTTTTCAAGGCCGTATAAGACTTTTAGCACCTCATTTATGGGATATTCGCAAATAAAGTATACCAATTGAAAGGCCACTGACTCGTGATAAAAGGTCAGCTAGTTTAGCCATAGGCTTTTTTTAATGAAAAGTTTGTTTCAAGGTCACAGTATATGACTTTTAGCACCTCATTTATAGAATTGAAAAAAAAAATGAATATGCCATCTAAAAGTTCAGTTATTGGTCAAAAAATGTCAGCTACTTTCAGTAATTAGTCATCCATAGATTTGTTTTTTTAATAGTTTGATTAAAAATTTTCAAGGTCAAAACTATTTTTAGCACCTCATTTATGGGATGGGATTAGAAAAAATCTAAAAAATCATAAAAGGTCAACTAATTTCAGTAATTGGTCAGCCATAGTTTTTGTTTAATTTTTAAAATTTATTTTTCAAGGTCGTATAAGACTTTTAGCACCTCATTTGTGGGATATTCGCAAAAGAAGAGCCTATACCATTCGAAAAGCCAACGACTCGTGATAAAAGGTCAGCTAGTTTCAGTAATTGGTCAGCCATAGGTTATTTTATATGAATCTTTGAAGGTTTTTGTTTTTTTTTTTAAGGCCGTATAAGACTTTTAGCAACCTCATTAACCGTTTTTTTCCCAAAAAAGGATACCATTTGTTTATGTTTATTTGTTTATTTCATCGAACAGAGTAGGAACACTCTTACAGACTACTATTAGAAAAGATAATAATTTAGATAATAAATAATAAAAGCATAATAGTAAATAATATGTACAAAAATAAATAAAAATTAGTAATAAAGTTAAATAACATTGTATGATAGCAAAATAAACATTATTTTTTTTTTGAAAATATCCCTAGAATCGTAAGAAAAAAAACAACAACTTCAACTACAGAGTTCGTTTCTCTTATAACGGGTGATTTTTTAGCTGGTTTGTTTTGGCAACACTGGTTTTGACAGCTGACGTGTGTTTAGTACCTTGTGTCACTGTCAAACAGCTTCAGTTTGGTTTGCAATTTAACTATGAATCGTCTTACAAATGAACAACGCTTGCAAATTATTGAATTTTACTATCAAAATTCGTGCTCGGTTCGAAATGTTCATCGCGCGCTGCTTCCATTTTATGGTCGGCATTCTCGACCTTCTGAGCAGTCTATTCGGAAGATTGTGACCAAATTTCGCACCAAATTTACTTTGTTGGACATTAAACCACCAACACGTTTACATACTGTGCGTAGTGAAGAAAATATTGCGGCCGTATCAGCTAGTGTGACAGAAGACCGCGAAATGTCGATTCGGCGCCGTTCCCAGCAGTTAGGCCTTTGTTACAGCACTACGTGGAAAATTTTGCGGAAGGATTTGGGCGTAAAGCCTTTTAAGATACAGCTGGTGCAAGAACTAAAGCCAGCCGACCTACCACAACGCCGAATTTTTGGTGAATGGGCTCTTGGAAAGCTGGCCGAGGATCCGCTTTTTTATCGAAAAATTGTGTTCAGCGATGAGGCTCATTTTTGGTTGAATGGGTACGTAAATAAGCAAAATTGCCGCATTTGGAGTGAAGATCAGCCAGAAGCATTGCAACAGCTACCAATGCATCCCGAAAAAGCCACTGTTTGGTGCGGTTTATGGGCCGGCGGCATTATTGGGCCATATTTCTTCAAAGATGATGCGAATCGCAGCGTTACTGTCAATGGTGAACGCTACCGAGCGATGATAACAAACTTTTTTTTGCCCGAAATGGAAGTTCTTGACTTGCATGATATGTGGTTTCAACAAGACGGTGCCACATACCACGCAGCACGCGAAACAATGGCGCAATTGCGAGGCGAGTTTGGTGAACAGTTAATTTCACGTTTCGGGCCGGTCAATTGGCCGCCTAGATCGTGCGATTTGACACCATTAGACTATTTTTTGTGGGGGTATGTCAAGGCTAATGTCTATAGGGACAAGCCCGCTTCGATTGACGCACTGGAAGCCAACATCCATGCATTCATTCGTGAGATACCGGCCGATATGTGTGAAAGAGTATGCCAAAATTGGACTCAGCGGATGGGCTACCTGAGACGCAGCCGCGGTCAACATTTGCATGAAATTATCTTTAAACATTAAATTGCAAGGTTCAAACTATCGATTCAAATAAATATTTCATTCATTTTTTCGAATTTTGTGTGTTTTTTTTTTTTTTAAGTTCTAAACCTCTTAAGAAATCACCCATTCCCACGTGCAAATGGTTCATTTAAACGATAATTTCTTCTAGAGAATGTCTCTTGTAAATGAAAATTGGTGCGGAGGTTCCTTGATGGAAAATAAAAATGAATACGTTCTTATAAAAAGGAACATTTGATGCGGTTATTATTTACATCTTTCATAAACATTATTGAAAAATATTTTCGTCTAAGCTCAAGCCTTTGAATATCAAAGAGAAAGCATCTAGATGAATAAGTAGGAACCTCAATATTCCAGTTTAATTTATGAAAACCAAACCTGGTGAACCTCCTCTGGACATTTTGAATTCTAAGAGAGTGTGAGTTATAGTAGGGATTCCAAACTATTCTACAATATTCCAGTACCGACCTGACAAGTGAGATATTTAGCGATTTAAGAGCATAAGGGTCAGAAAAATCCTTAGAAAATCTTCTAATAAACCCTAACATCCCATTAGCTTTATTAACTATGTAATCGATGTGCTAAGTAAACGAAAGCTTATCATTTATAATAACGCCTAGGTCCTTTTTTGCTGCAACCCTCTCTAAGATTATATTATTAATTTTATAATTAAAGGTAAAAGGTGACTTTTTTCTGTGGCACGTAAGACTTAGAGTCACACCAATCAGCTAATTTTTGAATATCTTCTTGAAGCAAAAGGCAGTCTGTTAAAGATTTTATGAGCCGGAAAATTTTGACATCATCGGCATACATAAGGTTATTTGAATATTTGAAGATAAGTGGAATGGCATTTATGAAAAGGATAAATAGCAAGGGACCAATATGACTACCTTGTGGTACACCTGAAATAACTTCAATTCTCTTAGACTTATGTTTACCCAAATTAAAAAATTGAACTCGATTTGAAAGATTATTAAATCCATCCTCATAAAACGTCAACATGTATCAGAAATTGTTCAGCCATAGGTTTTTTTTTAATGAATTTTTAAAGATTGTTTCAAGGTTTAAGTATAAGAGTCTTCATTAAAAAAAAACCTATGGTTGACCAATTTCTGAAACTAGCTGACCTTTTATCACGAGTCGGTGGCCTTTCGAATGGTATACTTTTTTTGCGAATATCCCATAAATGAGGTGCAAAAATAGTTGGTGACCTTGAAAAACTTTATTGGCTGACCAATTTCTGAAACTAGTTGACCTTATATGACCAATTTCTGACCTTTTAGATGGCATACTTTTTTTTGCGAATATCCCATATATGAGGTGCTAAAGGTTAGGAGACTGTTTCCGGATCTAAAAAAAAAATATATATTTTGGGAATCATACGCTCCATTGCTTTAAGTAACATTTTCTAAAAAAAATTGAGACCTTTAAAGAAGTAGGTACTCAGTTTTTCTATAACCTTTCCATTTTCCTTATGCATAAGTTAAACAGAAATAATATTTAAAAATTTGTAAGAATGCAATTGCACAAACAAAGGCTTTTGGACTAAAAGAAAAAACAAAAAAAAAAAACTGTTTTCGATTAACGGTAGCTGCTATACTCCTGGTAGGTTAGGTACACAGTTACATATATCAATTTAAATTTCAAAATATCCCGACCATCTGTGGAGGATCGATCGATTGCAAACAAAGTAAAAAAAAAGGAATCCAAGATCTAAAAATCAGATTTCGATTGGATTTCCCTCCTTCAACGTGTCGGCTCGGCTGGCGTTGTATAGGTCGTCATCAGATGCGGGAATTGTTGTTGTTGCGGTCGTCCCTATCATTGGTTTTCGCGTTCCGCATTTACTTTCGCACCCTATGTGCCCAGCATCTCCCGCAGTAACACTGAAATACACAAAATTCCACTCGCCGCGATAATAGTGTGCTAATGAGATTCACTTCCTGGCCAAAAGGCGCGCCAAACACCAAAACAGAAGCTCCAGCCCGGGTGCTGTTTTATATAGCGAGCTCACTCAAGCGATCCCAACCGAACTGTTCGCCTGCAAAATTGAGTGAAGGTTTATTTTGTTTTCTTTTTGTTTTGAATTTTTGTTGTTTTGCAACGTCACTCCCCATCATCATACATACATACAATGGAATTGAAATGGATTTCCCGTGGAGCAGGCATCAGCTTCACTAAAGTTATCGATTAAATTATCAGCATTCATTAGCATTTCTCTGAAGGTATTATACCACGAAGTTGATGCCAGAAGAATCAAATGTGAAGACTGAAGAAGAAGAAAAACAGTTTCATCTGAAACTATGGGGTTTTCTAAAGGCCCAAAAAAGCTATTGAAAGCTCTTTTGATTTGCGATTGTCAAAAGACCAAACACAAAAATAGACAAAACCGATAGTATGTATGTGAAAGCCATACCGGGTTATCCGTCTGGGATCTGATAGTCCTCGTGATACAGTTACGGGTGAAAAGCTAATTGCCATCGAATTGCTCTCCTTTTTCTCCTTTTGAAAGGTTGAATTTAAAGCCTTTCATTAATTAAGCTGATTAAGAAAAAAGGTTTACACTCTGTTCATCAATCCACGACTGACTGGTCACCGGGTTCACCCCATTGCTTAAGACAACGGTACATCTAGCTAGAAGGACAGTAATGCAAGAAAAAATATACATAAATGCATAAGAAGAATGCTTAAACAAATAATGTGGGATTCTAAACTGATCGCCATCAGGAGGACGACAGCAACAACAACATCGAGAGGGAAAATTAAAAAAAAAAAAAAAAACAGCCCGTCTTCGATGAAGGGCGCAAAGGAGTGGGCGGTCGGACAAAAAAATCATCCACATTGAAGAACCCCATTCACTGAAAATCCTGAATCACGGAAAATCGTGAATCCGCTCTCAGTGATAACACGTGTGGATCTTGGTTTAGCTTAGGTAGGTATAGTTGGATTGAGGCTCCATTGCCACAAAATGCTCTTAGAGAATATTTTACATACTTCGACAGGCAAACTACTAAATAAGTAGATTCTTATTTTTGTGGATTCGCGCGACGACAACAAATAGCTATCGCCTCTGGGAAGACACACGGATGCAGCTCACAGTTAGTGTATAAAAAGGTAAAGGCGCGGTGACACTATATAGGAAACGAGTTACAGACAAAAAAAAAACCCACACAAAATTAAATTCACAGCCAAGTTCTCTATAACACCAAAAAACAACAGCAACAAAAACCATAGACCAAGAAAGAGAGGGAAGGAGTTGCTTATTGTACATAAATGCTTCGAGGCAAAGAATGTTGAAACTCTATGGGATTCATTTTGCGACACACAGTTTATAGAGATAGAAGTGGTTGATTGCGGTGAAGTGAATGTGGCTCTGGTTATTATCACTAAGATCTACTTAGAACATCTTAAATATTTGTACCAGAACTGGCCTCTTCAATCAGATGAAGAATGTCCTAACCGTTATTGACAAAATGTAGGTTTCTTATCGTTTTTAAATACTCTCTGTTAAATTTTTGCAAGGTACCCGAGCAAAAGGACACGATTTAAAAAGGATTTATTTATCAAAATACAAAAAAAAAGAAAAGATAAGTTGCAATTAAAAACATACTTGACCTAACATCATTTCTAAGAAAATAACATGAACCTCTAGGCTGTTTCTCTGGTTGGACTACCATTTACCACTTTATAAACAAGTAACAAGTTGACAATATCTTCCATTTGCTTATAATTTTTGAGGCAAACGTTACAGAAAGCCAAGGGACAAGGATATTATGGTGAGTCTGGAAGTTTCACCATTTATTTGATACTTTCAAAAACCTTAATCAACCATTACACTGAATTATTTTCAAACATAAAACCGTACATATTTTTTTTTTTCAAAAAGTAAGAAAGATACCAATGCGATAAATCCCTGAAGACATTTGTAAGAGATTTTTTTTTGTTCGTCACATTTTAAAGACGTACTTCTTTAATCGTTGAACCTTACCAATAATCAAATTTGAAGCCGTCTAAAATATTAAACTAAAATGAAATATATAATTGTATATGGACTCAAAATAATACACCATTTATGGGTAATATCAAGGCTTAACTATATAGACCTAATTTTTATAAAAAGTACAAAAGTGAGAAATAAACGTGCATGCCATAGACACCTGCTTGAAAAAAAAATCATACAAAAATTGTTCTTTCAGAAAATTTAAGCTACCATAAATTTTTTTTGTAAGCCGGTTTTCTTAGCATATTTCTCACTTTTTAATTTTTGCAAAAAGTAGGTCTATGAAGTCTTAAGCCTTAAAATCCTCAATGACATTGTATTGTTTATTCTTAAAGAACATAATATGAATTGGCTATTCGCTGGTTTCGAAAACCAAATGTCAAATTCAGTAACCCATGAGATTGGATGGAGTCATGGAGTTAAAAAAAAAACTAAATAGTTTTTGACCTTCACAGCCGGGATGAGCTTACGAGTCTGAACAGTGACCTCGTTGTCACTTTTAACTGGGTTCCGGGTCACAGTGAGATTGAAGGCAATGAACGGGCTGGCGAGCTGGCCAGGCAAGGATCAGCCCTTCATGGCTCACTTGCGAAGAGAGTCAACATTCCTCTTGGAGCTATGAAGGGCAATAATCTCTCAATTTCTCTTACTGAATCTAACCGCAGGTGGAATAGTTTATCAAACTGTATTATATCTAGGAAGTTCTGGCCCACCTATAATAAACCCGGAACAATTGATCTAATTCGCAGACCCAGGCAAGACATAGCCAGGGTCGTTGCAACCTGGTAGCAGTCACTGGACAATGGGAGAGCATGCAGCGAAGCTTGGCATACTTCACAATACTCACTGAGCTGTGGGGACCAGCAGGAAAAGGAAACAGTAATTCATTTCCGCAGTGAAAATGCCCCGCTCTGGCCAAAGCTAGGTCAAAATCATTCGGAAGGGCATTTTTCGACGACATTAACGAACTTTCGGAAATGAAGATCAAATACTTGATTTCTTTCCTCAACGCGACGAAATGGCTCTAGGACAAATTTCTGCTACTTTTGCACTTCGACCTTCCGTCGATTCCCTATAATCGCAAGATAGCGGACTGGGGTTCTGGTGGGGGTTCGTGGTGCAAAGTGGCCGGTTGATCATTCGATCAGATCATTGCACGCTCCAGTGCCAGCCAACAAACTGCCTAGTTGGGCAAACTGTAGATGGTGCGGTTGCGTGTGCTGGTCTGGTTGAGTGAGTGAGCAGCTTTCTGATGATTGAGCTAAAAGCTGCTCAGTCATTCCACAAGCAATCCTATTCTAAATTCAAAGAAAAATGGACAATATCCTGAGGGTATCCCCACAATCTCCCTTTCAATTCCATACTTCAACGCTAATTGGGCTATGGGCTAGGCTGCTCGTGGCCGCCATTTCTACCTACCTACCTTGGCCTACACTCTTCTTGGGGACAGTTTTTCTTGATTCTGAGTTAACTCTGGTGAGTTTTTTCAGAACCAATTAATCCTGCAAAAAAATAAAAGCAGTTTTTCAGTGTAAAAATACTATATCGAACTATCCAAATCGCATTTCCATACAGTTTTGCAATTAGATTTTGATACGTTATTGACAACCTTCTGTCAGAAATAGTTAATCTAGCAAGTTAATACAGAATCAAGCTCACCAAATATGTTGAGTTTCAATTGTGCAGGAACATTTTCGGACTCTAACTACAGATTCCGAAGCAACAAAAAAAAAAATATGAATATGGGGCTGCCGGCATTTGAACGCGATACCTGAAATCAAGAAACAAATTTAGTGCAAATTCATAAACGTCAAATAATAATTGTGCCATCACTACTTTTTTGCGATCCTGATGCACAACACAGTGCATGCCGTTCAGCAATTAAGCATCAAGAATTCTTTTGATTATGTTTTGTTTGAAGTTTGCGTATCATGTGATGCAAGTTTGCAATTAGCACCAGCAAATTAGCATTCGACCCTGGTGAACATTTCATGAACTACACAAAATGGCAGCTACCACGGATAAACCGAGGATTCTCATCTTTATAATGATTTATCTATGGTCAATGTCCGTGGTAGCGGCCATGGACACTAGCGCCGCCATCGGTATTTACTAGTCTCAATAGTAAACATTTTACACAAGAAGTGATGTTTATTTGATGCATTTATGATTATTTGACGAAAGTGATTACGCATCATTATTGCATCGATGCGTTTGGGAACTTACCTAGTATCCACGAGAAAAAGTAGAAAAAATGGGTGGCATGCGAACTGATGCCTCTTAAATTGGGACACGTACTTAATTTTTTTTTTTTTGGGAATTATATCAGGCCTTTTTGGGGACTTATTTCATCTCCAAATTTGACTTATTTCAAAATGCAAAAAATCCCCATTTGGGAGATTTATTTAATTTTTATAGGTACCTCGGGCAATAACGAACAAAAATTACGAACAATAGCATTGCTCAACTAGCTATCATCGTTTATAACGATTTACAAACCTTTACACAGAGTAAGGTTTTATTTCATCCAACAAGAAATCGAGGCCAAAAATTCAAAACAACAGGGCTAGTGGCCATAAAATGTTAAAATTACAATTTTGCATCTGAAAACAAATCAAGTTCAGTTAAATAACAGCTAACAAAGTTACTAGATTTTGTTTTTTGCTATAAGAGTCTAACCAACCATATCAGTTGATGTTAAAGAATAGAGGTTGCGTTTGGTAAGAGAGCAAGTAGGTAATAATCCAAGGCCAATGCCAATGTATCTTCATCATTGCGGATTTGGCTGCTGTTTTCATGTAACCCGTGCTTCTGGAGCTCCAGATTCCAAACAAACGCGTTGGTGGCTGAATTTGTTATGCTGCTGGTATAGAGTTTGTGATGATGATGGTGGTAGTGGTGGTGGTGCACCTACAATTGACTATACTTTTCTTTATTTATCCGGCACAAAAAAACTACATTAAAATAAATCTATACGCAAGCCACAAGAGCAGCATCCTCGCTGCTCCATCAGACAACCAATACTCAATGCCGAGGGTCTGCCAAACCACAATAAGGTTGGGGAGCTCCGCCAGCCTGCAGCCTATCGAGCCTCTGGCTTTTGGCTCATTGGTTAGTCGTCGCAGCATTTCGCAGAGTCTACCCAAAATGCCAATTTCTATGGAATCGACGTAAACGTAGATTGATTAAGACATAAACATAGGAAATTCTTGTTTTGTTGTTGTCGGCCTTTGTCGATGATTATCGATGGACAAGGATGGAAGCCCCCCCTTTTCCCATCAGTTTCTGCCTTTGCTCTTGGTGGCAGGGAGCTCGCTCCATCTGTAAGGCTTTGCGCAGGTTTGGTTTTCATCGAGCTACCTATCTGTTCCCTTGCACAGGTTCATTTTGGCTTTTGCCTTTTTTTTGAGTGTGTTCTGCTTTTGTTTGGTTATTTGTTGATTTGCTTTGTTCATTTGATAATGATTCGCGACTTAATATATTTATGTTGTTGTGGTTGTTGAGGTTGAGGCATCTTCCGTGGAATATAAATATTGTCAAACATGTGTGTAGAACTTTGGCAGTAACATTTGTTTGTTTGCATTCGTGTTTTTTTTTGTTTGTTGTCTGATATTTCAAAAGAAAATGTCCTGCCACATTAGCCCATTAAAGGCATTGAGCTGGAGACATTGAATCCCTTATTCTGATTCTGATGTTTGTGTGTGTTGTATTAAAGCATGGCTTTTGGAAGTATCTATGTATACCTGATTTGCATTCGGGATTTGGTCATTTGTAGTCTGGGACAAGCGGATGAAAACTGTCAGCAATGTTTTGTGAGATGGAATGAAGATGACTCGACTGTTGAGTTACCATGTTTTTTTTTTGTTTTGAGAGAGAGAAAACAAACGTTTTATGGGCGTCAGTAAATCGACTTATAGTCTGAGGGGTAGGGTTTACATTTTAATTTTTTTTTGTCAAACCTGTGGTGGTCTGATTATTGGATGCGATACACTTTGGATTGCCATTTTCGACTCGTTTCCATTCACTCCATCATCGAATTTTATTTTTAGTCAAGTGACAGACAGTGTTGTTCCTCTACATGTCGACTTTAGTTGTCTACATTTCAACGTAGACAATCGGTCGAAAATGTAGACACAATGTGTCGACAATGTAAACAATATTTAAAAAATGTCACAAATAAAATCATTCCAAAAATTCCGGCTACAACCGATAGACAAGTGGTTGAATAATTTATAGTAACAATAAGGGTATTCATGCAACGAGATAATTTTCCGCCTTGCCAGAAAAATATAACTTTCCGCAAGATGTTTACATGAACACCCCCTTTAAAGTTCTTGTGTAAACGTGGGAAATAATACAATTAAACGTCACAAATGACTTATCCCAGGTATCAGGTTTATTTCTGCACTTTTCGCAACAAATTTGTGAGATAAAATTATTTGTTTTGCAGAATATTTTCGCCATACAAATTTTGACAGTTCATTTCAAACGAGATAAAATTATCTAATTTACCAGGTATATCTGGTTTTACGCCCGGTACGATATTTTTATAATAAGGGTATTCATGCAACGAGATAATTTTCCACTTTGCAAAAAAATAAACTTTTCCGCAAGATGCTTACATGAACACCTTTTTATAAATACTTGCGTAAACGTGGGAAATAATTAAATTAAACATCACAAATGACTTATCCCAGCGTACCAGTTTTATTTCTACACTTTCCGCATCAAATTCGTGAGACAAAATTATCTTTTTTACAGAATATTGTTCCCATCCAAATGTTGACAGTTAATTTCTACCGAGATAAAATTATCTGGTTTACCAAGTTTATCTGGGTTTTTAAAAGTTTGAAACACGTGGGTAGAAATAAAACCGGGAGTTGTTTTCTTCTTCCAACTAATGCTTTTTAAAATCACTCATAGCTTTTCTTGTTATCAAAATGTTTTTTGTCTATGAAACTTTGGAAGTTATTCCATTCTTCAATTAAAAGAGCTCTTCAGACTGCTTTAGGATTATGAAATACGGTAGACCGGTAGGTCTTGAAGTGCATTACATAAAAGAAAAATTGAAAATTTGAGGTCTTTCGTGTATGGGTGTAGTATCCGATCCACCAACTCTCTTAGAATCGTTATCAATTATGAAGCACTTCCGATTTCTGTACTGCAGAAAAATGAAGATCGGTAGAGTGATATGATTTGAAGTTCATATAGTATATAAAGGTAAAAAATGAAAATTGCAGATTTTCCATTCAGGGGGAGTGGCACCTAACCTAAATTTTTTAGAAGTTGATTCTATTTTTTAAGTTTATCATTTCAAAATATTTGAAGCTGTTTTTTATGTAGTACCAAGTTAATTATCTTATTAAAATATAAAACCACAGTTTGTAATTAAAATCGGTCTCTATCATTCAGCCAAAATTGTCTTAAACTGTAGTTTAGTTAAACCTGGGTCTATCTGCGACATATTCGCAGTCTATCTGGGGCATATTCATATGCCCCAATATCTTAGCAAAAAAGAAATGAAATCGGATAAAATCAACTCCAAATTATGTGAGTAATTTATTAGTTAATGATTTGATTACTGAACCAAAATTTCAAGGTTTACTGGCAAGTGGAATTTTATCATTTTATTACTAAATTCCTCAAACATTGAAAGATTTTTAAAAAAAGACCAGTAAACCATAGTAAAGTGATTCAGTGAACCTACTCTAATTAAAAATATATGTATTTGAAACTGGTAAGTTTCACAGTGAGCACTTACTAGAATAAGTTGCACTTAAGTTTGGAATATTGGTACTTTTTGGTAATTTTCGCAGTCTGAGTTAATGACACTTAAGTGCAATTTATGCAGGCAAGTGTGCACTGCGAATTTTGGGATTTTGTGTCCTATATTTCGCACTAAGGTGCTACTACTGTTACTGTGAAACTGGGCCTAAAGCCTTTATAAACATAGAACAACATAGGTATGCGTTTAGATTTAGATGAAATGATTTTTCACGACTTTCTTGTTGTTACAATTATGGTTTTGTATTATAGAATAACTTGGTTCTTTTTTTTAAGATTTTTGTTTTTGGTTTAATAAATTTTAGTAGGAAAAATTATGAATTATAATGGTTTAACGAATTGTCTACACTGTCGACAAATTTATGTCGACAATTGTGAATTGTCTACATTGAATTGTTGTGTAGAAAATCATGTAGCCTACATTTATAGTCTACATGGCACAACACTGGTGACAGATGTATGAAGATTTGCATCTAAATCAATTTTGCCTTAAGGTGAAGTCTTAAATTGTGGTACCGAAAACCCAATCCGCTACCAAATACGACTCGCTTCGTATTCCATAATCAGGGGCCTGGTTTTTGCCGAATTTGGAAGTTCTGTTGATGGTGCCACCGATAAATGTTGTTTAAACTTGTCAAGCAGATGGAAAAACCTAACCTCATGGCTTTTATCCAGCAGTCTGGAAACTTCCAAAAAAACGCCATTTGAAAGAAGGGAAAAAGGGAAGTGTCAAAAAAAAGGTCTTAATTCCCTTTGATGATTTTTTTATTTCTTTCTACTAGTTATTCTAAGAATTTTTGGAGTTTCGTTTGAAATTTCACAGAAATCCATCTAACCTCATGCAAGTACAAGCTTTAAAATTCTTTCATTACAAGAACTTTTGTCGAAAATGGTCTTCAAATAAAGAATTGTACACTGTACCCTCTTAAGAAGAATAAACTTTGAAAAATTAGAAATTACCCAAAACATTTCTACAACAAGACAATAATTACCTACCCATATATATGGCTATCAAACAATACCTTTCACGGTGACACGGTAATTATACATCGACCTTTGACCCAGGGCCGGCCCCAGCCAAACTTGCGCCCTGTGCAAGATTTGTAGAAAGCGTACTAGAATGTCAGCTTATTAGGCTTGACCATTCTTTATTCCGTCAACTTCATTGAATTTTTGAACAACAACAACAACTTAAAGGCGCTACCACCAATTGTTTGGCTGGAGATATAGCTATTTCAAATAACACATCTCGACCTGTGACGTCAGTTCTCGTTCTCTAAACGATAAATAAGCATGGAAGTTTTTTGTGCTGAGATTTTTTCTTTTTTTTTTTTCTTTTGTACAGGTAGAAATATTTGGAAATTAGTTATGTAGGATTGAACATGCATGGGTCTAGTGGGATTTTTTAATTCTATGATAACTTGAGTTAAATTTTCCTTGAATGCAAGTGATGTTAGTTAGTGTGCAAGAAATAACGTAGCACGGTTGTGATGGATGTTATTTTGGTATTATTTGAAGAATGTTTGTGGTTAAAATGCAAATGGCAGTACATATTTGTTTGCGCAAGATCAAATTACATTTTCTTGTTCCTAGTAATGCGCCCCCAGAATTTTGCGCCCTGTGCATTTGCACATCTTGCACATATGGTTGGTCCGGCCCTGCCTTGACCACACATAATGCCTAACGTACTTTTGTTGACAGAAAATCTTTAATTCTTTCGACAAATCCCGAAACCAGAAAATAAGCAACAAATTTTCGAAATTTCTTAACTTTAGATTACCGCAATGTGAAATACCAAAGTCATCACCCTGGATGCGGATGTTTTCTTTTTTCTGGTCAATAGTAAGTATAGGTATTTTGTATAGGCTTGGCCTGACTTGGCGTAGATATTGGATGATCCCCATCATTCCAAAGGCTAAACTGAGATGGCGGCGGCGGCGGCAGCTGGCGGCAAGCCTCAAAACACCCAAAACAACAATTACAATTACAACAACAAAAATCAACTGAAATCCAAGATTTTTACGCTTGACAACTACAGTCCAAGGAGTAATTAAACGTTCGTCGGGAAGTTTGCGGAAACGACAAACATGGCACAAAACATTAAAACAACCATAAAACATTCCTTCAAGCTGCCGCCGCTACTGTGCCGCAATCTCGACCTCGCACCGCCTGCTTGCCACTGCTATGACACGTCCAATGATTCTCTTTACTGAACTGGCTTTATAATATTGGACAGATCCCGGGATCGGCTTATCCATCGGATTGTGTACCTGACAAGTGCGTTTCTTTTATTTCATTTTTTTCTCTTTATTTAAACATGAAAAAAAAGAACAATCAACAAAAAATAAACGAATAAAATAAATATACGGGATATGGTAGCACAGTGACAAAACACATGAAACGCGGAATATTGGCAATATCAAAAAATGTTAACAGTAGGGGTTGCAAGTTAATGAACCAAATATACACCATTTTTGTATTTTTTCGTGAAATAAAGCGGTACTAACACCAGTCTCGTGTGTTGTGTTGTTTAGTTGTGTGTCGCTATTACTTCATTATTGTGAGTTTCACCCGAAAAACATTTCGCCCGAAAATGTTTTGTTGGCCCGTATTTTAAAAAGCTATTGCGAGTCTTACCCTCCATTTTACAACAATTGTGGCCTCATTCGCCACCAAAAAATAAATGAACATTTTTCTGTAAGTGATGACATGACATAGTTCACACTAAAAAAATGTTGTCAATAGTGCCAATAATGAGTGAAAGCAATGCTTGACGGCGAATGTTGAAACGACTTATTCGATTCACAGAACTTAGCCCCTATCGGCTCACTATAAATACTTTTTGCTGGAGTGAGATTATTGGTATCACACGCGTGGGGTGGCGTGTTATTGTTTACCCGTGGGCGTCGTTTCAGTGCAAATATCACATGAATTTTTTGGCGCAGTTTGTAAAAAACATTTTGTGACTTTCGAGCGATACTGTTACCTACGATAAATGTATTGACCACAATCACTGCAAATTGAAAAGCCGCAAATTTTTTAGTTGACTGGCAAACAAACGATCATCGGCGCGTTGTGGTTGCGCGGTCAAAGTGAACATACATCAGCATCAGCAGTTGTTGTTGAGGTGAAGAGCAAAAAGGACGCATCCAGCTCATTGCAATGGGAATTCACATGATGGTATTTTGCTGCAGCAGCGGCAAGTAGCGAGCTAATACAAGTCTAAAACAATGCCACCAGTGGCACTCTCTGCTTTATACAAGGCAGCATCACCAACAACCTCTGATGACAAAAAAAAAAATAAAAACAACGGAGGCATCATCACAGAATATATAGATATAAGAAATGAAAAAAAAAAAAAAAAGAACGGTGCCGGTCGGTGGACAAAAAACTTAACATCGAAGATATTCAAATATTTTACGGTAATTTTCAGAAAGAAAACACCGAATTTGCATATTTTCCACATTTCTTTGAGTCTCTGTCTCTCTTGCGGTCGCTCCGCTATAAGAAGTGCTGCATTGTGACTCCATCGAGTCTTGAAGCTTGAAGAAGTTCCATTCCATTCCAGGCCCAAAGCATCACTTCAATTGGTAGCAATACAATTCGACAACACCACATACAACAAAGTACCTATACAGAGTGGACAACATGTCAACTGACATAGAGGGCGCGCGCGAGTAGAGGCTTAACTTTATACCCAAAAAAACACATTCGAAAAATTTCCAGAATTTCACAATGGTGCAATACAAAATTGAATGGGATGCAATCATTTAAAATAAAAGAAACAAATAATACAAAAAATAGTCTCCCAGACCCCAAAAAGAAGACGGATTGTGTGCTGGACTGTGATGATTGCATCTTCTTCGTTTCAGTATTAAAACATTGAAATCCCCAAAATCCCATCAAAAAAACAAAGAAAAAAATAAGAAACTAAAGGCCCTCCATTTTTCTTAGAATGCATCATCATCTCGAGAGTATTGTTGGGGTTTGGGACTTCTGTTACTTTTTAGCATGCGACATCCGACATTCAATGGTCAGAGTGCAGTGGTCAATGATTGAGAGGTAAATTGTGGATTTTGAGGGCACACTGTATTGTATTTTTTTTTTCTTTTTTTTTTATTTTTCAGTTCTTGGTTTACGAAATGATTTTTCGGTTAAGGGTTCCTTTTTCATTCAAAATGGAGAAAATGACAGCGAAAAAATCGCATTATTCTGACAACACGATGACATGTACAGTTGTCATTGTACATACAACATATAGGTTCAGTGGGCCAGTGCAGCGCAGTGATGAGATGAACGTTGGCAATTTCATGGGAAACGATCGGTTTAATGAAGCCATATAAGTATCAATTTGCATGTCATTGCATTAAAGTCTGTTCTGATGGTAGAAGAGATTTTTTTCACAAAGGGATTTATTTTAAAGGTTCACTGACTCTCTGTTAAAATCGGTTGAAAGCCAAGCACCACACGGTCAGATGCAACCTTATAAGATTATTTAAACAAACGAATATAGAATAACAGTACAAAAAAGTTGGTGGAATTTTGTATGAACATTGATTTCAATGGAATTTCTTAAAGCTTCGAATTAAGTTGATTTTTGAATGAATTTACCTTGTGCCATAAGCAATTTTTATTTCTATCTTTTTTCCAGCAATCATTGCAGATATTTTTATTTATGCGTTTCAGACTGACCAGCAACACTTATTTTAAACTGTTAAAATAAAATAGAAAAATGATTTTTATATTTATATTTAGTATCTAGTCTATAAAGATTGTTATCTGATTGATGAAATAAACTAAACCTTAACCTAAATTCCTGGCTTGGAATTCAAACTCAATCCTTCAATATACATGTAAAGAAGAAAATCAGCTCAAATGTCTAACTGAGATTGGAAATCAAATTATTTCTTCATTTATTGCCACAGATGTGTTAAGAGAAAATTATCTGAAAACGGTTTCACAAAATAATTTATTTTATGAAATTCGTGGTCTGCATTGGAAATTTCCATTGCATGCCCGATCTCTGAAATCAATTATTGCTTATAGGGTTAGAAACAAAATATCTGGAATTTTATCTTTCTTATTTCAGAAAAATTTACAAAAAACAAGTTAAATTAACTACACCGAAAATTAAATTCTTCGTAAGATATCAAGTGTCTTTTGTGCTGAGGTTATTTAAAACATACTTTGGTTGATGAAGGCTTAATTGTCCCAATGAAAGTAAATTCATGCACTTTGCGTTACCCAGGGGCTCCATTGGCAATAGGTATTTGAGGCACTTTCGTTTATTCATTGAATTCCGCTAATGAAAACGGTTTGGCAAGGGCAATATTGTATGGTAGATGGAAGCCAATTATTGCTTTCCATTGTCGAGGCAATAAAGTTTGAATGTTCGCCGTTTTGGGAAAATATAAAAGCAATTTATTGCCTCAAATATTGACAATGGAGTTGGAATAGTTCGGGGCATTTAGACTTTTGCTGGGAAAAAAGTCCGAGACGAAGTTTGACTTCGTATTTGAAAGAGTGTCAGCGGGTTAATTTCATATCTGTTAAGCTATGTAGTGATAAATTTGTTTACAACATCACATGCAATTCGATTCTGGATTTATGAAAAACCTAAATCAAATGTCATTAACTCTTCATATGTATGTTAAGTTTTTTTTATCACAACCAAATATTCTGCGAAGACGCAGTGAAGAAGAATGATGCAGACCAAAAGTTTGTATGGAAGATGTTGCGAAGATGTGGATGGAAAATATACCTAAATAACGCACTGATACACTGTAGGTTATATTTGTTTTTGCACTGCCGATCACTGCATATTAAAAAAAAAAAAAATATTATTCAGAGAAAAAGGGAATTTTCTGATTGGTAAAAGGGTTTTATTTTAAAATTTCTCACAGCACTTTGACCTCTGTTCACCTATATGCAGCAATTTTCAAGGCCTCAGCACCGATGTTAAAACAACATATTCGACTGTTGCTGGTGGTACTTTTGACTTGTGAGATCCAACGTTGAAAAAAGCTTACTTCCTTTTTGTCGACAATGGTGAGAAAAAGAGTTTGTATATATAGTAACGTAGGTGCCAGATATAACCATCATCACGGTTTAATAGGAATACCCATAAAACAAATATTGTTGGTATTTTTTATTTATTATTACAAAATGGTACAAAATATTGATAACTTTTTGCAAAAATCATTTTTCTCCGACTTCAAATCAGAACATGAAGTGTAAAACTGGCCATACCCGACCGTGCCGAACGGCTTGGAGCCAATAGAGCTTTTTGCGAATCTGTCAAACTCAAAAGTGACAGCTAGCCCTTTGTGAGGACTGTCAAAATTTTAAGGGAGTTCTGTGGTGATAAAAGAAAAGTGATAAAATAAATAAATTTAAAGAAATATCTACAACCAAAATATTTCACAAGATTTAAAATTTTGTTTTGATTTTATTAAAACAATTTTACACAATTTGTTTTTCTTTGCCTTCTTTTTATGACATTCCCCACAAAGCGAAAATGAATGAGACAGCAATATATTGCCATTTGGTAAAGTGCTCAATTGGCTTCCAACATTTTGTACTGGATAAATGTCAAAAATGTTCGGCGCCGACCCATATGGATATTCAACCAGTCGGAAAACCACAAACCAAATTGGTGAAATTGTGTATCTCCATTGAACATTTTGATTTCTGATTTGTTGTCTAGAGAGGAAATGTTTATCGTGTGGATCTATGTGTGGCAGAATTTACCATATAGTACATTTTAGAACGCACTTTGACAGATATTTATCATAAACCGTTTGAGAATCGCGTAAGACAATCCAGTAAAGTGTAAAAATCAAAACAGAAATCATATATTTTTATCAGTTCACAGTTTCACATATCAAGAATTGAACCCCAGTACACATTTTGCATAATTGCACCAAGTGTCACTACGCGCGCCGCCATCTTGTTTTTGTCGGTTAATTCTATTTTGGCACGTTACACAAGTAGTTTCTATCCCAGATAAAAAAGTTATACGGTAAACTTCTAGAAAATTAAATTTTATACAAATTATGTCTTGTAACTTTTTTCGCTAATTCCCATGGCTTAAAAGTTATATGCATTTTGTTTAGGGGAAGTAAGGATTGATTTTTTATATTCGTCATATTTTTGTTGTTTTTCGAAAAGCATTCGTTATAAGAGTTGTAGATACTCCAGTTATCTATTTTATTTTCCTGAATGGGGTCATATATAACCTTTGATAAAAAAAAAATTATAATCAGCTCGACCATGAGCCTAGCTAAGGATTTTAAATAAACCTACCTTATTTTTGATTAAGACTCTCACGAAACAAATACCTACATACATCCGACCTCACCTTAGAGCAAGTCAAGATATTATTAAATGTAAAATGGCTTCTCACCACAATGTAAACATACCTTCTCTTCTCAAAAACCGAAAAAAATCTGCATCCTTGATGGCTCCTGTTGAATATACTTAACCTAAAAAAAACCAAAAGACAACAAAAAATGAAAAGAGCGATATCACAAAATTAAAAATGTCGACATCAAAAAGACAACAGTTAAAACATGATCCACCCATTATACAAGATAACAGTTAATGAACTTGCAACCTGCAGCCATATTTAAAAAAGTGAAACTAATTATATATATGTGCATTGAGCACTCATGTGCATCCATCTATATTTCGCATGAACTTCCACAAGGATGCAAATATATTTTCCAAGTATAAGCCGCTCTTCTCTATGCAAAGGAGAAGAAGAAAAAAACCCCAAAGAGTTGTCCGTTTGTATGTCGATCCCCCTGCAAAAAAAAAAAAAAAAAACAGAGCACACTATCAAATACCAAAAGAAAAACCAAATCATCTGGTTGGTGCAGAGGTTCTTCGCATGGCATCGGGAACAGCCGGCCACGGCAATGGCGTACCTAAAGTGTTCCAGCTAATGGGTGACCAGTATAACCTGTGCACATAACATCTTCTTATGCATATTATTTTGCTCATCACCAGTTCCGTCCTCATCACCATCATCATCATCATCTGGGCTTCTTTGTAAATTCATTTCTTGCCACATTACGCATCGACTGCACTAAGTGTGTGCGAAAAAATGGAAGTCCTTGCGCCGCAAGAGGTTGGTGCAGCGTTCGTTCAGCCATCGAGAATGAGAATGCGATGATGGTGTGGTGACTTCACGTAATCAAATCTCATTGAACCCCAACCGTTGAGTTGCGTTGGTCGATGCCGATGGACAGTTTCTCGTCCAATGTAAGCCGGGGCTCATTTCTCAGTCATGGTTGCGTGCATCGCTGTGATGGAATTGTTACACACACCCATTTAATTAGCGGATGATATTTATGGACGCCATTTTTAAAAAAATGACCTCTTCCTTCCCAGAGCCAGAGAACAATTTGCTTTCGCACTGTGATGCAGAAAGAGTCCACTGCAGGTGGCGGTAGGTGGAGCTCTGTGGCCCGTTTGCCGTTTGGTATTTTGTGGGAACTTGAAAAGCTCTTGCGCGATCATTGCGATCAGACAAATTGTAGCCATGTGTGTCTCCTGCTGACTTGGCTAATGGATCAACATTCCTCCCTGGGTCCAGCCAGGGCCACAAATCGTTCGCCCTCACACTGCAGCCAGAGAATTCGCAAACAGCATCAGCAGCAGCTGAAGCTGACCAAAGACTCCCAGGGCCGAGCAGCAGCAGCCAGTCGGTCGGTTGGTCGGTGCATTGCATTGATATGACGCAGAGACTAATCGACAGCGAAATGCATTTTATTCTAATGGCGACCTCCTACTATCTGCGATGTCGTTTCAATTAATTTATGTGGACCGCGCGCCAATCTAAGTAGCAGCTCGAGGGTTCTGGTTCTGCGGGTCTGCCGCGCCGCGCGCCGCAAAAGCCGTTGACTGAATTGTTAAATATTTTATTTTAATTAACATCACAAATTGCAATTACCGCGCCAAATGGTGCTGCTCACTGAGAATTACAAAGAGAGTCCCAAGTTAACTGGCATAGAGGGTGCTAGTTTGCTAACTTTTGCCGAAGAGTTGCGCGCTTTGCTAGCGAATTAATCACCATTGTTGTCTGAAGCCGAGGTGATGCCTTGGAGGCGTTTGCCATGTCTTACAACTCATAACATGTGAGCTTAATTGTTTTGACGTTGGTGCAGTGCGGCGGCGGCAAAGCGAAATCAAAGTCGAGTTGCAATAACTACTTGTGTAGACGAAGTGTCTAAGTGTGCTTTGACAAATGGCTTTGCCAACAAATAGGTGACACACTTCTTGTTCGATTGCAAGTCAAAAAATATTCAAAACATTTTTCTCCATTTAATTATGATGGCAGTTTTATAAATGGTCTATAGGACCCCGCGCTACTAAAATTCGTATACGTTATTATAAGACTTAGTTTGAGCTGTCAGAAAATTAATTTGACATTTTGAATGATATAAAGAATTAAACAGTAAATGGTTTAATTACTTAAAGACACTGTGTGACTGTGTCACACAAATATCTTGGATTAAGTTGTAAGTGTACTTTGTATAGTCTTTAGCATTGGGTTTGTGATTATGGAATTATTTACATAAGTATTTAGATGAATAGTGAGAAAAATTCTCTAGAAATTTTGTAAATTTCGTAAATTTTGTAGTAGAGGATTTTTCATAGCGTAAAGAGAAACCAAAATAGTTTTATTTACACTTTATGGCTTAGAGAAATTAAAAAAAAAAAATTGTTTTTGCTTAGAAACAATATTAATTCTTTATAGTTGTGTGCTTATAATCGCCGTTATTTTGAGTGTGCATAAATTAAATTTGCACAAAATAAGGTTCCTAACCTTTAGCACCTCATATATTGGATATTCGCAAAAATAATATGCCATCTAAAAGGTCAGTAATTGGTCAGCCATAGATTTTTTTTGATAATTTTTTTTTTAAATTTTCAAGGTCAAAACTATTTTTAGCACCTCATAGCCATAGCTTTTGTTTAATTGAATTTTTAAAATTTATTTTTTTCAAGGTCGTATAAGACTTTTATCGCATCTTTTGTGGGACATTCGCAAAAGAAGTATGTATAACATTTGAAAGGCCAACGACTCATGATAAAAGGCTTATTTGAGTAATTGGTCAGGCATAGGTTTTATTAATGAAGACTCTTATACTGTAACCTTGAAAATTCATTAAAAAAACCTATGGCTGACCAATTTCTGAAACATGTTGACCTCTTATGAGGATTTAATAACCTTTCAAATGGTATATCTTTTTGGAAAATTCGGTAAATGAGGTGCTAAAAGTCTTATACGGTCTTGAAAAACAAAAAACTTCAAAAATTCATATAAAATAACCTATGGCTGACCAATTACTGAAACTAGCTGACCTTTTATCACAAGTCGAATCGAATGGTACATTTTTTTGCGAATACACCATAAATGAGGTGCCAAAAATAGTTAGTGACCTTGAAAAATTTTAACCATTGATTTCAAATTGCCTATGGCTGACCAATTTCTGAAACTAGTTGACCTTTTTTAACCAATTACTGACCTTTACGATGTAGTAGCCCGTAGCGTAATGGTTAGTGCGCTTGACTGTCACGCTGGAGGTCTGGGTTCACTTCCCAGCCTCGTCCACCTAAAAAAAAAAAAGTTTTTTTTCAGGGCTACCGCCTCTTGCGAGGAATTGACAAATCCTCCAAGAGTATCACTTGTCATGAATAAGAACTTTTCGTCAAGTCGGATTCGGCATAAAATTGTAGGTCCCTTCCATTCTTGTCGACAAGCGCACACAGGAATGTTTGCGAGTTGTTAGTCACTAGGCCCTGGTTCTTCACGAGCCGTTGTGCCACACAATTTATTTATTTTTTTTGACCTTTACGATGGCATACTTTTTTTTTGTGAATATCCCATATATGAGGTGCTAAAGGTTAGGAGCCCAAAAAAAAGCGCATTAAAATCATTGCACATAGTTTGGTAGCACTGATATATCCTTGAAATTGAATGACATTTGGGATATCAGTTGTTAAAAAATATAACATAATGACCACGTACTAGATTTTTATTTTAAGGCCTGATTACACAATTAGATTTTTCGTTCGTTTGGTGTTACAGATTCAGTATGTGGTGAAAAAATTTAGAAATAACGAAAGGAAGTACGTAAGTAAATGTATATTTTCACGAATTTGTAGTCACAAACGTATACGCAAAGTAGAACGATGACACGAACGAAAAAGCGACCCGTCTTAAGATATGTACATGGATAACTTTATGTTGTTGCAATCCCATGTGCAAAAAAAAATAGCTGATTATGATCTACAGACATTCAAAAGCAATGTACATCGGTTTCTCCTTTCAAATCCCCTCCAACCTACCTAATCGCTCGGGCCGTGTTTATCACTTTAAGGGTATTCATAACCCCTTTAGCGTGCGCTAAATATAAAAAAAAAACCAAAAAAAAAAATGATGACAGCTATTAGATATTTTAATTTATAGCTTAATCTGTAAATGTGTCTAATAACCTTGGAAACAAATTGGGCAAGATTTGACGGTTCGCCTTTTCGGGCAATAAGCGAGGCAATTTATTGCCTCAAATATTGCCAATGGAGGAATTTAAATCAAAATGTTTGTTCACATTTCAAAGATTTTGAAAATCTGGATAAATTATTTTGGAAAAAAGCCTAAACTTGAGCCGGAATATTGGAAACTACCTCAGATCATCACGGAGAAAAGCCGCAATTTCTAAAAATTAAAAGGGAAACTTCGCTGGAATCAAATGCTGACCGAATTTCCATTTTAGGTCAGTCAAAGGCAAGACCAGAATTTAGACAGATTTTTTTTTTTTTGCGAAAAGAAAAAACGTATTAAGCACTTCTTATATTAAAACACATTGGGGCATATTCATAGTCGCAGATAGACCCAGGTTTAACTAAACTACAGTTTAAGACAATTTTGGCGCAATGAATACAGACCGATTTTAATTACAAATTGTTGGTTTTATATTTTTATAAGATAACTAACTTGGTATACTACACAAATAGCTCCAAATATTTTGAAATGATAACCTTAAAAAAATAGAATCAACGTCTGAAAATTTAACCAAAGCTATGTTTAAGTTAGACCCAGGTCTAAAATGACTATGAATATGCCCCATTATATTGGTTTCGGGTGGACGGTTCGGAGTTACTCCTCCTACTCCAGATTTTCAATATTCGATAGGAATAGAACAGAAACAGTGACAAAGGAGTAAGTCTGGACAACCAATCGAAAACGGCATTAAGTTCAAAATTTTAAAACCTGAGTTTTTATTTATGACATCTGTCATACTTTATCGCATGATCTGTCATTGATTTAGTTCTGTTTAATTTTAATTTTTTTCAAAGAAATGGTGGTTTACCGTTAAAGCGACACTTAATGTTAAGTATTTTTACTTCAAGAAAAGTTAAACAACAAGGCTAAAGTAAAAAAAAAGTTAAATAGTGTCATATCTTTATAAATATTGAGTTGTTTTAAGGTTTTGAGCGATTGTAAATTTACGATTTTAAATTGAAGCGCCTGTCTTTAATTTCGAAACAACTGCACCGTTTCCTGGGATAAATAGTTAGTTTCGCGTTATCAGAAATATAACTGTCGCTTTTAAATAGTTTGTCTGTCTACTAGCCTGTCTGTTTGAGTTAATCTTTGATATAAATGCATTTATTTTTGCGGGACTTTCCCTACAGGTTAATGAACTTGCAAGAAATTATACAAGTTAAGCTATATTTATATCTTATTCCAAACCAACCAAGTTCAGAGTTCTTCGCAAAAAAAACAATTACTCTGCATTTTAACAAACTTTTTCAAAATTTAATGTGAATTTTTGATCAATAGACAACTAATTTTAAAATCTTTTGATTTGTTGTCTGTGTATATTTGTGTATGTTATGAAATTAATGTTAAATTAATCATTTGTTTTTTATTTTAATATGTTCTGTTTCATACTTCTCCATCTCCTTTAAATACTTTTAATTCCAATTCATAGCTTCGTTACAATGTTTATTGCGTTATTTTCAATCAAGAACATACTATACAACATAAAATAAGTGTATTAATAGAACAACACCGATGCTAAAATAAATCTTCCAGGCTTCAATTGAAAACCAAAACTGTCCATTCAATTGTTCATCACATTCATTGCACATTCCCTTGTGACCAATCATCGTGCTTGAGCTATGCAAATCTCTGCAACGAAAAATGTCAACAACTTTTAAAAATAGACCTCCTTCAATTTGCAGCAACTATTATAGCCATAACACCGCCGACTACATCGCACGATAGTCCATCCCAAGCAAAAGCAAAACGACCATCGCGACGGACGATCAACGATCGAAGACGGCGATGTGGGCAAGGACGATTGTTGCTGTGGTCAGAGACTCTTAATAAATTAATCAGAAAATGTTTGTAATGACATTTTGAGCAATCATCGCAACAAAATCGAAGGAATAACTTTGAAATTATTGAGCTATGTGCCGAATGATTGCTGGAGCTCATCCTTTATCCTTCTGTTTAAGGTGGTAGACCCACGTCCCCTCTATTACCCCATCACCACTCGTCAGAATTCAGATTCTGATTCCTGTGGTGAAAGGCATAGAGGCCCATTGGGCAATGGGCAATGGCCAGTCGGCCAGCAGCAGAGACAAAATGCACATTTCACAAAATTGACAACATAAAGATTTGTCTTCATCGTTGAGATAATTTATTTCGCGTACTTGTGCGCACACAGCTAATGCGCGAATCCTGGACATCCCTTTATGCCCACTTTCGTCTTTGGTCTCTACTATCTAGTACACAGTCGAAAAGTAGAAGTGAACCTTGAAATAGACAACTACAACTACAATCACATGAGCAAGACAACGCGCGTCGTCGTCGTCGCGTCAACCGCAAAGGAGATGAAAGCAAAACCAAGCTCCTGATGGCAGTAGAGTGCATTCTCAGCTCAAGCCTGAATACTGCGATATGTCTGGCTTGGCTGTAACAATCGCCAGAAGGCACCAGCCAGCACCAGCAACAGAGTATGCAGAAGCAGTTTTAGCAAACAACAACAAATAATTTTATAGCCATCCTGAAAGATATTTCCTTTGTCCTGTCACCAAAAAACCACTTTGCATACATAAATTCATCTCAAGGAGGCACTTGAGGTTGCCAGGCAAAAGCGGGCATCTCCTCATCCCCATCACCCTCATGATGCTCAACGAAAGGGAACTTTGCGCTACTGGTCCTACGGGCTATAATATAGGTAGTACAATTGAAGATGGTGCTGTTGTTCATCACAGTGCAGTGTCGCGTATCCCATATTCGTCGAGTTCTTCGTCTTTGTCGTTGCGTCGGAAGTCCTTCCTTATTCCCCTCAGCCTCAAGTCAAAGCTATTTTTCGTTTTGTATATTTGTTACCTTTTGAAGAAGATCCGCGGAGCTGGCTCGCGCGCGTGTACTAGTAGCAAACCGAATCAGAGTAAGCATCACAGACGCGGGACAACCCTTTAAACGGTGCTGTATACTCATCGTACAATAGTCCTCTTCTGTACAGTTCCAAAGTTCATCCATAAACACCGTCTTAGCATTGTCGTTTGTCTCTTCTTTTTCCAGTTGCTGGTTTCAGCAATAACAACAACAACATCAGCAGCAGTCTTCGTCCTGCTGGCTTGGTTTTCTAGATCTTTGACAGTTGTGTCGGAAACGGGGAGACGGACATATGCAAGGAGCATTTTGTTCTTCTCAGTTCTGAGATCTCTAAAATGGTGCGGTGAAGCGAGAGTTCGGTATGTCGTTCGTCGCATTGTCGACGCTCCGCCGATGTCATTACGATAAAAATAAATTTCGCCTTGGCTGCCATGTCAATTGTTACTTAAGGGAACAAAAAGCCGCTCAATATAGCTGAGCCGAGAATGTTTTGTTTGTTTGAATGTGTGTGGTTTTCCCATGAGATTATTGTGTAGGTAATATGCTCACAAGAGCTATCTTAGTTTGCGGATAGGATAGTCTTTTTTAAGTGGATATACAATTGCAAGGTGATTCATTATTGTTTATGGGAGGATATTTGAATCAAATTAGATGCAAGAAGCTACTGAATTCTACTTGAAGATAGATTTAGACTCAATCTACAACTCAAAATCTAAATCGATGTTTTTTTTTAAGTATAACTTCCTTGGAGTGCGTTGAGAGAAAAAATTCAGAATTGATTTTTGGTGAAAAAAAAGTGAAATATCTAAAGTTGACAAGTCGGTGGATGGAAATGTACAAGTCAAATGTCTTCTATCATGGAATAGCCTTATGTCGTCTATCGTGGAATAGGTTTGGATGTTTTGATAATCACTATAAATTGTAGAAGATTAAAAATTGAAATTTATTTCAGTAATTTTCTTAATAAAACCTATTAAACACTTTTTTCTATTTTAGTTATCGAGACGAAAAAAAAAAACAAATAAAAGAATCATTCCGATCGGTCTAGCCGTTCTCAAGGTTTTGCGTCTATCGTGTCTATACATATAGCACCTCCTTTCAGTCAATTTATTGGTTTCCACAACATAAATCAACTTAGCATACTCAAACAAAAATGTATTAAATTTAGTTTAAAATTCAATAAAATAAAAAAAAGTGCGCATACGCCCGTATGTACCTCTAAATTATCGCCCATTTGTAGTGAGAATAAAAATACAGCATTGTGTATTGATGTTTTGTGTAAATTAAGTTAAAAACTTGCCTTCAGCGTCATCAACCACTATTTTAATTTTTGTTTCCCATTCCACCTCATGTTATTAAGACGAACAAAGCAAAAAAGAATAATCCAAATCGGCCTAGCTGTTTTGGAGTTTCCGCCAGACTAACGCATGTAGTGGTGGAAGAAATATTTAGTAATCGTTACAAAGTAACGATTACTTGAAGTAATCAAAGTAATCGAGTACTTTTCTGAGTAACGATTACTAGAGTAACGATTACTAACGATTACCAGAGTAACGATTACTAACGAATACCAGAGTAAAGAAAAGTAATCGTTTGGTACCCGTATCCAAAAGTAATCGTTTGGTACTCGGATCCAAAAGTAACCTTTTGGTACTCGGATCCGAAGGTAACGAAAAGTAATCGTTAGGTACTCAAATGTGAGTCCGAGAACCGAGATCCGAGTCCAAAGAGGGATCATTATGTTTTTTGTTTTGAATTGGATTTAATTGAAATAAAAAAAAAAACTTTTTAGTAAGAAAATGATATTTTAGAAAAAAAAACTTGTTTACAAAATTAAAACTAACTTTTTTACAAAAAAAAACTTTTTTTTGAAAAAAAAAACACTTGTTTGAGAAAAAAATTTTTTTTTCTTTGAAAAAAAATTTACTCTTATAGACAGAAAAGAAACAACTTTTTTCGAATTTAATTTTTATATTTCAACTCGATTTGCGTCGAAACTATACGTCCTCCCTCCAAAAAGAACACCTTTTGTGAAACACCGGATGGTGAACATCGTCAGGTTGAGGAAATCATTGTGAAATTGTGAGCAATTAGCTTGAAGAACATTACCTATTCCTTTTGCGAAGTTGTTTTTTTTTTATCGTGCGATACATCGATGGGAAGGGAACACTTCTTAGACACCTCTGAAACGCTTAGTTTAGCCACAAATCACGTTTAAAGTGAAAAGTCGGTTTTTCGTATTGTGGAAAGAGATCAGTATTGTGGAAAGAGATCACGAATATGCAATTTTTAGTTCTGAAATGCTTAGTTTAGCCGCAAATCAAGTTTGAATGTGCAAACTTTGGGGGGTCTACGATGCTTCTTTGGCTCGCAAATTGAGTTTAAAGATAAAAGTCGGTTTTTTATATCATGCGTTACATCGATTGAAAGGGGGCACTCCCTAGATAACGAATATGCAATTTTTAGTCCTGGAAGATGCTTAGTTTAGCCGCAATGTGCAAACTTTGGGGGGTCTACGATGCTTCTTTGGCTCGCAAATCGAGTTTACAGATAAAAGTCGGTTTTTCATATCATGCGATACACCGATGAAATGAGATCACTCTCTAGATAACAAATATGCCATTTTTAAGTGGGCACGATTGTTAGTTAAGTCACAAATGGAGTTTAAAGGGCAAACATCAATTTTGCGAAGTTGTTTTTTTCTGATCGTGCGATAGATACATCAATGGGAAGAGAACACTTCCTAGATCACAAATATCCCATTTTTGCTATGATGTTTAGATTAGCCGCAAATCATGTTTAAAGGTGTCAAGTTTGACACCTCTGGGACGCTTTGTTTAGCCACAAATCACGTTTATAGTGAAAATCCGGTTTTTCGTATCGTGAGTTGTGTGTTACATCGATGCAGTATGGCACATCCTAGATCACGAATATATCATTAAGTCGCTACGATGGATATTATTAAAAAGAAAAATATATCGATTTTTAATAATTTAAAGACAACATTTTAGCTGAAAACATCAGAAATACTTTTTTTGGACCACTCATACGCTTAATATTTTTTCGTTAAATAATTTTGTTTAAGCATTGACCATGACCATAGTATTATGAAAATATAATTTAACAACCTTTCATAAATCCAAAAACACGGTATCTATCTACAAAATACAATATTCTTGGTTTTTCCAGTCTTTTGACAGATTACCTACTTTGTGCTCGTAATCATTAAACCCCAAGAAACGCAATTATAACTGTAGTCCAAAAGTAAGCGAATCTGAAAGTAATCGAATCCAACAGTAACGAAATGTAACGAAAAGTAATCAAATTCAATGTAATCAAAAGTAATCGCTTGGTACTCGGATCCAAAATAATCGTTTGGTACTCGGATCCAAAAGTAATCGTTTGGTATTCGGATCCAAAAGTAACGAAAAGTAATCGTTTGGTACTCAAATGTGAGTTTCAGAACCAAGTCCAAGGAGAAATAAAAGAAAATATCTTTTTTAGTAAAGAAAATGATTTTTTTTTTTAGAAAATGAATGACATCTTTACAAAAAAAAACTTTTAACAAAAAAAATATATAACTTTTTTACAAAAAAAAAAATAATTTTTTACAAAAAAAATAACTCTTACAAAAAAAGAACAAACTTTTTTTTAAGATAAAACTACTATTTCTAAGAAAAAAAGATAAACTTTTTTACAAAAAAAAAATATTTTTACAAACAAATATAACTTTTTTACAAAAAAAAAAAAACTGTTTTTTAGAAAAAAAATAAACTTTTTTCGATTTTTTTTTTTGTAAAAATAAACATTTTTGTCACTGATTTGTGTCTTCCAACTCGATTTGACATCACCGTTTGTCAATAAAATAGCGTGAGGGAGTGCCACAACTTAAAAAATTAACATTCGTGATTTAGAAAGTGCCGCCTTTCAGTCGATGTATCGCACAAACCAGAAAACAAAATTTTATCTTTAAATTCGATATGCGGCCAAATTGTAAAAGTTTTGAAATTACTATGCAAAATATCTCTTTATCATATTTTGGTCGTCATGAGAAGGTCGGATTTTGTATCGTCAAGTTGAGGTAATTGTGCATATGCAATGTTCTAATGTGAACAATTAGCTTGAAGAACTGAACTGGTCCGTATGCCTTTCGCCGACCACAAAATTCAGATGTTTATTCACAAATCACAATACCTTATACAGGTAAGAACACTAATAATGTTCGTGTGGCACGAAGAAGCTTTAATTTTGTTAACCATTGTTGTTTTTTCCTTTGATATTTTCTTGTTGAAAAAAGTAATCAAAGTAATCGTTACAAAGTGACGATTACTTTTTAAAAAGTAACGAAAGTAACGATTACCTGAAAGTAACGACTTTTTACATCACTAAACGCATGGCAATTGATTTTTATATCAATACTAAGTTTTCATTACAATGAATGCGGTGATTTCGTTTAAAATTTCCGATTTGTCTACACAAAAATTTCTGTTTTGTCTTCACTTTAAACAGCCATCTATTCGGCAGAGTAAGAACTAGTTTTTAAAAGGAAAAGCTAAGGTTACGTGATAAGGATACAAAAGACGGTGTTCACATTGGACTGACTCTTTCGACTATTTTTGACTTCTCCGAAATTTATCTCACTCCCACTTCATAGTTAGAAAGGGAGAAAAGTAGTAAATTTTTAAAAAAATTAAAAATTTGTGGATTTTTTTTGACGTTCTCTTTTGTAAATTCGGAGGAGTCAGTCCAATGTGAACACCGTCAAAAACAAAACTGGATCTTGAGTTGATTTTGTAATATTTATTTTATTTTTTAAGAGGCGTAATTTTGGAAAGCCCGGTAGTTGTCACTTTTGAAGCTATAATTTTTTGACATTAATTTGACAAGTAGAAACTACGCCATTAATTAAAATTCACTAAAAAAATGATAAAAATTTGGCAGAGACGGTTCGTAAAACAAGCATTTTTTGGTTGTCGTAAGGCACTTTGTTGAACCGAAATTCAGAAATTGGTGAATAAATTTGAGGTGTTGGGACAAGTTAGGGATGTGAAGAATAAAACCCGTGCACGTCTCTCAAGAACAACTGAGAATATTGCTGCTGTAGCCCAAAGTGTTGAAGAAAACCCAGGTTTGTCCATTCCTCATCGTTCTTTGGAATTGGGCATTCCACAACCGTCATAACACCGTATTTTGCATAAAGACTTGGGTCTTCTCTTAAGGCTTATAAAGTTCAGTTAACACAACCACTCAAGCCGGCCGATCATCAACAACTTCGTGTCTTTTCTGATTGCGTCCCTGAAATGCATGAAAATGATCCGTAATTTCATCGAAAAATCATCTTGACTGATGGGGCCCATTTCTACCTCGTAGGCAACAAGCAAAATTGTCGCATCTGGGGCTCGGAACACCCAAGATCTATTGTTGAAAAGCCTCTCCATCCTCAACGAGAAACTGTTTGGTGCGGTTTATGGTCCGGCAGGGTCATTGGACCTTACTTTTGAATATGAGGCTGGAGCAACACTACGGTGAATGGATTGAGCTATCGAGAGATGATTAATAATTTTTGTATGGCCGAAATTGTATGGTATTGATCTGGACAGCGTCTACTTTCAACACGAAGGCGCTACATGCCACCACATGCCACCACAAGCCACGAAACCATCGACCTTTTACGGGAAAAGTTTCCAGACCGCTTGTTATCTCTTGAACAAGTTAAAACCGAGGTCTTGTGATTTAACACCTTGCGACTTTTTCCTTTGGGGCCACTTGGGGCCACGTGAAAGACAAGGTCTACGCCAACAGCCCAGCTTCGATTCAAGACCTCAAATATGGAATTCGTGAAGCTATTTTGATGGCTTACAGCAGCCACTTTGCGATTTGGTGATGAATAATTTCATGAAAAGGATATTGTTGTGTAAGCGTAGCCGTGGCGGCGATTTTGCTGATATTGTTTTCCGTTCATACTTTTCACTTTACATCTAAAAAAAACATACGATTTTTCTTTGAATATCCAATATCTTATTGGAAAACCCTTGACATGTAATTTCGAATGTTAAATCCAAACCGAATCGGGTCTGGGGAAAAATAAAACGAGGCTTATGTCAACCAAATTTGCACGAAATAAGTTTGGAAATTATGTATGTAGGTGAACGCATTGGGTTCGAATCCATTTTAAAAGCTTTAAAAATGTTTGTATGAAAATGTCAAAATACGTTCCATACAAAACAAAAACGCAAAGAAAAAACAAACGTTTAACTGCCAAACCAAATTCAAAATGGAATTAATTGTCAAACGAAATTAGAAAATTTGAGATGAAAAGCTTAAAATCTGAAGTGCATCTACTTGTTGTTGTTCCATTACTTCTGTTTGATATGACGGTGTTCACATTCGACTGACTCCTCCGACTTTTGACTTTACAAAAGAAATGTAAACAAATTTAAGGAACATTTTAAATTTCTTAAAAATTTGTGGATTTTTGTTGACGTCGGTGGAGTCAGTCGAATGTGAACAGCGTCTATTACCTCTTTTACACACCACGAAGTACCGCACCGAAGCATATTGTCGGCAAGGTTATTTTTTGGTCGTGTAAAACGGAATGTGTCGACAAAGCAGTTCGAACTCTGGAAATCAAAGCAGTGCACCGGCATGGCATGTGAAAAAGAGCGAACTAGTGTTTCGACACAGTTTTGTGTGTTGTTAGTTGTTTTTTTGTTTGTTTTAAATTAATTTTTTTAATTGCCATTAAATATGGAATTCAAACAGGAAAATATGTGTTTGGGCGCATTCTGAAATCTCTATTTTCAGAACAATTCAAAAACCCATTTGACACCTGATTTTTGACATAATTCTACATCGGCACAGTGGCGTGTGAATGCCACGGAGTACTTTGCCGATAAGGTCGATCGATGTGGCGTGTGTTAGGGGTATGCATAACCCGAATTTTTAATTTGCACAACAAACATTTGAAATTGACCAAGAAGGGTAGATATGTCTTGCACGAATTTTTAATTTTTACCCGAAGCGTAGTGGAACAAAAATTGTTAAAGAAAATCTAACAGGTTTGAAAATTTAAAGGATTTAGTTAATTTTGCAACAGTTTTCTTCGGGATCAGCATTTTTGTTAAAAGTTTATCAACTTAAAGACAACGGTGGCGATTCGATTTATAAACTCCAAAAATAAAAGCAAAATAAGAACGCCTCATTTTAAATTAAAACAAATCAAAACTAACTTGATTTCGATCTTGAATTTGAATACAATCGAGTTTATATACCTTTGAAGACGTTAAGATAAAAAAGACGAAAGAAAATTTTTTTTTTTTGCTTTCCGTGACTTGGCCAATACCATAAATAAGCAAAAAATTCATTGTCATGTCTTCCCGTTCTTTGTGGGACATTTTTTTTCTGTTAAAATAACACTTTGATGGAAATCTTATTGTGCAAAGCTCTACCCACACAGTAAAACGTGTCACCGCAGCGCAGCGGCAGCATTTAATTTTTTCACCGCTAATGGAATTAACTTAACAATTTTCCATATACGTATATCCCATTCATCTCGTCATCTTCTTGTTGGCGAATAACGATAAAAAATATGTGCATTGGGATGCATTTTTAATGATGACGTGATCATCCTCATCCACTTTGAAATCCACCACCAGTATTGTGCCAGAAAGCAGAAATTACGCCTTGCAATCTGATTAAGTTGCGATTTGGAACTTCTGGCAGATTCTAGTTAGTCTTTCACCAGGAGGAGCATTCATCATTTCCCCAACCGCCCATAACCAGGGCATGATTAATTCTAAGTGGCATCGTCATTTTTGTCGCGCTTGTTCTTCAGCGACTTAATATTTTTTTTTTTATTTTGTTTTCGAATTCAGTGTTTTTGCGAACCGCGCTATAAGAATTTTTGTAAGTTGTAAGTCAACGAATCCGGAAGCCATGGTGGGCTAGAAGTCACACTCAACTCAAACCGAGACAAGCTTTACCGGTGCTTCTCGCCCACCAACACATAGTGATGCACAGAACCAATGACTAATTGTATATTTTTATGGCATCATTAGGGGATCCTTTTCGCATATCCTATCCAGTGAGCGATCGACTGCGCGGGTGATCGGTATAAAGTGGCGGTGGCGGTTGCGGTGACTTTGGATTTGGAAGATATCTTTACCATCGCCGTCATCATTGTCGTCATCATGATCACCATCAATTTCACCGCGAGTGTGTCGCATTGTGAAGTCGAAGTTGAAGTCGCCCCTCCTGCATCAGCCAGCATTGTCGTCATCGTCATCATTATTCCATCGCATGTTGTCGTTGCAAATTTTATCACTTTGATCCACGTCTCAGGGCAGTCGAAGTGATGGTACCACAGTGAGGTTTCCTCAAAGAATGCCATTGGCCTGGGTATGGAATGGATATGGTGGATCTTAGAATCACCTTCTTCTTTTTCTTCGAGGGCCCCCTACTTTGCAACATCGCCCATCCGATGAGAGATCTTGATAGGGCTTGGTTCCTTGGTTGGGTATAGCTTTGGATATTTTATGGTGATGTAACTTGGAACTGGAGTAGGCGCGCTGTTCATATCACAATGGAATTGTGAGCAAGCAGGACAAAGCTGTCGGGGGTTTTACCTCCTTAGAAATAAAAAGCAACCGAACAACAACAACATCAACAAAAACGAGAAGCAACTTTGGCGGGTCCCATCTTCCGCTAGCTATAGTAGGTACTACTATGCGACAACAACTTTTTCCACGTGCAATAAATTTAAGCTTCCCAGCTGGATTGTCGGTATATTTTGGTTGGTTGGTTATAGTTGTTAACGTTCTTCCTTCCATGCAAGGAATCGAGAATCACTTTGAATCTCACATTGTGGAAGAGCATCAGCATGGCAGAGAGGTATTCAATGAATGGCTCCGGTTGCACCATAATTTTCGTGGTTTTGAATTTAAAATGCAGCCCCCGACAATACACGATAGATTTTGAGAAGTTATTGCGATGTGTGGGGCTTCCTGAAATTTGTAATGGCCAAACTCTGAATGGAGATTCAAAATGGCTGATGCGCGTTGTTTTTGTTTTGATTATATTAAGTTTACATAATTATGTACGAGTATTGTAAATATGTACGCGTAAACGTGATTATTAAAGGAATGAAAGTTCCGAAGCTAATATTAGAAAAGTTAAAGTTATTTAAAATCTATAGCAATGCCGGCTGGTGCATGCAGCTAAGGATGAAGCCTACCAGGCAATGCTGCAGACTCGAACAAGAGCTGCTGAGAGAGTAGTCCGGGAGATCTACGGGCTGAAAAGGAAAGAGGAACGCTGACTTCTCAGGAGGAAAAAGACAGAGCACGAAAAGCGGGCGGTCGAGTCTATTGAGGTTGTAGTGGCAGGGGTGATCTTCGAAAATTGTATCAAAGTGAAACGATTCACCCAGGGATACAAAGATGGAACGGAAGCCTGCCGAGATGAGAGTGAAAACATGGTAGTAGATACACTGTCAGTGCTGAGGATCTGGAAAGAACACTTCTCTAAACTGCTTAGTGGCGAAGACAGCCAAGATACCACTAAGAGGCAGAACGCTCCTTTCAACTTGGACGATGATGGCCAACAGTTCCGTCTATCCTGGGTGTCGGCTATCCTGTGTGACCGCTTTAAAGCTTTTGTCAACGATCTGATGGGCCCCTTTCAGTGTGGTTTTAGGCCAGACAAGTGAACCGTCGATTTAAATGTTCACACTCCGACAGATTTTAGGAAAAAACTCAGAAATTCAAGATTGATACACAACACCTCCTTATCGATTTTAAAGTCGCGTATGATAGCGTGAAAAGGGACGAATTATACAGAGCCATGTCATATCTCGGCATCCCTGCCTAACTCGTCCGCTTGTGCAGGATGACTATGGAGAAATCTCGCAAATCGGTAAAAACACCACCAATTTCTTTGATGTTGAGAAAGGATTTAGGCAAGGTGACGCGTTATCATGCAACCTATTTAACATCGTTCTTGAAGCAATTGTACGCAGCGCACACGTCAACACCAGCGTTACAATTTATAAAAAGTCCGTTCAATTGCTTGCGTATGCAGATGACATAGACATTGTCGGCAGAACGAAGCGATCTGTTGCGCATTTGCGAGCATTGAATCTGAGGCGGGTAAAATGGGATTGGCGGTTGATGAGGACAAGTCGAAGTATATGCTGTCATCGGGAAAGGAATCTCAACATCGTCGACTCGGGCAAAATGTCACGATGGACAGATATAACTTCGAAATTGTCAATGGCTCCACTATTACCTCGCAAAATGGCATCAGTGCAAAGATCAAACGAAGAATTACTCTTGCCAACCGCTGTTTCTTCGGGCTAAGAAAGCATTTGAATAGTAAGGCCCTCTCTCAGAGAACTAAGGAGCCTTTATACAAGACCCTAAACATCCCAGTCCTGCTCTATGGGGCAGAAGCATGAACATTGAAAAAATTTACTAAAACGCTAGTAAAACGTCATGGCTCTGAAAAAATATTTGACTTTTCGTTTTTAGTTCTATTGTCGAGTGTCGACTGGACTGATCAATGTTTACTTTTTTTTTTAAGAAAGCTGGGGAGTGTTAGAGATCCATTCAAATCCAAGAGATGTAAGGGACTTTAATTTCAAACAGCTCGCTATTTGGGCAGTTGTCACTTTTGAAGCTATCATTTTTTTACATTTGACAAGTAAAAACTTCACCATTACTAAAAATGTACTTAAAATTCACTAAAAAAATGGTGAAAATTTTGCTGGCACAGTTCGCAAAACTAGAGCACTTTGTGTGTGTCGCTCAACAACAGCAGAGAAAATTGCTGCTGTAGCCCGTAGCTTTGATGAAAACCCAGGTTTGTCGATTTCTCGTCAAACTTTGGAATAAGGCATACAAACACATGGAAAATTCGAGATGAGACTGAGGAAAAAAAGAAAATTAAGAGCCCTATTACACGGCTCGTGTTTCATGAAAATACGTAAAACGTCAAAATTTGTTACTTCGTTGCCATTACATTTCCACTCCCCTAACCCAATCTGTCAAAAAGACGAAAGAGCGCAAGCGAACGAAAACGAATGGTGTGAACGAATGGTGTAATCGGGGTCTAAGTTTTTATAACTAGTTCAACTAATTTTTTTTCAAATTTATTGAAAATAGCATGAAAATTAATTTCCTGATTCGTTGAACAATAATTATTATTTCTCTCAAAACCTATGTACACTATAGAATTTATTCTGATTAGCTGTCATCGTTTTGAAAGAAAGCTAATCCAACATCGAACTCTATAGCTGTCACTTTTGATTGACATTTGTTATAGAATACCAATTTCTTTGGTCATTTCATATACTGAATATTGTGTTCGCTCGCATTTCCGCAATTGGATCGCTACAATGCGTCTATAATTGTTTTCAAATTCTAACACCTTTCAACAAAAATTTCAGCAGAACAAATTTCCGCATTCGTATGGACTAAAGTCTTGGCAGAAAATTAGCTTTACATTCAGTGCATACACGATAAATGTATTTGCTATGTATTCGCATTCACATATTGGATAGCTGAAACGCCTCATTTAAGATGCGCCATCATCAATGGTGCCAGCTCCTCCCAATCAGACTTACAATGAACTCGCAGAATATTTTTCCCTGAAACCGCGTTTCAGGTCACTTAGAAATTCTAATCGCACGGCTGGGCTGGCCGGACGGATCGGCTAGAGTGCGCGGCGGCGGTGCTGCCATCAGTGACGTAGAGGGGGCGGTCTAAACATCCTCAACAGCCAGAGTGCAGCAATGGAAAATTTGTATTGAAAGGTTTTCAATTTGGTTCTACTATAATGCTGCGTCCTCATTTTGCATTCACACCTTTGCGCGCTATGCCAAAGTTATACATAAGGTCGTGCTGTTTGGAGGAACAAAAGGACTCTGGGTATTGTCACGACTATTGCGCTCTAGCCCTCATATTTCGTACCTTGTTTTTTTGTTTGTTCTGATTTTTATATTTTTTATACTTAAAGGAGGAGGTGGAATTATGCTATGAATGAAAGATGTCCGTTCATAAATCACTGTCATATGATTCACGAGATCACTTTAGCGCAGAGAGAGAGCATACACAGCGCTCCAGCTAATGTAGGTTGTAAAGGACTACAAAAGCCACATGGCAATTCCTGTTAATTGTTCAAATCTTCTGTCTCTTCCCTGCGTCGCAGCGAAGCCGCCACTGTCGCAGAAAACAAAGCCAACGCGATGAAACGACAAAACGCGATGTGACCGTTGATATACGTGATGATTTTAATTCACACAGCTAAGCCGCAACAACCAACAAGGCATCAGAGGAGGAGGCGAAGCTGTGAGATGCCCGAGTGGGAGGCCGGAATTATGGAACCATGTTCTAGCGATTGTCTTTGTCGTTTCCGTGTTCTGGCGATATTAATGAACAACAAGTCGCAGTTGACAGTGCGGAATTTGACAACTTAACCGAAAAGCGCCCGCCTCAGTCTTAGCCTCAGCCCCAAACTCGATCTCAACTTCAGAGCCCAAACATCAGAGAGTAAATTTCGCAATTCATATTAAGTATATTCCTATCTGAAAATGCATCTTATCCCGAGCTACATTGCAGTTTTAGTCAAAAAGAACAAAACCAAGTGCAACAACAATACCCATAAAATGGCACTAGATCGATGTAGACGATGGTATGGTACTGGTACTACGGGAGTACTTACTCTTAATAATACCAAACTGGTTGGCCTATTAACGCTCGTCGCGCGGCAGCAATACACCGGACTTTGACATATCAAAATTCTACAAAGCTACATTAGGTAGGTACGAGTATATGAAATGGAATTCAGAGACTGTCCGATCCGAAACACCTGTGTGCGGGCACCAGTTCTCGGTTAATAGAGTGAAAATCTGCAATCATGGGCAACCTAATAATAATTTCCGATCGGTATCTCCGCTCGCTCTGACTTGATGGTAATGGTTTGGTATAAATCCATGATTTATATCACCAGTCAAGTGTTAGGTGGCTAAAGACCGCCGCGCCGGCCGGCCGGTGGTACTGACAGTCTAAGCCATAAACATTAAGGTTTTTGTTCTTAAGCGTTAATTGAAAGTTCGCAGCAAGTTATTATACAAAGAGTCAATTCTGATGTGTGGAGAGTGGAGTGAATTAACAAGAATTGTTAAACCGATTACCCGAGCGGAAATTATTGTTTAGTTCTTGTGTGTGGTCCGAGATAAGTGGGTGATTGAATATAATATTGGCAAATGATAAGGATAGAATGTCATTTAGTTTGTTTTGTCATTTTTAATGCATTTTTATCGTATGTCAGAATTAATTAAGAATTTAGTGTTCAACACAAAAGGCAAACGACGGAAGTGGTGTTTGTTTTCTTTAAACCAATTCAGCACTTAGAGTGATGTCATTTTTTTTTATTGAAAGTGTAGATACTATAGATTTGTGTAGAAAAACGAAATACAAGATTGGAAATATGTTACTTTAAACAAAAGTTAGGTGATTTTGTAAAGCGGGTTACACATTATCAATCCTGTTTGACAAGTCTGTTCACGTTTGATAGTGTGTACTCTCTGGTTGACAAACACGTTCCTTGTTCACAAATTTTGTTAATACTGTTTGATGTTTGACGTCAAACAGGTTTGATAATGTGTACCCCGCTTAATGTACCTGTAAGCCCCATAATTTGTATGTTCCCTTATCTAGTTTCAAACACTTTTAAACCAGGGTTACCGTTTTAGCGAAGTTGTCGCTAGATCTAGCGAAATTTCAACTTCTTCGGTTAGTTTACTTTAAATTTTTGACAAAAATAAAAAGTTATTCAAAGAGAATTTTTTGTTTTTTTTTCAAAGATTTGTTTTAAAATTTTTTCCCAGCCACTTCTTATCTTCATAATTTCAGCCAATCTAGAGACTTTTCACTTTGCAACAACACAACCCCTTCCTGTCACTTTTGGTCAGAGATATTCCTTCTGACCATTTCTTGCTCGTTGTGAAATGTCAGATTGTCTTATGTCACACGAAGAAATCAGTTGATGGAGTAATTTTTGACGTTTCTTTCTCATAAAGAAACTAAATTGCCTGGCCTAAGATTTTTTTAGTTCCTTTGAAAAGTCTATTGGTTGAACGTGTATACTACAAATAAGCAATGCGATCAAAATCTATTCAAATTGTTGACTGGAGAGATTCTTTTCACTGTCCTTACTAAATCGTGCCCTTTTTTCCTAGAAACTTTCCCGGGGACTTAACATTCAAATATAACAAACAAAAAGCTGTTGTTTAGGGGTTTTTATCCCCATATGTTACTTTTATAATACGTTATTTTTGTTCAACAATTGTTTTTTTAACGATTCCGGAAAGTACTTATCCTTTTCTTTAGGTATCAGTTGAAATCTTTTTAAATCTCCCTATACGCCCCGATTAATATTTACTTGGTTATTACACCTTCCATAATTAAACAAAAAAAAAAAAAACTGTTACAAAAACAAACAATTTCTCGAAGAGTTTCAAAAATAGCAAATAAAGCGTTTTTTTTTCTTTTCATTTTCAAACAAATTTATTTCGAAAACCGGGCGTCCGTCATGGGAAATTCTTATGCCAGCTTCTAATTCAGGTCACCAAAAACATTGGGAAAGCATGGTATCGTTCAAAGAGAAAAATCGTACCGGCCAGTGTTAATAATAATAATAATGCGTCGGTCCTCCCTAAAGTGCCATTCATAAAGCTGCGAACTGCGTCTGCGAATAATTCTTTTAAAGCTATTTCTGAAGCAAATATCAAATTATTCTTATTTAAGCGGTTTAACAAATGAAATAAATAACCATATTTAAAAATTAAAATAGAAAATATTGCGTTAAATTACTTAAACTTACAAAAAAAAAAAACACATTTTAATGTTTTCTACGCGACCAACAACAGCGAACTGCGAACTGTCAAATGAAAATTCACAGTCCACAAATACAATATGCATTCCACAAAGCTGCGAACAAATAATTCGCTCGAATTTAACATCAAAAACAAAATATCTGGTGTTATTCTTGTTGTTTGATTTGAACAGTTCGCAGTTCTCTGCGACCACTCATATGAATGAAATGTTAAATTCTGCGACCGTTCGCAATTCACAGGCGCAGTTCGTGGCTTCATATGAATTGTACTTTAAAGACTAGTCACATGAGACCATGAGAGTGATCAACGACCGCCGAATAAACTAACAAATGGGACTTAAAACATTTATATATATGTACCTTTATTCTTCAGAAAATCCAAATAAAATGGTAGGAATCTAATTTTTGTTAATGTTTGGATACTAAAATTTACATTTTAATTGCCAAAATAAAATAAATTTGATAAAAAAAATTGGTCGCCACTGATTGCAAATGGTTGTTACGAACAGTCAAACTCTATTTTGCGTTCCACATACCATCCACACTGCAACGAATGAATTGTTCGTGCGCTTCTAACCTCAAAATAACTATTGTTTTTTTTAAGTGCCATACATATGAGCTGCGAACTGCGTCTGCGAACAATTCTTTTAAAGCTATTTCTCAAGCAAATATCAACTTATTCTTATCTTAGTTATTTAACAAATAGAATAAATTATCATATTTTAAAATAAAAATAAATATAAAAATAAAAAAATTTTAATATTTTCTACGCGACCAATAATTGCGACCTGCGAGCTGTCAAATGAAAATTCATAGTCTGCAAATAGAAGAGGCATTCGCTCGAATTTAACTTCAAAAATAAAATGTCTGGTGTTACTCGTGTTGTTTGGTTGCTAAAAAAATGAGTGACAAATTAATGACAATAATTTTTTTTATTATTTGGAACTTCAATTCTGTATGACAGTTCGCAGCTTTTTGCGACTACTCATATGAATGAAATGTCAAATTCTGCGACCATTCGCAATTCGCAGACGCAGGTCTCGGCTTCATATGAATGGCACTTTCTTCTTCATTCGCGACGAATTAAAATAGATACCAATACCATGTGAAAGAAATGTCAAATTGGACGAATGTTCGCTCATTTGTAGTTCGTTATCGTTGGTCGCTCTCATGTGAATAGTACTTTTGTGTCTGTCCACATTGGACTTTTAATGCTGGGTGTAATTATGTTCGTCGTGTTCATATACGATAAAGAGAAAATCCACTCAGTTCAATATACCCATCCCTATCTTCCACCCTTGCAATTCATCTATCTATCACTTACACAATAAAAAATCGTTCACGTTGAATCCGTGAACATTGTTTTAAAGTGGCGCATCGTTGGATTAAGGGTGGAATCTACCCATCTCTTTTTCACTCACATACAATCTACCTGTCTCACTACATGCACCTAGCATTAAAAATCCAGTGTGGAAAGGCACTTACAGCAGTTATTTTTATGCATTATTTTTTCTATAGCTCTGTTCAAAAAAAAAATTTATCAAACAAAACAGTGTGTAGACTGGATTAAGTGGGATTAGATTTTTTGTGTTTGAAAAGGTCGGTGGATCTACTCCAATTGCAGCAAAGTAACACTGTTAGTGCTCTGTATGTAAACTCAAATAAGATTGCAAGACAATTTGTAGGTAGCTCCTACAAGTCGCTAGCCCAACCTCCAAAAGTCGCTAGATTGTCTGAAATTTGGGAGATAAAAAATCGCTAGAAGTCGCTAGATGAAAATTGGATGAAAAATGTTAAAAAGATTTTTATCTTTGAATAACTTTTTTTTTCATGACTTAAACTAAATTAAAAAAAAAAACTTAGGCTCCAGTTATGGCTATCATTTGAAACCATTATTGAAAAAGTTAGCTGTTTATTTTGAGACCCTTGGAAAGTTTTATCATTAAATATTTTAAAGCAGAAATATAGCTTACGACTTCAAAATTATTTCTCCTCCAAAAAAAATTTATTTTGACCCATATCTTCCCCATAACGTAACTTTTAATTTTTTTAATGATCATTGGTAAAATAGTTCGTCATTGAAAAATTGAAAGTCATTTTATGAGAAAAGTTATGCAAAATTGAATTTTGTGTTACCTAGAAATAAATATTAAAGTCAATAAGCTTTACTTTGTCATCAAAATAATATTTTTTCTCAAAATCTCTCAAACTTGACAATTAACATTTGCTTCCAATGAAAGCTATAACTGGGCCCTTAGGTCTATCATAAATTGGAAACAAATTAATTTGTTAAACTACTGCGCTCATTTTGATTGTTAAATTACCAGGGCCGCAAATCACAAATGCTTTCATTCAAAAGTCGCTAGAAAAGTCGCTAGAAATAATCTAGGGACATCAAAATATTTTTTGTCACGGAAGAAATTGAAATATCGCTAGAACGGCAACCCTAATGCCAACCAAGTTTTTAAGAAACTTAAATTAAACTTACTTCTTCCGAAGGCTTTTTAGTCGACAAGTGTCACAAAACTAAAGGTTCGTTACCATGAAGAGAACATTTTTTACCGATCCTAAATATACAATAACATTCCAAAGGTGTGGTCAATTTTCTAGAATCTAGATCCTAGATTTTTGTATCAAGCTGAAATATCACTACGGATACAAAAGAAGTGATTTGCATCTAATACCACATTATCAATCATCCAGCTTATTAAACAGTTAAGCAATGGGTTCGGAATTCCCTGGGAGAGTTTCTAAGATCAAAAACAAGATAATAGAAAAGTTTTCTTATACATTGTTGCAAAATGTTCAATCTATCTATAAAGATTTAGCTAACGATTAATCACTAATAGGACTTTACGCCATCATCAGAGGTTGGTCGCATCATTTGGATCTTTTCAAATAATTCAAAATCAATTGAATTCACATGCCACTGCATCACTTTAAATATTGCTCTTCACTTTCCCCGACCGACCCTCATCGCCCGGGTCGCTCATATAACTTCTCTAACTTAAAGAATCTCACTCAAATAAATAACTCAACACCAGCCAAACTGACATAAGAGTTCATTTTCGCTTTTAAACATCCAAAAGGAAGCCCTTTTCTCGCCGAAGACGAACGAAGACGAGGACAACGCGGACGACGAACGCGATTCTACAAGCAAAACATGGCCTACGACTACTGCGGAATCTACTATACCACACCGAACGCGACAGACCGATCGACCGACCAAGAATGGTGCCGACATACCTACTTTACCGCTGTCGCCGCCGCCGTGCCGCCGCCGCTACGGCCATTCAGTCAATAGATCGCAATTCGGCATAATAATAACCATCCGGAGGATATAAATTTCATCGAGCAAGCAGCGAGCTCCTGCCGCCACCGCTCCAAAGCTAAGCGATAAACATACATGGGGTCAACTATATGGACTTGGGCTTCCACTCTCGCTCGACTAACTCTTCCAGTCCCTAGATGCGTTCCGCTTTTGTTTCGATATTGGAAACGTTCAGTGGCGACTCGACGGCAGCAGCAGCAGCTATGACTATGGCGCGCGGTGCCGATGAAAAGTCTTTTAAAGATAATTTTGCGCAAGCTATTAAATTGATATGATTAAATCTTAATCGCAGATTAAACCGACATCTCTGAGATTTGCGACATTAGTATGCCCAATGGGTCTGCATATAGTGGTGGTAGTCATCGCCTCACCATCGCCATCGCATCGCCACCGCCATCGTCAGCGCTACACTGCTAGCTAGTTCCTGCGTTGCTCTCTCTCTTTTTTTGCGAATGATATCTGCATACTGGAATCTCTCATAGAGATGGGCATTGGGCAATGCTGGGATGCTGCAACAACTTTGGAAGGAAGTACATTGCTTCTGATGCTGCTATTGCTTGACCATGGTGTCTGCGGATTGGTTTTTGGTACTAAGGAACATATAACGTACAGTTGATTGTTTTGCTGTTATTTTGTTTGTTTTCCGATTTTTTGTGTTCCTTTGTCCTCTGCCAGTGCAATGTGTGACTGTCAGCTTGACAACTTGATGAAAGAGGATTTATGTCCCATCCATTCAATCCGAATTCGAACGATTGGCTTCTCTCGCTGAGCATCATATCGGGCTGTAGCTGAAGGCCTAGAACGGAGGACTGCCGTATGATGCACAAATCGATGATAATGATGACGATGGTCCTCATCATCATTATCATCATCATTCGGTGAGATGAGGATGGCTCGATTGCTGGATCGTTTATGTTAAGCGATCAAATGACGTTTCCAAGTTGGAACCGTCCATCGCGTCATCATCGTCGTCGATCGTCGTCGTTGTCCTAAAGGGTCTCGAGCAGCATATTCGCAAAGTAGACCCTGAGAGATATCGCAGGAGAGAAAAGGAGAATAATGGGCAAAGATTCGAGCAACTGACATGACCGCTGTGATGTCTGGAAAAGATGTGACTAAGATTTAAGATGTATGCAAATAGTGTCATGTTAAAGGCCGCTGTGCTGATCTTCCCTGCTCTGTGCTGTGCTGTGGCTATGCTGTCAGGGATTCAGGAGTTTTGTCGTTTTGGGTGGGGTGGATGTGGATGGAGGTCCAGATCAGAACTCACTCTCTTCTTCAGTGTTTGTTTTTTTTTTTCTTTTTCTTTTGTGTTCGACGAACGACAACGATGGTGGCTGACAATGGGAGCTATTTTCTTCTGCGTTCGTCTTTCTTACGTTGTACGAGTCGCTATATACTTATGCATAGGTGGATGTGGATGATGTGAATCTTTTCTTTAACCAGGGGACACATCTCCACTTTGATCGGCGGTGACAATTGAAATTGATTTTACCTTTCGAAGCCAGAAAAATCTAAAAGTCCTTTAGTGATGCATAGCATCACAGGTACCCTGGTACCTACCAACATTACATCCCATATCCGAGTGCAGTCTTTTCGGACTCATAGTAAAGGTTGGTAGGTACATGTCATTGTTGTGCACAAGGATTTCCATGCAACATGCCCGATACCACAAAACATATAGCGACGGATGGATGGATTGGAATGGATTGGATTGGATATGGAAAGAGGAATTGTGTAGCCCAATGGATGGATGAATCGTTTGGTGATGAATCTTCTTCTTGTAAATTCGCTGCGGTGGTTATGTTATGTTTGATTGGTAAAATTGCCAGAAGTGGATTGGGGGGGGGGCAAGATATTGGCTCTGGTGTCTTCTGTTCATATAGAAGGATCAACAGCAGCAACAGGTCTAAACTGTCTTTCAATTTATTGACGTGTTTTGCTAAGGTACGGAATTTTATATGCAAAATAGAGAGAACGCGCTTTGTTAAATTGTTTTTTATTTTTTTGTTGTATTATTTTTGCTTTCTTTTTTGTCAGTGATGGGCATGTGGAATTTATCGGATGTGAATTGATTTGATTATTTCAAAGGACAAGTGAATGAGTGAAGAAGAAGGAGAGATCATTTATAAAAGAGAGTCTTGAAAATTGACAATGTTTAGTCATAATGTAAATTGAAAAGCCATTACGAAAAAATAATTTCTATTTTCAGTTCTGAGCTTTGAGTTTCAAGATGGCAAACAACGAAGCCGCATGGTATACATTTAAGCGATACGGAAAAGGCCAAAAATCAAGACTTTCGTTCAAGTATCCTAAGATGTAAGGCTATTCTTAAGAAAATTTCAAAATTGGGTTGTTTTTCCGTAATTTCATACAATATCCAGAATCTTATGGAACGAAATGTATAAGACCAAGGGATCCGCAGATGCTGACACGTCGCTATAATAGCCGAACAATCAATGTTGCATCTAATTCGGTGCATTTTTTGACAGAAATTTTCTACGAATTGGGGTTAGGCGTTTCATTTTCGACGGTTTTTCGTACTTTAAGAAGCAGTGGAGTGATTGTTCGGGGTAAAATCGCACCAGCTCCAATACTGACAACAGCACACACCAAAAAATAATGGCATTTGTCCGTCAAAATATGGACCGCTATTGAAAAACCGTATTTAACATTTTATTATTTAACGCTTTAACTCGCGAAAAAAGGAAATATTCATATTAAATAAAATTTAAATTGCAAAATTTTGTATTACCACATTTTTAAGGCAATTCGGTAATTTATTTAAGGTGTGGGATTTACGTCGTTTAGGATTTGAGATTTTGAGATTTTGAGATTTCCCTTTTCAGGGTTTTGGGTTTCCTGAACTGCAGTCGGTTTATAAAATTTAAGAGTTTCGTGGGATTTTGGATTTTTTTTTTTGGATTGTTATCTTGCATTCCGGGAACTTAGAATTTGGGATATTTGCATAAGGAGTTTGCCATCTAAAACGTCATTAATTGTTCCACCATAGACAAGTTTTAATCAATGGTAAAATCTTTTCAAGGATATGAGTGGTCTCAAGCTTCTCATTGTTAGGATATTCACAAACAAATTATAGGTATCATTTGAAAGTGGTCAGTCGTAGGATTCCTAAAAATTAAAATTCCTAAAACCACACATCCCAAAATTCAGAAAACCTAAAGTACCAATATCGCAAAATGCTTAAAACCCAAAATCCCGAAAGCCCAATACCTAGATACTTTTTTCCAGAAAAGCATGAATTCCTAAAAAATTTAAAATGGTAGCTATATGCAAGAATATAAAATTGGAGCAAAGTATTTAATTTGAAGATCTGTATTACAACCTTATTTAGGGCAGTCCGGTTATTTACTTAAGATGTGATGGATGTTCACCATATTGAATTTTGGGCTTTCTCTCTTCAGGATTTCAGGTTTTCTGGACTGTATTCGGTTGGATTTTAGGGTTTCAAGGAATTACGAGTTTTTGGAATTTTGGGTTTCTTGATTGGATTCTTGAGGTTTTGGGATTTTTGCACACCTCACATGTGGGATATTCGTAATAAAAATATACCATCAAAAAAGAGCAAGTATTAATGGTCAGCTAAATGCTCAGCTAGTTTTATTCAACAAATTTCTGCCGCAGATTTTTGTTTAATATTTTTTTTTTTTTAATGTTAAAGGGTGTTTAGGTTTTTAGTATTTAATTTCAGGGATATTTGAAAAAATAATATACCATCATAAAGGTCACCAAGTCCTCATAACTATTCCATCATCCTCATCTAGTTTCAGGTGGACTAATTAATTAATTAATTTTTAATGAATTGCTTGTTTTTTTACAAAGTCGCATACATGTATCGTTTTACCTTAGATAATTTTTGCGAATATCTCAAATATGTATATATGAGGTGCTAAGCTACGGCAACACTACCTTGCGGGGATTTATTTTAGGTTATTACGTGGAAACTCATACAGTTTCACCACGTTATTTAGTACCTACCCATGTGATATTTGTAGATTGTCGTATTTTATGAAAAAAATCTTCTCATCTTTCAAGCAGCCTTACCGACAATCACACCTTCTTGGAATATTCATAAAATCTGGTCAAACGTTATTTATAGAGAAAACAAAACATCTTTTTCGCTATACGACTTTAACGACTCTATACGACATTTAAAGATTTAGACCATTGATCAATTTTAATTTAATTTAATCGCCCCGCGAATCATGTCTTTATCTTCACAAACATCGGAATTCAAAAATCCCATCATCTCGATTGGCATCTTGTCAAATATTATTACAGATGAAATTGTTTGCCGAGATTTTAATCTTTGCCAAACAATAATAGATCTCATATATCTATTCCCTTTGAATAACGACCGCTTCTGTTATAAACTGTGAGATTTCCCATAGGCCATACATTTATGTGGGACAAAAGCAAACAAAAGCCACGATCACAACTATGAACACAGGAACAGAAGCACCAGCACTTCATAATCATCCATAAATTTGCAGTAATAAATTTCAGAAACAACATACGCGATACGACGCCACGGCTGCAAGTGCCTCACACATGTTGGCCGCTGTGAACTCATTTGATCAATCGATTGATTAGACAACAAAAAGTGAAGAAGATGCCGCACCACGCCAACAACAACAATACCAACACCATACCCATCGCCATTATAAGCGTCTTCGTCCTCATCAGGTTCTATCGAAATCCTATCTCTCGTCTGACAGTGTTCGATCAAAAGCGGAGTCGAAACAGGAGCAGGGGCTAACTTTAGCCTCAATGACTGGTTCATCTTCTTCTTTTTCTTCTTGCTCGGCCATCATAATCGTCATCACCATCATCATCTTCGACAACATGACGGTGGTGGCAGCAGCAACAGCAACTTATACCGACGATCTTCATCGGTAGCCTACCAACACGGCGACACGCCGACTATTCGATACCAAAACAGCACAAGGAAGATCTCGACGCAACATGCGCACGCCTAACCATATGGTAATTGCAATCATATAAGCGCACCCTGCGGCCAGCGGCTACTGTTTCCGCGGCGCAAGCGCGTGTTTTTGCTTTAGCATAAGGATGCTCAGGATGCTCCACCAATATATGCTGTGATGAATCCCTGCGATTACTCAGTCAGATTTGTCCTCATTATTCAATATGGGGCTATGGAGCTCTCTCTCTCTTATTGATTTATCATGGCTCATCGATATGAAGTAGTAACCGCTGCCGTTGTGTTGTGTTGAAACAGGTGAGACTAGACGAAGCGCGATTTAGCTATATGCGCCTCCAGGTGCGTTTTGCTTCGTTAATGTCAAAATGAACGCTTTACCTAAAAAATTATATTAAGCAAACAAAAAAAAAAAAAAAAAAAATAAAAACAATCGAGCACGAGTGTCGGATAATTTGAGGTGTCTATTCAGACTTGGTAATATAGATTCAAGCATATACCTACTAACTTTGGTATTATTAATGCACAAATCCATGTTAATAGTTGTATGCTTTTGTTTTTTGTGGATTTTGTTTTTTTGTATGACTATTTTTTGCTGTTGCTGCTGATGCCGAACCTTAAAAAATGTTTCCCTCGCGGCGTCATCATCAAAAATTCCCTAAATTCTAAATATCTATAGGGTAAATTAGCTTTGTTACCAAGAAGAGTTCATTAATTTAGTAATTCTCTTACAAATTATGTACTATTAAACTCACCAATTAAGTTTCGTAATATGAACACTGTTCTGTTATTAAGTGTGAGATGAATTACTGAATTACACTCAGAAGTGGATTATAACAGCCAAACGCGAAGCTTATTTTTTAAAAAATAAAAATTATTTTTTAAATATGTGGCTGGCGTACGGAGGGGAAGGACGGTGTTTAGGAAGGGTATAACGCAGATAGAAATGCATACAAAAACATGACGAAAACCTCTAAAAATCAATTTTGTTTTTCAACACTTCAAAAATTGTTGACAGCGAACGCGCCTAACAGAAGCAAAATCAGATAACGAGAATAATGCCGTGTGTCAATTGCGTTAAAAATTTGGTTATATTCGATCCCAATTAAAATTGATCCGTTTTTATAGGGGTGAATAAAATTGATGGGTTTTGCTGTGTCAATGGCATTAAATGGGATTTTTTAAAACATACATTTCAGATCGACATTCCTTGCGTTAAGGAACCTATCCGATATGGTGCCATCCAGATACCTTCTATCAAAACAAATCTATCGAAATCGCTTTGGATACGATCTTGAACGCGGAAATTGCATTTTGGCAGTAGCAGCCATGGACCTAGTATACCTGGACTGCTAGTCGATCGTCTTTCCCATACAAAAGTTGCATTTAAGATGGTTTCACCGATTAAAAGCGACAACAGTGTCTATTGTGCCGCGCCAAATGTTTCGCATTGGTGTGCCTTTAAGGCGTAACATTCGCTATTCAAAATTTATTTACATGGAGATAAATGAGAGTGTCTAAGCCAACGACGAATGATTCTCCGCCGCGCCTAATGTTTCACGTTGGTTTGGAAGAGCCTTAAGCGGGGTACACATTATCAAACCTATTTGCCAAAACTTTTCACGTTTAAGTGTGCATTCTCTGTTTGACAAACACGTTCTTTGTTCACAAATTTTTTGATACTGTTAAGTGTTTGACATCAAACAGGTTTGTCAAACAGGTTTGATAATGTGTACCCCGCTTTAATCCAAAGCCAAAGACTTAACCCGTTAAAAACACCGAACGAATGGAGCAAAAAGCTGAGCGCAGCCACACTAAATTTCAATTCAGATTTTTAAATTTTTTGAGATTTTGAGCTGTCACTTACTTTACTTTAGATGGTTGTCCATACGCTCCACGTTCCCGAGCCATTTCAGTCACTGTATTTTAAGCTTGTACACCAGGTCAACGTCGCTGTATAGCCCGTATAGCTCGTCGTTGAATCTTTTCCTCCACGTCCACACTCTTTCCATACACACGGGAACGAAAATCACACGAAGAATCTTCCTCTCAAAGCACCCTAGCATATTTTCATCCGATTTTGTCAGTTTCCATGCTTCTGTCCCATAGATCAGGACCGGGATGATTAGGGTCTTATATAAAGTCTCCTTAGTTCTCTGAGAAGACCTTACTACCGATTTTGACGGAGCAGCGAGATTTCTGCATCGTTATCCTTTACAAGAGGAAGATTTTGGCAGGGATACCGAGATATGCCATGGCTCTGTATAATTCGTCCCTTTTCACGCTATCATACGCGACTTTAAAATCGATAAAGAGGTGGAGTGCATAGATCTGGATTTCCTGTTTTTTTTTTTTTTTTTAATCTGTCGGAGTTTGAACATTTGAGCCAGCTGTCAAATGAAAATTAAAAGCCAATACTTAATTTTGGTGCATTGAACGCACCGATTCATATCGGATCGTATGACAGTTCAGTGTTTCAAAATTATATCTGATCATTCGTGCTCTGTTTGCTCCATGGTCTGCTCGGAGTTAAAAAAGAAAAACGCCTATTCATCAAACAAATAATTGTTGTGTATAACCTGTCGGGAAATATCTTTATGAGTGAGCATAAAATGGATAACTTTCTCAAAAAATTGTCGCAGCCTTGCACATCCGTTGGAAGGGGAAGCGGCGCGGCGTGGCGGAAGCCGAAAAAACCGAAAAAATAGACCTTATGACGAAAATAAGGTACCTCATTCTTGGCGATACCGTAGGGGGTCACGACCACGCGACACACAAAACAAAACATCACTGACCTAGAGTAATGCAGTTTTTTTGTTCTATTCACGAATTTTCATTCCGATTCAGCTGCGTACTAAGCTTAAAGCATTTTGTTGTCTTGTTGGAAACCACAGGAACATTTCATTCACATCAGCCATGTACTAGGCTTAAAAGCATAGACCAACAAATATTAAGGGTTAAGTACAGAGATTCTTTCTTTAGTCGCACTACACGAACGTGGAATGCACTACCCAGCTCTATCTTCCCCTCCCGTTGTGATCTACAGACATTTAAAACCAATGTACATCGGTTTCTCCTTTCAAATCCCCTCCAACCTACCTAATCGCTCGTGCTATGTTTATCACTTTAAGGGTATTCATAACCCCTTTAGCGCGCGCTAAATATAAAAAAAAAATATTAAGGGTAAAGTTGGGTAACATACTGCCCCAGAAGGAAATTCTTACAATTTATTATAAGAAGCAAATTATTGAGTTAAGGCTCAAGCAACATGTTTCTGCAACCTAACTATCAATAAGAAGTTTCGAATACCACTAAATTTTTGAACATATTGAGAAAATCTTTGGCCTAAAATCTAAATCGTAGGGTATTTTAGAATGCTCTTTCGATGGATCAAAAGTATCCTTGTTAAGTTTTTTTTCCTTAATTCCGTAAGCATAATGTGGTGGAATGGGGCGCATATGCCAATACCTAGCTAGTCTATCGCTCTCAGCGATCAAACAAATATCCAAGCATATGGTAATTATTTATCTAGATGCCATTTGGAGATAAGCTATTCTCCTGGTCTTCTATTTTGGCGTCTAACACTGGTAGTTTTGTGGCGGTGGCGGCGGCGGCGGCGGTGGAGTTGTGATGTTGATTTTGATGGCGATGGTGCTGGCTGCTTGGCTTTTTTGGATTAAAATCGTTCCAGGAATGAGTTTTGTTGCAATTTCGGTGATGGCGGTTGCGGTTGGTTGGCAAAGTTGGTTAGAGGCTGTTTTCACAGAGCTTGGCGTTGGAAAATTGAATTGGCTGGTCGCTGGTGGCATGGCGATGGCGGTGGGACCCACAGCGGAGACGAATATTATACTTATATACAAACTATTTGCATGCGAACAAGAATATTGTTTATATGCTGTTGGGCTGTGTTTTTGCATTGTGTACCTATTTTGTTGATACAACACTGCGAGCAAAACAAATGATCGAGTGTTGCGAAAACATCAAGGCGCTGTCGCTTTACAGATTGTACAGGTGATTGCATTTTAAGTTTTTTTTATGAGATAATTGAAATTTAATTTTTGGCATTATAACTTCGAAGAGATACGCAGGTACTTTTAGATGCAAACATGGTTGTTTGAGTTGAAATATCTTTAATCTTTCTTTCAAGTGTTTTTTTTTTAGTGGAAGAGTAATGGAAAAGTGTGTAAATTGTTTCCAAGACAAAGAAAATTTTATGTTATTTAGTTTTTTTTTCTTTGTGGCTTTAAACATTACACATTAGGGAATGTGATGATATGCCTTCGATATAAATAAAGATATGAGGAGACATATTTGTATGCATATAAAAATATTAAAAAAAAAATAAAATGATCGCACTTACTTACTCTTGTAGCTAGCAATAAACCTACAGCATATCCAAATTCTTCGAATAAGCTTTTTGTACAGACGCTTTATCGTAAAAAAACTATTCGGTAAGCAAATATTCCACCTGCTCAAACCTCCACACACCCCACACACCCCACACCTGAGCTCGTGCACACATACGTTTGGCTGCACGCATACGTCTGCGTAACCGCATAAGTTTGCGTGCACGGAATCGTGTGCGTGTACGCATTCGTTTGCGTGCACGCATACGTTTGCGTGTAAGCATACCTTTGCGTGTGAACGCATACGTTTGCGCGCACGCATACGTTAGCGTGCACGCATACGTTTGCGTGTAAGCATACCTTTGCGTGCACGCATACGATAGCATTTGCGTGCACGCATACGTTAGCGTGCACGCAAACCTTTGCATGCACGCACACGTTTGCGTGCACGCATACCATTGCGTGCACGCATACCTTTGCGTGCATGCATACGTTTGCGTGCACGCATACGTTAGCGTGCACGCATACGTTTGCGTGCACGCATACCTTGCACGCATACCTTTGCGTGCACGCATACGTTTGCGTGCACGCATACGTTTGCGTGGACGCATACATTTGCGTGCACGCATACGTTTGCGTGCACGCATACGTTTGCATGCACGCATAAGTTTGCGTGCACGCATACGTTTGCGCGCACGCATACCTTTGCGTGAACGCGTACGTTTGCGTGCACGCATACGTTTGGGTGCACGCATACGTTTGCGTGCACGCATACGTTTGCGTGCACGCATACGTTTGCGTGCACGCATACCTTTGCACGCACGCATACGTTAGCGTGCACGCATACCTTTGCGTGCACGCATACGTTTGCGTGCACGCATACGTTTGCATGCACGCATACGTTAGCGTGCACGCATACATTTGCGTGCACGCATACCTTTGCGTGCACGCATACGTTTGCGTGCACGCATACGTTTGCGTGCACGCATACCTTTGCGTGGACGCATACGTTTGCGTGCACGCATATCTTTGCGTGCACGCATACGTTTGCGTGCACGCATACGTTTGCGTGGACGCATACCTTTGCGTGCACGCATACGTTTGCGTGCACGCATACGTTTGCGTGCACGCAAAGGTATGCGTGCGCAAAGGTATGCGTGCACGCAAACGTATGCGTGCACGCATACCTTTGCGTGCACGCATACGTTTGCGTGCACGCATACGTTAGCGTGCACGCATACGTTTGCGTGCACGCATACCTTTGCGTGCACGCATACCTTTGCGTGCACGCATACGTTTGCGTGCACGCATACGTTTGCGTGCACGCATACCTTTGCGTGCACGCGTACGTTTGCGTGCACGCATACGTTTGAGTGCACGCATACCTTTGCGTGCACGCATACGTTTGCGTGCACGCATACGTTTGCGTGGACGCATACGTTTGCGTGCACGCATACCTTTGCGTGCACGCATACCTTTGCGTGCACGCATACGTTTGCGTGCACGCATACCTTTGCGTGCACGCGTACGTTTGCGTGCACGCATACGTTTGCGTGCACGCATACCTTTGCGTGCACGCATACGTTTGCGTGCACGCATACGTTTGCGTGCACGCATACCTTTGCACGCACGCATACGTTAGCGTGCACGCATACGTTTGCGTGCACGCATACCTTTGCGTGCACGCGTACGTTTGCGTGCACGCATACGTTTGCGTGCACGCATACGTTTGCGTGCACGCATACCTTTGCGTGCACGCATACGTTTGCGTGCACGCATACGTTAGCGTGCACGCATACCTTTGCGTGCACGCGTACGTTTGCGTGCACGCATACGTTTGCGTGCACGCATACCTTTGCGTGCACGTATACCTTTGCGTGCACGCATACCTTTGCGTGCACGCATACCTTTGCGTGCACGCATACGTTTGCGTGCACGCATACCTTTGCGTGCACGCATACGTTTGCGTGCACGCATACGTTTGCGTGGACGCATACATTTGCGTGCACGCATACGATAGCGTGCATGCATACGTTTGCATGCACGCATACCTTTGCGTGCACGCATACCTTTGCGTGCACGCATACCTTTGCGTGCACGCATACGTTTGCGTGCACGCATACCTTTGCGTGCACGCATACGTTTGCGTGGACGCATACGTTTGCGTGGACGCATACATTTGCGTGCACGCATACGTTAGCGTGCACGCATACGTTTGCGTGCACGCATACGTTAGCGTGCACGCATACGTTTGCGTGCACGCATACGTTTGCGTGCACGCATACGTTTGCGTGCACGCATACCTTTGCGTGCACGCATACCTTTGCGTGCACGCATACGTTTGCGTGCACGCATACGTTTGCATGCACGCATACGTTTGCGTGCACGCATACCTTTGCGTGCACGCGTAAGTTTGCGTGCACGCATACGTTAGCGTGCACGCATACGTTTGCGTGCACGCATACGTTAGCGTGCACGCATACGTTTGCGTGCACGCATACCTTTGCGTGCACGCATACGTTTGCGTGCACGCATACCTTTGCGTGCACGTATACGTTAGCGTGCACGCATACGTTTGCGTGCACGCATACCTTTGCGTGCACGCATACGTTTGCGTGCACGCATACCTTTGCGTGCACGCATACGTTTGCGTGCACGCATACGTTAGCGTGCACGCATACGTTTGCGTGCACGCATACGTTAGCGTGCACGCATACGTTTGCGTGCACGCATACGTTAGCGTGCACGCATACCTTTGCGTGCACGCGTACGTTTGCGTGCACGCATACGTTTGCGTGCACGCATACCTTTGCGTGCACGCATACGTTTGCGTGCACGCATACCTCTGCGTGCACGCGTACGTTTGCGTGCACGCATACGTTTGCGTGCACGCATACGTTTGCGTGCACGCATACGTTAGCGTGCACGCATACGTTTGCGTGCACGCATACGTTTGCGTGCACGCATACGTTTGCGTGCACGCATACCTTTGCGTGCACGCATACCTTTGCGTGCACGCATACCTTTGCGTGCACGCATACGTTTGCGTGCACGCATACCTTTGCGTGCACGCATACGTTAGCGTGCACGCATACGTTTGCGTGCACGTATACCTTTGCGTGCACGCGTACGTTTGCGTGCACGCATACGTTTGCGTGCACGCATACCTTTGCGTGCACGCATACGTTTGCGTGCACGCATACGTTAGAGTGCACGCATACGTTTGCGTGCACGCATACCTTTGCGTGCACGCGTACGTTTGCGTGCACGCATACGTTTGCGTGCACGCATACGTTAGCGTGCACGCATACGTTTGCGTGCACGCATACTTTAGCGTGCACGCATACGTTTGCGTGCACGCATACGTTAGCGTGCACGCATACGTTTGCGTGCACGCATACCTTTGCGTGCACGCATACGTTTGCGTGCACGCATACGTTAGCGTGCACGCATACCTTTGCGTGCACGCGTACGTTTGCGTGCACGCATACCTTTGCGTGCACGCATACGTTTGCGTGCACGCATACGTTTGCGTGGACGCATACATTTGCGTGCACGCATACGTTAGCGTGCACGCATACGTTTGCGTGCACGCATACGTTTGCGTGGACGCATACGTTTGCGTGCACGCATACCTTTGCGTGCACGCATACGTTTGCGTGCACGCATACCTTTGCGTGCAAGCATACCATACCGTGCACGCATACGTTTGCGTGCACGCATACCTTTGCGTGCACGCGTACGTTTGCGTGCACGCATACGTTTGAGTGCACGCATACCTTTGCGTGCACGCATACGTTTGCGTGCACGCATACGTTAGCGTGCACGCATACGTTTGCGTGCACGCATACCTTTGCGTGCACGCATACCCTTGCGTGCACGCATACGTTTGCGTGCACGCATACGTTAGTTAGCGTGCACGCATACCTTTGCGTGCACGTGTACGTTTGCGTGCACGCATACGTTTGCGTGCAAGCATACCTTTGCGTGCACGCATACGTTTGCGTGCACGCATACCTTTGCGTGCACGCATACGTTTGCGTGCACGCATACGTTAGCGTGCACGCATACGTTTGCGTGCACGCATACGTTTGCGTGCACGCATACCTTTGCGTGCACGCATAAGTTTGCGTGCACGCATACGTTTGCGTGCACGCATACGTTTGCGTGCACGCATACCTTTGCGTGCACGCATACGTTTGCGTGCACGCATACGTTTGCGTGGACGCATACATTTGCGTGCACGCATACGTTAGCGTGCACGCATACGTTTGCGTGCACGCATACGTTTGCGTGCACGCATACGTTTGCGTGCACGCATACCTTTGCGTGCACGCATACCTTTGCGTGCACGCATACGTTTGCGTGCACGCATACGTTTGCGTGCACGCATACCTTTGCGTGCACGCGTACGTTTGCGTGCACGCATACGTTTGAGTGCACGCATACCTTTGCGTGCACGCATACCTTTGCGTGCACGCATACGTTAGCGTGCACGCATACGTTTGCGTGCACGCATACCTTTGCGTGCACGCATACCCTTGCGTGCACGCATACGTTTGCGTGCACGCATACGTTAGTTAGCGTGCACGCATACCTTTGCGTGCACGTGTACGTTTGCGTGCACGCATACGTTTGCGTGCAAGCATACCTTTGCGTGCACGCATACGTTTGCGTGCACGCATACCTTTGCGTGCACGCATACGTTTGCGTGCACGCATACGTTAGCGTGCACGCATACGTTTGCGTGCACGCATACGTTTGCGTGCACGCATACCTTTGCGTGCACGCATAAGTTTGCGTGCACGCATACGTTTGCGTGCACGCATACGTTTGCGTGCAAGCATACCTTTGCGTGCACGCATACCTTTGCGTGCACGCATACCTTTGCGTGCACGCATACGTTTGCGTGCACGCATACGTTAGCGTGCACGCATACGTTTGCGTGCACGTATACCATTGCGTGCACGCGTACGTTTGCGTGCACGCATACGTTTGCGTGCACGCATACCTTTGCGTGCACGCATACGTTTGCGTGCACGCATACGTTAGCGTGCACGCATACGTTTGCGTGCACGCATACTTTAGCGTGCACGCATACCTTTGCGTGCACGCATACGTTAGCGTGCACGCATACCTTTGCGTGCACGCATACGTTTGCGTGCACGCATACCTTTGCGTGCACGCATACGTTAGCGTGCACGCATACGTTTGCGTGCACGCATACCTTTGCGTGCACGCATACGTTTGCGTGCACGCGTACGTTTGCGTGCACGCATACGTTTGCGTGCACGCATACCTTTGCGTGCACGCATACCTTTGCGTGCACGCATACCTTTGCGTGCACGCGTACGTTTGCGTGCACGCATACGTTTGCGTGCACGCATACCTTTGCGTGCACGCATACGTTTGCGTTCACGCATACGTGTGCGTGCACGCATACCTTTGCACGCACGCATACGTTAGCGTGCACGCATACCTTTGCGTGCACGCATACCGTTGCGTGCACGCATACCTTTGCGTGCACGCATACGTTTGCGTGCACGCATACGTTTGCGTGGACCCATACATTTGCGTGCACGCATACGTTAGCGTGCACGCATACTTTTGCGTGCACGCATACGTTTGCGTGCACGCATACCTTTGCGTGCACGCATACGTTTGCGTGCACGCATACGTTGCGTGCACGCATACGTTTGCGTGCACGCATACGTTTGCGTGCACGCATACCTTTGCGTGCACGCATACGTTTGCGTGCACGCATACGTTTGCATGCACGCATACCTTTGCGTGCACGCATACCTTTGCATGTTGCATGTTGCATGTTGCGTTTAGCATGTTGCATGTTGCTATTGCATGTTGCTAATGCATTTTGCTATTTCATATTGCTATTGTATGTTGCATGTTTTAATCGAAAACTACAAAAAAAAAGATAACTTTTGTCATTTCTTTGTATTACGTTTGAGCTCAGGCAACAACCTGAACATTTTGTATTCTGCCGTTTTATTTCCGCTAAATTTAATGTGTCTGTTATCAGCTAAATTTGCTGCAACTTGTATTTGTTTTTGTTTCCAGCAAATTTTGCTTAGAACATCTAAACAAAGTAATTTCTTTTAGTTTCCGTTGTGCAAGTATCGCGGCAACACAAAGCTTCGCAACTGGAAAAAAAAACTTCGTGTTACAGTACCATACATTTATTAAATTCAAAAATATTTTTGTATTTTTCAGTCCTTTGTGTATTTGCATATACCTACCCTTCAGCATTGGAATGATTAAGTGTTATAATTCATAGAAACGACATTTAACAATTTTAAAATCGTGTAAATGAGATTAAAGAAATTTATTTTTTAATTAGTTCATAAATATTCATAAAAAAAAATTAGATAAATCATTAAATGACAAATACAATGTGTCATCAAAGAGGTTATTTGAGATTTTTTTTTAAATTCTAATGATAGCTTAATTCTTTTTTCATTCGGCATCATCCAACACAAGTAGTTTTTGCTACTTGTGCTGCCAACGCTTTCATTAATTTTTTTTCTTATGCAGAATTTAATTTATTATTAGTTGTGATTGTGTCCACACAGCACAATAACTAGCTGACAAAGTATGACCATAATTTAAAGGTAATTTAGAATTGACCAAACATGACCTACTTCATTAGCATCAACATCTCCTTGTTGCAAAAGATTGATGGATGGAGTTGTCGTTGATGCATAATGTTACTTCTTACTCAGCATCGACTAAATTGAGTTCCTGTATGCATACATGATAGAATTTTAAAACAAAACCTAACCCAGCCGCCCGATCAAAGTTCAATCTTAGATATTCTTTGACCTTAAATAGAAGTGTTTCACACCTTTCTGGTATTATTGTATAAATAACTTCAACTACAACTGTGACATTGTATATTATAGTTGGTTGAATAATAATAATTGTAATCGAAAAAACTATCAGTAGGTAGATATACAAAAATATATTTATTTTATTTTTTTAAGAAGCAAAAATATTGTGATAAAGCGATCTTACGATAAAACAACATAAATATTAACACACCTTTTTTTTAAGGTGAAGTAGGTACGAATTATAGTTAGAATGTATGTACATAAATATGTTTATTTATGAAATGTAATTAATTTATGTGAGACTTTGAGAATGATTATTTGCATTTTACATACGTGCGAGATTAATTTCATTTAAAAACTATTTATATGATGGCGCTCACATCCCAGGATGGGCTTCGGCCTCAACTAACAAGCCCCTCCAGCCAGCTCTGTCCCTAGCTAGCCGCTTCCAGTTGCGCACACCGAGTGCTTTGATGTCGTCATTCACTTGATTGCGCCACCTGTTACGGGTTCTTCCTCTGCTGCGTACCCCATCGGGGTTGGATTCGAAGACTCGTCGGGCAGGTGCGTTGCTGTCCATACGCTCCACGTGCCCCAGCCATCTCAGCCCCTGTATTTTCAGCTTTTTGACCAGGTCAACGTCGCTGTATAGCCCGTATAGCTCGTCGTTGAATCTTCTCCTCCATCTTCGATACACACCGGACCGAAAATCACACGAAGAATCTTCCTCTCAAAGCACCCTAGCAGATTTTTATCCGAATCTTTCAGTGTCCATGCTTCTGACCCATAAAGCAGGACCGGGATGATTAGGGTTTTGTATAAAGTCTCCTTGGTTCTCTGAGAGAGGGCCTTACTACTTAAATGCCTTCTTAGGCCGAAGAAACAGCGGTTGGCAAGAGTAATTCTTCGCTTGATCTCTGCACTGATGTCATTCTGCGATGTAATAGTGGAGCCCAGGTAGACAAACTCCTTGCAAACTTCGAAGTTATATCTGTCCATCGTGATATTTTGCCCGAGTCGACGATGTTGAGATTCCTCTCTCGATGACAGCATAAACTTCGTCTTGTCCTCATTAACCGCCAATCCCATTCTAGCCGCCTCCGATTCAATGCTCGCAAATGCCCCTGCCACAGCTCGCTTCGTTCTGCCGACAATGTCTATGTCATCCGCATATGCAAGCAATTGAACGGACTTTTGATAGATTGTACCGCTGGTGTTGACATGTGCGTTGCGTACAATGGCTTCAAGAACGATGTTGAATAGGTTGCATGAAAACGCGTCGCCTTGCCTCAATCCTTTCTCAACATCAAAGGAATCGGTGGTGTTCTTACCAATTTTGACGGAGCAGCGAGATTTCTCCATCGTCATCCTGCACAAGCGGACGAGTTTGGCAGGGATGCCGAGACTCGACATGGCTCTGTATAATTCGTCCCTTTTCACGCTATCATACGCGACTTTAAAATCGATAAAAAGGTGGTGTGTATCGATATGGAATTCCCGGGATTTTTCTAAAATCTGTCGGAGTGTGAACATTTGATCGACGGTTGACTTGCCTGGCCTAAAACCGCACTGATAAAGGCCGATCAGATCGTTGACAAAAGGTTTTAAGCGGTCACACAGGATGGCCGACAAGATTTTATAAGCGACGTTTAGGAGACTAATTCCTCTGTAGTTGGTACATTTCAGAACATCTCCCTTTTTATGGATGGGGCACACTATACCGAGGTTCCATTCATCGGGCATACTTTCCTCCGACCAAATTTTGCAGATGAGCTGGTGTATGCTCCTAGCCAATTCATCTCCCGCTGATTTAAATAGTTCGGCTTGTAAGCCATCCGCACCTGCAGCCGTGTACGACTTAAGTTTGGATATCGCCAGCCGAACTTCGGTTAGGTCGGGTGGACGGAACTCTTGGCCATCATCGTCCAAGTTGAATGGAGCGTTCTGCCTATTAGCGGCATCTTGGCTGTCTTCGCCATTAAGCAGTCTAGAGAAGTGTTCTTTCCAGATCCTCAGCACTGACTGTGTGTCTACTACCATATTCCCACTCTCATCTCGGCAGGCTTCCGTTCTAGCCTTGAATCCTTGGGTGGATCGCTTCACCCTCTGATAAAATTTTCGAACATCTCCCCTACCGCTACAACCCTCAATAGACTCTACCGCCCGCTTCTCGTCTTCTCTCTTTTTCCTCCTGAGAAGTCGGCGTTCCTCTTTTCGTTTCAGCCCGTAGAGCTCCCGGGCCACTCTCTCAGCAGCTCTAGTTTGAGTCTGCAGCATTGCCTGGTAGGCCTCGTCCTTAGCTACATGCGCTAGCCGGCACTCTTCATCGAACCAGGGGTTTCGTTGTATTCGCCTAGTGAAACCCAGCACATCAGAGGCGGCACTTCTGATGGCTTGTTGACAGTATTCCCACTGGTCCTCTGCACTTGATGCTGGTGGCGGACCTCCTGAGAGATTAAGAGTTACGTGGTCTGCAAAAGTTCTGGCAGTCTCTTGCGATTTAAGCTTCTCGACATCGAATCTTTTCACAGCATCTGCTCTGCGTTTTCGCGTCATGGATATCCGCATACGTAGTCTAGCTACCACCAGGTAGTGATCCGAGTCAATGTTGGCCCCTCGGAACGTTCGGACGTCCAAGATACTGGAAGCATGTCTCGCGTCTATCGCAACGTGGTCGATTTGGTTGACGGTTACTTGATCACGCGACCGCCAAGTCCCCTTGTGTATATTGAGGTGTGGGAAGTAGGTGCTTGAGATGATGACATTTCGCCCCGCCGCAAAGTCTGCCAGCCTGTGTCCGTTGCCGGAAGTTTCGTCGTGTAGGCTGTGTCCTCCGACTATCGAACCAAAGATGCCCTCCTTTCCGAATCTTGCGTTGAAGTCACCAAGAATGATCTTCACGTCGTACTTCGGGCACATATCATACGTTGTCTCCAAGAGATCGTAGAATGCTTCTTTGGTTGAGTCTTCTCTCCTTTCATGGGGGGCGTGAACACAAATCAGCGAAATGTTCTTAAATTTGCCTTTGATGCGGATTGTGACCAGGCGCTCGCTTACACTTCGGAAGCCCAAGACTTCTTGCCTAAGTCTTCCCCTTATCACAAAACCACAACAAAAGAGCCGCTGACCCTGTTCCTTCAAGCACCCGCCGTAGTAGATGTCACACGTTTTCAGTCTCCGTACGCCCTCTCCATCCCATCGCACTTCCTGGATGGCTGTTACGTCAGCCTTTAGCCTGTCCAGGTTCTCCACTAATTGTTCGGCTGCACGTGTTCTGTATAAGGACAGGACGTTCCACGTGCAGATCCGAAATTCATTGTCCTTGTTTCGTTTGCTGGGGTCGTCAACTTTAAAATCATCCATATCCGAGGCTTGTTGTTGTTTCGGAACAACTTTTTTTTACGTGGTAGGGAAGTTACCCCGACGCACAACCCCCGACCCGGAGGACCAGACCCTTCGTATAACTCCAAGGGTAGGGAGCCGGATAAACCGCTCCTTATAGGCCTGAGCTACAAATATGTCGTAGTAGCCCATGTAAGGTGTTCACTAAGTAGTTCAACCTAACTGGAACTGTAGACGCCACCGTTGATTCCATCTAGAGAATTCGTCCGCTGCCGCCTCGATGAAAGGAGAAGTGCCTTAGTGGGAACACTCCCCCCCCCCCCTCTCTCGTTGGCTGTCCCCAACAGCTTTCCACGGGGATTTAAACCCCGTCTCCAGCTGAGGTACTAGACACCCGATGTTCACCACGTGGAGGTGAGAGTAGGAGTTGGTAGACAGAGGTGGGTTTTGAGAAAAACCTGTGGACGCTTGTGTCCTCTTGAATGCACATAACTACCCTTTTGAACATCAAAAAAAAAAACTATTTATAAGTACAAAAATATAAGAAGTACCGGTCGTTCACTGACTGATTACTGTAGGTACAGATGTAAAGTCAGAACTCTGGCCTCAAAATTCCGAGAAAGAGGGGGGGGGGTGACAGGGCTTCGTTTAGCCACGATTTTCCAGTCATTAAAATCGTTTTACCATCCCTAAGAAAAAATATTCAAAAGGCTAGATATGTGCATTCAAGAGGACACAGGCGTCCACAGGTTTTTTCTCAAAACCCACCTCTGTCTACCAACTCCTACTCTCACCTCCTAGTGGTGAACATAGGATGTCTAGTACCTCAGCTGGAGATAGGGTTTTAATACCCGTGAAAAACTGTTGTGGACAGCCATAGGCCAAGTGCAGTCCAACAACTAGTGGAGGCCCTAGACTGCTGTAAAGCAGATATTACCTATGGAAAAGACCGGGCATACGGAAGATGAAAAACTGCGACATTTACTACGGTGACTGCTACCGCCGAACAAAAGCAGCGTTTATTTTAGTGTGGTGTGGATATGTTGTTGGAACAAGGCTTAGGCAAAAAGTCTTGAGTTTCAATTATTTGAACGAGCGCCTCGTGACAATCCGCATCAAGGCTAAATTCGCCAACATAAGCCTCATATGTGCGTACATGCCTCGCATGAGAAGAAAGAAGAAGACACCAAAGACGAGTTCTACGAGCTTTTGGAGAAGACGTACGAGCTGTGCCCTAGATATGACATTAAAATTGTCCTAGGCGATTTTAACGCGCATTTAGGAATAGAGGACATTTTTGGTGACATTGTCGGAAAGCACAGCCTGCACGACACCACCTCCGACAACGGAATCAGCCTGATCGACTTTTCTGCGGGACGAAACATGGTGGTAGTTAGTACGCGATTTCCCCCACCGCAATATCCACAAGGGGACTTGGAAATATTTTGACCGATCAATCGTCAACCAGATTGATCATATTGCGATCGACAAAAGGCACTCTCCTCCAGTATCAGGGATGTCCGAACGTTACGCGGAGCCAACGTTGACTCGGACCATTACCTTGTTATAGCCAAGGTACAGCTTCTGATATCTCGAACACAGCCAAACCGAAGAAATGCTGTGAGAAAGTTTGACGTCGGGCGGCTAAAATCGCAAGAGATTGCTAGGTTCTTCTCCGATCGGGTCTCAAACAACCTCTTAAGTCAACCTCTTAGGTCCTATGCCGCCAGCATCAAGTATTGCAAGCCAGTGGTAACATTGCCAAGAAGCCAACGCGCGAAACTGGAAGCAGCTAGCTAGGGAAAGAGGCACTGTAGCGCCAGCATAAGTATGTTTGATTTATAGCAAACATACAAAAAACAAAACATTCCTTCACCTCCTCCAAATGAAATCTTAGAAGACAGAGCCAGTTAAGTGAACACCCGCCGACGGACGATGCGAATCCATTAAAAAAAATCGTTTGTCCGTCCTCAGGGAAAACAAAATTTTACTCTTATTTTTTGTATAGCAAACATCAAGAAATACAAAAGCTTGCTCCATCCACTTAGGATTTTATTTGGAGAATCTGGAGGACTTTTTTAATTTTTGATGTTTGCTATAAAAAAAAATAAAACTTCAAAATGTTGTTCCTTAGGTTGGAAAAATGATTTTTTTAAGGTGCTCAAATTTTTGAGCCGATGGACAAACAAACCCAATAGACTCCACCCCATCACATTTCATTCAAGGGTTCTGGCTTCTGGAGGTTTGTTAAGTTTGCTATAAAAAAAGAAAAAGTAATTTTTTTCTGAGAGTGATTAAACAAAATTAAATTTTTTTTGTTGGAGTTGGTTGATTTTTCTATATTTGGTATAAAATTTGCAATGTTCAGTATTTTGTTTTATGTTGGTGGTGATGACTTTTTGTTAACAAGTTATTTTATAAAAATGGGCTTCAGGTCAATTTTACGTTGTACAGTGAATGCTTGCTTTGCAGCTCACTTTATTGTTGTTTTGCAAATTTTGGTTTTTCTTTTATGTGCAATAACAAGTAATCCACTCCCAACTTACAATTCAGCTTCTTTAAGCTTAAAAATATTGATGTGCCGCAGGTTTCACTTTATATAAATCTTCGGTACGGCCTTGGGCGGAATTAAATTTCTTATACATGTAACGAGCTGGATAACTACTTCTTTAAAGCCGAATAGAAATAAGAAAAAGAAGACTTAACGAGCTTGCGAGCTGTCACTCGAATAGGTTTCTAAAATTGATATTATAGAAGATGATTGAAGATGTCACTTTATTTTTATATAAGTTGCTGCCTTTAAAAGTTTTCTGTAACCATTTTCAATAAGGTTTATTGAATACTTCGATAAGGCTTGTTAAGTCTTACTAAAGAATCATAAAAAAATGGCCACGTTCGGGTGGTAGGTATCTACTTTAGCATCTGCTACGTTTGCGAACGACCAAAACCGCATACGTTACCAAACCAAAAGAAAACCAAGAAAATAAACAGGTGATATATCAGCTGCTAGTATGAAGTATCTCTCCCAAACCAACGCGAAAGCGGCGCGGAACATTCGCCGACAGCAGTTTTTTTTTGTTGTTTAGCATTATTTATTTGTCATTTATTTTGTATGATCGCCCTGCATAGCGAATGTTCCGCGTTGGTTTGGGAGAGCCTTAATCCAAAAATTGGGATAGCCTTAGATTTCTTTTTGATATCAGCTGTTTGGTGCGTCGGCTGGTTTTTTCTTTAGGCATTACAACAACACGAACAAATCTAGATACCATTGGCGACGTACCCGAACGCGGCCAATATGTCAATCTATAAGAAAGAAGCTCGAATTTGTATAAGTCATTTTAAAGAAGCTTTTTAAAAAAAACTTTATTCACATTTATAATTATATATGTATATTGAATAAATTGAACACGTGGAGAGAAAGATAATTCATTTTACTTGATTTGTCTTTTTGAGCATTCGGAAAGCTACTTTTCGTTGGTTTAAGACATAAGCTTCAATGCACGATAAACAGAAACGAGGCTTATGCTCATCAGAGAAACATAACATTCGGCATTTTCGCATATCTGGGTACTTATGTGACGTCACGGTCAGCTTTTACGTTTTTGTTCTATTTAAAGTGAAGACCATAATTATTTTAAGTATTTAAATAAATTGTTTTTAAATTCTTAATGAGCAGTTTAAAAATAGAAAAACATATAATAACAATCAAATAAAGTTAATTATTTTTCTTTTCTCCGAACATAAGCAGATGATTGTAATATGGCACACCCCAAATGACCATACCTTGTTTCTGTTAATCGCGCTTAAGTGGCCGTGTTTTTTCGGATTGAAATTATCAAAAATTTTTTTTTATTTTTAGACTATTGATATTAATTTAAGACTATTGAAATGAAAATGGAGCAAGGGAACTGCTAAACAAATCGTTTACATTGTGAAAATTTTTATAGAAGCTCGGATTTATTTAAAGTAAAATCTAAAGTTTTAAAAAAGGAAAAGGCTGATTAAGTTTTTGCATCTTCCAAATTATATCAAATATGGCTGAGTGGCTAGAGTGATGGACTGTCACGTAGGAGTTCCCGAGTTCGATCCCTAGTGAGGTAAAAATATAATTTATGTTTTATAATTGTTTCTAATACTATAATTAATAAATAATTGAATTTGATACTTGATTTCAGATAAAATGCAGTATCAAAATCACACTAAAAAATAAAAATGTATTATTCTTTTTTTTCATTTATTTTTGTTCACCTTCTATAAGACTTGTATTTTACTTTTATGCAACCATGTCCGAAGCTTTCTGTCAAGTTGAAGTGTCATTCAAATTTCCAATATCGCTCGTTAAAACTTCGGATCGGCTTCTTTAGGCTTTAATACAATCTGCTACTTTTATAAGATCTGCGAATAAGTTTATAAGAAGATTTTCCGAAATCACGTATACAAGCTATATTAGCTTCTATAACATTCTCCTTTTTGTGATTAAGTAAACTTTACAAATGTCTTATGGAACTTCTAAAGCCTATTCTGTTAAGCCGAACCGAAGCTGAAATGTTAGTTGGGACTGGCACCTGATGATATTCATAGACATGAACGAAACGCCGTGACAAACATAAATACTTCTTTCATTTGACCTGAAGCCCATTTTTATAACATAACATTATTTTGTTCCTTATGGTAGAGAAATGTTTTTTTTTTGATGAGGTTTACATCTTTCGCCAATGGACAAACATACCCGATTGACATCTACCCCCTCAGGATTTCATTGGAGGTGCTGAAGGGGTTCTCTAACTTTGTATGTTTGCTTTAAAAATTAAATGTCTTTTCCTGATTTTTTCATGGATTCGTATATAACTAAATTCAAATAATAAAATAAACCTCTGTTGAAAGTTCTTAACCTGAAAATACTTACCAATCGGCATTATTGAGCTAAATTTAACACAAAAGGCTTCAAATCGAAAGAACGAAAAGAAGGTGGAGGTGTGACAATAGCAATCAATTTCCCTTCGTCCATCTTGGATCCTCTATATAAGAGTGTCTTCCTCTTCACACACAACACCACCCCCCTTTAGCTCGGAGTCCCGCACCGACTCCATTAATATCAAAGCTTCCCCCAAAGAGTGTATTTATAATGATCATTACATGGGCCGAAAATTATTCGTCTTTATGAAAAAAGAGGGCCTCATTCAGAGCGTAAAATATGAACATTTGCGATTATTTATACCCGAAGGCTTAACACTTTTTTATTCCCTGTCAATATGGTTAAAGCTGTTGTTGCTCCTGTTAGGGATGACTCTACTGTAACTGTGTATAAAAGTGGAGTGTAGATGGTTAGTTGGCTGGAGCTGGAGGACCGTTGATCATTTTTATTATTAATTTTTTGTGTTGGAATTTTTTTTTTTTAATTTAATTTCACTCAACTGAAACCGCTTCAAAACAGCTCATATAAGTTATGAAGGGAGATTCGCAAAATGCAGTACCACCGATGACCTAAAAGATTAGCGCACCACAGAGAGTGGCGAGGGACTAACCGACCGAGAAATGGGAGTGAAAATAAATTTAAAAACCCTCAGCCATGTTCCACAACGAGATATCGAGATTATTGATTCCTGATGAGGTAGGTACCGTGGAAGACCTTGCGCTAACAATGGACATGGACAGATACCATTGTGCGGATGCCATGTAGCCTCTCTCTGACCCTTGTGAGGGCACCCCCTGGAGGTGATAATTGAATTTGCGTTGTTAGCCACTCGCAGTGGTAGGTACTTAAGTCTGACCCCATAGAACGTGAGTGAGAACAAGCGGCCGGCGATACTCTGCGCGGTGAATGACCTGCGGAGGAATTTTGAAGAAATCTTAATTCATCAAACTGTCACCAGGCGGCTGTTACTGTGACATAGCATAACGCAAAGTAGCAAGTCCCATCGCGAAGAGGTGTCCCAGTCCACACCGCGACCATCGCATCGTGTATATACCCACCATCCTGATGACAGCTCTAGTTTTACGGTCGGTTAATACAATCGTTCCGTTCTGTGGCATGAGATGGTGTTAACTTGTCTCCCGATTGTCGTTGCAATTTACACAATTTTCGGGACCAGCCCAAGTGACATTCGAAGAAATATATAAACGAGAAGAAAAGGAATACAATAAACTGCAGCGGTCGTTGTACTCTGGATGGCTTCGACTTGGATGGCCAAAAAGGAAGATTCAACATCCAGAAGATGGCAAACAAAAATAACAACAACAACGGCAAAAAGAACCAACAAAAAAATGCCAAAAACCCACACTCGAAAAGGAACCCAGAATTTTTGGGCAGGGCCACGAAGGATTACCCATGTACGGTACGTGTGACTTCCAGTGCACTCTGCTTCTGCGAAGCCATACCTTGCCGCCCGCGGAACATGTTGGACCGCGCCAAAGCATAATTTGTTGGTGAAATATAAATTGACTTTTTGGCAATGTATGGTTGGCGTGAGGGCGACGCGACGGATGGACGGACGAATGAACAGATATATTTCTCCTGCATAGCGGAAATGTGAAAGTCGTTCGACTGACCGACGGCACGGCGATGACGCGACGCAACGTCTGACGATGACGCCGCCGCCGCCGCCGCCACCCTATAAAGTCGAAAGGATTGTGGTGTTTGGTTGTTGGCTGTTGGGCCTCTGTGTGACTGGGGGAAATGTGGTTGGTACTCCATCATATCGTCAGGCAGGCAAAGGCGACCAAATTTTGTAGTGTGATTCGAGGAAAGCCAAGAACAACTACTCTTTTCTTCTCGGGCCATCATCAGGACCATCACCATCAGCATCACCATCATCACCATCTTGCCAACAGTCTGTCTTTACCATATTGAGGATGGTGGTGCCATTGAAAGTGTCGTTGGACATTGTTTTTGGTGTAAGGATCGTTTTTCTTTTCTCGTCCAGCAAACACTTCTTCTCTCACGTCGAATGTCGAAAACACCGATAATCATTTTTTATTTATTTTTTTTTCTTAGCTTGATGCCTTCCTGGTTTGGTTTGAGTACCACGCTCTCTGATGATGGTTTGGCCCTTTGGTTCGGTTTTGGTGCATGGGTTCGATTCTTTACTGTTTTTTTTTTGTTTGGCCAGTTTCGGGCGTTTCTTAAATAATTGAGTTTGGCACAATAAATTGCACATCTGGTTATGTGTTGACAGTGGCCAATGAGTAGGTTACTTTTTTTTGGTATTCGTATTTCTTTCCCTGGCTAAAAGTCCTGGGACTGTGTTTTTGTTGTTTAAAGGATAGGCGTATGCGGGTTCATTTATTACGACGCTTTTTCGATGATGAGTTTTTATTTTATGTATGCATTTTATTTTTGTTTTGTTTGGGATCAAACGATGGATCAACACCACCCATCGATTGTGTCCTTTTGGGAAACATAATATGCGGCAATTTTTTGTTTTCGTTTGTTTCATTTGAAAAATAATTTAGTGGTATTGTTTCTTACTCCTTTGAAAGAAATTTTTCATTTGTGTTATTTTTTTAAGAAAATAATCTTTAAGTTTCTTTTAAGATTTATTTTAAGTGAGAACTTCATTATTTATATTCCTTCCTCGTGACCTACAAAAGAAATGTTTTTTTCCGATGATCTATGGTACTTTCTAAAGATGTAATTAAGTTAAATATTCGTGTCAACTTGAAAAAGACCTTTCAATCAAACAAATTTCCTCAACTGTTATTAATTTTCTGTACAAAAATTTTATTAAAAAAAACTTTGACTTGTTTTCGAAATATGAATTTGAAAAAAAAAAATTATTTTGAATTATTTTTAATGCAAAACTTGTTTTTGAAAAATTTTGTATGCATAAATTAATATGACGTGGATTTAGCATTAAAAATTGCTTCTGTTTGGTGGCAAGTGTAATTTTAACCGATTTCAATGAAATTTTGCATAGATGATAATTTGAACAGTTCCAAAAGACATAAAAATGTTACAATTTGTTGATACAATGGCATATATAGTTACGGAAAAGTTTGAAAAAAAGTCAAAAGACCAAAAAGAAAATACATTTTTCTCTGACTTTATTTTTTTAGTTTTAGAATATTGCTTGAACACTAAAAAATACTGGTTTGCTAAATTTAAAGCAGCATTTTGCGAGATATGTGGAATGAACAGTTTTTTTTTTAACAAAAACATAAAATGCAGTTTTGTTAAAATCATTTTAAAAATTACATGCACGAAGTTTTATCAAAATTGTTAGAATTTTTTCCGATAAAATAAAAAAAAATTAAATCATTGGTTTTTCTAGCTCATTTAGAACGGGTAGCTGGCTCGTTATAGATTAGCTAGAACAAAAAGTTTAATGTCTGCTCTAGAAAATTACATTCAAATAATACATACACCCAAATCTTAAGCATATCGGTCATATCGACTGGATCAAATTGCGAAAAATATGTAGTTGTTAATATTGGCTTAATGGAACTATTTTTTTTTTTTTAATTTTGGTTTTCTCGTAAGCACGTCGTTTAATTTTTTTCAATTTATGAATAAGATTTTAAAAGGGTTTAATAGTAGTGTGATGCTTTTTCTTGTGGCACTGAACTACAGTGGTTTCCAAAGGTTCTTACCCAAAGAAGCAACAAAACTTGGGTTTGGGGAATCTTACTCTGAATGAATGACTCTTTATTTTGCAAAATTGTTTACAATTTTTGTACTTTATTTTCTTAACTTAAATAACAATATTTTAATTCAATATGTGTCCTCCGCAAACAATCGGAGGAAAGGTCTGGACGGAACTCACAAGGAGAACCTTGTCCAAAGGAACCTTGAGGAGGCTTCCTAAGGAATGTTCTATAGAAATCCTCGTAGGAATTTCTTATCCCTAGTAAGCAATCTAGGGAAAGGTCTGGGGCGGTACTCTCTAGGAGAACCTTGTCCAAAGGAACCTTGAGGAGGCTTCCTTAGGAAAATACTAACAATCTAAATAAATGACCTAAAGGTCCTACTCCAAAATAATTTCTACTAAAAATTCAGAGTGGCTTCTTTAATAGTATAAACTACTACAGCATGCCGCTCTTTCAGTTGAAAGAGCGGCATGCTCTTTGCATTCAACCGGATCTCTTATTCTCTATACTCTAGATTGGTATCCATACAACTGGACGAGATTAAAAGACACTTTTGTCAATTTCTATATGTCCTCTTATAAATAATTGGGTTTAAAGTCACTGTGACCTGTAAGAAAAACAAAGTGAAAAGATTAAATATTATGCTTAATTATGACTTGTGAATTATTGAAGCAACTGCCTACAACACTATTAGGGCATACGTGGGGGTGCATGGTTTCGCTTGAAATATGCTTAGGGTATGTGTAGGAGTTGTAACGCTTTGTTACAGTAGATATATAAAAAATTGTATACCAGACTATCAAAACAGATTTTGAGCTAGCTGGACCGCCACGACTTCGCTCGATACAAAAACATTTTTCAACTTCAAAAATTTGTATCCATTAAGTGATCTTCAAAGTAATATTCAGAATATTACGTTTCATATAGGAAAAGAATTAATGAAATCGGATACGATTTTGTTGATTTTATTACAGATCACGATTTAACCCTAATGCAGTGGCGTAGCGTGGCTTTTTGCTGCCCGGGGCAGAATAATTTTTTGCCGCCCCAATCCCTTTTTTTGCCAGCGTAAATAGAATAAGGAATTTTGCAATTCACAAAATAGTGGGTGTAATCGAGTGACCTGCTAACTTCACAGTGAGAAAGCATGTCGCATAAATTACCTCGAGAACCAAATTTTCAATTCTTTTAAAGTCCTTTATTTGAAAAAAAAAAAACACAATCGATGTCCGATTAGAAACTATGACTATGGGCCCAGTTATAGCTATCATTGGAAACCATCATTGAAAAAATTAGCTGTTGATTTTGAGACCCTTCGAAAGTTTGATCATTGTTTATTTTAATGCAGAAATATAGCTTACGACTTCAAAATTATGTCTCCTCCCAAAAAAAATTCATCTTGACCCATATCTTCCCCATAACGTAACTTTTAATTTTTCAATGATGAACTACCTTACCCATGATCATTGAAAAAATTAAAAGTTACGTTATGGGCAAAATATGGGTCAAAATGATTTTTTTTTTGGATGAGAAATAATTTTGAGGTTGTAATCTATATTTCTGCATTAAAATATTCAATGATTAAACTTTCGAAGGGTCTCAAAATCAACAGCTAACTTTTTCAATGATGGTTTTCAATGAAAGCTATAACTGGCCCCTATATGAAGGATTTTTTCCATTGCACTGGGACATTTTTGAGTGGATTCTTTGGGCTCAAAAAATTTATTTATTCGAATAATAATGGCTTAATAAAAAATATGGAAAAGCGAGCAGGTAGGTAATTTTTTTTTAATTTCTTGTCACCCAATTTGCCGCCCCCGGCAAAGTGCCACCCGAGGCACTTTGAAGTTTTAAGATTTAATTTTATATAACTTCAAGTTTTATCTAAGTAGGTACAAGGAATATTAAAAATTTCAAAACATGAAATTAATTTTTGTATTGCTTATATAGTGTAGGGAAAAGTGGTCTTTTTGGGCCAAACCCAAAAATGTCGGTATAAACAAAATGTTTTGTTGGTATCCACATGAAAAAAGAGTTTTGAATCTGAATATGCCGGGTATACCTCTGGCAACCTTGAGGATTTTGAAATATGACTTTTTCAAGGGAAAGAGGTTGTTGTGCATCAAACGGAAAAAATTACTTCGGTACAATCTATGCATATGGCACATGATTTCAAGGTACTTTTTAATGGAGAACCAAACTAAAGTTACAGTCCTTTTTATGTAAGTGTGATATGTACATAAATATTGCGAAAACCCTTTGGAATTATGAAATCTATCAAACCCAAAGAAAACTTATGGTTTGATTCAAGCTGTAAAGAGGTTATTAGGGTTAGAGAAGTAAGCTCCCGATGTTATAAAGCCAACCCTACTGAGGAAAACCGGAAAAAGTTTCAAAAAGCTAGAAAGACCTGAGACGTTCATATTCGAAGAACCAAATTTTTACATGATCAAAAAATACGGCAAAAAATACTACAATGTCCCAAAGGTAGTACAAATTTTTGGTCATTTGTAAAGAACATACGAAATACCACCTCGTCCTCGGTTCCAACGCTCGTCTTCAATGATACTCCTTTTGTCAGTTCGCAAGATAAAGCCAATTTGCTTGCAGCACAGTTTGCTGTTAATTCGACGCTGCCAGAAAGTGTTATGACTCCTCCTGTACTTGAGAGCGTAAATGATTTCATGGGACGAATATTCTTTCGCACTCGTGCAGTTGCTAGAGTTCTAAAAGATCTTGACGTACACAAATCCGCTGGCCCGGATAGTATCCCTCCCATTGTTCTGAAGAGGTGTTCTTCAACGCTGGCAAAACCACTGCGTAAGCTTTTCCATCTGTCCTATTCTACTGGTCTCTTTCCGAGTGGATGGAAAACAGCATTTGTCCAGCCTGTCCCTAAAAAAGGAGTATCTTCTTCCTCTCTAACTACCGACCAATTGCGCTTACGTCCCTTCTTTCCAAGGTCATGGAAACGCTGATTAATTTTCAGCTCAAGAAATATCTCGAAGAACGAAAGCTTCTTAATGACCGACAGTACGGCTTTCGTAGCAATAGGTCCACTGGTGATCTGATGGTATATCTCACCGAACAGTGGCAAAAATCTTTACATCGTTTTGGAGAAAGTAAGATTATTGCGCTTGATATTTCAAAAGCATTTGATAGAGTTTGGCAACAAGCTCTTTTATCGAAAATGCGTGCATTTGGTATTGATGAATCTCTTCTTCGTTGGATTAGAAATTACCTTTCGGACCGTTCAATCCTAGTTGTTTTGGACGGTTTCAAGTCTGAAGTTCACAAAATAAATGCTGGTGTGCCCCAGGGCTCCGTTTTGTCTCCGACTCTCTTCCTTATTTGTATAAATGATCTTTTGTCTGAAACTTCTAATCCATTAAACTGTTTTGCTGACGATAGTACTCTCTCATATTCGTTTACAGATTCTCATCCATATCCTTCGGATGTGGAACTTGAACGGCAGCGTATGATAAGCTCATTAAATTCTGATCTCGACAATGCTGTGTCAATGGGGAATCAAAAACCGCGTAGAATTTAATGCTTCTAAAACTCAATGTTGTCTCCTGTCGTTAAAGCGAAACCCACCCCCAATGCCGCTATCCATGGGCGGCACTTGCATCGAGGAAACCGAACAGCTCTCAGTTCTCGGTATGTGTGTCACAGACCACGCTGCTAAGTGTTTAGGTTTTCTCCGTAGATACCAGAAGTTTTTTTTCCCCTTCTGATCTGGCTGTGATCTACAAAGCCGTTATTCGTCCAAAACTTTAGTACAATTCTCATGTTTGGGCGGGAGCTCCAAAAACTCACTTGAGTTTGTTGGACAGAATTCAAAAGAGAGCTTTAACAATGATAGGCGAAAGATCTATAACAGAAACAATTACATCTCTCGAACACCGCCGTAATGTTCCGTGTCTTTCTCTATTTTATCGCTATTATTATAACCAGTGTTCTAGTTAAATAGTGAGTTGCATTTAACCGTAATACTCGCGCTTCTAGGAATGCCCATCAGTTCACCCTCGAGCCTAACTTCGGACATACTGTAGTGTACAGAGATTCTTTCTTCAGTCGCACCACACGAATGTGTAATGCTTTACCTGACTCGACTTTCCCCTCCCATTTCGATGTGCAAACGTTCAAGACCAATGTGCATCGGTATCTCCTTCTAAATCTCTCCTACTTACCTAATCGCTTGTGCTGTGTTTAAAACATTTTAAGGGTAGCCATAACCACTTTTGCGCGCGTGGAATATAAAAAAAAAAAATTGGTCCGTTGAAGAAACCTGGTTTAAATGTTGCCTTGTGTCACAAGAATCAAGAATCAAAAAAGTACATAAAAATATTTAGGAAGGAAGGGTGTTTTCCAGGGTTAAATAAAATGTGTGATTTTAAACTGAAAAGCACCTTTTTACTATAGATATTTTTATCAAATATTCTTATTCTTGGTATTCTTGAGAAATATTACAGTTGTATACCAAGTTTCATTTACGGTCCATTATTTCCAAAGGGTTTCCGCAATATTTACATATCGTACCTACTGAAAATAAAGTCACACTTACATAAATAGGACTGTTACTTTTGTTTAGGTAGTCCTATCGTCTTAGTTTTAATGTCATTAAGTTCTCCATTTAAGAGTACCCTGAAATCATGTGCTATATGCATAGATTGTACCTACAAAAGTAATTTTTTCCGTTTGATGCACAACATCCTCTTCACCTTAAAAACGTCATATTTAAAAATACTCAAGGTTACCAGAGGTATACCCGCCATATTCAGATTCAGCGCTCTTTTTCCATGTGGATATGGATACCATCAAAACATTTTGTATATACCGACATTTTCGGGTTTAGGTCAATTTTCCCCAGACTATTAAAATCCAAATAGTAGTTTAAAGCTTAATAAAATAGATGACAATTTATTTCTTGAACTAATATAGAGCATCTGCATACAAAATATTATTAGATTCGGTTTAGCTAATGATGAGAAGGTCCAAAATATCAAAATTGGTTCTATGGGAAATACTACTAATAATAACGCGAAAAAAATATTTTCTAATTACTAATTAATAACTTGTATCAAAATTATTGGATAGATTTTTACCAATCGATCGAGCCTTCTTCCAATAAGTAACGTTTCTGAGAACAATAAGATTATTCTTAACAGTTTTTTTTCTATATTTGTACGGAAGGTACCGTTATTTTTGAAATAAAAACATAATTTTTTCAAGTATTCTAAAAAAAAAAAATACTTTAAACTAATTAAAAAAAAAAATGACCAAGTTGTTTTCGAAATATTGAGTTTTAATTTAGTTTTTAATTTTAGTTTAAAAATATGTGTTTATAAACATTTAAATATTAAAATGACTTTGGTTTTAAGTGGAGTGAATGAATATAATTCAAATAAAAAGTACAAGTGACCTCAACTCCAGAAATTATTGTGTTTCGCCCAAGGTATAACAGTGGGCTCTTCAGTCAGTCTGTTATACCCTACTAAGACACAATTTTTGGTCGATGTTTACCGACTCTTATAAAGAAGAGCCCACTGTTATACCTTGGGCGAAACACAATAATTTCTGGAGTTGAGGTCATTTGTAATTTTTATTTGAATTATATTCATTCACTCCACTTAAAACCAAAGTAATTTTAATATTTTAATATTTAAATTTCTTTTTCTTTATTTAAAAAATATGTTTATAAACGTTTTTGAAGCTCCGTCATAAAAAATGAAAAATATCAACTGCACCTTTTTCGAGAAAAACAAAAACCGAAAAAATGTTTCAGGTAGAGGTACATATGTACAGGGTGTCCCCTAAGTAATGGATAACCCTGAAATGCCGCATAGTAGACTTTATGACCGTCCTGAAAACTGATAAAAAAAGTTCTATCCCAACCACAAGAAAAGTTATATGCATTTTTTTGTTCAGTGCATTATTTTTTTTCTTACTTTACATTTTTGAATACCACGGCTACAAGTGAATGAGTTCCATCATTTTTTTTTTGCAGGAATATTTTACATTACTTGTGCCAACACATAAGTAGAAGAAAATTATTTTAACTGTTGGACTTCTTAGAGAAAAAAATTATTTAACATTGAATTTCAATGCAAAATGTGAAAACAAATAATTTTTGAAAAAGTTAAATCATAGCTGGTACAAAAAAAATGCATGAATACCTGAGTGGCCAACTATTTAAATAATATGCGCGTTAAATGCAGATTTCAAAATGGTATTACTTATTATTATATCTAGAGTCAATAGCAAGTTATTGGTACAATTCTGCAATACTAGAGTAAATTTAGCAAAAACAAAAGTTTTCAAAATTAGCACAGTAAACGTGAAAATAATACCAAGCGTTGAACATAACAGATTTTTGATTTATTGGCTGTTTCTACGATGTTGTCCTAATGATAAATCCAAGCTTTCAACTTCTAGGGCCGAATGCATTATTGATAAAAATGTCAAAAAAGTGCAAAAAACGGTTACATTTTCGAGCTTGTTATGAATTTTACCTGTTCTATTGGGCTTTAACAAACCCATCAAATATTTTGTTGGTTGCTATTTTTTATTTGTTATTTTCTCCAAACAAAAAGTCTTCTGATTCAATTTTAATTGTGTTTTTTGAATAGTAAATTGTAAGATCCTGAGAAAGTGAGAACGCATAAAATCGTAAGTTTTTTAAATTTTGAATTAAAGTTTTTGTAATTTGATCTTAATTCATAAGATTAAGACCACGACGAACACTTATTTGTATCGTTTTTATTGTTCATTCTTCAGAAAAATTAACGGTCTAAATAGCTGTTTTCCTGAACCTGCTTTTTGATAATTAAGACGTTTGATTGAACTTTTTCGATGCCAGAGGCAACGCAAACGAAGCTGCGACTCTGTATAGGGAAAGGTACCCTAACGCACGTCACCCGGATTATCGAGTGTTTATTAAAGTCCATAGCTGTTTCGCGGAAGGAAGGCTGCCTGGTAGTGGTGTTGGTGGTGCTGGCGTGGGACGACCCCCTCGAGGAGATACCGAAAACTTAGTGCTTGCGGAACTTGACCGAGATCCTACAGTATCAAAACGACTGCGCATAATGTGCTAAGTAAATATAAATATCATCCCTTTCACCTAACATGGGTGCAAACTCTCCAGCCGCACGATTTTGAAACGAGAATGAGTTTTTGTCGACAAATGATAATGAAAATTGAAGAAGATCCGCAGTTTTTTGACAAAATTCTTTGGAGCGATGAGTCAACATTTAGAAGAGATGGCTACACTATCTCCATAATCTCCACTTCTGGGCACTACAAAACCCAAACATCATGAGGGAAGACAGGTCCCAGTACCAATTCAAAATAAACTATTGGACTGGGATTCTCAATGGGAAAACAATTGGACCCTTTGACTTGCCGGGGATTTTAACTGGCCAAGGTTATTTGGAGTTCCTCCAAAATGATCTCCCAACCTTGCTGGAAGAAGTGCCTCAAGAACTAAGGGAATCCCATTGGCTTCAAAATGATGGTTGTCCAGCACACTATGCTGTGCCTGTGTGGGCATATTTAAATGCCAGATATCCAGGCAGATGGATAGGACGTCTGGGACCAATTTTATGGCCACCCCGTTCACCAGACCTAAATCCACTTGATTTTTTTTATTGGGGATGCATTAAGGAAATCGTATACAGCAAGCCGATCAGGTCTTTAGAGGAGCTAAGAAATCGTGTGGAGGCAGCTGCATTACAAATTTCTGAGCAAAACCTTGCACGTTCACTAAGACGTTCATTTATTCGGAGGTGCAGAACCTGTATAAGAGTGGGTGGAAAACAGTTTGAGCATTTTCTTTAAATAAAAAAAAAATTAAAAAATTATCTATTTTTGTTTTTGTTTTCTAACTAAGTGATCATGTGATTAAAAGCTGGCTCAAAAATTTTTTGTTTAGAGAAAATAACAAATAAACTAATAGCAATCAACAAAATATTTGATGGGTTTGTTAAAGCCCAATAGAACAGGTAAAATTCATAACAAGCTCGAAAATGTAACCGTTTTTTGCACTTTTTTGACATTTTTATCAATAATGCATTCGGCCCTAGAAGTTGAAAGCTTGGATTTATCATTAGGACAACATCGTAGAAACAGCCAATAAATCAAAAATCTGCTATGTTCAACGCTTGGTATTATTTTCACGTTTACTGTGCTAATTTTGAAAACTTTTGTTTTTGCTAAATTTACTCTAGTATTGCAGATTTTTACCAATAACTTGCTATTGACTCTAGATATAATAATAAGTAATACCATTTTGAAATCTGCATTTAACGCGCATATTATTTAAATAGTTGGCCACTCAGGTATTCATGCATTTTTTTTGTACCAGCTATGATTTAACTTTTTCAAAAATTATTTGTTTTCACATTTTGCATTGAAATTCAATGTTAAATAATTTTTTTCTCTAAGAAGTCCAACAGTTATAATAATTTTCTTCTACTTATGTGTTGGCACAAGTAATGTAAAATATTCCTGCAAAAAAAAAATGATGGAACTCATTCACTTGTAGTCGTGGTATTCAAAAATGTAAAGTAAGAAAAAAAATAATGCACTGAACAAAAAAATGCATATAACTTTTCTTGTGGTTGGGATAGAACTTTTTTGTATCAGTTTTCAGGACGGTCATAAAGTCTACTATGCGGCATTTCAGGGTTATCCATTACTTACGGGACACCCTGTATGTACCAAAAATAAACATAAACAAAATAACAAAAAAATAGCTCTTCTCTATTTTAATCATGTTATTCATGGCGATTACATAAACCGCAAAATTTTATTCCCGGGGAGTTGACTCGATCCGCAACGTCAAAAGATATAATGGAATGCGGATGGGTTTTTCAAACTACGTTACCGACATTCATGTAATTTTTTACACCGGATACTCGTAGAAAAAACTGAACAAAATTGTCGGAAGCCATCCGCAGACCATTCATCGTATTCTGTAATCGGAGTGATTATTTTTTTCAAAAAAAATTTTCGTTTGAATATTTGATCTGCGAAATGTTGCTTTGAAAAATGTACATGCTATTTACTTAAATGTTTGAAAATCAATGATTTTTCGCTTTTTGTTAGGTCAGTTTTTGTAAACAAAGTTTTTTTTATAAATTTTCTTAAACTGCTAATTTCGATAAAAAAATACTACTACCAATTTCGATAAAAAAAAAAACAAATTTTCTACAATATGTGCTTTAAGGTAAACTACCAAATTAGTTTTTCATTGATACAAAAAATGTTTAAAAATAACTCAGAAATGCATGAGTTAGTTTTTTAATTTAAGCAAGCTAACGTTCCAGCTTCCAGACAAATATGTTTGACATTAAAATTCCGTGAATTCCTTCCTTCCTTCCATATTCTGGAATATAGGATTACCTATACTCATCTTTTTTTGTGCCGTTTTTGTCTACACTTCCAAATATGGTACATCACGTGTGTCAAAAATATTTATGAAGTGGAAAACTATAAATTCGAAAAGAGATTATAGAAATTGATTTCAATCCCTTGGAAAGCATTCATGAAAATTCTGATATTTAAAAGTAGATATTCATCTAGATTCTGATACGAGTACTTAATTCCTAAATCCTTCAGCAATAAACATAACAACAAACATTTTGTCGGCAACCAACACTGTTAAAAGTACACGATTGCACGAGTTCGTCTAATCAGATGCGTGAATTGGTGTTAACATGTTTCTTTTTGAAGTTGTAACAATTTATTTTGGTATGAAGAAGAGTTCTTTACATTGTCTCATCCAATATACATACAACCTGTACAAAACGGTTCTGGAGTCTATAAGTCAAATTTGAGTTAGGACAGCAGCTTGTCTTGTTTCTGAGGCTGTTGTAGCAAACTACACCTTGTTTTCATAGACAAGAAGTGGTAGTCGCACAATATTTTTAACCTCAACGCAGGGCAGCGCAATACAGACAGCCAACAAACAGAGCCTTTTACCAATAAGTAACGCTCGCGCGTTACAAAACCAGCCGCAGAAACGTTTAAATTGGACACGGATTCAAATACGTTTCAACCTACGGGCTATTTACATCGCGCGACATCGATACCAATTTACACAAGGACGGAATTTAATTTAAAACCTCGACTGATGTTTTTTTTAATTAAATCAGTTTTAGGACTCTCTGGTGGTTCGTCTCAGCTGGTTGTTGTTGTTAATGCTGCGATGATGATGGTCGTAGTACTGGTGGTGGTGGTGGTAATTCCAGGAGTGGGTAATGTCCATCCGGATTAAAGACAAAGGTGCGGCCATAGGGAAATTACTTTTCAGCTAAAAGGCTCCACTGCCCCACGGTCGCATTAATTGTGCCAGAAAAAAGGGATGTAACTCCAATGTGGCGAATTAATGATGCTTCTTCGAATGCGGCGCGGCCGGTGGTGTGCGGCGCGGTGAACGGTGAAAAACGTCCTTTGTTGATGTTCGATTGGACAGCCTCCACGATTTAAAGCAGCATTCCGGGCACCACACTCTCGTATATCAAAGTCATTAACTAATTACGCTTCTTGCGCACGGCATCTCGCTCTAGCTTTTCGGCGCAACTGGAGACGCGATCTGTTTTCAAAAATCCAATCCATGGATGTTTTATGCCACCGTCACAAGAATAATTGCGATGCGACCGCGCAGGCGCGCGGTCGCCATCAACGACGTTCCTGTTCCACTACGACCATCACCGGCATCGACTGAAGGGAAGAGAGTATATGTCCGAGTTGGTACTCTGGGCAATTAAAGTGTGATCTTCATGTTGTTCTGCTGGTGGGAACATCATAGTCTGATACTTGGTGACCATCATGGAAGGTAAGGAAGGGGGATTTTAAATTGTTTGGCAGTAGTGTTGTCAATGCCATTTAAGTTCGGGGGGATGATGACGACGACGATGATGATTCGGGTTCGGATTTGGATTCAAAATCTTATGGCGTTGTCTTCCTCCCCGCCAAATCGTAGCTACAACAACAACTAAATAACACTTTCGATTCATTGGCAATGTGTGAATTTAATGCATTGCGCAAATAGCTATAAGTGCGCTGGCCTGCTTCGGCTGCACAAGCGCATCGCCCATCAGGACAGGACAGGACAGTCTGAGTCTCTCTCGCTGCCATTTCCAGCATACATTTTCTGGCATCACTTTGTGTTATGTGCTCTGCTGTTCCGTTTGGTGTTTTGTGTAATTTTATCGGAATTGCCAAAGCGATTAATTCCATTGAATTGCGAAGATTTCTTTTTGTTGTTGTTGGTGTTTTTTTTTTGTTTTGTTTTGTTTAATCGATTGATTGTAATGGACATCAACCAGCGAGAAGACTTCTATAGTTCTCTCGTCCATGCGGATTTGTAAATGGTGTTGTTTTGGAAGAGTTTTGTTTGACTACAAAAGAGTTTCATTTCATCGTAGGTTTGTGCTATACATAGATGTCAAAGGTGGTCCAATGTCGACATAGATCTTTAATTGAAATTCGTACATCGTAAGTTTCCCTAAGTGGTTGTTTATTCTTTTGCATGGCTTTTCTTTTAAGAGACAAATCGACATAGAGAATTGTTTTTGTATAGGAACAATGTTGTGTTGAATGATGTTTGAGTTCAAAGAATTTTTTTTTGTTGAGTTTCGAACCTAAAGTCAATTTAGACTTTAGAGTACAATGGAAAGGTTTTATCAAGGTTCTAATTATTATAATTTAGAATGAACTTTGAAAACGATTGAGTAGGGCTGGCCCACGAGACGATAAAAGTCTCGGTCTCGAGACGAGACTAGCTTTTAAGCCACCGAGACAAGACCGAGACGAGACTGTATATTTGGACCGAAATTTACAGAGAGTCTAATAAATTAAAAAAATCTAATTTCAGTTTAATATTTAAATTCTTCTGCATATATTTAAACTATAATCGAAAATATTTCGTTCCAATAACCAAGAAGTTTTCCGGAAATCGTATTTTTCGGAGACGAGACTTAATTATACGAGACCGACACGAGACCGAGACGCGACTGAAAATTTTCGATTTTAGCGAGACCGAGACGAGATTTACAAAATTCTCGCAGAGTCTCGTCTCGTGGCCAGCCCTACGATTGAGATTTGCTAAATTCCTAGTGAGAAAATAAAGCTTTCAAAATTAGATATTGCAAGAAAAATAGAAAGACCTGGTTTTGCAAACGGTAACTGTGCGACCACAGTACACACACATATTAAATGCAATAACATTCGCGTTTCAATTTTTGCTTAGTTCTGTTCTCCTAAACCAAAACGGTGGATCCAGTGCTAATCTATTTGTAATATGTCAATAGTTTTGTTTTGTTTTCAATTTTCGTATGCTGGTGCAATGGGTTCATTTGGAGAAAAACATAAGGCGGGAATGTCAGAAATGTACAAAAATTCAATAACATGATCTTCATGGTTAAATTAACCCAGCACTTTTTTGATAAAATTGGAGTTGAGATGCCATCATCTTCTATCAATTTAAAGTTTATGTAAATAGAATCATTATTTTCCTTAATTTTGTTATGGCAGTGTTTAATTTAAGGATTTAAAATTTCTAATTTTATTTCCTGTTCCTGTTGCCTTAACATTTCATATTGTTATTTTAACTATTGTTTACCTGGTAAAATTTATCTGGCCTTGAGTTAACTTATCGTTGTGCCTGTTTATTCAAACATAAATTCGTGTTTATGGTCTTTGTGCTGAAGAGCCGTTTCTTGATAATTAAAAATATATAAAAAATGTTTTGATTTTTATATGGAACTTAATTTTCTTACGTGTATTGAGTGAATGTTTGTAAAATAAAACTTCATTCGATCATTACACATACAAATCCTGTTAATTATTTGACCTAATCAAACACGTTGAACATTGACAACCTGATATTTTATTAGTTAATTTTTGGTTCATTTACCTGAGCCACCATCTCAGCTAAATATGTTTGAAAAATAAGAATCGTGCTGCAAAAATAAAATGTAATAACTTTTTTTCTGTGTGAGTAATCGGGTTATAGTTATTTTTATTTTGCAGGTTCCTATTTAGATTTATCAAAATTAATGCTTGGGATATTGAAAAAAGGATTTGGACAGTGCAGCGGTACCATGTTTTGCAGTCCGTCGTTTCCGTGCAACGGGATTTTAGGCGGGGGTTTGGGGGTACTCCCCCGAGTAGATGGACTATTATGAGTCTGATGAACATGTCTTCCGAATCTATAAGCATCGCACGAGGTCCTACCATTGAGATCCCAATGTTCGGGTTTAGGATACAATCGCGGCTGTAGCATCGGCAATACCAGGCAAATCCATAAGCGTTTCGACTCGAAACTTATCAGGGTAAATTGGAGTTAGCAGATGGTCGTTACAACTGATGATGACTTAAACTTGTTCCGCATAAAGTCCAAATTACAAGCAAAGTTAAACCTGTTAAACTGTTGGCGTGGAATTTTGCCGAAAAATGATTGCAGTGGCCGAAGAAGACAATCACTTTGATAAATTGGTTGTTTATGTCTGATAAGGCCCATTTTAATCTAAACGGCAATGTAAATAAGCTAAATTGCCATATTAGGAGTAAATATAATACAGAAATGCTTCATGCGACGGAACTGCACCGAGAACGAGTCACTGTGTGGTGCGCAGTTTCATCAATGTGTATTGTGGGCCATACTTCTTTAAAGAAAATGGTGTAACAGTAACTGTCAATGTAAACCGTTATTTAAAGATGTTGAATGAGTTGTTTTTTACTCAGAACTGTGCCGAAGACGCTTCCCATTAAACTGCATTTGGTTCCAGCAAGATGGAGCAATTGCACATATAGCCAGACCAGTTATGGCGGAGCTCCAACAAAAATTCCCAAACAAATTAATTTCCAGGAACTCCACTTTTGGCTGGCCCCCAAGGTCACCTTACCTGACTGCACCAGACTTTTTGTTATGGGGTTATGTCAAGCAGGAGGTGTACAAAAGGAAACTCAAGAATTTAACTGAATTGAAGGAGTCCATTAAGACAATAATTAAGGCGATCCCAACTTCAACCCTTCAGGCCGCATTGAACAATTTTCTGATCAGGTGCCGCATGCGTGTGGCTCACCCACAGTAGCTCATTTGCGGTCTATCATCTTTAAAAACAATTAGTTAAAGATATTTAAACTACCGCTCTAGCTGCAGATAAGTACATATACCATAAATTAATGAAAAATATTATGGAATTGGGTCATAATCTCGAAAAAAATCTCGAGTACATTTGTCATTTATCCAGAATTTCAATACCTTTATTTTGTTATATTTTCAATAAAGTACAAGACAGATAGGCAGGAAGGTTGATTTGTTCATGTGTGAAGAAGTATAAATCCCATGGCCCTAATGATATCCGACAATTTGGAAATCATGGATCAATCCTTATTTCCGAAACTATTGTCTTGTCTGCTTCGCATGACAGCAGGAGTGACAAAGCTTGATCGAATAAGAAGCAAGAGAATCCGAGGAAGCCTACACGTCAAAAATACCATCTTGGACAAAATACAACATGATCAACTTAGGTGGTACTGTCATGTATAAAGAAGATGCCATGAGAGCCCAGTACAAAAGGCAATAGCACAAGACGTTCCAACACTATCGCGGAAGAAAGGCAGGCGCAAAAACTCCTGGATGAAACAAGTGCAACAACACCTGGCATTAAGTTGGCCTCAGTAATGGAACAATCCAAAACCGATAGGCCTGTCGACGTTTTCTGAGGTCAACCCAGCGAACCCCACAACTGGAACCCTAGGTGAAGCAGTTGAGTGGGAGAGTTGTGGTCCCCCTCATGACAATCGCCGCCACCGGGTAAATGTAGAAGAAGAAAAAGAAGATTGTCTTGAAGAAGAAGAATTTAGGTCAAAGTTGTAGGCAATGAAATTTGAAACCATCTTTAATTCACGCCTACAGTGTTTTTCCGCACTCTCTACGTCCCCAAAAACTGGGAGTTAAGATTTTTCAATGTCTCTCTTAAAGATATGAAAAAAAGACTACCCCCCCCAGATTACAGTAGAAGTTTAAACTCCAGATCACCAGTATAAAGAACTCAGTTCAAGGTTTAAACGAAACTGTGAAACTGGGGGTACATGTACTTTAAATAACTAAATTAAAAAACAAATTGGGTGGCGCAACGGCTCGTGAAGAACCAGAGCGCAGTGACTAACAACTCGCAACCATTCCCGTGTGCGCGTGTCGACAGGAATGGAAGGGACCAACAATTTTATGGCGAATCCGAATGGCTAGATCAAAAGCACTTATTCATGACAAGTGATACTATTGGAGGATTTGTCAATTCCACGCAAGAGGCAGTAGCCCTGAAAAAAAAAAGTTTTAGCTTTTAGGTGGTCGAGGCTGGGAAGTGAACCCGGACCTCCAGCGTGACATTCCAACGCACTTACTGTTACGCTACCGGCTACTACTACCTGTACTTCATTTTAAGTATAGGTTTTTTTTTGACTAATTTTACTGTACTAATACTATTTTTTATTTTGTATAACAATAACAACGATTATTTTATGAACAAATAATTTTTTAAAGTTTGAATTTAAAACAACAAACTTTTGCAACGCATTCGTGATCATCAAATTTCTACGTTTAAACAAAAAAAAAAAAAAAAAATAAACAAAGACAATCCAAAAATTACTTTAAAAATTCTACTCTTTTTTGATGGTTTAAGTTGTGTGGGTTTTATTTTTCGACTCATAGTATACTTCATTGAAAAAATTAAATATCATTTTCTTAATTAAATTCTAAGCTAATTACCATAACATTGCTCATTTATTCGAATAGCAAGCAAAACTAAAAAACTAATTAAAAAAAAAGCATGTAGTAAACATTATGTACATATTCTTGATTTGAATGACATCCGAAAAAGGTGAGAAAACTTTCCCAAAATACCCAAATAATTTATCAATTAAACGACAACCAATTGAACTGCATCGCCATTAATTTTCTTCAAAAAAAAAAAAAATAAAAAAAATGTCTCAATGTTCCCGGTGACAGATTCGGCCAGTCCAAAAAAAAAGATAAGCCATCAATTAAAAGGGAGCTTCAGCTCCCTCTTCTGGTTTTGGCTGGAGAACAAAAATTATGTTCAAATCCAGATAGAGGGAGAGAGAGTCGGGGCAGGCAACATGAAGAGAAAAAAAAAACTTATTTAAAAAAGCATTTACTAATTCCATTGAAATATATAAAAATGAGGAAACTCGGCTATACAAAGGATCATCACTATATAACATTGCATTGGGCCATTGACACATGATTAATGGGGTGTGGCATGAAATGTCCTGTGTGCTCTCTTTCCACTTTAAACATTGAACATTTTCCTCGACGTCTTCGTCTTCGTCGTCATCATCATCAGCATCATCATCGTCGTTATTTGTCCAAAAAATCGTGGCTTACAGCAGCAAGCAGCTTCCAATCCCAATATTCCAATCCCGAAACCAACAACAGCATCCCTTAAACACGTTTGACCTTCCGACAAGAGCCCGAACGGCAAACACTGTGTCTGTCTCTCACTGTCGTGTCTAAGTGATTTCGAGATTTTATGTTCTTCCATCCAGCCAGCCAGCCACTCAGCCAGCCAGTCAGCCAGCGGAGAATGCTTGAGGAAGAAGTTTAAATTAAAAGAAATCCTCTGCCGCGAGTAAATACCAAAAAATATCTGCAGCGCATTCAGTTGGACCGCACCACCAACCAAACCGAACCTCTACCATCATGGCCATGGGACCTCCGTGGATCATTCGTTATATGCGCGAGCGCGCTCCACAAACTAATATGATTAATTTGCGATCAGATAAAAATCACGCGAATCTCTTTCGCGCCCGTCACGTCGCTTCTCGCCCGCCACCTCGCCTTAGCCGTTGGGTGACGCGACGCGACCGCGTCCCTACCAGATAAAGGTGATGCTTGGGGGATAGCCCCTTCGCCCGATACGCGCTGGCCAGTTCTAGAATTAATCATGAATTATGGAAATAAGTCGGTTTATGGGCATGTGGCATTATGTTTAAAGGAGCTACCAGTTTTCCCTGTGAACGGAGCAACTGCTCTGATGATGCTCGCAGCTCACTGGGTCGGGAGGACTGAGAGAGGAGACTTTTGTGCGGTCCTGATGGTCCGGGAGTGCGCAAGAGCATGTACTGCACAAAGCCATTTCTCTGGCTCTGCTGGCAAAAAACACTTCTTTTAAATCACTCCCCGTCACATTATAAAATTATTCATCTTTTGTGATCATTGTGTGATCGGTGGTAGATCATTTTTTTTTTATTTTTCCGGAGCAAAAGCTTTTCCGGGGCCCGCAACAATAGAATTTGCATTTTTACCACAGTCATCATCAGCCAAAGGTTGCGAGGCTCCAGCTCCAGCCATTTGTGTCCGCTGGGCGCTGGTTGCGACTTAAATAGACAAATTGCTGATGTACCTGCTTCCAAAAGATAAATCGTGCTAGAGCACTTCGTGTTGATCCCTTCTATCGTTGGTTGGTCCGGAACTTAACTCAAACTCAACTCCAAGCTACTGAGAGCTGTGCTCTAGCTGATTTTCAAAACAGCAGCAGAAGCAATAAATAGATGGTGGTGAGAATTTTTGTGATAATCTACCGCAGGGGGTGCGGGGCTCAACCACCTCTATAGTGGCGGACGCAGGGTGATTTATAATTTATGTATTTCCAATTGTTTGGATTATTATTATTCAGAGTTGGTGGGCTCCTCTAGACCACCTACACCTACACGCGTAGTCCTCGCGCACCTCACCATCCCATTAAGGCGAAGAAAATACATGGCTTCATGACTCAAGTTGTGACACCAGCTCCAACTAGGCTCATAAAGCATAAAAATGTAAGTTGATTGTTTTGGTTGTTGCTTTGGGTTTTCTCTATGGGGACTTTTGAGATTGATTCAATTTGAAAGATCGATTTATATCTGAATCGCTATATACGGGTAGGTATAGCTGATGGTAGAGCAAGTATTGCTGTTTGTGTCTGGTTCTTTGATCGGAACCGTTTATATGGGAACGTTGGTTTGTGTTGTTTTTTTTTTCGAAAAGGTGGGACGTACCCAGCATGTTTTAGATAAGAATGAAAAAGTCTTGTAATAAGATTAATTAATTTATAAAGATTATTTTACGAGATTAAATGGATTACTGGAGGGGTGGTCTTATATTTTGCAAGAATATGGAAGCTAATTTAAAATTATATTTGAATAGTAACACAAAATTAAGTGCGAAACACAAAGACGCTGGGACTAAATTTTAACAAATCGATTTTATTTTAAAGTAACGCTTAGATGTGAATTTTTGTTTCCAATTTATACATTAGTGGCTCTCAACCTTTTTATACCGGCCGACTCAAAATTTGTTCAATAAAATATTGCTGACCGAGGCGTAAATAAAATAAAATTCACGACTAGGTCACACGAACTTGCTCTGGTAGTTAAGATCTAGAATGAAGCTAAAAATTGATGGTGTCTATTAATGCTTCGATAATATTTTTAAATCGCTAACGAGAAAATATTAAAAAAAAAAACAAGTTAAAATAACAATTTAGACATTTTTTTGATTAAAAAAACAAGAAAAAGTTTGAAAAATATATTCTTTTCTTTGCGTTTATTTATTCGTAAAACAAATTGTTTATATTTATTTTAAATACAATATTTTTGTAATAGTTTAGAAGTAACTGATTACAAAGCTATGACAAAAACAACCAAACCACTGACGATATACTCGGGAATACGCAAAGAAAAAGGCAATTTGCTTAAAATAACCTCACAAATTTATTTTATTTGAATTTTCTAACAAAACCTGGTATGCAGAATTATTAAAATGATTCTAAGAACTACGTGTACGCAGTTTCATCAAAATCGTTAATGCTGTTTTTGAGGAAACTTCGAGGAAACAACCCAGATCGATATATATGGCAGTTAGCCGTTCTAGATAAGCTAAAACAATTTTTTAAAATAATCCTCTACGAGATCACTCGTACATAATGCTTCACACCAGGTTTGATGCATATCCGTCCAACGGACACACAGCTGCACAGACAATCGGACCTATGGACGACTTTTCGAAATTCCCTTTTTTTCGACTTGATGTCCATTATCGTTGTTTGTTTTGACTAAAACCCGGAATTTTTGTTTGGCGATTGTCATGATCTCCCACTCAACTGCTTCACCTAATGTTGCACTTGTGGGGTTAACCGGGGTGACCTCAGAAAACGTCAACAGGCCTCCCGGTTTTGGATTATTCCATGTCTGAGGCCAACTTAGTGTAGGTGTTGTTGCATTTGTTCCATCCAGGAACTCCACGTTGCCTTAGCGCACTTTATCTTCAAGCTGAAAGTCAAGGACAGTAACAAGGAGCAAAGGACTCTATGGTGCACACCTACTCTAATTGGGAACTCTTCGGTGATTCCTGCAGGGCATCTTACCTTTGTTTTAACTTGCTCGAACATGTCCATGATCATCCGCAAGTAGACTTCCGGAACTCCTCGTTGCCTAAGTGCAACCCATATCAGATCTCGTGGTTGTCCGTCGAATTCTTTTTCAAAATCAACCAATACAATATGCAAATCTCTTGAGGAATCCCGATATTTTTCCATTCTGTTTCTTGTACTCTGAAAGTAATTTTGTTTGATTTACCCGAAACAAACCCGCACTGATCATCAGGCAGCCGTACTATTTTTCGAAGGCGGCCATCCAATATCCGCTCAACGATCTTAATGGTATGTGACATCTGCTTGATCGAACAGAAGCTGTCGCAATTTCGTGTATCACCCTTCCCCTCGTAGATTGGAAGAAGGTAACTTTCCCTGTGATAACTTCTCCACTGATTAGGCATTCGGTCGCCACAGATAAGCTTGGAGATGAGAATCATGAGCCATCTAGACCCGATGTCTCCCCTCTTTTTCCAGAACGCACGGGGTTTCTCGTCTGGCCCAATCGCTTTTCCCTTTTTTGAGTTTTTCGCCGCATCACTTACTTCTTCGACTGTGACTTCTTCGTTGGCATGGCATGTGTCAAGTGTTATAACTGAAAAAAGTCTAACACAAATCAATTCATAAAACACAGACGCAAGCCATAACAACCGCAACCGCAATAAAAGTGACAGCTGTGTTGATGAACACGTCCACACTTAAAAATGATCGTTCAGTCGACTCAACGTTGTTGATTTCTATCCATTTGAATCGGGTTGCGTTCAGTTCAACAAAAGCTCATTAAATCTGTTGATTTACACGTCCGCATTTATTCAATCTTGTTTAACAGCACTGTTGATATACACAAATCAACATAGTGTGGACACTGCTTTAGGTGCATCCATTGGAAAGTATATCCTCTGAAACTGTTCATTTAAAAGTCCTTTACAATACTCTTGTCATCTATGAAGAATTTTGTCGTCATCCACAAAGAGTTGGCCTTGAGCGTTGTTAATGAATTTTAGTGAACGGATCTTCTGAGAATTGTTCCTTCTCTGTGCGACGATTTTGAAAATAGTTACGCCCTTGTTCATGTTGGCATGTTGCAGTTCCTGAAAAGCTTGGTTTGCATCAGCAGCCGATGCAGATATTTTTGTCCAGCTCCCGATGCATGCTCTTCGTATTCCCTGCTCGAAGTTGGGCACACTTTTTCCTTGCTTCTTTCTTGCAGCGCCGTCTGTAAATCACTCCGAGGCGTGATTTTTCATCTATATTATGAGAGGGGCGAGTTGGCCAAGCTTTGAAAGCCGGTTTTTACCTAGTCATTCATTACTGCTTTGGCTATATGACGCGAAACCCGCAAGTCAAAATTAATGTTTAATGAAAAATCTTAAACATATTTCACTCTTTTCCACGTACATTCGTTCATTGTGAAGAAAGTCTTTTATAGATTAAAATGATCTCAGCTTAAAGAAAGTCAATTGTGACAAAAGGTGAACTTTATCAAAAACACAATGCGCTTACATAAACATGATAAATTATTAAACCAAGTAGACCTATCTATATGGAACCTTATCCCGGTCATTGAATTTTGTTACTTTTGACGTTCCCTTCGACCATAGATACACAACTTACTATATTGTTCCACAGACATGCCAACCTATATAATCCTACTTGAACTCATCTCCTTTGGTCTGGTCTATGCCATAATATTATAATTGACAATCAATGGGCTTGCGTAACTGCATGGTTTACCGTGATTTATTACTTCGTTTTAAAGTCAGTCGCCTTTTTTCCTTCAACTAGCTATACCTACTATTAGATTATGATGAAATTTCCCCCCCATAAGTTTTTTTTTTTTGAGTTGAGAGTTCTGCACGATTTTTATCTGCACATAAAAATTCATGACTTGTCACATAAAACTCACTCAAACGACATCAACTCAACGACTTCAGGGACTACAGCTAAATCCCCCTCTAGTAGCTAACTAATCGACTAAAATTAATGGCAGTAGTTGTTGTTGCAATGTTGTGATTCGCTCCTGTCAACGTTGTTTGTTCCACTAACAACAGGAGAACAAAATCAGCGCAAAAAACTTTAACAGTTGACAAAACTGCCAATTGAAGCCAAACCAACAATCAAAAGCGATTTCTATGCAAATGACGGACAGTGATTTGATGTGATTTTCTTCTGTTCGGATCAGATTTTTTGTTGTTGTTGTTGTTTAAAAATTGTCAAAAGCGAAAGTCTGAAAAGCTATTGTCGCAGAGTTGATTAATTTGCCTGCAACAAAACAACAATCAACTCTGCAGGTTTGTATAGATTGACATGGTCTCCTTGCACCAAAAGCTCACACAATTATAGAAGACAAAGGCAAAAAATATAAAATACTAATTTAACGAACAGAAATTATTCTTATAAAGAAAAATGGCGGACACTGGGGCAGCCATGGCCGGCTTTGAATGATTCCTCAGAAAAATGGCCAAAGTCGAAATTCATCTAAATTAAGATCGCGCTCTGTAATGAGGCAACCACAATCGCCTGCAACACCTTAATAACAATTCCATTAACACTAATGTCTTCATTGGATCTGTCAGTTAATGTGGTAAATATGGGAGACGCACTGCGGGAATGGGATGCGGATTGTGGATTGCGGATGGTGCAATGCGGCACCACAGGATGGGAATTGTTTTGTTCGCCTTTTGTGTAATCTCCAGTCGAAACTCCGCATCAGTCCCGCATCCGCTCCTTTCCCTTTCCCATTCACTCTATAACGCATACATTGTTATGCAGAAATTAACTCCAAATGCGAAAATAATTGCTGAAACAAATGATGATCCACTGCGGTGGTGCAACCGCAACCGCCACCGCTCTGCCGACTTGCGTCACCATCACCACACCAATATGATGGCCAAGCGAGTCGAGCTCTGATGATGGGCTGTGACTTTGCGCGAAACTTCCTGCTGGTTCATCCCGCTTGACGTTCACACCATCCGGCGTCCGCATCGTCGTCGTCGTCATCGCTCGTCGTTTAAGTCCAAGTTGGGATCGGTTGTCTCATCTTAGGTATGTACAACATCAGGGCAAGTCTTATTTACGCACATAAGTAAGCCATGAACTTTGGTGCTGCAAGAAATAAAAATGAAGAAATTAAAATAAAATAAATAGAATGTCTTCGAAGGGAGAATTAAGTCAGTCAAAGCTGAAATCCCCCGAATATGAACTGAAGTGAACATATATACGCAGCGATGACGATGATGATGCGCATATGCACTTTGACTCAAACTAATTTATGTCTTTATCTTGATTTTTTCGTGGAAAATTATAATCAATGGACGGAAGAATAATTGTGCAATAATTTTTGTTTTCTTATTTATTTTTTTAAAACTTTGAGGGCAAATCATCATTTTCGTTATGGATGGTAACGAGAATTAGTTTAGTGTTTTGGGATTAAGATCGATTAAGCACCTGAAAAAGTTTTCTTTGTCAATTAAAATCTGGGGTTAGCTTGGATTTAACCAACCGACTAACTCAAACAACATTTGTTTGTTTGTCTGATTGCATCTATGTAGGGGGTAATCTCTTGAATTACTGAACCCACTCAAAAAATTATTTCACAAATGAAAATCTGAAGTATTCTTGAGTAATATAGGCTAAATATTATTTTGATAAAAATTCAGTTCAATGTGAAAATCTAAATATTTTTGTTTTTGCTTAGGTGTTTGCAAGATAAAATTTTAATTAAAAGTACAAGTGACAGGAACTCCAGAAATGCATTCCGCCTATATAATGAAAGTGGGATCTTCAGTTTGATGTTGTCATACTTTTCATAAACGTTGGTTGAAGAACTGTCTATGGCGAACAAACGGTTTAGAAAGGTCATGGACAACGCGCAAGCAAATAAATGTTTCCTCACTATCATTAACGAGAGTGCCAGTAAAATGAGGGGGAGGGGAAAGATAGCCCTATCACATTGGACCACTTTTTTTCCAACATATTCGTCATTGACATGGTGCGCCAGTAAAGTGAGGGGGGAGGGGACCACTTATTTTCAACATATTCGTCATTGACATGGAGTTTCACATCGATTTTCTTTTAAAATTAAACAACAACGATTTGAGTGCGATTGCATCACTTAGGTTAAGATAGAGTTAAAGCTCTTAAATGCCAATCGCAACGCGATTACTTTTTAATTGAATTTTATCGACCCGCGAGTCACAACACAAAATATCTTTACCTCATATTTCGATATGTGGATAATGTTTCCGCTAAAAAACTGTCATGCGTTGGCTGACTTTTTATCCTTGGTGGTTTTCATTAGAATACGATTCATGTTCTGTAACTATCACGTCTATTGTCGACAAAAATCTTCTATCGCATCGATTGTCGATAAAAATTTCTAAGAACGTTGAAAATAGGAACGATAACGAAACTCATTTCACGCCAAGCTGGGACCACCACAGGTTTAAGAGGTAACGGTAGGAGTATTAAATTTGGATTTCTGCTTAATCACGACCCCTTAAATGGAACTAAATCCCCTCATCATTAGTTTTTTTAAGTTTTGTGATAAAAGTCGTGGTGATTCCAGGCTGACTTGAGGCTGAAGAGGAGATTTTAGTTCTATATGGAGTTGGAGTATTAAACTGGCCCAAAAATGGAACTTAAATATGTCATCAATAATTTTTTTAATTTCTTTTGTGGTATTTCCAGTGTTGCCAAGGCGAAATTCCAAATAAAGTCACATCTGACTTGTTGACTATATTTGTCTCTTCCAAATCAAATCAAAAAAATAGTCAAATATTTGAAAATTTTGTTTCTAGTCAAAAAAAAGTCAAATATCAAAATACCAAATATTAATGACAATATAAATACATTTTATTAATTATAAACAAAACATAAAGTATTTCAACTTCAATGCAACGAGTTAATAAGAATAAATAAAATTTCATATAAATTATTATTAGGTATATAAAAATAGGTACATAGGTACTTAAGTTAAGGTACATAAAGTTAAGGATCTTCAAAATCTGAGCTATCACATTCAATTTCATTGGTTATATCTATATTTTTGTATATAGCATATATGTTCCAACTTATTTTTTACTTCTGCAGGATTTCCAAAGTGAGTGCAACAGTTTTTATTGCGCAAATGATTTCTTATCGTCAAAAGAGATTAAGTTAACCACAGCTGCATTCTGTTTCTTTGTTTCGTTTTGATCAAATTTAATTGACTAAAAATTCTTTCTACTTCTGCATTGGAAGTTGGCAAAACCAATATTAGGCGTTTACATGCATAACAAATACAATTTCGCTAGTAGCTCTACAGCCGATAAGAAGCTAAAGTAGAATCCTACTGTGGATAGATTTTTGACGTTTATTCGAGCCCCTATTCTACTTTGGCTTCTTATAGGCTGTAGAGCTACTAGCGATGTTGTATTTGTAATGCATGTAAAATCATATTGTACAATGGATGACTTTTGCAATAAAACACGGCTATTGATATAAGAAACTTCGCCGGCTCATTGAATGGATTTTCTCCACTGGCGTCCTTATACGAATAAACTTCGCACCAGAAGGGCACCGTCTCTTTAATGTTTTTCAATTTTATGAAACAAAGATTGCTCCACTGGCTTAAAATCTTTATACGTTGGAATCAGGCTCAACCTTCATCTCTTTCAGAACTTCAGAACTGGAAGCAATGAGCTTTTGTTTTGGGAAAGGCATGTGTCGACAGAAAGCATGCTGGTCTGTTTGAGAAATTTTAGGCCTACATTGAAGTTGAAATGTATTTTAAAATATTTTAACAAAAAAACAAAATGCTAGATTGCATATTGAACTATTGAATTAAGTCAAAAAACAAGTCAAAACACTTTTGACAAGATTTGTATTTCTTTTCATGTCAACAGCAATGAAATCTTGTCAAATTTGACATGAAACAGGTCAAAACGGCAACACTGGGAATTTCTAGTGGTGCAGGAAATAATTCCACGGGAATCTTCCTCTCATGGAGCATGTTCAAAATTTAAACAAATTTGCAAATTTCAGATTTTGAAAATTGTAGCATAAGCAAAATATTAAAAATCGCGCGATTTTTTTGAATTTTTCACACTTTTTTAATTTCTCACAACAAGTGGGAAATAAATCCACTTTTCAAAGTGAAATTCATTTTCAGTAAAAAGTGTGTTATTTTCATCCCTTTCGGTGAGAATAAATTCCACTTTGAAAAGTGGAGCAGAGATTCCCACTATAAGTGAAATAAATTCATATAAGGAGAAGATTTCCGTGGAATTATTTCCCTGCGTCGAAAAAATGTTCACTAGTTTGTGCGTTTCAATTTTATTAAATAAACTTTGATCCCCATGCCATTTCTTTACATATTTGCTGTATGAAAATGAAAAAATAACGTTCCTCTATACCAAACTCTGTAGCTTGATTTTTCTCAAATACATGTCTATCTTTCAAAACAAATTTGCATAGATTTTCCGCTACTAATCTCATTAAACACTCTTCCATCAATAAACTTAAAGTTCCCACCTCTAAAGTCTTCACATAAATCTCAAACTGAGTAACATAAGATTATATGCGTAGTTCTAGCAAATATTGTTTTATGTATCTCTTAAGAACTTCCATCAAAGTTACCGCTAATAAAAATCCAAACACTTTAAATTCCCATCCATGATTCAGCCATTAAAAGGCTAATGGCGTTCATTCACTTCAAGATGCCACATCAAATGCTTTTGCCTCATCACCACAAACAGAAATCACCGATTTAAAAGTGCGATGGATAAGAGACAAGCCCATTTCATCGTTGTTGCAATAATATAATGTTTACTTTCTTCTATGTGTCATGACTTTAAATCCAATGATCGTTTTAGTCATAGGGGACAAATTATAATAAAAATTATAAACTACAAAGATTATTATATAAAAGTAATTCAATGTTTAAGGTCATGGAAAACATTCAAAATTTAAAAAAACAATCTTAAAAATTTTAAGTCGAATTCAGAATTAATACTTCATTGTTTTTTACATCTATTTATTATCCGCATTATTTATAAAGAAAAAATAGTTATTTCAGCTCCCGTGTTTAGGAAAACTACACCATGGAATACGAATTTCTTGGGCTCAAACTATAGGCATTTGCTTAGTGTTCCATTTGAGTCCGGAACAATTTTATTCCATTGTGTAGTTTTCCTAAACACGGAAACTGAAGTAACTATTTGTGTCTTTAGCTAATTTCACTCAACATACTTTTCTCCACATAATGCAACTTAAGGACTTCCGAACCAGCCATTATATCTCTAATGTTAAATACAAGAACACAGCTCACATTATGAGGCACTCTCTATACCTAAAAATTATGCTCATGGTAGAGAAGTAAATATTCAATCAATAATTGCAAAATAAATACATCACGTTTTGTGCTTCAACTGAAGTATGCACACCATAAGCTTCATATCATCTTTGCTTAAGAAGAAAAACTCATTGGTGCATTTAAGAACGCATTCGGAGGGAATTCCAAGTAAGTAAGCATAACAAACGAAAGTTATGTATGGTGAAGATTTATCGATCATTTTTGATTTCGCTTTCTTATGTCACGTGACCTAACAGGATAATCTCTTACTATCGATAAATCAATTTTTAATAGCACTTTTATTCGTGATACCTTACATCTATTTATGTGATTATAAGTACTTTCCAAGTGAAAGTGAAGCAATAAAGTGATAGTCCTTGTGGCAATTTGTGTGCATTGCGTGAAAAAAAGAATACACAAATCAAACATTTATATTAATGTATGTAACTACTTATGCTTAAATATGTATAACTTATTTTTTTTTTTAATTTATTAAATCATTATTCTTTAATCTAACCCTGTACCTGATATTTTTTCTAAACAAAACAAAAATTATCTAACATTAGTAAAATCTAGTTCTCCAAGTTTTAATATCAGCTCTTTTGTTTAAAGTATGCTCATATTTGGATTTTGCTAAATTTATGAGAAAACAGTTCAAGGTGCATTCCACGGTCACGTACGGACAAATCGTACTCAAATTTTGATCTTGTTATGAAGATATCTTTATTTTACCACATTTAAAGTAATTCTTTTGTGTTGGAACTGTTGAAGAAATCATACAATTTCGACGCCCATTCAAAATTGAACTATTTACTTTTGTGCTTATGAGATGACGTAAATCAAAAACAAAGAGACTTCACATGCAGACGGCCAAAATCTACCACGTAGTCCTATTGTCGAAAATTACATTTTTCACCGAATTTATAAAACTTGGCCTAATAGAGTCTGAAGATTGATTGTAGGCCTATACCTAAGCTACGTCATGACAAAATTAAAAATTAAATAAAACATGTGGTTTCACGTACGGACAAAAAACGTCACGTGTGATAAAATGTACAAAAACTCTATAAGAAATAATGGATTTTTTCTCGGAAACCAATTCTCCTTGCATTCCACAATTTTGCCTCCCATAAATTCATGAAGTGGAGTCTAGAAATTCCTGCTACCTTTTCAACATTATCTACTTTAAACTACTTTTCCGTATTTTCATGGAATCCACCTCAAATGATTATATTATTCAAAGTAAATGAAAAAGAGACCAACCAGGTTTTAAACCACAAGATTAAATATTTACCTGTGCATATTTGTTCACAAATTAAAAATGAAATAAGTCCATAAAAAGACATGAAACTACTCCCCCATCTTTGCAGTTTTTTCCATATAAAAACTCCTCGTATCCAAACACTTTTTTGGAAAGTTATTTCATTTCATTGGCAAGTTATTTTACGGGGCAGATTTTTTCTTATGAAAATATAGCTTATAAAATTCTAAAAATCTTAGCTGTCTAACTTTTTTTCCTAACTCCTCTCGGTAATTATTTAAGCTTATTATTTCAAAACAGACTATTGGCATAAAAAAAATAGCATAAGTCAGGGGAGTGTATTTTTGAAAAGTCGATTTTGGCAACATTTTTATTTTAAACCTTTCAAAGAATGATTTGTTTTTCAAAAATCTCAAAATTACATAACATAGGTATACATGCATGCATGCTATTGGTACTTATTTTTGGTTAAGATTTTAAGTCGATATCATTGTTTTCCTTTTTCAGGTTTTTGAAAAAAATATCAGTTTTTGACTACATCATAATAAATATGTAGACAAAAAAAATTCAAAATCATTATTTGTTCTTTTAAAAATCATTAGTTTAAAAAAAAGTGTTCTTTGCCTTTTTTTATTTTTACCAATTATTTATAACGTTAACTATGTGTATAATAAATTTAACCCGAGGTCGATATCTTTTTCCGTTCTCGAGATATTCGAGACGACTGACATTTTACAACTCCTTTAAAAAAAACAAGATCTAAACCAGAACCGAAATGGCTATTTCCTCAGACAGTCAAGCAGCTGTTAAAGCCATCAATTTGTCTACATCATCTTCTAAATTGTTACGGCAATGTCAGGATGAGCTTCTCAGTCTGAACACTTACCTCAGGGTCACTATTTTCTGGGTTCCGGGTCTCAGTGGCATTGAGGTGAATGAACGAGCTGACGAGCTGACCAGTCAAGGTTCAGCCCTTCATAACTCACTTAGTCAGTATTCCTCTCAGAGTTATGAAGGGCAATAATTCTCAATTTTTCTCTCAGAATCTAGTCGTAGGGGGAATAGTTTAACTAACTGCATCATTCCTGGCCTACTTATAATAAATCCCAAACTATTAACCTAATGTGCAGACCCAGGCGAGACAAAGCCAATCAGGATTGTTGCAACATGCACTGGACACTGGCCAATAGGAGAACATGCGGCGAAGCTTGTTGTAGTTGTGGGGACCGCAGAAAAAGGAAACAGTCTTTCATGAAACAGTCAGAATGAGGCAACAATCATTTGGGAAGCCCTCTTTTGATGTTCTTAACGAACTCTCCGAAATGAAGAACAAAGATTTGACTTCTTTCCTCAACGCGACGAAATGGATCTAGGATTTACTTCGGTTTCCTCTTGCCCCATCTTTTTCCTCAAACTCCTTTGACTGCGAGCTAGCAGACTACTGGTGTTTGAAGGTGGCTCATGGTGCACGAGGACCGGACGATCACACGGTTGTGCCAATCTTAGCTTCAATACCAGTCAACAAGTCGCCTAGTTGGCACAGTTGCGGACTTTGGTCCTATCGGGTGTTTTTCCTTTGTCCAAATCCTCATTGAGTTTTGTCTTATGTCCAAATCCAAGAAAAACAACTGGTCATACGAGCGGGTCGTATTTTCTCTGGTAACTATAAGTTATACTGTGTAAGCAGACGGAGGTGTGCAGAGATCACCATACCGAGTGTGAGACTAGATGGCCACCCTATTGGATCAGATCGTATGCGTCTTGGGCAAACCAGCAAATTGCTTAGCTTAGCATACTGCAGCCAATCTCGGGGCGTAGGCGCTAGTAGCCCGTAGCGTAATGTTTAGTGCGTTCGACTGTCACGCTGGAGGTCTGGGATCGCTTCCCAGCCTCGTCCACCTAAAAAATAAAAAGTTTTTTTTCAGGGCTACTGCCTCTTGCGAGGAATTGACAAATCCTCCAAGAGTATCACTTGTCACGAATAAGTGCTTCTCGTCTAGCCCACAGATAAGCAATACCTAGATGGGAATCTACGGCTGTCAATTCGGTTTGCCTACAAGCTAAAACGTCAAATGGCCGTGGTGAACATCGGATTTTTGCACTAGTGTACGTGCAGACGACCGTGGTGAAAATCGGATTTTTGCACTAGTGTACGTGAAAAAAAATCCGAGTTTCACCTCGGTTCGTGAACAAAATGGCGGATAATTTAAGAATCCAAGGGTTTGTTTAAATGTGCTAGGTTCTTGTATGCCGATTTCCTTTCGCCGATTGCAGATTATTTTTTTTTGTTGTAAGGAAGTCGCAAAAAAAATCGTGTAGCCGGTGTAAATTTTCTAAATGAAAGATTTGATTTTTGATCTTTTTTTCTAAACAAATCAAGTTTTGCTAACACAGATTTGATTTTTTTGTTGAAATGAAAGTTACATTTAGGTTTAACTACATATACCTACCTACTTTTGCAAAAAAGTACAAAAGTGAGAATTTAAAATGTTCGCTAAAGAAACCTTCTTGGAAGAAAACATACAAAAATTGTTTTGACAGAAAACGTAGTATAACTTCTTATTGGCTGTAAGGCTACTAGCGATGTTGTATTTGTAATGCCTGTAAAATCGTACTGTACTATGGATGGCTTTTGTGATAAAACACGCCTATTGTGTTTTTTTCCTCAATCAGAATTGACTTTATTGCAGTTTTTGCAATTAAGAACAGATGAAATTCACACCATTGTGGGTGCTTTCTTTTATCCCCATACAAATTAATTCTGGCAGATGAAGGTTTTGTTGGTATTCCAAATGTTTCGCATCAGCTTAAGAGACCATTTTTGTTGCAACACAATTTAAATTGTGTAAAGGATCTTTCAAATCAACGTTAAAGGCTCTTCCAAACCAATGCGAAACATTCGTTGCGGCGAAGAAACATTCGCATGTCAAAATTTATTTACATGGTGATAAATGAGAGTGCCCACACCAACGCGGCGGAGAAACATATGAATTTATTTTGACTGACGAATGTTTCTTCGCCGCAACGAATGTTTCGCATTGGTTTGGGTGAGCCTTAAATCGGAGCGAAACACTCACGACAACAAAACATTCACTTTTTAAAATTAAGTTACATGAAAATAATTGAGAGTAGGTACCCACAATGAAAGCGGTGCGATTTTCCATATGAACCCGATGACTGACAAAAATGTTGTCCACGCATCGGTTTGGGGGACCTTAAATTAATTTCTAAAAATTTACGTCGGAATTTGACCATGATGCAATCCAACCCCTTACGTATAAATTAAAATAATTTCATATATTAAGTGTGTCTGTACCCTAAAACTAAAAATATAGTAGCTGTCAAATTTGCCATGGTGAATTTAATTTTTGTTGATTTCTCGAACCTTATTATTGGTTGGCGAGATTTTTTTTATAATTATTGTGCTATAGAGGTGAAAAAAATTGAAATTATGTTTTTAAATTTCATAAACATAATTAGGTCTTTTGCCCTTTGCTATACTCTGCTCAAACAGGGCCCCTTCGGAGGCGACAGAGTTCTACAAAAAGTTCTCATCGCGCATCGTCTGCCCAAGTAGCTTTTTGGCGAATTGGAAGAAAGAAACATGAAAGCACCAAAAGATTTTTCATTGAAATTCAAGGACTCGTTCAAGATCCGCTTGCCATGCGGGCATTGTGGTTGGTGAAACAATTATTTTTTTGTTAATTTATTTCTTAATGAAAATCACAAACACCGGAATAAAAATCTTCGCACAGCACATTTATGAAAAAAAAAATGAACTGTCAAACAAATCAAATTCACCGCGTTAAATTGTTGTTGCAGTTCACATCTATTCATCGACACGAAATGAAATTACAAAAACAACAATGTAAACAAATGGGTTTTGGGGGGTGATACGAACGAAAGATTCCTATCTAGGTATTGCTTATCTGTGGTCTAGCCGTTCGGATTCGGCATAAAATTGTAGGTCCCTTCCATTCCTGTCGAAAAGCGCACACAGGAATGGTTGCGCGTTGTTAGTCACTAGGCCCTGGTTCTTCATGAGCCGTTGTGCCACCCGATTTATTTATTTATTTTTTTAGGCGATAATCCATTAGGGAGGGCCTTTCACCAAAACAACCATATTTTCTTTAAAAATTATTTATTTCACAGGTCAAACAAGTTATGGCGTATTACAGCGTTAATTGGGTCATCAAGCGAGGATGCTTGTAGCCACCATCCCTACCTACCTAAGAGATAACTCGAATTAAAACTTATATTTACTTTTCTTATTTAACCCTTTGCTAAACGACCTTCCTTGTTGGTTAAGCTAGCTCGTAAGTGGCAGAAATCTTACTCCTAATCGACGAGTTAATGATAACTCGCCGCAAGCTCTGTTTGATAATATGGGGGTTGAAGTTTAAATAATGTATATCAAAAATGTATAACAAAACTTTCTAAAAAATGTTTTCTTGATTTGAGAACAGTTACAAAATTTTGTTTTGAAAGTTAAATTTTTCAAAAACGGTTTTGTGAACAATTTTTGAAATTAAATTGTGTATCTCCATGTTAATAAAATAAATAAATAAAAAAATAAATCGGGTGGCACAACGGCTCATGAAGAACCAGGGCCTAGTGACTAACAACTCGCAAACATTACTGTGTGCTCCTTTCGACAGGAATGGAAGGGACCTACAATTGTATGCCGAATCCGAACGGCTAGACGAGAAGCACTTATTCGTGACAAGTGATACTCTTGGAGGATTTGTCAATTCCTCGCAAGAGGCAGTAGTCCTGAAAAAAAACTTTTTTAGTTTTTAGCTGGACGAGGTTGGGAAGCGATCCCAGACCTCCAGTGTGACAGTCGAACGCACTAACCATTACGCTAGTGCGTTCGACTGTCTCCATGTTAATAATAACTTTAAATTGGCGTTCCAATTTTTTATTTACTTGGAATTTTTTAAAAAATATTATTATACAGGGTGTCCCACAGTCACCGGCCTAGACGATAACCATGGGTTTCTGTGGTATATTTAAGTCGAAAAAATTAGAAGGTAATTTTCTCGTCATGCCTTCCTTTATGGCTTAAAACAGTTTTATGATTTTTGGTTTCTTCTTTTTAGCTGGCTTTAACTTTGTCAAACTTCATTCAATTCTTGGTTTTTGTTTGTTCTTTCACAAGAGCAATAAGTACTTTTTAATCGCCTTAAAAATTGTTTATGTATAATGATTTGTATGGATAATTGTTCTATCGCAATTTATTTACAAACCCATTTTGTTGGATTTTTTGACATTGGTATTTTTACAAAAACACGTTATTAAGTATTATTTTTCCCGTTTTATTATGAAAGTCCAATTTGTTCTCAATGAACCTATAGTGTTTATGTTAACCTCGATCAACCGCAAAATTTGTTTAAACACGAACTGGACTACAACAATTCTAGTAACACATTTTGAAGTAAGGACATGTAATTTTTTCTCTGATTTTATTTGTTTATAAAAATAATTATAATTGTAAAATTTTGGAATTTTTGAAATTAAGTTCTCAAGACTTTAAAATTCAATTTCTTCAAAAAACATCATATTTTCCTTTTTAAAACATTTTGTCAAAAATATTAAGTGTATAGTTTTCTTAAACATTGTAGGCACTAAGTTAACTAAGGCTGGCCACGAGACGAGAGTCGTTGAGACGAGACTTTTGTAAATCTCGAAAAAATAATCGAAAATTTTCAATCTCGTCTCGGTCTCGTAGTATAATTGGGTCTCGTCTCGGTCTCAGTCTCGACTTTTTTCGCGAGAATATTTGAATTTGCAGTTTCATCCCGGTCTCGTCTCCGAACAATACGATTTCCGGACAAATTGTTGATTATTGGAACGAAATATTTTTGGTACGTCAAAATATAATTTCTCCCCCATAGAGTTTGAATATGTGTAGAAGAAAATAAACATTTTATTGAAATTGGATTTCAATTTATTAGACTCACTTTAAATTTCAGTTCAAATATACAGTCTCGTCTCGGTCTCAGTCTTGTCTCGGATGCTTAAAAGGCAGTCTCGTCTCGTGGCCAGCCCTAAAGTAAACCAAAATTGATGTATGACAGCTACTTGCCCTAGAGGCAGTAGAACCAAAATTCAAATATGATCATTAGAAAATCACATAAAAATGGTATTGACCAAATTTGTTAGAAATCGGTAGATCTGTTTCGACTCAAGGCATAGTGGACGTACAGCCACCTAGTCTCACGGACAGACATGCCGACAGACGTCATGACGAGCAGCCATTTTTTGAACTTCCCCAATATCGTTTGATTTGACTGAAAACTCGAATTTAGTTTGGCACAAAACAAATACTTATGCCCTATCTAAGAACAAGAAAAATCAACTTCATAAAATCGACAAAATTGCTTCATACAAACTGACTGACCGAGGATAAAAATTTCGTTAATATGCATCTGTACCTATAATCAGAAGGCATCAAATCATCACAAAAGAGAAAGAGATTATCCTCTGAAATTGTGGAACGATATAATAAATTCATATCACGATTAAAAGTGCATTAGCTCATTAGCCACATTCATTAGTTTTGGCCTCCCTTCCCATTGTATATATAAATACATGTTGTATATATTGTGTTCCTCCTCTTACCCCTCTAACCGACAAATTTAGCATGTTTGGTAAAAAGATGATGATGATGTCTCCTTGGTTGAGTGCTAATTTAGCCTGCGGGAGGAATACGAAGACAAATGCCATCAAGTAAGCCTTCATTAAAAGTCGGCTTCAAATTTTCAAAACAAAAGATGATTTTAAAGAAAAAAAAAAAAAAAAAAAATAAAACAAAAACAAAAAATCAACCGCAAAATCTCATCCTTGGCGGTCATGTAGACTAAGTTTTGACGTACGTTTCCTTTCGATGATGAAAAAAGTAAAACAAAAAGAACAAACTAAAAAAAATATCCTGATTTGGCTCAAAAATTTGAATGCAATTCAGCTTTTGTGTGTCCTTTGTCTTTGTTTTGTGAGAAGCTATAATGTACTCGCCCCTAATGCGATCCTCTTACAAAAAGCGAAGGATGCATGTCACACAAAATGTACACACATAAATCAGGCTGTACAAAATGGTTTCGAAGGTGCAGTCAGGCCAGCCTGTTAAGAAGCAGAAGACAACAACAACTATACAAAAAAAAAAAAAAAAAAAAAAACTTAGACTTGCTCCTTAATTTTGCATCCTTCTCATGGCTGTCTCTGCTGCTCGTCGCCATTATTGACATGAAATAGGTTTAAGGGGATTGAGGAAGTTTTAAAAGAAAGCAAAAAAAAACATCCTTTTCGCCGGCACTGTCTGTGTGCTTTTCTGGCTACCAATCCAAGTCTTTTCACAAAACAAATGATGCATTCTTTTGGCTCGGCAAAACGGAGTCTCGAATGCCGAAAGACGAAGAAGAATCGCATCGTGGATTCTATTACAAGAATATCAAATTGCATCGTAGGGGAATGGAAACGTTTATACTCTCTCTCCACCAATGGAACTCTAGAAGCAACCCATAAGTAGCCTCCAGTGTGCCTGTGCAGCCGCACTCCATCGACTTCGACGACCAACGACGACGACTTCCTCCAACTCCGCTGCGCGGTAACTGAGGTCTCTTGTTTGAAAGCAGACATCCCGGTCCAGTGGATTTTATTTGTTTTGATTGTTCCAGACTCTGCTCTTGGTTTTTCCACGGATTGATGATCACTCTCTGCGCTGCTCCTAATGTAAGGATGCCTCTTTGCTTGCTTAGTTATGTCCTGCGTGTTCATAGTGGCCATCCATGCTGGTAGCGGCATCTCCACAACCACCACCAACAACACCAACAACAACAACAACTGGCAACGATCATTATGCCGAAGCTAATTTGTCAAATTTGTTGACTTCTAATTCCAACTGACGTCGAACAAGGCACTGATCATTATGATCGCGATTTGTGATTTTTAGATCCTTAATAATATGTGAAGAGCGGATAAACAATGAAAAACGAGACGAGTTAAAATCTGATGCTGATGATGCGATTGCGCGGGCAAGGGCGCAAGGGCACATATATAATATGAGAGGAGATTGGGTGCGGGACATATCCGCTGTAGCAGAGATGAGAGCTGAAGGGCGACGAAAAAGGCAAGATGAAATTTGTCTGGGAATAGTATTGAAAAATGATACATTTAATTTGGCGTGGTAGCAAAATAATCCGTTGAGCTAAGAGGAAGACTGTGATCAAGCTGCTGCGGAAAATTTCGATCAAGCTGATCTTATTGGCTTGATGCATTTGAATATCTTTTGATTGAAAGTTTTAAACTCTAGTTATCTCTACCGAAACGAAGAACCTAAATCTTTACTTAATGAACTTGAACTAAAAATAAATTCGCATAATTTTCTCAATGTTTTAAGTTTAGGAAAATGCTCAAAATTCACTCATGTAGGGTAAACCAGATATACAAAGCAATTATTTTTTTTTTGAAACTGAGTCATTGAAAAAATTTTATTCTAGAACTCTTATTGTGTCTTCGTTAGTGATTTGGCAAGTATTGATTTAGTAAAAAAAATATGGAAAGCACTCTTCCAAGTTATAGGTAAGTTCATTCATTTATCATCAAGTCAATAAAAATGAAAGGCATTTTTTTTGCCACCCCAGCACTTTGTTTGCCACTCTGGCAATTTAATTTGCCAACTTGGTAATTGTTTTACCCCTCTGGCAATTTTTTTCCCACCCCGGCAATTGTTTGACATCCAGGCAATTCTTTTTGCCACCCTGGCAATTTTTTTTGGAACCCCCGCAATTTTGTTGCTACCCTGGAATTTTTTTTTTCACCCTGGCATTTTTTTTTGCCACCCCGGCAATTTTTTTGCCACCCTGGAAATATTTTTGGCCACCTGGCAATTTTTTTTGCCACCGTAGCAATTATTTTGCGATTCCAGCAATTTTTTGCCACCGTGGCAATTATTTTGCGATTCCGGCAATTTTTTTCCACCACCGTGGCAATTTTTTTGCCATCCTGGAAATTTCTTTGCCACCCGTGCAATTTTTTTGCCATCCCGGCAATTTTTTTGCCACCCTGGTAATATTTCCACCCCGCTACTCTACTTAAAAGATTTGATATTTAACATTAATAAACTTAGCACTTGGCGTACTTTAGATCTCAATACTTTTTACGGCTGACTTGTTACGCAAAGGTTTTTGTATATTGAAGAACTTGGCTTTTTTAACATTTATGTTTTTGGTGTCATACAAATATTATGGAATTCAAAATACTACTTCTTCATTAATTCATTTTGTCACATAATTAAAATAAATTTAGATTTATTTCCAAGCGTTTCGAAAAGAAGATTGGTCAATTTTTAAACGTTGAAGCTTTAATTGTCACGTTGGTTGTTGTTGTCGTTGTCGGGATGAAAGTTACCAACGAAAAAAAAAACCACAAAAGAAAAAAAAAAATGTGATCTCATTTGCTTGTTGTTTCGCCTTGCATGTTGTTAAACATAGATTTTACCAATAAAACGTGCCTTGGTGTCGTTTTCTTATCCTGCTATTGAATCAGATTCAGTCTTCAGAAGCAATATACCAGCAATTCAAGAAAACAAACATCAGTTGAAGTATAGCTTTGGCGTTACTCTCTATGCCATAGGACGACCTACAACAACAACCGACCGACGCCGGCGGACGCGACGGCGACAGACAGCTCTCATTTGTATAATGTACGAAACATAGCTAGAACTTGAAGAAAAATTTGTCTGTCTGTCTGTCGTTTGAATTCATTTGAATCATTTTTATTCTATTTTTTTGTTGTTGTAGATACTTACTTATGTAGGTATTCTCTTTCTAGTCTCTAAACGTTCACTCTTCTTCATGTTGAAGGTATAATATATGGTTTACTATATAGAACCGACTTGATCTCTTGAAGCAATCTCTTTTGCAAAAGCCACGATCGGTCTTGAAAAATAAAAAACAAAATAAATAAACAAATAAACAGAAAGCAGAAGCAACCGACCTATCGTCTCACCTAGAGATCATACAGGTACAAAGCCAGATTGCTCTGAAAACTAAATGGAACTACAGAAACCAACAAACAAAAAATAATAAAAATAACTAAAAAAAAAACAGAAAATACTCCCAGACCTATTTCAAAAAGAGGGTCGTTGATGACGACAACACACAGTGGGGCAGATTCATCTAGTAATCAACCAAAAAAAGGAATGTTTTGTATTAATATTTGCATGTTCCTTCGGAAAACAAAAACGAGTTTTTTTTGAATTTGATCATCATGGTCCCTCCAGCAAAACATTTTTTGATCTTCGTAGTTTTTAAAAGGAATTTTGTTTCTAAGACCTAGTTTTTTAATCATTAGATTAAAAATGAACTCGAGCTTACTTATCAGGCTTAAATCGAGTTTAGCTCCAAAACTCTGATGGTGACGCACTGAAAAACTAAGCCTAAGACAATATTTTCAAAATTTCTCTCCAAACACAACCTCATTACGCCGACTTTTAATTATAAGCTTGATAACTTTGGAAAACAACTGAGTGAAAAAGGATTTTAGTTTTAATCAAGATTAAAATTTAATATTAGCTTTTAGTCGTCCTTCTTACACCCGTACTTCCATATTAATAAACGGAGCTAGCGGCGAGTTATCATTAATCGTGGATTTCTGCCACTTACGAGCTATCCAACAAGAAAGGTGGTTTAGCGAAGGGTTAAATAAGAAAAGTACAAATATACTTTTTAATTAACGAGTGATCTCTTAATCCATGCTTACACGAGAGCTTGAAAATCTTTGGAATAAAAAGCGCTGTTTTTATTAATACGGCTGAGTGTTTTATAAAGTTCAAAAGAATTTGTTTATTAAGACAGTTCAAAAAATTGATGAACGAAAACAAGTATAATGTTACTTAATTCATACTTAGACCACCGATTACTTTTAGTCAGACTGTTCTTAGACAACAATGGAAAATGTTTATTTAAAATTTTTGACGTTGGGTGGCAGTCTTGAGTCAGACAAACTTGGAAAAAAGTACTGTAAGGTTTCACTGTAAAATCATTTGATTGATCAGTGGATTAGTATTTATCCAGAATTTTAGTTTTTAATCCACTGATTACGGAGGATTTAGTGAGTTTAAATGTGATAATAGCCAATTACATGCTTAAACCTTGGTTGTATATATCAGCTAATCAGGCAAAATCAATCGACGGCTTACATTTTGAACAACTGGCCCAAACGAAGACAGCCCAATTTGACAATAATAAAAATAATAAAAAAAGGTTTATTTATAATTTTTAAAACTGGAAGGTTAAATTATCTAAGCCAAGGTCTTAAACAGTGTCCACGTTCTGTAACTTCTCACATCGAGAAAATCGGTCGAGAAACGATGAAAATTGAAACAAAATACATGGGTTTTGTTCCATTTTTCATCGTTTCTGGACCGCTTTTTCGATGTGAAAAGTAACCGAACGTGGGCACAGGACTATAAAAGTACAATTATTTTAACCGTAGTTTAGCCTCGGTTGAAGATTTAAACCATCTTATTTTATCGGACTAACTATGGTTTATCCATGGATTAGTGTGATATCAGTCAATTGCCAACATGTTTCAACATCAGTTAATCCACATTTCATCCACCCTTAATCTGCAACCGAAGCTGAACCACGTTTGTATAACTGAGCATACACTTTTTTCCAACTAGGCCACATGAATTGTCCTACTGTTTAATGGACAATAAGAGAAATATGACCAACAAAAAAAAAAAAAAAAAACATACCACAGAGAATTTGCTCTAAAATTAATGAAGGCGTTCTACCTGCAATCCATTTAATTTTTATAAACGATCTCGTCCTAATGCCACTGTGCTAGTACGGCTATTATAAATTACACCCCAGTCCAACTCATCTCTCAGCTTATAATTCTCGAGGTGCAGGAGTTAAAGTAGGTATACATGTATAAAGAGTAGAAGCGTTTCGGCGCAATAGTGTTCCAAAGGTGAGTTCGTTTCTTTCCAAGCAGCTAAAGATAAGACAGCCGCACAATCTAGGCTGTGATTGTCTAAGTCTAGTGAGGAAGACCAAGTTTTTTTTGTTTCTCATCGTCTTGCTCCCAGTTCGTCATCATCATCTTCATTGTCGTCCTCCATCGTCATCGGAGGCACAAGGCCGACAGTGCAATAGTATAGGTTTGGTAGGCTAGGCAAGCAAACGAGAGGCTTCCTTTCTCATTATTGAGTTTCGAAAAGAACTATTATTAACTTTTATTTCTATTTTTTTTTTTATTCTTCGGGTTTTCACAAAATCTACAGAAGAAGCACTTACAGTTTGGCAGGACTAGAGAAATTGTTGCAGAAACAGCAGCCAGGCTTGCTTATGTCATAGTGCGCCAATGTTGGACCACTTGCAGTTGGAACACGTGCATTTTGGTGCAGCTTCTTCTTCGTCGTCTTCTTCTTTTTTCATTTGGTGCATCTTCAACTTCAAGTCTCAAGTGGGGCAATGAGATTGTATTTGAAATGTGGTAGCGCCTGAGAATTTATTGTGCTGTCCATTGTAGCTGTTGTGATGAGGCTGCTTTTCCTACCTATGCCTCCTTCTCAACCAACCGCACCATCATCATCAGTGCAGCGATCGGCCCAACACAACAAGGGCTTTTGGCTATTATTAGTTGTGTTGTGTCCTGAATGTTTGTTGTTTCTGCTGAAGACTTCTCATTTTGCTGTCATGTCTTGACTTCTTTTATTTTAGTTTTTAGCTGACTTTTAAGTTGGAAATTGTTTCTAGGTTGAACTGATTATAGGTTTGGTGGAAAAGTGAAAAGGAGCGCAGTAGCAGCAAACAACAAAAAGAAAAACAGGAACGATTCGGTTGGTAGGGTTTGAAATTATTTAAGTCCAGCTGAGTTATCTATACGATTGTAAAAAAAAGAAAACACTTCTCTGTTTCTTCGATAAAAATATTTGTCTGTGGATAAAGATGGAATTATTATTATTGATGACTTCTTACTCGAGGGTGGCATAAAAATGTTGTTCAAATTAAAAGAAGAATATTTTGAGTTAAATTAAAAGTGTTTTGTCACGATCTAGTCATTTGTTTTGTAAGACTGGAATGAACAAATGACTTAGATTTAGGACTTACAAATACATAAAATAGTACCTATGTATGCGATATATTTTGAGACGAAGAACTAACAGCATTTAGTTGTTGTTTAGTTAAAACTGCTAGTAGCCCGTAGCGTAATAGTTAGTGCGTTGTACTGTCACGCTAGAGGTCTGGGTTCACTTCCCAGCCACGTCCACATAAAAACTAAAAAGTTTTTTTCATGGCCTCTGCCTCTTGCGAGGAATTCACAAATCCGCCAAGAGTTTCACCTGTCATGAATAAGTGCTTCTCGTTTAGCTGTTCGGATTCGGCATAAAATTGTAGATCCTTCCAATCCTGTCGAAACACGCACGCAGGAATAGTTGCGGGTTGTTAGTCACTAGGCCTTGGTTCTTCATGAGCCGTTGCGCCACCCAATTTTTATTTAGTTAAAAGTCCATATAAATCTATTTATTTTCACTTGCTCTATAGGGAAAGAATTGGTTGCGCGTCAAAAAAAATTTCTAATCTAAATTTTTAATCAAAACTAACATTACGATGATACATCCAAAAAAAAGGTACTTTCGTCAAGACGTCCGTCGGTCTGTTTGTTTGTGCGTCTGTGCGTCCTGATGGACATCGAGCTAGAGCATAAACAGTTAGACGGATTTGCTTTAAATTTTGTGTGAAGCGTTTTTATGTGATTCCCTAGAGGTGAAATTTGAATTTTTGTTTTAGTTCGTCTTCGACGATTTCAGTCTTATCATGCTTTCTCAAAAACGGCATCAACGATTTTGATTGTAATTTGTACATGTCATCTCTAGACGCATTCAAATATTGCTGTATACCACGTTCTTACCCAAAAATTAAAGTAATGCTAATAAGGCTATGGGTTTTCGTCATTGGCTTGGTTGATTTTATCATTGTTTTGCAATTCTTAACTTTGGTGCTAGTCAACAAATATTGGATTTAAAATTAGTGTGAATATTTTTTTTTTTTTACAAAAAAAAAAACTAAATTAAAGAAAACATATTTTTTTTTTGAATTTTAATGATGATGAATTAATAATAATATTTATTAAATATAAGTCATTCGATTTCATTAATCAATGTGAAAATAAACATGATATTTTAAGTCTGTAAATATAATACGTGCCACTATAGACTTTAGGTTAGGTTATAGTGGCTGCCAGCAAAGAAGCCGACACACTTAGACCATCAATTGGTCCGTTGTGATACCACATGAATCTAAGATTCTCTCCGCACTCGCTAAAACCAATTGGAGATTTTTACAAAGCGCATGAGACTGTTAATGTCCGAGCTTTCTAGATCTGTTGGATCATCGAAGAAGAAATCCCCAAGATGGAGTTTACGTCTTTGAGATAGGGCGGGACATGTACAGAGAAGATGAGGAATAGATTCTTCTTCCTCTTCATCCATACAGCTTCTGCAAAAATCATTTGCGAATACTAAAAAGCCGTGTGGCGTGATTGCCTATAAGGCAGTGTACAGTAATGACACCAATTATGGAGCTGATCTGCAATCTGCTTAAAGATAACAAACACTTAGAGCGCCTCTTGTCCAACACTGGCCAGATCTTTTTAGTTGCCAGGCAAGTGGTGATGTTATTCCACCTAAGGCTTGTTCTCCTTATAGCATCTTGCTTCAGGATAAGTTTGCAAGTAGCGATAGGCATACCGATATCTACCTTGTCTGGTAGAATAAGCAGTGTTGTTCCACTTTTGGCGAGTTCGTCAGCTTTGCAATTTCCCAGAATGTCCCTATGGCCTGGCACCCAACAAAGGTGAATATTGAACTGTTGTGCCATCTCTGTAAGAGATGAGCGACAGTTTTTGGCCGTTTTAGAATTTGTAGAGACAGAGTCCAGAGATTTCAAAGCAGCTTGGCTATCTGAGAAGATACGGATATCCGACGTCGATACCACGTTTTCTTTAAGCCACGATAAAACTTCCTTTATCGCCAAAAGTTCCACCGAGAACACGCTATAATGGTCAGGAAGACGAAATGAGAGACTAAGATTTAGTCTATCTGAGTACACGCCTCCACCAACCCCATCATCCGTTTTTGAACCGTCCGTTTAAAAGTGAATCGATTCATCTTCCAAGAATGTCACATCCTCCCATGTGGATCGGGAAGGTATGACAACCTGAAAGTTCTTGTCGAAGCGGAATTGTGGGATGGTGTAGTCAATGATACCTGGAAGTAAACCGTATGAGTTCAGAATAGATGAGTGGCCAACGTTATTATTGATCCACTGTGAGGAGGCTTTAAGACGGATTGCCACACATGCTGCCGTTTGTTTACTGAATATATCTAGGGGTGTTAAATAGAGGAGAGTGTCCAGTCCAGCGGAGGGAGTAGAGCGAAGTGCTCCACTTATGCACATAGAAGCTGATCTTTGGACTTTACTGAGTTTATCGCGGTTAATCGCTTTATCCAAACCAGTCCACCATACTGCCACCCCATAGGTGAGAATTGGTCTAATTACCGATATGAATAGCCAGTGAGTAATGCGGGGTTGTAGACCCCATTTATTCCCAATGGCTTTTTTTGTAGGAGAAAAGGGCTACAGTGGCCTTATTGACTCTTTCTTGTATATTAGGTTTCCAGCTTAACTTTTTATCTAAAATAAGACCCAAATATTTTTCTTCGTCAGAGAATGTTAATCACCATAGACTTGCAATCAGCATATTTTAGCAGTGGAAGATTTAGTAACAAAAAAAAAAACATAAAAAGTCTCTTTTCAATATTTTTTAACCTTAAATTATCATTTACAGGAATTTGACAAATTTACTGTGGCATTTTTTTGACCACCCTCCCAAGCTCGACTTGTCTCTTTTTGAACATAAGCAATCGAACTATTTGATTTGTTGAACTTTTCTGATCACGCCTAAAAAAGCGTTGTTTAAATTATTTTACTTGTTCTAAAGGAGTAGTAGCCCGTAGCGTAATGGTTAGTGCGTTCGTCTGTCACGCTGGAGGTGTGGATCGCTTCCCAGCCTCGTCCACCTAAAAACAAAAAAGTTTTTTTTCAGGGCTACTGCCTCTTGCGAGGAATTGACAAATCCTCCAAGAGTATCACTTGTCACGAATAAGTGCTTCTCGTCTAGCCGTTCGGATTCGGCATAAAATTGTAGGTCCCTTCCATTCCTGTCGAAAGGCGCACACAGGAATGGTTGCGAGTTGTTAGTCACTAGGCCCTGGTTCTTCATGAGCCGTTGTGCCACCCGATTTATTTATTTTTTTTTTTTTGTTCTAAAGGACAAATTTTGATTTGGAACAGAGCACATTTATGTGATTCTCAAGAGATAAATACATAAGATTTATTCTCACTCCTTCTTTATATTTTAAGGGTCACGTATAACTGTTAAGTATAAAGATTCTTTCTTTAGTCGTACCACAAGAATGTGGAATACTTTGCCTGGCTCTGTGTCTCCCTCTCATTACAGTATTCAGACATTCAAAACAAATGCTCATCACGGTATCTCCTTTTTATTCCTTTTCCAATTTCCTGAACGCTCGCACTGTGTGCAAATATTTTAAGGGTAATAATCCCTTTTGTGCGCACAAAGTTAAAAAAAAAAAAAATTAATCGGAATTCCCACTTTCTTACTTACTAAAGAATAGGACTACAGAACAAAAATCGCTAAAAAAAACAGCAACATTTTCGACCTTTTCAATTGCTTACCCAAAAAGTAAATCAAATGTACACTTTTGGGGTAAACTTTCTTTGACACCTAAAAATCAAATTTTCTGCAAAAAGCTTCATACAAATTTCCTATACTTTGTGAAAACCACAGTTTTTTCATTACGTTTTTCACTTGTAACCCAAACACTATGTTAGTGCTTTTAAGTTATAATGATCTTGGCATCTACTCAAACAACAACAAATTCACTACACATTTAACACCTTTAGAACTTATTTTGAGTAACAAATTTAGCCGCTAGAGCACGATGAAATTATGTATAATGTCATATTATGCAAAAGCCCTCAGGCATGAGCCCTTAACCCAAAATTTAGTAGATCCCAACTAACAATTTTTCCTCTATAAGGTTAATTTTTCAAATTTCTATAAATTATTATTTCTACAAGGCTTGTAATTAGTTTGGACATCGAAGTTCCAAACTTTCGAAGCTATATTTTTGAAAACAACTTCCTACAAACCTATTACAAGCACAATCTTTAATTTTCTGCAAGCCTGAATATTTACAATTTGGTTATAGTTTTAGTAAGGCTTCCCAGAAATTAGTTTTGAGAGGCATGCGATATAAAAGCAAAGACAAAAGCTTTCATTAGGAAGCACTGCCAAGAGCTCGGGGAGGGCCTGCTTACAAAGGCCTGAAACAAGCTATTATGTGTACAAAAGTCTAATGGAAGCATAATTGTTAGTGGAATTATGTATATTTATTTTGTTTCTGTAAGCCCCTTGAGGAAAAGCCCGATACAAGCATTATCTTGTGTACTGTTTGGCGCATGTATGTTTCTACTGCTGAGAGAGGGTTACCACAGGTCAAATTATTTATTATTTATGAAAATAAAAATAGGTAAATTTGTATCATTTTAAAAATTTAAATTAAACCGATTAATTGAGTATAGGTAAAGCTTTTAAATTTTGCAAACCAAAAACGGAACAAACATTTATTTTCTGCATTGAGATAAATATGGAAAAAGAAAACAATTTAAATTCACTTGAAAAAAAAAGAAACAAAATATATATTTTTTTTTTTACATGGAACTATAGTTATTTAACAATGTAACTTATATTCAGAATTGCAGTACAAATACAAATTATTTAATTATTTTCTATTGGAAATGATTTAACAAAAACAGATAAACTGGATTCATATTCGTTGTTTGTCTTTTTTTTTAATTTCTATAAAAAAAAAAATAATACCCCGGATCCCAACAATAAAAATGATTTCCTCAGAATTAAATTTGATCGCAGTGGTAACTCTGATTAAGCATGACATCCAATTTTAGTTCTATAACCCATCAAACACAAGCCCGACACACATGATGTCAGCCTAATTTGTTTCTATAAGACCTGTGAAGAGGTGGTTATGCAAACTTAATTTTAATCATCCTCTCAGGCGCATGCGCGGGAAGTAATAATTCCGATTATTTGGTCTTAGCGAAGGGTTGCACACTCAACATGAAAGCATTAAAAGCTGGTACTTCGCATGGAAAGTAGTATTGATGTGAAAATAAGGTACTGCTGGCTGAATTATTCACAAACGAGGTGACCATAGTATAGTTTCTGTTTCATCGTTAAAAAATATTGTCACGTTAAGAAATTCGAATGTTTTCAAAAATTATCTTAGTATGAAGCTTTCATTTCTCAGTAGGTTTTTAATTACATTTTAAACGTTTTTTTAACATCTATACTACATAGCTACTTTCAGTTAAAAAAACTTAATTATGGTCGTTATTGTTTATGTGTTTTATTTGGGCAAATTAGTGTTTTTAAAAAACATACAAATTAAAATTGTCAGTAAATGGTTTGTGTACAAAATGAATAGTACATATTTTATGGAGCATACAAGAGTTTTTATATTATATCTCAAATCGAAGCCCTTCGTTCTTAAAGAACAATCGATTTCAATGAAAAAGGCGCTTACATATATTTTAATTGTTGACTCACAAAATTTATGTTTGTGTGACCACTTCCATGTTTTCTCCGATTAGTAATCATGGAAACATTAAAAATTAAGAAAAAAAAAATAACATTAAATAAAAAAATTCCCTTGCAAGCAACCGACGAATGGTCACTTGTATTCTTTAAATTAGTTCAATTCATCAGGAAGTCCCAAGGAAGTTTTTAGGAAGCTAATTTCGGTTTCAAGTGGTTCCAATTTGGCACTCATTTTTCATATGCCAGACTAGCTCAATACCTAAGGTGTCCGACTCTCAACCCAACCATCCTCGGTTCAAATCCCACAAAATCCATCAAGTAAGTGATGTGTTTTTTTCAGATATAAATAATTATTGTGCATTAAGTTCCAGAAGAAAATCATTACTTGCATGAAAATAAAGGAGAACATGAACATAAAAATAAAGAATTAATTTTTATTTTGTTTTGCATTGTGCTTCGAAAAGATTTCTCCTAGGCCTCGACAAGGCTTTTATAAGGGTTTTTAGATGTGTCTATCGAAACACTTGAACAAAACTACACTACTACATTTGCAATGTTTGAGTGTAGTTTTGTTCTATAAGGCCTTAGCGAAATAAATTGAGTACTTCCAATAAACCTGTAAATGATTGCTAAAAGCCTTTCGAGCTTCTCAATGTGGGCCAAATGTGTTTCTCTAAGGCCTTATAGAGTCAAATTTGCTGATTAGGAAATTACTTCGGTAGACTTTTACAGAAGTTAAATTGTTAGTTGGGATACCTATGTATAATCACTTTTAACTTTTAAAAACTCTTTTGAGAGCTATCAGCAGATTTTTGACGTGTCAGGAAACCAAAAGTAGTAGTCCTGGTGAAGGTGATGATAATGAATACGATTTCACCATTTCTCTGGAATGAGTTTTTTTTGCGTTTTTAGACTTTGGACAAATCATTTCAAATTAGTTGCATCCGATAGCCCTTGACTCCCTGAGTCAGACAGACGTCTAAGCATCAAGGAAGTGACAGATCATCCAAGAATTTCTAGCTATCTATTGCAATGAGAAAGTGGTTTTAACCTTAGCCATTTGGTATTGGAAAAAATTATATTCCATTCTTGCTTACTAACAACACGCACACATGAAATGTCGTGTCAATATCGTTTTTTTGATCAAAACACTATCCAAATACCGTTCACCATAGAATTTATTATTTTCAACTCCACCTTAATTTGTCATTGTATGCTCTGTGTTAATATAAATGGCGCCCAATGTGAAGCCTATTGCTTAGAACCTTTTATTACATGTGTATTTAACTCCTGTATTTTGAACAAAGGCAGAGTTTTATATACCGAAGACAATGTTGATTGACAATTTAAGTTTTTCTACGTTGTCATTTTTTTTTCCTGAAAATGTTCTCCTTACAAATTTATCTTCAACATTTATCCAAATTTTAAAAATTTAAGTTCAAACTCTGCTTCAAAATAATTCCGCCAGCTTACCTTCCTCTTTTTTTCTATTCCAAATAATTTAAAAAATAAAAACAAGCACCATATTTTTTTCTATTTATATAAAACCATCATTTTATTCAACCTATTTGTTGTTTTTTTTTTCTTTAAATTTTAAAAATATCTATTCAATAATAATAATACAATTTCCTTAAAAAAAACTAATAAGACTACTTTTACAAAAAGTAGTATAGTGTTCTTAAAAAAATTAAACATTTGAAGAAAATAATAATTTTACTAAATTATAATTTGTGGACATTTTTTTTGTTTACAAAAAAAAAAAAATATGACGACATATTTTAGTTTTTATTTTCGACTAATTATTAATTTTTTTATAATTTGTACAAAATTGTTTAGCTATGAATTTTATGTAAATTTCTATTTACACACTTTTTAATCATTTAATTAAAATTAGTATTTTTTAATGGAAGAACTATTTTTTTTAGATATTTATTTTTGTTGTATTATTTATTTAATATTTTATTCTTGGCAAGTCTTTAATTTAATTTATTTTAAATTCAGAAAATTAATTATGAATTACAATTATATTTTTTTTTATGGCGATTAATAAATGTTTATGTATGAATTTTTTTTTTTATTTTTAAGATTTACTATGTTTTTTTTTATACAACTATTTAAGAGTCTTTATTGGCTTTTTAGTCTTGGATACAGTATGTACAATTTACGACTTATTTTCCATTTTGGGGGTTGGTGTGGTGAAAATTAATATTAAATCAAAAAAAAATTATAAGAAAATGCATTTAATGACAAAATGTAAAAAATAAAAAAAACAATTAATGAGGTTTGTTATCTTATTTTCTAAAATCCTAACATTTAATGGCAAACTGATTAAAAATTAATTCTGTACAAGTGATTATGACGTAAAGTTATCTAGATTTATTTTTGTTCTTATACATTTTTTTAAATTTTTGTTTAAATAGTTTAAAGTTTGTTGTTACCACAGCCGGGAGGGGCAGCTCGTGTTACCTCATTCTTAACTACTTAACTTACAGTCTACAGAGGAGGGGTAGGGGGAAGGTGGAAAAGGTGGAAAAGGTGGGACAGGGGATATAAATTTATTTTATTTTTATTTATTATATTTCAACAAAGACAAACGCACACATTTTGCTTTTTCTTATGATTACATTCTCACTCGCATCTCACTGTCGATATTTTTACGTTGCTGCGGTTGCGGTTGATGCCGTGGCAGTGACACCATATGATGGCCTGTCGGCACTCCACCAACAACATGTGGAGATATTGATGGCGACCTTGTCGCTAATGGCGATAATGATGGTGAGAAGCTGGGTGACATCGCCGATGATGTACTGAAACCACCGCCGGGTGCATCATGACTAATTGGTGATCGTGGCAGGAGGTATTGATTGGCGGGCACCGAGGAGTGATGGCTGCCACTCCCCCGGCTAGATAATACTGGAACGTTGATGGATCGAGGGGCGATATTTGTGAGCAGCGGTGGCGGAATGTGCTTGGCAGAGTGCGCCAGTGACTGCTTGCTTTTAGCACTGGACGATGCTCCGCTATTGCCGCTATGCACCGACAGGGTGTCATCTTTCAGTCTTGCGATCTCTGAGAATACATGAGCCAGTGGCTGGTATTGAGGGCCCCAGTCGAGTAAGTAGTCCCAATTGTAGCTGCCAGTGAGCTCCTCTTCGCTGTGGACTATGGAACTCAAGGAGCCATTCATCGATGGGCCGACATTCCCACTGCCAACAACTGGAACATCACCAAAGCCCATCACGTGATCGACGGCAGCACCGATGCTACCAGCTGTTGTTGCCGCTTCGTCAGTACTGCTGGCTCGGTCACTGCCACCGTTCACATCATTCAGTTTGGCATAGATGAGATTTGTGATGTCAGACTCACCACCAGGTTCCTCGTCGAACATATGAAGGGAGTCTATGGGGAGGGGATGGTGAAGATGGGAGTCCTTGTTGCTGCCACCGATACTTTCGGAACATCGACGGGATGATGTTGACGCAGCGCCCGTTGTATTGGGATTGTCAACAATGCCGAGCCGCGCTAGATACTCTTGAGTGTTTTGCACCGAAATGTCTGACAGCCGTCCGTCATCACTGCCTCGGTGATGATCTCGGTGAAGTGGTCCCTCATTGATCATGCGAATTTCTTCATCCTCACCATCATCTTCAGCTGAACCCCGTCCACTTGATCCGGACTGCTCGGAACCCGAAAGCTCAGATGTTGTTGCTGCTCCTGAATTCGAACTTGCTGCATGGGGACCATAAGGAGGAATCTCGTCATACTTCGGTGGTGCGAATTGGCCCCCACTACCAGTTGCCCCCGCTCCACCTCTGATCGGTATCGTATCAAAAGCACTCGGATCGACGTAGCTATTGGTATTGCCCACCGTCTCAGTACTGAGGCTTGGCTTGGAGACTTGCCTATGCCGTCGATTTCGCATATGCAAAAAGAGGAATATCCCAGCGAACGCACAAAGAACAAGCAAAAACGATATCAATAATCCCAGCGCCCAGTCAGCGAAGCCACTTCTAGAACTAGGTGCTCCGATATTGCTGGCGACGTTTGTGTTAGGCGATCCCAACGGATCCAGTGAAATCTCAACGACTGTCATGTTGGTGAGTGATCCCTGGCGCCCTGAACTCGCTGTGATCACCAAACTGATATCACGTCCATCATCGAAGTTGTCATCGAGCTTCTTTTTTAAGACCAGCGCTCCGGTTGTTCGATTGACCTTAAAATAGGCATGCTGTGAGGTCAGCTGGTAGACCACACGTCCGTCGGCCCCCTTATCACGATCACTAGCTGAAACTTGGCCCACAGTATACCCTAGCTGCATGTTTTCTTCCGCCGGCGATGACATTACAAAGCGATATGTTTTCTCAGTGAACTGTGGAATATATTCATCCCTCGAGTCGATCATGATACGCACTTTGACCGTTGCATACTTGCCGCCAGTATCGGTGGCGCGCAGCACAAAGTCGTAGCGGTTTCTTTGTTCGTAGTCAAATATGGCGTTGGAGGTGACAACTCCACTAGTGGCATCGACGCGAAACAGTTTATAGACGAGTTCATCTCCAGCCATGTTGTGCGGATCCAATTGATCGATGGAGTAGTTCAAGTTGCCGTAGATGCCGCGATCAAGATCGGTTGCGCGAGCTGTGAAAATACTGGTGCCTACTGCTTCATTTTCTCCAATAAACTCGATGTATTCGGCAACGGGAAATCGTGGAGCGTTATCATTCTCATCTACCAGCGAGATCCCGAATGGCTGCAAACTGCATCGTGGAAGATTGGCACTGTCACATGCGCGCACGATGAGTTCGTAGTTCATGGCTCCACGGTCATAGTCGAGTTCATTGTTCACAAACAGCACTCCAGACACCAAGTCGATGGTGAACATGCCCTCATCGTTGCCTGACGTGATATCGTACACTATGTCCGAATTTGGAGTGTTCTCCAAGTCAGCATCAACAGCGAGCAATTGTGCTATAGAGTACCTGAGTGGAGCCGATTCACTGATTTCTGCTTCATACTTTCCACTGGAATCAAACACCGGTGAGTTGTCATTGGCATCTTCCACCGTGACAAACACGTTGATCGCCGACGAATTGTTGTCCGCCCGCAATGGAGCACCCTTCTCGCTCATTATCAATCGCAGCTTGTACAAATCAACACGCTCACGATCCAACGCCTGGACAAGAATGATGGCACTCGATTGGTAGACTTCAAAAGTGCCGTCCTCGTTGCCTGCAACAATGGTGAACACCAAATGCTGGGTGAGCTCCGTATCGAGAACGTCCTGTGATAACCTCAACACCACCGTACCTAAGGGTGCTTCCTCGTTAATGCTGGTCCGGTATTGCGTCTGTAGGAATTGTGCCCTTCCCTGGTTATTTGCATTCGATTGCACCATGACAATAGTTGATGACTGTTGCGGAGGAGTGCCCGAGTCAGTGGCGAGAATTGTCAGATAGATGTCATCACGACCCACTGCTGCGTTAATGCGACTAGTGTTAACATAGACAGTTCCAGACGACTCGTGAATCGAGAAGCCCGCTTGTGGCGGTTGGATACTATAGCGGATGAGTGCATTGCGCTCGGAGTCGATGTCAGTTGCGTTGACCGTTAGCAGTTCGATATCCCCATTGGAAGACATCTGATCCGGAAGCATGGTGTAATAGGCTGGCTGCTGAAATGCGGGCGCGTTATCGTTCTCATCGGTGACACGGACGGTGAGAGTAGTGCGTGCTTCGTGTGCTGTATCCGATGCAATTATCTCCAATTGGTATTCTTGTTGCAGTTCGAAGTCGAGTCGTTTGCGGAGGATAACTTTGCCGCTGTAGCGATCGATTGCAAAGATGGAAGTATTCTCCTCGTCGATGGTGATGGTTTTTCTTGTTGCCGAACTCAATGATGCATGCCTATTCCTGAGGTTGGTGTTGGTATTGGTGTCGCTGTTACTGTTGCTGGCGGTGTCATCTTCAGTTGCAAAACGATATGTCAGCTCTGGATAGGTGTCGACATCGTTTGCTGATATTATTGTGATCACACTGCCAGGTTCGGTACCTGTTTTGTTTGGAGAAAACGAAAGAGAAGGCAAAACAAAAATAATGGTCAGAGATCTGAATTGACATAGGTATAGAAGAAAGTTAAAAATGTTGATTTTTATAATAATTGGTGCTGACTTTGGAAATTGGATGAAATATCAAAAAAAAAAAAAAAATATATTGAGCGAGAAAAGGGTTGGTTTGTGTTTGAAATGCGAATTAGATAGAAATTTTCGTTGGAAGGAAGATTTAATTAGCGTGGCTATGATGGATGTAATTTGTAGAAAATTCCTTGAGAAAAGTTTACTTCAAGAACTGAACTTTAAAATATAAATATTATTGAGTCCATAAAGTAAGGTCTTCTGATAACGTAAAACTGTTAAAATCGCTCTTAAAACAGCATGCCTTGATAATTCTTTAAAACCTAAATATCGTGAGCTGAGTTTTCAATTTTTGTTTCATAATAATTGTTAGCACATCCTCAAAATTTTACAGGGGATTAATAGTTTTCGAATGATAAGAAGAATATAATTTGACGTTTAAACGTCATTTTGATACGTCAAAAAAGTCGGAACCAAATTAGACAGAAATTTTGTAGCTAAAGCGTTTGACTTTTTGTTTGGACCTTAGAGTTAGGGCAAAATATTAAAAAAAACAAACAACGAGCTTTAAAATTCCAAATTTAATAAGACGAGATTTTCCATTTCCTCAAAACCCACCATCTCACATCTCGAGAACTATCGAGAAACATCAGGATTTATAGCAGCTGTTTTTGGGCTCATAATAAGGTTCCTTGCTCGTCAGAAATCATACGAGTACGAATAGAACCATCGTTCAAATTATGTAGTTTCATTTTATTCATGAGCTTGTCTGAACTCAAAGTACAAAATGACAGCCTAGGCGTAGCCAGAACATTGGGTTCGTTCAGAAGCCTTAGGGGACCTGCATGTAAGGCAAATTTCTTGTCTGTGATTGGCCAGCTGTCGAAAAATTGGTTGTAAATGAAGGAAACTTTTATTGGAAAGTGACTGGAAAGTAAGTTAAAAGTATCTTCCTGAATTTCAAATCAAGTCTGTTCCATTCAAAATTGCCAGCTGTGAAATTAAAAATCAGTTCAACTTTTTATAAATTGTTTGTGCGGTCGCGTTGAAAATTGAAAATGAAATTTTCCGTACGATTCAACTGAATTTCCGTACGTTTCGACTGAATTGAATCCATGTCGAGGATTTTTTTTAGCGAATTTTTGAGGTAAAGTAGCTGTTGAACAAAAGTTCTAAGTTTAACATAATGGCATGTCGAAAAAAAGTTTGTTATGTGTTATGTTATTTGTTATTTACACGTTATTTACACGAAGCCAACATCAGAAAAAAGAGACCAACTACGGGGCTGTCACAACACATGACAGAGAAAGATCACATGGCAGATCTAGAAAATGTCACAATACTGGAGAAAGAGAACCGCACCACCACCCGCTATACATTGGAAAGTCTTCGGATTCAACAAAAAATGCCAAAAACAAAAAACCATCAGGAAGACATGGACAATATAAGCTCTGCATACAGTGTTGCCATTAACTGATCTGTGATAGAAAGTGATAAAAAAAAAAATCGGGTGGCAAAACGGCTCATGAAGAACCAGGGCCTAGTGACTAACAACTCGCAACCATTCCTGTGTGCGCCTGTCGACAGGAATGGAAGGGACCTACAATGTTATGCCGAATCCGAACGGCTAGACGAGAAGCACTTATTCGTGACAAGTAATACTCTTGGAGGATTTCTCAATTCCTCGCAAGAGGCAGTAGCCCTGAAAAAAAAAACTGGTTCTTCATGAGCTGTTGTGCCACCCGATTTTTATTTTAAATAAATAATGTGAATTTCCAAAAAAAAAACAAAAAGTAAGTGCAATAGACCAAGTCAGCAATATTAATAATTTTGTATAAGCAAACTCATGTACTATGTTTGTTTTGTATTGTTCTGATACTGTCATTTGTTTGTTTTTTTAAAGCTATATAAATATAAACCCCTGAGGAAGCTGGAAAGAAACCAGGCGAAACGTAGGGTAAAATATGAATTAGTTTTTTTTAATTAATTGCATAAAAGCCCAAAACCATTAACTAAAAAGTTTGTTATCTTGATGCAAATTTGCGTTCAATGGATGTATTGACTTTATTTGAAGTTCCTTATGTCCCCAAACTGCCAAAACCTTGAAAAGGTCTGATCGTTTAGAAATTAATAAAATGTCAAAAATGCTAAAAATTCAAAATTGATAAAAATGTCGAATTATCCAAAATGTCTTATTTATTTTATGGGTGATTTGGCATTATCCGTTTTAATGATCATAAAATTTTTGAAGATACTTTTAAAACTTCGTTTTTCAAAAATGTCAGCCTTCACTTACAGTTTTTAATTTCGTATTAAGGCCTAGTACGCTGCCTATGCGACATTTTTGTTACTAGTCTCCAACAGAACAACGAAAAGTGTACGAAAGGGCAGTGTTTAAATATTATTTATGGAGCGTATCACTAAATGCATATAGATAAAACGAAAAATATATAAACAGAATCAAGCCTAGTACGCTGCTTATGCGAAAAGAAAAATCCCATACAAAATTGACATGACGAAATCATAAACGATAAGTTTTGTTGTGCTTTTCGTTTTGCAGTAAGCTGTTCAACCAGCGAAATTGATGATTATACCAGATTGGCTGACAACTCTCCACTCTCTTTTGGCACAGAATTTATTGACTGGACCATTAATTGTGTGCGGAAAAATAACAATTTTGTTCGTTCGTAGTTTTATTTGTTGTTTCATTCATTATTCTTTGTTTGATATTTTTTGTTAAATTTTGTATTATTTATTTGCAATTTAAGAAACTCTCCATGAATATTTTTCCGCTGTTTTTTCGTAAGCACATCGTTGTCTTCTTGGAGACCACAGGAAAATTTCGTTTAGCTTCAGCAGCGTAATAGGCTTCAAGAAAAGAAACGCTGTTATGAGAGGAGCACGAAAAATTTCATAATAGTTAGAATAGATAACTCTGAGCGAGGAAACAGTGGAGACTTTTCTCTAAACAATCTGGACAAATTTCATTTTCATATAAAATTGGACGAGATTGTTCGTTTATGATTCTGTCGTGTTATTTTTGTCGTGGGATTTTCCGTTTCACATCAGTAGTAGCTTGCAAAATTTTGGAGAAATTTTTTTAAATTTAGTCTTTCAGATATTTTCAGGCTTTTATGAGACCTCTAGTACGTTCTTAATGTCACACAAAATGTTTCTGTTGTCTACAAAACTCCTAACAAATGGAAACGCAGTTACAAAATTTTGAATTGCAACAAAAAGTGTATAAAGCCACGCTGACGCTGACACAACACACACAAATACAAAAAAGACAACTGAGGAGACTTCTTCAAATAACCTACTTGAATTTGTACTTTTCGTAAGACTTATCGAAATTTTTCGTTTATATTTTCGTTGTGTTATTTTTCATGAAGAACATCTTCTCTAAGCTTTTCTACAGAACTAATCTTAAACTTTCTTAAAACTTCAAAGTTCTTTTCGAAAAATAATTCATTTCAATAAAATCTTAATAAATCTTTAGTCCATTAAGATATCCATCACTTACCCCAAAGCAAATTAACTAAACTAAATTTTTTTCTATAAAAACTAACTATTTCGTTGATACGTCATTATACAACATGACATTTTGAAATTAATCGAATCAACACTTAAGTCTCATTAAAGTCTCCATAAAACTAAGACTTTTTAACATTTCAATACAGCTACTTGTTATTACAGCATGGTTAGAACATAACATATCGTATAACATCTGTGTGATGGAACAGAATACAGCTCAACTGGACAGCTTCCTCATTATACCAGAAAATAACTTTAAAACAAAACAACATTTACTTGACTCTAATATGTAGATCGACAAAGAATCTAAGGTATTGAAATCTCAAGGCCTCAACTGTCAATAAATCTAAATGCTTTTTAAGTCCTAACAAAACTGAATCACTTGCCAACGCTATGGAATAGTAGACAAAGCCACTCAATTGCACCTTAATCATTTCCATTAAACAGTCCTAATCATTATGCAAACCACTTCTCCCTCACTCGCTGTGCAACATACTCCTCGTATGCAACAAGCATTGTCACCTAAATAATATATCGGCATTGTCAACCTATCAAATAAATGAAAGATAAACCATCTTTCCACAGACGTATTGTTGCATATAATTATAACGACCTTTGCTGTATACTGCCTAGAATTGGTTGTTGCAAAGTCAGCACCGATCTAATGGAGGGGAAAAAAAAAGACGCCGGATCGGGTCTGGGGAATGAAAATCTACAAACTTACCTTCGCTAACACTAATCACACTGTGCGGCGGAAAAGTCGGCTGATTATCATTTACATCGATAATGTGCACCTGAATGGTAGCCGTGCCCGTCATCTGTGGCACCCCCTCATCGGTGGCGATCACCTTCAGCTTATAGATGTCGCGAATCTCACGATCCAGCACAATATTCGTCTTAACGATACCACTGAACGCTGGCTCAATGACAAACGCATTGTCATGATTGCCATCGACGATGTGATACAGCACCCGCGAGTTGGAGCCGGCGTCCGCGTCCAATGCCTGCACCTGCACCACCAGTGTCCCCTTGCTGTTGCCCTCCCACACCGTCGCCGAGTATTGTTGCTGTGTGAAATGTGGTCCATTGTCGTTCTCGTCCTCCAGGATAATGTGCAATTCCGCATAGCCGTACAACAATGGCGTCTCTTCGGTATGTGCGACCAAAATTAATCGCATCTCACTGGGCATCGGACTGGAGTGGTCTGCCACTGCTGTTGCTGTCGCTGCCATATACTCATTGTTGAGGCTGTTGTATGTGATGCCTCGACGCATTCGTCTGACAGCTTGCGTTGTTGTTGGTGTTCTATTCGATGCCATCACGTTCAAGGAATTGCTCCTGTTGTTGCCTGCCCCAATGTCATCGTTGTGGAATAAGCTGCGGCCGTTTGACGAGGCCATGGATGACGACTGGACCTCGCCACCACCGCCGCTCAGACAAGAGTACTTCTCGTAATCTAGATGTTCGGAGTTGCGCACTTTGATCTCGCCGGTGATCGCGTCTATCGAGAATGCATCGTCCTCGTTGCCCGCACCAAATGAATAAATAATCTTCTGGCGTCGTCCGTCACTGCGCACAGCATTCACCCGAACGACAGACTGACCAATTGCGGTGTTCTCGCGCAGGCGCACATGATAGGTATCGTTTACGAACCGCAGCAGCGGACTGCCCGACTGCACTTCCCCCACACGGATCTCAATTAAACCGATCGAAAACTGCGGCCGATTGCCCTTATCTTGCGCCTTCACCTTCAAGTGTAGGAGTTTCCCATTCTCGCTGGCCAGACTTTGCGTGGCACTCACCGTCCCGGTGCCGGGATCAATACGAAATTTGTTAGCTGTCGCATCCTTGATCAGGGTATAGAAAATCTCGCCGTTGATGCCTTGATCCGCATCGGTAGCACTGACCTCCAGCAGTGCCTTGCCAGGCTGGTTCAGGGTCGCCACCTGCGCCCGGAACGGGTATCGGTCGAATATCGGCTTGTTGTCGTTGACGTCGTCCACGATGATCTGGACGGGTACACGTTGCGAACGTGAGTCATACGGTCCGTCATCTGTGGCCACAACCTCAAAGTTGTAAATATGTTGACGTTCTCGATCCAGAGGTCTGCAAAGAAGAGAAAATCGAGAAATAAATATAAAATAAAAAATTATGTCGAGGAAGGAGCAAGGGGGAATCATAGGCGAATCATTCATTTTGTGTTGTGACAAATGGGATGCGTTTAAATCATTTCCAATATGCATAAGTCTTGGGTTGCGGGTATGGGCGTTTTTTGGACTTGCCCCAACGTCCATGGTGGCATTCGAGAATAGAGGAAGGTACCTATTGGAGGACGAGAGTTATGGTCTTCAGCTGGAAGGCAATAAAACTCGAATATGACGACGACGACGATGTGCAAGGGATTTAGTTTTGTTGTGTTGGTTTCTTGCTAAAATTTGGTTGGGATGGCAGAAGGTCTAGGTAAGCAAAAAAATATCGCAACAACACAATCTGTTCAAGCGACAGGGTTGTGCGTTTGGTTAAAGGCGAGTCAACCGTGCTATTCTTCTAGTTTATTGTGAAGGCAATCGATGCGATGGTTTAAGGTTTTGGTTTGTGTCTAAGGAAATATGATTTATTTTTTCGACGCAAAAATATACCCTGGTAATTGTGTTATTAATCGAGTACTTTAATAGGATTTCTTTTTTGTTGTTGTATTTAAAATAAAGGCATGTGTCAGATTTCACTTTATCGATAGAAATTTACATGTAGGTATGGTTCAACTTCTAGGAGTTTTATTTATATGTATTATATAACATATTACTTCGCCACTGACAAAATGGCCCTAGTTGACTATTCACGAATTAAATAACACAGATTAAAGACATTATTAATTCACTTTTCATTCTGGTTTTAAAATGTTCTCTTTGCCATTTTGAGTAATGTTTACATTTTTGTCTCTTTGTTTGTCCGGGGTAATCTTCAAAACTAACAAACCGATTTTGACGGGATGTAACATAAATGTAGAGAAAGCATAAAGGAGTGATCTAGGATACCTTTAATTCCGAAATAAATTCGTTATTTTTTGTACAGCACTATCTCGTGGTAGGTAGGTTGGTAGAAATGGCGGCCACGGGCAGTCTAGCCCATAGCCCAATTAGCGCTGAAGTGCGCCGTTTTGATACCATAACTCGTTTGAACCTGTGGATGGAATTGAAGAGAGAAAATATGGGCATATCCTCAGGATATCGTCCCTTTTTATTTAGTTTAGAATAGGATTTTGTTGTAGCTTTTAGCACAATCATCAGAAAGTGGATCACTCACTCAACCAGATTAGCACCCGCACCATCCACAGTTAGCCCACTAGGCAGTTCGTTGGCTGGCACTGGAGCGTCCACTGATCTGATTGGATGATCATCCGGCCGCTGTGTACCACAAACCCCCACCAGAACCCTAGTCCACTATCTTGTGATCATAGGGAATCGACGGAAGGTATAATGCAGAAGTGGCCGAAATTTGTCCTAGAGCCATTTCGTCGCGTTGAGAAAAGAAATCAGGTCTTTGATCTTCATTTCAGAAAGTTCGTTAATGTCGTCAAAGAATGCTCTTCCGAGTGACTGTTTTCTAGCTTTGGCCAGAGCAGGGCATTCGCAGAGGAAATGAACTACTGTTTCCTTTTCCTGCTGGTCCTCACAGCTCCGACGGTGAGTAGCACTATCTTATATGGACGTCTTTTATTTTTAAAGTGATTTTTGTATGAAAATTAAATTGTATCGAATGTCAACACCGGTTCTTGTAATTAATTTTCGGAGCTTAGCTTACGGCTTTGAACTCTTCGTTCGTACTTTTGTATTATATCTATCACCTATGTCCACAGTAATCTCTGGAAATACTAGACTCATTTTAAAAAATGCATTTAATAATAAAAAGCTTCAATGTCTGAGTAAAATAGTTTTTTTTTAAACGATGGTTGTGAATGTAGGTTAGGATTTTTAGTAAAAAAAAACTTGTACTTAAATAAGCTACACATTTTTTTTTATAAAGAAAGAAGGATTAGATCCACCCAATTTCCAAAGTGTCCTCTAGGAACTCACATAATGCACAAATGCACAAAATGTTTAGCAAATTTGATGGAAATCACTTTTTGGACATCCTAATAATCGTAAATTTTATTAAAAACTCAATTCATTTCACATGAAACCATAGGTCAAGTAGGATCCTACACAAATTAAATTAAAATTTATTAAGGCCACGCAACCAAAGAGTTCTAAAAAAAATATCTTAATATGAGCGATGGTTAAAACACGTAATTAAAATCTAGTTAGAAACTAAATTCGACGATTTTTTTTCTTCGAAAGGGTTCGCCATCTAACGCTTTTTTTTCAACTAGTGCTTATGTGCTCATGTCTGATTTGACAGATAATTAGTTTTTGTCCTTCCGCTGAACGAATATAGTTGTGTATACGCTTGAACAACGCTGGGAAATATTGCGACATTACCTTGCCGATTTTGCCAACAAAATCATCTTTTCAGGTGAAGCTCATTTTGATCTTGGCGGGTATGTAAACAAGCAAAATTGTCGCATTTGGGGCACAGAAAACCCGCACGCATACATTGAAAAGCCGATACACCCAAAACAAGTCACTGTTTGGTGCGGATTTTGGTCCAGAGGCATAATTGGGCCATTTTTCTTCAACTGAGCAAGGAGTGGCCGTTACAGTCAACGGCGATCGTTATCGGGCCATGTTGAACGAATTTTTGTTCACAAAAATTGAAGAGGAGGATATTGGCAACATTTGGTTTCAACAGGACGGCGCTACGTGCCACACAGCCGAAGCTACACTCGATGTTGATGATGCATTTTCAAAAAAAAAAAAGTTATTTGGCGGACCCTTTAGAACTACGAGTAAATGAGATCGAGAAAAATAATTGTAATTCCTTTTCAAGGGCATACGCAGGGTAGTTAGCTGCCCTCTGCCCCCTTGCGTACACCCTTGTTCCTTTTCCCTCAATAAATACAAATCAAAATTCTATTATCTTATCGCTTTTAACAAAATACCCAATAAAAAAGGTATTTACTCTGCATAAACGATGTCTTATTTCTTTATTCCAATCATCAATTATTTATTTAATTTTCTTTGCAGTACCCATTTCAATACCCAATAATTCATTAATATTATTTTCAACCTTTCAATATAAATAAAAGCTTCAATCTTGCCGATGCCAATGACTAATAGACTCATTTAATTTGTTCAATTAAAACCGTCCCGATCTGAACTGGAACTGCTACTTCTGCTGGTAATGATCTTCTTCCATATAAATCATATACATTTTATAACAGCAAAGTTAAGAAAAATTAAAATAACTCCCAACGTATCGATTACAAGCGATTGATTTATGACATTCACCCAGTACAACAAAGCGTAAAAACTACTACTATCTACAGCAACAAAAAAAACTTAACTAGGCGATTTCACCCAGTCCGACGGGCTATATTTTTGTATACATTAAACATTATCCGCAAAACTGAAACCCCCTTCCATCCCCATATCCCAGCACCAAACTCAATCTTGATCTCTGAAAATAGGCCACAATTCTGCGGAATGAGAAATGCTGCCTTATTGGCATCCCCACTGTTACAATTTCAACAGCACCCCTCTGTTCATTTCCTTTAGCATTTACACAAACACAACACAGAGTCTCAGCTCAGGACAGAATCATGTGTTGTTGAAATGAAAAAAAAAAAAAAAAGAATAACAAAAAAAAAGAAAGAAACAAATTCTTTTGAATTATTGCGTTAACTTAACGAGCAATAAAAATAGCCAACATTGTAACATCATTTATCAGAGATGTTGCAATTTCGCTGAAATCAAAAATTAACAAAAAACAATCAACCAAGAAAGCAGACACAAAACAAAAATAAGTTGCTACAAAATTACGTAGAAAAATTAAAACAAGATCACACACACGGTTCATCTAGGATCACAGGGAAGGAAGTTAGTACAGTGGCTCAAGTTCTATGGACAATCGGGAATAAATTCATAAGTTCTATGGACAATCGGGAATAAATTCATAGATTCTGAACCCCTTCGATGAAATAATTAAATTTAATAAGGAAATGTTTGAATAGTTATGAAATGTTTCAATAGTTATCATCAGAGTAATATTCCACCCACTTACACGCCCATTTTTTTTTCTTCAAATTTCGTTTCCACAACCAGTTTCTTAGGTCCAATTTTGCAGCGACAAGTTTAAAGTTAAACTTGAGTTAACTCACTGAATTCAAAGGGTAAACTTGAGTTCAAGTAGGCAACTACGATAATTTTCCACTGAAAACTGGACCTTAGAGTATTTTTCTGCGTTTTCGGGGTTCATTTTGACTAAGATCGCGTTCATACGATACGAAATTTGTGCGAGTACATACTTTTGGTGTTTTTTTTTTTAAGTTCGTTTGCTCAAAATTTTTTGGTGCAAAATGTTAAATTTTGTAAAAGAATAATTTGTGGCACTCAGAGTACTCTTAGAATGTAAAACACGGGTTAGGAAAGTTGGACAAAATAAATGGAAAGATGCCGATTCCTATAAGTTTTTATTTTCTAAATACTTCAATCTTAGAAAAAAAATAATCACTCTACATTCGTGAAGTTTTGTACTAATTGACGAAATCTCAGTACGTTGAACCATTATCAGGGGGGTCTGCGTTAAAATTTAGTTATTTTTCACTTAATTTTTTTCCCGGGGTACATGCTACAAACAAGTTAACATTCCTGCAAGAATATTGCAAAAGTGCCTCACATCTTAGCCGTTCGGATTTGGCAGGAAATCTTAGGTCCCCCCCATTCCTTATGGTAAGAACACACACAAAGGAGTTGTTAATAAAATGTAAGTCACTAGACCCAGGCTCTCCAAGAGCTTAAGTCCCACTCATTTATTTATTATTTTCTATTCGTGAAGTGCGGTTAAGAAAGGAATCACAATCATAAATAAGGATCAAGAAAAAAGTGATGAGCATTCATAGTCATCAGACACTGGATCTCCAAGAGCTGTTATCCCGTTCAGTTATTAATTTAACATTCGTGATGTGTGGTTAAAGAACGAATCACCAACTAAAATAATGTTCAATTGATGACTGATGAGCATTTATAGCCACGAAATCTTTTTTTCTCCAGAAGCTATAACGTCCCATTTATTTATGTTACTTATTTTACATTCGTGAAGTGCGATTAAAGAAGGAATCACCACCAAAAATAATGTTCAATTGATAACTGATGAGCATTTATAGTCACGAAACCGTAGTTATCTAAGAGCTGACGACCCATTTATTTATATTACTTATTTTACATTCGTGAAGTGCGGTTAAAGAAGAAATCACAGTCCAAATAGAGATAAAAAGTAGAGTGATGAACATATAGTCCCTAGATCCTGGTTATTTGAGAGCTGTCATCCCAATCACTTACTTATTTTACATTCGTAAAGTGCGGTTAAAAACGGAATCACAGTTCAAAATAAGGTTCAAAGGTAAAGTTATTGGCATTCATAGTTTTTGACCCTATTTTACATTCGTGAAGTGCGGCTTAGTAAGGAATAATAGTTAAAAATTATGCTGAAGGGTTGAGTAATGAGCATTCATAGCATTGTAAGTACAAGGGTGGAATGTTTCTATGGTAGAAATTCAAGACATTTTAATGTTGATAAGAATATCGACGAAATAAAGAAAGACATACAAAATTTTGTAGTTATTCCAGGAGAACCTTTCCGGATTTGACAAAAATTCCTTGCACTAAAAATTACATGAAACTCAATTTGTCTCCACCTTTGATCCACTGTGATACATTGTTGTTTCTAGTGAGTAGAATAACTAAAAGGAAATTGCCCCAACTTGAACTATAGCTACACCCAATCAAAATAATCAATCCTCTCTGCTTGAACGCGCCCAACTTAACTTTGCTATGTACCCCGTGCAACTTTAAAGCAACTCCAATAATTCCTGTGTACATACATGTATGTGTGTGTGTGTGTGTGTTTAGGATGGGAGACCCCCCTGTGGAGAAATTTATTCATATGGCAATCGACGACAACATTTATAGATTTAACCGAACAGAATAAATAATTTAAAACAAAAACCAAAAAAAAAAAAACAACCAAGTCACAGTCCAATATGTGGTCTTTTTGATGATGTTAAAGAAGTCTCCATATCTCCAAGTCTAAGTCAATCATAGAGCCCCAGAGTCGTGGCCGTGTCGTCGTCATCGACGTTGTGTGTTTGTTGAAGCAAACGCAATGCGAACCAAAAAACAAGATATCACATATGAGTTATCTCCTTCTCTTCCGTCTTCCCTCTCTGTGCTAGCTGCGTGAGGCCTAACCCGCGAAATGCATTCAAGCTTCATCAGTAGGTAAATACAATACAAAAAAAAGAAGGCAACCTTCACAGAACAGCCGAACCTGTGCAAAAGAAAATGCGGATGAGGAAAATAGGATATCACAAAGATATCACTGAACAGAGCAGCAGCAACAGAAAAAAAAAATAAATAACACAATGGCCGACCAACACGCAATATCACTTTTGCTTTTTGTTTTGTGTCGATCGGCTTTTTGTGGGCATTTTTTGTATTGTTTTTGTGCGCAATCCTATGTTTGGTACTATCCTGAAAGAACAAGTGCGCACGTTGGACACACAAACTGAAGTCTCAAGGCCGCTTGGTCGGTATACGCGGGTCGGTTCAGTTCGGTGATGACGATGATCATGGACACCAAACATGACACATACTGGCCGGGCTAGCTTAGCTGTGCTGTGTGTGTGGTGCGGTGCAGTTCGGTATGGTCTGTGCTGTATTGTGTGCTCATTAGACATTATGGAATTTTTATCAGATGATGGGTTTTGGTATCCTTTGGAACACAAGCGACCGACGACGACGAGTCAATCTGTTCTGTTCCGATTGCATGATTGTTTGCTTGCGTTTTGCTGGCAGAAAAAGAAACAGGGAGAAGAATAAAATGACCGCCAATTGGTAATGTCGATGTTGACGATGATGGCGATGGTGATGGTGGTGAGAGAGAGAGTGAAATGGATGTGTATGGTAAGATTTCAATCAGAGGCTAAAAACAACCTAACAACATGGCAGCAGATCAGTTGTCGATAGTTTTTACTTGGGAGAGACTATAGAACAATTGCTTTCACATAGATACGAAATGCATTAAAAACATTCAAAGCAACATCGAAACGATGCGACGCACGACGAAGAGACGAACTAGGATGGAGGACCAGAGTGACGACCTACTCAATTTCTTTAATTTTTATTGATTGTACACCATAGACACGTCTTTGTTGTTGTCGTCGTCGTCGTCGTCGTCCTCGTCGACGTATCGTAGAAACGAACAACTCCAATTGAGTGTGCGTGCCTACATTCCAATAGATCAGAAAAATGCACCTTTTTTCTATACGGCATTGTTTTTCTTACAACAACAAAAAAAGCAACAATAATCACAAGCGGGACGAAGAAGAAGAGTCTCTAGGGAAAGATCATCATCCAAGTCATCATCGTACATTGAAATTTTAATGGCAAAAGGTTTGCTCTAAACACGGACCAAGCATCTCTGACCATCATATCTGCCAACTGCACCTTCCCTCCACACTCCCTCTCTGGTTTTTCATTGTCAGATCAATGCAACTTCAATGTTAAGTTTCTGTGTTTTGTTGCCTTTTGTTGAGTGTGGCTATGCAATCTCTTGTTCTTTTTCTTCTTCTTCAAACAGATTCAAAAGCTGAAACCTTTAGATGATGTTGATGATGATGATGATGATGATGATGATGATGATGATGTGGATGATGATGAAGAAGAACTCGTGATGTTGTCTTTAATTCATAATTGCACATAGAGTGCAACTTTTAGCCTGAGTGATTGCATTTCAAAATTAGCTAAAGGGGTGGGTTAAAGGAAGACAAAACAACAAAATAAAAAACAAAAAGAACACCACAACACCAATAATAATGGTTAAGATGAAAAAAAAGAAACAAATTTAAAACCCGAAGATAAATAAATAAACGTTCGTTATGCCCGGATAAGATGTAAGGCGGGGTTTTCGCATGTTGGACAAAATTGTCTAGTTAAATATACAATGAATCTCTCTCTAGCTGATGGGATATAATAATAAGTTTGGTTAAAAGGTTCGACGCTGGTATAGGAATACAATTTTAATAGTGGGCAATATAATCGTGGGTGGAATTGAAGGTGCTTAAGGGATTTTTTTTTTTTTACAAACAAAAAAAAGTTCGAACATCAACTCTTTTGTTTTCTGAGACATTATTCGATTCAAATGGAATATCCTATGGTTCTTAATTTTCTGTTTCGTTCAGTTTTTGGAGATTATTTTAGACATGTTTCGAATAAAAAGCAGGTAGTTTTTTTTATCCAATGTGTGTGAATATGTGGAATTGAAAATTTAATTAGCAATTTTCACAAAATTCTGAACAAATTTTAATAATTTTGTTTGTACTAAAAATGAAACTATAAAAATATCAATAGGATACTTATTAAAATAATTTCGTCAAAAGCAAAAACATTTCTTGCTTAAGTTTTAGTTTATAAAACTATTTCAGAACAAGGGTATGATTTTTTTTCTATACGAGTACGCTAGTCATAGCGATGTAAAAATCGTAAAGTATATAAGTTACATAGTTTTTAAAAACGTACATTTCTTAGATTATTGATAGAATTCTCTTTTACTATCCTCTATTAAATATTACTTACTTACTTACTTAGGGGCCAGTTATAGCTTTCATTGGAAACCATCATTTAAAAAGTTAGCTGTTGCTTTTGAGACCATTCGAAAGTTTAATCATTGAATATTTTAATGGAGAAATATAGCTTACGACTTAAAAATTATTTCTCCTTGTGCCTAATTGAATTTTGTTTTACCTAGAAATAATTATTAAGTCAATTAACTTTACGTCGCATCAAAATAATCATTTATTTTGTCTTCATATCTCTCAAAATTGACAGTTAATACTGTCAATGATAGTTTTCAATGATAGCTATAACTGTCCCCTTAGATAGAGTTAATTTTATAAATAATATTTAACTTACAAACAGATTTGAATGGCTTTTCTTACACATAATTTGGTGTTTTGTCCAGTCAATTTCAATTGCACTTATCAAAATTCACTAGTATTTAAGCACCTTTAATATGCAATGTACATTTATTATACATCGAATTTTTCACCAATATCCAATAAGTCAAAAATTTTTGTTGATCAAGTTAATTCAAAAGTGTTCTACTTATCTGATTTAATTTGGTAGAACATAGGCGGGTGTCAAAAATAATATCTGACGAAAGGCTAGCAAGAAAACCTTATACGAGAAGGTGGTGTATTTCCAAGATACATTTATATTACAAGTAATATCGCGGGTGGCAGTGGCACAGTGGATATAGTATTTGACTGCTAACCTGGACGTGTGGGTTCGAGCCCCCGTCTGGGTAGCATTCTTTTCTGTATTCCCCAGTTTCAACTGGACGCCACCCGTGGAATTTCATGAGATAATTAACATCTAATTCTCAGTCCACTGTGCCAACAAAAAATCTTTCCTTTCCTTCTATTCCTTCTAACTAGTGCCGTGCATTGCATTTAAAAGACCTGAGGTCTTACTGGCAAATTATATAATATCATTAGCGTTTTCATTTTTGTTCAGTTCAAACTCTTATAAAAAACAAGGTCAACTTTTAAAATTTTGTTTTTTAATTTTCATCTTAAAACAAGTTGTTTCAGTGAAACGCTTTAGAAAATAAATTTTGAAACTGATTTTGTTTTTTCAAAATTGCAAGTTCTGAATTTCAAGATTTGAATATTTAAAAAAATAAAACAAAAACAATATTTAATAACGTTAAATAAATTTAAAAAAAAAACACCCGTTTGAGTTTTTTTTCGCAATTTACACTTATTTTTCAAAAACTATTCACTTAAACAACTTGATTAAAAAAAAAAATTATGGACTGCCCTCATTTTTTAATATTTTTTCTTCTTTATTTTAAGTAAATTTTGTAGAAATTCGTTTAGTTTTGACCGAGTTTACACATACAAAATTTGTATTTTAAAAATTTGCTTTATAGATTTAGGCTTGGCATTTGCCGTCTGCCGGGTTGACAACAATAATAATTCATTCAATGACTCATATACTTTGGAATGAAATAAAAGTATTTTATAGGTACATATACATATACATATTTTTTTTTTTTTAATTATATATTAAAAGTTACCATTCGTTATTTTACTCATATAGTTACAAGCAATTTTGGAGAAGCTGAACAATTTTTCGACATCAAGCTCGTTTAAAGCATTTATACATTCAGTATCCGTAAGGTACTTTTTCCCAAGCACATCTTCACGCGATTCACAAAGAATTGGACATTTTCCCATGAAGTGTATAACATCTTCTTTTTCAGCTAGGTTATACAGTTCGCATATACACGGTAGGTCATCCCTATGTGGAATGTAGTTGAGGTTCAAAAGCTCTCCTCTAAACTTCATCATCATTGATATTTTTTGGACACTATTTTTAATATCGAAATAGTTTTTCTCTAGCAGATTGTGGTTCAAGCGATTATAAATTGATCTATGAACTGATGCTTCAGCTTCCTCTCTGTATTTAGATGCATATAGTTCATCCACACATCCAATTAATTTGTACAAAACTGATTTCCAGTTAAGAATGTTTTCGATCCTTAAGTCAACTTCTATGCCACACTGAAGAGCCAAATCCAACCATTCTGCATACCAGCTAGATTTATTAGCCACGGTTTTTAAGGCTATTTTTTTCGGGAGCCGGTCATCTGACATATTCATTACTTACAGGATTTAATCGACGTGTAGCTTAAGGGTTCTTACAAACAAGGGAGAAATACCTGTTTCGATCATAAGCATATAGCTTGGTGTATTAGATGGGAGATGAAAAATTCGTTTGATATAGAATCTTAGAAGTTTTTCTACTGAATCATACGGTTTGTAACCCCATATTTGTGCAGCGTATAACATAACTGATTCTGCAACTGCCTCGAAAACATTATATTTGTTGCTGTGAGAAATGGATTGGTTAGCAAAACAACGTTTCCAGGTTGCGTTGACTGCGTTCTTGGCCTTTGACAATTTCTCCAGTAGGTGCTTATTCATACTAAGGTTCTTAGACAAAAGCACGCCCAAATACTTATATTCACCCACCAGCTCTAATTCCACACCATCGTAATGCCATTTTTCATTTTTACTTCGCCTTCCACCACCTTTCTTAAATATCATGATTTTTGACTTTTCGCGATTAACTACGAGGTTCCAGAGTTTGCAATAGTTATGAAGGTGGTAAATCATTAACTGCAAGGATTCCGGAGAACTGGATAGCAAAATAGACAAATAATTTCTACTCAATTTGATGATTATAAATTCTCTTCAAAATGTATACAATGTATATTTCAATTGTATGCTAAATGATTTTCAAGATATTAGAGAACGTAAAGTTATAGCATGAATTTAAAGTTGAATTTAATAAAGAAAAGTTCGTTCAAAATTGTTAGCAAGTTCTATTTTTTTTACAAAGCTTATTAATAATATGACCATAACAAGATTATGGAATGTTTAGATTTGTTTTCATTTTTCGAGAAATCATTCTACTAAGCTGAAATACGAATGCTTTTCAATGTAGCTAAGTTAAAATGGAGAAATGTGATTCTTGATTCCTTGTCAAAACAATGTGTGGGATGCTAAGTTAATAAGTTTACGATGACGTTTTACAATGTGTCCTTGATTAATAAATATTGCTCCTGTTCAGTAGTATTACTCCTTTGTAGTAGCCCGTAGCGTAATGGTTAGTGCGTTTGACTGTCACGCTGGAGGTCTGGGATCGCTTCCCAGCCTCGTCCACCTAAAAACTTTCAGGGCTACTGCCTCTTGCGAGGAATTGACAAATCCTCCAAGAGTTTCACTTGTCACGAATAAGTGCTTCTCGTCTAGCCGTTTGGATTCGGCATAAAACTGTAGGTCCCTTCCATTCCTGTCGAAAGGCGCACACAGGCATGGTTGCGAGTTGTTAGTCACTAGGCCCTGGTTCTTCATGAGCCGTTGTGCCACCCGATTTATTTTTTTCCTGTTCAGTAGCGCAGCGTGGGTTTTTGACGCCCAGGGTAGAGGCATTTTTTGCCGCCTATACTGAGCTATTTTTTTTTTAATGCTTTTTATTTTAGCCAGCACCAGAAGCAAATGTTGCGGCAGCAAATTTATTTTAGTAATTAGGTATAATAATGGATCAATTAGACAATGGACCAAAAAGAAAAGAATGGTTTAGTATGGAAAATTCATAATATATTCTACTTAAGTTTTCATATATGGGTTCAAAAAATTAGCGTGGTTTTGAATTTTTAAATTATTTTTGAATTATAAAAATGTACCCTCAGAGTCAGTTTCACAGTCACAGGAGTGGCACTTAACTGCGCAAAATATAGGATACAAAACGTTCGTACTTTTGCAGTGAATATGTAGGTACTTTAATAAGTTTCCTCAAACTTATATTGGGCACCTTAGAGTGTCACTAACTCAAACTATGAAAATAGGCATAAAGTATCAATAGCCCTGTTTTCTGGAAGAGTGACTAGCAACTCAGTAAAAGTATTAAACGGAAAACACAAACAAAATTCTCTATAATAATTTGTTTTGTTATGGTTTTGCGTGTAAACTTTTTGCTGAGTTGCTAGTCACTCTCTCAAAAGACACGGCTAATATGGAAAATTTAAGTCCACTATGGAACTGCGGCCCTTAAATTAAAAAAAAGAACATAGGTACTAAATCATTTTTTCCAATTTAATGTAAATTTAATAATTATTCATTGTTTTCCAATTGTTCATTTTATTTCCATGATTTTAAATTCTGGAAACGATTTTTTAATGCACAACAAAAAAATAAACAAGATTTTTTTTTGTCAATATGGGAACATTATTTAAATTGCATATTTACCTCTAAGCACAGCTTTAAAATAATGAGCCAACGAATTATTTGAAGCTCGATTAAAAACTACCAAAAAGGCACAGGAAAATCTAAGAATTACAAAACTCTAAGCATTTTCTGCAAAGAAAGAGATCTTGCCCTATGGAGTGAATTAAAAAAACGTCTTTAACTGTTGAATAGTTCCTTTTACACATATATTAATTGTTGTAAGAATACTTTTGAATTTTCCTGCCTATATTTCTCGTGAAAGGCACCGCCACCATTGCGTCGTCGTAAAGTTCATTAAAATAGCATTTCAAGGTAGGAAAATTTTAATCTACCAAATTCTACCAGAACCACACACATCCATTTTTATCTTAAAAACCAAGAAAACCACAAGAATTTCAATTTAATTGTTTCATGATAGAGGTTTCTATAATAAAGTTAAAAAAAAAAAGAATTCTTCCAAAAGTGTTCCCCAACACTGGCAGCTATTTTACTCGTTTTCTTCATTTTTTTTTTTTGTTTCTTGGGTTTTCTTAGCCTCCAACTTCAACTCATCTCATTTAGCTTTAAGACCGCATCCGCAATCCTAGTTTTTAAATTACCCCTACTACCGCATGCTCTGCCATTTTGAAAAAAAAAAAAAAATACTAATATTTGTACTTGACCCTTGTGTTACCAAAATATCTCCAAAATTGTTGCTAAGATAAAAAACTTCGTTACACAATTTTTACTAATTTAAAATATCTTATTTTTGAGATCAATACAAAATATAACTAAAACAAAGTATAACTTTTATATACCTACTTCGCAAGAGTCGTACAACTTTTTCACTTCTCAAATTTAAATATTAGCTGTGTTTTTTGAGAGAGTGTAAAGCAACATAGCAACATTCTTACACGCAAAACAATAACAAACAAAATTATTATACAGAATTTTGTTTGTGCTTTCCGTGTAAAACTTTTACTGAGTTGCTTATCACTCTCTCAAAAAACACGGCTATTGTATCCAAAACAACAAAAAGTTTAAATTTTCTTTTGGTTTCTAAGGGTTAGACGGCCTCAAAAAAAAGTAGTCAAATTTGTCATTTAGGTTTAAATTTACCATCCGCTCAGATTTTTGAGAAATTTTCGAAAATGAGAAAATAACCTTTAGAGACGTTATTTAAGTAGGATAACATTTTTCTTAATTTTTAAAAATTCTTAGAAGAACTAATCTGTCTTTAAAAATTTGGTTTAAATAATAAAAGAATATTTTTTAAATCTAAAGGTGTTTTCTCGTGATAACACTTGCAGTTAGGCTGCATAGCTTTTCGCTCCGTCATATTTTTCAACCACTTGTGTTGGCTTCCACCGAGTATTACATTTGTGGCTGGAATTATTGCAATTTCATGGCTGCCAAACGGAGCGAAATGCTATGCAGCCTAACTGCAAGTGTTATCACGAGAAAACACCTTTGAATGAAATTTAATTCTTGACCAGTGTCAAATCTTTCATACAATTTCCCTCCTTACACATATGCAACGAATTGTTGCGGTGATAACGGAGAGGAGAAAAAGAAAGAACCCGAATGAATAACATCCAACTTGTGTGTGGCTTGTAAAAATGCTAGTTGTCCAAATGCAATTGTAAATTACGAAAAAACCTTCATTTGGATGGGCACGATCAGGTGACCTCGGTGGTGCAATGCGTGGTTCAACGTCATCTGAGATAGTTTGGTATAGGTTCCAGTTGACGGCAAAACAATTTATAAACTAAAATTGGAACTATAGACTAAGCACCACTAAAAGGAATCTGATGATTGGTTTGGCAGCCATGTAATTGCAATAATTCCAGCCAAAAATGTAATACTCGGTGGAAGCCAACACAAGTGGTTGTTGTTCATTCAAAACCTTCAATATTTTTTTAATTTCCGATAAAACCTCAGTTTTATGTTAGACTTAATCCATTTTTACTGTTTTATAGGTTATGTAACAACGCTCGGTAATTTTGTCAGCAAAATTAGCAAGAATTCTTCAAATAAATAGTTTTTTTCACAATTCAGTTCTTATCTTTCCAATTTCTTCGTCTTTGCTATTTTTTTACTTTCTACAAAAATCCTTAAAAGTTTGTGGTAGAAATTTTACATATAAAACCATATACCATAACAAACAATTTCTTGGAAACTTAAAAAGTTGGGAAAATTTAAATTGAATTTTGAAGTGTTAGCTTATATGCTTCTTCTAGTGTCTCGAAGGTCCTTTGAAAAACCATAGCCAATTTTTTTTGTTTAGAAAATGTTCTCTTTGCAATATTTGAGGTGGTGAGTGTGGCATGCATAACCCTAATGAAAAATTGGCTTATATTGTATCTCATTTTTTTTGTCTTGGGGAGACAAACATGGTTTAAAATTCTTAAATATCTAATCTTTCCAAAAAAAGAATATAACATAACAATTTTAAAAGCATAATATGTGATTGTTTAAATCGATTTAAAACCATTTACAAAAAGTGGATTATGCCACTTTCGCACTCACAGCCTCAATTATAACCTCTAAAATTGTAAAATTGCAAATAGAAACTGAATATGCTCTGGTTCTCCACAACGATTTTGCTGTCGCCTTATCAATTTATACTTTTCTTTCAAATTGAGGATACACATTTTGTTTTATCACATTTGCCACAACTACAGATTATAAAACAAAATAAAAAAAAGGGAAAACTCATTAGAAAAAAAGCTACTCACCCAACAACAGTTATCAATCCAGTCTGATTATCGATAGCAAACAGCCATTGTGTTTCATTTGCCAGTGAGTATAAGATCTTTGCATTGAAATCAGCATCGTTTGCCCTCACTTTCAATACCGACGAACCAATTGCAATATCCTCGGGAATATTTGCAGTATATTTGGATTGTTCGAAACGTGGATCATTGTCGTTTTGATCCGAAACCAACACTGTTATATTACAAAGGCCCTGATATGTGATGGGTGTACCACGATCTTGGGCTTGAATTTGCAATGAATACCGTGAATGTTGTTCACGATCCAATGAGCGTGCTGTTAGCTCACCCGTATGCATATCGATGCTGAATTTATTTCCCAAGTTACCGCCTGCAAATTAACAGAGAAAATAATATTTTTGTATTTTTTTTTTTTGTATAAAATAAGTTTGCATAAACCAAAATATAAATAAACAATGGAAGGAAGTGTTTTTGATGCCATTTTAGGGAATTCAATTTTTGTTTTGTTTACATCATTTCCAGCAATTCTTCTTCTCTTCTTACTTCTTCTTTTGGGTCTATGAATTTTTAGTTTTCACACGAACTCAAAATGCTAATGAACTCACCAATTATACTGTAGACAATTTCACCATTGGCACCCTCGTCCAAGTCTGTGGCGACCACAGTATGAATGACCGCTAAATCACTGTTTTCTGGCACTGACATCCTATAGCAGGAGCCCTGATGAAATTCAGGTGCATGATCATTAACGTCAGTTATTTTAATGACAATTGTTGCAATGTCAAATTGTTCGCCATGCTGATGTTGTGCATCGGCGGCGACGGATGTGACATGAGTTGATTGTGCTGATGTTGCTGTTTGTGATGTTGCTGCTCGTTGTATGGCAACACTTGGGGCACGATTCGTTTCAAATACATAGATTGGTATCGTGTATTCATCTTTGGTCTCACGATCAAATTGTCCTTGCGATGTGACGAGACCACGATAAGTATCCACAATAAAGTGATTATTAGCAACACCTAATGGGATTTTATATGTTAGATTTGCTGTGAAAGAAACAAAAGAAATGGCAAAAAGATCCATAAGAAAAGATTAGTTTTCGATTGAATTTGATGCAAAAAGAAAGAAAAATAATAAAATACTTTAAAAAAGGAATTTTAGCATAACGAGCTTATAGTTGGAAACATCACACATGGCTTGGAAGAAAGACAATATTGTAAAACGTGCAGACAAAAATAATTTCTAAATAACAATGTTTCAGACGACAAGTTTCCAATTATGGAACTTGTAAAGAAAGAAGTGGTGTTTCATGTACTTTTATACATAATATACTCAGGTTCTAAAGTCCATTTTATGCAGGATTAAATGAAATCAGGGAAACATGGAAAACGCTCCGTGAAATAAGGCCCCAGGAAATAAGGCGCCAAAAAAATAAAAGGAATTAAGGCCCCAAACAAATACTTGAATTTTATCGCGCGAGTTTTTGTTTATTTTCAGATCGATACACACCACCAAGAACACCACCGATTCCTTTGATGTTGAGAAAGGATTGAGGCAAGGCGACGCGTTATCATGCAACCTATTCAACATCGTTCTTGAAGCCATTGTACGCAACGCACATGTCAACACCAGCGGTACAATCTATCAAAAGTCCATTCAATTGCTTGCATATGCGGATGACATAGACATTGTCGGCAGAACGAAGTGAGCTGTGGCAGGGGCATTTGCGAGCATTGAATCGGAGGCGGCTAGAATGGGATTGGCGGTTAATGAGGACAAGACGAAGTATATGCTGTCATCGAGAGAGGAATCTCAACATCGTCGACTCGGGCAAAATATCCCGATGGACAGATATAACTTCGAAGTTGTCAAGGACTTTGTCTACCTGGGCTCCACTATTACATCGCAGAACGAAATCAGTGCAGAGATCAAGCGAAGAATTACTCTTGCCAACCGCTGTTTCTTCGGTCTAAGAAGGCATTTAAGTAGTAAGGCCCTCTCTCAGAGAACCAAGGAGACTTTATACAAGACCCTAATCATCCCGGTCCTGCTTTATGGGTCAGAAGCATGGACACTGAAAGATTCGGATAAAAATCTGCTAGGGTGCTTTGAGTGGAAGATTCTTCGTGTGATTTTCGGTCCGGTGTGTATCGAAGGAGTATGGAGGAGAAGATTCAATGACGAGCTATACGGACTATACAGCGACGTTGACCTGGTCAAAAAGCTGAAAATACAGCGGCTGAGATGGCTGGGGCACGTGGAGCGTATGGACAGCAACGCACCTGCCCGACGAGTCTTCGAATCCAACCCCGATGGGGTACGCAGCAGAGGAAGAACCCGTAACAGGTGGCGCAATCAAGTGAATGACGACATCAAAGCACTCGGTGTGCGCAACTGGAAGCGGCTAGCTAGGGACAGAGCTGGCTGGAGGGGCTTGTTAGTTGAGGCCGAAGCCCATCCTGGGCTGTGAGCGCCATCAAAAGTAAGTAAGAGTTTTTGCAGCTATTCTGGCCTTATTTCCTTTTTTGATAATTTACATGAAAATGCTAAAATAAAATTGTCTTTCACAAAAAAAAATTGTGAAAACCTGCTAATCAAGGACCCAGAGCTGGTAAAGTACCGCAAACTGTTAATCAAATACTTGAATTGTATCGCCCAATTGTTTGCCGCTATTCTGTTACTTCCTAATGATTTTCTTTCAATGTACCTTAAGATCGTGCTGCAAACCATCAGGGAGTAAGGGAATAGCTGCAAAAAATCGCGCAATACAATTCAAATACCTATTTTACAGTTTGAGGTGTTATTTCATTTTCTAAAATAAAGTTAAATATGAAAAAGAAAAATAGGGTTTTATTTCATTTTTCCAAAAAAAAGGTCAAAATATGTTGGGGACTTATTTCATTTATTTTTGGGCCATTTTTTCATTTCAGTGGGGCCTTATTTCATTGGGGCATAATTTCATTATGAAAAAATACCCCAATTTGGGGCCTTATTTCATTTTGTTCTTTTGGGGCCTTATTTCCTGGGGCCTAATTTCACGGAACGGCTGTGTTTATGTGTAAAGATAATTTTGAACTTGAATTCAATTAAAACAAAAGGTGGAAATTGAATCGAGAAAATGAGTTCAAGCTTTCTAACTTTAGTTAGTTTAAAATGAATAACCAATAGTAATGCATCAAATTAAGAGCAGTACATACATATGTATTGGTCAAAAGATATCAATTGTAATCAATATCACTTATAACAAAAATCAAAGGCCCAGCCAAGTTCTGGCACTACACCTTTTTTACAGGATCAAACTCAGGCGATTTTCGACCCCCCTCTAACTTCAGTACCAATAAAGTCTGAAACTTCAAACTCGAAGCATTTGCTAACCTCACGAGGTTTAGGCAACTCACCATTAGTGGTCTCCGAGGTATAAGACTGCGAAAATGGCAAAAACCGTAACTGACTGACTCACTCACTAACTCACTGACAGATCATCAAAATTATGGAGGACTTCCCGACATCGTAGAATCTTCTAATTTCGCACAACGGTAGGCCCTGTGGTGTAAACAAAGGAAACATCGAAAATTTAAATTTTCTATTTAGGGGGCGTGATACCGCCCATTTTTAAAGAATTGATATAAATAATTTGAAGCACTTCTGATTTTCGTAGAATTATGAAATTTTATACAGCGGTAGGGCTTAAAGTGCAGGCAGAGGAAAAATTTTACAATTTGAGATTTTTCATTCAGGGGGCGTGGTTTCCACCCATTTTCATAGAATTTATATAAATTATTTGAAGCACTTCTAAATTGTCGTGGAATGATAAAATTTAGCACACCGGTAGGGCTTAAAGTGCAAACAAAGGAAACATTTCAAAATTTGATATTTTACATTCAGGGGCGTGGCACCCGCCCATTTGAATAGAATTAAAATATATCAATTATGAGGAGCACTTCGGATTGTCGTGGAATGATGAAATTTGGTAGAACGGTAGGTCTAGAAGTGCAAGCAAATGCAAAATTTGAAAATTTGAGATTTTAAATTCAGAGGGCACTTCGGGTCTTAAAATGATGAAATTTGGTAGAGCGATAGGACTTGACATACAAGCAAAGGGAAAATTAAAAATTTTAGATTTTATATTCAGTGGGCGTGGAAACCACCCATTTTCACAGAATTGATATTAAATATATTGAAAGAACATCCGATTGGTGCAGGATTACGAAATTTGGTAAAGCGGTTCGAGGTGTAGACAAAGAAAAATGTGAAATCCTGAAATTTTGTATGCAGGGGCGTTTCATCCACCCACTTTTTATCAATTATTATCATTTCAATGGAGCCCTTTTAACTTATGAAATTTGGTAGATTGGTAGGGCTTGTAGAACCTATATACAAAAGGCATAAAAACTTACTTTACTTAGCTCTCATTGGGAGTTTATTCCACCCCCTTTTCCTGATAAAAATAACCTTTGCAAAAAGTAGTGAAATCACAACAAAAACATAAATGTTAAAAAAGTAGCCAAATTCTTCTATATACAAAAACCTTTGCGTAACCAGTCAGCCCTAAAAAGTAGTGAGATCTAAAAGTCCGCCAAGTTCTAAGTTTATTAATGTTAAATATCAAATATTTTAAGTAGAGTAATAATGAAGAACCTCAAAATTATCCGAGAAATCTGTTATTTAATGATAACTGACTTAAATTGAGTTGGTTTATTTAGCAAGTTTTTTGTTTTTTTTACCTAATTCTCTGATAATTTTGAGGTTCTTCCTTATTACTCTACTTAAAATATTTGATATTTAACATTGATAAACTTAAAACTTGGCGGACTTTTAGGTCTCATTACTTTTTACAGCTGATGACTTGTTACGCAAAGGTTTTTGTATATAAAAGAACTTGGCTACTTTTTTAACATTTATGTTTTTGTTGTGCAAAACATATCAAATGCTCACAAAGTGTATTTTATTTGTTTAACCACAAACCAGAGGTTTGATTGAAAAAAATAAATAATAAATCGGGTGGCACAACGGCTCATGAAGAACCAGGCCCTAGTGACTAACAACTCGCAACCATTCCTGTGTGCGCCTATCGACAGGAATAGAAGGGACCAACAATTTTATGCTGAATCCGAACGGCTAGACGAGAAGCACTTATTCGTGACAAGTGATACTCTTGGAGGATTTGTCAATTCCCCGCAAGAGGCAGTAGCCCTGAAAAAAACTTTTGAGTTTTTAGGTGGACGAGGCTGGGAAGCGAACCCAGACCTCCAGCGTGACAGTTGAACGCACTAACCATTACGCTACGGGCTTTGATTGGCAAAAGACAAATTCAATCCAAAAAAAAAAAAACAAAGAACCAGAACTGCAGTGCTTATACAATCATATAAGACACAACACGAAATTATTGTTAAAATCAAAGGACTCCATGTTATCTTGAAATGAGTCTGTATTTTTTTTTTTTGTTTTTTTTTTCATTTTTTGGTTCGTGCGGTCTTTTTCTGCGAAGTCTCCAGCAGAACAACCAGAAGTTTTTGGTTATATAGTAGTATCCGAAGAATTGATGCAAGAAGAACTTGAGACTTTATTGGGTCTTATATATCCAAAGGAAATGGAATTCGTTGCGAAATCTTTAATTAGCACCTTTTGGTGTTTGTTGTTGTTGTTGTCTGTTGGTTGATTTTGATGCTGTTGTTATACGTTTCATTTTGCTGTGTTCTTCATTTTGTCCTTCAGTTTGAATGGTCTTCAAAAGTTACAACTTCAATATAATATGTATGTATGTATGTATGTATGTTGGCTATAGGTTTTCGTTACATCCCGTATAGTAGGCCTCGATAGTCTGAGTTCTTTTTGTGTATTTTTTTTTTTTGTTTTGTTTTTGGCATTTAATTTGCTTGTCGATTAATTTCGTCGTGAAGAGTGTCGTATGTATTTTTATTTTTTTTATTCTTTTATGTTGATCGATTCTTCATAATAAAAGGTAAATAATCAGCGTCAAAAAAAGACAGAAAAAAAAATTACACTACAATGTATTAAATTGACATAAATCAAAGTTGTTGCTGATTAAGTGTTTGGTGTTACTATTTGTTTGATTCTTTTATTTTTTCTCACACTTCTTGACTCGTTGTCGTGCGTCGTCGCGTGGTATCGTTTGTGTCTTTTTGATATGTTTTAGCTCTCAACACTTTGTCTTCTTCAAACCTCTCCTTTTTCTTCCTTCCTTCCTTTCTTTGTCATCATCGACAACAAGTGCTAATTAAAAGCCTTCAAGTCCTTTAATTTGATATTAGTCTGGTTAAAAATGTTTAAATGTTTTATTGGTCTACCAGTTTTCATCTATAGGTACAACATACGATTGTAGAAACAAAATAAAGGTGGGATCCGCAAGAGCTGGTATAGGTAGGTACAACATGACTGAGTCAAATGGTGACAAAAATAGTAATTAATCGGGTTCGTCTTACAGCCCTTACTTTACATGTTATGGTACGAGTATGTTCCTTTTGGCCGTTTCCAGAAGATTTTTTTTGCGTTTAAATTCTGCCCAGAAGCGCACACGTGGGCAGATCGAGCAAGCTCAATGCAGTGATGATCAATAGTTAATGTCCGTTTCATGTGAAGTAGTGCTAAATTTTGTTTAGAACACGACTTAGTTCGAATAACAAGAGTATATATCGTTCTTAAATGAGTGTGGAAATTCGCTTGAGCTATTTTTAACATTTTGGATTGATTATATTGCCCTTAGAATATACATATCTACTCATTTTGCTAGCAACTTGCTTGGCAATTTTTGCATGGTTGTCCGTATTTATAACTTCATTTTTAGGTGCCAGTTATAGCTATCATTGGAAACCATAATTGAAAAAGTTAGCTGTTGATTTTGAGACCCTTCGAAAGTTTAATCATTAAACATTTTAATGCAGAAAGATAGCTTACGATTTCAAAATTATTTCTCCTCCAAAAAAAAAATCATTTTGACCCATATCTTCCCAATAACGTAACTTTTAATTTTATCAATGATCATTGGTAAGGTAGTTCATCATTGAAAAATTCAAAGTCATTTTATGAGAAAAGTTGTGCCAAATTGAATTTTGTTTTGCCTGGATATATTTATTAAGTCAATAAGCTTTACTTTTGCATCAAAATAATCATTTATATTTTCTTCAAAATCTCTCAAAATTCACAATTAATATTTTCAATGATAGCTATAACTGGCCCCTTATAGTGACTTTCATATAAAGATCATGGTTTTTGAAGAGAATGTCTAATTTCTTGTGTCAACATTTTCGTGCCAAGGAGAAAAATTGGTGAATCAATATTATTTTAAATAAATTTCAGAACTAAGTCGATGCTGACACAAACTGTCTTGAACCGCCATACAGACTTGACTTTTAATATTTAAGATTTTTGTTTCTTAAACTAGATAGACCAAATAGAATTTGTATCAATTTTTTAACCTTAGCTCTTTGTTTAAACAAAAACAAAAAAAAAAAACGTAAACAAATTCTCCAAAACCTAATATGTAACTTCCTTAAAAAGGATACATTCATCTTGTCACCTTTTTCAACAACAACCCACTGACAGTGACTTCTTTTTTTCACAATATCCATGACCTCTGAGATATTGCCAATATTTGTTAGCTCATTTAACGACCTACACAATATATTTATCTAGATTTTAAAGCCAACACAGTAAGCTATAGCACCTTATATCCGTAGTATATAGACTTGATTTTATTTTCTGTCAATTTTAAGGCCAACTTTGCTAAGAATTTATAGATAGGTTGGAATATTTTGTTTTTGCATACCAATAACTTCTTTTGGGTTGGTATTATATAGAAGTTAAAACAACTCCTTTTTTTTGTATGTCTTTAACCATACGATTAATGACAGTGGCAAAACAATGAACCAATATTTTATCATCACTGTTCAAATTGAAGGGACAGGTTAGCTACTCTATACGTTCTTGTTGCGCGCGTTGGCATGAATGCCATTTGGGAGCAAGTTTTTTTTCTTTCATTTTCAGTGGTAAATCTGTCTTCTTATATAACAAGGTTGAATGTGACTTAAAAGCAGTTGTGAGGAAATTGTACTAAAAGGTGTAAGATTTGAAGAACAAACAAAAAAAAACTATTAAATAAACAGGAAATCTATGTCAAAGTCAAAAACTGTGCAACGACACAACTTTGTTTTCATTTATTTTTACTTGCGATACGTAGTATAGGGCAAGTAATGGATTCGTGCAAAAATAAAAAATCGAGATAATAATTTTCCCTAACATAACGATCGCTTCTCAGCCTCGTCCACCTAAAAAACTAAAAAGTTTTTTTTCAGGGCCACTGCCGCTTGCGAGGAATTGACAAATCCTCCAAGGGTATCACTTGTCACGAATAAGTGCTTCTCGTCAGCCGTTCGGATTCGGCATAAAATTGTAGGTCCCTTCCATTCTTGTCGAAAGGCGCACACAGGAATGGTTGCGAGTTGTTAGTCACTAGGCCCTGGTTCTTCATGAGCCGTTGTGCCACCCGATTTATTTTTTTTTTAACATAACGATGATAGAGAACGCCAACAAAGTGGGTCTCGCAATTCTGTCTGTCTGTCCGTCTGTCTGTCAGTACCTCGACCTGCAGCCTAAACGGTAAAGCAATTTTCTTCAAACTTCAAACTTTGGACTTAAGGTTCTTAGGGGATTCCCTACAGGTGAAATTGAAATTTTTGTTTTAGCGCAAAAAATAACGGTACCTATACCTGCCATACAACCAATATACAGAAATTGATTCATTCAAAAACGGCTCTAACGATTTTGATAAAAAAATTACAAGCTACTATAATTACTACAGTTAATATTTTGGTAAATTTGTTATAACGGTTAGTAACGGTACCTGTCATAGAACCGATTTTTTGGTTTTCAAATTTATTGTTAACGGCTGAACCGATTTCAACCAAATTTTGTATGTAAAAGGTCTTTTCCAATTCTAACAATTTTGCATATAAAATTTTTCAAAAAAAATATTTTTGGATTTTTAAAAAAATATTGAATTTTTTTGAAAATTTAATATCTTGAAAATGGGTAAGTGATTTTTTTTTTAATTTTGTGTAAAATTGTATTTTATTACATACTAAAAATTCGAATACCAAATTTAATTTTTTTAACATTTTTAAGAATTTTTACATATACAAAATTATTATTTAAAAAAAACCGCTCTAACGATTTTTGATGCTCTTTATGTCTTAGCTATTAAAAAAAATAATTTATTTTTAATTTTTTTTAAAACATATATATTATTTCTGTTGTCAAACTCCTTTTTTCTCACTTATAAAATAGTAAAATCCACTTAAATAGGTATCACTGATTAGGAATTAACACATACTCATGACATTGCACAAAAACTTTATGTTATACCACTCTATTTTCTATAAATTTCAAATAATTAAATAAATGAAAAATTTGACATAAATATATATTACTTCTGTAATTTCAAATTCTCTTTTTTTTCTGCTGCACCTTTAGTGAGTGGGGGAGAAACATTAGCTTTACCATGCATGAATAAAAGAAACATATTTATTTATTCTTTAATTTAAAATCTTAGAAGAAGAAATAGAGGAACGGGCATATCGAGGAAAAAGTGAGGCTTTTTTCAAAATAGTGTGAGTTACACAAACCCAAATGCATACACACAGGGTCGGAATGCAGTGATCTAAATGCTGGGGCCCCCAAAAGAATTTTTTAGCTGTGTTTTTGAGAGATGTATTTTTGAGACTTAAGTTTAATAGTAAAAAAGCTTATTAAAATAAATAAAATAGTGGAAACAACATTATATGTATCTATTAAAGAAAATGATAAACAAGAAATTAAAAAAAGATTTCATTCTTACATCAAATATTTCTTACAGAGGTTTTTTAAAACTAATATGTTCATATCAGTAATAAAAAGAATAGATTATTTTGTTCAAACATCCTATTTGAAAATTTAAAGCCTTATTGAATATGCGAAATTTTCGCACGGGTTTTCTGGTATTATCATAATTTTACAGAACCACTTTGCACATTGTCAATTTTCAGCTACGTTCAAGTTCTCAGCTACGAGAGCAAGTTTGTGCGATCCAGTCGTGCCCATTTTTTTTATAAAGATACTATAAAAACAATTTTAACAAATATTCAGTGTGGAAAATAGCTTTAAATTGGTTTTAACTATTGAACTCCGAAATCTTAGCACCTCATATATGGGATATTAGTCAAAAAGTGTATGCTCTTTAACAGTGCAGCAATTGTTCAAAAAAAAAGTTATATAAACTTCTACAAGATTTTCAAAGTCATAAGACTTTGAAGCTAAAATCCTCATTTTTTAATAAAATATTAAATGATCCTACATATATTAGTGAACAGATCTCATAGAAGAAAACAACGATCAAGCTGCAGATGAGTTTAGTGGAGAAAGTGATTATAGTCAACTGGGCAAATGTAAGAAAGCAAAATGTACTTCAGTTTTCAATTAAATATTTCATTTCATTTATTTCCAAGTATAATTTTATTTAATTACATATTTTCCAGTCAACACTAAAAACGGAAGTAATTTTGATATCTTAATATTTAAATTTCTTTATCATCATCATCATTATATTAGCCGTAAAGGTGATTTCTACCCGCACCTTTTTGAATGTCTTAATGGCAACATATTATATTTTTTTTTGCTTTTTTTCAAAGGTATGAGCAATCGCTTTATGTCAATTAATTATTTTGTTTATATTTTGCCATTAAGGCAGTTAAATTATAGTTTATATAGTTTTTCGCCGTTACACCCCCTGACCGCACTTGCAAACTCAACCCGCCACTATCACTTTTCGTTTGTGCGGCGAATTCAATATTCCAACCCAGCGTTACCTCTGAGATTTTTTAAAAAGTCGCAAAAAAGGTCGCATTTACAAAAAAAGGTCGCAAAATTCAAATTATTTGAAAAAAGTCGCATTTTGGAGCAAAAAGTCGCAAATGAATAAAAAAAAAGTCGCATACCTATATTATGTTTTTTTTTTACCATATAAAAACTGCACTTAAGATATTATTTGAACTTTTTTAATTTGAACAATTGCTATAATTAATAACAATAACAAAAAAAAATCAGACTTCATTTTACATTAACATTACATTACACGAGTAGGTTTAACGTTTATATCTATATACAGGGTGTCCAGTAAATAATGGATAACCTTGGAATGCCTCATAGTAGACTTTATGACCGTCTTGAAAACTAATACAAAAAAGTCTATCCCAACCACAAGAAAAGATATATGCATTTTTTTTTGTTCAGTGCATTATTTGTTGCGTTACTTTACGTTTTTGAATACCACGACTACGAGTGAATGAATTCTACCGTTTTTTTCGTAGCAATATTTAAAATTGTTTGTGCTAAAAATAAGAATACAAAAATTATAATAACTGTTGGAATTCTTAGAGAAAAAAATTTTTGAACTTTGATTTTCGAAAGAAAATAATTTTTTAAAAAGTTAAATCATCTCTGGTATGAAATGCGCGTTAAATGCGGATTTCAAAATGGTATAATTTGTTATTGCATTTGAACCAATAGGAAGTTATTGGTAAAAATCAGCAACAAGGGAGTCAATTTAGTAAAAGCAAATGATTAAAAAATTAGCATTTTAAACGTGAAAATAATATCACGCGTCCAACATGGTAGATTTTTGATTGATTGCCTGTTTTATGATATCATCCTAGTGATAAATCCAAACTTTTAACTTCTAAAGCCTATTGCTGAGCCGATTTTGTTTGTCCACCACTTGTTTATGACGTTCCACCAAAAATAAAATTATTTTTCACCGCTAATTTTAATTAAATATTTAATATTTCTTTTTTATAGCATAATAAAGTTGTCTGCCACCCCCCTATTTATAACTAATAAGGATGCTTACCGACTCTTATAAAAATCACACATCAACCAAAATTTGTGTCTTAGTAGGGTATAACAGACTGACTGAAGAGCCCACTGTTATACCTTGGGCGAAACACAATTATTTCTGGAGTTGAGGTCACTTGAACTTTTTAATTGAATTTTATTCATTCACTCCACTTAAAACAGAAGTAATTTTAATATTTTAATATTTAAATTTCTTCATCTTCTTATTACTAATAAGGATGGGCATATTTTCTGTATTGAGCATACATGAACAAATGATGAACAAACGATTACAATTAAGATCATTTTCCTAAATGACTTTCTAAATTCTTGCATTAGTTCCTATTAAAAATATTTGTTTTGGGGGTGTTGCTATACAAAATATATGTTGATTTTTTTTCTAGTCAAAATAAACAAGAGGTAGACAAATGAACGCAATTAATTCCATCCTTATAAGTTATAAATTGAAGGCCGTAGACGAGTTTTTTTTATTTTTCGGGAGTTGTTATAAGAAAGAAGAGCTTAATTTTTATTCTCCTGAGGGTGGACAAAAAATTTGTTTTTGTTGGAGACACGTGGAAAAACGATCCTTATAAACGCCATCAAAAAATTTTGAGGTCGGTGTTCTGAATTCACCGTTATATGTCCCTAATTTTTTATAATTTTCATTTGCATTCATTATAATGTAGGTACATTTTATAACAAACAGTTCAGTAAGTTTAAGTTTTTATGGAATTTGTGCACATCTTCCCTCTACAAAGTGCACCATTGAGTGTCATTTGAACAGAAAAACCATACCTTCAATAAAAACTACCGAAACAATACTCTGTTCTATTTCGTTCAGGGTATCCACTTCGAAACAAAAATAAAGCATAAAATCGCATTCATTTGACACACACGTGCGGATTAGTTCAATAAGTGAAAATCTTTGTGCATGTTTAAAAGTTGATAAATTCGTCCACAAAAAATGGATAGTGTTGCTTTATCATTTATTTTGTATTCTTACCAACCTTTCTTGCAGAGCCTTCTTTGTTGTTTATTGCACTGATGAAATAAAATTATACTTATGTATTTATATTTTTTTTTCTTACTTTTCTTAAAATCTTCTGCAACTATTTTCTGTCGGAGAATTTCGGAATAAATTTAACGCACAACTGTCAAAAATTCTGTATTAAACGCACTTCATCGCTATGCGTTGATAGTCGTTACATTTGATCGGAAGATTGTCCTATCTGTCAATTGGAATGGATACCTCGGTAGAAAATTGTCCAATTACGAATAGATCGCAACAAAAATTTCCCCGAACGGATACCTCGATAGGGCTGAATATTTTACACGAAAACGTTTTAAAAAAACCTTTTATTGAAATTTTTAAATGAAGTTCCAAATTTGGTTTTTTAAAACTCAATATTTTAAAGCCTCGAAAGGGCTGAATATTTTACACGAAAATGTTTTAAAAAAACTTCTTATTGAAATTTTTAAATGAAGTTCCAAATTTGTTTTTTTAAAACTCAATATTTAAAAAAAAACTAGGTGGATAATTTTCAAAAAAACTTGGTTTAAAATAATTTTGTATTGTTTTCTAGAATCCTTGAATAATAATGTTTCTAAATCGAAAAGTAAAGGTTAACGTCCATAAAAAAGAAATACTTTTTTTTTGAGCAGATGCTCTCAAAAAGTTTAAAAAATATTTCATATCATATATTTTCAAAAAAATGTTTTCCCATATAAGAAATAAAAAATCGATTTTTCAAAAACAGGTTTATGAAATTTTTGAAATTAATTTTTTTTTTCTTAAAAATGTTTTCAAAAATGTATGAAACTGCTGAAAAGATTTTTATATTTTTCTTCTATGAACTCACATTTAAAGAAATCAAGTGGCATCTTTTTTGTTTATCTGAATTTAATATATCGAACGATTTGAAGCAATTGAAAATATAATTTTGTTTATTATCTATGTTTTATGATAAAATTTTTATGAAGAATTTTGTGTTAAATATTAAAATTTAAATCTTAAAATTTTATTTTAATTTATTTTTAACATTACATTATTGAACCACTTCCATACATGGTCAATACGTACATTTCTAGCTACATTTTAGCTATTATTTACCAGAGCAGGTGTAGTAGCCCGTAGAGTAATGGTTAGTGCATTCGACTGCCACGCTAGAGGTCTGGGATCGCTTCGCAGCCTCGTCCACCTAAAAACTAAAAAGTTTTTTTTTCAGGGCTACTGCCTCTTGCGAAGAATTGACAAATCCTCCAAGAGTATCACTTGTCACGAATAAGTGCTTTTCGTCTAGCCGTTCGGATTTGGCATACAATTGTAGGTCCCTTCCATTCCTGTCGAAAGGCGTACACAGGAATGGTTGCGAGTTGTTAGTCACTAGGCCCTGGTTCTTCATGAGCCGTTGTGCCACCCGATTTTTTTACCAGAGCAGTCCATGCATTTTGTTTTTCAATTTTTCAGAACCAAAAAACAACGGAACACTCCGTACTATTTTTTTTTAACCCGCAACGAAAAATAATATATTTCTGCCCACCGGCTCCTATGATCATAAAAAAACTTCTTTGTGGTAAATTTATTTTTCTTTAGAAAATGGTTTTTTTATTTCTTCAAAACGATTCAGTTGATTTTTCATGTATTTATCAAAAAGTTTTAAAAAAGTTTAAATAGTATTGTAGGTATTAGATACATTTTTGAAATTGTGTATTTTTGAAATTAAAATAAAAAAATGAAAAATATTGTTTTTGAAAACTCAATATTTCGAAAATTAAATTTTTTAAACTTGAGTTAAAGTGATGTCTTGACACGCTATTAAACACTCGAAAAAAATCTTTTTCGTAGAACCAAAAATAGTGTTATCTAACATACAAACGTTAAAAATCGTGAAGTCTTCGAAGAGTCAACGATTTTGAAAAAAAAAATATGCCTGTTCATAAATTATTGTGATCAACGTTTAAATAAATAAATAAATTTTTGACTTTTTAGATTTTCTCATCATTGGAAAATCGATTAAAATTGTTATTTTTGTACAGAAATTTCTAAATATTTTAAAAAATAATGCATATCAAAATGTTGATGTTTTGAAATTTTATGAAAATATATTTTTTGCGTATACACAAAGTGCTGACGATTCCAGTGAAGTTTTACGCATACAAACTCACTCAAATGAATTGAATTCTTCACCAATTTACTGAATTTCATACAACAACTGTCTTTCCACCTTCCATCATTTCCAACCTTATGTTTAATTAAAAGCTTACAAAACGATAATGTAGGGAAAAATTAAAAAAAAAAAAAAAAAAATCAGCACTCACCACCATTAAAGGACTTAGCGCCTACACTCAACACTCGACTTCCTGATGGCAAATTCTCAGCGATGCTAACATTATAGACATGTTCCAGAAATCGCGGAGGATTGCTTGTTGTGCCTTGCACGACAATCTGTAAATTCAAATGCGATTGCTTGGACTGCGGACTTCCATGATCACTCGCACTGATCACCAAATTAAATTTATTGTTCGCTTTCCGACCACCACCACTACTCCGGCTGATGTGGTCTTGCATCAAACGGCTGCCATAGATGCCATTAGCATCGTCATTGCCAATCATCAGCGGCAGACTCTTGGCCAATTCGATGAAACCGGTCTTCGCATCGATCCTAAAGCGTCCATCTTCATTACCGCTAAGTATTGCATAGGTGATGTGTCCATTATCGCCCGCGTCCTTATCAGTCGCCACAACGTGTGCCACTAATTGACCGACTTGTGTTGCGTCACTCAGTTCTATGATGGTGTCGCTTGCTCCGGTCGGTGACACAAAAACTGGACCGTTATCGTTGGCGTCCTCGACGAGAATGCGAGCCGTTACCGTACTGTGCAGACGTTCGCTGGCATTCGACGATTGGTCGAGAGCTTGTACAATTAGAATGTACTCGCTGATTGTTTCGTAATCAAGTGCAGCTTGTAGGGTCAGAGCACCGGTAAGTGTGTCCACTGAGAATAGTGATTGTTTTTGCTGTTCCTGATTCTGATGATTTTGTTGCTGGTCCTGCTGCTGCTGTGGTAGCTGCTGGTTTGTAGCATCGATGCCATCGGGACTCTGGCGCAACAACTTGTACTGCAGTTCACCGTTGGTGCCGGTATCTGCGTCGGTGGCGGTAAAGTTGTAGATTATCACTCCAATAGCGGTGCTCTCGCTGACGTAGATCATTATTGGATCTTCGGCCCACTTGGGTGGATTGTCATTCACATCGGCGATCTCGACTTTAACTGTGATTGCGCTGCTCTGCGGATTGTTGGAGGCGGTGTTGTCCAATGCGCGGATCTCCAATCGATATTCGGATTGCTGTTCGCGATCTAGTCGACGGGCGACGACAAGGAAGCCGGTTTGGCGGTCCATGTCGAAGGCACCCTCGATGGTGTCTTTGGTGAGTGACGTCAGAGTGTAAGTTATGTGAAGTCCTGGTTCGGCGATCATGTTTTGGGTGTCACTTCGTTCGGAGGGGCCCACCGAGCCAACAACATGACCCACTGGCACATCCTCACGGACCTGCAAATAAAATTAAAAAAAAAAGATGAAGATTAGAGATGAGTCATTGTGTTGCCTAGTGATGAGCAAAAAATAAAAAAATAAAAAAAAAATAAAATTGGACGAATTCAAAAATATAAATTTTGTTTTCAGTCTCTGAATGCACGTACGGGACTTATTTGTTCGTTTTTTTGTGTGTGTTGTTTTTTTTGTTTGGTTTTGAGGTTCTTTAACGAGCTACCATTCTTTTGTGGAGTTATGATAATTTTAATGGTGATTTTATCTTTTTGAAGCAGCAGCAGTCAACAGGAGCACAATGTGGGGGTTTGGTTGGGTTTTTTTTTTTTTGTTTTTTGCAACAGACGCTTGGCAGAATTAATCTCTTATTCGCTGAGAGAGACGACCGCTGACGACAACGCGCCGTCGACAACAACGACAACGGCGACGCTTACATTGTCGGCGGTGCGGCGGCTCTGCCTTTACACAAAATACCAAAGAGACATGAGGATGAGGTTTTGCATATTAAGTACAGAAACGGATTTGCTGTCCACTTTGGCAAGAAGGAACATAATTTTTTGTTCTGTGTCTCAAAAGGACAAGCTTTTGGAATAAGGAGTAGAGTTTTCGATGGATATGATGGCATTTATTTTGTTTGCTTGTTTTTTTTTTTCTGATGGGCGGTTGCGGCACACTTGATTTGGTTTGCTGCGCCAGGTTCTTTTTATTTTTTTAAATTGCATTTATATGGTATATGGATGCTTCTAAATGATTAAGAGCTGACGCGCAATTGGATTTTTGATTTTTTTTTTAATTTTTGGGAAGATTTAGTTATTTTGAATGACATGCAAGTTTTTGGGGTTTTATTATTTTTTTGAAGCAATAAGTTATTATTTATTATTATTCTTAATGCAGTAGTAATAAAAAAAGGAAGACGAATTTAACTAAAGGAAGATGATAGGTATTGGAATTTAATTCTGAAGTTCATGTTTTGAATTAAATTTCTTTTGGGAGATTTATGAAATGTGAAATTTATTTATGTATCCGCAAGGGTAATGGTGTCGAAAATGTTGTTTCCATTGAAGATTTAAATATTTGAGTTGTTGTATGGCTTTTATTCTTGGCAAAATAGAAACAGTTAAATACAATATTTTTGAGGAGATCACGCAAATGAGAAGTATCAAAGCGTCAGCTATTTTTTTGATTGGAAACAAAATAATAATAATAATTTATCAAAGAAGCATATTTGGAAGATTTTATCAAATACCTTAAACAAAAAACAACATAAATGAAATGAATAAAAGGGTAAATTGATCATAAATTATAATTCAAAAATGTTTGAATTAAAAATTTCAAAAAGTAAAGTTGACACATTTTGGTTAAAACAATTAACAATCGCCTTTAATGACTCAAATCTAAGATAAAGAATTTTCTAAGCTCATTAGTTAAAAGCTTGGTGGAAAGCATTTCTGGAGTTGAGGTAACTTGTACTTTTAATTGAAGTCTTACTTATTATTCGATTCCTGTTGTTTTAATCTAATAATTTGTTTTAAGGCGTACAGGCTCGCTTACCAGCCTAAGGCTGCGCCTACAGTAGTGCGACAAGGCGATGCCATGCGAGAAGGTATTCGAGATTCGAGTAAAAGTGGTCAAAAGAGTTTGTGAACGTCATGTTTGCGATAAGTATGTGATAAAATCGCAACATTGGCACACTGTGCACACGTTTATAAGAATAAATGTAAATATTTTTCTCGCACGGAAACATCGCATCGCTTAGTCGCACTACTATACGCGTAGCCTAAGGCTGAATTTATTCACTCTTGCTCAACTTGCCGAAAACTCCAAAGTTGGTCAACTTACAATTTGACTTCAGATCTCCGTATAGTTGAACTGAAAGTTGAAAAATGCTTTCATTCACTACTTCGAAACTAAACTCCAGAGTTGAAATTCAAAAGTTGACCAGCCTGCAGTTTCTAAAATATCCTTGGGATATTTGTGACACATGACGCACAAGATGTCATTTTGAACTTTTGTTTTGCATTAGAGTAATTTTGCATTTTGAATAATTTATCCAAATAATTACAATTAGGGATGGGCCAAACTGCTAGTTATCGGTAACTGTTACTAACTGTTATTGCTACTTCCCACTACCTGTTAAAAATACCTGTTACTGAAATAACAGTTTAGAAATCAAAATTCTTCTGGAAACTTAAAAGATCGAGAAAGTTTTTTTTATCTAATTTATGATTTTTCTGAACTGTGCTTTCGCTTATCAGCGATTTCAGTTGTTATTTATTAAGCCTAGTACATACTTGTGAACCACCTCGTGAACCCATACAAATTTCACTTTTTTGTTCACTCGTGAACGTGCTAGTGAAGCTGAGTGGAGAACAAAGCGGAGAGTTTTAGTTCACGGGCAATTCACGAGCAAAATGCACGTGAACCCTTGGTGAAGCTTTGACAGTTGGATAAAAGAAAAAAAATTGTGTACAATTTGAATTTGTGTGATTTATTCATTTATTTTCTGTTTGTTCTTTGCGTAGCGTGCTTTTAGAACTTGAATCTAATTGAAAAATTAAACAAAATGCAAGAATGGATTCTTTAATAATGAATTTACACACCAAAGACTTATTTTGTGCTAAGCATTTGATGCATTGAGTTTTCAAATGTCAATCGTTCACAACGCATTCACAAGTGTGTACCAGTGATAAATGCCAAACGTTCACTTTCTCCACAGGCGAATGTTCACATCACAAGGAACTATGTACTAGGCTTTACTAATTTAGCTTGACTTTGATTCTACTTCTTATTATTTCAGAGTCATCACGTTATTATTTCAGAGTCATCACGTTAAGTCAACAAGAAATTCTAGTTTGCAGAGTTTTCACATAAATTCTACAAAAGTTCCAATACTGATTTTGCTTATAAGTGATTTCAGAGTCATCTTGTAAATTTAACAAAAAGTTGTTTTTTATTACTGATTTTGCTTAACTGCTATTCTGCTCATTAGTTATTGCAGAGCTTTCGCGAAAATTCTAAAAAAGTTTCAATACTGATTTCACTTAACATTGATTTCGCTTATTAGTGATTTCATAGTCATTACGTAAAAATAACAAAAAGTTGTTTGTTACAGATTTATCTTACCTGCGATTCTGCTTATTAGTTATTGTAACGTTATCGCGTACATTCATCAACAATTTCAATATAGGCTTTGCTTAGCAGTGATTTCGCTTAGTAGTGATTGCAGAGTCATCGTGTAAATTCAATAAAAAGTTATTGTTTCTTAATGATTTTGCTTACCCAAAGGCTGCACGAGCCAGTACTGGCTAACAAGTAACAATACATTTAAATTTTCTTACTAACACATACAAACCTGAGCAACTTGCCCGGGCGTCAAATAGAAAATGACGCCTGGGCGAAAAAAATAAATTGACGCCCGGGCGTCGAAAATAAAATGATGCCCGGGCGTCAAAAATAAATTGACGCCTGGGCGTCAAAAATAAAATGACGCCCGGGCGTCAAAAATAAATTGACGCCTGGGCGTCAAATAGAAAATGACGCCTGGGCGTCAAAAATAAATTGACGCCTGGGCGTCAAAAATAAAATGACGCCCGCGCGTCAAAAAAAAATTGACGCCCGGGCGTCAAATATAAATTGACGCCCGGGCGTCAAATATAAATTGACGCCTGGGCGTCAAAAATAAATTAACGCCCGGGCGTCAAAAATAAAATGACGCCCGCGCGTCAAAAAAAATTGACGCCCGGGCGTCAAATAGAAAATGACGCCTGGGCGTCAAAAATAAATTGACGCCTGGGCGTCAAAAATAAAATGACGCCCGGGCGTCAAAAATAAATTGACGCCTGGGCGTCAAAAATAAATAGACGCCCGGGCGTCAAATATAAATTGACGCCCGGGCGTCAAATATAAATTGACGCCTGGGCGTCAAAAATAAATTAACGCCCGGGCGTCAAAAATAAAATGACGCCCGGGCGTCAAATAGAAAATGACGCCTGGGCGTCAAAAATAAATTGACGCCTGGGCGTCAAAAATAAAATGACGCCCGGGCGTCAAAAATAAATTGACGCCTGGGCGTCAAAAATAAATAGACGCCCGGGCGTCAAATATAAATTGACGCCCGGGCGTCAAATATAAATTGACGCCTGGGCGTCAAAAATAAATTAACGCCCGGGCGTCAAAAATAAAATGACGCCCGGGCGTCAAATAGAAAATGACGCCTGGGCGTCAAAAATAAATTGACGCCCGGGCGTCAAAAATAAAATGACGCCTGGGCGTCAAAAATAAACAGACGCCCGGGCGTCAAAAATAAAACGACGCCTGGGCGTCAAAAATAAATTGACGCCCGGGCGTCAAAAATAAAATGATGCCCGGGCGTCAAAAATTGACGCCTGGGCGTTAAAAATAAATAGACGCCCGGGCGTTAAAAATAAAATGACGCCTGGGCGTCAAATAGAAAATGACGCCTGGGCGTCAAAAATAAAATGACGCCCGCGCGTCAAAAAAAATTGACGCCTGGGCGTCAAAAATAAATTGACGCCCGGGCGTCAAAAATAAAATGACGCCTGGGCGTCAAAAATAAAATGACGCCCGGGCGTCAAAAATAAATAGACGCCCGGGCGTCAAAAATAAAACGACGCCTGGGCGTCAAAAATAAATTGACGCCCGGGCGTCAAAAATAAAATGACGCCTGGGCGTCAAATAGAAAATGACGCCTGGGCGTCAAAAATAAAATGACGCCCGCGCGTCAAAAAAAATTGACGCCCGGGCGTCAAAATTAAATTGACGCCCGGGCGTCAAAAATAAAACGACGCCTGGGCGTCAAAAATAAATTGACGCCCGGGCGTCAAAAATAAAATGACGCCTGGGCGTCAAAAATAAAATGACGCCTGGGCGTCAAATAGAAAAATAAATTGACGCCTGGGCGTCAAAAATAAATTGACGCCCGCGCGTCAAAAATAAAATGACGCCCGGGTATATTTTTTGCTTGGGAAAAATGAGAGTTTTGGGGATTTCGGGTGACATTTGGATTATTGTGTTACCGATTTCTCAAGCCAAAGACTGTCAAATTAAATTGAAAGATTGCTAAGGAGATGATGCATTGAAAAACTTAAAGATATGTGAATTTTTTGCGTGCGGTAAAATCTGTCAACGTATGAACTGTCAAATTCCATTAAAGGATGGCTACGATGATGATGGATTAAAAAACCTGCAAAAAATCCATTTTTTTTTTAATTATTTAAAAAAAAAATCGAAATTTTTGAATTAGATGAAAATCAATCCATGTTTCTTTGACGCGAAAGAAAAGTAAGTAAATGCATCTGTCAACGCTTTGGCAGTATTGACCATATCACAAGACTTGATGCAGAATTCGACGTCATTTTTTGTTAAATAAGAATAATCGAAGTCCGATGCCAAAGCAAATTCAATAATAATGTGTATTTAGAATCCTAGATATGCTATCCTAGTAAAAGCTGAACGTGACCGTAGATACTTGAAAGCAACTTGCTTACAGTTTGCTTGCTGCCTAGGTCACAGCATATTCACGTATGCCAACTTGACAGTCAATCTATGTAGCCAACTGGCTTGCCAGTACTGGCTCGTGTAGCCTCAAGGTAAGCTGCGATTATGCTAAGTAGCGAGTTATTTTGTAAATTCAACAAAAATTTTAATACTGATTTTGCTTAACAGTTATTTCTCTTATAAGTGTTTTCAGAGTCATCGTGTGAATTCAACCAAAAGTTTTTCTTTATTACTGATTTAGCTTATCTGCGACTTTGCTTATTAGTTATTGCCGAGTTATCTCGTAAATTCACCAAAAATTTCAAAAATAAACAACAATTTTTTGTTGAATTTACACGATGACTCTGGAATCACTAATAAGCGAAATAACTGTTAAGCTAAATTAGTATTGAAATTTTTGGTGAATTTACGCGATAACTCTGCAATTTACAAGATGACTCTGAAATCACTTATAAGCGAAAACACTGCTTAAGCTAAATCAGTATTCAAATTTTTGGTGAATTTACGCTATAACTCTGCAATAACTAATAAGCAGAATCGCAGTTAAGCTAAATCAGTTATAAGAAACAACTTTTTTTTAAATTTACAGGATGAATCTGAAATAACTAATAACAACAAGCAAACCACTGTTAAGTTTCTTGAATTATCACAATAACCCCTAAATCACTTATAAGCAGAATAACAGTTTGGCAATATCAGTTTTTAACACCAATTTTTAGTTTAATTAACGCAATGTGTCTGAAATCAGTTATAAACAGATAATTCCAAAAAAGCTAAACCATTAACCATTATACATTTTTAGAAGTCAGAACTGAGCAATGTTTTAGGAATTTACACAAAGCCTCTTAAATCACTTTTAAGTATAATCACAGTTTTGCAATAATATCAGTACCGAGAAAATGTTTGTCTTGAATTTTCTTAAATTGCTTTGTTTCTTGATAAAAACAATTCTGAAGAAAAAAATTATCAATTTTAAAATGTTATTTCAGTAACAGGTATTTTTGTATTTCAGTAGCAAAATGTTATTGCTACTTTCCAATACATATTACTGTATACCTGTTACCGAAATAATGACCCATCCCTAATTCCAATGGATCTTTTATTCGCGCGGAACTAAAAGAATACCAAGCAAAATTGAGAACTATACAAAACCATTTTTATAAACAAATTTCACTTAGAAACAAAAACTAAAACCAAAAAAACTCATGCGGTCCACCATCTTAGTACTAACTCACCCGGCAATGCTTGATTTCTATGATCGTTCGAGAACTGAATAGCATGAATGAATAGACACAAATGAAGAAAAATCCCAAGTTTGCTCGCTAACTTCTACTATTTCGGTAAGTTGGGAAAATCCAAAGTTGATTAACTCTAGAGTAGAAAGTCAAAAGTTGAAAATGTCAACTATCAAAACTATTTCTCAAGTTGACTGCAAAAATCCCAAAGTTCTTATCAACTTTGAGTGAATAAATTAGGCCTAAGTCCCTTATCTGTCCAAGTTCTTTACCAGCTGTCGTACATTAATTTACCAATATTGAGCTAGTATACATTGAGGAAAGCTCTCGAGTCAAACAAAGATTAAAACAATGTGTGAGTGAGTGACTCAAGCGAATGATGTATAAACAAGGCATACCAAACTTCCAGTTGGTTGCTTGAATTTCGAAAAAAACTGCCTACACCACATTATCGACCTGTACCACATAACCTCAATTTATTCTATGCAATGCACGAACCATTGGCTTCCATGAGTCAAAAATGTTCGGTAAATAAAATTGTACGGATCGGAAATGTTATGCTGTAGCCGTGGCTAGCTGATTTTCAATTTTACCCATAACGAAAGCTAAGATTTTTAAACATTAAAAATACTGCTAGTCAAGTTATGTAGAAACAAGCTACACAAATAAATCACTCATTGTTATAGTTATTGGGCGTATTCATAGTCATTTTAGAGCTGGGTCTAAGTTAAACATAGGTTTGGATGAATTTTCGGACGTTGATTATATTTTTTTAAGTTTATCATTTCAAAATATTTGAAGCTATTTGTGTAGATTACCAAGTTAATTATCTTATAAAAATATTAAACCAACAATTTGGAATTAAAATCGGTCTGTATTCATTGAGCCAAAATTGTCTTAAACTGTAGTTTAGTTAAACCTGGGTCTATCTGCGACTATGAATATTTCCCACTATGTTTAAAAAATACTTATAAACAAATAATTAATTGTTATAAAGTGCAGCATTTGGAACATTTGGTCAATAATTTAACTATCAATTTCTTATGTCACTCCATTGTTACGTTTGTGACACTTTTTTCATATTTTTTTAAATCATTATATTAAAGTTGAATAAATCTATACTTATATGATAATATAGGTGTTGCATTGCGGTTGTGACCTTAAAAAATCACATGCGATTTATAATTTTGACATTTAATGTTCAACTACTGTAAATTATTGCATAAAAACTTTGTCTTATTTTTTTTACCAACATGCCACCAGAAAATTGTTTTTCGAGAAAAGAAAAGTTTAAAAATTAGACACAAAAACTGAGCCAAATTTTAATTTAAAAAATGTTACGTATGTGACAAATATGGTCTTTTTTACTCATTAAAAGAATAAAATCAACGTAATTCTAATGGCAAACAATTGTCGCCGTGAATACAATTATTTCACATACGTAAAAGGAAATACCATTCCTTAGAATTAAATTAAATTATTCTCACTTAGAAGTAAAATATTTTTTTGATAATTTATTATTTTTATTTTAGTATGGAAATATAACCATTAAAAGTGAATTAAGATTTCAATTGAAAACACTCAATTCCAAAATTAAAAAAAAAAAACAACAAATCTTAATATAAGTTGAAACTCAAATTTTTTAAATAACAATTTGTTACAGGTGTGACACAAACCTTAAACTAGAAATGCAGGCTCAGTATAATTGTCAAATTTTATGAAATTGACCGAACCATCACTGTATTTGTCTTCACATCCCCAAGTGCTTAGTTTTTAAAAAGTTGGGCTCCTTGTACAAATAAAATAAAATTTTTGTTACGGGTGTGACGCAGTATATTTTGTACTGAAAATCTAAATTATATCAAAACGTGCTCTGAATTTAGGCATTGCAAAACTGGAAAAAGGCCCTCAAATCGAAACACAAAATAAAAATGAAAAACATTTTGAAGACATTTTTTGGAGAAAGGAGAATGGGCATTTTTGGGTGCGAGCGGCCACGAATGAAATTAGTGTCAAATGAAAGGTCTGCTACAAGGGAGTAACTTTCAGTATGGGCATTTCGTTGCAGTGCATTAAGGAAAAGAGATATGAAGACATTTGAAAATGCATATTTTGGGGAGATGGCATTTCCAAAAACTATCTTATGCGTTATCCTTATTTCAAAATATCGAGTGCCACAATACAAACCAGGTCAAGATAGCCCGCGGTTATTTTACAAGGCCCATTATACAAGTTCAGCAGGCAACAATAAGAGATTACTTATTTCATCGCAGGTTTTTAAAAAGAGGAAACCAACCGATACTTTTAGTCAAATCTTTAAGGAAACCGGTGGCGGAGGTAGGACAAGCTTATTTAGGCTGTTTCGGTGAGAAAATGCACTTTTCCTATTGCATTTTGGTCTTAATATACCTAGTTTACTAGGGATTTCTAAGAATGGAGTATCAAATGACATATCTAAGATGCCCTCTTTACACGAATGTAAGGCTAAAACATGCTTTTTTGGTTGATGACGCAGGTCAGAACGGTTCTCAATGGCTTCGGAACCTAAAAAAGTTCTGCAAGACTATTTGAATAGAGCTTTAAGTCACATGTTAGAACAACGAGTAAGAGGTCTTACGCAGTATATCCAAGAGCAAGACATTTGGTTGCTGCGCATCCGAATGCAGCCTAGACATGTTAAGCTCTATTTTCTAGGAATTATTATTCGTCATTTGGGTTGGCCGACAAAAGGAATGTGAGAGCAGCTATTGCACACTATTACTGTTACTGTCTGAGTGGAAGGCGCAAATTCGGATGATGCGCGCATATTATGTGCGTGGTTTGGTATTTAGGCTGCTCAAGAAACCAAACCGACGATATTTGATTACCAGCAGCGGAATTAAGTCCGATTATAGAGTATGAGTAGGCACTATACTTAAAAAAACATGTTTTTAATATACCTAGATTATTAGGTATACAAAGTGTGGTAATTGTACTAATATTTAATAATGTATGTGCTTTGTCTAACACATATCTCCTAAACTCATGTCTTTAGCTGTTATTTCTTTTTCATTTTTTATTTTTCCATTCACATTAGCCACAATACTAGCTAAAACTCTATTAAAGTGTTAAACACAAAAATGCATTTTATACCAGTTTGAAGTTTACCACAGCGAAAAAACTTCTACACCGTTCTTGTAGGACCAAACCACATCCGAAAATAATAAAACCATTCTTGGCCGCTCGCACCCAATTTCCATACAAATTTGCCCATTCTCCTTTACTTGAATTTGTTTTGATTGCGAAATAATTTTAATTTTTTAATATTTTCAATTAATATTATATTTTTCATTGTATTAATTAAGGGCTATTATAGTTAACACATTAAAATACATCTTTTCCCATTTTATAATTCAGCGATAAGTTAAGCTAACAAAAAGTAAAAAAGAGCTGTTGCACGAACTCAAATCGCAAACAAAAGAAAGACTTAAACCTAAATAACTCCATTGACAATGTAAAGTTTAAAAACGAAAATTGTTCTTTCGACGTTCACATTTCCACCCCAAATTTATTTACTTGTCTTCAAATTACTTTTTACCGCATAAAATAACCATTAAAAATGGGGAAATTTTTTAGATTTTATAATTTTGTAATTTGTAATTTTAACAGAAAAGTGAATAATCTGGATCGTAAAACGAGAACGAAAAAAATTATTGTAGGTTCCATAAGCTTTTTACTCAAATCCTTAAATCAAATTTGTCCGAGTCCAAAATCCGTTAAATATTCCTGTGCCAATTTTACGATTATAATCAAATAATATAAATATTACGCTTGAATTTAAACAAAAGGCCTGTTGGTTTTTATCAAAATCATCATATCAAAATTTTTATAACTTTTTCCATCGGATATACCAATAATAAATAATACTCGTTGACAGCACAAACCACTTTGCATTCCACACCTGTCCATCATCATCATCATCATCGCTGAGTCAAGCCAAAAAGAATGACGAAAAAGACACCAATAAAATAAAAAAAAAATCTTCGATATCCATCGGTCGCAAGGAATTATAAAAATGTGTAAGAAAAAAATAAATAAATTCATTAAAATTAAAAAAAAAAAAACACAATTACATGCCACAAGACATGTTAATTTGGCAAATTTACTGACAGTATCACGCGTCTTAAACAAAACAAAAAAACAATATTAAAATCCCAACCACAAATATTACCCGGAATGGAGAATTAAAATAATCATCCATGGCATATATTCAAAAATTTAAATTGATGTAGTAGGAAATTCAGGGAATTTCAAGTGTCATCATCTTCATTTGGTATTCAGTTGTTTTTTTTTGTTGTTGCTGTCGTTGTTGTCGATGACAGTCGGGGACAGGTACTTAATTTTAATTCTTTAGATTGGCTTTTGTCCAAAAGGGGATTTTCGTTTCACCCCCAAACCTTTGCGAGGGCTTTGTTGTAATAATAAATTCAAAAGGTGTATTTTATAAGCTTGCACAGTTGAATATAATTATGTATTGTGCTCTTTCAAGAGATACACAAGCTCATAATAATGGTCTTGATTAACTTACTGATGCGTGTTGTACGCATTTTGATCCTTATCGTTCAATGAAGATTTTGAAGAAATTGTTTCATCACTCCTGTGTTGGCTCCAGAACCAGAACCCAGGTACAGGTAGCCTGACAGAATAAAGTTAGGAAAACACATCCCACGCAGCTCTTGAAACAATAAACTCTCATATTCACCAAAAGGACCAGGAGTTACAGAAAAATTTAAAACTCAGAAAAAATAAAAAAAAAAAAAAAAACTCAAAATCGTGTCTTTGCCGTTTGTCACGTGACGATACAAATCATCTCGACACTCTTCCTCCGCACTCAGAGACCGAGGCCATCAGAGCACCATCATCGCGCACAGAGCTGGCAAAAGAATTGCACAAGACAAAATCACGAATTCAAATAAGCCCAACCAACAACATCCACACAAAGGTCAATTCCCGGAAAGAACAAGGTCAAAATGTACATGCATTAAGCCCAAGCAGCCAAGCAACCAACCAACAAACAACAACACTCTTACACCAACGTGCCATCAGTTTACGTAGTAAAATTTTACCACTTTAAGAAAAAAAAAGGGCAGTGGCGGCGCAGTGTGGTTAAAAAAAGAACCAAGGAAAATTCTTTCCCAGTAGAGAGGTATATTTAAGGTACTCACCCTGAAGACCAAACTGGAACTGGTAAACGTCGGCCGATTGTCATTCAAATCCAACACCTCGACACGCAACAAACGTACAGTCTGCTTCGGCGGAGCACCACCATCGGTAGCGGCCACCGCCAGCCGATAGATGCTGCGCTCCTCGTGGTCCAATACGACACGAGTGCGAATTTGGCCCGAACTCGGATCGATCGAGAATAGCCCGTAGCCGTCTGAGTCACGACCCTGTAGTATCGTATAGGTGATCGATGCATTTTGGCCATTATCACGATCGACAGCACGAATTCGTACCACTTCGGTGCCGGGCGGCTGTTCCTCGCGCACACTGACCACATCCTCCTGCGGATCAACGATGTCCGGAGAATTGTCATTCACATCAGTCACCATGACTTTCACTGCGACGCGAGCGCTGCGGTACGGTGTGCCCTGATCGCGAGCCTCAGCGACCAAATCGTAAAGGGAGCGCGTTTCACGGTCCAACGGCTCGCGGGTGATGATTTCGCCTGCAAAAGAAAAAAAGAGATTGTAACAAACTATTTGGAACATCGTGTCGTTAGCGCATAATGTGGAGAGCTTGATGGGTTGGCAGTAGCGGCAGCAACTTGATGGCCAGGCATCCGTGATTGATTGATGTAGCGCGCCATCGACCAGGTTAGCATTCGGAACTAGGTTAGTTCGTGCATTCATTCTACTGCTGCTCATGGCGCGCATAACCACTCCCTGTCATCCGTCGCACCACCGTGCACCGGTTCTCTGGCCAGTCAGCTGATGGTGGAATCGAATGCAAATCAATGACCATCACCGGTCAAAATCGATTTATTTCTTCCTGTTTTACGGCCGTGTTTTGGTCTCCGCGGCGGCCACCTCGCCGCCACCGTGCTTCCTGTTGCTGTGTTTACCTCTCATCAGATGTCAGTCGCAGAGAGATGTATAGACACAAAAAAACACACAAACAGCATCAGGCCCGTCCGTTCACTATTGTGCATTTTTATGTTTAATTTAATTAAAGCCACAACTAATAAGCCTCGACAGCTAGAAAGACAATTCGCTTGCTGTTGCTGCTGCTACGCTACTCCATGCACCACTTAAACTACCGCACATTATTATTTGCATAAAATCTAAATATTCATCAAGGTTTTGCTCTGCCACACTCCCTTGATTGAGAAAACAGACGCAGAGAATTGACATTGCTCAAACTCAAACTCAAACACAAACTCACCTGTAACTGGGTTAACCTGGAAGCTGGTGTTGCTCGGTATCAAGCTATAACGTATCGCAGCATTAGCATCTAGATCCAAGTCGGTGGCAGCAACAGTGCCAACTATTGCACCACGTCGCATATTCTCCTCGATGGCGAATTCATAGGTGTTGCGCAGAAATCGAGGATCATTATCATTGGCATCGAGTATATTGACAGTGACACGTGTTTTCGCATGAGCTGACGGTGTACCATTGTCACTGGCCATTACCGTGAGTTCGTAACGATCACGCGTTTCACGGTCGAGTGTGCCACGCAAGTAAATCCAACCGCTATTCGGGAAAATGCCAAATAATTGATTTGGATCGGAACTTGCAGTTATGGGGGCATTTGTTACACCTTTGATAGTCATCATGGCGGCAAGTGATCTTCGGCCTCCGCCGAATCCACCAGCATTTGAGTCAAGCGGGGGAATGGTGAGATTTGCTTTGGATTGGAATTTTTTATCATTGCCGCTGGCATCGGTTAGGCGATAGGTAAGACGAGCATTGTTGCCGGTGTCAAGGTCGATCGCTGTCACTTGAAGGATCTGCAGGAGAAAATTAATTTTATGTTAATGAGGTTTGGGTTTTAAAGGTGTAAAATTTAAGACGGGTAACATTTTAAATGACAGGAGAGATGAAATAAAAGTTAAAAGTTTAGGAAGCAAAAAGTGAGACTTGTTAAAAAAAATATTCATAGAGCTATTTAATTTTGGTGTCCTAGCGAAAGGCTAGGAACACACTTCGCTGGGAGTAAAAAATCGTGTTGGCAACAATCATATTGACCATGCACGCATTTTTTATTTTCGGGATTATTTATACCGCAAAGAAATTACAATATAAGGCTACGATCACACTTGCTATTTTGTTTGCACGATTTTTCAATCGCTAGAAAATATGAATAAATGCGATTTTGGTCGCACGATTTTTGAGTCGCAAAATATTAAGACACATTTCAATTTTAATTACGAATAAATCCACAAAAATAATCAAAAAAATTAAACCAAAATTGCAAGAGCGTTTTCACCCTAAGAATGCCTTAAATGTGAATGAACAAAAAATCTACGATCCCGTTTGCGGTTTCATTTTTCAGACACAAGAAAATAAAACAATTTATTAGTTCAAATATATGAATCAATATAATTTCGCTTGCACGATTCCTGATTGGCAAGAATTTATGGCATAATTCAAGTTGAAATATAATTAAATCCACAAAAGAAAACAAAACAAAAATAAACCATTTTTTTTTGTCGCAGCGACAAAAATTCGCATAAGCGTTCTTACCGTAAGAATGTTTTAAATGAGAATGAATGCAAATGCTACGATCTCGTTTATGATTTCTTTCACAAGATTTTTCAGTGACAAGAAAATACAATACACAATTAGTTTAAAAATAAAAATAAAAAAATTAAAAAAACATCTGAAGTTGAAATATGAATAGATCCACAGAAGAAAACAAATAAATCGAACTACTTTCATTAATCGCAGAGACATAAAACCGTTAAAGCGTTCTTACTCTACAACTTAACAGGAAATTAACACAAAGGCTACGATCGCCTCGAGATTTCGTTCGCACGATTTTTCAGTCGCAAGTAAATAGAACACATTATTAGTTTGAAAACATCGATAAATGTAATTTCTGTCGCATTTTGAGTCGCAGCGAATGTTAACATATTTCAAGTTGAAATATAAACAAATGGATTATAGAAATACAAATTTCAACGTATTTCAAGTAGGACTATGAACAAATCAACAAGAGAAATAAAATTTTTTTTTAGTCACAGCGACAAAAAATCGCATTTAAATTTTGTTTATAATGTGAATGAACACATATGCTTTATAGTAATCGCACGATTAAAAAATGTGTTTTCTTGAGGATTTAAATAAACCTAATGCTAATCGCATGCAAAATAGAGAAAGTCTAAATTTTGTATCTGCTGCTGTTTTTTAAGTTGTCGCTTATGTGTGGATCCAAATTTTATTTATTTATTTATTTATTTATTAGTTCATCAATGGATTTACATCTGCTGATTACATTTAATATTTCAACAAATTAACACATTAAATGATTCGTGTCCATATCTATAATTTGTCCATATCTATAATTTGTCTAAGTATAGGCACGCTCTTGCGATTTTTTCGCGGCGATTTAAACAAAAGGAATGGTTTCTTGTTATTTTTTTTTGTGAACTAATTGTCATTCAAACTTATGAAAACTTATTTGCGACGAAGTATCGTGCGGCTGATATTACAAATGTGTTCCTTGTGTAAGCGATGCGATTTTTCGCTTTTTAATTCAGTTATTCACATTCGTCGCAAAATTAGCCACATTTGATGACTACTGATGAGTTAGAACTTCTGATTTAATTAACAAATTATGTTCCGAAACTATGGCGAAATATTCGGCGTGACAGCGAAACTTTTGCCTACCAAAATAATCCAACATTGCGACAAATGAAAGGACCCACACTGTTAATTTAAGCCTTGTGACTCCAAACATTTAACACGACGACCGACGAAAATTTCGTTTCCGTAGCGAATGTTTCGCATTCGTTTAGGGGGCTTTTATTTGGTATTTTTTTGCACTGCCCCTATTAGCTGGCCTAAACTCCGAAATGTTTTCCAGCTCGTAGCAGACATTGTATGACAAAAATAAAGACTCCGGTGGGCTGATGGGTTCTAAGAATTTTGTGTAGATATATAATTTTTCTTCGAATAGTTCTATCTTTTATGGAATTTGATTCAGTTACGCACAACTTTGTTTCACTTTTATATTTCCATTTCTTATTATTATCTTGACCAGTTTTGCCTTAAAAATGAAAAAAAAAAAAAAAAAAGAATTCTACAAAGTGTGTTGGATTTATGTATCCATCAAGACCCCACCCATATCGCATTTCAATGTCTCTTAATCCTAAGCATATAGTCAATCAAAGATTGTACATATCCTTTCTATATGTATGTTATACGACTATAAGATAATGCCTATAACGCATATATTCCCACAATAGATCATTTTTTTCATTTGAAAGCTTCCCTATTCCGTCATAGTCCCGTATTACCATTGCATCACACAAACTGTCATAAAAAAAAGAAAACTAAACAAGAAACTGAATTAAACATATATTCATATTTTCACATTTCAAAATGTATAACAAAGGAAATTCTTAACAAAAAAAAAGAAATAACCAGTTAACCGTTGCTTCTATATCCTCACTCTCTTTTTGAATGCCATTGAATATGCCAGCATCACTCAGTTCAATAACAAAAAAAATGTGCATATACAACTACTTTCCAGAAGCTACTCTAGGGTACCTTTATGTAATAGCTTAGCTAGCCCAAAGAACCAGAAGCATCCATCCATAGAAGCTGCGAGTTGATCTGCTTGAGAGCTGATGCAGCAATTGGGTGACCGTAAACGACGTATAAAACCATTTTTACTATTTATGGGCTCTTTTGTGGTTTAGTGCTACTAGCTAGCGGTCGCGTCATTATTATCATCTCCCCACAACACAACCAACCTCCGTCATCATCATAATCATCTTCAACATCGTCATCATCATCATTCGCGTCGTCGTCGTTGGTCTTTGGTCGTTGTCGTTGTCCCGCGCGTTCGAATGACTAATGAATGAGCTATACGCGGCGCAGCACACTGGACGACTGGACATTCATAGTAAATCGTTTTACTCACCGAAAATGCATAAAAAATCCATCATTGCATGCGATCATTAAATTCCATAATAGTGTGGGGTAATAGTTATGTTTTTTTTTTTTTCTCTCTTTATAGAAAAAAAGGGACTGGCATCGGGGAAGTCTGCGATCGTTTCGCTAAAACTAAACTCCTTGTCAGCCATTTGACTCGTTTGCCCTCGAAAAATTCCCAAGGGGCCTAACAGCATACACTTACACATACCTAGTCATAAAATTTCAGATCTGATTATATCTTCTTTTTTTTTGCTGGTATTTGTGTTACATCGGAAGAATTTATGCAGGGTCGTAGTTAGGGGGGCATTTTTTTAAATTTATAAATATAAGTGCACTTCAGCTACAGAAACTTTCTTGGAGTTTTGACAAGATGCTCTAATTTTTTAAATAAATAAAATTTTGAATTGACTTATGAAGATAAAAAATTTCAAAAATTGTATGTTACTATACGAGTATACTACCTAAAAATATAAATATTCAATAAAAATACTCAATGGAATGAAATTCATTACTTCAGTTGCTTTTCTCTGGAGTTTTTGAAACAAGATGACCTTAAATTTTTCGAACAAATATGAACTTATGAAAACAAAATTTAAAAAATAGTTCGATCGGGTTTAAAAAAATGTTTAGGTCTCGTCACACACTGAAAGTAAAATTTTTTCAGTAAACGTTTCGAAAATTTCTGCAGTTTTCCTCAACTGTTTTCAGAGACCAGTCACACTATGAATGGAAAGTGCTTTCTGAAAGCCTTTTCTGAAAATTTTTTGCTTTCAAGAAAGCAAATTTTCTGAAAGCAGTTTTCAGGTCGTCCTACTATGAAAGTGAAATCGTTTTTTGAAAGTGATTTCTGAAAATACAAAATACAAAAATTATAAAAATAAATGTGTATCTACATAAAATACAATAGATTCGTATCGTGTGATAAATCCATTGAAAGATCGCATTCCCTAGATCACGATCATGCAATTTTTAATCTTATAAGATGCTTGGTTTATCCGGAAATCACCGTTAGAGAGAAAAGGAGGGTCTAGGACGTATAGTTTGGCCTCAAAATGAGTTTAAAGATAAAAAGGTAAAAGTTCTTTTTCCGTATCGTTCGATATATCGATTGAAAGGTGGCACTTCCTCGATCACAAGTGTGCAATTTTTAAGACTCCACGGAACTTAATTTAACCGAAAATCGTGTTTAACCCTTTTGGTACGCGATGGTAAAAGACAAAGAGAATTTATACGAACTTGTACCACAGGCATACCGAAGGGGTTAAAGAGAAAATTATGTTGATTTTGAAAATTTGATTTTTCTATATCGCCCGATACATTGATTGAAAAGTGTCGCTCCCTAGATAACGTTTCGCAGGATAGAGGAAGTCAATTTAAAAATTAGGGGGCAAACGTTACCCGGTCAACTCAGTTGCGGAATTTCATAACAATCCCACATGCAGCTCATAGAAGGGCAGTTCGAGTGAAACACAAACGTTCGCTTTCCAGAAAGCGAAAAACTTTCACAAACAGTTTCTGAAAGCAGAAAGCGATTTATGAAAGTGATGTGCTTCCTTGAAAACGCTTTCAGAACCTAGTCACAGAAAAAGCTTTTTTGTGAAAGCGTTTTCAAGAAAGCAAATCACTTTCAGAAAACGCTTTCAGGAAAGTACTTTTCGGGTCGTCACACTGTGAAAGTTTTGCTTTCTGAAAGCTTTTTGCTATCTAAAAGAACTTCCCTTTCAGTTTTTGACGGCACCTTTATACAAAATTCTTCAAACATGAAAACAAAATTTAGGACACTCATATTAAGTTCTTATTAATGTGCGAATAAAATTAGAATTTCGAAAAAAATGTGCTCTTGAATTTTTTAAATATCGAATTTTATGTAATGGTGGATCAGCTTTAGGGAGATTGTCTTAACCCTCAAGCCCTTGTTCATACCATATAAAAAACTATATCTGTAAGAACATGCGGCTCAAAACTTTAACAATTAGAATTCCATCAATTTATAAATATATTAAAAATCATTTTCTAAAGTGATTTCATTTATTTTTTTTTTTTAATATTATACCTAGAGTGTAGATCGCCGTTCTTTTTCTAATAATTTGTTTTCTATCTAAAGTTTTCTTAGTAAATAACATTCCTAATTTATTGATGGGAAGTAGACCACCCCTCTCAGACAATGATTTTTTTTTGGCTTGAACCATCTTACCCGCCCTACCATATTGAAGTCTATTATTGGAACAATACATGTTTAAAAAAAATATTGACGTTTTTTAAGTGAATTCTGTATAAACGGTAACATTTATGAAATAAAAAATTAGGATCATTTTTTAGAAAATTCATGTTCCATTCAAATCCAGGTTCATGTTATTTATTTCAAAAGCTTAACACAAATCGTGTGGAAAAAGCACAATGGTGATGAGAGACCTCTCCTTGTTAAAATATTGGTCATTTCAATTTTTCAGAAATTTTGTTGACTACACGCAAAATATTTTTCATGGTATCAACAAAATCACATAAACTTCATTAAAGTTTAAAATTTGTAAATTGGGGCCATTTTTGCATGGCTTTGGGGGCCTTTTTTCATTTTAAATTTTGGTTTGAAATATGAAAAATGGCCCTAAACTTTTATTCTTTTATATGCAACAAAAATATTGATAGCAGACCGACTGAAAACATAGGCGCCTGCCAGGCAACTGAGCATACCCTAAGCGGAGTGACGGAGTCGCGTGTGCGGGACAGAGGACCCAAAAAGGAAGTTAATTTCTTGAACCTGCGAATTCCTTGAAGGCTCCGACGCAAAATACCTTTTGTACGATTGTAATTTTTCTGTTGTTGTTGGTTCTTATAATAATTTTTGGGCAATTTGTCATTTTTTGTTTCGGGCCATTTTGCATTGGGGCCAAATTTTATTTAGCCTAGGAATTACTGTTTAGAACGGCACGAAGTAAGTTTTTTCACTTAAAAATTATGCTTTATAATTCAAAGCATAATTTACCCTAATTTCTTCTATCAAAATTGCAGGAAACGTTTTGATGAAAAACAATATTTTTCCTAATGGTTTCTTAATAGTCTTATATTGGCCAGGCAGGTACTGTTATTTTTTTCTTATCACAATCGTAGAAGCCGTTTTTGAAAACAATACGGGTTTTCAATATTTTTAAGGTCGGTACCATGTAATTTCCAGCTCTAGGAACAAGAATTTTTCAAGGTGTACAAAAAATCACTTTCTACCCATATTGAACAAAATATTAAGTCGTTTTCGAAATATTAAGTTTTCAAAATAATTTTTAATTTTTCTTTTTTAAAGCTTCCCATAAAAATAAAAAAAATTTGATCTACCAGAGATACCATTAATTTTAATATTTTAAATAAATAATGTATAATAATAAATTGAACTATTTTTATCAAAATTGTAGGAACCAATTTTCTGCAAACAATATTTTGCTTGATATTTCCTCCCTTAAAGAAAGCATAAAATTATATTTATAATAATCTGTGCAAAAATTTATTGAAATCTGGTGCTGCGAGCAGTTGAAATGTTAATTGAAAATACACGCAGTTTTCACAGTCTTTTACTTAACAAATTGGTGAAGTGGTAATAGCGGTTTGATTTGCTTTTAATTTGACACATAATTTAAGTATTTAAGGACTATCAAAAAATTGGCCTTAGCGTCGCTAAAACTAACGAATATATGATATATATACCAATAAGTATTATTTTTGTGCAAATTGTAAAAAAAGCTGACGAAATTTGAACATTTGAAAAATGAGCACTACCCTAATACAATTGTGTCATAAAATCCGGGAAAAAATCTACAAACAATTAAAATATGAAAATGCTACTTTTACGACCATTTTTCTGGCTTCTGATTTTCACGAAAACAGTTAAGTTGAAATTTTTTATTTTTTTTCCAAAAAGTATAAACATTATTGTGAACCAAAATTAAAAAAAAACAATTGATAATTTAAGAAAAAAAATATTTTTTTATTATTTTGTAGAATACTTGAAAAATCATGTTTCTAAATTCAAAAATAACGGTACTTTCCATACAAATGTTGAAAAACGTTAAAAATAAACTCTTTTTTCTCGGAAACGGCTCTATGAATTTTGATAATTAAAGGTATGTTCAATATTTTAAAAAAATTTACCATAAACGGTTATTAACGGTTCCTGCCATAGAACCAGATTTTTGGTTTTCAAATTTTTGACACAACTGAGTTGACCGGGTAACGTTTGCCCACTAATTTTTAAATTGACTTCCTCTATCCTGCGAGCGTGATCTAGGCTGAAATTTTGGCTACACCGATTTCAGCCAAAATTTGTATGCAAGAGTGTTCCTTTACAATTTTGCATGTACAAATTTTTAAAAAAAATAATTTTTGGATTTTTAAAAAAATATTCAATTATTTTTTTGAAAATTCAATGTTTGAATATATGTTTTATTTTGTTTAAAATTGTATTTTATCAAGAAATATTTTATCAAGAAATGACGTATAAAAAATAAATGTTTTAGAAAACGGTTCCAACAATTTTTGATTTTTTTTTTCATAAATTTTTTTTTTTTTTTTAACATGCCGGGCACTAAAGGGGTTTTTACTTCCCTTAATTATGACTAGCACAGTGCGAGCCTTAGGAAAATAAGGAAGGATTTAAAAGGAGATACCGATGCAAATTGGTTTTGAAGTTCTGAATATCAAAATGGGGGGAAAAATAGGGTCAGGTAAAGCATGCCACATTCTTGTTGTGCGACTAAAGAAAGAATCCCTATACTTAACGTTACGTCCGAAATTGGGCTCAAGGGTAAACTGATGCGCATTCCTAAAAGCGCGAGTATTACGGTTGAATTGTTTAAGGGGAGGAATGCAACTGGCTATTTCACTTGAACACTGTTTATAAAAATAGCGATAGAACAGTGAGAGACAGGTGACATTGCGGCGGTGTTCAAGGGGTGCTATTGTTGACGTTATTGTTCGATCACCTATCATTTTTAGGGCCCTTTTTTGTATTCGGTCCAACAAGCTTAGATGAGTTATAGGAGCACCTGCCCATATATGTGAATTATACTCAAGCTTTGGACGAATAAATGCTTTGTAGATCACAGCCAGATCAGAGGGGGTAAAGAATTTCTTGCATCTTCGGAGAAAACCTAAGCACTTAGCAGCGTTTTTGGCGACGTCAAATATGTGGTCATTACACATAAGGTGGTCTGTGACACACATACCGAGAACTGGGAGCTGTTCGGTTTCCTCGATGCAATTTATATTTATCAAACAAATCAGATGACATACCTAATTTTATTTTGAAGTTTAACATTTTTAGCAATTAAAAGAACAAAATTATAGTAACTTATAGTAATAATTTATTTTCAATTGTTTTTAAAACATTTTTTTAATGATATAATATTATAGAACCGATACATTATGTACGTCTAGCTACGTTAAAGTTGCCAGCTTCGAGAGCAAGTTTGTTTGATTGCAGTCATGCCCAATTTTTTATTATTTAAAAACTCTACACCTCTTTGACTTCTGGCAACCCTATACGCATCTGCTTTCTTTCTTTTATAATTATTTCCAAAACAAACTCAACACCAATTTTTTTAAATCTTTGTCTCTGGCCCCCTATACAAATTTCAAATGTTTAAGAATTTCTTTTACTGTAACCTATAAGTCAAATTGCGATAATTGGCAATACATTTAAAAAAAAAAAATTACTCATGATTGCTCGTATAACGCTTAAAGCCACCCTCAATTTGAGAATAAATAACCTTAAAATCAACCCAACTGCAACCGGAAAAAGAAAGAGATAGATAATGTGGTGCACTGGGAATAGGGGAAGTATCAACTCGTAGGATAAGTTGAAATTCCGTTTAGAGTGTATGACCGCTTGACTGGTTATATTTTTTTCCTTTTTTTTTATTTTGGCCAATGTGCATACCGCATGCTTGTTTTGGGTCTCGGTTAACTTGGTTAATTTTTTGTCTGTCATTTTTTGTTGTTGTTGTTGTTAGTGCAGAGTATTCTATCTGCTGCTGCTGCTTTCCTCCAGGCTCTTAAAACTCCTCATGGCCATATTTCGTTCCATTTCTTCTGTCATCGGGGGACAGTACACACAGCACTGTCTTTGTTCAGCGGAGGTACATATATGTAAATGAGTTGCGAGCCTTTGATGGAGTTGTAACCACGATTTGTATATAGTAGTTGTGCAGCAGCAACAGCAGCATCTGAGAGATGAGAAGCCCCATTATACCTATGTAGCTGTTGTGCTATCATAGCATAGTAGTAAACAAGTCAAGCGCAAGCGCAAGCGCGGGACAAAAACAAAACAACAATCATGTGAATCTAGGAAGCGCGCTTTAGCATACATAAGAAGTATAAGCTTGCGGTTTAAGCCTTGATTGAAATAAGAGAACGAAAATATTCCAAAGACCATGTTTCGTCTTAGGCAAAAAAGGCCAAGCTGAAGCGATGCAGCTAACTAACATTGCGCATTCGATGTCGCCGTCCGTCGTCGTCGCGTCGAAGTCATCCGAGTTTTGGATTCTTCGTCGTCGTCGGTCGTAAAGTCATCGGTGTCGTTTTGGTTATTCGTTGTTGGTCTTGGGATGTGTAACGGATTCAGCGGGAGCAACGACGACGGATGTTGATACTAATGCCGCCGCTCAGGACACACATTTTCTAGTAACCTCTAAACGAATTTATGCAGAAATGCCCAAGTCAGCCGGTAATCGGTCTTCTTTTCTTTCTCCATCTCCTTTTCTATCTCTCTCTCTCTCGGCTTGTGAGTCTTTTTTGCTCCGTTTTGATGTTAAGTCATCTTGTAGATGCTGTTTTTTTTTTTTTTTGATTCTTGCTTAACATACTGTATATTCTTATAGCTACACATACAGACATACTCGTACATTCATAGATAACTAAATACTGTCATAAAAATAATGAAATGTAGAATGTCTGTCCGCGCGGTTCGGTAACATACTCTTGTGCAACGGGAACCGTTCATTCTCTGCTAGCTAAGCTACATATATGCAACGGATGTGATCGCATTCAAATGCGCGCATGACTTCGTTTCTGGTGATCCCTCATTGACCCTCATCCAAAGAGGTGTTTTTTTTGTTTGCTTTTTTTATTGAACTTGCTTTGAATTTGGTCAAAATGCAGGTTTATTCCGACACAGACGAGATATATCTGCCAACCTACGTTTCTTAGGTAATTTTGTGGGGCTTACTACAGATGAATATAGCTTAGATAAATTGCTAACTGATTTTCAGGTATGTTAGAGAGAACTTATGAAAAGTAGAAGTCGAGGTCATGCGATTAGCCAAAATTAGCCAAGGAACTTGGAATTAAAATTTTTGATCAGTGTCGTGCAATTGTAGGGATGGAAAGATTTTAACAGATATCGATATGAGATCATAGAAATGTATGTTTCTTACAGTTTTCATCTATTGTGTAATTTTAAACTTGATAATCTAAATTGTGAAGTTAGACTTAAGAAAAAACTGCAGAAAGTCGGATATATCAGAGAAATACTTCGGGGGAATTCTATAGGGAAAAGTAGAACCCCACGAAGATAACAGTAAGGAAATGCTGCTATGCTATGTTCGTTATGTCTGATTAAGAGTTTCATTCAACTGTGCCGAATTATTGAAGTAACACAACTCTCCTTTAAAGGTTTTTCTTGTATCCAAAGCCTTAAACTAAAATATACGGATGATTCGCTACAAATTAATGGAGGAATATGAAAAATCACAAACAAATCAGTCAAAATCAACAAGTAAACCCGAAAAATCACTTATTAATCAAACGCATCAGTTGAACAATCAGGCATTTTAACTAACGAATGAAGCAAATTAACAAACGAATCAGGCAATTTAACTCACGATTCTAAAAAATCAAAGACAAATTCGGAAAATCTGAGAAGTAGTACAGCACTATCGCATCAGGCAAATCATCTGACAAACCAACCAAATCATCTAAGGAGTCACCGAAATCAACGATAGAATGAAACTAATTATATATAACGAATCATGCAAATCAACTGATAAATCAATTTAACAAATCTAATTATCAGGTACTTTATCTAAAGAGTCAATCAACGGGCGAATAAATAAATTCAGTAACGAATAAGAAAATTTAAATATCGAATATCACAAATCAAAGCACAAATTCTGAAAATCAAAGATGGAATACAGAACATCAACTAAGAATTCAGTAACATCAACTGAATCACTCAAAATCAGCTAAACATTCTTAAAGTATAGAAGTAGTCCGTAGCGTAATGGTTAGTGCGTTCGACTGTCACGCTGGAGGGGTGGGTTCGCTTCCCAGCTTCGTCCACCTAAAAACTAAAAAGTTTTTTTTCCAGGCTACTGCCTCTTGCGAGGAATTGACAAATCCTCCAAGAGTATCACATGTCACGAATAAGTGCTTCTCGTCTAGCCGTTCGGATTCGGCATAAAATTGTAGGTCCTTTCCATTCCTGTCGACAGGCGCACACAGGAATGGTTGCGAGTTGTTAGTCACTAGGCCCTGGTTCTACACGAGCCGTTGTGCCACCCAATTTATTTATTTATTTTTTCTAAAAAATTAACTGAAGAGTTAGGAAAATCAAAGCAAACTAACGAATAAGGCAAAGCAACTATCGAGTCGACTAATGAATACGGAAAATCAAGAAAAGCAACTAACGAATCATTGGAGGAAAATGTAAATTAGCTGAAGAGTCAGTAAAAACAGTGGCCAAAAGAAGCTAACTATAACGAAAAAGGCAAATTACTTTACGAGTCCGGCAAATCAACTGTCGAATCAACCACATAATCTGAAGAATCAGATTAACTTAATGAAGAGTAAGGAATAAAGAAAATTAACTAACCAATCTGAAAAATAGACTAAATTATCTAAAGGATCAGGTAAATTAATTGAAGAGTCAGACAAATCAAAGAACAAATCAGAAAAATTACCGAACCCCAAAATAAAAGATTAAAAAAATCAAGAAAAAATGATGTGCCAATTTAAAGAAAGATTATGGAAAATCAGATAAATTAACTGAAGAATCGGGTAAATTAACTGAAGAGCCAGGCAAAACAACGAACGAATAAGCAAACTAATGAATTATGCAGATCAACTAACTTGTCCCACAAAGAGAAGGACAAACTTGGCCAATAGAAGTTCGCACACGGAAAATTATCTAAAAACTGAGGCTAATCAATTGACGAATACAAAAATCAACTTAAGAATATAGCAAATTAACAAACGAAACCCAAAAACAAAAGGAAAAATTTGGAAAATTTAAGATCGAATTCGAAAAATCAACTATCGAATTAGGCAAATCAACTGACGAATAAACTAAATTAACAAAAGAATCGGGTAAATAACCTGAAGCAAACTAACAAATAAGGTAGATCAACTATAACGAATCACAAAAATTAAAGGAACAATTTAGCAAAGCAAATGTTGAATTCGGATAATCGACTAACTATTTGGCTAATCAACTGCTGAATTAGCTAAATCCACTGAAGAATCAACTAAATTTACTGAAGAGTGAGAAAAATCAAATCATACTAACTAATAAGGCAAATCTACCAAAAAGAAATAGTAGACAAATTTTGCAAAGCAAATAACAAATACAGAAAATCAACTAACGAATCAGGAAAATCAACTGTCAAATCAGCTACATCCACTGAAGAATCAAGTATTTTAAATGAAGAGTATTGACAATTTAAGCAAACTAACGAATAAAGCTAAAAAAATAAATAAATTGGTCGACGCAACGGCTCGTGAAGAACCAGGACCTAGTGACTAATAACTCGCAACCATTCCCATGTGTACGTGTCGACAGGAATGTAAGGGACCTAAAATTGTATGCCAAATCCGCACGGCTAGACGAGAAGCACTTATTCATGACAAGTGATACTCTTGGAGGATTTGTCAATTCCTCTCAAGAGGCAGTAGCCCTGAAAAAAACTTTTTAATTTTTAGGTGGGCGATGCTGGGAAGTGAACCCAGACCTCCAGCGTGACAGTTCAACGCACTAACCATTACGCTTTGGGCTACTACAACGAATAAAGCTTATCAACTAACGAATCCAACAAAATCAAAAGAAAAATTTTGCAAAGTTAAAAATGACTAACTAACAAATCAGACAATCAACTGACAAATTAGCTAAGTCTACTGAAGAATCAGCTAAATTAACTGAAAATTTAGAAAGAAATCAGGGCAAACTAACGAATTCCAAAAACCAAAGGGAAAATTTGGCATAGCAAGGGACGAATATCAAAAATCAACTAACGAATCAGGCAATCAACTGCAGAATCATCTATAAGTGAACTGAAGATTAAGAAAATTGCTTGAAGAATCAGGCAAATCAAGGAGTTTTTTTTAATCAACTAAAGCATCAGGTGAATCATCTGAGTGAACTGAAGATTAAGAAAATTGGTTGAAGAATCAGGCAAATCAAGGAGTTTTTTTTTATCAACTAAAGAAGCAGGCGAATCAGTTAAGTGAACAATCAGGCAAATCAACGTACCAGACAAATTAGCTGAAAAATCAAATGACAAATCAGGAAAATCAATGGAGGAACCAGGAAATTGCAGAACCCACACTGCTGTTTATGAACAAGGTGTTTGTTCTTCAAGATATTTCTTTCCGATCGTTCAACCCCGCACGAAAAAAATTTATTAATATTTTAAATTATTGAAAAGCTCTATGAAGTTGGAAGAGGAAAAATAGTGCAAATGGTTCATAGATATAGGAAGATGATGAATCGCATTTTTTGTTGGAAGAATTTAGAAGAATAGTTGAAGAGTGTTGATGTGCATGTAATTTAAATGACTAAAACAGTTATAAATTGGCATATTTTAAATCTTGTTGTTCTAAGCATGTTTTTGGAGATTTTTCAATTCATTTTAGGAACCAAATACGAGAGACTTCTGTAAATGAAGATCTCAAGGCTCTACAAACTTATTCCGATATAGAATCAGGCTATCGTAAGACCAAATTAAACTGGACTTAAGCTAATATCAATGCTTGAAGTACAACATAGGAAAAAAGTTAAATATTTTCTCAGGATCCTTCGAAGTATGTAGGTATTCAGGTCATCGGGAAATGCAAACAAAAAACAAAAATTCTTCTCGTGACGTTCATTAGTGAAGTGATTTTTCTACTTCTCACCGATCGATGTCACTCCGTCTATATGTAAGTTGAAGAAGTTAACAAAAAAAAAAAAAAAAATGAAAACACACACCTCCCCCGCATGTATGTCATTAGTTCTTGTGTTCACTTCACTTGTTTTACAGGCAGAGAGCCACAACATACATAATATGAAGTTTCTCCACTTATATCTTCCCGGAAAAATCAGTAAACGCAAAGAAGATAGTCTTCATTTCAGGGAAAAGCATTTCTTTTTTACTAAAAGACCTACATAGTTAAGGTACCATATTGGTTTTTATATCTGCAGGAAGAAATTTACAAAAAAAGCTCAAGAAGATCTTACATAAGACTTTACACAAAACCATCATTATAAAAGAGAGAGGGAAAAGGAGTTTTTGTATAGGTTTAGTATTATAAAGTTTGACTTACCTGCGAGTTAATCGGCATCGATTCCAACACCTTAATTGAATATTCATTACGCTCGAAGACCGGCGGATTATCATTAACATCTTGTACCTCGACGAGAATAGTTAAATTAGCCGATAATGGTGGTTCACCAGAATCGGTTGCGGTGACAATTAACGAATGCCGTTGTGATGTCTCGTAGTCTAAATGTCGTGACAATGTTAAATGTCCGGAACGTGAATCGATGGCAAACAGTTGAGCTTGGTTCATGGCAGATGGCCGCACTAGATGATGCTGCTGATGCTGCTGCTGTTGAAAGTCTAGTGGCAATGAGTTGGCCAGGAGATAACTACTTGCACTGCTACCACCAGCACCCATTCCATACAATTGTTGCTGAGATCCAGAACCAATTTGATTGTGATTACCATTTCGAATGGAATAAAGCCTTCCCATTCCCCCACCACCATGAAGAGATGATAAAAGTGACGATGAGGACGAGGATGTCAGAGATGATGCTGCTGCTGATGATGATGCAGATCCAGATGCCGGTCCTGGCGACATAAACATCGATGAGCCACCGTACATGGCTGCTGCTGCTGCGGCTGCCGTTGTCACATTCAGATGTGATGGCATTGAACCAATCATTGTTAGGCTGTATGTGACAATGCCACTTTTGCCGGAGTCCTTATCGCGGGCGTGAGCGGCATACAGTGGCGTACCAAGTTCGACGTTCTCTGGCACCGAGATACGGACCATACTTGTCTCGAATTCGGGCGGATTGTCGTTAACGTCCTCGATATCGATGTTGACCTACGAAAGTTAAAAAAACGAAAACAAACAAACAATTAAAAAAAAATTCAGTATCGTGAGTCGTTTTTCAAAAAGAAAAAAAATAAGCAACAACAAAAACAAAATGGCCATCCAACAGTTCTTCGAAATCCAATGCAAGAAATTGCGCACACAATTGCTTAATTAACATACGTCCTAAGTATTTTAATTAGGATTGGATTCGGATTTGGGATCGAGTCGGTCGAGTCGGTCGAGTCGGTCGGGTTCCTGGGTGGACTTCTGATTCTTCTTCTTTTTTTTTTCTCTGTCTGAGGTTTTGCATCTCTTCTCGAGATCTCGTTCGGATTTGGTTTTTATTTTGTTTTTTGTTTGTTTTTATGGTCAGTGGTGTGGTGGATGGTAGATTCACCACCAAGGTGCTCCATAGGGCAACAGTTAAACAAAATGTTTGTATCACGTTTGTGTGATAATGATGATGATGGCAGAGAGAGAATCTGAACACTCCATGAGGAGAGTCAGAAACTTTGCAAAGTAAAGGTATATAATCAACCAACGTACTATTTAACTCCTTATTAAGAGGAGCAGAAGTCATCCCACAATTCAGAGAATTTCATGGTGGGAAACCATGGGTTTATTTTGAATTTAAAATGGACGTACCTATTCTATTGTAAAAGTATAAACGTTTTTTTTTTGTGGCTCATTTATTTCTGAACAATTTTGATGCCTGGTAAAAGATTTCACGATGCGCGCGATGCATATCTCTAAATCTACTTGTGATGATGGTTTAAGTTCAAAGAACTTTCTTCTTCTTTTCTTATTTTCTTACCTGAGTGTGTCCATAAGCTGGTGGATCACCACTTTTTGCTTGGATATTTAATAGAACTTGTGGCTTGGCTTCATGATCCAATGGTTTTGCAACTCGAATATCACCAGAGTTTTTGTCAATGCTGAAATAGTCATCAGGATCACCGGTGTAGATGGAATAGGTGACAACATTACGGCTTCCTGAAAAAATGCAAACAAATGACAAAAATTAAAATAAATTAAAATAAAGTGTTTCACATTGGGCGCCATTTATGATAAATTACTTTGTTTGTGGTTTTACAACATACAAATTTTTTTTTCTGTATTTAATAACAGAAATGAATTGAGGAGTTCAGAATTCTATAATTGATCAATTTCATATTTAATTGATGGTTCAAAAAAATTAATAATTCAGCTAAATTAAAACTACTCAAATTATTTATAAATGAACTTGAACCATTATTACTTCGAACGCTTCATATAATTTTTTAAACTTAATGGGGCATATTCATAGTCGCAGATAGACCGGGTTTTAACTAAACTACAATTTAAGACAATTTTGGCTCAATGAATACAGACCCATTTTAATTACAAATTTATGGTTTTATATTTTTATAAGATAATTAACTTGGTATACTACACAAATAGCTTCAAATATTTTGAAATGATTAACTTAAAAAATAGAATCAACATCCGAAAATTCAACTTAACCTATGTTTAACTTAGACCCAGCTCTAAAATGACTATGAATACACCCCAATTTGTCTAGTAGACGGAGCACGGAGGATTGTAATGAACTTTTCAATCATACCACTTTAGAAAATAATGACCAATTTTACTATGATTCTTTTAAACAACGAATACACAAATTATAATAAAAATAACTTATTTCTAACTTATTTAGCAAATAATAACGGCAATCGCTTAAAGATGCTTGAAGAAAATAATTACCTACAAGAAATTACTGGCATAATAATGATGAGTAAAACTGAGTACCTTCTGTCTAACCAATTTTAAATATATTTGAACAGCAAGTTTAATAGTTCTCGGTTATGCTTCTACATAGTAGTTATGTTGGCTTACAATGAATTCTTAGATAATTAAGATAATTCTAAGGAAAAGTTTGAATGCTTATTCTAATCGTTTTAGGGAGATACCGGTATCTAAAACGCTTATTTTTTTACTTTCATGAATAAGGAATTTCGGAATGATATCCAATTCGAATTATGCTTTAATGATTTCTTGCGTAAAAAGTTGATGTTGCAATTTACAAAAACATATCGGAAAGATTTGAAATACATTTTAAAGAAGAAGTTTGAAGAAGACATTGATGGTGGTCTGTAGTAATGGTTCGATAAAGTTCTTATATCGTTAACGGGAAACTAATAAAAACAAGTTCAAAATAGCAGTTCTACAGTTCTTTTTGATTTAATTTGTTCGTACAAAAATAGTTCATAAAAATTTTAAATGCAATATTTTTTGAATAACTAAGAAGTACTAAACTGCAAAATCATGTCAAAAGCAACCAAAGCCAATGACGTGATATTCGGGAATATACTAAAAAAAGGCAATTTGTTCAAACAAAAAAAAAAACAAAGCTTTTTTTCCGTTTTTAGAATTTTCGGGTAAGACTGGTATACAGTATTATTTTTATAAACTCTTCTATAGATAATATGAAGGCAGTTTAACAAAAATCGTTAGAGCCATTTTTCAGAAAACTTGATTAACCTGAAATCATTATATGGCTGTTACAACCACTTGGGAATAACATACAAATACTCACACCAAATTTAAAGCAGTATAAGTATAACTCGATTAATATCAGGCTCACTAAAGGGGTTCTTACTACCCTTAATTATTACAAGCACAGTGCGAGCGTTACGAAAATAACGAAGAATTTCAAAGGAGATACCGATGCACATTGGTTTTGAAGTTCTGAATATCAAAATGGGGGGGGGGGAATAGGGCCAGGTAAAGCATTCCACATTCTTGTTGTGCGACTAGAGAAAGAATCTCTATACTTAACGGTACGTCCGAAATTGGGCTCAAAGGTAAACTGATGAGCATTCCTAAAAGCGTGAGTACTACGGTTGAATTGTTTAAGGGGAGGCATGCAACTGGCTATTTCACTTGAAGACTGTTTATAAAAATAGCGATAGAACAGTGAAAGACAGGTGACATTGCAATGATGTTCGAGGGATGCTGTTGTTGCCGTTATTGTTCTGTCACCTATCATTTTTAAGGCCCTTTTTTGTATTCGGTCCAACAAGCTTAGATGAGCATTAGGAGCACCTGCCCCTATAGCTTTGGACGAATAAAGGCTTTGTAGATCACAGCCAGATCAGAGGGGTTAAAGAATTTGTACATCTTCGGAGAAAACCTAAGCACTTAGCAGTGTTTTTGGCGACGTCAAATATGTGGTCATTCCAGATTAGGTGGTCTGTGACACACATACCGAGCTCTGTTCGGTTTCCTCGATGCAAGTGCCATCCATTGAAAGCGGCATTGGGGGTGGGTTTCACTTATCATACCCTGCCGTTCAAGTTCCACATCCGAAGCACATGGGTGCTTAATGGATTAGAAGTTTCAGACAAAAGATCGTTTATGAACATATGGAAGAGAGTCGGAGACAAAACGGAGCCCTGCGGCACACCAGCATTTATTTTATGGATTTCAGACTTGAGACAGTTTTTATTGCACCGTCCGAAAGGTAATTTCTAATCCAGTGAAGTAGAGATTCGTCGATACCAAATGCACGCATTTTCGATAAGAGAGCTTGATGCCAAACTCTATCAAATGCTTTTGAAATATCAAGTGCAATAATCTCACTTTCTCCAAAACGATGTAAAGATTTGTGTCACTGTTCGGTGAGATAAACCATCAGATCACCAGTGGACCTATTGCTGCGAAAGCCGTACTGCCGGTCATTAAGAAGCTTTTGTACTTCGAGATAATTCTTGAGCTGAAAATTAATCAGCGTTTCCATGACCTTGGAAAGAAAGGACGTAAGTGCAATTGGTTTTACGCACTGGTTTTTCCAGCGTTGAAGAACACCTCTTCAGAACAACTATCCGGGTCAGTGGATTTGTGTATTTCAAGATCTTTCAGGACTTTGGCAACTGCACGAGTGCGAAAGAATATTCGTCCCATGAAATCATTTACGCTCTCAAGTACAGGAGGAGTCATAACACTTTCTGGCTGCGTCGAATTAACAGCGCAAATTGTGCTGCAAGCAATTTGGCTTTATCAATCGAGCTGACAAAAGGGGTGTCATTGTAGACGATCGTTGGAACCGAAGACGCAGTAGCATTTAGTATATTCTTTTCAAATTACCAAACATTTTTGATACCTGTAGGACATTGTAGTATTTTTTGCCTTAATTTTTGATCATGGAAAAATTTGGTTCATCGAATATGAACATTACAGGGTCTTGCTAGCTTGTTTGAACTTTATAACATCGGAAACTTGATTCTCATGCTGAAAATCACTTTTTTGACTTCTCCGCTTTCTTTATTTTAGTTTAAATTTTTGTTACACGAAATCAATACCTATCAATTTCTTATACATAAGTAAAAAATATAATTCAATTAAATGCACAAGTGACCTCAAATTCAAGATGTGTTTCATCAAGGTTCGACAGTTGACTCATCAGTTAGATGTTGTTGTACCAACAAAAGAAAACAAAAAACGGATGTTATTTATTTTCTAAATTTATTTATCAGAATCCGGTAAACCGAAATTCAGAAAACCCAAAATCCCGAAAACCCAGAATCCCACTCAAGGCCTTATTTCTATTTTGAAGTGGAAATAATGCTCGGTAAGCTATTGGGTCTTATTTCAATCACTTCTGCAAAACAATTTAATTTCCTAATTTCAGATTTTTTAAAAGTGAAATCGATCCATCCGTTTAATCTGTATAGGTCTAGGTGTTACAAATTGACAGATGGACAGATAAAACTGCGGGACTCACTATCGTAATGACATATTTAGTCACAATCTCTACTTAAAATTATTTCCAGAATGGGAAACTTGCCATAAAGTACCAAGATGCTTACAAAAACTGCAAAAAAAAATATAAAAAAGGCTATTTTTAATAGGATATATTTTCACCAATTTGCATCCAACAAATTTTTTGATCCGTCATATTAAAGGCTTGAGCATCTTTTTGTTTCATTTTGATTTATCTCGCGCAAACCTTTGCTCCAAAAAAAGTTATTAGCAATTTAGTAAAAAAAAATAAAAATCAGTGATTTTTCGATTGTTTTAGGACAGTTTTTGGCAAATTTCCCTGCTTAAATTTTTTTATAAAATTTTTTAAACTATCAATTTTGTTAGACAATCTAATTTCCTACAAAAAGTTCCTTAAGTTTAATTCACAAATTCGGCTCAGTTTTCGAGTTATGCCGCCAGTATTGAAAAATGACCAGTGTGAGCATTCTCTCAGAAACGCATGGATGAATTTAAGCGAATTTTGTGTTTTAAGTAAGCTTAAGTTCTATACAAACATAATCAATAATAAAAACCCGTGAACGCAATTGTTTCTTACTAAAAGGTCTATTCAATAGCCTATAACGCGCGATATGAGTTTTCCAAATTTCAGTCTTTAAAAATTATGAAGCGATTTTTTGATTACTTGCAGATCTTCAGGCCAGTTTTTCTTGGAATTAAGGTCGCATTTCCAATGTGGGTTTATTTCGTCGGGTGCTATTCCACTTCACTAAGGAAATGTTTTACTGGAAATGCGAAGAACGAAAAGAAAGGATGTGGAAACAAAGAATTAGTACAACTTTAAATAATAAATGAGCTCATTTGATGACAAAAATCATGAGTCATGAGTCCTTACCATTACAGTTTTGAAGAGTTATTTACTTTTTCTACTTTTCTTTTGGGATTTTGGCCTTTATGGATTTAAGGTTTTCGGGATTTTGGGTTTTCGGGATTTTGGGTTTTCGGGATTTTGGGTTTTCGGGATTTTGGGTTTTCGGGATTCTGATGGGTTTTCGGGATTCTGGGTTTTCTGGATTCAGAACTTTGGGATTGTGTCCGTCTCCCATATCCTTATCGTTTAATTAATAATAATCTATGCAAAGGGTTTTCCAATAAGATGTGTTATTTTGAATAGTCCGTTGTTTCTGTAGTTGTTACTTTTAAAGCTGTACATTTTTGACATTTGGCAAGTAGAAACTACGCCATTAAAAAAAAATGGAACGATGCACCGCAACAACGCATTGAAATTATTAAAATTCACTATAAAAAATGCATGGAAATGATCCGGAATTTCATCGAAAAATCAAAAAATTATCTTGACTGACGAGGCCCATTTCCACCTCGGTGGCTACGTCATCAAGCTAAATTGTCGCATCTGGGGCTCTGAAAACCCAGGATTTATTGTTGAAAAGCCTATCCATCCTAAACAAGTAACTGTTTGGTGCGGTTTATGGTCCGGTGGGATCAATGGACTTACTTTTTCGTAAATGAGGCTGGAGCAACAGCTACGGTGATTGCGCTATGGAGAGATGATTAATAATTTTGTATGGCTGGAATTGGATGGTTTTGATCTGGAAAACGTTTACTTTCAACAAGATGGTGGTGCTACGTGCCACAAAAGCAACGAAACCATCGATATTTTACGGGAAAAGTTTCCGGCCCGTGTTGTCTCTCGAAGAGGTGATCACAATTGGCCACCGTGATCTTGTGATTAAATACCTTGCAGCTTCTTCCTTTGGAGCCACGTGAAATATAAGGTCTACGCCAACAGCCCAGCGTCGATTCAAGACCTCAAAGATGGAATTCGTAAAGTTATTGAGGGCATACAGCAGCCACTTTGCCATTTGGTGATGGAAACTTTCATGAAAAGGATATTGTTGTGTAAGCGTAGCCGTGGCGGCCATTTGGCTGGTATTTCATTATTAATGACATATTTTCCTCTCAAAAAGGGACATTTTGCTTTGAATATCAAAATAACACCTCTTATTAGAAAACCCTTAACATTCAAAAAATAAACAAAATATTGTTTCGTAATGTTTCATAGTCTCAACTACCCAATATTTGTCTATCAATACGCTATTTTTGTGTCTACGATTAATCCCAAAATTGTAAGATAGTTTTACTCAAGTTAAATTTGTTTAAATTATTATTAAAGACATGTATGGGTTTATCTGGCTGCCGACAATGGAAACATATTTACGTGCATGTTACTTATATTTTCACAAAAAGTAGGGCTTGCCACGAGATTAAAAAGTCGCGGCCTCGCATCACGATACCGAGACGAGACTGGCTTTCAAGCATCCGAGATGAGACCGAGACGAGACTGTACTGTATATTTGGACCGAAATTTATAGAGAGTATAATAAATTAAAAAATCCAATGCAACCCAAACATATTCAAACTATAAACCGAAAATATGTCGTTCTAATAATCAACAGGTTGTCCGGAAATCGTATTTGTTGGAGACAAAAGACCGGGACGAGACTTAATTATAATACGAGACCGACACGAGACCGAGACGACAAGGCTGAACATTTTCGATTTTAATGAGACCGAGATGAGACTTACAAAAGTCTCCCCGAGTCACGTCTCGTGGCCATTAAGATTGGTGGGATATATGATTTGTATCACATTCGGATTTATACTAATGCAACTACTTCCTTGTTGGAATAACTCAGATTATTTCATTATCTTCAAAATCGTATTTGAATGACCAAAAAATGCCATCCTGAATGTGTCCCAAAAAGTTTCCGCAATTATACGGCCATTTTGTTCGATATTCCATGACCATAACCCTTAGCAACAGCTGAACTGATTGCTCATTTGAATTTGCTAAAGAACAATTGTTTGCTCCCAAACTCAAACTATTGAAGGTTTTTTTTGTTAACTTGTCAGCTTGTCACTGTTGACGTCAATTTTCAGCATTTTTTATAAAGGTACCATCAACAGTAACCCGTATATACTTATTTGCATTATACAGAATAACTGTTTTAAATGAACTGCGCATATAAACAAATCCCATTGCTAATTTAAATGTTGATACCCTATAAAGTAAAAGAAGAAGTACGCACATTCACCACACCATCATCATAATACTCGTACAAAAAACATGAAAACCGAATAAAGGAGAGGCTCCTGTTTTATAATAATTGACAAAAAAAATTCATTCTGCTTTTTTTGTTTTTTTTTTTTTGATTTAAACTTTTTGTTCCAAAAATTGAATTATTTTTGCCATTATTCGTACAAATCTTTCGCGCGCATCCAAAAAAACAACAAAAGATAAAATATCGAAGTCTGCAGAGGTAGCAAAATGTAGCCTATATAGGACAGACAAAATAAGGACATTTCTTCTGTTATTCCATTGATTGATCGTGATATGGCTGGCTTCTGCGCAACCGCCACCGCCATGGTGCGCGTAAAAGAGGTTGCCGCCACCAATTTTGGTCGCATTTCTTCAATTCAATTCTTTCGTGTATTTTTTTTTGTTATAGATTTCTTGTGCACCATCATCTGATCCCTCATCTCTGTGATGCCAAACAAAATCTCAAATCAAAAAAAAAAAAAATCATTTATTTTTTGCAATTTTGGTGTTTCGTCAAATAAATTGCTTTCAGCAGTCTGTTCTCAACTTTCGTTGTTATTCTTCAGCCTCACCTTCTTCTTTTTCGATTTTGTATCCGATTTTAAACCGCTTTTTGGAATCGAAAAAGTGGTATACGAGCGAGAGAGAGAGGTTACCACAGCCATTCTTGAACAAAACCCTCATCATCATCGCATCAGGTTCAATGATTTGGAAACTAAAAATCTGCACTTTTGAGGGACAGGATGAAAATTTAAATATTGTGCATTGTTTGTCTGACATTTTGGGGGAATTTCAAGAGGCTCAAACAACAACAAAAAAAAAAAAAAAAAAAAAAATCAACTGAATAATGTTGAATTTAGTCCAAAAACATTGGTTGGCTTAAAGAAGTCAGTGACGATGCGGTCCAAAGGAGATTGTCAAAAATTTGCGTTGATGTATGCAAAAAAGGATCTCTCCGGGAAGCATTTCTTTTGACAGTCCATATGGCTTTGTGTGTGTGTTAAAGTTCTTGATGATGATGGCTCAGATAAAGAGAAATAAAAAAAATAAAACAAACGGTACCATCTCTCATCACCACACCACCACCGACCGGACCAACCGTTTTGTGAATCAATTTTAATGATCTTTCACAAAAATGGCTCCCACATCACATCACATCGTTTGTTTGTTTATTTGAATAAAATGAAAATTGTATTTTTTCGTGCATGAAGCCATTAGGGTAAAGTCGAAAGAATGGATCCATCGCCCATCACCAAGAACAAGAAGATGACCCAAACGGCAAACCATCAACAATATACAGCAGATGAAACAACACAAGCAACAAAAAAAAATCAAAAATAATTGCTTCATTCGAAGTTAAATAAAATGCAGAGAAAAATATATATTTTCGTTTTGTTGAAAAGTGATGAATTTGAAGGAGAGACACACATTTCCAAGAACTAATAAATGTGATCCAGAACATTATATATTTTGTTTGACTCTTACTTGTGATGGAAACAGACTAAATCGAGATAATTCGAAAGAATGGGATTTTTGAATTCCTATACTTAAGTTTTTTTTTTTTATTATATTGTTCAATCCACAGTATTTATATAAAAGTTGGTTATCATTTGTGATTTTTATTTCTATAGAAATATTTAGTTATAACACCTCGTGATGTGAGATTTTGGATGAGAATGATATGATTCACTCTGATGGGCATCATTATAATGAAGAAAAGCTTCAAATTATTTTTTAACCGGAAGGTGGCCATTAAATTACCTGTATGTATGTACCTTTATCATCCTAGCTTTTAAAAACAATAAACTTCTGACCGATAATTTCAGGAAAAAAAATTACAAAACTGTTGGGGCTAAACTGTTTGAAAACAAAACATTTCGGGCTTTTTCCAATGTTGCTGAAAAAATCAAAGTTTTACCGGTAAATTCCAGATTATACCAATTTTAGGGCCTAGTAGTGAAAATGAACTCCATATAGGGTTTTTCAACAGGGACGCTATAAAAGTAGAGCAACAGGGACCAGGGCCATACAGGGACAGGGCCATATTTCTTGCCACTCTTTTTAAGGTTTGCCTCTTCAGTTGGTCTCTTCAGTAAGGTTTGCCATTTCATGATGGACAGATATACGAGCCAATAACGAGTCAAAATTATTAAAATTTACTACCGAAATTCGGAGTCAGTGGCCTCAACGTTAAGAGCGCTACGTCCAATTTATGGTCGTCAAAACCGTCCTAGCAGATCAGCAATTGAGCATCTAGTGGAAAAATTTGATCCACAGGCACAGTACAAAATGTTCCCGTGCCAGTGAGACAAAGAAGTGCCCGTAGTGTCGAGAATATTGCTGCCGCTGAGGCTTCAGTTGCAGAAAGCCCAAATGTGTCTCTCACACGTCGTTCTCAAGCGTTGGGCATCTCTGTGACGTCGTTGTGGCGAATTTTGCGAAAAGATCTTGGCCGACATCCTTACAAGATGAAATTGACGCAAGAACTGAAGCCGCTTGACCACCAGAAGCGTCGTATGTTCGTGAATTGGGCTGAGCAACAACTTGAAAATGATTCGGATTTTCATCAAAAAATCATCTTCAGCGATGAGGCTCATTTCTGGCTGAATGGCTTCGTCAATAAACAAAATATGTGGTATTGGTCAGGCAGCAATCCACACGTACTCCATGAGTTATCATTGCATCCCGAAAAAATTCCGGTTTGGTGTAGTTTATGGGCCGGCGGCGTCATTGGGCCGTACTTCTTCCGTGATGATCAAGACCTGCACGTAACTGTGAATGGGGATCGCTACCGTTCAATGATAACCGAATATTTTTGGCCCCAATTGGATGATATGGACTTGGAGGATATGTGGTTCCAACAGAACGCGCCACAAGCCACACAGCGAATGTCACAATCAATTTATTTGAAACCAAGTTTGGAGAACGTGTTATCTCACGAAATGGTCCAGTCGCTTGGCCGCCTCGGTCGTGCGATTTGACGCCGTTAGACTATTTCCTGTGGGGCTACGTCAAGTCTATGGTCTATGCCAACAAGCCAGCGACGAGTGATGAACTTCGTACGAATATCGAACGTGAAATTGCAGCAGTATCGGCCGATTTATGCTTGAAAAGCGTCGAAAATTGGGTAAAGCGTCTGGACTTCTGAAAGCGTGCCCGTGGTGGCCATGCAAAAAAAAAAAACGATTTCCATACATAATGGCATGAAACGTACTTTCGCAAGAATAAAGAATTTCATTAATATTCAAAACCATTTTTATTTTATTTAAAAAAAACTTTTGTAGCGCTTTTATGGAAAAACCCGATATTATGATTTTCGTTCCTATTGCTGAATTATTTATGATTTTATTTTACCTTTTTGTTTTTCTTCTTCAAAATTCATTAAAAACGCATTTTCTTATTTTAATTTCATGATAACTACTCAAATATGATAGATTTAGTCCAAAGAAACACGAGGACTGTTACCTTGGTCACATCAGTACACTGAGGGAAAAATGTATGCACTCAGCACATAAATGTATGTACCTATCCCATAGATTTCTGCACACATAAAATTATGTACTAGTTAAATATTGAAATCTTTACTGGCTAAATAAATTCTGTATTAGCACTTTAGCCAATAAAGAATTCTATGGACCCATTACACAATTTTTTTTACGAATTTTTGGTGGTTTTGACCGTTTTATGTAGTGGGCACAGCTGATATGCCCTCACCATACATAAATATTAATACCCTATGGTCATAGTATATATCGATTCGTAGGTTATTTGTGATGAGTCAATGATTATGGTAGTGAGTATAGTTTGCAAGCCTGTCGGTCTTCCGCGATTCTGAATTATTATGCCGTAGGTACAGATGCTATGCCCTCATTATACAAATATAATTCTCCTATAGACTAATCATAAATCACAATTAATGATTTTGTAGTGAGAACAGCTTCTATGTACTCAGTGAATAGATATAAATATGAAATTGATTCAATAAATGAATAAATGTCGGTTTTCTGTGATGGTTAAACCGTCTATGTAGTTGCTATGTACTCATTACAAAAATATAAATATTATATGGATGCTTTAAATAATGAAACCCCAGGTATTTGTGATGAGTAAATAAATGATTTAGTGGGTAAATTTGCTATGTACTCAGAACATAAAAATAAATATTGCATGGATTCATTAAATAAATATATTTTGGGTACTTGTGATGAGTAAAATGATAATGTAGTGGGTACAATTGTTATTTACTCATTACATAAATATAAATACTGCATTGATAAATTGAATAAATCAGGTCTGGGTATTTGTGCTGAGTACAAGGAAGATGTTGTTGGTGCAGTGGATATATACTCATTACAAACATATTTGTACTCAGTACATAAATAGATGTACTCAGTACATAAATATACCTACTCACTACATAAGTAGATGTACTCAGTACAAAAATGAAAAATTTATATGTGGTGGCGCGTTATAAAGATTTGTGTATACAATAAAAGTAATTATAGAAACAGAGCTTGATGGTGGTGGACTTCACTTGGTACATAAATTCAATTGTAACCAGCACACATGAAGTTTACTTAGTAAAGAGATTTTTTATAGCAATCCCATACAAACTTAAGTACATAACATTTACATTTAAGTTTCTGTACTGAGTGCATAGCTTTTTCCCTCAGTGTAGACAACATTTCTACAGCCAAGAATTCATCAAGTTCGGGCCGACTAAAAGAAGCTTGCTCGAGATCTTCCGAAAGTTGCAGTTTTTATAGAAATACTTCCAATCTAACGTTTCAGAAGCCCGTTGAGTTAGTTATACTTCAAAGTTTACCGGTAGTAGAGAAATTGGCCAGAAACACGTCTTTTCGTTTGACAAAAGCAAATTTAGTAGGTTTTTAAAAATAAATAAATCGGGTGGCACAACGGCTCATGAAGAACCAGGGCCTAGTGACTAACAACTCGCAACCATTCCTGTGTGCGCCTATCGACAGGAATGGAAGGGACCTATAATTTTATGCCGAATCCGAACGGCTACACGAGAAGCACTTATTCGTGACAAGTGATACTCTTGGAGGATTTGTCAATTCCTCGCAAGAGGCAGTAGCCCTGAAAAATTTTTTTTAGAGTTCAGGTGGACGAGGCTGGGAAGCAATCCGAGACCTCCAGCGTGACCGTCGAACGCACTAACCATTACGCTACGGGCTACTACTTACCAGGTTTTTGGAAACATTATTTATTCCGTGAATTTTCATTGTTGTGTGATACATGAAAGTTTTAATTAATTATTATTATTAATTAACAAGGTAATGAAGATTATTGAGTTTTCTGGGCACCTGCATATTGAGTCGTTAATCTTTGTTTGTTCTAAGAACTATTGCTTTGATGTCAGCAAATGTTGAGGTTTTTATCAATGCTAACACAACAATTATCAACAATTCTAAAACAGAGATTTTCGAAAAAACGGCCATCGCCTTCGGTCTGTTTATCTGGTGTCCTCACATCGAGCTAGAGTTTACACAAATAGACGGCATTGATTCAAAATTGGTGGGAAACATTCCTAGATTGCCTAGCCGAAAAATTTAAGTTCTTGATCTAGCTCATCTAGAATGGGTAGCTGCCATACAACGATTTCGGTTTTATAAAGTTTTCTCAAAAACGGCTTTAACGATTTTGATTAAACTTCATGCATGTAATCTCTAGTTAAATTCTTGACAATACTTAATACCAGATTCTTTCCAGTAAAATCAAATTCTAGAAATAAAGTAATAAAGTTTTCAGATTTGTTGACTAAATTACCTATTTTTGGTTATTTTTGTTATAATTTCGCTTTCGGTACTTCTAAGCTAGTCAAAAAAATACTGCATTTAAAATTTGTATAAATATTTGTTTTGTTTTTCTCTCATTAAAATAAAAAAAATTGTTAATTAAACTTGTTTTTAATATTTCGTCGGTAACGATACAAAAATATTATCGAAACATTGAGTTGTTTTCGTGCGATCCGCTAGTACAGTTTTTGTTCGGAAACTTGTTGTGTTTTTTATTGTTTCTGACAATGACACATTTCTTTTTATTGTTTTTTTAACCATTATAGTTTTGACCATCTGAACTTTTTGGCCTGAACAAATAAGTTTGTATTTTTTTTTTCAGTTTTGGGGTTTCTTTCCAAAATTCGGCTGAAATTTCGTTTGGGAAAAAAGGCCAAAATCGAGTAAAGAATCCCCAAATTTAACAAAAACAATTTATGTTCAATTTGGATGACATTTCCATTTTATAATTTATTGCAAACATCATTTTGGGCCATGTTTCCAATTTCTGATGTTTTTGTAGTTTTTGGCGATATTTTCGATTTGATGAGACCGCCTTTTCATTGGGATTTATTATTGTCTAATGCTGAACTATTTATTTGTACTAATATCGTCAAGTGGCCGAATATTCAGGTTGGGAACAGCACCTGGTTATTTGTATACTATACCTGACTTCTTTTTACCTGCATATACTTTAGAAAAGCTAAGGAAATATTATTTTTTCCTTGATTACATTTTCAACAGTAAACCTACAATTCAAATAAAACAAACATTACAATACATATTTTCTAAGTTTAACCAAATTTTGTCTTGTGTAATATGTGAAATTCACTCTGGCGTATACGTACTTTTTTTTTATTTTGAAAATTAAATTGTAGAATTGCAGAACGACCACATGTATACTTTGAAATAAAAAAATATGAAAATATGTTTCAGCTTAGTAAGTTATAAAGAAACGGACAGAATTTAGTGAATTTTTTGTTTCATTACTTTTTTAACAGTATACCTACAATTTTTCGAAAGCCAAATTTCCCTTGTTTTAGTTAAACAAAACTTTGGGCCTACACCAACAAAAATCAGACAACCATTACTTTTGATGTGTAAACATCTTAGCTCTCGGTATTATGGTAAAATTGAAAGTAGGATAGCCACGGATACAGCATTACATATCCGTTCCGCACCATTTTGTTTACCGAACATTTTTTACTCATAGAAGCCAATGGTTCGTGCATTGAATAGAGTAAATTGAGGTTATGTGGTACAGGTCGGTAATGTGGAATAGGCAGTTATTTATGCCTTTGTGTTGTTCCACAATTTAAAATTTGTCAAGAACCCCGGGGCTAGGGCTGCCAGACGCAGATAAATTATTTTATCAAAGCCAAGTTTTATTTTTTGAAAACTATGCTAGGTAAAAACAAATGCTTAGGTGGGGTATAACGTCAGCGAAACACCTAAAATCTGTTAAACTAATTGTGTCATTTACGTTTTAATTTTTATTTACTGATATTTCCTAATCAGGCAGACTTTTACAGTGGCGTTCTAAATCAGCACCTAAAAATTCCCATCTTGTTTGGCCACAATGTATGTATGTGTCTAGAAAATGTTAAATAAAGTTAGGCCTTGGTACTCATTCTAATGGCTAACAAAGTCATCCTTACAACAACACTCCCCTTTCTTCAAAAACTTACATAAATAAAATATTTAATTTTTATTTTAAAGGCATTCATTTTTGAGCTAAAATATTCAAAATTTAACTTCTCCGCGTTACGATAGAATATTAATTCCAATTTTTCACCAAAAATCCAAGTCAATAAATTTCAACATCTTCAAAAAACTTCAAGCTTCTAAGACCTTCTCTTAAAATTATAAAAAATCATTTATCTGGAAAAATGCAAATGTCCATTTAATACTTTATCGACTACGTATAGACATAATTTATGGTTTCTGCACATATATGTGGAGCAAAACTTTTTAAACGTTACAAAATTCATATAATTCCGTTGAATATTTACGGAGAAAAGTGTACCCTTATAGACTAAGAGCCCAGGCCGCCAGACATATGTAGGTGTATACATACGTTATTTTAGCAAAGCTAACATTTTTTCTGCGAACAGATACTATCGTAACTAAGAACAAATGGATACTAAGAATCTTCAATCCGGGTGCAATTAAGAGCTAGCGAGTGTAAAAGTTGCATGCAAATGTTGCAATATTGCGTTATTTGATCAAAGCTGAATTTTTGATATGTTTTTAGGAACGATGTCATTAACTTTATTGGACACTTGCCAGACATCTACAGTGGGGCCTTACGTGAGCCAGACACTTAAAATCTGTCAAACTAATCGTGCCATTGTAAATCGACGGAGTGCTGAAATGATCACTAAGCTGAATTCATCTTAGTTTTATGAGAAAGTTCATTTATAATTTAATATTTTGAAAATAGAAAAGTACAAGTTTTAGAACCATCCTGTTTTCAGTGTTTTGAAAACATTTTATTTTGTTTGTAAATTTTGAGTTTAAAAATTAATTTATCAACGAATTGCACTTAAACAACTTTATTTAAAAATATCATATCAGAAAAGATTTCTAGCTTTACAAAACAAAGTTTAACATGTCATTGTAAGTGTTATTGATGTTTCCTAATTATTTTTGTTTCTGTATTAAGTCAATTTTTTAAGGAATTGCCTCGCCCCTAAGAAAAAACAGGGGAAATTCTATTTTATGTACTGAGAGCGTACTCAGGCTTACTTATGTAATCATAGGTAATTGTCTGACTTGTGTTTTCGTTAGCTTAGAGAATCGAAATGGTTGGTAGTTTTAGAGTTGATTTCAGCAACATTCGTGGGCTTAGAAGGAATTTGTATGCCACATATGTTCACACTGCAAAAAACAGGCCAGCTGTTTTGGCACTGAGTGAAACTCAGATAGGTGAAAATTCTGATCATTTGGAATTTAATTTATTTGGGTATAACTTGGTGCCATTATTCTTTCCCCGTCATGGTCTTGCCGTTTACATAAGAAATGATGTTGCGTACCAACTTCAACCACAATATGGTCTGTGTTCTAACACAAACTTCAACTTCATGTGGTTAAAATTCACGGTGAATAAGCGCATCATTCAAACTTGTTTTCTTTATCGAAGTCCTAATCTGGACAGAAATTCAACTTGTAACGAATTTGATGCTCTGTCCGACTCCATTCAAAGAATTGTTGCCCATTACTCTCACACTGAAATCGTCATTGCGGGCGATTTCAATGTACACAATTCTAGTTGGCTTCGCTTTTCGGGTCATACAACACCCGAAGGAAGGTATGTTGAGCTCTTTGCTGGGTTGAACCACCTTACTGAGCTTGTTGACGAGCCAACTCGAATACCGGATGTTACAGGTCAATCCACCAACACCCTTGACTTGTTTCTTACCTCTGACCCTGATAAATACACTATTAGTGTATCATCGCTTCTAGGCTCGTCAGACCATTGTGTCATATCTGCTAATTTCTCGTGCCAACAAAACTCAGTTAAAGAGAAAGCACCAACGAGAACCGTTTGGCAATACGAGAAAGCCAACTGGGACGGTCTCAACGGTTTCTTCAGTAACTTTAACTGGTCACTATGCTTCCTCGATAGTGACGTAGACTCCAGTGCAGATATGATCACAAATTTAATTCTTTGTGGAATGAGCAATTTTATCCCGAATAGGGTAAAATCTATCAAACCCAAGGAAAACTCGTGGTTTAATTCGAGCTGTAAAGAGGTTATTAGGGTCAGAGAAGTAAGTTTCCGTAGTTACAAAGCCAACCCTACTGAGGAAAACCGGAAAAAGTTTCAACAAGCCAGGAAGTCCTGTAACGGCCATATTCAAAGAACCAAATTTTTGCATGACCAAAAATTAAGGCAACAAATTCTACAATGTCCCAATAGTAGTCAAATTTGTTGGTCATTTGTAAAGAAAATACGAAATGCCACTTCGTCGTCGGTTCCAACGCTCATCTTCAACGACACCCCTTTTGTCAGCTCGTTTGAGAAAGCCAATTTGCTTGCAGCACAGTTTGCTGTTAATTCGACCCTGCCAGAAAGTGTTATGACTCCTCCCGTACTTGAGAGCGCAAACGATTTTATGGGACGAATCTTCTTTCACACTCGTGCAGTTGCCAGAGTCCTAAAAGATCTTGATATACACAAATCCGCTGGCCCGGATAGTATCCCTCCCATTGTTCTGAAGAGGTGTTCTTCGACGCTGGCAAAACCACTGCGTAAGCTTTTCCATCTGTCCTATTCTACTGGTCTCTTTCCGAGTGGATGGAAAACAGCATTTGTCCAGCCAGTCCCTAAAAAAGGCGTATCTTCTTCACCCTCAAATTATCGTCCAATTGCACTTACGTCCCTTCTTTCCAAGGTCATGGAAACGGTGATCAATTTTCAGTTCAAGAAATATCTGTCCATTTTCTTCCGGTTCGATGCAGCAATATTATATGTTAATTTCTGCATATTTTTTTTTCATTTTCTTTAATTGTAAGAAAACAACTACAAACTTTCTCAAGCATTTTACCTCTACCGTGATTTTGTCCACATTCACCTGTCAAATTGTATAATATTCCCAGTTAGCCATTAGTTGCTTTCCAACTCATCCTAATTCCAATAAATTAATATTTTTATTTTGCTCTCCCTACCGCATTCAAAACATCATTGTAACATTAATGTCAATTAAGCTGTCTATTAAGCTGCCACTTCTATAATAAAATAATATTCTTAACATTGTTGTCTCTTAATTTGCTCATTTCTACCTTCTGCTGCATTTTGTTTAAATTGAATGCAAATAAAAATAAAAATAAAACTAAAAACAAAAAACAAAAAATCCACCATCATTATAGAGATACACCAACATATAGTAGCTGTTCTTCCTCTTATAAAATATCATTTTTATATCCGCCATATCGATTTATGATAATATAGGTAAAATGATGATGATGCACTCACCTGAATCGCTGCTCGTTGCCATTACCGATCCAACAACCGTCCCTCGCACAACATCTTCCTTCACATAATAGTTATAGCGCGACTTCTCAAAAATCGGCGGCCTCTGTGTCGAATCAATTATGCTAATGTAAATCACAGCATCTTGTGAAGTTTTAATGCCACCTCCGTCCGTTGCAGAAATATTTAGAATGTGAAAAGGATGACTCCGAATGGACATGGAAAGGCGATTGGGACGATCGACGAAGACCTCTCCGGTCATTTTGTCTATTCGGAAGATTTCATCGTTGTTGCCGGCCACAATGCGATAGGTCACTTCGCCATTACGGCCCGAGTCCGGATCGGTGGCTACGACTGACACTACTGGCGTTTCGTCGGACATTGACCCGGTTGATGTGTCACGCAGCGAGACATTGTACTCCTTGGGATAGAATTCAGGACGATTGTCATTGACATCGATGAGTTGAATTTTCACCATGGCCGATGTGCTAAGACCACCTGCATTGAACAAAAACGAAGAAGAATGTAGAATTTAGGTTTAGTTTGTCTATGGTAATTTTTTGCACACATCACATCGACATCAGCCTAAACACACTCATGGTGATGGACTGACTGACAGACAGACAAGTGGGATGTGTGTACAAATAATACATACCACGATCAGTTGCAATGACGGGAAACTCATAGGAGGAGCGCTTCTCATAGTCCAGGTCACTAGAAATGCATATCTCTCCGGATGCGGGGCGTACTTCAAACTCCGCCAGCTGCTTTATACCCTCACCTAGGGTATAATTAACCATAGCATTTACTCCGCAATCTGGGTCACTTGCAGACACCTGTTAGATAAAAAGACATAGAAACAAAGTTTTGCGTTAGTTTTAGTTTTTCTTTTTTAGGTTTTTCTTGAAAATAAATTTGAAAAAGGAACCACATTCTCTAGTGGATATGTGTCTTGTTATAATAGGTCGGGTCTTAAAGATCATAAATGCTGCTAAAAAAACAGTCCACCTCCTCCTTCCAACCCACTTTAGAACTATCAACCAACCCATAGCTACCATACCAGGGCTGTCGTTTGGAAAATAAAATTTGGGGAAAAGTACTTTAGTAGTTTAGTTTGGATGGGAGTGTTTTTTTATTTACAAAACTACAACTTGTTTAAAGAAATGTTCCTTAAGTACCCCAGAATTTTCTCTAAAGAATTTGCTCCCATTTTTTTGCCTAAGCCAACTTTAAGGATTAGAAAACAGGAAAGACATTTTTCCCATATTGCATTTTCGTGACTAATTTCAGCCCTAAATTTCAAACCAACCTAATTTTTAATAAAAATGAAGTACATCTTATACTTAAGTATCAATATCGGCAACACTGGTATAGCCATATACTTCAACGTTCGATTTCAAAAAAAAAAGTTTGCAAATATAATTTTGCGATCAATTAAAATTCCAAAAGGCGACTATTAACGAGTTGGGTGTACGATGTTTAGCCAGGGGGGCCTTACACTTTTGAGTGCGCTTTGTTCGTCAGCTTCAGCATGAGTGGTGCGGTCCAAAAAAAAAAAACTGCGTTGTTTGCATCTCATATATGCAAAACTATACAGCACACTCGCCTGGCAGTGTTAAATGGTTTGGTATCGAAGTGGATGAAGTTTTTTTTGGTTTTCTTTGAAAAATCTAATTTCCATCCATCGACGGACTGACATGGTTGGTATTGATCTTTTTTTTGTTGTTGTTTTGTTTCTGTTTTTTTTTGGGTAGGGTAAATCGATTGAAGTGTTGCTCTGGTGGTGTTTATTATTATGCACTCGAAAGTTTATGTTTGTTTTGCAAATGAGATTGAAATTGAATGACAATGAATTATTTTATTTTTAGCAAAGTCCCATTTTGGTTCTAAGTTGTGGGGCGGTGCGCTGTTGTTGTTGTTGCTTTTATTTAATAGTTTCAACTGTGGTGCGATGGAAACTAATTTTCGTTGGTATTTTTCAACAATGAGTATGTTTGTTTGGAGTTTTTTTTTTTTTTAATTTTAATTTATTTTTGTAAGAAGCCAATCGCTTTGGACGTTTTATTGAACTTTGACTTAGATTAGATTTGTCTAAATGAGCTGTTAAAGTTGTCCAGTAATAAAATTGATTGTTATTGATTTATTTAACTTAACACTTGGACTGATATGGAATTTCAAGGTAAAAATAGTATTGAGGGTATAATAATTTACTAACACCATTTAGTAATTAAGTTAATAGAAACTTTTATTTGAAAAAAAAAGTACAATGCCAACAAATAAAGATATCTATTATTTTTTTAACACGGTTTTGTTAAGTTACTCGAGTTTTTGTCTCTGTGTCTTTTTGGTTTGGTAAAAATTTTGCAATTGATTTTAAACTAACTTCCCGACGAGCTAGAGACTTCAAATTCTTAAGCATCAATAAAAAAAATTAAGTACCTACTAAAATGTGGTAAATATTCATGCATACTAATTTATTTATTTATTTATCATGTATCGCTTCAGATCTTCTATTGGAATATAGTTCTACAACATGGTCGTGGACCATGATTTTTGATAAAAAAAAAACACATGTCCTTGAGAATGTAATTACCGATTAGCATAAATGTCTAAAGTTTGGAGGAGCAACGTCTACAGTACGAAGACCAAGCTGCGACTGTTCCGCTCGAACGTAGAGTCAGTACTACTATATGGGTGAAGTACATGGAAAGTGATCGCCTCTGTCACAAGGAAGCTACAAACTTTCGAAAATAGATGTCTCCGAAACATCCTAAGGATTTCTTGGCCGAACACCATCTCCAACCAAGAACTCCTTCGAAGAACGGGCCAAAGTCCTATTGACATCGTTATTAGGAAAAGAAAGTGGCTGTGTATTGGTCACACCCTACGTCGTGGTGCAGATTCTATTGCAAGACATGCAATGGAGTGGGATCCAAGATGGCAGAAGACCTGGAGGCCAGAGAAAACCTTGGCGCAGAACAGTCGACAAGGAATCACAAAAGCTCGGTAAAAGTTGGGGAGAGCTAAAATACATTTTCAGAAACCGAACGAGAGGGCGTGTAGCGGTAGTTGACGCCCTGTCACCCTTGCAGAGGTCAAGGATCTAAGTGAAAGTAAGTGAGTATAAACAGTTTTACCAGATATTCTCCTTATTTCCCCCAAATTGTGGAAAAAGTGAAAAATAAAAAAAAAAAAATGATTTTTTTTTCTTCGAAATAATTTTTTCGTTAGAAAAGTTGTAGCAAATGCGCCAGACGTCTTAGTCTCTAGCTCGATATACAGTACATATCCATCATAGTAATGATAATTTTGATTAAAACTTTAATTCGGTTTTGTTTGACACGAAACCAATATTTTGCCTTAGTATAGAGCAAGTAAAAATTGACTCAAAGTGATCAGCTTAAAATTCTGAATTTGGGTAGGGTTGTCATAGCTCTATAGGGTTAAGTTATCTGCAGCTCCAGCAAGTGTCCAAAAAGTTATAGTGTGGGAAAGTTTTTAATATAATATTCACCTAAATTGTAAATATACTTCGTTTGCAAAAGGTGAATTTGATTTGCTTATGGGTGACTTTAATCTGCAAAAGGGTGAATTCAATTTGCAAAAGGATTATTTTAATTTGCAAACCATTGAATTGAATGTAAAAATATTGAACTTGGTATTTAAGTCTTTAATATTCAATGATGTTACTTATTTGCAGTCCAATGCTGAAAACCAGATGGCCGTGTGCATTTTTTTTTGTATTTTTGAGGAAATTAAAATTACAAAAGCAAATTTTTTCAAAAGCCCAGTTTTTCAGTGACGAGTTCAAAGTTAAACTCCTATTAACTAACCAAATTCAAAGGGTTGACTCAAGTTTAACTCGAAAGCTTGGATGATCTTGTACTGCAAAACTAGGCCTAAGAAAAAAATAGCTTTTGTAAATTTCAATTTTCTAAAAAGAAAAATAATAATAGCGGGGTGCATTCGCACAGTGGATATAGTGTTTGACTGCTAACCTGGACGTGTGGGTTCGAGCGCCAGTCTAGCTAGGTAGCATTCTTTTTTATATTCCCCAGTTTCAACTGGCTGCCACCCGTGGAATTTCATGAGAAAATTAACATCTAATTCTCAACCCACTGTGCCACCAAAAATCTTTTCTTTTCTTTTATTCCTTCTAACTATTGCCGTGCATTGTATTTGAAAGGCCTGAGGTCTTACAGGCATTAAGTTAAAATTATTATTATTATTATTTAACTGTACCAGTCTTTTAACATTAAGTTCAACCTTATTCCAACAAAAGTTATCCTATTGGAAATTGATTTCACATTTTTGCAAATTAAATTCACCCATTAGCAAATTAAGTTCACCGCTGATCACCAACTATCTTTGCATAAGAGTTGAATTCTTTCAGCAAAAAAGGTTAATTTGATTTGCAAGAGGATTAGTTTAATTTCTTAAAGGGTGAATTTCATTTGAAAAAGGTGAAATTAATTTGTAATTGAATTAATTTAATTTGCAAAAACGTGAATTGAATGTATAAAGTCTGCGCATATTCAATAACATAAAGTTTTAAAGAAAACAAAATTATTCTTAATTATAGTGAATAGTTTTATTGTGACACTAGTTGAAATTGACGTTTCTGCTAATTGTAGATAGTTAAGACCCATTTTATATTAAACGCACTTTCATTTTAGCTAAGACCAACATAGCAAGTTTGAAGTTTGAAAGTTTGTTCGCATAATCTGTCATTGGCTTCAAAGTGTTCAACTTGAATATCCTTCCTAATAATATAGTATTAACGCGACACTAAATGTGGAGTATTAATAAATCAGCAAAAGTTAGACAACTAGGTACATGAAAGTTAAACATGGAAGTTGGGGAGCCTCATTTAAAGGCTCTCCCAAACTGAGAAACATTCGCTCTGCAGGGCGAAACATTCACAACAATAACGAAAATGAGAAACAAAAAATGCTAAAAAACAACAAAAACTGCAGTCGGCGAATGTTCCGCGGCGATTTTGAGACATGGGTAGCACAGTAGTCCTTTCAAAATTAAAGGAGCCAAATGCTACTATAGTATACATTCCGACAGCACTGATCCTACCGTACGTCTGCTTGGTCAGCTCTAGAAAAGGAAAGCATCATGACCAAATTTCAAAGATTATCGTGTATTGGCACAACCAGTGCCATAAACACTACACCAACCGCAGTCCTGGAAACGTTTCTTTCACTAGTTCCACTCAATTTGTTTACAAAAGAGTTGGTGGCGAATAGTGCTATAAGACTTAAACAGTGCAATAATTGGAAAATGGGCCCTATGCTCATGGAACCATAACGATCTTTACTGACATAGACATTCAAACGGACTATTTTACACCGCACAAGGCTTCAACCCAGTGGCTGTAACAGAGATATCCCAACAAGAGAACTCTGGAAAGATAACCGGGTCTTAAAAACAAATCATGTATCGGTGTTACGGACGGTTCCAAAACAAACGAGGGTGTTGGGCTAAGAATCATTCAGATAATTCACCTCTTAACAGATCAATAAAATTTCCAAAGTTCTGCTGTGTCTTCCAACCAGAAGTGCTTGGAGTTTGCGAAGCAGCAAACATCTTGCCATTGGTGAATTAGCCAATAGGAATATTGACATCTTCATAGACAGGCAGGCGGCGACTTAAGCTATTTCCTCAATCATCACAAAGTCCAAACTGCTGTATCGTTGCCGTAACGAGCTTAGAATACTCAGCGCAACAAACACAGTTACCCTTCGATGGGTCCCAGGACACAGTGATATTTATGGAAACGAAATAGCAGATGAACTGGCCAAAATCCGGTAATCTCTTAGTTCCGAGCCAAACCGATAACTTAGTATTTATGCTACTAGAGCAAGAAAAGAGAAGAAATGATCAGTCGACAGGAAATCTAAGGCCAAATATTTCGCTTAAGAAAATAGAGTTCATACTTTAGATAGGCAGACCTCATTTATCCTTAACGGGCCACAACTGGATAGGTACCCACATGAGCCGAATGGCTCATGTAGAGGCGGAAGAGTGCTCATATCACTTTCTTTGTGAATGCCCCAGCTTAGCCAGAACCATCAGAAAAGAAACCCTCGGAGAATTTTTTTTCGATGCAGTGAGCGACATCTCAATCTTGCCTTTGAAAACCATTTAAAAATTCACTCAGAATTCAGGGTGGTTCAGGGAGGCCTCCTATACCTTGAATTCCCTTATTTCTCTCCCACACCCCTCCTCATACCCTTCCTTCCTTCTTTCGGGGAACGCAGCTTTATCACCCCATCTAACCTTACCTAAATAAATTTAAATACAATTCTATTAAATGTAAGCTCTTTGTCTTTATATTTAACTTTACTCGGCTTTTGCTATTTTTATAAGGTGAACTGGAATTAAATATTAAAAAAATGGTATTCGATTTTTAAAATTATTTTTTGTGTGAATATTTTTCTTCTATGGATATAGGATTGAATTCGCCCATTTAAAGCGTTAAATGGGGTAAAAAGAACAAAATTTAGGAAAGGTACTATTTATTTATTTCCTTTTTCGGGGATTGTTTTATGACAAAATATGTTCACTATGTTAATTAAATAAATAAAAGAGTAAGGAAGAGAAAAGTTATCATTTACCTTATACCGGGGTTAAATGTCATGTCAAAGTGTTTTTTGTTTGTTTTTACCGAAAAAGAAAATAAAAAATTTAAGCCCATATGCTAAATACCAAAAAGAGTGCCTGTTGCGATTGGGATAGCTATATAACAAGTCAATGAAATTAAAACAGAAGTAATTTTATTTTCTCAATATGTATAGACAAGATGTAGGGGACATTTTTTTTCGTCATCATAGGTCAGCATTTCATCGTTCAGATTTGTTGTTTTAAACATTTCGCAAAGCTAAAATAAATAAAATAATTTCAATGCCTCAGCTTAAAAAAGACTCTGGAACTAGAGCAAGTTAAAATATTTAAACAAGGTATACATAGTACATAAGTACACTACATACATAGTAAATAATTTTGGTAAATTAGCTTTTTTCTCAAGCATTTAGTAACAATTGCAATGTTTTTTTTTTAACTATAAGTCTTTAACCTTTCTGATACATTGTTTAAAAATTCATTTGAAAATTCACATTCTTTACTAAATCGACAGTCATCGAATATTTAACATACCATACGCATTTTTTATTAGCCTCGAGGGTCAAGGTTTCTCACTTAACATTTTTATCGACTTATTAACCCAACAATACAGGAAGTAATTTGTATCAAACACGAACTCTCTTTCTTTAAATGGCTATCATAAAGTGCGAACAAAAAAAAAATATATATAAAAGAAACCGCGAATCTAATAAAACTACTTCAAGTCTCAAGTGGTGTATTATATCTTTATCATTTGATTTTGAAATCAAAAAAAAGGCCAACAACAAAAAGTAATCACCTTCTCATTTAACAATGACATTAAATAAAAATCCAAGAAAATATAAAAGAAAAAAAAAAAAATATTGTGCGCGTGCATTTATAACATTACCGACCCATAGCCATAACCAATTCAGTCAAATGCCATAAGGGCATGTAAAAATCAACCATTTAATGCTTAATAGCATGGACCAAAAGTTAACAAAAAAAAATAATAAGAAATATAAATAAATAAAATACAAGACTCAAAGGCAATCAGAGGCAATTATTGCGGCGCAGTGCTACCAAGCAAATTGAACAACAATGCCGCAAATACCATTCCCGACAGACCATGCGACGACGGACGGATCTTTTCGGCTCGGCTATAGGTACTATGGAGGGACTTCAAAAAAATGAAGTTGTCAAAATTATAATTTGGTCGAAAGGCCTTACACAAACTGAAAAGTGGGTTCATGAACACCGCACAGCTTCTGAAGTCCATCCTCGTTTATAAATTTTTGGTTCAAGCCAAATCCACTCATAAGGATGAATATTTGACCACAATATCGTGTCCCGTCCGTCCTAATGTGCGAATAATTTCTCATTCTTTATTCTTTTGCACAGGTTTATCTCGCCGCCGCCGCCGCCGCACCGCCACCACTTCAAGTTGCTTGTGGATGCGAGGACCATCGAGCCGCACCACCATGGTAATTTGCATCTCTGACCGCTAAGATGAACTTAACACCTGACCATATTGAGTACCCAGTATGGGGTTTTCGCGTTCGAATTGTGTTGTATCGACTGGACCGACAGAAAAAAAATTAGTTGAGCAAGCGTTTGAGTAATATTTTTGACTTTTATTATGCAATTGACCACCCACACAAGAATTGATTTGATTTTGGTGCAACAACGGTATTGGGTTCTTAAATTCCAAAATGCGCTCAATTGCAATTTAATGAAAAAAACTCGATCAGCCTTTAAGGACGACGGACAACGACGACGGAAGGTACTTACTCCGCTCTATCTCTTTCTTCCTTAATCCAATTAAAATAAATCACTTCTGTCCTGTTTTGAAGTCGCAATAAGAGCGAACATTTGGGGCTCCCAAAAAGAAAGATGTGAAAGAGCCCCAAAAGCGGCAATATGCGCTCATTTTTATCCGCTTATAGCGTATGGAATGTAATTTACTGTTTGAACGTCGGCTTCGTCGCTGGTCGCTCGTCGGTCGTTGGGCGCTGTAAGCGCAATCGGTTTATGGTGTGCCACATCAGCCACACAATATGCTGAATGCATAATATGCAATGCATCTCATCATAACATATCCCAACTATACAAATTTTTGCTAGAGGGCCTTCACATTATACAACGGGTGCCCCATCATTCAAATTTTCGGGGATTAATTTGTGGTCGTTAAGGATGGGTTTATGGGTGAATAAGAGGGCAATAAAAAATACACGCACATACTCACAAAGTTGCATACAAAATGTATATATGATGATGACGAGAGAAAAGATGAATTGACAGGGCAGAGATTTTGTTCAGTTAAGTGCTTGTGTCGGAGATTTAACACAAAAAAAAAAAAAATCGAAAAATCAGAAAAAAAAATCAAATTTAAGTCAAGAGTCGTTAAGGAAACGACTACTTTTTGAGAACTCAATTTGCTCAAAGACGACTCAAATGACAAGCAAACTTATGTTAATTTCAGGTTTCGAGGTGAAGAGTCTTAAATTTTTTTTTTGAGTTTGGTTTAATTTTTGAAACGATTAGCGTGTAACATTTTACACTTTGAAGGGTTCCAAATACTTGTATATTTAATTTTTTAATAATAATTTTCGGCAAATTATTGTAAATGTTGTTTTATTTCTGTTTGGGCCATTCTCTATGATTGATAGAAAAATGTTGGGTTGTAGTTAATTTCTTTAATCTTAACCTTAAGTATACATCGTATAAAATTGCTGACCTTGATTAGTTAAATTCAAGTCTTAATTAAGGCTTGGTTTAAGAAAATGTACCTTAACTAGTATATTAAGTTATTATTGTAAGTTTACAAAATATTGTTCCAGACAATTATAATGTGTGTGTCTAAATTTTCTAACTGTAGGTATTTGTATTTTTAACTGAAAACTTAACAATCCCCATTGCATGAAAAATTCTTCAATATTTCATCACGTGCTTTATTTTTTCTTTGTGGACGACAATAGTTAATGTTTTGACGACAAATATGTTTTCTTTTCATTGCTTTTGGACTTTAAAATGACATTTGTTAGAAGAAACACAAATGGCATCTTCCTTTCTTCTAGAATCAGCTGGAGTTCGGCAGGGTTCCATTTTTGGGCCCATACTATTCTTATGTGATTTAAATGAGCTTAAATACGATGTTCAAATGTGTGTTTTTTGGATTTCTACTGAAGATTGGAATTATGAACGAACATTTAGAAATATTTCAAAGGTAAGTCCATAAATAAAGTTTATAGGGCCATTTTTGTTTCATTGGGTTAAAGGAGAATTGGCAAAGCGGTCTAACTACTCAATAGTTATGTGTTTTAAGTCGTTGAAAAGGTAATGACGTGTACATCAATTAATTATATGGACTTAAAGCTCTAAACAGATGGGGTGCCAGAGGTATTTGGGCCTAAAAATCGGCAAATAGAATAACGGTGCAATTCTTCATTGGAAATGGTAAACCGACTCAACAGTTATGTGTGATACGTATCATTTCATTATATGGCCGATGAGCTCTAAGTCATGGGGTTCAAGAGATATTCGGCTTCAAAGAACCAACAACTTTTTCCTCATTAAGTTACTCTTTTAACTACTCAACAGCAATAAGTCATACATTTTTGAAAAGGTTATTGCGTTCTCTTTATTTCATTTCTTAGAAGTCAATAAGCTGTAAACCATGGTGTTTAAAGCTTATTGACTTGTTAATAAAATAAAGAGAACGCAATAACCTTTTTAAAAATGTATGACTTATTGCTATTGAGTAGTTAAAAGAGTAACTTAATGAGGAATTGCATTATTGAAGTTGTTGGTTCTTTTTGGAGCCGAATATCTCTTGAACACCATGACTTAGAGCTCATCGTCGGTCGGCCATATAATGAAATGATGCGTATGACACATTACTGTTGAGTCAGTAGACCGATTAAAAGGCACACATACCTCTCGAACCCCTTTGTCTTTATCTTAACGGCTTTCAAAAATAAAGTACTTAATAACAATGTATGTCACATATCTGTTAAGTAGGTGCAGTAGGTTCATATGCTGAAGTGCATTATTGCGTTTTTTTTTCATTTTTGCCAAAAATCTCTCGAACCCCACTACCTACACTTTATCGATTGTATACAAAAATTAAGTACACGGAATAAACTTTTCACTGACGTATCACACATCACTGTCGAGTTGGTAGCCAATTTACCAATGAGAAATTGCATTCTTGTTGTTGTTGATGCTTTGAAGCTAAATACCTCACGAACCCCATGGCTTAGAGCTTATTGGCCATATAATGAAATGAAGCACACGTAATAACCTTAACAAAGATGTTTGACAGATTACTCTGTTCAGTTGGTAGACCAGTTGTCAATGAAGAATTGCATTATTTTATTTTTGCCGTTTTTGATGGCTTAATTTCTTTTGAATCCCAATATCTACATCTTAAAGGCTCTTTTGAAAAATGAAGTACACGTACAAATGTTTTCAACGATGTATGATACTTTACTGTGGGTGGTAAGACAAGCTGCAAATTAAGAGTTAAATTACTGTCTTTTTCGGTGCTTTGAAGGGCAATATCTTTCGAATCCCATGCTTTATAGTTTTATGTCCGTACAATTATTTGATGTACATGTCATTATACTCTTTTAACGATGTATGACACATTGGTGTTGAGTACGTAGAACAGCTCCCATACATTTTTGCCCATTCTTTTTTGTGACTGGTTAACGAATTCCAATTAAATTTAGGCTTTTTAAAACCAAGTGTCTACAAAACTATAATAAGATGTTGTTACTATGGATTACAGACCATTGCCTGACAACAAACTATTTAAGATTTTTAAGCTTATATATTTCCCTTTTAGGCTAGGTACTGAATGTATACATATATTTTAGTAAGGAAAATTTGCGTTCCAAGGTTTTAGTAATGAAATATGTATTATGTATGAAATATATGTAATTTGCAATGCCATTCATTTCTGAAAGAAATTTATCACGCTGGTCTTTTTTTCCAATATATTTGGTATAACTCACAAAATCAACCAAATTAAAGAATTTAACTTTAAATTATTTTTGTAGGAAATACAATTTCTTAAAAATGTTTTGTAAAATTATAAAAATCATAGGTTTTTATTTTTTTTTTACTAAAATTATCAAAACTTTGTTTAGCAAAAATAGACAGGGGAGATTAAAATGAAAAAAAAAAATGGCAAGTTTTCCATTTTTGAAGTTATCGGAAGTCAAATTGCGGGACCAATTGCTGTATCTATTATCGTGATACCATATTTTATCAACTTTCAACTCGGTATGAAGAATATTTTAGTAAACAAAGGCGATGACCCATTTTTCTCTGAAGCCTGGGCCACGTGCGTACATAGATAAAATAGGTACCAAATGAAAGCTGGAATTGAGTTCTATAAGAGTGCTTAATATTTTCAAAATCGGTGTTGGATATTTCAAGATATTTGAGCTTGAAGTTGGCGATTCAAAAGTCATAGAATTAATTTTTTTTCGAAAGAATTGTTCATAGCTTCTGAAGTATATTAGCTAGAAAAATGATTTAAGTGGCAAATTAGAGACCACAAAAATACCTTTCAAACGATACCAACATATCTTTCATACACAGTTCAGACTTTTTCTAAAATAATTTCGTTGCAGGTGATTTCTACGGCTGATATCTTGAAAAAATCAGTGATCACATGTATTTTTTTGTACCACTACAATCTTTAATTAAATACCTTTTTTTTAATGTACATCAAAATTATCTTACGTCAAATGAATGTCATTTTATAAAAATAGGACGTTTTTGGTTAAAAAAAAGTTTCCACTTGTCATTTAAAGACGCAAACTGACAAACTTTGACAAGACAGGGTGGGTATTATCAACACAAAAAGCAAAGAAAAAAGTAGTAGAGGAAAAGTATAACCCACCCTGTCTTGTCAAACTGTGGTTTTCAATGACAAATGGAAACCTAGAATAACTTTTAAATATTAAATAAGTCTTAGTTAAGCACTAAAAAAGCATTTTATTGTATCATAATTTTTTTTTAATTAATAATAAAGGTCCTTTTGTTTATAAGATGACATTCATTTGACATAAGATAATTTTAATGTACATTAAACAAAAGGTAATCAATTAAAGATTGTAGTGGTACAAACAAAAGTACATGTCATCACTGATTTTTTCAAGATATCAGCCGTAGAAAGCACCTGCAACGAAATTATTTCAAAAAAAGGCTGAACTGTGTATATCAAAATTATGCTGAACGTAGCAAAGATATGTTGGTATCGTTTGAAAGGTATTTTTGTGGTCTCTAATTTGATATTTAAATCATTTTTCTAGCTACTATACTTCAGAAGCTATGAACAATTCTTTCGAAAAAAAATTAATTCTATGACTTTTGAATCGCCAACTTCAAGCTCAAATATCTTGAAATCTCCAACACCGATTTTGAAAATATTAAGCACTCTTATAGAACTCAATACCAGCTTTCATTTGGCTTCCATCTCATGTATGTACGCACGTGGCCCAAAAATGGGTCATCTCCTTTTCTGGGCACTGAACGATTTGTTTCAAATTGGATAAGTAGTGTTTCTAAGTTATTTTTTTGAGGAATTTTGCTTACAAATGATTTGATTTATTTTTTTAATTCTCAAAAATTGCTATTTAATGTTTTTGCCAAAAAGTTCTTAAAAAATTGCTTAATTTTTGGGTTATTTCGTCATATATTAAAAATTGCTTTACCAATTAAGTATTTTTGTGAATAACTCGAAAACTAATGCTAGGTTTCCACTTGACATTGAAAGGCACAGTTTGACAAGACAGGGTGGGTTGTACCTTCTCCCTACTTCTATTTTCCTTGCATTTCTTGTTGATGCTAGCCACCCTGTCTTGTAAAAGTGTGTCAATTTGGGTCTTTCAATGACAAGTGAAATCCTAGCATAAGCTGAATGTCAGAATTTAACTTAAAAGTCTTTTTGTCGGAAATTAAATTTTATATTAAAATGAATAATTTAAAAATGTTAATACAAAATATTTTATCAGGGAAAATAACAAATCTTTCCATTTTTTTTTTTTTACTAAATTGGTCAGAACTTTTTTTCTGGGCAGTTATTTGCAGGACATATTCAGATGAAAAAAAAAGAAGAACTTGAAGGGCTTGTAATGGATCAAAAATAATTTGTTGATAAACATTGACGGAAATATAGGTACCCATCCAGAAATAACACTATTTTTATTGATTGCAGTTTCCGCTAGTGAGACTTAATATTTTAGGAAAGGGTTGATGATTTTTTTATTTAAATGTTTGTTTAAATTTTTTTAAATAATCAATTTTGATAGAAAATTTAATTTTCAACAAAAAGTCTCAAATTCAGCTTAGTTTTCGAGCTTTAAGCCTAGTACACTGCTGATGTCAAAAGAAAAATCCAATACAAAAATGACATGACAAAATCATAAACGAAAAATTTCGTTGTGCTTTTCTTTATGTAGTACGCTTTTCTTTATGGTGTTCAACCAGCAAAATTAATGATTATACCAAATTGTTTTGACAAGTCTCCACTCTCTTTTCGCACAGAATTAATAGCCCGCGGACAATTAATTGTGTGCGGAAAATGACATTTGGGTTCGTTCGTGATTTTATTTGTTGTTTCTTTCATTACAGCACTGCTTTTTTGTTTAAATTTTGTATATGTATATATATTATAGTTATTTTCAAATATATATTTGCATATTAATTTATTTGCAAATTGTGAATCTCTCAATGAATATTTTTCCGCTGTTTTCGTAAGTATTTCGTTGTCATCAGAAGTACTAGTACTTGGCTTAAGGAAGGTAAGGTTCCCAACAAGGATATTCAAAAATACAAACCCTTGAACCCAGTTGGTCCTTACTAAAATGTTTATTCACAAATTGAGAGAACATTTTTCTCTTAGCAGTTTTTTTTTTTTTTTTTACACATTCAAACAATTAATTTGTATCAATAAATTTCATTCATATGCTTACAATGGTTAGCAAAATAAAAAAAATAGATGTCTGAACTACAAGAGCCGATTATTAGTTAAGGCGTTAAGGGCGGGTAGGTTTTAGAGTTATAAATACAATACCAACATCAACAAATTTTTGCTGTGGGTATCTGAAGAACAAACTACTACCCGTGGTTTTAATGGCTATATAAATGTTCACTATAAAGCTCATAAGGTTATGCAACTTGGAACATTTCAAAAAAGCCCTATTTTATTTACCCAAACAAAAGAGCTGATATGCGAACTTCTTTTTTTTCAATATTTCTTAAATTTTTTAAATATTAATTTTAATGGAGTTGAAATTTGATTCGTAAGAACAGAGAACACGTGTTTTTGAATTGAGAATAGATTTGTTGCTTTCAGAAAAACGCTGATAAACGTTAAATCTTAAAATTCTTCCGAGAACTTTTTGTTTTTAAATTGAATTTTTTTAGAAATTTGTAGGTCAAAGTATTTAAGTTGTGTTTATAACTAACGTTTTGCCATCGAAAATATTTTGCGATTTTGTTAAAAATTAGAAAAAACACATTTTAGGGTAAATCGCGATCTTTTGTATGCGTCACGTAGTAAGCAATAGAAAAACCTTATAAATTAACATTCTCAATCAAGTTTTGGAAATGTTATTTTTCTATGTATAAGTCTTTTTATGACTCAAATATCCTGGTTGAGATGAGATATGTTAATAAAACAAACTTCCCCTACGGTTGACAAATGTGACATTTAATCAACAAACAAAATTGCATTATTTTCTAAAGATTTTTAATGAACGTAAAATCTCGAAGCAGGTGCTTAATTTGCCTCATTGTACATACATATTTTGGCTGGTTCTATAAGGAATACAACGTCATATCGAATTACAAATCTTTCCAATTGCTTGTGAGCCATCAAGATCTCGGGCTATTCCTCAATAATTACAACATTTTTCTCAGAATTTACGTTCTCAAAATTATTTAATTCTTAAATTTATTAATAATGAAAAAATGATTGCATCTCTCTCCTAGACAGAAATAACAACTGACATTTCTGACAGTTTTCATATAATAATTATTTAAACTATGATGAGTTCTTGAGTATAGTACTTAAATACAGATCAAACAATCACGATCTGAACAAAAAAAAATATAATTTTCTAAGAAAAACCGGCAAATGACATTAAAAACAATGCAATTTGTAATCAATTTTTCATCCATCCAAAGTGGTTGCCATTTACTTTTTACCACTCTGAAAGACAACAAAAAAAAATCATTCATACATTTTAGTATTACAAGCAACATTTTTAATGATTTTTGATGTATATTATATGCGAGTATGTAGTTATGTGGTAAATGCAATTTTTGTAATTTTTCATCTCTGGCTTCAAACCAACAGTCGCGTGTGTGCAAAAATTCATTTTTTTATGTATAAAAACGCAGTAATTTTCATATGCTTATTAAATTTACTTGTTTTGTTTTTGTACCATCTTTAGCTGCGACTAGCTTCTCCTTTCTGCCTCGGCTGGCCGTTTTGTTTCTACAGATTTCATTTTTTTATATCACCCATCTCCATCATCTTCATCGCCTACTTCAATTTCTTTGAGCAATTTGCAAAAAACAAACGAGTATGAAAAAAACAAGGTTTACTGACTTCTTCCAGATGTATTATTCCATCATGTATAATTTAAAATAGAATTAAAAACAAATAAAAAAGCAGAAGCTCTAGTGCGCGGTGGTTGAAGCAATTTCCACAGCTCACTTGGAAAGGGACGAGGAGGGTTAGGGCTAAGAGCTTTTATCATTACACTCTCTCGACAGACAACAATGATAGCATTTTAGTGGTAGGTATACTTAAAGTGCACTTGCATCAGATACAATTTACAGCTGAATCACTTTGTAATTATTTCGGAATTTTGTTTGCTTGATGATGAGAGAAATACGACCAATGCAAAACAAAAATCGATCTTTTTCGATGCTTTATTATATTTATCGAAGATTTTTCTTTCATTTTATTTTCGCTGCTCTTTTTTGTTACCTATTCTCGCCTTCTTACCACCAACAAGGATTAGCTGCAAAATTCAAAAAAAAAAAGTCGAGTCATCTTTGTTCCCTGAATCAGCATTCAATCCAATCATCTTCTTCTTTTTCTTTTTCTGCATCATTTTCACCCATATAATATTTTAATGATGCATTGGTTGATGCAGATGGATGAAGAAGAGGTGTTAATGATGTTTCAAGTGTTGTTATCGAAAGTGTTTTTTTGATAAGAGGATTTCCTTTGAAATAAATAAATGCAAACCAAAAAAAAAAAAAAAACTTGTAAACTTAACACTGACACCTATCGGAAATCGTTTTGCAACAAATTACAGCAGGATGCTCTCTTTTTTTTTGTCAGCTTGTTTAATCCTCTCGTCACATTTTTTGATTTTTTTTTTGCAATTGGTCTTTATTTCAAGAAAGTTGATCGCATTATGGAAATAAACGCATTTAAATCGAATATAAAGTATATTTTTTTGTTGTTGTTAAAATTTCAAAAGACATCTTCAAATGGTAATAAATCTCCTTTTATCTGTATCTGGCAGTTAAGAGTTTGTGATGAGAGTGTGTTTTTATGTACATACCTTAATTTTGTTTGTTTCCCATGGCTGATTGTTTGTTGTGTCGTTTGCAGGGTGAGTCATACTGGTTTTTTATTAATATAATTTTTAACTGAGTTGAAAGTGCATTTATCATATACCAAGCATTATCTTTATGTTTAATAAAAAAGATTTTTCTAGGGAAATAAAAATCTAACTACTAATGGTTTGTTTTATTGAAATGTGTATGAAAGTTGCATCAATTGGTATATATTACTTAGGTAGTAGTGGGGAAGTCTCAAACAAAAGAGCTGAAACACGAACCTCTTTTTAAATTTTTCTTAAGTTTTCTTTATATTTGATTTAATTTAGTAAAAAGAGAAGCAAGACAGCATGACCAACTTAGCTGGTAATCTCATGTACAAAGAAGATGCACTGAGAACCCAGTTCAAAAGGCAGTAGCAAAAGATGTTCCAACATCGGAAAGAAAGGCAGGTGCAAAAACTCCTGGATGAAACAATTGCAACGACACCTGCATTTAGTTGGCCTCAGACATGGAACAATCCAAAACCGGGAGGCCTGGCGACGTTTTCTGAGGTCAACCCAGCAAACCCCATAAGTGGAACCTTAGGTGAATTAGTTGAGTGGGAGAGGCTGAGGTCCCCTCGAGATCATGACAATCGCTGGTTAAATGAAGAAGAAGAATTTAGTCAAAATTTGTATGCTAAAAACCAGTTAGTAAACATTTTGGAATTAAAAAAAGATTTATACGCAAAAACAAGGTGTGTGCAAGGGGGTTTCTATTTCCCACCGTGTATATAACTTTTTTTTCAAGTTAAAAGTCCATTCTTGTATTTTTCTTATATCAAATAATACTAGGCAATATAGGTTTTGAATAATAATTAGTTTTCTAACTAAACATTTTGAAAAAAAAATTAAAACTTTTTATTCAAACTATTTTGTTCAAAATCTAACTTTATTTCGAACTATTTCCAGTCAAACACTAAAAACCAGATGGTTCTAGGACTTTCAGTTTCTTTAAATATTAGAAAATAAAGAACTAAAATCTATATATGTAAAAGAGACATGTCGTCCGTGTGTGCACGCATAACTCGAGAACGAATCGTTCGATTTTCACAATTTTGGGCTTGATGAATTTGTGTTGGCCGAGGGAAGGACAAAGGATACTGGAGGAAAATGCCGGAAAATTTTCAGAAAAATTGGATATCGGGGAAGATCCTGTTTTTAGTGCATAACCCGAGAACGAATAGATCGATTTTCACGATTCTGGGCTTGATAAATTTGTATTGGCCATAGAAAGGACATTTGATACTGGAGGAAAATACCGTAAAATTTCCAGAAAAACTGCAACGGGATCCTGTTTTTATGGAATAACACCAGAAAGGATCGTTCTATGTTCACGATTTTGGGATCGACAGGTTCGTGTTGGCCCAAAGAAGGAATATGAGGTGTCCTGTTCGTTTCATCATCAATTGATATTCTGAACCCTTCTTAGTATTCAACTAACTGCTGGATGCAAAACAAAAACTCTTAACTCAGTCGAAAATCACTTTATACTGAGAAACAATCTCACTACTATTGAAGAAAATCAGATGATGATCAGCACCCTTAATCGTCTTAAATAATCAATAATTCAACAAGTCCAATTAAATAATGCTACTAAGTCTTCTACTTGGCTGATGTATTTCAGTAGTATATAGAATTTGTATTATAAAAACACACTCATATAAAAACAATGCCAGGCCACGGGTAACAAAATTTCCAACAATTCTTGATTAGAAATTCTAAGTGGTTTGGATATAGTTCACAATTGATTTTCGCTGTAAAATTGATGTAAGCTGGACTGAACTTAATAAAAATTGCGTCTTGACAAGGCCCTCACTGTCAACTGAAGAGTCCAAGTGAGAACGCCGGGACAAAACGCCAAATTTGTATGGACTAAAGGCGGTTAAAAGCTTTATTGAATCAATAATTCAACAAGTTCAATTTAATAATGTTAAGTCTTCTGTTTGGCTGATGTATTTCAGTAGTATATAGAATTTGTATTATAATAAAACACCCATATGTATATTAAGGTCTCCCCAGGCTGAACGACACAGTATTCTCTAAAGGAATTCATCACCATTTTGTTAGTTATTTCACTCTTCTTCTATCAATGAGCTTTGGAATTACAATTTTTTGCCAACTTCGAAGAGTGACGTCAGCTCACCAGTTCCACAAACTCGAACACAGTCATCGTATGAAAACACAGGTGAATTGACCCATTCTACGCAGGGAAGTATTTAAAGCAGTATCAATAGACATAGTGCTGACAACGACAATATTCAAAAATGGGTACAATAATCGAACGCGGTTTTGAAATGAAACAGCGTTGTCCATGCTGGAAATTATTATTTTGATTACATTAATGAAATTAATGCAGAACGAAGTTCGCCAGGTCAGCTAGTTTTTCATAAAAATGAGAAAAATCAAGTAAATTGGGTGGATTATCATCAGTTTATTGTTTTTCTTGTTTGTTTTTTTTTTGTTTTTTGATGAAGTTGCTTTCTTTATCTTAATCTTAATCTTAACTATTATATAAAGACGAAAGAATTATTTTGTTCCTTCGCACATAACTCATAAAATAATTAACTGATTTACGTAAAACAAATTTTATAATATTTTTTATATCTACGAGACGGTTTAAGGATGTTTTTTATTCCTTAATTTATTTAAATTTTCAGAATATTATTGTTTTTTTAATTTTTTGTCACCTTTTTCTAAGATTTTGTCACAAATATTCACTTATACACTCAAAACGGTTTGATATTTAAAAAAAATAAGAATTTTTTGATAAACTCAACTTTCTTACGAAAATTTTAAGACCAATATTTTTTCTTAATTATATATACAAGCTGAGCAATAACTTTTAACAGTTATCAATTTTTTTTAAATTATTTCTATCCAGGAATGTTATTCAAGATCAATCAACGGGTAGCTGCTTTGGTTTTTTTTGTTATTTTTGTTATGTTCTTTTCTTCCGCAGATTGAATTGATGCCTGCTGGCTGAGCACAAAGGTAGAAAGGTAAAAAAAATAGTATAGCTACCCAGCGGGAAAAATTCAAAAATTCATTGAGGAAAAATCAAAAAATCAGCTTTTTCCTTGAGGAATGGCAGCTGCACCGTCCACTTTTCAGCTGATTCCTTTTATGAAATTAACATGGGCATGTCCTAGGCGGGAAGCACATGCTGAAAGTCCAATGCAAATTCGCCAACGAAATCACTACTTCGTTGGAAGTTGTTGATGAAAAACGTGGTGGTTGCATTATCTATGAATTCACTGCATAAATGTATGTGGCTTATTCATCAGTTCATAATTTTCCACGAAAATGGTAATGAAAATTCAATTATCAAATCACAAGATATAGAAGTAGGTAGTTGATTATTCAGCAATTATTTAATTCAATAGAAAAATTTGAAGAAAATTAAATAAATAGTAAATTCATTAACTCTGTTGTGTTGTGAATTAATTGTGATTGGTTAATGAAAATATAGAATTAAAACTTTAAACTAAAGTTAAATCACTAGGTCAGTGGTTGTTGGTTAATCACCACTTCATATGCGAAGTGGTGATTAACCAAAAAACTGAAATACTTTGATAAAATCTGAGATTGCCTCTTTTTAATGGAAATTCATAAGTCCTGTTATAATATTTACTGTCAGTAGACAATGTCAACACAGAGAACACAAAAAAATCAACATCTATCAAAACACACAATGGCGGTGCACACTTTACAAAGCATATGAGTGGACATAGACGATGTACTGATGAACTTCTACATGACTTTTCAACAGTTTTTTCATCTTATAATTTTCCATATCAAAAGCAATTTTTAATTCAACGACAGAAAGGGTTGTTTTCTAACACGAGGCAGAAAAGTGGGTTCAAATCTATGAACTGAGGAAACCTTGCATGACTCTTCACTCACTAAATCATTGCATGACTTTTCCTTTTATTATTTGGCTAGTGAATCGATTGAAGAATTCAGCTATAAAATTCATTGGGGACGATATTTCCCGCTGGGTATGTGATCAAATTATTTGTGTATTGTGTACCTCTTATCATCGGCAATCGCCATGCATCGGTTTTAATAAAAAAGGTGTTTTCCGGGTGGAAAAAAATGATTTGGTTCGAGTAAAAAGCTTATAACTTGACTTCTTACGGCCAGATCTTCAAGATTGAGATCTTAAAATGACAGAAAAAACAGTTTACAGTCGTGTTTGTTAAAAGAAATAGGTACAATTAATATTAAAGCAATTGAATGGTGTTTGGCGAATATTTTAAAAGGGTAATTGTTATGAATAAATTCAGTCTTAAAAAAACACTTCAGAGTGTATAACCGGAAGCTTAAAAAAAAATACATAGGCACGTAGGTAGGATGGTATGCTAAAATAAAAAAAACTCCTTTAATATTATTAACCTACTTATAGCAAACAAAATATAATTTTTTTCAGTTTGCGAAGCAACGCGAGCTAGTGGCTAGTATTTGTATATTAGCTAGTGTTTTAATATTTTTAAAAATAAAAGTCCTAGAACCATCTGGATCCTAGTGTTTGACTGGAAATTGATAAGATCATTGAGTAATAAAAAACAAAAATAGTACTTAGTAACGTAAAATTCAGAAAAAAAAAGTTTGTAAAGTTATTTTTTTTACTAATTTGCTTTTTACTTGTGTATCTGCTTATGTGAGCTGTACATCGAGCTAGAGCTTACACATGGATTGCATTGCTTGAATTAAGGTACATATAGTTTTTGTGTGACAGCCTAGATGGGGAAATAAGATTTTTATTTTAACTCATCTAGAAGAGGTCGCTGCCATACACCGATTTCCGTATTTTTTTTTTTGTCAAAATTTCTCAAAAACGTTTTTAACGGAATAAATTAAACTTTTCGTCTGTAGACTGTAATATCTAACGACATTGTAACATAAAAGCATTTAATTGTATTGCCAAAATATTCACCCCACAGAAATCTAGGGGGGAGGGGGGGGTTAATGCCTCAGTTTTTGGTTATTTCTGAATATCTCGTAAATGGCTAAGCCAATTTTATTGTGTTTTTGCATTTGAGTATTTCAAAAAGTATACCTACTTACAATTTTGCAGCCAAAATATTTTAAACAATTTTTTGTATAAAAATTCTGAGAAACTTGATGGAGCAGAGACGGTTCATACGATCCATTCGTGTATTTTATTAAATTACAAGAGCTGAGAAGGAAACCTGATTTTTAAAGTTTTTTTGAAATTCCAATGCATTTGATTTTTTATTTTTATATTCACAGCTCGAGTGATTATATATTAGTAGGAGAGGATTTAGAAGGAGATACCGATTTGATTGGGTTTAATATTTAAGTAATTTCCTTATAAAGAAAAAGAGTTAAGCAAGAAGCTTTTTTTTTAATTTCGTTTAATCACCCACATTTTGAATTTCATTTTCACTTTCGGTTTGTTGTTTTTGTCATTCTTTTTCACATTCGGTTTTCGGTTGTTTATTTGGCTTCCAATATACATATATATACTTCGCTCCCAATTTTTTAACCATCTTTCTTTATGAAGCTTTCAGAAATTAAATTTTTAGCCAAAATGTCTGTGTTAAGAGATTATGTTAAGAAGTTATAACTTATCGCATTTAGATTTTGTGTAACATCAAACACCAGAGTGATTTATAAAATAGCATAAGGAACTCCTTCAAATGCCCTTGCACCATTTGCCAGCAAAAAACTCATAGTATTTAAGAAGATGAAATATACGAATATACCTTCTCTCAATGAAACTTCTTGTAATTAATCAAAAATTAATTTTTTTTCTCCATCACCATCATGTGACACACATTCAAAGGATTACATCGAGACGAGACCACCATCAATGAGCACAAGCGAGAGTCAATATAACAACAGTTTCCCCTTGGTTGGTAAAGAGAGTAAAACTTCAACTTTACCTTGTTTGCACAAATAATCTTATCATCATTTTAAGTAGAATAAGTGGATTTCACATCCCATCAACAAAATAATCCATATTCAAGCATCATCATACACGCACTTACCAAATAAACTAAACAACAACAAAAAAGAAGATTTAAATAAACCGCCTTCTACAAAATAGCTTCCATTAACAATCATCATCACTCAATACATTGCCGAGAAGAATCTATCTTCACTTTTTTTTTTACCATACGCAACAACATCAGCAGAGTAATAAACATTCGCAGGAACATAACAAAAAAAACTTCAACTTCAAAATCGATAGAAACACAAAAACAAGGAAGAATCCAATGCGAAGTAGAGTTGATGTCCCGGGTTGAGCGAGAATATATACCCACAGTTGCAACTGCTCCTTCTTCCAAAACAGGAACTCCACCAACTCTAACTCCGCAACCATCAAGAAGACGAAGAAGAACTCTCTTTACAAAAAATAAAAAAAAATAATAAAAACAGAAAAGATACATTTCATATGCAGCGCGTTTTAAAGGCAGTTAAATGAGAGATAAAAATTTTTCGCAATAAAATACATCATCGTGCATGTATCTTAATGATTTATTGTCTTCGGTTAACATTATAGGTACAAAGGAAAATGAAAAAAAAAAAATAATGAAAATAAGCGAATTCAAGAGGAACGGCCATCAACACTGGCGAATATACTATAGGTACTCGCAGGAGGCCAACAATAACAGGAACAGGGTGGTGGGGCGCAAAACAGCATCAGCAGTTCAAAAATAATAAACGGACATCAGTAACAGCAGCAGCAGCAACATCAGTATACGAATGTAGTATAGTGAGTTGGGGCGAGGGTAAAAGACAAACACACATACACTTTACTTTGGTGGCAGCATCACAGACAAACTTGCTTTGGGAGTTCCTTTTTGTTATACACACGGCTAAGCGATGTTAGGTTGGCCATCATCATCATCTCGCATCCTCTAGATACTACCACATTCTTCATCTGTTGATTTGCATCCCTTTTGAGTTGAAACGAATGCGCGCGTTCATGTTTTTGTTTTCTTCTTGTTTTGTTCAGTAGATTTCTTGTTTTTCTCGAAATGGGAGAATTTTTCTTTACTCCCTTCTGCGACTGGCATAATCCAAGCAAACCCATTTATAGCCATTAGAAGACGCATGCATCATCGCATGGAACTTAAATTCAAAACAGAGTGTTCCAGTTTGAAATTATATTCATAATAGGACTTAAAAAAGAGGGATTTACTATTTAGAGTATGTTGTGAAAATCTAATTAATCAAGAGATGTATTCATTAGGGCTGGCCACGAGACTAGAAAAGTCTCGGTCTCGCATGACGAGACCGAGACGAGACTGGCTTTTAAGGAACCGAGACGAGACCGTGACGAGACTGTATATATTTGGACCGAAATTTACAGAGAGTCTAAGTAATTAAAAAAATTCAATTCAGTTAAATATTTATTTTCTTCTGCACGTATTCGAACTATAATCGAAAATATTTCGTTCCAATAATCAACCGGTTGTCTGGAAATCGTATTTTTCGGAGACGAAACCGAGACGAGACTTAATTATACGAGACCGACACGAGACCGACACGAGACCGAGACGAGATTGAAAATTTTCGATTTTAACGAGACCGAGAAAAGACTTACAAAAGTCTCGCAGAGTCTCGTCTCTTGGCCAGCCCTAGTATTCATAGCAACTGGAGCACACCTATTTCGAAAGCTGAGCAGGTATTTCAATCTATTGCTACCAACCATAGACGAACTTAAAAAGACTCATTATATTTTACGACTCAGCTAAGTTTTAAAACAGCGAGTTGTATGGGATTTTTGTCAGTAAAATCATTTAAAGTGATTTTTATTTCATTCTTTAAATTTTAATTTTTCAAAGAGGCCTATTTATTCGTATAGGTAAGTAGTTACTTACAAATATTTAAATTTCAAAGTTAATAATTTTGTTTTGTATCCCTTGAAATACTTAACACAAAGATTAACTATTTTTATGTACTTAGTTATAATTTAAAGTTAAAATTGAAATTTGTTACATGCAATGAACATCTGCACTTTATGAAATTATTTAATAATATTTTTTAAAAATGAATAACTTTTCCCTCTTTTTATTTTAAAATTAATTCTATTTTACTATTGAACTGTTTACTACGAGAAATAAAAAATTGGTAGAAGATCATTGCGACTAAGGTCTGAACTAATATTAAAGAAACGGTGCGTTAGTTTTCTTGCGAAACAGAGCGAATGCAATATATTTTTTTTTCCTGATTTTTGAGAAGTTTGGTCAAATTTTCATCGACTCTAGCATACGTAACAATTTCCCGATTTTTACAAAATTTGAATGAAACAACAACAACAACTTAAATGTTCTACCACTAAGTTATGTTTTTTGGCTGAAGTTATAGCTATTTCACGAATGACAACCCAAAGACCCGATTTTCTTGTTTACTAAAAAAAATGTTTGTGCTCTTTAAAACTATACAAAAAATCAAACTGATGAAGCCATGTACAAGATACAGGGGAATGGCATAAAAATAAGGCAATTTTCTCAAAAAATAAGTGAACAACTTATTTAGTTTATTGTGTTTTACAGGGTTTTTCAACAGGGACGCTACAAAAGTAGAGCAACAGGGACAGCAAATGACGCCATATTTCTTGCCGCTCTTTTGACATTTATCTTCAGTAAGGTTTGCCATTTTATGATGGGAAGATATACGAGTCAACAACGAGTCGAAATTATTAAAACTTACTACCGAAATTCGGAGTCAGTGGCCTCAACGTTAAGAGCGCTACGTCCAATTTATGGTCGTCATAACCGTCCTAGCAGATCAACAATTGAGCATCTAGTGGAAAAATTTGAATGCACAGGCACAGTACAAAATGTTTCCGTGCCAGTGAGACAAAGAAGTTGCAGAAAGCCCAAATGTGTCTCCTACACGTCGTTCTCAAGCGTTGGGCATCTCTGTGACGTCGTTCTGGCGAATTTTGCGAAAAGATCTTGGCCTACATCCTTACAAGATGAAATTGACGCAAGAACTGAAGCCGCTTGACCACCAGAAGCGTCGTATGTTCGTGAATTGGGCTGAGCAGCAACTTGAAAATGATTCGGATTTTCATCAAAAATCATCTTCAGCGATGAGGCTCATTTCTGGCTGAATGGCTTCGTCAATAAACAAAATATGCAGTTTTGGTCAGGCAGCAATCCACAAGTACTCCAAGAGTCATCATTGCATCCCGAAAAAATTACGGTTTGGTGTGATTTATGGGCCGGCGGCGTCATTGGGCCGTACTTCTTCCGTGATTATCAAGACCTGCACGTAACTGTGAATGGGGATCGCTACCGTTCAATGATAACCGATTATTTTTGGCCCTAGTTGGATGATATGGACTTGGAGGATATGTGGTTCCAACAGAACGCGCCACAAGCCACACAGCGAATGTCACAACCAATTTATTGGAAACCAAGTTTGGAGAACGTGTTATCTCACGAAATGGTCCAGTCGCTTGGCCGCCTCGGTCGTGCGATTTGACGCCGTTAGACTATTTCCTGTGGGGCTATGTCAAATCTATGGTCTATGCCAACCAGCGACGATTGATGAACTTCGTACGAATATCGAACGTGAAATTGCAGCAGTATCGGCCGATTTATGCTTGAAAACCTTCAAAAATTGGGTTCAGCGTCTGGACTTCTGAAAGCGTGCCCGTGGTAGCCATGCAAAAGAAATCGACCACCATACATAATGGCATCAAACTTTCTTTTACAAGAATAAAGAATTTTGTTGATATCCAAAATCATTTTTGTTTTATTAAAAAAAACTTTTGTAGCGCTCTTATTGAAAAACCCGATAATAAGAAGATGAAGAAATTTAAATATTAAAATATTGAAATTACTTCTGTTTTAAGTGGAATGAATGAATAAAATTCAATTTAAAAGTACAAGTGACCTCAACTCCAGAAATGATTGTGTTTCGCCCAAGGTATAACAGTGGGCTCTTCAGTCAGTCTGTTATACCCTACTAAGACACAAATTTTGGTCGATGTTTACCGACTCTTATAAAAATCACAGCAAAAAGATACTGTGAATTTTATTATTCTAGGGGAATTTGTTTAAATTCGTGCACCTAGAAAATAAATACCCGTGGTCAGTTTTTTGATTTTTTTTGATTTTTATAAGAGTCGGTAAACATCGACCAAAATTTGTGTCTTAGTAGGGTATAACAGACTGACTGAAGGGCCCACTGTTATACCTTGGGCGAAACACAATCATTTCTGGAGTTGAGGTCACTTGTACTTTTAAATTGAAAAACCCGATATTTAGCTAACGCCTAAAATGCATTTTTCTTGCCATTTCTCCAAACATAAAACAAACGAAGCTTAATCAAAATTATATTAGCCGTTTTTGAGGAATTTTTAAGAATGGAAACCAATCAAATTTGGTTTCTAGGGCAAAACAATGCTTTGGACACATTAATATTCTAACGCGATGAGCAAGGGTCGTCAACATTTTGTTTATAATTGTAAGGGAAGATTTTCTTAAAAGTTTTATTCTTGAAAACTCGTATTTAGGAACCAATTTTATATTTATTTAGCTTTGCACATTAGCACAGGAAAATTAGACTTTTTTGTGGAACGAAATACAGGACGGCTGAATTTTTTAAATCTGGAAGAGGGCTATTAGAAAAGCTTATGTCCGGTTATTCGGGACGCCATGGCCCTGGCGAAATCCACCATTTTGGAAAATCCGAATGGACCTATATCTCCGAAACTATTGATCTTAGTGGAAAAACTGTAAGGCCCAGGTTGTAGGCAGTTAAACCATCTTATGTTTATATGCATATTTTTTTCGGTGCGGGCAATATTTTCAAGGTTATGTGGTTTTATTTTTATTTTTTTGCAACAACAATTTTTTTACGTTCCCGAGGAAACTAACGTGAATAACTTTCCTTATGAGAATTTTAGAATTTCCATAATTTTGCTATATTTTTGGAGATGATGCGATGCCGCAGTCAAAAGTTACAGCCATTTTGGTGTTTGTTTTAATTTTAATAACAATTTAGTATTTTATTTACTCCGGAGTTTTCATTTTAGCGCAACCAAAATGGCTGTAACTTTTGACTGTGGCATAGCATCATCTTCAAAAATATATCAAAATGTTGGAAATTAACTGTACTAAAATTCTCATTTGGAAAGTCATTCACGTTAGCTTATTCGAGAATGACAAAAATGTGTAAATGTGAAAAAAACAAATAATAGGACGACATAACCTTGAAAATATCGCCCGCACCGAAAAAAAAACGGGTAACGTGAAATAAGGCCCAACGAAATAAGACCAAATCTCTAGTTTGGCCTAATTTCGTTTTGAAAATGGAAATAAGGCCAAATTGGCTTTATTTCTATTTCCAAAACGAAATAAGGCCAAATTTCATTTGGAAATAAGACCAAATTTGTTTTTACGAAAACATTCAGTGATAACAGAAGCTTTGAAAGCAGACCAACTGACAATATAGACGCCTGCCAGGTGACTTAACATACCCTAAGCGGAGCGACGGAGTCGCGTGAACGGGACAGAGGACCCGAAAAGGGAGTTAAAATGCCTGATCCCGCGAAGCGGGCCACCCGCAAAGTACTGTTTAGTTCAAAAACTTTGAAGTATAGGCGCCTGCCAGTTGGGAGATTAGTCTGTCGCGTGAGCGGGACAGAGGACCCGAAAAGGGAGTTAAAATCCTTGACCCCCGAAGCGGGCCACCCGCAAAGTACTGTTTAGTTCAAAACTTTGAAGCATAGGCGCCTGCCAGTTGGGGGATTGGTTCCCATCTGGCAGGCACCTATGTTATCAGTCAGTCTGCTTTAAAAGTTTTTGTACAAAATAGTACTTTGAGTGGCCTGCTTCACGGGATCAAGGATTTTAAATCCCTTTTCGGGTCCTCTGTCCCGCTCACGCGACTCCATCGCTCTTCTTAGGGTAGGCTCAGTCGTCTGGAAGGCGCCTATGTTGTCAGTCGATCTGTAATCAAAAATTTTTGTATTAAACAGTACTTTGGGTGGCCCGCTTCACCAATTCTTAAAAGCACCTGCGGGTCTTAGTTCTTTTTTGTGGTGAAATTAACCCACGCGGGTTCTTTTTTGGGAAATAACAAACGCGGGGGCTAGTTCCGTGGGCGTTTATGCACTGTACCTAATGAAAACAACATAACGGCGATTTGTTTTGCAGTTTCCTGAAAAAATCATGAAAACGAAATAAAGCCAAATTGGCCTTATTTCGTTTTCTAAAGCGAAATAAAATCAAAACTAAAATTTGGCGTTATATCCATTTTCAAAGTGAAATAAGGCAACATTTTTGATTTTTGCCTTGATTTCGTTGGGCTTTATTTCACGTCACCAAAAAACGTACTAGTGAACGAAGGATATTTTAATTACCTACAAGCTTGGCCTTACAATTTTTCATCTAAGATCAAAGGTTTCGGAGATATAGATTTCTTCGCGTTTTCCAAAATTGCGGATTTCCCCAGGGGGATGGCGATGGCATCCCGAAAAACTCAACATAAGCTTTTTTAAAAGCCCTTCCCCCAAAGCATCCACGTTTTTTTTTCTTTTTTTAATTGTAAGCTTAGCGAATTTAAATATTTTTTTTTTTAAATAAATTATAAGCGAAACTAACATTAAGCTAAATAATTTTGTGTAAAGAAGGTTTATAAGAAAATAATAAATTTTACTCCTTATATCAAAATTTATAAAAAAAAAAATGTTCTGGATTTTCAATATAAATATTTCAAAAAAAGGATTTGTTTACTTTTTTTAAATTTTATTTTCATCTGAATATTATTGAATATTTAAAATATGATTTTAAAAACATTTTATTAAACATTTTTAAAAATGTAGGTACTATAAGTATATACACCCATTTTTGTAGAATACCGCTCCAGATAAATTCATTTTTTTTCGGAACTCAAATGCCATTCTAAGCTGTTAAATTTGTCTCTATTTTAAAGTTTTCACGTAAAATAATTTTTTTAGATTCTAACTTTTTGAACATTAGAAGAAGTTTTTATGTACCAGTGCCCCAGTTTATCCTACTTCCTGCTAACATTATAAATGAAAAGTACTAGTGTGTTTGAATGTTTGTCCTCCAACCATTATCAAAGTGTTTAACGGATACCAATGATATTGAAATATAGCACAAAAGGCGATCATGAAATAAAATATGTTATACGAATTGAATAGAAAAAAATTTTAAATAACCAAAAGGAGAATGGGCAAATTTGTATGGAAATTGGGTGCGAGCGGTCAAGAATGGTTTTATTATATTCGGATGTGGTTTGGTCCTACAAGTACGGTGTAGAAGTTTTTTCGTTGTGGTAAACTTCAAACTGGTATAAAATGCATTTTTGTGTTTAACACTTTAATAGAGTTTAAGTTAGTATTGTGGCTAATGTGAATGGAAAAATAGAAAAAGAAAGTGATATAACAGCTAAAGACATGAGTTTCGGAGATATATGTTAGACAAAGCACATACATCATTAAATATTAGTACAATAACCATACTTTGTATACCTAATAATCTAGCTGCTGGTAATCAAATATCATCGGTTTGGTTTCTTGAGCAGCCTAAATACCAAACCACGCACATAATATGCGCGCATCATCCGAATTTGCGCCTTCCACTCAGACAGTAACAGTAATAGTGTGCAATAGCTGCTCTCACATTCCTTTTGTCGGCCAATCCAATTGACGAATAATAATTCCTAGGAAATAGAGCTTAACATGTCCAGGCTGCATTCGGATGCCCAGCAACCAAATGTCTTGCTCTTGGATATACTGCGTAAGACGTCTTACTCGTTGTTCTAACATGTGACTTAAAGCTCTATTCAAATAGTCTTGCAGAACTTTCTTAGGTTCCGAAGCCATTGAGAACCGTTCTGACCTGCGTCATCAACTAAAAAAGCATGTTTTAGCCTTACATTCGTGTAACTTCATTCTTAGAAATCCCTAGTGAACTAGGTATATTTAGACCAAAATGCAATAGGAAAAGTGCATTTTCTCACCGAAACAGCCTAAATAAGCTTGTCCTACTTCCGCCACCGGTTTCCTTGACGATTTGACTAAAAGTATCGATTGGTTTCCTCTTTTTAAAAACCTGCGATGAAATAAGTAATCTCTTATTGTTGCCTGCTGAACTTGTATAATGGGCCTAGTAAAATAACCGCGGGCTATCTTGACCTGGTTCGTATTGTGTCACTCGATATTTTGAAATAGGGATAACGCATAAGATAGTTTTTGAAAACGCCATCTCCCCAAAATATGCATTTGAAAAATGCATTTTCAAATGTCTTCATATCTCTTTTCCTTAATGCACTGCAACGAAATGCCCATACTGAAAGTTACTCCCCTGTAGCAGACCTTTCATTTGACACTAATTTCATTCGTGGCCGCACGCATCCAAAAATGCCCATTCTCCTTTGTTTAAATAAAATTAATCATATTTGGAATTTTCTTTGACATAATAAAATTTAAAAAATATTCACAATGATACATATATATTTGTATTCAAAAAAAAATTGCAGGGGGAAAGAATTGCATTGTAGGTAAATGAAAGGACACTTTTTGTTAACTTAAGCTTAGGAGAGGTGAGACTTGTGGCGGCCCAGAGAAGCAGCTGGGTAAAAGCTAGTTTTTCATGTTTTGGACAAAATCACATAATAATAAATCCAGGTAGTTTCGATTGGCCGTTTTCGAGGCTTACACCTCTCTGTATCTATTTAATAATACCAGATCTTGTAAAATTAAACAAACACTATACAAAAATCGAACAAGTAATCTATTTGTTATTTTTCAGTCCACACATATGCATAATGTGGGTGAATCTTATTTTGAAAAATTTCTTATGTCCAGTCCCTATTCCTTTTGTCAATCAAAATGAAATTTTCCATACAAATAAGCGTAGATTTATCAGTCTTCTACTCACAAGTTTGGTAAAATATTTATTTTGGCACTTAAAATAAGTACTTTAAGACAAGTAACGAAGATAAAGATATTTATTTAGAAATTAAGATTTATTCTGTTTTATGTACTTTTCATTGAAGTCCTTTAGAACTATTAAAAAAAACATACTTTAAACAGTACCTGATCAGTTGAGAATACCAATAAATATTTTTGTTCACGTTTACTATGCTTTTTCACGGGGCTTAATACAACAGAACTTTTTGTTGATAGTCCTGAGATAATTAATATTTGTGGTAAAGTCAAAAACACTTTTACCGAATTTTTGAATGAAACAATGTGAAAACTACGCATGTTTTGTATTGAAATTTCAACTGTTTGGTGTTAACCTTACCTGAGTTGAATGAAATTTTGCACAGAATTTTCTGTGGGGACGAAAGAAATGCAAACTTCTTTATTTATCATATTTAGAAAAAATAAATAAATCGGGTGGCACAACGGCTCATGAAGAACCAGGGCCTAGTGACTAACAACTCGCAACCATTCCTGTATGCGCCTGTCGACAGGAATGGAATGGAAGGGACCTTCAATTTTATGCCGAATCCGAACGGCTAAACGAGAAGCACTTATTCGTGACAAGTGATACTCTTGGAGGATTTGTCAATTCCTCGCAAGAGGCAGTAGCCCTGAAAAAAAACTTTTTAGTTTATAGGTGGACGAGGCTGGGAAGCGAACCCAGACCTCCAGCGTGACAGTCGAACGCACTAACCATTACGCTACGGGCTACTACTATCATATTTAGGATCATATTTATTCATGACTTTTGTTACCAATGAAGGTGTAGGTATTAAAAGTCACCATATTCATCTAAACTAAAGTATAATGTAGTTAGGTAATCACAAACATTTTTTCTAATATATACATTACTTAAACATTTTAATGGAGAAAATTGGAAATATTTCTATTTGATAATTATGATTCTAGATCATTTATGTAAATAAATAATAAATAACCAGGGCCTAAGTGGGTAACAACTCGCAACCATTCCTGTGTGCGCGTGTCGACAGGAACGGAAGAGACATTCAATTTTATGCCGAATCTGAACGGCTAGACGAGAAGCACTTATTCATGGCAAGTGATACTCTTGGAGGATTTGTCAATATTTTTTGTTTTTAGGTGGCCGAGGGACGATGCTGGGAAGTGAACCCAACGCAATTACTATTACGCTACGGGCTACTACATCATAAGACTATCATAAGACAATACAGAGAAAAAACACCCTGTTAGCACCTATTGGTTGAATCAAACGTAACACACGAGTACGAAGTGAAAAGCTTGTGAAAGATCCATTGTGTAGTGTGCTGTGGTAATGTGTGAACTGCGTTTTGTTTAAGGTCTATTATTTCCATGTTCTACGTCTAACCGTATCCAATCCACTATAGACACCACCACACGATCCCAAAAGAATCCTCTTTTTTTTGTTACTGTACGATTACACTTCTTGTCCTGGGATGCATAAGTGAGAGAGAGTTTATGTTTTATTGTTGCAAATGCCCTTTTGGTAGAAGTAGATGGATGTGCATTGCATTGCACTGTTGGTATAATATACGCAGGCGCGCACAATGTTTTGAATGATTTATCAATAAAAATTTTCCAGATTATGTAAATATGCAATATCTGTAAAAGGGTATCACTGTTTGTTTGCAGGATATAGAAAGAGACTTGCTATCAATTTTCCTAGCCTTTTATGTTTCTTTTTTTTTTGTTGTTTCATTTTTATTCGCGTCATCTCTTTTGTGTAAGCATCTCTCTGATGTACTGGTTGAGTGTTTACTGTGTGTGTATATGTGAATAATGTTGAAGATTTGCTTTTATATTTGGATTTAGTTGATTGGTTCGTGTGAGCGAGCCTTTTGCTTTGCAGCTTAATGGTAATTTTCTACAATTTTTGCCTTTGATGGTTATTTAATTCGAAGAGAATATACCATGAAAAGATGGTTCGGCTCTAATCAGCAGGTGTAACTGACGAGTAGTTATTGGTCTATCTGGCCTTCGAAAGGGACTATAAGTCGTGAGTTGAGTATGGTTTTTCTGGTTGATGTAGAAGAACTTCAACTTGAGAGGGTAATTTCAATGTTATAAGAACTTTAATCTTCAGGTGTATGCAGATTGGAGTGGTACGAACATTAAATCCTAGACCATGACCCTTTTAATCATATAGAATGATGCACACCAAAGATGGGAGTTGATTTAAAACTGCATTCCTTCTTCATGTCTAAGCCTTGAAAATTCTATAACAAATCACTCAATGGCCTATTCTGTTTCATTCAAGTTTGTACCTCAGCTCTTTTGTTTTAGAGTTCATTCGTACACTTTGTTTTTTCTTAACATACATTGTTTGACTAACAATTTTCAATTTGCATTCTAGTACATAAATTAAAACAAAAACAAAAACACACAACCACAAAATGTCAACTTCATACGGGCACATACGGGACTAATACAAAAAAAAAATAAAAAATAAAAACAAAATGAAACCTAAACCGAATGTACCTCAATTTCATACTATCGAGCAAATGGAAAATATAACCGTAAACCTCATTGGATAATGTGCAATAGGATGAAAATAAGTAATGAGCATAAACAAAATAAATTCATTACCCACTCGTTGTTCATAAATCAAATATCAATCCAGATAATATTTTTAGAATTTATAGGGTAACGATAGCTAACGTCTACGCAAGTTTTTTTTTTTTTTATATCATATACAAATTCAACGACGACTATGCGACGCGACTTTTTGCGACAGGGGATGTATAACAAAATTAACGGAAAAAAACAACATAAATTCAAAGAGTCATTGGTGTACACAAAGAAAAACAACTTCTTTCATTTTTCTAATTGAAAATGTTTCGTTTTTTTTTATTCGCTTTTCGACTTAGAAATAACTCATTTAAAATTGTTCAATCTGCCTGTGGTTTTTTGCTTAAAGCTTCCTTTTTTGTTGTTGTTCTTTGGTAATTCCAAGGGAATGAAGAAGTCAAGACTTCCTCTTCAAGTTGTAGTTTTTTGTGCGCGCACTCACGATCGCTCACACCCAAGCTGCTGCTGATGTTGTAGATTTTCTTCTTATATGCTATAAATTCATTGGCAGAATTGATAAGATGTCAAAATAAATCAAACCACTGACTAATCAAAAGGAAAGGTGTGAAATGAAAATGTTTTTTTTTTTGTGGTTCAGTATTGGCACCTATAAGCGATCGGGCCATTATGTTATAGTTTGGGTGGTAGAGTTGGGACTTAACCCTTTCGGTACGGATGTGGTACCAGTCCATATAAATGTTCTTTGTCTTGTACCACATCCGTAACGAAAGGGTTAAACACTAAAAGCGACCTTTGCATCATTTTGGAGACACTTTTTATGTGAATCATTTTGAAATGTTTATTTTTTTTCAATTTTATTTTTAAAGTAAAATTTGAATTTTTTGGAAGATTTTTTTTTATTTTTTTCAAAATTCTACATAAGTTTTTTTCAAAAATAAAAATGTTATATAAGTATTGTGGGGTAAGTTTTGGGCTCGTAAGAACACGAATTCGAGATAAAAATTTTAACTAACATTACGACATTGATTTCATGGATTTTGACTAAAAATTTCTTAAAAAGAACATAATTTTTTCTTGAAATCCAATATCTTGAAAACGGGTCCATATGTTACTTAAAAAAACAAAATGTCCTTGATCACGAATAATATTTGATTTTTATGAGAGATCAATCTATTTATTTTTCTTTAATTTTGTATTATTGCTGCATCACTTAGAAAGGACAGCAAGTTAGATTTTTGTTATGAAATTAATAGTGTTCGAGCTTTTAGGTTAGGGTTAAGTTAGTGGGCTGACAGTTGGTCTTGTTACCGTCACACTTAGATCAGTGTAGATCCATTGTGGTACCCAAGGAATTTTAATCCACATACAAAAATAAACCTGTGATTAATCTTATGACATAGTCCGTAAAGGGCTTCTTTGAAATTCTAACAAGCTGTAGCCTGAAAAGTCGTAGTTGTTTTCAAATAATTGAAACAATTGAGGAGAGATTGACGCACCATTGTCTTTTGAGGGCGTGTTCTTTTCCCTTACCCCCACTAGATTGATCTTCCCCGCACGAGACCCGTAGAAGCAGTGGCTACATGCAACGTCTGGTGGGTGGGTTGATAGATCAGTGGTTGGTGTGATTGAAGGGGTGTCCGTTGGCACAATCACCGGGTAGGGGAAATTCCAACCATTTTCATGGTTTAATATGTCTCATTTTTTTGAATTTTGCTGCCTGGACTATTAAAATATTGGTTATTATACATAAACTGTATAATCTACGTAGAAAGAAGACTGTGCTTCGTCGGTAGAGATTTAGAGCGTTAGAGTGTTGCAAAAAAGGGTTTCAAAAGGTGTTGTATTCACCACCGTTAGATGAGCGAGGATTAACAAAAAAAACACTTAACTTATCAGAGAGAATAATATTGTTAAGGAAGTATAATAGCCTCTAAGCAATATTTTAGAATGAGTTGGGACAGGTGTTTTTCAATAACAAAAGCTAATAATGATGATAGAGAAAAAAACGCAAATGTGTATTACCTTATAATAATGAATTCTGTAATATAATAAGAAATATAATAGACAATTTTTTGTGAAGCTTAACTTATGATAAGTTTATTAAACTGAATGACTTATGGTTATGGTGTCATAGCTAAATTAAATTCACGACTGAATCACACAAACTTGGTCCTTTAGTTAACAACTAGTATGTAGCTGGTCATTAGGGTGGACCGTTTTCAGCATTTTGTGCCAAATCGCTGCATGCACCTCATAGGCTTTCTGAATTCAACCTCATTATTTATTTTGGGTCAACCTTGGAAAAAACTAAATCCATAAGCCATTGAAAATTGGTAGTTTTTCAAAACAAAAAATGATATATTTTGAAGATTTGACGAAGAAAAATAACAAATTCTCGTAGAGAAAGCAAAAAAAATTTATTTTTTAACACAGAGGGAGGGGTCAGTATATGCAGGAGGGAAAATTTCATAAACAAAATTATTCAATACAATTAGTAGTTTTCATGATTTTAGTTTTCTCAAAAAATAGAAGACACGAAAGTCATCTGGTTTTCAGTGCTTCTGAAGGTTTTCTAGTTTTTAGTGCTTCTGCTTATCTTCTAAAGGATTTCAACCAATTTATTACTAAATTTTAAATTTCTTAAACAAAAATTCAGTATACATATGTATATACGTACAAAAATACATGGGATATCCCATATCAAATTTCAGACATCTTGGAGGCCGGGATAACGTTTATAAAATCAGCTAAGATCTTACAGGATTTTTTTTATTTATTAAGAACAAATTAGGGGGGGTGCGTCATTCAAAATAATACAATGACCTTTATAAGGACCATCCTAATATATATATATATATTTTTAATAAAATAACAGACTTCTGGTTTTGAATAAATGTATTAATCTTATTCATGAGTGTTACCGTCCTTTTTTAATAATTTTTTAAAATATTTATTAGTTTTAATTTTGTTTGTATTTTTTAAAAAGTTAAAAGTTTCCCTCCCACGTATACGGAAGAAGAAAGACCCCTTCCTCCACTATTTATTGTAGGCCTTCCAATTTAGCTGTAGGGGCATCCAATAGAGCTGTTGGACCTCCAAAAGAACTATATAGGCCTCCAACAGAGCTGTAGGGTCCATCCAAATGCGCTCTAGAGCCTCTAACAGAGCTGTAGAGCCTCCAACATAGATATAGAGGCCTCATACAGAACTCTAGGATCTTTCAAGAAAGGTGTAAGAGCCACCCACTGAGATCTAAGGCCTCTAACAGAGCTGAAGATACCTCCAACAGATCACTTGAGTCTTTGAAGAGAAGTTAAGGGACAAAAAGAACTATATAGGCCTCCAACAGAGCTGTAGGATCCATACAAATGAGCTCTAGGGCCTCTAACAGAGCTGTAGAGCCTCCAACATAGATGTAGAGGCCTCATACAGAACTCTAGGATCTTTCAAGAAAGGTGTCAGAGCCACCTACTGAGATCTAAGGTCTCTAACAGAGCTGAAGATACCTCCAACAGATCACTTGAGTCTTTGAAGAGAAGTTAAAGGGGCCTCCAACAGAGCATTTGATATAGCGTGACCAATTTGAAGGATATTGCAGACACTTTAGTGCAAAAAATAAAATTAGGTACATCTACAATCCCTGAATTCTCCTTAATTTGAGAGCAAAATGTATGTTAAATGTCTAACAAGTCTTTCATCCTTTTTTAAAGCAATTTCTGTTTAAACAAATGATCCATCATATGTAAAATCACCAATATTATACCTTCAAGCTCATACAAGTTTCAATATGGACAAAAAAAAAAAAAAAAAACAATCTCACATGCCAAGAAGTGTGTATTTTTGTATAGTTCTTATTTTTTACCATAAGCCGTCACCACAAGCAAAACAAGCCTCAACCACTACCTGTCTTCAAATTGCAATCATTATTACCGATTGGTAACTAACTTACTAACAATCCATCATCATCAACCAAAAAACAACCGCAATATAACAACATACATCACCTCTATCACCATCAAACACACAAACCCTCTATAATACACACATACTCACTTTACAACTCTGACTCTCGCACGCAGCATGCTCCAGCTCATTCCCCCTTAGCTCCTTACAAATAATAATGATGGAGGAACGATAATGTTGCCGCCGCTACATACTACATACATAATATATTGTAGAGAAATAGGGGAACATCATGAATGATGATAATAACAATGATGACCATGATGGCCATATCAGAGTTGTTGGGCAGCCACACGCGATATCCTCATTTTCACCAAATCCTTATTTATATCCACACCATCGATGACTTTTTAAACACTATAGTCACTCCGGAACTCCAGAGGGATTCGAGATGGATGCAGTTTTTGGTCCATCTCCATGTGAGAGATGATGCGTATCTATAGAATCATTATCATCATCGTCGTCACCAATACCATCGCATGATGTAAATCAAAAATCAACTTATCAAACTCTCGATGCAGCATCCGTCCCACTTAGTGACTTAGTTTGGATTCTACGTTCGTGTTTGTTGAGTCGTCCGTCGCTGGCTCGTCGTGGATACATGCGGTGTAGCTCCTGATGGCGATGTGGTCTTAGGTTTTAGTAGCTCTTATAATTCTGGTGGCAATGAATTTTTCATTCTATCGAGTTTCAGTTCGCTCTCCATAATCGATCAACCCCCTAAGGGTAGGCTACAACTCGCCAAACCTATACAGCTCTTGGGCTACCAACCTTTTTTTTTTTCTTTTTTCTTCCTTTTGGGGGATATTGCTACCCGTGTTCAGTCTTCTGATTTCGATTCCCAACGTAAACTTAAGCGAGTGGATTGCTATGAGTTTGTTTGATCATTCGATTTCTTCCTTTTCATTTTTTTTTATTTTTATTTCAATGTTATGTGATGATTACATCTCACAGTTGGAGAGAATTATTTGCGCAACATAATATTGTGCAACATTGTGTCTTGAGAAATGATTTATTGAATGAGAAGTTTTAAGCGAAAAACAAGCTTTAAACGGAACTTGAAATTTTGTAGTTTCGTTCATTTGTATGAGTGAGTATGTTTGAAATAAAGAAAAAAAAAAACAGTGAGTTTTTGAGTGAGCAATTTGTAAGAAATTTATTTGGGTACACAAATCTTAACGTGTCTTAACATCTTTTGGCTTTAAAGTTGTATGCCTAATGTTTTGGAAATTCAAAAGTTAAAATGAATATTTTTTTTTAAATAAAGATGGAAAACCAGATAGTTGAAGCACTTTTGGGCATACACATCAACGAGATAAAGTATGAGCGCAGAAAAAAAAGTCAGTGTTATAAGGTTTATCCACATTAAAACTATAACGTTTTATAAAAATCATATGGAATTTTGTAACTTTCTTGTATTTCAAAGTTTTGAGATATTTATTGATTGCCCCTTATTAATAAACAGGTTCACATACGACTTCATATCTTAAATTTGGCTTTTTCCGTGGGTTAAAATGGAATCTTGGTTAAATTCGACTTAGCAAAAAAAAAAAAAAAATTAGCAGCCAAAAACTTACTTCACTAAATGTTGCAAGTGCGCGCTTACAGTTTTCTCAATGTATGTTCAAAAATCTTAACGAAAAAAAAAATCAACAGAAAATCTGTCTCCATAATATGAACATCACAAAAGAAAATCTAAAAATACTCTCATGGCATTTGTATACACCCTCAGAATTATTTTGATGACATTTTCGTATTTTTCCTGGGTATTTCCAGTGTAGCTGGGTACCCAAAACAATACGGTTACTTGGTTAACCGGAGTATTTGGGTAACCAATTCCATACGGTTACTCGGGTACGCGGATACCGCTTATTTTCGAGAACCTGATTATCTGGGTGCACGGATACTAAACAACATACCCCATACTTTTTGAGTATCAAACATGTACTCGAGTGCCCGATTAACCCAGATAATAACCGAATTAACGAGTAGTCGGGTACAAGAATTATTGTGTCGACAGTTTCTTAGAGTTCTTGATACCTGTGTATCTTTCCCTTTTTTTTGGGTGTTTACCGAGTAGCCGGATACCTACCCGCTAACCAATAACCCGGATTAATCGGATACCCGGATATACGGGTAACCAAAAGCATACTGTTACTCAGGTACACGATATTTTACGAGTACATGATTATCCCGGATACCCAACAACATACGCTAACTCAGGCATATAATACTTTTCGAGAACCCTATTAACCCAGGTAATACCCGAATAAAAGTGTACTGGGTAACTGATAATCTGCAAATCTATTCTTTTTAATAAAAAAAAGGTACATGATGGGTTTCTGACTAACCCAGGTTATCCGGAATAAATTGATACCCCAGATACCCTATTATCCGGGTAGAAGGAAACCCAAAGGTTTGGTAAAATGCTATCAGCACAGCACATCCAAAGCAAACACTTCTATAAGGTCTAGTTTCCGGTATTATTATTTTTTGTTGAGTTTTGAAGCTTGGATGATTTTGGATGCCTACAGTTCCGCAAGTAAAGCTGAAAAGGCTTTGCTGTTTTAATGACTTAATCAATTTTTTGAGAGCTATACATAGCTGAAAACAAGAACATTTTACGAGGCCTGGTTGGGAAGATATTTTAATTCAAAGTAAATCTAATAATTTTGAACCCAAAAACAAAAAGTCTTTATATGTTGATAACTTTCCAAAAAAGGCTCTTAAGAGGTTGCGGTTGACGTCGTTGAATAGAAAACGGACAGGTCTTTGCATTTTCGTTCAATACTCAACTTTTATTTTAATCGATTCTCGAAAAAAAAGCATGGACCCCCTTATCATCAAAAAATCATTTTTTCACGAAAGTCTCTGGAACCCATTGAAATGTACATATGTATATACCAACAACATACGCTTAATCTGCTTTCCAATTCTTTTTGAGTACCGAACAGGTACCGGGGTGCCCGACTTGCTCTGGTAATCCCCAAGAAAACGGGTACCTAAATGAAGCTGATTATCCGGGTACCCAAAAGCATAACAACGTATGCTTCCTCAATTATTTTCGGGTAACAAGCAGATAATTAACTTGGGTAATACCTGAATAAAGAAGTGCCCGACAGCCCGGATGTGCCAGGTACGAGTACTTTACTCACTCGAAGTCAAGACGCATAGGTCCTACATACGCTCTGAGCTCAAGTTCCATATAATATTGCCCTTATTCCTTTTTTGAAGTATAAATCAAAGCCTTTTTGGTCAAAAAGCTTATCAAATACTCACGTACCTAATATTTAAGAAAATAGCACTATTGCTACGTGCGTAGCACGCCCTAAGACCGTTCTAAGATATAATTGAATTACATCTCGTAGAATTTGTGGTACGGGTATATGCCCCTTATGGAGAACCCTCAGCTTCAAGGACCTACGTCTAACAAAATAGAGCAACAAAATAAACTTTTATAATCTGAATCTAAAAGCAGATACTGAAATCTTTTTTTTTGTCTTATCTATAGGTAAGTGATCTTTGCTCGTGGTCATACCCAAGGCCATCTTATCAGCTCTTTTTAAGAAACTAGTTTTGAACTCGCCAAGAAGTGTGCTATTTGAACTCATTTCAATTTAATTAATTTGACTTGAAGTTTGTTTGGCCTTTTTTCGATACGTATGCTTTGAACCTAGAGATAAATCAATTGGAACTCATCACCTAGTATCAACTATAGACAGAGACACACCCTTTCGACCTTAGCCATATCCATCTTTATCGCCCCATGGCCCATACATAACATTGGCATTCAATGGCATCCATTTAAAATATATATCTAATTCGTGATTTATTCTCATTGTCCTATCTTATGTTGAAAATTGAACATTGAAGTCGTGCAATCAATGTAATTTATTTAACAGTTTCATGTGTAGTGTTGGTATAGGCACAAGCGCATATCGATGGACGACACCACACACATTCACATTAGAGATAGATAGAGGTGTGAATATGCGCGAGAGTGTGAATCCTTTGGCGCAGCTGGTCCAGATGGGTCCGTCGCTCACTTCGGTAGAAAATCCAACACTAAAGTATAACCCTTCCGAAGCGACGGCAACGACGATGCGGACGCTGATGCTGACGCTGATGGTTAAATGCAAGATTCTACTATAATATGAATTCGTACATAAATTCCAAAAGCCTTCGGAAGACCAAAACTCCGGAAGACTTGTTCTATGTGCCTGGGATGGTAGCGAAGCACATCATAGCTCTCTTTTTCTCGCACTGACGTCTTGTGCCGCAGTTGAATGATATAGTGTGAGGATGTTATGTTTTGTTCCATCATGCCCCAGCCCCAGCCATCTATCGGTGGCGATGGTGGAAGCGGGCGGCATAGTGCTAAACCATCTATTTATTCATATGTCATACCTTGGTGCAACTTCTGGTATCCTCTATCACTCCCCTGCTTTGCTAATGTCCGCTGTTAGAAGAAAACTTCTTGTATTTGCTGGTCCGCCACTGCTGATGGTGCTGCTTCTTCTGGTGCTGATGATGATTTTGCTGCGGTTGTCCAAATGGTCATGTTCTTTGAAATGCCACTACGCCGCCGCCGCGCCACCGCCTCCGCTACCATCACACCACCACCGACCGCCGCACTTTTAACACTCTGCATCTAAGCCTAACTTAGGATTAGTTCCACTATTGGTCCAAAAGTTAAAACTTGAAGCTCATCAGCGCAGTTGCAATGGTTTAACAGTTTTTTTTTGTTGTTGTACGCTTCTTTCATTCCTTTGGTACCATCTCTCGAGAGAGTTAGGATATGGAATGCATTTTATATGTACACTGCGCGCCTGCCGCATCATCATCATCATCATCAACATGATTGCTCTTTAGCGAAAATCTTTAGCGATAACATCACAAAGAGAAAGAAAAATTGCTGAAGACAGAAAAAGAACTGAATAGACCCAGATGAAAACTAATAAAACTTGTTAAAAATGCGAAGAAAAAAAAAATAAAGAAAAAAACTCGAATGGAAAATGCGAAATTTAAATTTTCTATCTCCTCGCACAGTTTGCCCTTAGAATTTGTGCGAACATTTTCCATGTTTGAATTTCTTGGGCTGACCGGCTATATAGCCTCACCGTGCAGAGGAGCAGAGCAGATGGAAAAGTATTGTCATTCAATAACTCAACATTGGCAATTTTAGTGCTTTGTGTTGTGCGCTTCTCACTCAAAAGCATCATGTAATTCTTTTAGTGAAGAAAAAGAGGATAAGGGGGTCCTAAGACTATGAGCATGACAATATGACAAACAGTGGGACAGTCCGTCATTAATTTCAGAAAATGTATGTGCGAGGTACATGTAAGGCCTTATTCTTGTTTTGTTTTTTAACTTTTATGTATTTTAAATTACAATTTTAAATTTCGGTTTAAGATGTAGATTTGTGCATCAATGAACTTAAACTCAAAGGGCTAAGGGCTAGATTTTTTTAAAAACATTTTTCAAATTAAAAAGAAATTTTACGCCAGAGAGTACTAGAAGATTTTGGTCGGAAAAAATGGTCTTACTAAAATCCAAACAAAAATAAAAGTTTCTGAAACTTTTCACATAAATATTTCAACAAAGTCGATAAAGTTGTTAAAAAAAACGTAAATAAAAATAAGCAGTTCTGTCAAATTGATTTCTGCTGAAAGGTAGTTCATATACATTATACACATGTATAACTTATTTTTAAACACACAGAATTTTTTTTGACTCAAAACCATTGTGTGCATTTTGTTGAGAAACACAAAAGTTGTTTGTGTTTTTTAACTTTGACACAAACCTAGAAGACATAAAACATCTTTTAACAAAATCGCTGTACTTAAAAAAGCACAATTTTTTCCTGGCAGACTGCGTTTATACCCACCAAAGATAATTGAGACATTATGATGATTCCAAGGTGATATTCATTTTTCTGGTTTGATTCAGAAAAGGAAGATTTTTGTCTTTGAAGTATTTTTTTTTTGCCGCAGACTATGCTATCATGAATAAACGTATCTTCATGAAAATTGTTAAGTTATCTTGAAGCACAATTATTCTTCTACAGAACTCAATTTAAATATTTTAAACCCATTTATTAGTTTTCGAGAAATTCTTAGTTTATTATTTTAAGTCTTCGCCCTACCCTACAGTACCACCAGTGAATTATTTGGGAATTTGTAAGATCAAGCGAAAATTAAAAATATTAAATTAACGATTTCTCAAGAATTAAAAAACCGAGTTAAGAAAATTTAAGTTGATTTTTGAAGAAGAAAATTAGTACTTTTAGATTATCTTACCATTTGTTTTGGAGAAAAGTTTATTAATAACAGCATAGCCTGTGGCAAAAAAAAAATCAAAGACGAAAGACTAAACGGGATGGGGAATAGAATACCCTTCAAAAACATACCCTTCAAAACGATGTTTTTACACTTGTTGAATATTGTGATATTTTCGGCAGCTCTGCAATTTATGTAATTTGGCATCAGCAGAAGGCTAGAAGTATGAACTTTTGTAGCTGAATTTTTGACATTTCGATTTCAATAGTGAACTTGTTTTCCATTTTCTTTGAAATGAGGGGACGCGGAGATAAACGAGTTTGTATATTTTATGTTATTAATATTTTTTCAAATATACGATTATCAAAAATTCTAAAAAAGTCGAAAATGGGATATCAGACTTTAAAGAAATAAATAAATAAATTTCCATTAATCATGGATATATCTGATATGTTGTTGGAAAAGGAATACAAAACTATTTAAGAATGTTTGAAGAATGAATTCTGGTGAGATTCCCGAAAACAAAAAGACCAAGAAATCCACAGAGCGAAAACCCAAAATACCGAAAGCAAAAAGTTTTGAAAAAAAAAAACATCCAGAATACCAAAAATTTAGAAACCAAAAATATCAAAAAATCTAGAATTCCGAAAACCCATTATGCTAATGTTTTTGCCGAAATAACAATACTTAACAATTATTTATTGAAACTATTAAACATTAAAATAGTTAAATAAAACATTTCGGAAAAATTAATTAAGTAAAAATTAACAAATCCATGTTAAAATATACATTGCGGAAACAATAATAATAAATTGCGTATAGAAATAATTTGCACAACTTGATTGCGCTAACTTGCTCTTGTGCTTAACAACTAGAATGAAGCTAGACAAAGAGTGTCAATATTAAAGGTTATATAATTTTTTTATTTAGTGTGGACACACTAGAAAAAAAAAAATTTAAAATAGTAATTTTGGAATTTTTTGATTTAATACAAAAAAATGTAGAAAAAAGTTAGAAATAAAAATAATTGATTCCTTTTTTGATTTTATTTTTTCGTAAAAACCCTAGAATTATCGAATTGCAAAATTATGATAAATCAACCAAGCAAATGACGTTCAGGGGATCACAATGGACCAATAGGCCCCGTTGTACGCAACATCCTGCACTGTGCAAGCCCCTCCTAACCTAACCTTACCTAACCTAAGCCAACGACGAGAACATCCCAAAAAAGGGCAATTTTCTCAAAAAAACCTGGTAAACAGTGTTTATAAAATTGTTTAATCAAAATCGTTTGAGCTGTTTTCTAGGAACCTTAATAATAGTGAAATCGTTGCATTACAGCTTCCCGTTCTAGATGAGCTTAAACAAAAATTTAAATTTCACCTCTATAGGAAATGACTTAAAAATGCTTCATACTAAAATTGAAGCAAATGCGTCCATTCGTATAGGCTCTATTTAGCTCGAGGAACATAAGGACGCACAGACAAACAGACCAACGGACGTCATGTCGAAAATCTCATTATTAGACTCCTCCATTATCGTAATGTTAGTTTTGATTAAAACCTCCAATATTTTCTTTGTCACGAAACCAAAGAACGAAATTCGACATTACAAATCGTAAGTCAATGGACGCTCTGGTTCTCTACGAGCTGTTGCTATGTTGCGCTAACAAGTTAAATTTGGCTAAAATATGCTGGAACTTTTCTTTTAGTTGCCTATTTCACTATAGCCAACTGAGTGAAAAATTGATGGTTATTTATAAGATTCCTTGTTATTATTCAATTTTGTATCACTTTTTTTTAGATTTTTGTCCCACTGTGTGACTATGATGGTGGCAAAGTTCTCGACAGCGTAGATGCGTCGTCTTCTTCGTCTTGGTCGTCAACAACGAACATCATGCATCGTCTTCATTCGTTATTGTTATTGTAAATTTTGTCTTCGTCGTCATCGTCATCACCTTCATCGCCATTGTCACCAAAATAAAAGGGTGAACAAACAACATCCAACACTACCACCACCTCCATCCAACAACAACAACAATAACAAACAACATCGTCAATTCGATGCCAAAAGAAAAATGCATCTCATGAGTGCGAGCATAGAAATCTCATTACCATTAAATCGATTGTGTGGAAATGTATTTTCCCCGTGCCTCTCTGTCTATATAGACAAGGCTCCTAGAGCTATAAAGTTTTTGATTCTGGAATCTCTTGGTTTGCCTGCAACTTGGCTTAGCCACATGATGGGGGAACCAGATGCAAGTGTATAAATTGACACTAAATGTCACCAGGAGTTTGCGGGTGGTTGGTATATAGGAATAGCTATATGCAACCCATGAGTGTACTGCTCACAGATAATATTATCCTCCATTAAGACGAATGAAAGGAGCGAAAAAAAAGTATTTTTCATTTTTTTTTGTATATAAATTATATTTCCTTCGTGAAACCTAATTTGATTAAATGAAAGAGATATAATATGGAAATATGGAAATTGATTAAATGCCTGGGCACTCACTCTTCTATACGGTACTGGTGCTGTATTGGCGCGCATGTATGTTTTTCAATAGTCAAATTTGTTAAAGTAGACAGGCGACGGGTGGGACTGTAGTGAGCTGGCGGAGGGGGGAGATAAAACTTTGCAGGTTTTTTCAGGGTGCGGGCTGGAACAAAACAAATTGCAACACTTTGTCATGCATTTGGCAGTGGTGGCAACTACAATAATTCTCTACCTATACCATACGTGCTATATATACATAGGTGTTACTTTTAAGCGCGCAATCAGAAGGCTTGGTATTCAAATAATATTCATTTGCATTTAACGATATTTTAACAGAGATTTGAATGACTTTTATTAGGAAATACTATACTACAGTGAGATAGTTCAAAATGGCTTATTTAGTGTGTTTTCCATTAGCAGCCGAAAAAATCAATTTTTATTTTTGATTTGGATCTGTCAAAATACTGATTTTCACATTTTTTCCATTCAACTGGGCCAATTAGTTGATTTATTTTTTACTTTAAAATCAATTTTAGAGGTCTAGATTTGTAACTAATTGTGTTTTCCATTGGTAACAAAAAAATCAATTTAATTTTGATTTGTATCTTGTCGAAATGGAGATTCTTACAATTTTTGAATTCCATAGGGCAAATTAATTATTTTAATTTTTTTAAATTAAAAATGAATTTAACAGATCTTAATTTCTAACTTAATGTGTTTTCCATTGGTAACAAAATCAATTTATTTTCGATTTTACTTACTTACTTACTTAGGTCCTTGGACCTATTACGTCCGTGATGTTTCCCTTACGGGACATAGGGCGCCATCGTATATGATTTCTTGAAATATATTTCAGCTCTCTCCAACTTTTCCCCAGTCGTGCCGATTCCTGTTCGACCGTTCTTCGCCATGTACTTCTAGGCCGGCCCACTTGTCTTCCCTCCTGTGTGAGCGGGTTCCACTGCATTGCTTGAGATGTAATGCACCGATCGCCTTTTCGAAGAATATGGCCAATCCACTGCCACTTTCTTCTTCGTATAATGGAGTCTATGGGCTCCTGACCCGTTCTCGCATGAAGTTCGGCATTGGAGATACGGTTGGGCCAGAAAATCCTCAAGATGTTTCGTAGACATCTATTAACGAAGGTTTGCAGCTTTCTAGTGACAGTGTCAGTGACTTTCCAAGTGCTGCAGCCGTAAAGCAGAACGGATTCGACATTGGAGCGGAACAGTCGTAGCTTGGTCTTTAAGCTTAAAGAGTTGTTTCTCCATATTTTGGACATCATTCCGAACGCAGCCTTTGCTTTTCTGATTCGGCTGTTTACGTCCAGTTCAGTTCCGCCACCCGTAGAGACAATACTCCCAAGATATTGGAAATCCTCTACCAGCTCTACCGGTTGTCCAGAAATATTTACTTGGATTGATGAGGAAGTTCCAAGGCTGATCCTTTTAGTTTTTGCCGAGTTGATCTTAAGCCCTACGATTTCTGCTTCTCTCTCCACCCTTGTTGTCATTTGATGGAGATCCATGATCCTATGAGAGAGTAAGCATACGTCGTCCACGTAGTCCAGATGTTTGAGGTGAGATTACAGAGTCCACTGAATTCCTCCATTTCCATTTGACAAAGCTGCGTGCAGTACGTCACTTATCACCAACAGGAACAGTATTGGTGACAGTATACAGCCTTGCCTAACTCCACTTTGGATTTCAAACTCCTCTGACAGCCTACCTTTGTGCAAAACGTGACACTTAGATCCATCATATGTAGCCTTGATAATAGCAATCAATTTATCTGGGATGCCCCTCCTGCGCAAAGCAAGCCAAATAAATTCTCTATTGACACTGTCAAACGCCTTTTTAAAATCGATGAACAGCAGGTGAAGTGGTGATCGATATTCAACGCACTGTTCGATGATGATCCGCAAGGTGTTGATGTGATCCACACAGGAAGATCCAGTGCGGAAACCTGCTTGTTTGGTGTCGAGTGTGTCTTCGAGGTGGTCTTTAATTCAGTCCAATACCATCCTTGCTATTATCTTGGCTACTGCAGGCAGAACGCATATTCCTCTCCAGTTTTCGTACTGTGTGAGATTTCCTTTCTTTGGGAGCTTGACAATCATTCCTTTTTTCCACTCTTCAGGAAAGCTCTCTGTTTCCCAAGCTCTCTTAATAAGTGGCTGCAGTAGCTCGCTCGATGTTGTTGGGGCTGCTCCTAAGAGCTCTGCAGGGATACCGTCAAGTCCAACCGCTTTGTTGTTCTTCAGTGCTTTGATGTCGGTGATAATTTCTTCTTTACTGGGGGGTACGGTGCGTATTCGGGAAATTGTTACTTCGGGTAGCTCAGTGGGAATAGGGTTCACTTCACTGGCGAAAACGCGGTTTAAAACCGCAGAAAAGTGTTCCCTCCACCTTATGAGCTGGTCCTCAGCCGAAATTAGCAGGGATCCGTTTGTGTCTTTAACCAGGTGTTGTTTAGAGCTCTGGACACCAGTGAGCTTTTTGGTAATTCTGTAGACGGTCCTACTGTCACACCTACTAGCGGCTTCTTCTGCTTCTGTAGCCAATGCGTTGATGTAGTTACGCTTATCACGTCGCACACTACTGTGAACTTCCCTCATCTTCATGCGGTACGTAGACTCAAGCTCGTTTCTCCCTGCTGCTGGGGTAGCAGGTAGCGATTTTGATCGGCCAAAATGTTTGATATTTTTTCATTCCATTGGACAAATGCATTGATTTATTTTTTGACTTAACAAATTTTGAAGATCTAAATTTTTATCTTAGTGTAACAAAAAAAACAATTTTTATTTTTGATTTTGATCTGTCAAAATGTTTACTATTTTAACATTCCATTGGGCAAATGAATTGATTTATTTTTTGACTTAACAATCTATTTTAAAGATCTAAATTTGTAACTTAGTGTGTTTTCCATAAGTAACAAAAACATCAATTTAGTTTTTATTTGGATCTGTCAAAATGCAGATTTTTTACATTTTTTCCATTCCATTGGGCAAATAAATTGATTTTTTTTTTTTTTTATTTAAAATCAATTTTACAGATTGATCTTTATTTATTGTCAGATTTATCCCTTCCTGCACTAAAACCAATATACAATTTTCAGCTGTCAGCTGTCAGTAGGAAATGTGTTTTTTTATTATTTAAATTAATTTCGATCTTGAAAATTGTGTTCAAAATATGAAGAAAATAATTTCTAAGAAAAAAATGGAAGCAATTTAAAATAAATTGGTTAATTTATCAAGCTCATTTTTCTCTGGAAAATCTGAAAACTGAACAATTGTGATGGAAATATCAAGCCATTTTGTCGTTAAAAATATCAAAAATGTCAAAGTTAATTTAGCTAATTTACTTCCCCAACATTACGCGCTTCAACTCTCTTGTCTCCTAATAGAAGTCATTCAACACAAATGCTTTATTTTCCATCATGAATTAGATCATCATCATATTTTAATATGAAAATTACACTAACTGACTTGGACTTCTCTATCCCACGCCTTCATTCATTCATACACAGAATTCACTCTGAGAATATTCTTCGACGAACAGCAAACCATTTTGTTTTCGTTATGCTACTCAAAAAATCATAGCATATCATATCACTCGCGTCTAAGAATAAAATGTCAAGTCGCGCAGAGTGTTCTGATTTGATGCCGCCTCGTTTTGATTTGTTTTCAACTTCAGCTTAGAGATTGGTCATGGTCATGCAACTTCTGATTTCAGTTTTATTTTTTTCTTACACTACGCCACCGAATATACATATATCGTCCATCAAGTCAAGTTTAAACCATCAGCAGCTAAAGCCAAACACTTTAAAACTCACAGATCTGTAAATACATATATTTTTTGTTGAGTATTTTTCCTGAGCCTAGATAGAAACCTTGTTGGATGTAGTTTAAGTTTTATATTTATATTTTTTTGTCTTATTTGGTGAGATACTTGACTTGATGATGAGAGGATGAGGACTCTTGAAAAAGCAAACTTGAGTTACCTACTTTTATCCTCTCGTCTGGCGTCTGTTGCGGAGTTGTTGTCTTGGCCATGTCGACCAGTAGCCCAGTATACCTATATCTCACCAACTCTTATATATAGCTTCCTCTTTGATTATTACTATTTTTACTGTTCTTTGGTGTAAACGGTTGTCATGTTTTGTTAGTTTATTATTCTGTCGGTGTTGGCCGACTGCTCTTGTTGTTGTTCTTTCATTTCCTTAACTAGCTGGAGTATATAAATTTATGTGGTTGTTTAATATGGGGACTACCATACACACTTCTGAGATTTTCTATCTTTTAAAGTGTCGTAAGATCAGTCATAAAGTGTTCCAGTAATGGAAATTACAACCAACTTGAGCCTTGAGAAGTGTTTTAGTGTTTTTTTTTATTTTTATTTTTTCTAATAGGTGCATATATGCAGCATGATGCATACGGATAGGGAGAGCTCAAGAGGTTAGAAAATTCTGTCCACCTACATGAGTTGGCAATTAGAACATTTTTAACAGGAGGAAGGTGCCACATGTACAAAGTGATTTTTAGAATTTATTAGTTATAATGGAATTTTGTGTTTTAACGCACACTTGGTAAAGGTACATTGATTTTTTATAAATCATATTTTATACATATGCAGATAGGTACATTAGGGTGGGTCAGATGAAATTAATCCCTTTTTTTCCTTCTTGGTTTCATGTAAAGTAAGTTTTATAAAAAAATTTCGGAAAATAAAAGCTCTCTATACAAATACATTGGTTTTGAACCTCAGAATATCATAATGGCAGTGAAAAATAGTACCGGGTAAAGCATTCCACATTCGGGTAGTGCGGATATAAATAGAATCTCTATATTTAACAGGTAGGGCGAGACGAGAAAAGTCTCGGTCTTGACCTCGGTCTCGCATGACCAGACCAAGACGAGATTGCCTTTTAAGCAATCGAGACGAGACCGAGACGATACTGTATATTTTGACCTAAATTTAGAGAAATTCTAATAAATTATAAGATCCAATTTTAGTTAAATATTTATTTTGTTCTTAACATATTTAAACTATAATCGAAAACATTTCGTTCCAATAATCAATAGGTTGTCCGGAAATCGTATTTTTTCGGAGATGAGACCGAGACGAGACTTAATTATACGAGACCGACACGAGAACGAGACGAGACTGAAAATTTTCGATTTTAACGAGACCGAGACGAGACTTACAAAAGTCTCGCAGAGTCTCGTCTCGTGGCCAGCCCTATTCACAGTACATCAAAAATTGGGCTCGGGGTATACTGATATTATATTTCTTTCGCCTAGCATTTCCATTGATCTTATTTTTATTCTATGCAATAGAGTCAAGTAGATTGTTACTGGACCCCACCTGCTCTAATTTGAGAATTGTACTGTAACAAAAAAAGGCTTGATAGATTACAGCCAGATCAGAAGGGTAGACAAATTTCATGAATCGCCGAAGAAAACCTAAACAATAAGCAGTATTTTTGGCAGAGGGGCTTTTCAGTTTTTGCAATGCAAGTGCCGGTCATGGAAAGTGATATGGAAGGTGGGTTTTGTTTTAACCATACAGTAGGTATTCAGTTTTTGAAGCATTAACTTCTAGAAAGTTTTGTATTCCCCATTGGACAATGTTGTCATCAGAATTTTGTGAGATAACCACATGCTGGCGTTGAAGTTCCACATCCGAAGGGCCTGGATGCGAATCAAAAATCCAATACGAAAAGCTGAGGGTACTGTCGTCATCAAAACAGTTTAATGGATTAGAAGTTTCTGAAGGGGGTTGGAAACAAAATGGGGCACATTTATTTTGTGAATTTCAGACTTAGGGCCAAAATTTGTGATGTGGCTCTCACGAGTTCTAATTAAGTAACGCTAATCAACGAAAATCGTCTTTTTAGCGGTTTCCATGATTAACAATTCAAATTTTGGATTTTGTGAAAACAAAATTAGTCAACAAGCACATTCGATAATTTTACCAGTTCCAATAATCATGAGTTTAAGGTGAGAGATTCATCGATACAAAATGCGCGCATTTTCGACAATAGACCTTGATGCCAAATTCTATCAAACGCTGTAGAAATATCAAGCGCAATAATCTTACTTTCTCAAAACCTATGTTAATATTTGTTCCACTGCTCGGTGAGGTAAACCACCAGATCACCAGTACTACGAAAGCTGTTCGCCCGCCTATTAATAAGATTTCGTTTTTCGAGATATTTCTTGAGCTGAAAATTGATCAGCGTTTGCAAAACATTGGAAAGAATGGGCGTAAGTGCAATTGGTCGATTATTGGAGAATGAAGAAGATATGCATTTTTTAAGGACTGGCTGGTAAAATGCTGTTGCCCACCTACTCTGAAATATACGATTAAATGAGGACTCATTGAAAAGGTTACGGAGTGGTTTTTTCCAGCGTTGAAGAACACCGTGCGTCGTCAGTACAATAGGAGGGGATACCACACGGACCAGTGGATTTGTGAATATCGAGATCTTTTAGACCTCTAGCAAATTCACGTGTGCGAAAAAAAATATGTTTTAGAAAATAGTTGACGCGCTGGAGGAGTCCTAAGTCCAAAAACTTTCTGGTATCAGAGTCAAATTAACAGCCACACCAGCTAAAAATTAACAGCAAACTGTGCTGCAAGCAAATCGGTGTTATCTTGCGAGCTGATAGAAGGTGTGTCGTTGAGCAGAACGTTGGAACCCAAGACGAAATAGTGTTTCGAATAGTTGTTACAAATGACCAACAGTTTTTACTTAATAAATAAATATCATTTGTAGTATTTTTGCCTTCAATTTTGGTCATGCGCAAAATTGGTTGGTCGAATATGATTCTTACATGTCTTTCTGGCTTGTTGAAACTTTTCCGGTTTTCCTCAGAAGGGACCCTAATAACCTCTTTACAACTCGAATGAATTATTACTAACCTGCTGTTATAAAACAGTTTTTTTAGTAAGAAATATTTATTATATTTTTGTATTTATTGAAATACAGAAACAAAAAATGTGTAGGAGCATTGTAGAGGATTAAGGTAAATTTGAAAAATTTAATTTTTGTATCTTTGTTGGCTTGTAACTTTTTAAATACTAACACTAAGAATATCGTTACATACTCGTAGTTTTCAATATAAAAAATAGGAAATTTAATTTCCCACACTTTTTGTTTTGATTTCTTTTTCGTAGAGCTAACAATAATATTTAATAAACACTAAAATTAAATTAAATCGAAGATGGCAGCCAAACGGTAAATTTTGCGAGTGATATACAAATTAGGGTTATTAAATGCTATTCGATCAACTAGCTTTTGAATTAAAAATAAAAAGAAAAGCTAGGACTCACGTCTATGTATATAAAAATAGCTTTAATAAAATGTTGTGGTACCATTTTCTCAAAACTTATCGAACCGATTTCGATAAATTTTATATGGTTGGAAAGGCAATTTGTGGAGATATGCAGAAAATACATGGGACACGCTCAAACGCATTGTGGCTCATTTTCGTTTTATTGAAAAAAAAATAATAAGTTTGAAAACTGAATTAAAAAGTTGTGTGTGATTTAATTTTCAAACTATTTGTTTGACTATACAGAAGAGTCTCTGCCAAGTCTCAATGGGAGTTTTTGGTGGTCGAATTTCGGCCAGTGGGTGATACTAGTAATAAAAAATAGAAGCTTTCCACAATCTTTTGGGAGCGACCATTAAATTATGCACAGCAAGCATTAGGCTGGTCTTCAAAAAAAAAGTGTCTTCTCCACTTCTTAGAAGTTTTAAAATGTTCCAAGAACATAATTTGTTTCAATTATTTGTTCGACCCTTCAAAATAGGGCGACAAATTGAAAATCGCAAAAAAGTAGATTTGGATTTTTTGTAACCATTCTGAAACTTTTTGAGGTGAAGAAGACCTTTTTAAAGGACCAATCTTATGTTCATGCGTATGATAAAAACGCCACGTGATGTGGATAGGATATGTTGGACGTTGGTTGATAAATTAATTTTTAATTCCAAATGAAATCGAAACTAATTTGATTTATGCATGCTAATGTAACGAATATTTAATTATCATGCTATGCAAACTAGGCCTTTAAAAATAAAATATCCCATATTTACTGTAAAGATATTGCTTTAATTCATCTCTATGTTATATGAGATGACATTTTTTTTAACATTTTGAATGACAGTTGTGAAATTAATGTATGCTAATCCAAGCCCAGTTAGAAACTAATTTTACACAAAAATTATTCAAAATGTCATTTTAAATTCGAGCATAAACGCATTTAACCAGTCCTATATCTACTTCGTGCAATTGCTGTTACAATCATTGTCCAATTAAATCAGATTTTGATTGACATAAACCTTTGAAAGTTGTAGATGTATTTTGTTTGTATTTCATTCCATAACTAATATCAATTTTCATCATGGACTTTAGAAGTCAAATAATTGTAGTGCAGCGCATTAGCGAGGTAGCTAGTTGGTAGATATGTGGCCCATAATGTCAATTGATCGACAGTCATCGATGAAAATTGAATGAAATTTACTTCAGTTCACAATTCATTAGGATTGTGGTGGTGGTGCAGTTTATTATTTAAGATTGTGCAATTTAAAAACATTTTCTCAAGACTGACAGAGGCACACAAAATACAAAAAAAAAAAAAAACCGAACCAAATTAAAACCTGTGCATTCTATAAATCCTGAAGCATTGGATTTTTGTGTGTCGTCAAATACAATTAAAATCACATACTTTATAAAATCCCACTAATTATGTTGGGTGGTAGGTAATGGTGAAATGTCATTTAAGTTAAAGATGACCGCCCACACGCAAGACCCAAAACCACCATCCACTATAAGCAGTCAAACCACTCTATATGTAGCTCATTTTCTGTGGATGTTTCAGGACCGTTGGTTATTTACTTGGAGGGCGAGCGAGTTTCAAATCATTCCACAATGTAAGATGTTTTGGTGTCGCATTAAGTTTTAAATTGAGGGGGCAAAATTGTATCTTGCTATGGTGATGGTAGATACCCGCAAATTAATTGGACCCTTTTGTCTGCAAAAAAATGTATAAGTGGAAACATTTTGTTTGTTGCTGTTGGTTTCTTAACTCTCAGATTTGCTGTGCTGGTTTTAAAGACTTTTTTAATTTATCTGTTGTTTGGCTTGAGGAACCAAAGAAGAAAGAAACAAATAAACAATTAAAGAAATACAAATGTGTAATCCTGGTGATGTTTGACTTTTGAAGGTGGCATTCAAGTCAAGTGGAAAGAAATATTTATGTTCAGCCTGCGAAAGTGATTGTCGAATAATTGGATCGCTTTTAAAAGGTTAAAACTGATATGTTGCAATTTTTTGAATTTGACAGGTTTCATTTGATGACAGATTTAAAGGAAAAATGAAATTAAAATAAATTATTTAGAGCCAGTTTTTTAATGTACCTATTGTTAAATTAAAACTGTAGACTAACTCAACAAATGCTTTCGATGTTTGTTATATTCCAAGTTTGTTCAGTCTTTGTGCATTCAATCCTCAACTGAAAAAGTGCTTCTTAACTTGAATATCGACAAATTTTTTTTTAGAGTTATATAATTGTGACTACTGAAATGGTAAGTGTGTTGGATTATCACACCAGAGACATGGGTTCGAATCCAGCCTATGTCAGATTAAATGTTTGCAGGGTTGCTGCCTCTTGGGAAGAAGTGAAGTGAAATAGCCATACACTTTAAAGAAATAGTTGGCACTACAAGAGGCAAGACTTAGGTTCCCGACGAGCTGTCTCTCAAACTCAAACGCTTACGCAGGAATTTACAAATTCGAAGGGGGAAGTTTTTCTCACAATTTCTCAAAAATGGCTTCGACGATTTTGGTTACACTTCTTCTCTGTAATATTTTAATTGATGTAATAAAACTACATTCCAGATGTTTGCCAACAAAATACAGTAAAACCCGCTAAAGAGAAACCCGTTTAAGAGAAAACCCCGCTTATCTGAAACACTTTTTTCATCCCCAACTATTTGTCGACCAATTACTTTTAAAACACTCCGCTTAAGCGAAACTCGCTTAAGTGAAAAACCTGGATAACTGAAACATATTTTTAGTTAAATTTTATATTTTTCATCGAAAAAACTCTCTTAAGTGAAAAATAATGATAATGAACTAGAGCTAATATAATCATTGTTGGTTATTGAAACTATGTCATTTAAATTTTTGCCAGGCAACTTCAAAAGATAAACACTAGCTAAAAATCTCCGCTTTGTGGTATTTTAAATCCACTTAAGTCAATTTTTTTCACTTATTCGGACTCCGCTTAAGTTAAATTTTTTTCACTTAAGCGGGTTTAGTTTAAGTGAAAAACCCGCTTAAGTAAGAGAAAGACTGTGACATTTTGCCGTTTCTCTTAAGCGGGTTTTACTGTAATTAAATGTGAATAGGGGTTTGAGGTTTTTATAAGGTTATTTTTGGGTTATTTTCGCATATCTGGTAATCAGTCCACCCAATTTTATTTCAATTTTGCACACAGCTTCTGAATAATAATACAAATGATATTGAATTATAAAATTTTACAATAACCGAAATATCGCTATAGTTCAGTTAGATCAGGTAGCTGTCATACAACGATATTCCGATTATTTTCAAAATTTCTCAAAACTGCTTTAAAGATTTTCTTAAAACTTCTTGTCTCTAATAATATCGTGATTGCTATATCTAATAATCCTCCATTTCAGATTTTTTTTTTCCGAAAAATTCACTTAGCGGAAAAGAGAATATTGGCGTTAATTACTGGTTATTTTCTGGTTATTTCTTCATGTATCATAAACGGTTTTACCAATTTTATTTCGATTTTACACACAAGTTCTTCTTAATAGTATAAATAATATTGCATGTCAAAATCTTATGAAAATCAAATTTTCGCTCTAGCTCATATAGAACGGGTAAATGTCATACAATAGGTTTCGTTTTTTTTCGAAAATTTTCAAAAATGGCTTCACCGATTTGTTTAAAACTTCTTGCCTGTAATGTTTAAAATAATTGTAATAAAACTGCGTTTCCAAATTTTCAAAGTTCGTCTAAGAAATCAGTAAACGGAAATGGGGTTTTAAGGTTTTTTTTAGGTTATTTTTTGGTTATTTCGGTATATCTTGTAAGCGGTTTGACAAATTGTGTTAAAATTTTGTACACTTGTTATTCGCCATAGTATACATGATGTTCATATAAAAATGTTACAAAAATAAAAACCAAAGATAATTTTTCAAGTACTTTTGGCTATTTTCCATATTTTCCCATAGAATTTCAATTGTTTAAATAAAATGATACATATTTGTGTCTGGACTTACTACAGCAAGTTTGTGCGGTCCAGTCGTACATTTCATTCGACTAAGTAGCAATGAAAATGATTGAGTTATGAGAGACAGGTATGGCCATCATTAAATCTTCACTTTGACATTTCCATTTATTCACACGTTATGAAATAATGATATCAATAATTAATGTTGACAAAATGTCCCAACCCCATTTGAAACCGAATACCAACTGTAAACAAAAAACATACATTGTCCACCATCTCCACCATACATAGATTTCAGCGATTTACCACAAATAAAAACTACAATTCAAATTATTTCCAATTGCTGCAACACAACAAAAAAAAAATTATGCAATTCAAATAGACTTCCAAATTCGGAAGCATCAAAAGCTCCACCCAAGTTAACGCCATAGGCATTTAAAATTCGAAAAAAAATGATTCCACACTGCACCACTCGGTTAGGTACCAGCATATCGTGAAATGTCAACAGTCGCGACAAAATATACGATGTCCAAATGCGTGGATTCTTCTACATACATATATAACGCCACTCCACCTTCTCTACCATATTATAATGGCAAAACAACCCACACGCATTCATTTAAATTTGATAAATTGAATCCCATCATCCTGACTCTCCAATCTCCATATAGTCAATGTAAGCAAATTGGAAAAAAACAGCGTTCACTGCACAGCACATCAGTGGAGCGCACATACAAGAAAATTATTTCGTAATGTGAATGGACTCTAACCTCTCTTGAAGCGACTATTTTTGGTTAAGGCTTATCTCTTGGAAGCTATCCAAAGACCCAGACCAGTAGTCAGCGACCGAGTCTTGTCTAGTATATCGGTATGGTCAAGTCTCTATACGATATAAGGTCTTATGACTCTTCTGGAATATTTAAAATGGGTGCGAATATGGCTTCTATCTATATTTTTGCCCGCTTGTCTACATTTGGTAAGAAGCCATTAACAACTTCAATGTCAAACCGACGGGATTTACGGCAAGTTGGCACGTAGCACGTAGTATAGAATTTAGTGTCACAGAGCCTTAAGGACTTCACTTACATTTTAGACAGTTTTCCTTGTTTCTATTCATGTTGCAATTATGTTAATTTTTCAGTCTGATATCACCACGACCGCCGCGCCACCTGTCCTCTGATGATAATTCTCATTACTATGCCAAAGTCATATTCTATGACATCCCTTTTTTTCTAGCCCCATAAGTCGAAGATCCAAATGACAACCAACACAAACTTCTATCAGACAAAAGAACAACGTTTCGCAGTTAAGAAAAAAAAAATAAAAACAATCGATTTTCATTTTTCTGTATAATTTCTGCAAACAACAACAGACAATTGTGTTGTGCGCCCGGTAACTGAACTCAAGAGAAGAATTACTATCTTATTGCATTAGATGAATGAACAATTGTATTGTTTTGTATCTACTTTTTGTTTTTGTATTTCTTGTCTTTAAAGAACAAAAGTAGAAAAAAAAAAACATTTTCGTACTAGAAACAAAAACAATCCTAAAAGGCTTGTTCGGTTTTCGGTACAATTTTTAGGATTCTCTTAAGTGTTGTTTCCTCTCTTTTTACAACAACATGGCAAATCGAATTATTGTCTAAATCAACAATTCGTCTGTCTATATTGTCTTTTCTCAGTCTCAATGACGACGACGATGATGATGGCAATCACAAGGCATTGTGATTGTGATGTGTTTTTGTTCCGTTTGAATGGTTTAATGTTTTGTTTTGGACGGGAGAGGCATAGAAGGAACAACATTCATTCATTTTCAAATTGAATTGTTCCTATATCCCTTGTTGTAATTGTGAGTAAAGGTGTCACAGGGTGTTTCACTTTTGAAATTTTAAAACAGGATTTTAAAAGTTTAAATTCCCTAAAAATTATAGTTTTTAGAAATATAGTTAAGTACCTGGTGTTTTTTTAGACGTGTGGTTTTCAATCTGGCAATACTTTTTTTGGAGTTGGTCTTTTTGATAGCTGTCACTTGATTTATGATGAGTTTGGTTTGCCATTTTATAATGAATAGATTTACTCCTGAACAACGTTTGCAAAGTTCAGTAAAATGGGCCCAAAACGAAATGGCCACCCATCCCGATTTTCACAAGAAAATTTTGTTCAGCGATGAAGCTCATTTTTGGTTAAATGGGTACGTTCATAAGCAAAATTGTCGTATTTGGAGTGATCATATTCTACAAGCCATTGTTGAGACGCCACCGGCCATTACATCCACAAAAAGTCACTGTTTGGTGTGGGCAGAGGGAATCATTGGTCCATATTTCTTCAAAAATGAAGGCGGCCATAATGTGACAGTCAATTAGGAACGCTATAGAGCCATGATTGATGACTTTTTCGTGCCTAAATTGGAGGATGTTGATGTGGACGAACTTTGATTCCACCAAGACGGCGGCGCTTAAGGCCAATTTATTGCGGCCACTTGCCCGAAATCATTTTTAAAACATAATGGCAAACCCTTATCTTTATAATAAAGCTATATTCTTCGCCATAACATTAAATTATATGCGTTTTATTTCTACTTGAAAACCATACGTCTAAAAAAATCACCCGATATAAAAATTCAGAGTTTGTAAGAGTCAAATAAAACCGTCGTTCAGACCTGTTTCCAGCTGAGGTTCATCTAGGAGTAAAGGTTCAAGTCATAGGCAATCTTATACTTATAGTTTGGTTATCTAAACTTTAGTTAATCCAGTAAAATCAATAAGATAATATAGCTGATCCAGGGCTTAAATATTTGTAGATATAGCCCTTATCGTGCATTATGGATTTAATTCTAAAGCAGTCTTTCAGTGGAGGATTTAATTTAACCCCGAATCCTAAAACTATAGAATAATATCGCACTAAAAGACCAGCTTATGGGCCAGTTTGTTCACAGCTTATCATCTTTAATTCATTATTATCGGAGCTAGGAAATCCTCAAATCTGTTTGTTGATCAATTTGTTTTCAAAAAGTCTAAAGTATGAGTTGCTAATCATGGATATCACTAATCAACCAAGTTTGGTTAGTTAGCGTTAAATAATTAGAGCCATACTGAATTTAACCCACTGTGAACAAACTGGCTTAAGTGTTGGTAATTCAACAAAAACCTCATTTTTTTATTAAAAAAGTGATTATTTTATGATTTGTTTCAACTAAATTAAATTTGAGGTTAGATGAAATAAATTTATGTAGTTTTGCCAACCCACACAAAAATTAAAACTTTCTCTCATTTTGTTTTTTATAAAAATAATTAATTTCGCAAGTCTGTTTTATTAGTACTTTTAGAAATACCTGCAAAATTTTCACGAAATTTGTTAAGACATTTACGAATTATGTGGAAGTACCCAAAATTATGGAAATCTAAAAATTCAACATATGCATTTCCGTTAAGTGAATTTATTCACTAAAAACTGATATTAAGTTATTTGCCAGAACTTTCTTCACTAAAGATACAATTTTTAATAAAAATAGTTCGATGTCGTTTTTCAGAGATTTTGAAAAGTGCCGAAATCGTTGCATTCGAATTTTCCCACTAGGGGAATCGGCTGACTCACTTTGGTTCCAGTAGTGATGAACAATGGACAGTCAAAATGCACAGACCGATGAAAGTCAAAAACGAAACACAAATTTATTTTTCTGCAATATTATGTAAAATTTTTAAAAACGTACTTATTCAAATTTAATTTAATTTGGTTTCATCGATTGAATTAAGTTTTTCCTAAATGGGGTTTTAACATAGAAGTGTATATTCGTTAATTTTAGAAATTAATTTAACAAAACACATATTTTTCGAAATATCAAATTTTCAAGAAATTATTAAAATTATTTATCTTATTTCTTTATTTATTTATATTATTTAATTTTCCATGCAAAACTATTTAAAGTTTCTAAAAGCTTCTCCAATCAAAGTTTCATCGAAATCAGTTTTAACCGTTTTTGAGAAAGTTGAAAAATTAAAATTGGTTCTTTAGGAGATAGCATAATTAAACAATTTATAGAAAAACTCAGCAAAAGCAAAAGTAATCAACTAATTTAGTTTTACCCTTGTGGAGCCTATTTTCAATAATAGTAGCAGCCCGCAGCGTAATGGTTAGTGCGTTCGACTGTCACGCTGGAGGTCTGGGTTCGCTTTCCAGCCTCGTCCGGCTAGAAACTAAAAAGCTTTATTCAGGGTTACTGCCTCTTGCGAGGAATTGACAAATCCTCCAAGGCTCCAAGAGTATAACTTGTCACGAATAATCGCTTCTCGTCTAGCCGTTGGGATTCGGCATTAAATTGTAGGTCCCTTCCATTCCTGTCGACAGGCGCACACAGGAATGGTTGCGAGTTGTTAGTCACTAGGCCCTGATTCTTCACGAGCCGTTGTGCCACCCAATTTATTTTTATATTTTTTATTTTAAAGAATAAGATTTTGCTTAAGCCTATAACAAAAAAAAACCTTTCAGTGGAATGTCCAAAAAAATTAACTAACACCTTTTTTAAAGTCAAACTGATGGACAGAATTAGAAGGCCTTCATTTTCCGTCTGTCCTATCATCGTGATGTCAAATTTCATCAATATCTAGAATTTCATTTTGTAATAATTGGTTTTACCTACGTTATTAGAAAAAAAATGTGGCAAAATAATTCACCCCCTCATTAATCTTAATACGTGCCATTCGAGCCTTAAAAAGTCTTGCATGTAATAAAATAATAATCATAGTTAAAGGTTTTATTGAAAAAAAACGTGTTGATAGCAAGTTCTATTCTGTGTCTGAGGTCAAATCAAAAACACTTTCATTTTGGTGTTTTTTTTTTCAATAAGATAAAATGTTTATGATTTTTTTTATTTCAGAAGATTTGGAAATCCTAGAACCACAATAGATACTAGCCACCCTCACCATCTAGAATTGAGGCATAAGACTCTTCTAGGTCTGAATGTTAATTTTTTCTGCTCAATCAATTTGATGAGAAAGGATAAAGGAATATTTTTTTAAGATCTTAAAATCGTCAGTCATGAAAAAATGACAGATCTTAACAATTTTACCAAAAACTGCATTAAGCTTCTTATTTCTTTAGCTATTTATGGGAGTCATACATGTTAATATGGCCGTAAGAACGGTTCCAACAGACTTCGGTAGCATACGACAGTTCCCTAGTATTGCCTTATTGTGAAAAAAACATATTTTTCTATAGAAGCAAATCGGATGTCCGTTGAAAGCCTCTCCGACAATCTCAGCGTGAATGGGTCCTCTTTATTTAAAGAAAAAATACGTTGGTAGTCAATAAACTCTTGCTAATACAAAATCGCTGACTCACTGTATCAAACCAGGAACTCCCTGCGCACCAATGTTTGGTGTTGACATGGCAGAAAATTGTTACGTTGTGTTCGTTGTTGTGCAAAGGATCATTTCATTTCACATTTTGATGTTCTGCTGTTACCTTACCTTACCACCATCATCATCATCGATTGCGTTTGCGTCTCTTTTGAGTGAGTGAGTAAAACATGTTACACATGGTGTGCCATAGCAATTGACGCAATTACACAAATATTTTAATTGGCTTCAATTTTTTCCCTGTCGTTGTTTTTCTTGTATACTTTTGGATTTGTTGTATATCCCAATCCCATCATGAGATGCAGTGTCCATTGCACCAAACACTACCAAGAACAAAGTGTGTAATTGCCTGTGACTTGCTGCAGACATTTTGATTTAATTGTGTCAAAAAGGCCACCACCATCCACTTAGAGGTGCCCAGAGTCACAGTGTTGCGGTACACCAGGTTACCATAAGCAGTTAACAATTCAACCAACTTTGGGTGGTCATATATGCAGGTATTTGAAACTAAACAACTAACAACAAAAAATCATTGAAAAAAGTACCTACCAACTGAGCGACTAATTGGTGGTTGTCACCATCGCTGTAAGCTGAAAACGGCTCGCTTAATCCTAAGCTGATTAAATACCGAATGTCCTTACATTTCTCAAATACCACCTGTTAACATTTTCGCCTTTTTCGGGTGAAAGTTTTTTTTTTTTTTTCTTAATGTTCACTCACCACTCTATCCCCAAGCACACTCACCTGAAATGAAAAGGAACGAAAAAAATAATAAAAGTTATTAATGCAATTTAATTGATTTATAAATTAAGTTTATTGAGGAACATTTTTATAATTTGATTTGTGGCTTTTAATTGGATATTATAGTCAATGAATACCATGGTTCGTTTTCAATTCAAAATATTGGGAACGAGTTTTTCCACTCGAACAAGAAAGGACAGAGAGACAATTTATATGGCCGATACTGTGTGTCCAAAAGTTATCGCTAAGTTGTAACAACATGCAGACCTTATACACTCCGTGTCCGTAACAAGAAAAAAATTATTTTTTTGTCCATAAAGTTAAGCTTTGAGTAATCTATACGGCCGCCAATCCAATGGTTTGTCTTTTATTTTTCAAAAAGGATGAAAAATCGTGAGACTCTCTACACAGTTGATTTTGGATTATTTTTCGGATTCGGATTTAGCAGACAAACCGACAAAAAAATGAAACGAATCGAATATCGTTTTGTTAAGTTTTGTGTGTATGTTTGTTTTTTCTGAGATGTCATAATCGATTTAGAAAGTTAGTTAGAAAAATGTGTGCACACTTTTAGGCTTTTGTAACTAAAAACTCCTTTGCGGTGGCTCTGGCTTGATGTACGGTTTATATGGGAAAGGGGACAGAAGATTTTTTGAGGATGATTGTGTCGTGTTTAGTGGCGACATTAGTGGCATTTTGGTTCGTGTGCGACACATGATATAGCACTTTCACATTTTTTTCCGCTTATTGATTGGTTTTGAGATTGGAGACGAATTGATTGGATTCATATCACACAAAATGCAGCATGACTATAACGTGTGTGTAGGTACCTAGGATGGTAGGTATGGGGAAACTATAATTAGCACGAAAAATAAGTTGGTTTTCGTATGCTGCGATTGAATGCGACAATTTTAATGGATTGCAGAGGCATGGCATATTGGATAGGTTTTGATACTCTGATGGCTGTGGGAATGGGAAATGGTTAGCTAGTTGGAGATCTAGTTTGGTATACTTTTGCGGGTTATCGTGTCTTTTTTTTATAAAAGAAAATTTTCTGAAACTTTCTTTGGTTTGTCGTTGAGTGATAAATTAATTTAATTTAAATGCGCAGAATTACGTTTCTTGAGGACTAAAATCAGGATTAACTTAAGATAAGAGAGACCGCCAGTGGAAATTGATTACCTACGCACTAACTTTATCTGTAGGTATAGTTTAACAAGTGCTCAAGAAGAAGCTTATCTAGTTTACAACGACAGCAACCTAACTTTTTAATTTATCAATTAATATGAGTGTTGCTTAGTCCTATAGAGAAATCAATATGACTGACCTTACTCTGAAGTTGTAGGTATGGTGTTTTGATCATTTTAAGCCAAAGTTAAGTCATTTTCATATTTGACTTTGGACTTAAACGCAAAGAATGTGAAAAGCAAATAATCAGAATAACGAAACTGGTGTTTAAAGCAGACAATGTTAAAATTTTCGATCCACTTACTCCATTTCGACTCAGTTCGAAAACATCGAAATCTTAACTTTTGCCTGTTCAAGCTGACTAGTTGTTCCAATTCATTGCAGATTCTGAAATAAACGCTAAACGTACCATTGACATTCAAATCATTTTCGATGTCAAGGCTACAAATTAGAAGTCAACGTCAATTTCTGATATTCCTACCCAACTTGTCCGTTTGTGCATGATCTACACGAGAACACACGCTGCTGCATCAAAGTTTGAAAAACCTCACCAATACTTTTGTTCTCAAGAAACGTATATGCAACTTGTTTAACATCCTTCTTGAAAGAATATTGACATAAATGGAACTTGGAAGAACACACCGTGATTTCAGTGCCAGTTTTGTTAGTATTGAGATGGAAGCAGCGAAAGATGTAAGCATTTAACGAACAGTAAAGGCAGTACCAAGCGTATACTGTCAACAAGAAAGGTCCCCCAAAACCATTGTCTTGGGTAAAAATGTTACTTGTAGATATCTGTGATTATGATAATATACAATATCGAACTGTATGGAATGTGCAAGAGAGTTAAAAGTATAACGACTAATTTTGATCATGGATGGGTCATCTAAAAGCAATGATGATTAGCAATTATGAGTCCCTGAACATTTTTAAGTTCACCTCTGGAAGAAAAAGCAATATTTAAAAAGACCGCAATTCAGTTCCAAAAGGGCCTTGAAGTCCTCCAAGGCTGTTTAAACTTTATGCAACAAGGTTGTATTACCTTACCAGTACTCGTATAACATTAGTTCCCAGGCTTAGGCGCAAGAAAGGACTTTTAGCCGCGTTATGAAGAAATGCCTTTTGGAGAATTTTGTCCCCTGCACCCGATTTGACACAAAGTAGATGTAGTGCAGAAATCTCAGTAGACTCCAATTAGCTGAGTGACGTAAGTTTCTTAAGCGAATAGGAAATAGCATGAAAATTCCTTTGTAATACTTTCTGTACTAGACGACGTGGAATAAAAACATCGCCTGAAGCTTAAGGTTGATGAATTAGGCTTACAATCGGGATAAATGCAAAGACTGTTGTTAAAGACCACGATTGAACTCCATTCGAAAGAGCCGATAATGATGTCTTCCACGGATTGGATACCTAGCTCACATCAACGAAGAGGTGAAGGCTTGGAACATTTTCCTACGGAAGATGGCTGCAATGCAAAATTTACACTGCAATTTGGTAACCTGTCTTTGGAAGACCTATAGAAGATCTAGTTTATATTTAAAAATATAATAAAACTCATACCCCCGTATTTATTAAAAAAAAATTGTTATTTCAGCTTCCGTGTTTAGGAAAACCACACCATGGAATAAGTATTTTCCCGACTTAAACTAAAGACAATTGCTTACTGCTCAATTTGAGTCCATAATATTCATATTCCTTGACGTAGTTTTCCTAAACACGGGAGCTGAAATACCCACTTTTTCTTTATAAATAAGGGGGATAGAGTATAGATTAATTGAAGGGGGCCGACTTTTAAGCCAACCGTGAAACAGCCGTCAGCTGGGATGGATTAACTTCTTGGTGAGAAGATATTGATAAGAGAAGTTTTGGTTTATCAGAATAAAATAAAAATAAAAATAAACAAATAAATCGGGTGGCGCAACGGCTCGAAAAGAACCATCAGGGCCCAGTGACTAACAACTCGCAACTATTCCTGTGTGCGCGTGTCGAAAGGAATGGAAGGGACCTACAATTTTATGCCGAATCCGAACGGCTAGACGAGAATGATGACAATTGAACGGCTAGACGATAAAGGTGACAATTGATACTCTTGGAAGATTTTTTAATTCCTCGTTTTTAGATGGACGAGGCTAGGAAGCGAAACCAGACCTTCAGCGTGACAGTCCAACGCACTAACCATTACGCTACCTGCTACTACTACGAGATTATCAGATAAGCCTACATGGAATTCGGCCCCAATGAAATATGGCCCCTAATATAAATGGAAGGAAACGGAGGAAAAAGGAGGAAAAAGGAGGAAACGGCTACATAAAATTTAGCCCCAATGAAAAATAGCCCCAAACATAAAATGAAAAATGGCCCCAAAAATGTATATGGAAAACAACAAAAAGAAAAAATTGTTTAAAATTTGTAAATTGGGGCCATTTTTAATTGTTCTGGGGCCTGTTTCCATTTTTAATTTTGGGGTGAAATTTCATTATGAAAAAGGGGTCAAACTTTTATTCTGAAACCAAAATACTTTTGCAAAAACTTTGATAGCAGACCGACTGACAACATAGGCACCTGCCAGGCGACTGAGCATACCCTAAGCGGAGCGACGGATTCGGGTGATGGGGACAGCGGACCCAAAAAGGGTGTGAAAATCCTTGAACCCGCGAAGCGTTCCAGGCAAGGTACTTTTAAGGCTTTCCCAAACGAACACAAAACATATTTTGTACGACTGTAATTTTTCTGTTTTTGTTGCTTCTTATATTAATTTTGCTGCAATGTTTTATTTCTTTTTGGGCCGTTTTTCATAGATTTGAGGTCATTTTTCTATTTTGAAAATGGCTCCATTTTTCATTATGAAAAAAAAGACCCAAATTTGGGGCCAAATTTCATGAAGCCATCTATCAGAATATTATTAAAATTTATGAAAAAAAATTATTAAACTTTTCGGAAATAAAAACATGAAAATGCCTGTGATATTTCTGACATTAGAAAATCAAACGTTTTAAAACTTTTGAGTTTAAATTAATTTTCGAAGAAATATTTAAAAAAAAAAGTGTGGAAAACTTTGAAAAACTAAATGCAGAATAGTTTTTGAATAAGCTCAGGGTGCTGTTTTCATCTAAATTGCTTCAATATTGTACATGCTTTAACTAGAATCTTCCTAGAACCAAATTTTGTATATAAATAAAATTCTAAAAACGTATATGTAAGTTACCTTTCCAATTAATCTTATAAAAAATCTTCTAATATGAACTTTAGTTCTACATTTTTTTCCACCATAGCCTCTTCATGCAAGTTGAAAGAAGCACAGATGACATTGAAATCCAAGAGAACAGATTAAATGATCGTTATTTGAACTATCCAAATCATATTCAGTACGAAAAACCTTTGGAAGAGACACACGCCCATTTTTGTAATAGCAACCATTATTCACGTTGCTATCAGAATTGTCATTGTAATACTTGCATTGACTCAGTTCAGCATCCAACTAAATTACTAAAGCCTTTTGAAAGAAATATTGAAGAACTGAGACCAAGAGCAAAGCCGAAACCTAAGAAGAAAGAAAAACCAAAGCCTAAAGCTCCTATAAAGCAAGTTCAAATGGAAGTAATGGAACCAAAAAAAGTAGAAGAACCTTTGAAGATTGAAAAGGCAAAAAAGAAGCTGAAAGAAAAACCTAAAGAAGACCCTATCCTTCCTGAGTCAGCACCTACCGTTACTCCACCTAAAGAAGATGTTTATTGCTGCCGAAGAAAACGTTCTGAACAATATCTATCTTGTTGCTCATCTTGTTGTTCAAATGCTAAATTTTCCTGCGTAGAAGAAGAACAAGAAGAAGAACAAGAATCTTGTAAGCCCTGCAATTCATCTTGTTCGTGCAAAAATCACAGTAGAAAATGTGAAACTTCTCCAATCATTAATTCCGATGAAGATGACCCTTGTGGAGAATTCTTTGATGTGATTCGAGAATCTATGGAAGAAGCTGTTAAGGTTCATCAAATGCATTACATACACTTTAAGGTCTTTTTCTCAATGAAAAATCTCTTTTTTTTTTAGAAATCTTTTGTGGATATTTTTGGACGATATTTCACTTGTTGCATTGACAAGATTAACAAATTAGCATGTCAAATGGAACGAAATGAATACCTTTTAAAAAAAATCCACAAGGATTTGAAAGATCGTAAGCTATGCATGATGCACAATCATTTCGTCTTTTTAATGTGACTTTATTATAGGAATGGCTTTTTATGATCGTCGCAACACTCAACAAACACAGTACCTCTGTGAACAAATAAAGCACAATAAGGATAATACCTGCTGTCAGAAACATCAAGAGTGCTGTATGAAATTCAAGAGACGTAAGTCATCAAAATTTAAGCCCTCACAAGATTGCTATGACCGAAAAGCAAAAAGTTCAAGCAGTGCTGATAATCGCATGAGTGATGGGCGACAGAATATTCGATATCCAAATCTGTGTAATTCCGAAAATGGCAAGACTATCAAAAACGTAAAAAGTCAGTTTCAAAAATGTGAAGAGCAAAAGGACCATTCGACATTTAGAAGCCAATCTAAGAAATGCGCAGAAGAAAGTGACAATGCAACAGTTGAAAACCAATTTCAGAAATGCGGACAGCGAAGTGACAATGCAACAGATAAAAGCCATTCAGCTGAAAGTCTTAATCAGTCCGGTCGAAGCTGCGACGAAGTGTTTATCACCGAAACTGATTTCTCAGGGTTTGAATTAAAAAACACCCAATGAAGGGGAGCTGAACAAGTAACCAAAAATAAACATCACCGAAAGCAAAGTAGACACAGCGATGTAGCAAAGCTTCGAAAAAATAACAACAAAACCAAACAAAAATTTGGAGATTACTGAAACCTAGGCTCAGTTTCACATTGATCGCATTAAATTGAGTAAGTTGTACTTAAGTTGCTAATGAACAATATTAGCAACTTAAGTACAACTTACGACTTTAGTACCACATATTCAGATTATGAAACTAGACATAGGAAATCACTTTGAACAAAATATGTAAATATTTACAACAGTTCGGAATGTTAAACTTGCATACAAAAATGCGGGTTTTATGAATTAAAAATAAGTAAAAACTTCAATGATAACAATCATAGCTAATAATCAAAAAATATTATTTGTTTTTTTTTTTTGTATTCTGTTAAAACCAGTATTTTTAGAACATTGCAAGTCCTTGCAATTTACCACGCCCGGGTTTCTATGTTTCAATACAATTTTGATGATTTTTCTGATCTTCCTTGAAATTAATTTTCTTGAAAGTGAACACATAATGTAAGTTTTCAAATATCTTCGCAATTATTTTGCTGCGTTTTGAATGAAAAGTCTCCAAATTTGGAGATTTTTGTTAAATTGCCATTTAAATGCAATTTTAGGGTATTTAAAAAGCTTGTAATGTATTGATTCTATTTTTACGTGATTCATGGGGCATGCAAAGGTTTTGTATTGCAGTAAATTTCGAGGTTGTCATCATTTAGCCTAGTAATTAAGCTACTGATCCGAAAACAAAAATCCCCGGAAACGATATTTGGGTTGGGTCGTATTTTTTTTTGTTCTTTCTCTCATCACAGAATTCCTTAATTTTATTCGTTTAATTTTGTTTTATTTATTTGCGTTTGGTGAAACTCCCCGAAAATATTTGTTCGCTGTATTTTCGTAAACATTTCGTTGTTTTGTTGTGCACGAGCGAAAAATATAGTTTTGCATCAGCCAGAGGCTGAGGTCACCCTTAATTCTTCTTTGGAAATAGAAACATATTTTGTCACTTCTAAACAAAGAAGAAAAGTCTCCAAAATTGGAGAATTGTTCAATATTGCATTAAAATGCAATGGTATTATAGGTGCTTATATCATTTTTGGTTGTGTGGCTTACTTGGTCTATAGGACTACAAGGTAGGTTGCCCTAATCGCTTGCAATTAATCCAAGTGGTGAAGGCAACTAGCGGAAACATATAAGGCACTTTTAAATATTGGTAGAGGTTTCTAGACAAAACATTTAATTTGGAGATCTACAAAATTGAGCAATTCATCTGATTTTCTTTGAATCTTCTTGAAAATGTATTAAGCACACATATTTAAGCTATCACATTTTTGCTGAGTTTTGGACAAAAATTCTCCAAAGTTGATTTTTTTTGAAATGGAACTTAAATCGTGATAATATTAAAGGAGCCTATAACTTTGTTAGTTTTATTTGTATTTGCTCTATAAGGCAATTATAATAGGTTTCATGTAGAAAAGATTTTAAAAATTCTCCCAAACTGAAGATTTTTTTTCCATTGCCCTTAAAGCGGGATAATATTAAATGAACTTATAACTTCATTGGTTTTATTTTTATTTGCTTTACAAGGTCATAATAGGTCTCATGTATTAACTAATTACGAGGCTTTAAAAACTCTCCAAAATTGGATTTTTTTTTTTTACTTTAATTGTAATAGTATTGAAGTTTAAAACTTTGTTGTTTTTATTTTACCTTACTCTATAGGGCAACTACAGATGGCATGTAGAAAATAAGGTTTAAAAATTCTCCACAAATTGGAGAGTTTTTTGAAATTGCCTTTAAATCGAAATAGTATTAATGGAGCTTTTAACTTTGTAAGTTTTATTTTTACTTTATCTATAGGGCAAAATATTGTTTAGCACCTATTAGTCACTTTGTTGCTTTTTGAATCCCGACGTGTTATAAGAAGAGAGTAGGTATTACCTACACAGATATTACATATTCTTTAGGGCGCCAGCACCTTGAAAGATTAAAAAAAAAATTATTTTATAGCACAGCATTTTCAATACCATAATCTTTAAATCCCATAACAATACAAACAAAAAAACTAATTGCCTTGTGGTGCTATTAACTGAATATTTAACAAAAACCAACAAGAAACAAAAAACCCTGATCAGATCACAAAGATATACCTTCACCTACGTTTTTCTTGAAAATCAATCGATCGTGGGTGATAATAGCTCAAAGAATAAGTACCTACATAACATATACATTATAAGAAGTAGATTCACGAATTTTTTAAACATGCGCTTGGCATGAGCACATTAATTCTTTAACCCTACACACAGCGCAGAGAGTGAGTGTCCTCGCAGATTTTCATCGAATGCTTTTTGATATAGAATTTATTTTTATCCCAAGACATCGTCATTGTTTTATTTATTTATTTTTTTTATATTATGTGTCTGTATTGTCTCGTAAATTTTCGCATTTTAAACTAAACTGTGAAGCCTAGACCATGAAGAAACGCACCTCAACACTGCCGCCATTTTTTACGAAAAAAAAGAAGTACAAAATATCAACTTTAAGAATAGGTTTCTGTTGGAATTTATTTTCCCGATACGAATTTACATTTTGTATCGCTTTAGGCAAAGTTTTTCGAAATATTTTTTTTTTGTTTAACTTTATAATCGATGCGTGGGCACTGCTAATCTGTGTGGATTGGGATTTTAGACTTTAAGTCTTTATTGGATTTAAAAACTCTTGACTATATGGGTGCGTGTGGTCGTTGAATACAAAAACAAGTAAATTTAAGTGCAATTAGATTTAATGGGATTTATTGGATCAACACAATTATGCTTGTACACAAAGCTATTTCAACTATTTGGATTGCATTATAGCTCAAAGTCATACAAAATGTTTACTAAACCAAAACAAAAACCTCATCAGAAACTCCTTTTATGTACATTTCAACTCGAATCTGACGCTTTCCAGCATCAGCAGGAGCATCATCAGCAATAATATTACAACAATGTTGCATGATGATGATGAATAATCTGGGGAATCGAACTCTTGGAATAAATTCAGAATTTTCCTTTTAAATCATCCACCAGCATAAGAAGAAGTCTCTCTCCATTCTCCAACCAAGTCCATGGCTATAAGGAACTACCATACTAAAGGTGCAACATCACGTGCATGGCTTTTTAGTAATGGTGTCGTGCAATCATATGCCTCTTTCTGTAGCTGCAGCGCATTCTATGCAGTCAGCGTGAAATCGATCAATATATATATCCCAGAAGATTCTACATTCTCGATGAGCTCCCATATAAACTTGGTCGTTTCTCTGATGATGATGATGGTCTAGCTAATATTATACCTACAACCCGCAACCAACAAGAAAAGAAAATTAAAACAAAAAAAAACAAACGTGTACCGCACGTTTTGATCTTTTATTTAATGTTGTGATGACATCCGAATAAACACCGACATGTTTAGATTAAATTACCTTTTTTCAACACACATATAACATCATTGTCCTCGTTCACATTGAAAAAGAAGTTGTTGAATGCCAAATTTGTATCCATGAGAGAGTGTATCCAAAAATTAGATCCATCTCAAGACAAAGCGACCAACCGACCCATCGAGGATAGCCCTCTTGTATCCGCTCCAAAAAGCCACACCCAATTGATTCTTCGATGCATCTGTATCTATGTATGTGTGGAGGTGAATGCGGTGAAATATGATCCACGGCGAAAATACTTCATTAAATTCCATAAATTTTATAAATTACTTATTCAATCCTGCTGCAGGTATACCGAGGTATCTAAGCTGTAAGCTAAGTTATAGAATGGTAAAAGCAAGACGAACTGAAAGGCGGTCTTGTAAGATGCTTATGATGCGGTGGACTTGGTTTCTGTCTAAATGGCTTTCATTTACATTTATATACTTTTTCTGGTATGATTTGTATGCAAATGCCATTTATCCAATGAGCTGGTGTAGCGCGCTACTGGTGCTGCAACAGACACGCCATCGTCATCGCCATCAGTATCAGCTCGGCAAGGCAACATCAACCCATTGATTTGTATAAATATTCCATCTAGTGTGGCATTTGTGAATTTCCCATTCACACACATCAAGAAGGAGTGCACTGCACTGCCGCGCCGCCGCGCCGCCACGCCGCCGCACCGACCGAGCTGAGTGCGCTTTTGTGCGCATTTTATGCAAAATCAAAAGATGTCCATGAGCATGCAAATATAATGTGAACATGTTGCCAACCATAATGTATCTTGTAGATACGTCGCTTCATCGACGTCGTCGATTGCCACTGGCATTCTTAGTTTTTTTTTTAATTTCCTTTTTTTTTTCAAACTAAATCAACTGAATCATTGGTTGAATTATTAAAATATTTTTGTGTATGATTGTTATTAAAATGCATTTGAAAGTTTTGAATCATTTTTTTTCCACAGAAAAATTACACAGACAAAAAAAAAATCATAAATATCATATTACCAATTAGTACATAATATTTTGTTATATAAGAAAAAAATTATTTAACTGTTTCTTTGTCAGTTTAAGATTGGCTATGTATTTGGTGTGGTGGAGAACCAAGTTAAACAAAAAAAAAAATATGTGCAAATTTGTATGGTATTTCTTTTTAATCCAATAAACTTCAATCCGATCAACAGATTGTATCTTTTTTTTGCTTATTTTTTTTTATTTGTCGGGCTGATGCTGTCAATAATTTAAATGCCAATTAATTAGCGGTGTGGTCCTTCTTTTCGGGGGAATTTTTTTCAGTTTTGTTTGTGTTTTATTAATTTCTGCTGATGGGATTTTGGTTTGGCTCTTTTGCTGCACCAATGAACCAAGCCAATGAACTCTCCATGGAGTTGAAGTAATTTAAAAAACGGAGATGTCAATTCATTTGATTTGGTACACACCTCCGTTTTGGATTTTGGTGTTGATGACATTTGAACATTTTGCCGCCGCGCAAGGAGTAAGAAGCATATTGAAAGGAAATTTTAATTAAACGGTATTTTAATTTTTTTTTTAAATTTTTGGATTCGTATAAGAAAATTTTAGTTAAATGGAATTTCACTTTTTTAACAGTGTTTCCAGAACAACATAGAAACTTTTATAAACGGAGATTTTATTTGTTATTTTAAAATTAAAATAGAAATGTTAATTTTTTAAATAAGGAAGTCTCTTTTCAGTTAAATTGTATTTAGAGAAAATTGTTTTAAATTTAAGAAAATGCCTAGAAGTTTTAAAATAAGTGTTATTACCTTTAAAAAAAGTATACAATAAGTCAAAATTATAGACTTTCACTTTTCTTGATTTAATGGGTTGAATTTCAGTTTCATTTAAAAATAATAATTTAAAATGTTACTTATTCTTTAATAAAAAAAAAAAATTAAATTACCCAACTGTTAGTTAGGTACTAAATTTTCGATAAAACCGAAACTTATAAATGTTTCTTTTTATGATTTTTGTGTGCTTCAATCGAGATTGGAAATTTCTACTGCTTGGTCGTGTGTCAATTGCGTTAAAATTTTGGTTAAATTTGATCCCAGTTAAATTTGATCCGTTTTTATAAGGGCGAATAAAATTGAAGGGTTTTGCTTTGCCAATTGCATTAAATGGAATTTTTTAAAAAATACATACAATAATACATATCCTAGACGGTGGATACCTTGATTTGTTGTTGCAATAGCTTTTTTCAGAAGGAATTACAACACAAATCTATCCAAATCGCTTTGGAGACGATCTTGAACGCGGAAATTGCATTTTGATAGTGGCAGTCATGATGAACCTAATATACCTGGACTACTAGTCGATTATCATTCTCATTTATTAGGCATGACACACAAGACGTCATTTTCAACTTTTGGTATAATTTGCATAAGAATAATTTTGCATTTGAGTGTGAATATGTTTCTTTGTTCATTTTATATATTCAAAATATTTGGAATAAGAATTTTGTGTTTCCTTATTCCATAAAATACTCGGGATAAACCATTATTGTCGATTTTTTATTTATTCCGAATAATTGGAATGGATTTTTCATTCCATCTGAAGCGCGGAGTCAAAAGAATACCAAAGAAAAAAAACTCAATGCTCATTCGGTCCTCCATCTAATGCTGCATTTACACGAATGGCAAAATGCCATTACAGTTGTCAAATTATAGCCATTTTTTTTTCACTGTGTAAACGCTCTAAACACTGGCAATATTTTTGCCAAAAAAAAATGGCAGAGAGAATACTAATCAATACCATCCAATTCCGTCCACAAAAAAATATTAATCATCTCTCAATAGCTCAATCCATTCACCGTACCTGTTGCTCCAGCCCCATTTTCGAAAAAGTAAGGTCCAATCACACCGCCAGACCATAAACCGCACGAAACAGTTACTCGTTGAGGATGTAGAGGCTTTCAACAATAAAACTTGGGTTTTCCTAGCCCCAGATGCGACAATTTTGGATGTTGACGTAGCCACGGAGGTGGAAATGGGCTTCATCAGTCAAAATGATTTGTCGATGAAATTCCGGATCATTTTCATGCATTTTTTATAGTGAATTTTAATAATTTCAATAGGATTGTTCAGTGAGGTTTTTTCAGATCAGAACAGAACAGGATAGAATAGAAATGTCAGACAAGATAGAACAACCAGCTGTCTGACAGTTGTCAAAAACCTGTTCTAAGTTGGTCTACCTAAAAAGTAAGAACAGAAAATCCTGTTCTATTCAAACTGTTTGGAACAGACTCACTGAACAGTAAATCAGAACAGTTTGGAACAGAAAATTGTCATTGAACAGCAAAAATTTGTACTTTTCTGTTCGAAACTGTTCCAAACTGCTCGGAATAATGTCACTGAACAAAGCTAATGCCTTTTTGAAGGGTGTATCCTTCCATTTTTATTAATGGCGTCGTTTCTACTTGTCAGATGTCAAAAAATTACAGCGTCAAAAGTGACAACTACCGAAATAGCGGGCTATTTGAAATAACACCTCTTGTTGGAAAACTCTTTATATGGAAATTTAATTTGATTGTTTGTCCGGGGAAGTCTCAGAAGCCACATCTCCGATTTGAAGATTCTTTTAGTGTCTTAAAGATTATAATTACTGAAAGACCTTATGTTAATTTTTAACGAAAATTAAAATATTTAAACAGTTAAATAGGGTAAACCGATTTCAAAAAAATATTTCTTTTTTGAATCGTACCTAATATTAAGAGGATGAACTTGGAGGAACACTTTGGGAAAAGATATTTTCAAAATTAATAATCTATTTACAGGGTGAAATGGGGTAAAGACAGTAAAAAAACTTTATATAAATTGTGTTGTTTATCTTTTTTTTATAAAAATTCAGCTATTTGTGGGGGATGGTCGAAAAAATAATGTCCGATTCAAAAATTGTTTATATTGTTGAATATTTAGAAGATGTGATTTTTGTAGGGTGAAATGGGGTAAAAACAAACAATTATATCCCATTTCAATTTGTTTTGTTTGTGTTAAAGGATAGACATAGAGAATTGTTATGCGATAGATATCCACCGGAATTTTAGTGTTCATAGGGTGAATTGGGGTTAAGACAGAAATAGTTTAAAGAAAACTGTATTTACGTTCATCATTTACGGATCAATTTTAATGAGAAAAATGGTATCCGATTTCAAAAATTCTTTTCGTGTTCAAAACGTTATATTTTGAATATTATTTTGAAGAAAGCTTAAGGAATAGAAAGTTGCAAAGTTAAGTTATTTAATCTATACTCCGATAATGATCAAATTTTGTTTCCATTTTACCGCTTAAACATTTCCAGTTTTAAGCTTGAGAGTAAGAAATAAACTCTCTGCAAGTTAGTCTTGTGGTTGTGACTGTTTCCAGTTGCGCGAATATAGTCAAAATTTATTTGAGAGCTTACATCAAGGTGCCTGTTAATTTGAGGGCAAAAATAAACATGTTGCCAGCAGCCATTAATTTTCTCTAAGAGTAAGCTAGCACAGACTTTATTTTTTACTCTCGACATTTGAACTCGCAGAAGTACACATATCCCATTTCTAATGGAAATTTTAAAGTTAACAAATTAAGGCTTAGTTAGATTAAGTCTTAACATATTCATCGCTTTTTATATGTATTTTAGCTATGTATACAGTTGTTGTTAGTCTAAATGCTGATAATACATTGTAGGTACCCTGATCGATTGATTCAGATTAAATCTATGGTTATTCGCACTTCAATTTGATTTAAGTCAATTTCCTTGGATATTAACTCCTCGTTCAATTTCCAATTGATGATCCATCCACCAGCTATCAACCTATTGGATGGGATTATCATTACAATCATCTACAAATAACACAAGAAAACCAATCTTGTTATACACTTTCCTTGCATCATAATGTCGATCATGTGGTCATACCAAACAAAAAAAAGCAAACTGCACATTATACAAACGCGGTTAGAACCATTGATCCAATCAACATAAAATAGCTTAAAATTGTGGAGTAACACCTCAAAAACAATTTTCTCCTTCAAGTACGTGCCCAGGAAGTTGCGGTGTGAAACCACTTAGCTATGGAGGATCCCCAATATATATAGATGATGTGTATCATCCCATCAATACCATTTGGAACATCTATTTGCGCAAAATGTATCTGAAACAAAGAAGCGAGCGGCGCACCAGGAGCAGTTTCCAGCGTCGAGCGTCAGCACTCCTGGGCTCATTCACTCATTCTCTGGGGAAGTCATTTTTACGAAAAAAATTATTGATCTTTTTTTTTTTTGAAATAAAAAAAAAATAATAATCGAATTAAATTCCATGAAAAAATCACACAAAAGACGTTTCACGGACGGTTAAGTGCTGATGGTTTGCCTTTTGCTGGCTCATCTTTTCTCTCAGTGAGTCCATCATGTCCAGTTCATCTCTATGGACGATGGACGATGACGACGTGGCTTGATGATTCTTATGTTTTTTTTTTTTTGTTCATATTTGGATTCTTCGATCGTTAGACCTCATTCATGCTCATGTTGTGGTCAATGCGCTTCGAAAGGATTAAGAAACAGCCAAGACCAACCATCAAGTGGAATAGGATCGAAATGTGTGGGGAGGAGGATGAGTGTGGTATCGATTGGGGATGTGATATGAGTATGCGGCATCGGCATCACGGCCAAGCCAAGCCAAGCCATCGCAACAACAACGGATCGGAAATCAACGGAAATTACTTTTTGTGAATTGCAGCTGTTATCTGATTTTTTGGCGCCATAAATAATGGATGGGGAGGGAAAATTATGACGAAGAATCATTTTTTTTTTTAGTTTGATGGACTTAAGCTTGCGATATGCTTCAGACTGGAGTGTGCACTGTGCAGCTTGTTAGGGTTGCACTCGCTCTTCTTTCGATTAGTGGTGCTGATGCGCGGCAGCGAACGTAACTTATATAATGTTTGTGGTTTGGAAGCCAGCGCAGCGCAATCGTGTTCCGCATCATAAGTTACATTCCAATTGTGCAAACTTTAGGTATTTCGCACCTTTCGACAAGAGAGAGAGGCGCACATCACACCACACAACACAAATTGACATCTAAATAAGGCCATAAGAAGAAGCAATTTTGGCTCACCTTGCTGCGCATACAGAAAAGCCATAGCATGAACTTAGACTCTGATGGTGGTGCATCCATTTTTGTTTTTATATTTTTTTTTTTCTTTAGCTAAGGTATAGTTGTTATATGCCCGCCCCTGGGAATCGACTTGCGTTGAAGAAAAATTTCCTTTCGGTTTTGTTGCGGTGGCGGATGTTCCACCATTGATTATAGGTTATTACTAGCATTGGGGTCATGCCATCATCATCCTTTTTCCCAATACAATTTGCTTTCGTTCTCGATGTACGATGAATTATTTGTATTTTTTTTTTGTTTTGTTTCAAGTGATTCGAGTGTGTGGTGTTGTGAAGAAGATGATGGTCTGTGCCCATAGCCATTTTGTGGGATATATAGCTAGTTGTGAAAATATCGTAGTTGTTCATCCATTTGGGATGGGATCATAAATTAAACAAAAAAAAAAAAAAATATAAAAGGGAAATCAAACTAAACTAGAGAGATGTGTAGTGTACCTACCTTGCCTACTACCAGATCACAGACAGACTGCATGCATCTGGGCCTATAGATATAAGTACATTTAATGGACTCAGGGTCTGGGTGCTGATGGTACTGCGGTATTTTTAGTACGGGCAGTTCTCTGGCAATAAAATTCAATTCAAGATGAAAGATAATTACATATTAAAATGACGGAGGGAGGAGCACTTTAAACCATGGAATATGGTCGTCCGTGTCGTCAGAAAATGTGTTTTTCTATTTTTTTTTTGTTTTGTTTTAATGGTAGACAAATAATATCATCTCACATGCTTTTTTTAAATTCAACGGAAGTTTCAATGCAATTGCTGAGCAAATAATTAATAAGCAATGCAGAGTGATGGTGGAAATATTCATAAATGTAGGTATTTGGATTTCAAAAATACTTAAAAACTAAACTTATCTGAGGATTTACTTAATTTTTGCAAAAAAAAGTTAATGTTTTGATTTGTGGAGAAATTTGCAGTTCGCATTCCACCGTTTTGGCATGAGAAACCACAAATTTGGTTTGCCCAAATAGAGGCTCAGTTTTAAACTGCGAAAATAACACGAGACTCGTCAAAATTCAATACGATAATTAGAGCAATCGAATCTCAGGCTCACCCAGGTCTCCGATGCTGTTTTCCCACCAAGCGAAAATAAATATGAGAACCTTAAGGCACTCCGAACAACTTAAAATAAAGAAACTTCTTTCAGAAGTCGACTAAGGTGACAAGAGACCATCGCAACTCTTTAACGAACTACGAGATTTAGGTGGAACACAACAAAATTTAGAGTTTCTTAAATCTTTATGGTTACAGAGACTACCTACACAAGTTTGGGCTATTTTACAGGCATCTAGTGAAGAGCAAGCTGCATTGTCTAAGCTTGCGGACAAAATAATGGAAATTGGAGAATTTGCAAGTGCAATGGCAATTACCTCTGCACTATTTGCACGTAAATCAATCAACATCAGCAGCCGTAACGAATACCGCACATTCTTTACAAAACCAAGTGCACCAACTTAGTTCCCAGCTTAACGAGCCTATGAAAATCACACGAGGTAGATCAAATTTAAGTCACCGTAGTCACAGTGGACACCATTCAAAAACACCGTATGCATACTCTCGTGAGCGAAATAAAGATGATACAAAATTTGGCTTGAAAGCCAGAAATTGTCGTGAGCCATGCTCTTTCAAAGCTCATCCAAAAAACCAAGTAGCGAAGTACCGATACGTTGCCCAATCTTCCAACTAAACGACGCATTGGTCAACAAATTTTCAGATTAGTTATTTACTACATCGATAGCGGAGCCGATATCTCCGTTATACCACCTTCATACAGCGAACGGTTTTCTCCATAAAAAAGAACTTTATTTGCAGCCAACGGTAGTGTCATATAAATATACGGAGAGAAACTTTTAACTGTCAATCTAGGCTTAAGGCGTGCATTTAATAGGACTTTTGTTGTTGCCGACGTCACACGACCCATCATTGGAGCTGACTTTATTCGCAAATTTGGAATCCTCATCGATCTTAAGGGCAACGGACTAATTAATAGCACAACTCAACTTGAAACGAAGGCCAACACATCACACGTCAGTACTGCAGATGTAAGTTGCATGATGCAACCATAAAATCATTCGACATTAATCATTTATTTGCCCATCTCTTAGCAAATTTCCCAGAGCTCGTCCAAATAAGCAGGAATTCGATAAATACCACAGGAACGACGCACCACACTGAAACTGATGCTGGAAAATACAAGGCTGCACAATAAGATTTCAAATATTTGTTGGAAAAAGGCATTTGTTGCCCTTCAAAGAGTAATTGGGCCAGGCTTTTACATATGGTTATGAAAGCAAATGGAGAATGGTGCATTTGTGGCGATTATCGTGCTTTAAATGCAAATACGAAGCCCGATCGATATTCGATACCATTCATCCAGGATTTCTCCAACATATTGCATGGCCGAAAAGTGTCCTCCAAGATAGACTTGCAAAAAGCGTTCCATCAAATACCGGTAGAGCTGTATGATATCCCGAACACGGCGATTACAACTCCGTTTGGATTAATAGAATTTCTTCATATGACGAATGGGCTCCACAAAGCCGCCCAAACTTTTCAGCGCAACATTCACCAAGTTCTTCGTGGACTTAAAGATTTTACGTTTCCATACATTGATGATATTTGCGTTGCATCATTCACAGAAGCAGAGCAAGAACATCATTTGAGGCAGGTATTGCAGCGTTTAAAAGATATTGGTCTTGCAATGAACCCATCAAAATGCGTTTTTGGCCAATCGGAGTTTGAATTTTTAAGCCATAAAATTAACAGCGATGGGATTATACCACTTTGTAGTAAGGTAAAAGTTATTTCTGAGTTCAATAAACCTAAAACGGCGAAGGAACTGAAAAGATTTCTAGCCATGTTAAACTTTTACAGGCGATTTTTGCCACGAGCGGTCAACAAACAGATGATTCTTCAAGCACTTATCACCGGAAATGAAAAAAATGACCCATCTATCATCAACTGGTCAGCTGAAGCCGAACTTGCATTTGAGCAATACAAATCTTATTTGGCAGAAGCAACGCTAGTGTCACATTCAGTCATCAACACAGAAATATTTCTCAGCACAGATGCGTCCGACATAACAATTGGTGACCCGAACCTGAACCAGAACAAACGAAAGACCGAACAGACTCAAGACTTCACATTTACACAAAATGACATATGGGACAAACGATAAAAAAAAACTCAAACGATGGAAAAACATCTGAAGGCAATGGATCTCCTGCACAGAACGTTCCTAACAACACCGATAATGCTTCAGAAATTATTTTTAGTAACATAATAAGAAACTAGGTTCGCCACAGATTGATTCATAAATGCTTCTACCCAAATCACTGTTTAATACAAACACTTTGAAAGCAGACCGACTGACAACATAGGCGCCTGCCTGGCGACTGACCCCACGCTAAGCGGAGAGACGGAGTCGAGTGAGCGGGACAGAGAACCCAAAAAGGGAGTTGAAATCCTTGAACCCGCGAAGCTGACCACCCAAATTGCTATTTAGTACACAAACTTTGAAAGCAGACCGACTGTTAACATAGGACTTATAATAACACCCGCGGGGGCTAATTTTTTTTTTTTTTTGGGAACTCACACCCGGGGGATAGTTCCGTGGTCGTTAATGCACTGCATCCTGAATAATAAGTAAGGAACAGTTTAATAAAAAACAGTTAAAAAAAAGATCTATCTAGATTATTGGAACATAACCCCAAAATTTGTATTTGGGTCTCACTTGGGTGGGCTTTAAGCCTTAAATTCAATTTGGGCATTATGCCCCACTTAAGTGTGACCTTTTTCTTCTTCATTTAATAGGCAATTGTCATGATCTCGAGGGGGACCGCAACTCTCCCACTCAACTGCTTCACCTAGGGTTCAACTTGTGGGTTTCGCCGGCTTGGCCTCAGAAAACGTCGACAGGCCTCCCGGTTTTGGATTGTTCCATGTCTGAGGCCAACTAAATGTAGGTATCCGTCCTTGCATTTGTTTTGACCTCAGGCCCAGAAATAAAAATTGGGCGCTATGTCCCTGGGCCTTATGTCCCTGCGCCACACATTCTAGCTTTTATCCGTGAGAATATAAGGATTTCGATAATTACAATATGGCCGCCTTTTATGTGACGAAATTTGTTTCGGTAATTATGTTATGAACAAAGCTCAGGGCTTGCGGGACAACTTTTGGGGGTGTACCATAATATACACAAAATAGAAGACAAATTATAAAAAATGTTTGTAAATGAAATATAAAAATGTACCCTCAGAGTCAGCTTCACAGTCATAGGAGTGGCACTTAACTGCGCAAAATATAGTATACAAAACGTTCGCACTTTTGCAGTGAACATGTAAAATAAAAAAAAATAAATTGGGTGGCACAACGGCTCGTGAAAAACCAGGGCCTAGTGACTAACAACTCGCAACCATTCCTGTGTGCGCCTGTCGACAGAAATGGAAGGGACCTACAATTTTTTGCCGAATCCAAACGGCTAGACGAGAAGCACCTATTCGTGACAAGTGATACTCTTGGAGGATTTGTCAATTCCTCGCAAGAGGCAGTAGCCCTGAAAAAAAAACTTTTTAGTTTTTAGGTCGACGAGGCTGGGAAGCGAACCCAGACCTCCAGTCGAACGCACTTACCATAACGCTACGGGCTACTACAGGGCAGTGAACATGTAGGTACTCAAATAAGTTTCCTCATATCCTTATATTGGGCACCTTAGAGTGTCACTAACTTAAACTGTGAAAATAAGCATAAAGTACCAATATGGAAAACTTAAGTGCACTCTGAAACTGGCCCTTAAAGTAAAAAACTTAACATGCTAAATCATTTTTTCTAATTTTCTGTAAATTTAAGATTTATTAATTGTTTTCCTTTTTTTCATTTTATTTGTTATTGCCATGATTTTAAATTTTGGAAACTATTTTTTAATGCACACCAAAAAAATAAACAAGATTTTTTTTTTGTCAATATGGGGACATTATTTAAATTGCATATTTACCTCTAAGCACAGCTTTAAAATAATGAGCCAACGAATTATTTGAAGCTCGATTAAAAACTACCAAAAAGGGATAGGAAATCTTAGAACTACAAAACTCTAAGCATTTTCTGCAAAGAAAGAAATCTTGCCCTATGGAGTGAATTAAAAAAACGTCTTTAACTGTTGCATAGTTCCTTTTACACATATAGTAATTGTTGTACGAATACTTTTGAATTTTCCTGCCTATATTTCTCGTGAAAGGCACCGCCACCATTTCGTCGTCGTAAAGTTCATTAAAATAACATTTCAAGGTAGGAAAATTTTATTCCACCAAATTCTACCAGAACCACACATCCATTTTTATCTTAAAAACCAAGAAAACCATAAGAATTTCAATTTAATTGTTTCATGATAGAGGTTTCTATAATAAAGTTAAAATAAAAAAAGAATTCTTCCAAAAGTGTTCCCCAACACCGGCAGCTATTTTACTCGTTTTCTTCATTTTTTTTTGTTTGTTGGGTTTTCTAAGCCTCCAACCTCAACTCATCTCATTTAGCTTTAAGACCGCATCCCATACCACAAAACAAACTTGTGTGTGGCTTAGCCATTTTAATTGCTCAACCGATATGGTTAAATGAGTGGTATTCACTCAGAGAAGAAATTAAAAACGAACACAAAATAAAAATAAGAAAAAACAAACCTCTTTCGATTACAAGAAATTCAACAAGTTTTTTTTAGCTTTTGAATTGACTCTATACTCAGATAAAAACTTCGATAAGACCGCGCGGCTGAGCCCTCTCCCTGTATACAAAGTAGAAATATATAAATTGCAAACGAACTCATAACAGAGCTTGAAGTCCAACAACTACTTGCCTGACGTAAACCGGCCATGTTGGTGATTATTACCATTATTATTATTAATATTATTATTATTTTTATTATTGCTACTGCAAGAAAGTCATAACTATCGGAAGTTTATTTATGCTCGTACAACGTCCGAGTATATACATATGTATGCTTCGAATGTTTGTATAGTAAATTCATTGAACGGCTGCCGCTGAGCTGATGCCAGCAAAGAATTGAATTGAATGCAAATGGAATTCTGACATAATTACCCGATAAGTTATCCTTTCGGATGCTTAGAAATTGGTTTTATTGCACTGTAAGAGATGTTTAAGCTACGCTGATGCTGGTTAAAATGCATGTTAAATTTTTTTTTTGATCGTATGCAGCGTATGAGAGTTTTATTGCAGAGGATTTAACTATGCAAATTTATTTGTCACACATGTGAGTAGGTACACACACAGACCCTCTAAAAGTCCTCTGGCTTGTTTGAAGAGGTTTTCAATCGTGTAATTTATGTTTTTACGGAAACAACATTGTGAATTAAGTGTTGTTTGTTGAACTTTTTGTTTTTATTTGTTTGCAGCAAAAAAGTGAGGTTTATTTTTTTGTCAACGGAAATGGCATTTTCTGACAACGCCAAGAGTGGTGATTTGAAAACTCAATACCATCAATTTATATATTTTGAAAACTTAAAAATTATCAAATGAAAGGATTTTATTTGACAGTCCTCGAAAGGTAGATCTCAGAAAATGTTTGGTATTTTTTTAAACGTGATAACCTACGAAAACAACAGAAATTGTAGCAGTTTGTAGCTGAAAATTAAACAGAATAGGTACAAAATATATCATTTACTTTCTAGAACAAGTTAGAAGAAAAAAAACTTTACCTAGTTATTTATTCAGTGTGTTGAGAAAATCATGAGGATTTTTGACAATACAAATTTAAATTGTCTACCTAGTCATCCAAAATAACAAAAAAAAACTCAATTTGTTTTCCTTCAATTTTTTTTATTTAAACACAAATAAAGTTTTATGCTCAGATCTTTCGTTCTGATTGACAATAATTTTAAAAATTAAATTTGTCGCTTTGTTGTGAAATTATTAACGCTTAATTTATGAAGAGAATTTATACGGATACGATGGTGGATTTACTATCCATAAAATACAATGGGATTTTGCGAAACCAAACACAAATAATCACAAAAGAATAATTATAAAAAAAAGAAAAATGTACAAGAACGATGTGCGTCGCGACTTCTATTAAAACGACGATCTATCAGGCGATGAGTGCGTTTAATAATTTGCACAACCGACAACACATAAGTATTGCTGTTACCCAGTAGCTCAGCTATGGGGATGGGTTCAGAAAAAAGTAGTTTTATTAATCGAATAATTTATTCGATTAGTAAAAAGTAGAATAATACAAAAAATGATGTAAATAATAAAAAAAGTTAATGTGCAGTGCAGGGTGAACTTGCACAAAATGGGCACCAGTGTTTTTTTTTGAAAGAAAGGAAATCACAAACATTTTGAAGCGAACAACAACGACGAGTTTTAAATAGAATTTAAAGAACGAATTTAAATTTTTGCAAAGAGTTTTTAATGATTTAAATTGCTTGGGAAACCGTGCAAGCAGGATTAAAACCCAAGATCTTTTCAATTAACTTTATATAAAAGAAGGATTTGACAGACTTACGGGGAACCGTAGCCACAAAAAACAAAGCAATTAAAGCCGTTAACACCGTAAACAAAATAAATAACGCGTCACAAAAATTAATTGGGTTTGAAACGAAATTAAACTGAACTATAATTTAACCGGAATAAAACTGTATCAATAAAAAAAACACACTGTCGGAGGTTTTTTCACTTGAACAACAATTAACCAAAATAATTTTATCAAATCTTCAACTTCACTTATGTGCCTTTTACTCCTCTATCTCCTCGAAATTGTCCACCTAGTTTCTTCGCACCTCTAATCCCTTTTCTTCTCCAAATGTTTCCAAACTTTATCCTCTAATTTCCGACTTTCTTTTTTAATAATTTCCAATCTTTTTCTCGATCTTTTCCTATTTTCTATTTTCCTCGAATCTTTTTTCTTTTCTTGCACAACTAGTTGCTGAATTAGCTCTCAACAGAGTGACTTTCCAAGCTTATAACAACGATCTTCCCTTGTCCATTCCATTTACCCACACATTCATACATTCAGCCATGCGTTTTCGTAATTGCCGGTCACGGGACACCGGCTTTCTGGAAAGACTTTTCGCTTCCAGAAAACCCCGGTTGTTGACCCTCAGCGAAACTGTACACTCACGCTTACATGCACCGATTCAGCAAGATGTTGGATATCTTTCCAAAACTTGCCGAATTTTAACGGCCGAGTTCAGTCCCATACCCCCATACTCCCATTTTGATTTCGAGAGAAATCAAAAAGAAGTAAAATCAGGAAAAATCTTATTCTGAGCACATCCTCAGTTACCAAAAAAACTATACGCGAGTGATTCGAAGCGCGATTGAACCCATTCTATATTTTTTTGAGAAGAGATAATAGAAGGCATATTTTTCAAAATGTGAACCCTACTCTATTAAATAACTTCCCATAGTTGTTCTATAGATATAGACAATTTAATACTTTAAAACTAGAATTAATCATTTCAAAAGTTGGACACTAAGCGTTAGTGACCCATATTACAATACATTGATAAGTTAAGTTAAATTTAGGACGATGTTTTGTTTATTAAGATTTAAGTAGGATTCCGACTGATTTGCTTTCTTCTTCAGCTCATCCGTGGGCACAAAACAAAGTATAGTATTTTGGAACCAACTGTTCCACCTAATTTCGCTCGAATACCCGTGTTTATTGCTTTTCCAAAATACTTTTAGAGCAGGTCTCTGGTTGATGGAAACCAAGTATCTACTGAATTCTAAGAGCATTTTGGAGCCACTATAGAAAGTGAAGGTTAAATGGATTATGGATAAAAAAAGGCCAGTGAAACTTGTTCTGGTAAAATTTACTGCAACAGCTTAAAATAAATAAATCTATTGGTGCATACCATCATATGTATATCTTAGCCTAGCCATGTATTTTTTTGAAAATAAATAAAAAAAATAAATATGCATTTCACTTTTTTTCGTTTTTAAAGGTCTTCGCTTTGAATGTTGTCCTAGAAACTTTGAGCAGAGGGCGCAACAAAGCATAATTGTAGACTTAACTCGCAGGACATGAATAATCTGATAGACAGGAACATAGAGAACAAATGCAAATTTGCTCTTTTAAACAAAATTAGCAGTGATTTTAGCCATTTCAGTTGAAGTGTGTCAAATTTATAAGATGCTTATATCTCATAATTAAATTTTTTATCTTAAGCCAAGTGATCCTATTCAAATTACGAGAAATTCAATTTCTGTTTGTCTAATCTTTTTTAGTTTTAACGGAAAAAAAAGTTTTAATCTCAGCTCTTAACTTAAGAAAATGTTTGCGGCAAAAAAATTTTACTATACAGTTTCTGTATTAATTATTGCTATCAAAACCTATGTTTTTTTTTTTAAATACCCTTAATACCACGCCAACTTTTCATTAATTTGATGTTTTGCTTAATTTTTGTATTGAATGATGAAGGTTTTAGTGTAAAAAATTCTCAACAGGCACTGATTGAAACTTTGCTTTGGTTACCTAGTAAGGACTTGATATGAAAAAAATTTTATAAATAAAAATTGGAAGACAAAATTGAGTTTTATGGAAAAGAAAAAATGACAATGACTTTCAGCATTTCATTTGAAGCCTAGGTACAGTACGAAGGTAGCCATGTAAATATTTGATAAAAAACTTAGTTTTGCGCCACATCATCCTATATAAATAACAAGAAATCCAATTTGTTTTTCTTCACCTTTCTTAATTTCAAGAAAAAAAGGTTCGAAGCTCAGCTCTTCTGTTTTAATTCAAAATTAAGACAAAATCATTTATTTTGCAAATTAATTTCACGTCACAAGAAGTTTATTGATCATAATTTCTTACATAATTATTGTTGTCATAAAGTCAATTATACATAAACAAAATACTTTACATTATAAACCTTTTGTATGACTGGGACTGAAACGTGTGTGTTCCAATGTCTTTTTTCTTAAACAAAATTAATTTTCTTTTCGGTTATTTTTTGTTTTAATTTTTTTTCTTTATAGTTTGCCCTGCAGTAAGCCACAGGTGAAATGAGCAAAAGACCTATAAGAGCACGCATTAAAGCGCATGTCAAATATGTGTCCAATTAGAAGGCCAGGTGAATTTTATGTTACACATAATCATGTTCCTTACTCTGCATGATCATGTTTTTTGTTTTGTTTGTCGTTTGGTGCCCGTTTTTAATATACCTACTCCTACCTTCATATAGAATCTTATATAGAATTTTGTATACCTATACTCCTTCAAATTTAGGATTTTTTTGTTTCCTTTATTATCTCATTTTGTTGGCGGATGGGTAATCAAGCAAAAAATTATATCTCTCAGCATGTTAGCTTCATTTGGTCGAACAACAACAAAAACACTGCTGCTGCTTTTGTTGCTTTTGCAATTAAGGTACCTACATCATCCTCGGCTCAGCAAGGTGATGTGGTATAGCGAGTATAGCCTGCGTTTGTTCTTTATTATTTGATTTACGTCACTGAGCGGGGACTGCGCTTCTGCTGCCGCGTACCACTCTGACGCACGGATCATCATCAACGATGAGCATATAACCAACACAAAAAAAAAATAAGAGTCTCAGAAAATTTGTCCGAGAGTTTTTTTTTTCACTTACTGCTGATGATGGCAGGGATATCTCCCTTTTGATTTCAACAATCAAATCATTCTTTAATTTTTATGACGCACCATGATGGTGCTGAAAGCTTTGGGTGCTCTCGCGATGCTTGTTTTTCATCATTTTTTCTTGTTTTTTTTTTTTGTGTGATGTTTGAATTTTCGTTTGGTTCTGCGCTCTGGCCATTTACTTTGACCGGGTTTTGTGGTTAGTGACTTTGTAATCACTGAAAATCTGAAACCCCTGTCTCTTTCAATTTGCTCGAAAATATTTTTTCTTCTAGATATGTAGTGTGTTGTGTAAAGCGAAGGAACCATTGAAGAGAAAGGGAAATAATAAAGTTTTTCTTAATGGGTACTTTTGGGTATAATGACGACGATGATAGCTATCAGTGGTTTGTTCTGTAGTTTTGGTGGTGTGGTTATGTAAAAGGAAGTCATAAGATGCTAAGGGCAAACCTCAACTCAACATGATGATGATGATGAAATGAACAAAAATTCGCTTCCAATAAAAGGATGGACAGAAAAAAAAAAACGTACCGAAAAATACAAAAAAAAAACAAGACACACGCGGAAAAGAACTTAACAGTCAGAGAGAAAGAAGAAGTACAATCAATCTACCATCCGTCAATTTTTGTTGCATCCATCGCATCATGGGGCAAGAAAACCCCAAAACATCCATTGCAATTGGCTGTCGACAAAATGCCACAATACACCAAAGATGGGAATTTCAAATTATAGCAAGTACACACCTTTCTTCATTATACGCGATCACTTATCTCGAGTTATACACACAACAATATGTTTTTTTTTTTTCTTGTTGCTTTTTTGAATTTCATCTGATTTCATTCCTTGGTATTCGCATAAAATTCAAGATAGATGTACCTACTTTATTCTCCAATGGGTGATGAGTTTATATGTGTGTGTGCTAGCAACTCTGTGTGTATGTTGACGACTGCAAATTGTAATCCATCTTTCAAAGAATGACGATTTCATATAGCAATCAACGGTACAGAACGGGCGGCGGCGCGGCATGCCCACTAAAGGCACCAAGAACGTAAATTGTGAGGAAATTAAATTCTTGTATCGTTGATCAAATAAAACGCGAAATATTTATGGATTATGTAATACAACAACAAAAAAAAAATAAATAAATAATAAGATGAATGCAGTGCACGTTTTGATTGTATAATGTATATGAAGGGAGTGTGTGCAGTGTGCACGGCGGAAAAAATTATACTTAGTAAAATTACTTTCAGCAAAATGATGATTTCCTGAGCTGATATAAGACTTGTTTTACAGTAAGGAAGCAGAATTTTGGGATTTAAAAGAAGATGAAATTGTTTTTGTTAAACTAAATAATATATGTACTAGATTTTTTAAAGGTCTAAATTTTAACAGTAGCTGCAATTTTATTTGGAACTCATCATTAAAAATTTTAATTTTTCAATTCGAGGAGGTTAGAGTTTTTTTGCATGAAATTGAAGCGTTCTTACTCTTAACATCATTTTAAAAATCTGAAGAATTTTTGGCACTGTCCTAGAACTATGAGAATTTAAATACTAGACAATTATTTTCTTAAAAAGATCATGAACCACCCTCTAGTCCTTGCATGTATTCGCCAATTTTAGCCCTATTTATAAGGCGTACATACGCCCTAAGCTAGAATATAACTCCCATATCTGGTCGGGTGCATCTAAAACATCATTGCACCTACTGGATAGAATACACAATAGAGCTTTAAGGCTGATAGGTGAGAGATCAGTTCCGCAAACATTTGTTTCACTCGAACATCGTCGAAATGTCTCTTGCATATCGCTACTTTTTCAAACAGTAATCTAGTGAACTTGCCAGCTGCATTGCTCCCCTTAAACATTTTACCAGTAACACCCCCTCCTCTAGGAATGCCCATCAGTATACCCTTGAGCCAAATTTCGTTAGTACCGTCAAATACAGAGATTCTTTTTTTAGCCGTAGGTACCACATGAATGTAGAATTCCTTACCCAACTCTATTTTGCCTTCCAATTTTAATATTCAATCGTTCGAGACAAATGTACATCGTTATCTCCTTTTCAATCCTCCCTCTGCTTCCTAAATGCTCGCACTGTGTTGAATGTCAACATTTAAAGGGTAGTCATAATGCCTTGTGTGCGCGTGAATTATAAAAAAAAAAATGCGGCCCGGTACGAATTTTCTTTAAAGCAAAGTATTGAATATCTTGGTTAACAAAAAAATGGTATTTATCAAATTTGTATCTTATCAAAATTTGTTGTGCATTCAAATAAAACCTGTGAGGCTAAGTATTCATGTTAAAATTGTAATATCTCGTTTTTTCCAAATGTCAAAAGAGTGCCACTGATTTCGAAAATATTTCAATTCAATTTTTTGATTTACCATACCATCCAGTTCAATTAAATAACCAACATTTTACACCCCATGGTTTTCGCTTTAAACTTCTTTACCTAGTTATTGCCTCATTTTGATTTTGTTGCTTAAATATTGCAAAAAAAACAAAACTCCATGAATATATTGAGTAACATTTGTGGGGTCAGTTTGATGTTATCCTCAAAAAAAAGCCTTTTTTTCTTATTTTTTCATGGAGCATAGTAAATGTGTGGTGTGCAGACATCAGGTAATATATTTTTTAAATAAACTCGAATAAAAAACCTATCATCAATTTAATAGTAGAGTTGCAACCATTCCCACTCAATATAAATATATAATCAATTTTAAGTTTATTCAGTTCAACTATAAGATATAACATAGCCATATAGATTGTCTTATAAGTAGATACGAGTATAATGTATGTATTTCCCAAAGCAAACGCGTGTGATTATTTTGTAAGACTGCATTTAATTTGGCATTTTAGTTTTGAGAATCACGTTTTAAATGAATCTCTCTGTGAGCATCGAACAAGATGTAGGTGTATACTTTTTGGATAATTAATACCATAGACAGAAATCGTAAGTCATGTATCTCTTTGAACACACATTGTATCATGTGTATGTGAACGTTCGTTTATAATTATTTAATTTTGTTTTATTTATGCGAGTACAGATAGTAAAATATTTATCGCATGTCTATTTCAAAAAAAAAGAAATAAAACAAAAAAACATTAAATGGATTCTAAAGGTAACTTGAGTTTTCAGTTGATAGTGTCTTCCTAGAAAAACACACATGATCATGCAAACATTTTGTAGGTTAATTTAAAGAGCAAGAAATATTAAACAAATGTAAATTACAATAAGAAATTACATTCAACCATCACTTTGTTTTAATTCCTTGGAACAAGAACAATGCATTCTTATAGTCAGTGATAAGGTGGGGCATATTCAGTAAAAGAACCCAACTATCATTACTAGCGCTTTGAACAAATGTTAAAATTTTAATGTTTTTTAAATTCAATTAAATTTAGGTTTAATTTTTTGTGTCGCTAATAAAAATGTTTTTTTTTTTATTTTTAGAAACAAAATGTGTTGCTGATTGTGACTTCTCACATTCGTTAATTCTAAAATTCTTTTAAAAGAAAAAAGACAATAACATTTTAATTTATGTTTAAATATTCAAATGTTCTTACTTATTTCAAGTGTAAATAGCACTCGAAAGAAAATTTTTGTGTCACATTACCAGAACTGTAAACATCGACCAAAATTTGTGTCTTAGTAGGGTATAACAGACTGACTGAAGAGCCCACTGTTATACCTTGGGCGAAACACAATTATTTCTGGAGTTGAGGTCACTTGTACTTTTTAATTGAATTTTATTCATTCACTCCACTTAAAACAGAAGTAATTTCAATATTTTAATATTTAAATTTCTTCATCTTCTTATTAGAACTGTTAAACTGTAGAAGACATCCCATGATCTCGCAGGAGGGTTCCTTCATTGATAACTCCTCTTAAATCTATGCCATAACTGAGTACATCTTAAATTCTAAGTACAACATAATTTATTTTTAGTTGTCAGAAAATTTTTAAGATACACCCAACTAAGTTCAACATAAATTGAAACGCAGCTAACTTCGTTGCTATCTGAAATGTCAAACATACTTCAAACAATCGTCATTGCATGTACGAAATTTAAAATGGTAAATTGAATTGTTTGTTGAGCAAAGAAAGATTAGTTTTTAAACGTGTTCGGTATGTCTGAAAAGAAAAGAGGAAGAAATCCAAATTTTTCACCAAAAGAAAAGCGGACACTTTTCGAAAGTGCTTTTCAAGAAAAAAAAATGAGCACAAAACTTGCTCCCGTAGCTTACAACTTTAAAGTATCATTAAAAACAAAGTTTTAAAAACAATTTAAAATATAAATGATTACTTTGAATTATTATAAATTAGTTATTTTAATAGCTAAAACAGATAGAGCTCAAAAAAAAAGTATGCCATCTAATTTGTTTCATAAATAGGACTTTATGAAAAAAAAAATCAAAAATCGTTAGAGCAATTTTTTTTTTATTAATTTTTTATATATAAAAATTCTTGAAGATTTTTTAAAATAAAATTTGGTATGCCAACTTTTAGTATTTTATAAAATACAATTTTTTAGAAAATTAAAAAAAAAAATAATTGGCCTGTTTTCAAGATATTGAATTTAAAAAAAAATTTCAATATGTTTTTTAAAAATCCAAAAATTATTTTTTCGAAAATCATAATTATTAATTAATTATTATATGCAAAATTGTTAAAATTGTAAGCAACCTTTTGTATACAAAATTTTGGTTGAAATCGGTGTAATACTTAACGAGAAATTTGAAAACCAAAAAATCGGTTGTATCCTATCATACAACCGGTTTTTTGGTTTTCAAATTTCTCGTTAAGAACTACACCGATTTCAACCAAATAACCATTATTAAAAAAAAAATTTCTACCAAAATATTTATTTTAGTAATTTTAGTACCCCGTAATTTTTTTTTTTTTGAAAATCGTTAGAGCCGTTTTTGAAATAAGTCAATTTTTGTATATTGGTTGTATGACCAGGTGCCGTTATTTTTTGAGTTAAAAAAAAAATAAATTCCTCTTGGTAATCACATAAGAAGCTTAAGGGCCAGTTTCTTCACAGGGTGATTAGTGAAATCCATGATTAGAAACTCACTTTGAATTTTTTAAACAAAATTTGATCAACAAAAACATTTGAGGGTTTGCCAGCTCCACTAATCATGGATTAAAGATAATCAGCTGTGAACAAACTGGCACTAAGTCCAAAGTTTGAAGAAAATCGCTTCAGCTGTTTAGGCTGTCGGTCGAGGTACATACAGACAGACGGACAGACGGACAGACTGACAGATGGACAGACTGACAGAATTGCGAGACCCACTTTTTTCGCTTTCTCTATCATCGTAATGTTAGGGAAAATTATTATCTAGAATTTTGTTTTTGCACAAATCCTAAACTTGCCCTATACTACGTATATCGCAAGTAAAATGTCATCGAAAATAAAAAAAAACAGATGAAGTGACATGGAAGGAAAAAGAAGAATAGCCTTGAACTTTAATTCCCAATCGAATTCATTATGCTACAGGACCGCTGTGGCATTCAAAAAATTTTACCAGGCATACAAAAAAGAAATACGTAAGGTGGCTGTAGATGAAAAAATGTCCACGATTCAGACTGGAGGTGAGTAAGCCACTGCATGTGAGCGATGCAAATTTTGAACTTGCAATATCTATAATGAATCCAAAGATAATAACTGGGTTTGAAAACAGTTTTGATGGCGATGGTGCAGATGAACATGGTAGCAGTATGAACATTGTACTATAAAATAGTTTTCGCTTTTGGGTATTAAGGTACTTTATACTACATACATTCTCTCAATTTTCAGAACGAAGATGAGCGCAATAAAACAACATCAGATTGGGGAAAATACAAGCTCAGTCAATTGAGAAACCCGGTCCACCCAAAATTAAAGACAAGCCAAGCGAATATATCAGATGAGAAGGAAGATTCATCCATTGATCCAAATCCTCTCAAAACAAACATCCCTATGTCGAAAGGATTTAAGTAGCCGTTTCCCAATAACACCCAGGAAAAAGAGAATGATGGCAAATGGTGTGAAAGGCGCTGACCAGAGTTGCTTCAACGATGCCCAGCAGTTAAATTACGGAGCAATATTCGCAGCTATCAGCTATAAAAATTGAGCTTGCTAAGCTTCAGTATGACACCCAAAAAGAGGAATCTAATCAAAAAAAATATTCCAATTCTATTGAACATGAGTTTTAAGTGTAACTTAAGACTTTATGCTCTACTATTTCTTTCCCATAAAATAAGTTTAACTTAGTATTATTTATGTAGCGCTTTGAGTTCGGTGCAAACCAATAGGTAGAACTTAGTCACTTATGTTATGTGGAACTTAAATAGATATGTTTCGTATCAGCAAACGGGCCTAAATTGTGGTCTTGTATACTGATTTGATGCTTTTAAAACGAGCATTGAGTGCTAAAAAATATACAGTCTTTAAAAAAGTAAAACTTTTAAAAGGAAAATTGATTAAAAAAAATCATAATTTTTAGTTTAAAAATAATTTTTTTTTAAATTTAAATTATTTTTTCAAACTTCGTCATTTGAGAAGAAATATAAAATAGATATCTTGCTTTAAAAAAGAATGTAGTTCAGCATTGTTAGAGTTGCCGTTGTTTTTTTTAATTAAAAAGTTGTTGTTTTGTGTTGTTTTTGTTGGTTTTTTTTAGTAATTTCTGTTCTATTCTAAAGTCAATTTGTAATTTCGTCTGCCGCCTAAATGGTGCCAATTTAAAATTCCCCCCCCCCCAAGCTACTTTTAATAATTTAAACTCAGACTTAGCGCTGTATGTTAATGTCGTCTCTTATGGTTACAATTTTAAAATTAATTATATAAACACAAACGTGTTGATATGAAATTAGCCTAGAACACCCCCATGTATACTACTTTCTCGTAATTCCCTAGTAAAAGTAATATTTTTCTTTAACATAGTTCTCGTTTTAAGCTCTATAAAAATAAGGAACATATTCTTCACTATTTCATTATTCTTGAATTTTTCTTTTGTCTTAAAACTAAAAACTCAGAAAAACTGAGTTGAAACCATCGATTTTGTTATAAACATAAAACAAAATGAGGTTTAAAATTTTGCTTAGCATACATTTTTTTGTTTTTACATCAGCAGTAAATGTCCCAAGACAACCTACATACCTACAAAAAAATCTGTAACACCTTCCTTACTTGCTTCAATTTTTTTTTGTTTGATTTAACAAAAAAAATAAGTTGTTATTACATTTGTTTTAATTAATTAACATTTTGATGTAGATTTGCAATCAAACTGACATAACTATTCCACCATGTAAAATCGATTTTTTTTTTCATATATAATCAATGTTCAATTACTGTAATTCCATATATGAAAATTTTAATTCCAGTCGCCCATAAGTTTTGAAATAATTGGTTCAGTAAACACAAAACCGCATCTATACAAATACACTCCATATTATGTACCTATGCAACTTCAATAAATTTCGAAATAATATTGAACAAGAAAAAAAAATTGAAGCCAAAAAAAAGTGAACTACATAAATTGGAATCATAGACATCAATTGACTAAAACGACAAAATAAATGAATCTTAGTTCAGCCATTTGACTGTAATTGCCTTTAAATGTTGCTATTTTTCACACCTCTCTTCGTTTCGGCACTTTGGATTTATATACATATATAGCTAGATATATATTGTTACTGGGGCTCCCAAGACGATAGAAACGATGGCGATGACGACGATGTCTTGGTTAGGTATAGAGCATATTACTGACTTCGAATGGCAAATTTAATTGCCAGCACAACCATTCTATTTGCGTGCACAAATGTGATTTTTTGTTTTTAAAGCGAAGTCGCGCACAGTGAAGGGACATCTATAAGCCACCACCATAACACATCAATATACTTAGTTTTTATTTATTTTTTTTTTAATTTTATTTTGGCAAAATAACTTTTTTCCAGCTCCTAAATCAGAACCAATCCTTAAAAGACAACAGCTATTTTGGCTTTAAATAGCCGAATCCATAAATCAAATTTTTCATACGTTTAGTTTCAGGCCTGCATATACACAGCCGGGTTTTGGTTGGTATTTTGCTTGGTCTAACAGCCACAGCCACCACTAGAGTGTAGGCTGAATTTGGAGGCCGTATGGTGTGGTTGTCTTTAGTGCCTGCACTATGTAGCACATACACACTGCACTACTACTCTACTACCTACGACGACAACGACGATCGACGACGACGTGTGGCAGATACTTACTCTCGTTTTGTTGTGCATTGAGTTCCATTAGATATTTTTATTTATCTTTACGATGCAAAATGTTGAGTGTGTAAATATTTGCTGTTTGATGACGCAAGTTTACATAGTTCATTCAGTTAGTTTTAGTTTTTTTTTTTCTTGTTGCCCAATTGACAAAATGAATAAAATAGATACGTCGCGAAACATATTCGATTCGTGCTTTAGAATAAAAATAGTTTTTAGATTAATTTTTAGTTGATGGTGCTACAATGCTCAACAAATTCATTTGAAAGTTCCTTGCCAGAATAACTTAGTTTGATATTATCGGCAAAGTACAAATTTCATTTTTTTAAAGGAAATATTGTTTGGATACTCTGTAGAGTTGCAGATCAAGAACAATTGGGACCAAAAACCCTAAGCTTAGAAAACTCACATCCACATAAATTTTCATTGTCATTTGGTATTTTTTTTTTTTGTAGCTTTTACTCAAAAATGCAGTAGTTTTTTTTTATTTTCAGAATATTTTCGTTCATCAGCTCTTTCATTTTGATTTATATCATTGCAAGTATTCGTCCTTATTAAAACTTTTTTATTTAAACTCATAACTTTAAGTTCGGAGGCCAATCTTTTTTGTTTCAATGGATATAACTAAAAACTCTTTTGTTTCAATGGATATTCCTAAATCAAGTTCGGACGTCAACTCTTTTGTTTCAATGGATATTCTTTAAAAGCCTTAGAATTAGATAATCAACTCATATTTTTAATCTGGTGCAAATCATAACTGACATTTAGTTGAGAAGTCAACTTTGGTAGGACCGTCATAGGTCAAGTTCTTGTTTTTTTAGTCAAAATCATTTAAAACAACAAATCATTGATGATTTTATTTAAATGCGTTTTCTAGCTTATTACTTTGTAATAAAACAATAATTACCAGTAGAATGCACAACATAATTTAATCATATTTTAATTGAAAACCAATTAAATCCAGTTCGTACGTCAGCTCTTTCATATCGATGACAATATAATTATAATTTTTGTTTGAAAACTGGAAAAATATCTTTAAAAAAAAAACAACAAATATAATTAAGCCTTTAACTTCGAAAAATATATATATAAATGTACACCTGTATATGTTTGTATGTATGTACAAGAAATTAAGTAATTACAATCATCAACTGTAATACCCCCTACATTCTTCAATATTAATTTATTTGCTTTTACTTTTTATAGTTTTTTTTATTTTTTATTTGTAATCTTGAAACGATATCTAAATAACATAATAGCTCTCCGACAGTATACAAAAAAAAAAACACTTAAATAAATAGAAAAAAACAAGATGAAATAAAGAGAAAATTACAATTACTCGCTGCTTGGGCATGCACATTGCACATCAATGTGGGATAAAACGAAAAATATATCGTTCAATACTCGTTTCACATAGACCGACAACAACGCGGCGACCCAGCGACCGACACAAGAATTATACATAGTAATTCGAATGATTTTATTGTTTAATGTAACCGAGACGAGGGGGTGAGAATGGGGAGACTCACTTGGCAAAATCGAGTTACAATAAAAAAAAAAAACACATCTCTATATATACATACATAATCGAACCTGGACAAGTGCTTGAATTCCACCATCAGCAACAATAAAAACAACAACAAGAAGAAAAACCTTCAGATGATGTGAATTCGTTCATAGCCCCTCGAATAGGTGGAGTACACTGCACCACGCCCGCCATCGCCAGCCTTTCAGTGTTGTAGACAGATTGTGGTAATAACAACAACACGAATTCGTACGCATAATGCGAATGAATGCAAAATGTTAAACAAAGATTGTGCGTGCAATTATTTGTAATTGAGTACTCGTTGGTCTTGCATTTTTAGTCGTTTTTTTTTCTTACTCCTTTTCCAGCTTTATAAAAGTATGTATGAGCACTATATGCAATGCACGATTTTTGTTGCAGAAGACAGACAAAAATATCCAAAACAAATAAAAATTAAAGAATACGAGATTTCACTTTTATTGGTCATTTTAGTGAATGGGGGTCTTAAGAGCAAACAATTTATATAAATATAGATTGGTCAGGACTTTCAAATAAAAAAAACAAACACAATTCAGTGTAAAAATTAGTGCAGGTATGGTTGGAGAATTATTGAAAAGTCAACTGAAGTTCAACTGAAATGAAAATATTCAAGTTTAAATATTCAATAATTTCAAATAATAGCCGTGTTTTTTGAAAGAGTGACTAGCAACTCAGCAAAATGTTTGCACACTAAACAATTTTGTATAGAGAATTTTTTTTGTGTTTTTCATTTAAAACTTTGACTGAGTTGCATGTCACTCTCTCAAAAAAAAACGGATAATATAAAATAGTAGCGAATAAGTAAAATATGTAGGTCCCAGTGTAAAAGTACAGTCAAATCTCAAGAACTTTCCCTTGTACATAGCATCGGTAAAGCTTCTTAAAGAGGAAATATTAAAAACAAGTTTTAATACCAATTTTGGAGATTTTTAATTAAATAGAAAAAAGAAACAGAAAATGTGGACAAAAAAATTAAAATAAGATGTTTTTATTTGTAGCTAGCTAGCTCGGAGATACCGGAACGACAAATTATGTCAAAATCAATCAAGTCATTCACGAGATATTTGAGAATATACAAAAGAACAATTCGCTAAAAAAAAAAAACTCAAAACTTTATTTCTGTAATTCGATTTTTTTGGCAAACACATGATATGTTCTAGAAATTATATTGTATACATTTTTTTAAAAATCTTTGAAGCCGTTTTTGAAAAAACTTGGAAATAATCCAGATCGTTGTATGAGAGCTATCCGTTCCAGATGAGCTAAAGTGTTTTCCATTAAGGGTGGGTCGATTTTAAAATTGAATAATACAAGTTTTATAATGTCTTATCGTTATTTGAGAGCCTTATGAATGACATTATGTGTGAAATATAACATCGTTCAAATTGCCATCGTGGGTTCACTGGGTGGCGCGGATTCGAAAGGTCCAGTTTTCGATGACTTTGGCGCATAAAGCAGGCTAAATTTGACCAATGGCATCGATTATGTTGTCTTTGAGGGCCGCGGTGGTTTGCGGCTTATTCGCATAGACTCCTACGACTCAAGGAAGCCCGACAAGAAAAAGTCCAAAGGGGTCAAATCACATGATCTTGGTGGCCAATTCACGTCACCTCGGCGCGAGATAACTATGCCATGAAACCGCTCGTGCAGAATATCAATTGTGTCTTGAGCTGTGTGGCACCTAGCGCCATCCTGTTAAAACCATATGTCTTCGGGCTCCATATCATCCAATTCAGGCCACAAGAAGTTGGTGATCATCGACCTAAGGCGATCGCCGTTGAGGGTGATGGCCTGGCCAGCATCATTTTCGAAGAAGTACGGACCGATGACGCCTCCAGCCCAAAATCCACACCAAACAGTAACTTTATTTGGATGCATTGTCACCTCGTGAGGTGCATGGATTGGTGTCGTCCCAAATCTGGCAATTTTGTTTATTCGCGTTCCATTCCCGTTCATCCAAAAATGGGCCTCATCGCTAATGATGATGTTTCGACCAAAATTGGGATCAACTTCAAACCCATTTTGATGATAAAGTTTTATCATTTGCACGTGTTGCTCGATTCTGTAGCTAACCATGATGATTTGTCTTTAGTAACTAAATAATAAAAAGACGACATTTTGACAGAAAGTAAAAGAAACAATATGGCCGCCACGAGCTGTCAAAATCAACCCGTCCCTATTGGAAACCCTTTACAGCAAAATCTTTAATGTTTCTTTCAGAGAATCAAATAAAAACGCTTTACACAAAATCTGACGTAAATCCGTACGCACAGACGACGCGCTGGAAAACAGATCGACATATATTCAGTCGAAAATCACTTTTTTGGACTTCCCCTCATCGTGATGTTAGTTTTGATTAAAACTTCGAGATTGTTTCATGACACAACACCACAACTATCAATACAAGCTACTTTTTGGCTGATAAAGTAACCAAAACAGTCCTTGTACAAATCATTTTGGCACACATTAAACAAGCTATTAAACTTCCATAACAACTTCCATCACAAATGCTATGCAAATCAATACTTTTCTACGAACTTTGTTATAAGGTCTTAAAGAAACAAAACACAGAAGCAAAACAGAAGCTTGAAGTGCCATTGCTGCGCTTAGCAAGTTATATGTCATTGTTATAAGAAATGTACCCATGTTTTCTATGAAAAACAAAATTACTTTTAAAATAATGTCTTAAAGAAGCTTTCACCTGCAATTACTATGAACGAAAATAACTTGTATAATAAGATCCTAAAAAGATCAATTAAAATATTTCGATTTTTGCGTCAGGATATAATCAAAGGGTCTGGGGTCCAAATCCTACAGGTATCTTACTTTTTTTAACAATGAAGTCAAAACAATATGAATATTAACAAAAAATTCTTATTCACAACTCACGGTGCAATCTCTATGAAACTATTTGTATTCATCAAACTCAAAACGTACAAATGCTCTGGTGCAAAAGCTACAGTTTGATGTAGTGTATTATTTACAAATCTATGTGGTATAGTTTGTATTAGTTTGCTTTTTAACAACGTAAACAAGGTAAAGTTTGTATTAGGTTTCTATTACCGAGCCTAATGCAAATAGTTCGTAATATCTTGCAGCTGATTGCTTTACAGAAACTATTAATTTTCGTGCATTGAAAAACCAATGTTGGTAAGCCTTTTGGAGGGCATATGGAAATTAAACCTAACTCACTGCTAAATAACAAATTTTTAAAGGCTTTTAAGCAAGTCGTTTTTAAAAAAAGAGAACTAACCGAGAGAATTTTTACTTGCATAACTAAGCCTTATGCAATTTATACGCAAACAATGGCGTACCAAATTATGAAAATTGGACCTACTGCAAGCTTATATTGTAATTTCCTATAGAACAAATATAAAAGAGAGTTATACTACGTTTTCATTAGAGCCGAAATAAATGAGGTAATTTTGGAATTTGGTAAAAAAGTGTTTTCGATATCAAATTTGCTAGTTTCGTTTGATATCTCATTTCATTTTGAATTTGGAATTTCAATGTTTCTCTTTGTGTTTTGACATTTTCATGCAAGAGCTTTTTAAAGCTTTTGGAATCGACTGCTGATTTACCTCTCTCGAACCTCATTTCGTGCAAATTTGGTTGAAATTAGCTCATTTAAGAACGAGAATTTGTATGGGAAATGAGGTAAATTTGTATCTTATTTGGAAATTTTGCAACGAAATTACATCATTTGGCCCAGTGAAAACGTAGTATTAGCATTTGTCACGGTTAATTGGTTAACATTTTACAATAATAAAACTGTAACCATAAATTTGACAACATCTTCCAATCACAAGTTGTATTTAATTGAAAACTTAAAAAATAAAATATTGTCAGACAAGTGCGGCAAATTTCTAGAATATTTGCCACCTGGTATAATTCATAAAATAGGGCCTTCATTGTAGTTACACCGCAAGTAACCTAGTTTAAGTTAAACTGACAAAAGTAGCCCTTATATAGTTTCATCTTACTGAATTAATTTTTTTTTCTAGTTTAATAATGATCTGAAATGAGTTTTAATCAAACAACATTCTTACGCACGAGTTAGTCAATCTTGTTTTCAAAATTTCACAACTTATTTCAAAGTCTAATTAAAAGTTATCAATACATACAGACACTTTATCTCTTGCCATAAACAAACTCTTATTCAATCAAATTAAACAATAAACAACATTCCGGACACAAATTCAAATTGTTGTAAATTAAAATTGAAAAAAACATATGCCTCTTTATAGTAAAAAAAAGACAAATTCCATATCATGGCACAATATAGTAAAGTGTCGAACTAGGTGGATCGAGTGCGAGTACGAGGATCACCAAACACACTAGCATCCCCAACTCTACTCTCTCAGTCTCATAGTCTCAAGACAACAACGTGTTAAACAACGAATTTATTTTATGTACCAAACAAACACATGTAATAAACGTGTGTTTGAGTATAGAATTTGTGTAGGCCAAACTAGGTAAAGTTGACTTAAACTACATCAAAAGTATTTTTTTACACTCTCGATGTAGTTTATAGAGCTAGAGTAGTATCATACTTATATTGCCCATATGCAAGATTGGCTCATATAAGTGGAATGCTGGACAAGGTATACAAAAAAACAAACAACAAAAAACTACGACGACACTATTTACTCTCAGGAGGCCCCTCCATCGACACCACGCCATGTTCCTTCCTTCTTATAGCTGGAATATGGGCTCAAACCTACGAGTATAACCAAAAGCAAAAATCAATTTAACATTAATAATTAATTTCTCTTATCGCCGTACTGGCCATGTCTTTTAAATCAACAAAATCAATATTTAAAATCGAATCAATTTTATTCCGGGCCGTCGCACGTTGTTGTCCGACTCTGGGGCACCGACCGACACACCAACACCGCACTGTGCTGTAATTTTGCAATTTTATATAAGCTTGGCAAGCGACAAGGACGTAGTGGACATATCTATGGCGACTATGACTACAGCAGCAGCAGCCGGCAGTGGCGCTGGACAGGCTGAGTATGGTGAGAAACATGTTACTTGGCACTAATGTGTGCCCGGTCGGCCAGCTTTTGGGGCGGTTTTTTTTTTATTTATTTTATTTTTTGTATTTTATCACATCCAGTCGTTGTTAAACTTCTGGTACATGGTTCCGAGATAGTTGAGGCCCATGGCGGTGGTGGTGGTAGTGGTTGTTTGAGGACCGACTAATGGCGATCCATTATTAGACACTGGGATATATCGATTTATTATGATATATTAACAATTTTTGGTTTTTTCTTCGTCGCCGGTCGCCATTCGTGGTTCGAGTCCAGTTTTGGTCATGTTTTTCGGGGAAACAACAACCACAACTAACAGCAACAGCTGAAAATAGTACGTACACATTTGGAGAAAAAAAGAGCTGCGCACTCTCGAGGTTGGTTTTTGCATCAAGATGATGATGGTGAGAGGCTGCGTTTGCAAAACTATAAAAGTTAAACGATAGACCGAAATGCTTCGGCAAATTATGAGATAGTTAAATCATGTTTTAGTTGAGGTTGTATCTACGGTTAATGCAATTTATTCATTCACAGATAAGGTGAATAATTTTGATTTTTTTTTGTCGACTCCATGCCCGCATACAACAACTAGGTATGGCGACGTGACGGTTCTGGTTTTTAAGTTTTTTCTTTCTTTTTTTTTTTTTGCTTCAAAGATTTGTGCTTTTTTATGCACCTGCTGATGGGAAGCAAATTATTTATTGATAAGACGATGAGGTTATATTTATTATTTTTATTTTTGTCTATGCTCTATTCAATATTATAGTAGCTAAAGTTTTGTGGCACAAATTGTAAATAGTAGGTATCTTTCTCTACAAATGGGATTTGTGTTGTATTTTTGTATACGGGTATACCTAGCTATACCGAGAGGCTTTTAGGTGAAAAAAAAATCCAATTAGTTGAATGAAATGGGAGTAATTATTCTTTTTCGATTTGAAGGCAAACTGCAGCAGTAGCAGTAGCTGATGGTATTTTGTATACCTACTTTGTTGCGTTGGTAATTCCATGACCTAGATTGAGAAAACAAATGATTAATCTGTTGAATATTGCTATTTGCCAAATGGCACTTTAAAGCGTTGTAACACTCTGTGGGTGTTTTTGTTGTTCTGCCGAATTATGGCTATTAAAGTGGAAAACTTACATCGCCAAAAAGAGATGATCTTAAGCTTTGTGCGGGCTTGAACAAAGTAACAAAACGAGACTACATCTAAACTTCCAAATAAAACATAAACCATATATTTTTTGGTATAAAAGTTTTAATATAATTGCACTTATTGAATTGTAGTCGTTTACGTCTCTACTGGAGTGAGCTAGTCAGATTCAAGGAAAAGTAGCTGTGTGAAGCCAACTCTGTGTTACAACATTTCTGGAGATGTGCGCATGAGTCCAACCAACAAATTTTTTGTCCGTCCATTGTTTAAAAAAATCATTCACTATTAATTTTTTTATAGCAACTTTCAAGGGACCATAATCTTCGTCCAGCATCCGTAAATAAGAACTTAGGGGAACGAGCAATTTTCAAAGTGAATCGAAACAAAATTAATATTTTTTCACCCTGCAGGGAAAAAAACATTTATTTTTATAGCAACTATCATTATCATAAATTCTGTCATGCAGCCCAAGTGAAGTTTTGGGTTAATGAATAAAAATGAGTTCATCTATGTCAGTTGAACAAATACTATAGTCTAAGCACTTTCAGTTAAAGGAATATTAATTTTTATAGCAACTTTAAAAATCAAATAATTAAAATAAGCTTTGCTTTGTGGAGAATCATAGACTCTTGCAGACAATAATTCTTATTTATAGGACATTGACAAACAAACCCTATTCTCCTTAATAATTCTTATAGCTACTTGCAAGAAACCATTATGTCCTGTAGCCGCAACTAAGCGAAAAAACTAAGAAGCAAGAAGCTAAAAAATCAACATTTATTTTTATAGCAACTATCAAATCATAAATTGTATCGCGCAATGCCAAACGAAGTGTTCGGTTGATGAGCCTAGATGAATTCCTCGATGACTTTTTAGCAAAAAATACAGTCTTAGCACTTTCAGTTAAAGAAATACGTATTAGTTTTCAATTTTTATAGCGACTTTCAAAATCAAAAAATAATTGTTGCTTTTTAAAAGTGGTAGACTCTTACAGACAACGAATTTTATTTATTCGATAAGGACAAACAACAGCCTATCCTCATGAATCATGATGTCATTTATTTCGAGTGGTGCGAAATTTTTTTTGACTTATTTTTTGTTGAAGAAAAACTACCGTAAGGTAGACATACGAACCGAATTTGCACCATTTTCTTAAGTTTTCAATCGTAATTGCTTTGCCATATTTTGGTTATTTAAAGTTGCTATAATTTTTTTTTTTTAATGAAACATTGCTTTTCTTTTATTGTATCTACAAATGTTTCTTGATGTTCCAGACGGTAGTTATTTGCGTTCAAGAGGACACAAAGCGCCAGCAGGTTTTTCTCAAAACCCACCTCTGTCTACCAAATCGCAAAATGACACCAGTGCAGGGATCAAACGAAGAATTACTCTTGCCAACCGCCATTTGTTCGGGCTAAGAAGGCATTTGAGTAGTAAAGCCCTCTCTCGAAGAACCAAGGAGACCTTCTATAAGACCCTAATCATCCCGGTCCTGTTGTATGGGGCAGAAGCATGGACCCTGTTTAAAACGGATGAGAAGATGTTTGGGTGCTTTGAAAGGATTTTCGGTCCAGTTTTATCAACGGAGTATGTAGGAGAAGATTTAACAACGAGCTTTATGGGCTTTATAGCGACGTTGACCTAAACAAAAAGCTTAAAATACAGCGGCTGAGATGGCTGGGAAACGTAGAGCGTATGGGCACCGGCGCACCAGTCCGACGAGTCTACAAATCTACCCCTGATGGTCTGCGCAGCAGAGGAAGACCCCACCATAAGTGGCGCAAACAAGTGGTAAACGACCTCAACTAACTTGGAGTGCATAACTGGAGGCAGCTAGCTAGGGACTGAGCTGGCTGGAGGGGCTTGTTGGTTGAGGCCGTAGTCCACCCTGGACTGTGAGTGCCATCTAAAGTAAAGTAAAAGTAACAAATATTTCTTAATTTTACAATATTTCTTGATTAGAAAATTATTCATCAAGAAATTTCATAATAATAAGTAATATATTATTTTTTATTGGCGCACAATTCCGGAAAGTAACCTTTAGAGCAGCTCTGTCGGATCAGGTTCACTTGGATAAGTACAAATGAACAAACAGGAATACTTGTTAAAAAAGCATTTTAATGTTCAGCTAACATTGCCGAATTTAAAAAAAGGATCCAATTTTAAATTGTTTTTAGTCATAACTTCTATAAGGCTTCGTTTAAGCTTGTGCAAGGAAGTTGCAGATTCTTGAAACTAAATAACTAACGAATTAAAAAAAAAACAAAAACATGAACAATTTAATACAAACTTAAATTGAAGGAACAGTTTCGTTAATCTTTCGATAATGCTCCCTAAACTGCTCTCTCGAAATAAAACTCGAAATAAAATATAATTTGAATTTTTATTTAAGCCTGCAGAGGAAAATTTGCTAAAAGTTTTGAAAACACTGTCTTAAATTTTGTTGCCGATAGAACTACGGTGATTTGTAATTTAAAGCAAAGAAAGTGGACTTTTTATATCAATACAAGCCTACTACAGTGTACGGTATCGTTAATTCATCGATAAATCTTACTAATTTTTTTTTTAACAATGAGTTATAACTGGAAGTTATAGATACCAGTTTTTGCTTTAACTGAAAAAAAAAACTTGTCTAAGGAAATTGTATTATGCGTGTTAAGAGAAGCTTTAAACAACGATCATTGAGGTGTTTATTCTAGTTTCGGAATTATTGCCAACTTACATAAGTATTAGGTCCAATTCTATTTTATCTTAGCCATAACTTCCCTAAGGCTTGCATTGAGGTTGTGCAACGAAGTTGTTTTAAACTACATTACCAATGACTTTAAAACGCAGAAAAATAATTCTATTACAAGTGTAGGTATAGTTTTGTAGATTTTTCAATAACTGTTTCTGAATTTTTTGTTTCAGAAGTTCGAGATTATATAAAAAATTAAAATTTTGATTCAAGCCTCCAGAGAAAAGTTGCGTTACATTATTGTATAAGGCTGTCTTAAATTTGTTTGTGGATAGAAACAAAGGTAAACTCAATACAAGCTTACAATGTTCGTTAACTTTCCAATAAAACTTCCTAAAATTTTGTGTAAAAATGAGCTAAAATTTGAAGTTAAAGGAAAAAGCTTTTTCTTGAACTTAAAGAAGCTTCTTTAGAGAAAATGTGTGAGGCCTGTATAAAACAGCCTCTTATAAAACCATTTTTCTTTAATAAGCGAAGTCCTCAACAAATATTTTCAAATATAATTAAATATAAAAAAGCTTTTCTGAATACGTTTTAAATTTTGTACAATATTTATTTATTTTTTTCAAGAAAAATTTTTGTAAACATTTAAAAGGTATCAATTTTCTTCCAAAATCAAGTTCGCTTCTGAAATCTTTTGTTTCAAACAAAAAAAAAATAACTTAATTCAAATGATCCTGTCCAGTAGATGTTCTTAGGGTATACCATTACCTATTCAAATATTTCTTCAAATGCTTAACACTGTTTGCCTTTTATGCCAATTCCAAAAGTTCATTACACTCGCTATGGCTACACAAAATATCTACATACTCGTATATAACTATACAAATTGAACAAAAGCCAAACAACGAGAAAACGTAGAGAATTCTCTCTACTCTAGGTACTTTAGTATAGATAGACATATACCTAACTTTAATGCTCGCCTAGAGAAGATGCTGCATTTTGTTTTTGGTGTTGATTCAATTAGCAAATATCTCTTCATGAAAATATATTCACAAAGATGTGTGATAATATTAACTCAGAATCTACACACCAATGCCTGTGCTGATGCTGATGCAGCTATAGCGCATCCTCAGTGGCAGAGGGCCCAAACATCAGCAGGAGCAACAAACAGCAGATCGTCCCCATAGTCGGTCGTTGCTAGTCGTTGCTAGTCAAAGAGTGGTGTGGTGTTTTTCTAGTCAGCGGGTTGCCGTATATGCAAAATAGTCTCCAGAGATTCTCGTATTTTTCTATTTATCTTCTTTTTTTTTGGTGTGTTTAGTTTTTTTTTTATTATTTTTTGCTAAAGCTAAAATAACATAGACAGCACTTAACAACGAAAAATTTTCCGTATGAATAAATGGATAAAATGAAGGAAAATAATAAAAAAAAAAATAAAACACAGAACCAAAAACAAAAAAATAGAAATTGGAAATAGCACAAATAAATGGAAAACAAAAAGCGAGTACTTTGCACATATCTTTTCTCTTTCCCCTCCCCCTCTAACTCCCTCTTTCGATTATTCTTCTGGCTTATGGCTCAAGCTTTTGTTTAGATTCATAAGAACTTCTTAAATAGTGAACACACATCTTTGTATGTTTGTTGCTGCTCTTTCCGCTGCATGTGCATAAAAGCAATGTCACGACAATGCAAATTTTCCTCTTCTTCATTCCATCAATATATATAAATATATGTATGCGATGCGACAACAAAGTCACATGCATATACAACAGAATTGAACTCCACCGCATAGTTGGTGATATTCCATTAAATCTATTTTCCATCGGAATGGTAAGTAGCACAACAACAAAAAAAAAATAGAAAAATATATTGTTGGTGGTAAAATGCTCACTTTTCTCAATTGTCCCTTACTTGGATGGCAGATACACAGTAGTTGGCGATTATATAATTCCAATTTTGGTTCGAAGGATGCAAATGCAATGTCCACAAAATTACCCTAAGCTTCCTTTTTGGTGTTAAAATTGAATCCTGTATAATGTTTGAATATTATAGTCTCTCGATTCTATTCAGCGAGGGAGGTAGGGAGGAGTGGATGTCCTTTGCACACACGAACAATGAATGATCACAAAAGAGACTACTTATACGACAACGAACATAAAATAGTTAGCCATTATTAGTTAGTTAGATATACCAACCACATTCAAGAACCCTTTAGGATACCTTCATGTATACACATTTTTGTCCCTTTTAACCACTTTACGTCGATTGATTGAAGCGCCGCCGCTACATTGCATTTGTCCTTAACGCACTGGGAACTCTTTCTTATATTTCCTCTTGTCTCTCTCTCTCTTGAATAAAAGACATTCAAACAAACAAATATCTATACCTTCTGCATTTTTTTATATATTTTTGTATGTGATACCAAAAATGGTAAGAAATTTTAAAAGTGAGAAAAACAATTGCATCGAAGAAGATGAAGGAAGTTTCCATTTTGGTTCCAATTCTTGATATTTTCCCCTCCTCCATTTAATTTTTTTTTTTTTCTTCTTGATATTTTTTTTTTTCTCTTCTAAAACAGAGAAAAAAAGAGAAAGGAAGGGAAAATCGAATGAAAAATATAAATAACCATACGTTGATATCTTTATTATTGTGGAGAAGTGAACCAAAATAAGAGTCCAATAGACCAAAACATATCAAAGCACGTATTGATAGTTTGGGTTTTTTTATATTTTGTTTTGTATGGGAAAATCTCTCGAAGCACAATATAATGAAGTGATTTCTTCACGGCTATTGTTTTCTATTTTTTTTCGTCTTCATATATTTCTGTTTTTGTGTTACTATTAAGTATTTTCTTAAGTGGTTTCTTAGTTAATAACAGTAATAATCCTAAAGCACCACCAACAGCAATAAGCAATATAAAAAACACCAATGCAGAAAAAGCAATACGATAGATGCAGGAAATCATTTTCCAATTGGTATACTACATAAAGGACTGTATTTGGTAATAGGTAACTTTCGATTATGTGCATTATTCCGGACTTGTAAGAGTTTGTGGTTTCATGTTATAATAATTTAATGAAATTGTACTGTGAAATAAAAATTAAAAAGAGATATATTCGTACGTATAATCAAAGTTTTGTGACTTAATAAAATTTTAAATTAGGTTTGTAACGTAACACTCATGATTACCTATTGTGAAAGTAACTGCTATAATTTTAATGGCTTCATTACATTTTCAACACAAAATATCTCCCCATTAAATTATGTAGTTTAACTTATTTTATAAATTGAACAATTTTACAGAACTTTTTCGATACAAATAAGAGGTGTTTTTTAAATAGCCCGCTATTTCGGTAGTTGTCACTTTTGAAGCTGTAATTTGACAAGTAGAAACGATGCCATTAATAAAACTGGAACCATACACGCTTCAACAACGCATTGAAATTATTAAAATTCACTATAAAAATGCATGTAAAAAATCCGGAATTTCAGGGAAAAATCATCTTGACTGATGACATGAGGCCCATTTCCACCTCGGTGGCTACGTCAACAAGGAAAATTGTCGTATCTGGGGCTCGGAAAACCCAAGATTTATTGTTGAAAAGCCTATCCATCCTCAACGAGTAACTGTCTGGTGCGGTTTATGGTCCGGCGGGAATGAGGCTGTAAAAACAGATACTGTGAATGGATTGCGCTATCGAGAGATGATTAATAATTTTGTATGGCCGGAATTGGATGGTATTGATCTGGACGACGTTTACTTTCAACAAGATGGTGCTACGTGCCACACAAGCAACGAAACCATCGATCATTTACGGGAAAAGTTGCCGGACCGTGTTGTCTCCCGAAGAGGTGATCACAATTGGCCACCGAGATATTGTGATTTAACACCTTGCGACTTCTCACTTTGGGGCCATGTGAAAGATAAGGGGTACGCCAACAGCCCAGCGTCGATTCAATACCTCAAAGATGGAATTCGTGAAGCTATTGAGGGCATACAGCAGCCACTTTGCGATTTGGTAATTGAAAATTTTATGAAAAGGATATTGTTGTGTAAGCGTAGCCGTGGCGGTCATTTGGCTTATATTGTCTTACATTATTAATGCCATACTTTCCTCTTAACATTGAAATAAACATCCAATCAGTTATTTCACAAAATGCCATTTTTCTTTGAATATCAAAATAATACCTTTTATTGGAAAAGAAGATAATTTTTATATTTTACCTTTTTGTTTTTCTTCATTTTATTTCAATAAAACCCATTATTTTTATTTTATTTTGCTAATCTATATATTTCAACGACCTATTTGCCTCATCGTCAGGATCTATACAAATAAAATACATGCGTTTTAATACAAATAAATAAAAGAGCTGATACTCAAACTTTTTTGTTTTGATGAAAAAATGTTATATTGATGAAGGTTTATAACTCATAAATTTTCTATTTTTGGAAATATATATTTTGTGCAATTTTCTAGAGTCTTACATTTGATATTATTTATAACATATTAAACCTTAAGTTAAAATAATTGACATAGTTCTTGTACACTAAAATAACATTGCTTTTTATGAGAATTTGTTGTCAGATTTATGCGATATTTTGCCAGGGATTTTTTTAAATTGTTTTGGGTAAGAAATTACTCTTAGCTCTTTTTGTTTAAGACTTCTTTTGAACAAATAGTTTGCTATGCGAAGACAAATATTAAGGAAGCTTTAAAGAAACTTCATGGAATGTTTGAGTACTACTTTCAATTATTAAATAAAATTAAATGAAGAAACTTTTACTATGAAATCTGTTCTTGAAAAAAAAAATTGATTTTACTTCTAAGTCTACGATAACCGTTATTTTTTTTTTACAACATTAAAATCCAGAACACGTGGAGAAAAGCACCCAATTTGATGTTTATTATTGCAAGTGAGGCAGATCTATCTAACCTATAATATATAATATTTCAAAAATTTGGTTAGTAAGAGCTTCTATAGAATTTCCTTAAAACTTAGTTAAATAAGTTAAGTATTATACAAGGCTGAATGTGGATTTTCTTAATTATTGATTTCAAATCAAAAAATATTTTCTATTTTTGCGAACCTGTTTTCAAGGAAATATTGTTCATGTTAACTCTGTTGATGCATACTTTTCTTTGAGAATTTTTGAATGGAGAACCTCAACCAATTTGGTGTTGGTAAGTGGATGATGATAACTATAGTGATCAAGCTGGATAGAGCGAGAATTGTAGTTAAGGCACGTAGTTCATCATGGACTGTGAGTTCCAACAAGATTAAAAAAAATGCATGTAAGTCAAAAACAAACAGAACTATCATTATATTTTTTTGTTTAATAATATTACAAAAACAAAATTAGATTCTTGGCATAACCTACCTTTTACTTACAATAATGATTGTAAATTTCCAATTGGTGAGCAAGAACTTCCATAGAATTTCCATTAAACTTAGTTTTGCAAGTTTAGCATTAATTGTTAATTTTTATATTTGTGCCTTAATAGAAGATATTTCTATTCAAAGGTGTTTTAACACTTGCAGTTAGGCTGGATAGCTTTCGTTCCATCATATTTACATTGAAGGTTTTGAATAAACAACACCTACTTGTATTGGTTACCACCAAGTATTACTATAGGTTGAAATTACTGCTATTTTATGGCTGCCACACCAATCATCAGATTTTAAACTGGAACTATACACTAAGCCCCACTAGAGGGGCTTAGTGTATAGTTCCAATTTTAAATCTAAATCTTAAATTGTACGATCGTAGATCTCTCCAGAGATTTGGAATGCAAACTTGATTTAATAACAGACAAATAATTCATGCATGTACAAAATTTATATATTTCCTTGACAATTTTTTGAACATAGAATAAAGTCAAACCGAGATTAAAATCAACAGCCAATAGGTCAACTAACTTTGACTCTTGACACCTTGTAAATCAAGGCGTTAGAACATTGGCTTCCAAATCAATAGCATTATTTTTTAACGAATTCTATTATCAAATTTATTTTCAAGGTTTTTTTACTTCTACAAGAAGTAGCAAACTAAAAAAAAACACCAAACAAAAGAGCTGAGTTCCGAACTTGATTAAAAAAAAAAAATTAATAACTCACATTTTCATAAACTAGATATTACCTATTGAGTGGACAAAACATTCACAAATAAATCAAAACAAAACTGACAAATTAAATAAAAAAAAATTCAATAGAGTTGAGTTTCAAAACTTTTTTTTTAAGTTAAGCTAATTTATTATTTAATTTTAATCTCGTACAGAACCTCTCTCAAATACCCAGCATTATAGGCAAAAGTGAAATATATTTAAACGTTGAACATGATTTAACATATGCATCTAACTAATTTTGATGTCTGTGCTCCAGTATCCATGATCAAGCTCATGATAAAAATAAAAAAAAAAATGTTTTCAAAATGGCCTTCGAACGAACCATATCAAGTTTCAACCAATAATGGTGACCATCGTCGTCGATTGGACAATGTCAACAATATTAAAAGAAAACAACAACAAACAAAAAAAAATTATAACAAAAAACCTGTGATCACAAAGCCACTTTAACAGGAGAACCAACAAAAACAACAACAACCCACAAAAAAGAAAAGAAGTTTTAAAGAAAACTGAACCACAAACTGACAGCAACATTGGCTAAAACTTAAAATAAAGAAGAAGACTATGATGACGACGAAAAAAATGTCCTCAAAAAACTGTTTGATTTTGTTGTTTTTTGCTGTCGTTTGGTAAGGATCTTACCTGAAAGAAATACAATCACACACACACACACAAGCTTATGAAACCAGAGGAAAAACAAAGCGACTTTGAGAAAGAAGGGAAAAAAGTATATGTGTTGTGTATGTCTTCAAATAAATTGATGTCGAAATCTAAACAGAACAAAGTATATCTTGGTTGAGATATACGTCGTCGCGTTGTCATCGTCTACCCGCTGTCCCTATATGTTATTTAACGGCAAACTTAAGGACATTTTTTTGTAGATATACCCACTGCTCCATAAAAGTAGCCTGCGCTTACTGTTAATGCTTATTCCTTGTGATTTTTTTTTTTTTTCTTTTTTCAATTCTATGAATTGGGATTCAGCTGTAAGCGAGTTTTATGTTTTCTTTTGTTTGTTATTTTTCTCTTTGCTTCTGCTTTGCATTTCCGAAAAATGTCAACTGGTGATTTTTGATTGAGATTGACCGCTGAGCCGCCGCGCCGCGCCGCCATCGCCAGCCGCGTCGTCATACCATCGAATAGCATTGTGGAGGGCTTTTCAGATAAATTCACCGTCGGGATACTTTTAACTTGTGGTTTCTTTCCAAACTGACACAGACTCTTTTTTTGATATGCAAAATGATTGCAACTGACTTATGAGGACAGAAATTGTCTCAAGGAGACAAAATGTCAAGCAATCGGCAAAATCCATCGAACTTATATAAGAAAAAAAGGATACCCCAAAAAACTCATAGATCTGTGTCTTCTTATATTCAACATTGCTTTATTTGCATGAGCACGAGAGACTATGAGTTATGTGGGTATGTGAAGCCAAAGGCCAAGTGCATCTGATTGGATGAACAGTACCATACATATACATTTTTTTTTCACCGATGCAACTGCATCGATAAGGATTTTAAATTAACGAGATATGTCAACTGGGTATTTTGAAATGTTTTTGCTCAGTTTTGTTTTTTTGTAAAAAAAAATAATGTCTGATGTGTCGTTCTTGTTTGTTTTATTTTTTCTTGCCGTTTGTGCTTTTCTGAGATATCAGTAACATAATGACATTACAAAAGACTTTTGAAGATATTCAAACTGATTTTAATCGTAGTTTTTCAACAAAAGATACGCTATTGGCAGCAACAACAACAACAACAAATGCGAAAAAAAACACCGAACAAAATAAAAAACAGAACAAGAAGACAAGTTAAGAAACAGAACCACAAACCATCAGCGAAATGATATTGAAGCGATATTTTTTTTGTGTTGTTGTTATATTTTTTTTTTTTTGTATTTGTTTGTAGGTATCCTTGAAGGAAAGATGTTGCCCAATTCTTCAAAGGTGGTAGAGTACGGAATAGCCCCGTTTTCTGCCCTTTTCTGGATTTATTTATGCAATTTCTGTTTTTGTTTCTTTTTGTTTGCTTCTATTTTGCTCTGAATATCTGTGGATGACGATGATGGTTTGAGAGAGACAGAGAATACATTTATGTTGTATTTATGTTATTTTTTGTTTGAGATCTGTCAGCAGGTGAATTTATGTTGGGTACTTGACCAGACTGTAAATCATTTGAAACGAATGTTCTTTTTTTTTGTTTTTCGTATAAATTTTGTTTATAAGGGGAAGATTTTTATTTGAAAAAAAAGACGCAACATTTGTATACCATTTGCTGTTTGATCAATTTAGCATAAGATAAAATGCAAATTTCATATTTTAATGAATCTACCGCTAGTTGAAGAAGGGCCTCTCCCTTCTTGTTGGAGTTAAATGTTATACATTCTGACAGTGTCAATAATTTAGCCTAGCCCACACTACCACATAATTATTCAAATTTATTTCGAAGCAATCAGCCTAAGAAACAATTTCTTGCCAACAGAAAATATCAAAAAACATAGTTTATACGATATCAAAGTCCCTTTAAGTATGACATCATTTTTATAATTTTTCAATTTCACTAATGTTAAAACAAATTTCAGATTGAAGTTTTTAGTAACTTAATTATGACTCACATAAATTTATTGTTCCTTTTAACAAAAACAAAAAAACTGAGAACAAAATAAAACCTATTATATTTTTTCTTAAAGCTTGCCGCTTCGCTTGGGCCTATATAAATATTCAATTCAACACTTTTTTTAATTAATACATTTTAACAGAAAAAAAAAATAACAATAAACGTGTGTTGTATATCTCCTTGCATATTGAGCCCGAAAAAATAACACGAAAAATGCATTGTCATTAAATTAAATTTTATTTCTGAACAAATGCGCGCCACTGGTATTTCTTGTTCTGATTTAAATTTATTTTTTTTTCTTTAATCCCAATTAAAACCTTAACGTTTTTTGTGTTTTGCATATTGTTGAAGCTTACTGGTCTTTAGCGGTGATAATAAATACAAGAATTTATGTCAATAATTGACAGAATATTTTTTTTCGTTCTTGTTGTTTTTATTGACTGCTAAATGAATGTAATCGCTGTTTAAATGGCTTCGAACAATTGCGGTTGTTTTGATTAAAAAAAATATGGTATAATGTGAATGGTGTTTTTTTTTAATTTATGCATTTTTAAATAAATGATTTATTTTTTTTTATGAAAAAGAATTGTCGTTAGTATTACCATAAGTAAATGCAGAACTTAAGTTTTTTTGTTGGTCCTTAAACGTTGTTGACCAAGCCTTCGGGACTGATAAATGAAAGCGATGATCCGTACTACTAAAATTTAAATCAATACGGCCCAACTCAACAGAATTTACAAGTTTATTTCTAAATTATTTATTAAGATTTAAATAGAAGATTGAACAACGATTAAAGGATATTTATGTATATTTTGCTTACTACCAACTTATACCATCCTAAATGATCACTCTGACAAGCTGATGTTTCCATGTATCTGAAGGTGATACCTTTCTCCGAGAATTCAGAATAAAATTATTTATTTCTGTGGGTAAGTGATCAGGGAAGAAATTATTAAGGATTTAAGGAAGCATCTGCCTTTTCTCTGATGGGAGATGAAAGTTCTTTCAGGGAAAGAACAACTTTCGATTAGTGTTCGTTTTTATGATCAGCAAAAAAGCGTGGTTTGCGAAGAGTTCGTAGGTTTTGTAGAGCTGGATGCAATGGATGCAAAGACAATATTGTGTCTGCGTCGGACAGATTTATTGAAGACGCAGGGCTTGATCCAAAGAAACTCAATGGGCAAGGTTTTGATGGCTGTTCAACAATGTCGGGCGACAAAAATTGTGTGCGAGCAATTTTGAGAAAAAATACCCTAATGGTCTGTACTTCCATTGTGCAAGCCATTAGATTGTAGTATATGACCTGAATGAAGTTCCAGAAATTCGAAACACGCAATAGCAACGATCAAAGATGTCAATAATTTTTACTGCAATTTCTTTACAAGGAGAAAGTTTGTCCCACACATTCCTGCATTTTCTAAAACTCGCTGGTCTCAGAAAGATAAAAGCATTGCAATTTTTAAGGCTAATTTTGGCAGCATCGTCAATGGATTGAGGGAGCTAGCTATTGAAGCAAAATCTACAACGAAAACAAAAGCTGAGCAGTATTGTGCTATTACATAAATAACTTTTATAATATATGTCTTGTCCTAATAGCAAAATATTCAGCTTATCTTGAGCCAAATGTTGTAAATATTCTCCAGTCAAAAAAGTAAGACCTCCTCGCATGCGCACGAAACATGTGCAACAAATTATAGCACTTGCAAAAGTTCAAAGTGCAAATGTGCGGAATCAGGAAAAGATGGACTTATGGCGGATTCGAAATCTATTTCAGAAGAAATTGAAATAGAACTTCTAAAACCTAGGACAGTAAACCGCCAGACACATCGCTCTGATCATCCTTCGTCAAATGCAGATGATTTCTGGAAGAGATCGCTCCTGAATCCTTACTTAGATTCTTTAATTGCAGCACTTGAACGTAGATTCCCAGTCGAAAACTTACCAGCATATTCGTTATGTCTGTTTCGAATATGTTTAAAATGTGCATTCATGATTTTAAAGAAAAATAAAAGAGTTTTTCCGAGTTCTACAATTGCCAAAGTTTCAGTGGAGAGGCCAAATTGTGGTATAATCTTCGGAATAACGACAAAATATCCACAGTATAAAATTCCAAAAACTATTCATGTTAGACGTTCTTCAAGAAGCAGACGACTTTTACCACAACAAAACTTATTCTGCATACTGCCCTGGCGCTACCTTGCACGACAACCTCCATCGAAAGAACGTTAAGTACGTTAAGAAGAGTCCAAACTTGGCTTCGTTCAACAATGGTTGAAAATCGTTTAAATGGTAATTTAATCATCTAAAATCTAACAAAACATAGGTTATTGAATGTTTGAATTTACTGGGTAATGAATGCTGAGTGTTCACAGGAAAGCGGTAAAGTTAAAATGAGATCGAAATTGTAAAAAAAGTAAAAAAAGATTTGCTGCAGACCCAAGCCACGCGTACCGCGCCGCTTAGCATTAAATTAATTAAACAGATATCTTACATACGTACATCAATGACCCCCTTTCTTTAAAATTGGTGTCATATAGGTACAAAAAAAGTCACATACAGAAGTTCCTTGAGTCCTTTAAAGTAGATTTTATTTTAAAATGAATTAAATTGAATCGATAGCTATTTATTTTTATTTTCCTATTTATTTATTTATGCTAAAAAAATTTGTTCCAGTTTCGTACAAACGAAAAAAAAATACTTAAAAAAAAATTAACTTAATTTTGTATTGAACGAGTAGTGTCATGATCAAAATCCTGCATACGCCCTTGATCCAAATATACGGTTTCATCCAAATATGTTCGGTTTCTATATATTTTTAATCTTGTGTATTACACAATAGGCGTGTTTTATTGCAAAATCTATCCATATTACAGTACGATTTTACATGTATTATAAATACAACAGCGCTAGTAGCTCTACAGCCGATAAGAAGCTAAAGTAGAATAGAGGCTCGAATAAATGCCAAAAATCTATCCACAGTTGGATTCTACTTTAGCATCTTATCGGCTGTAGAAATACTAGCGATGTTGTATTTGTAATGCATGTAAAATCGTACAGTACTATGGATAGCTTTTGCAACAAAACACGCCTCATGTTTTTTTTTTTTTTTTTAGTTGAGCGCGCACTAAAGGGATTTGGCTGCCCTTAAAATGTTTAAACACAGTGCGAGCGTTGGGAAAATAGGGTAGGATTTAAGAGGAGATACCGATGCACATCGGCTTTGAACCTCTGAATATTAACATGGTCGGGAAAGATAGTGCCGGGTAAAGCATTCCACATTCGAGTAGTGCGGCTAAAAAAAGAATCTCTTTACTTGACAGTGCGTCCGAAGTTTGTCTCGAGGGTAAACTGATGTGCATTCCTAGAAGTACGAGTATTACGGTTGAATTGTTTTAAGGGAGGAATGCAGCTGGCTATTTCACTAGAACAGTGTTTATAAAAGTAACAGTAAAATAATGTTAGACATGAAACATGGCGGCGGTGGTCGAGGGATGCAAATGTTTCTGTTATATTTCTGTCACCTATCATTTTCAAAGCTCTTTTTTGAATCCTATCTAACAGTCTCAAGTAGGTTATTGGGGCACCTGGCCAAATATGAGAATTATACTCAAGTTTCGGACGGATAAATGCTTTATAGATTACAGCCAGATCAGAAGGGGAGACAAATTTCTTGCATCGCCGAAGAAAACCTAAGCACTTAGCAGCATTTTTGGAGACGTCGAATATGTGTTCGTTCCACAGAAGGTGGTCTGTGAAAATTAAGGAAAACAAGTCAAATAATTTTTGATCTATCTATTTTATTGAATAATATATACAAAAGCATAGGGACTAGAAAAATTTAGCTATTCTGAATATTTGATTTTTCTAATTGTGAAATCACTCTTAAAATAGAACCTTCTACTCATTTTTTCTTAACAAATAACTACACAAAATATAATGGGGGTTTATAAGTACTATAACATAAAAAAAAGAGAAAAGACGTCTAAATTCATGATGCTGGGTTAGACCATGGTTTCTTCGACAGAAAATGGCATGTGCTTCTCAGTCAAAAAGCTGACTTATTTCAAAGGGTATTCAAAATTATTAGGTCATTGATGCTTTAATTCTACTGTAGTGTTCTCTCTAAATTTCTAAAAATATACTAATTTTCTTCGGATTTAGTTTCCAGGAATGTTTGTATCAACACCATAAACTGTAAGGAGCAGACCAACAGATTGAGGTAAGAAACGTGTAAAATAACTGACAAAATGTATGACTTCCATCAAATAACTTTTCATGTAAAAGGAATTTTTAAAGAATTTGTATGATTCAAGAGTATGGGTACTTCATCTCAAATATGAGAATTAACAGAGTATTTACAGTATTTTTATTTTATGTATTTAATTTTATTTTAAAATCAAATTAATGTTATGCATAGAAGTTTCAAAACCGTGTCCATCACTTCAACATATATGCATGCCTCATTCCATAGCCCCATACCATAACAAAAAAAAAAAGCCAACAATAACATCTAAAAACGGCAAATGACCTAATTATTTCTTCAATTATATCTGCCCTCGTTTTTAACAATTTTCTTTTTCTTTCATTTTTTACTGACCAAATTGGTTCACTAATATGTTAGCCTTTTTTTTCGTTTTCCTGCACGTACGAGTATTTTTTTGTTTTTTTTTTTAAATTTTGTTTTCTGTACCTATATTTGCTTAAAAAATTATTTCTTCGATAAAAATCCTGTTATTACCAATGGCTGACTGAAAATGACTAGTCAGAGCATGGACTTCTACGTACGTTAACGCACGCCTATTTTTTGCAACAAATAAAAACAAAACAACAACAACAACAAAATAGAAGAAAAAATAAATGCTACTGTACTGTATGTTGCAGCATGTTGCATGTATGATTTTCTTTATTCAACCTGCAATATAATCAGCACACGATTGCTTGTTAATTTTCTATATTTTTTTTATTACTTTTATTTTTCTTTTTACAGTCCAATTGATAATTTAGTTGTTGAAAGTTAACTCAGCGATATTGCCGATACACGAAATGTATATATTTTCATCGAGTTATAAACCTACTCGTAAGGCTAGATATATAAAAGCATGGTACGACCCCTATGTTTATTTCTGCATGAATGCAACAGATAATGTCATTCACGATGCAAAAATTGACAACTTTACCAAGAAATAATGTTTTAATTTTTTTCTTTAATAATCATGGTTTGCATTGATTTTCAAAATTGATTCCGACAATACATTCACAGTTCATTTAATTTTGAAAGATCGAAATCTGTTAAAAATTGTTGGGATGAAATTATGTTGGTAATTGGTAACTAACCTACCTTCATACGTTGGGTGGAGACAAGAAAAAATTCCCGTTTTGTGGAGGGGTGGGGGTCTATTATCCCTCATATTCGATCCTGCTTTTAATTCAAGTGAAGTACTGAAACTACAAACTATTGAAGATACAAACAAATAATGAAACTAGAAACGGATAAAGAGCTATAGTGTCATTTCAATTGTTTCCTTGTTTCTTAGAAGGAAGTTGGTTTCTAAATTTTGTAATATCTGGAAAAGTAAAAGTCCTAGAACCATCTGGTTTTTAGTGTTTGACTTAGAATTATCAAGGAAATTGGGTAGCCAAATCGAAAATAATATACTTAATAAATTAAAATCTTTAAAATAATAGTTTGAAAAAAAAAAAAGAAATTGTTTGCTTAATTTTATTATTTATTATTTATTAATCCGTTAATTAACTAACGTTAGAACTTATAACTTTTTAAATACAATTTTAATACACTTAATATTACCTACAATATAAATACAAGTATAACTACAATGAAATGTTGAAAAAGTTTTCTTTAAATTTTTTACTTTGAAATTGTCGTTTATAGAAATATTTATGAATAATTATTGAAGACTGATATCAATTGATTTAAAGGACTATTCACACCATAGTTTGTTTTGCTGAATATCGGACATAATGGCAATTGTGTTCTTATGCTAGTTAGACTGTAGCTGAAATTTAAACGACATAAAGCTGATGGGGAATTTATTGATCCATTGATTAATTTAATAATGAAACAAAGCTGGAGATACTGTCTGTGTTTTAACAGTGAGGGAAGATCTCGGGGACCACGGAAGAAGACGAAGACAAAAACGCATGAACCTTCTCTGGATACTTTCAAGTCTACTTATATGAATTGTATAGTAAGGTGCCCAAACTACGCAGCCGTGTTCAAGTATTAGCCTTACGAAAGATATGTAAAGAAGTTTGAGGACGTAAGGGTCACAGAAGTCACGAGAAAATCGTTTTATGAAACCTAGAATTTTATTGGCTTTTTTAATTATGAAGTTATAGTGGTCTGTAAAAGTTAATTTAGTGTCAAGTATAATACCTAGATCGGAGAAAACGGAAAGTTTGCACAAAGGAGAAGAATAATTATAAGTTATAATTTTTTGTTTGCGTGTAAAGCACATGGTTTTGCATTTGTCTATGTTTAACAGAAGTCGGTTTTTGTTACACCTTTCCCTTTATTTATTTATATAGGTCTTCTTGAAGCAGTGAACAGTCGTTTATTGAACTTATAATTTTGATGATTTTAATATCATCGGCATAAATTAGAACCGAGGAGTATTTTATAATCGAGGTTAAATCGTTAACATATAAAATAAACAATAAGGGACATAAATGGCTTCCCTGCGGGCACCAGAGTTGACGAAAAATTGAGTAGAATGTTCATTCCTAAATGTAACACTATAGCTTCAATTGCCTAAATAAGACGAAATCCACGTTAAAAAACTTTCATTAAATCCTAAGGCCTTTAGTATATGAGTTAACGTTTTATGACACAATTTATCGAAGGCCTTACTAAAATCCGTAAACACTCAGTCTACTTGTTTCCTGTCTCCAAAAGAATAAAGACAAAAGGAAGTAAAATGAAAGAGATTTGTTACAGTTGATTTATTTTGGACGAATCCGTGCTGACTGTCGCAAATAATTGATTTACAATTAAATGATAAGACATTACAGATAATGGACTCAAACAGTTTAGGAATAACAGAAAGTTTGGCGATAGGTCGGTAATTCCTGATGTCGTTTTTGGACCCTTTTTATGAATTGGTGTTATAAAAGCACTTTTCCATAATTTAGGAAAAATTGAGCACCTTAGAGATTTATTGAATAGAATAAAAAAATTTTGAGCTATAAAACTAATTTTTCAAAAACTATTTATAGCACAGGAAAGATAGATTTTTTTTGTGAACCGAAATATAGGACGGCTGAATTTTGTATAGCTGAAAGAGGGCTATTATAAAAGCTTATGTCCAGTTTTTCGGGACGCCGCAGCGTCCCTCTGGGGAAATCCGCCATTTTGGAAAACGCGAATTGATCTATATCTCCGAAACTATTAATCTTAGAGGAAAGAGGAATTTTAAGGCCAAGCTTGTAGGCAGTTAAATTATCTTTCGTTCATTGATACAGTTTTATTCGGTGCGGGCGATATTTACAAGGTTATGTCGTCTTATTATTTCTTTATTTTTTCACATTTACACATTTTTTTCGTTCTCCAATAAGCTAACATGATTAACTTTCCAAATAAGAATTTTAGAACACAAAATTTTTAACATTTTGATATACTTTTGAAGATAATGCGATATAGCATTCAAAAGTTACAGCCATTTTGGTTGTGCTAAACTGATAACTCTGGAGTAAATAAAATAATAAATTATTATTAAAATTAATACAAATACCGAAATGGCTGTAACTTTTGACTGCAGTATCGCATAACCTACAAAAATATATTAAAATGTTGGACATTTAGTGTCCTAAAATTCTTATTTGGAAATTAATTCACGTCAAAAATGTGTAATTGCAAACAAAAACAAAATAAAATGACATAACCTTGAAAACATTGCTTAATTACTCAAACAATTTGATATGAAAAAAAAATGTGAATTTAAAAAAAAAAACTTTTATTTTAAAATAGTTTTTTTTAGAAAATAGCTTCTCGTTTCTAAACGTCCACCTCGTCCACCTAAAAACTAAAAAGTTATTTTTCAGGGCTACTGCCTCTTGCGAGGAATTGACAAATCCTCCAAGAGTATCACTTGTCACGAATAAGTGCTTCTCGTCTGGCCGTTCGGATTCGGCATACAATTGTAGGTCCCTTCCATTCCTGTCGAAAGGCGCACACAGGAATGGTTGCGAGTTGTTAGTCACTAGGCCCTGGTTCTTCATGAGCCGTTGTGCCACCCGATTAATTTATTTTTATTCTAAACGAAGGAAGCGAAAGACAACTCTGTATTTTTCCAGTACTGAACAAAATGTGCTTGAGGCCATAATATCCCTTAATTGAGGCAAGTAATTAAATAAATTTATCTTAAGACCACAATTACTTAAATCATTACAGATTTGTCTTATTCCCACCAGATAATATTTCCTATACCTACGTCTAGCAAGCTGAGAAAAAATATTTTTCACATTGATTGAGAAATTTTCTACCAGATCATGCATTTTATTTGTCGTTTATTCAATAAAAATTGAGTATATGTATCTATAAAATGCTTAAAGTGTTGTAGCTTGTAGTAAATCTCCCGCAACGGGTAGTTCACCGCAGTACATACGCGCGCCAGCACACAATTACCGTTGCTGCGCAATGTCTATTAAACTGAATTGGTCATGCTGGGTGGTAATGAAGAGAATTCTCTTACCGTACGAACAAAATGTTGCAATTGCAAGGCAAAGTCTTTAAGCCATCCTCGCAATCTGTGGCTTGGCATAGTCAAAATGAATACCGCTAAGACTGTGTGTGTGTGTGTATTATGCGAAGCACAATTTATACCTCATTGGACTATTTATCAATTTTCGTCTTAAGATTGGTATTTGGGTGAATTGATGGGGACGCGCCCACAAAAAATCGAAATCTATAATACCCACTGAGAGGTTAGTTCCCAGCAAACACCACCACAACTCTGCGATGCATTTATTTCGGGGCGGAAAATCATTATAGGGGCATTATAGGTACCTATGCCAAATAGATACAATTTTTCTATAGATTTTCTCTCACAACATTCCAAAATCCAATCAATTCACTCATCATACATTTTTGTGTTTTATTGAGAAATAAATAAAAACAAAAAAATTAGGTAATGAAAAAAATTAAACTTGAGTTGGATTTCTGATGTTGGGTGATCACTTACACTTCGTGCCGTTGCTGTTTCTGTTGCAGTTGTTGGTCGCTCGCTGTTGTCCAGCGAGTCTAAATAACATGAGATAGAAATACATTATATAGAGAGAAAGGTTGATTGCATGTCTTTCATGGGTTACATGTTTGATGTGGTCTGTATACACTCATGTAGACACAATCGGTGAGAGAGTGCAATTTGATGTTTTAAATGGACACCCGGATATGATCTGCTATTAAAACAGGGATTGATTGTACAAAGAAATGAAATAGCAAAGCGTACTCGTATATTAGAGAAATATTTTAACTAAAAAAAATATATACCGGCAACAGCCAAATTACAAGTACCTATACAATGTATGTTATGGGTCTGTTAATAAATTCGAGCTTGATTAATCAATCAAACTTTATGGCGTCATGGTAACAAAGAAGAATACAAAATGAGTTATAATTTTACTGCAGTTACTGAAGTTGATAAGGATGTGAGTAAGTGCACTGACATCGAAATTCAGTTTCATTTACAAAAAGATCAGGGATGTTACATTGTTTTTTCATTAAAAAATTATTAAAATCGGACAAACCCGCTTAATCTCAAAGCTTTCACTTGAATTAAAAATTTTTCACTTTTATGACTAGGGCTATAAATAACATACACTCGTTGTCCCTTTCATTCGATTTTTCTTAAACATGTAGGCCCAATAGTTGCCAGAGAGCTCACGGATATATGTATTATATTTCTGGATAAGTTAACTCAACTTTTGCAACCTGTCTATCATCACAGAGTCATCGTAAGGGTATCATAGCTAGAGTTGAAGCAAATCTATGGTGCAAGGTACCACACAATATAATAAAGTGAAAGTAATTTAATGTGCCTACACTCGCTCGCATATAGTATATCGTTTGTCTATGAAATTTAACCCGAAATGGATGAGAGTTTTTTGTTTGTTAGCTCTCATACTCGATGTAAGACCCGCAGTATTATTTCAACCAGACATCATTTTTTTGTGTTGATGGACAATGAAGTGTTCATAATAATAATATTCCATTCCCATCCATTTGTGTCTTGATTGGCATACCACTTCTCTTTTTGCTTTCAATAAAATTTCTTTTGTCCATTTTTTTTATTTGAATTAAAAGTAAATGTATGTAGATATTGAACTATTATTTATGTTCATAAGAAATCAATCTGTTGTAACTTGTAAAACACAAAAGGGAAGACGATTTGGTTGGGATTGAGAAATTCCTTGACCTAATTTTACAAAAGCAATAACTTTTTTTTTTTTTTGAAAACAAATTGAATTGAATTTTTTTTGTTATGCTTTCCAGAATTCACTTTGTTATAAAAAAAAAACAGGTTGACCAATCAAATCAGGGCAATAAAGTAAAGTTAATACATAATCAAAAAATCAGGGTCTTCTTATTATTGCGGCTTTCCATTTATTAAAATCGTAATTATTTTAAATTATTGGTTATTAAAAAAATTAAATGTTGGTTGTCCAAAATGTTCTTTTGAAATGCCCATCTTTGAAAAGAATACAAAAATTGAACAACGTTGTCTGTGCTTTATATGCCGTTTTCACTGGGCTAAATGAGGTAATTTCGTTGCAAATTTCCAAATGAGATCCAAATTACCTCATTTCCCATACAAAATCACATTTCGAAATGAGGTAATTTCAACCTCAATTGCACGAAATTAGGTTGGAAATAAGGTGAATGCATCCAGCGGGAATCAGTTTCAAAAGCTCTTAAAAGCTCTTGTATGAAAATATTAATACACTATAGTCAACAACATAAAACAGAAAGAGAAAACAACAAAAATAAACGGCTAACTGCCATTCCAAATTCAAAATGAAATGAAATGTCAAATGAAATTAGGTAATTTGGTAATGAAAACACTTTTTTGCGAAATAACCTCATTTCGGCTCTGATGAAAACGTAGTATTAAATTGAGAATTTTGGTTCATTGCAGGAATTCAACAAAATGCACTTATATTTCTAATATAATCTTTTATCATTGTAAGCAATTTTTGTTGCGCAACGTAAAGCGGTACCTTAAAGTGCGAAAAAAAACCTTTATTTAATTTTTTTTTTAAGTTTGATGATATGATACATCTTCAAATAAATTTTATTGTTTCTCAAATTGTTTAGCATAAATCCAATAACTTACGTAGGTCTTCTTCATAGGTTTTCCCCATTTCAAAAAAAGAAGAAACAAAATGTGTTAGCAAGAAATATCCGGCTTGTAATGTTGAACATTGTTATCAAAGTTCCAAATCTCTAAATTAAGTACCTAAGAACATAGAGAACAAAAACCACATACAAAGTTAAGTTATGTTAAAAACTTGGAGAAACTTACGCTTACAAACTTTGCTATCGTCTTTCAGTTTAAGCCTAGTACGCTGCTGAAGCGAAACGAAAAATTTCATACAAAAATGCCATAACGAAATCATAAACGAAAAATTTCGTTGTGCTTTTCATTCTGTGGTACGCTGTTCGACCAGCGAAATTGATGATTATACCAGATTGTTTTGACAAGTCTCTACTCTCTTTTCGCACAGTATTGACCGGACCATTAAATGTGTATGGCAAAATGACATTTGGGTTTGTTCGTATTTTTATTTGTAACTAGCCGACCCGTGCTCGCATTGCTTCGCAAACTTTAAAAAATAATATTTTGTTTGCTATATAAGTACATAATATTAAAGGAGTTTGTTTATATTTGCATACCTTCCTACCTACATACCTATGAATTTTTTTTTTAAAGCTTCCGGATACACAACGTTTTTGCAGTGTAGCCATTTTGTAAATACGTGAAGCGTTTTTAAGACTAAATTCATTTGGATTTATTCATAACATTTTCTTTAAAATATTCGCCAAACACCATCCAACTGCTTTAATATTAATTGTACCTTTTTCTTTTAATACACACGACTGTTAACTATTTTTCGCGTCATTTTTAGATTTCAATCTTGAAGATCCGACCATTAGAAGCCAACTTATACGCTTTTTACTCGAATCAAATCATTTGTTTCCACCCGGAAAACACCGATGCATGGCTATTCCCGATCATAAGAGATACACAATACACAAATAATTCTTCCTACATACCTAGTTCACACACACTCACACTCTTTCTTGCTATGAAATGGTAGCTTTACATTGTGGCGCTATATACTATTTTTTTACCTTTCTACAACTACACCATTTTGCTCAGCCAGCAGGCATGAATTCAGTTTTCGGAAGAAAAGAAAAAAAACAAAGATAACAAAAAAACAAAGCAGCTACCCGTTAATTGCTCTTGAAGAGCATTCCAGGATAGAAATAATTTTAAAAAATTGATAACTTTCAAAAGTTTATATATTTACTGCTCAGCTTATATATATAATTAAGAAAAGATATTGGTCTTTAAATTTTTGTAAGAATGTTGAGTTTATCAAAAAATTATTATTATTTCAAAATATCAAACCGTTTTGAGTTTATGAGTGAATATTTGGGACAAACTCTTAGAAAAAAAGGTGACAAAAAATTAATAATATTTTGAAAATTTAAACAAATAAAAAATAGACTTAAACCGTCTCATAGGCATACAAAAAATTATAAAATTTGTTTCACGTAAATCAGTTAATTATGTTATGAGTTATGAGCGAAGGAACAAAATTATTCTTTCGTCTTTATATAACAATTAAGATTAAGATTACTTTCATTACACCATGGCTGTTGTTTGATTTTTTCGTTAAATTTTGTTTTATTTATTTGCAATTTGTGAAACTCTCCATGAATATTTTTCCGCTGTGTTTTTGTAAGCATTCCGTTGTCTTTTTGGAGACCGTAGGAAAATTTCGTTTGGCATCAGTAACGTACTAGGCCTTTAAAACTAAGCACGGAGAGTTGGTCTTAAGACGACAAATCTTCAAAATTGCAAGCCAAATATTTGTTGCTCTTATATTTTTTTCCATTTGTATTTCCAATTGGGATTGACAACTGAGTAATTTCCTGTAGTCATCACTAAATTATAAAGAAGAAGCCAAACATTTTTTTAAAAATACAATAAATTCTTTTTTCTTTTCGGAGTGCAAATTTTGAGGGAATAAAATTTCCATAAGAGGATCAATTTTCTTGTTAACAAAATGTTTAAGGTAAGCAGAAGTGATTACACAAATATTTTTTTTTTGTGTTGTAAATATAGGTAGTTATATCAAAGAAAATAACATATTAAGATCTACAAATCCTCATTCATTCCCGTAACTAAGAGCCATTTTTTCAATCGACAGCTAAAGAGTCAGTTATCTGCCGAAAAATATAAACAGTTGCCTGCCGAAAGAATATAATTATTTGGCTCTTTAAAAACTGAATGGCAAAATTTAACTTTTCAATCAAGAAAAAATAATAAAGGTATTCAATTCATGCAACGTCGTTAGTTTACAAATTCTGTTAAATGATAAATTTACACAAAAGTTTGAATGAACGACCTTTTTACTCATTTGGTTAAATGCTGTGTAATTGAATCAGCTTTTCGTTTATTTGAAAGATTTGTTGTGGGACAGATTAGACATGTTTAGATTTCGAAGTTATTTTTAAATGAAGAACCCTTCCCGAACCAACGCGAAATCGGAGCCAAATGTCTCTGAACGTTTTCACCAACCATTAAACTGAGATTTAGATACTGAGATTTATTTGGTGTTTCCACTGCACAAAATGATCAAAAAGAGGAAAACATTCAAAAGGTGTTTCATTTTGTTGACACGAAGTGAAAGTGTAATAGATATAAATAGTTTTTGTTTACATTTCTATCTGAAACGATGGAACTACAATAGTCGTAGGCTCGCGGGAGTGGTCGGAAGAAAATGAACGAATACATACAAAAGATGTGGTGCGCCCAAAATTTCGGTTCCTTGATTTGCGAAAACTATTGCTTTCGATAGTGAAGAGCGCCCCCCGAGTGCACACCTCACGGAAGTGAAACTGATATTTCTTGAGGCAGGAACGAAAAAAGAGATCAACGAATTATGGCTCAATTCTGATTTTGATTGTTCAGAAATCTTCTTTTCATTGGTTTATGACATCTGCTTCTGATAGTGTCCGACTATTAGGAAACACCCAAACTAATGCGAATCATTCGCAACACATTGTTGATGGAGTCTCGTCGTCGTCCAACGTTTAATGAAAAGACATACTCCTCAGCCTCACACCCCTCGATATATATGGCAAAAGCAAATGGCTGCGAACACAGCCGTCCGCCTTAAAGCCATTTCTCAATTGACCAACAACTCTATCGGTCATACTAAAATTCTAGACTTATATGAATCTATTCCTTGTCATTCCGACTACACCACATCCAAACTAAATTTCGACAAAAGTTTCCAGGTCACTATACCCTCAAGAGAATCTTGAGACGTTGGGGACCCTCTCAAAGGTGATTCAGTTCATTTTTATACTGATGTGTCGAAAACTGAGGAAGGAGTGGGTGGCGGAGTGTACTCAGACAGACTTAATTTAAGTCTCTCCTTTCGGCACCCTAACCACTGTAGCGTATTCCAAGCGGAAATCCTGGCAATTAAAGAAGCTCTGTCTTGGCTGAGAGAAAACGTAATATCAACATCGGATATACGCATCTTCTCAGATAGTCAAGCAGCACTTAAATCTCTCAACTCTGTCTCTACCAACTCCGTTACGGCCCAAAACTGTCGATCGTCTCTTGAAGAGATGGCGGAACAGTTTAATATTCACCTTCTTTGGGTGCCGGGCCATAGAGATATTCCTGGAAATTGTAAATCCGATTAGCTTGCCAGAAATGGAATTCTAATGCCCGTTTTGCCTAACAGGTGGAACACAGGTATACCGATCGCTACGTGTAAACTTTTGCTAAAACAAAACTCTGCAAGGAAAGCAAACTCTAGATGGACAAAACTTACTACATGTCTGGCCACAAAAGAAATCTGGCCATCGCTAGACCCTAGGCGCTCTAAAAGTTTGCTATCACTTAGCAGATCACAAATTAGCTCCGTAATAGGTGTCATAACAGGACACTGTTTTATAGGAAAACACGCCACAAGACTTGGCGTTTTCTCAAATGACTTCTGTAGAAGTTGCATGGACGAAGAGGAGGAGGAAACAATTCCTCACCTCCTCTGCACATGTCCTGCTCTTTCACAGAGGCGCAGACTCCATCTGGGGGACTACTTTTTCAATGATCCAAGCGATCTGGCTAATATACAGACAAACACTGTCTCTCTCGCTTCATAAAAAGCTCCGAATGGTTTTCGTAATGAGGATAATCTCCTCATTCCTATCATGTGGTATCACAACGGACCTAATTATGGTCTAAGTGTGTCAGCCGTTTTCCTGACAACCACTTTAACCTAACCTAACCTAACCTCGTCGTCGTCAATGAATGGTTCGAATTGGTTGGGGAGGACCTTTATAAATCTACCTTAATAGTTTGAGAAAATTAGCTTTCCTAATGTTTGATTAAATGTAGACGTCCTAATTATTTTTTCTTGCATGAACTGCGTTTTAAGTCACAACTTTTATCGCTAACTAAGCACTATTCGATAGTTACAGAACAAGGTCAGAGTTTTCTTTATTTCTCTGAGTGAGAATCATATTATGTTTATCATATATCATATTTCTGAATACGCATAGTTCTAAAAGTTGATGGTTGGATGTTGTAGGACGCGGGTAGTCACTGAGTGGCGTCAACACGGCGATGTCCAGTGATGTAACGAATACTACACATCAATTGTGCTTATTTTACCTCCAAGTGGTAACCATCGGGTACTGGTCTCGTCCATCCGGACTTGACTTGCCAAACGAATAAGCGCGAGTGTTGAACAAGAGACAAAAATAGCAACACTATAAATACTCTGTCGGAAATGACAACCTACCACATGTAAAGAAATCAACCGTTTCGAATCGGCAACTACATCCTCGGATCTAAGTAAGTATAGTTCTAAAAATTACAATGACGTTTGGCTAAGTTTAACTAAATAAATTTGGTTAATTTTCCCCATTAAAATCGTTGGATAATTTTAAACAAATTATGCAAACCATTTCCCATACAAAATTTGACAGTTCATTAACCAAATGGTAAATTTAATCAAATCGTAAATTTATCTAGTGTTTTTAATCTAAATGAACAGGAACAGATAATTTTATTGTTTATGTTCCTAGGAATAAGTTATATCTGACCAACCATTGAAAAATATATTTTTGCTAAAGATTAGGTACTTACTCACTTTTAAACTTAAAAAATTTGCCCTAAGAGTTTACTGAATTAACATTTCTATTTAAAATTGTTTTGTGAGCTTCATATTATTGTAACTCAAACAAAACATTGGGGAAAGTTATACAGAAGACATCATTTCGCACGTTTATTGGTTAAGAATTATTAAATTTGTCTATACATCTTGAATATATCTACAAGGTTAGTTAATCAGCCAAAAACATCATATTAATATCACTGTTAAAATTCAGTACATTAAAAGACGTGCATTAATTTATGTAGAAGTAATAACGGGTAAAATATAAATTATGTAATTTAAAATGTATTAAATAAATTGTTTCACTTCTGCTCTAGCTGTTATTATGATAATTTATATAAATTTCTATTCACACCTTCAACAATCGACAATTTAAATTGCAATCAAAAATCATTTTTCAAGCCAAAGCATTAACATAAAATTATTTATGTTCCCTAAAACCTATCCAAAGTAAGACTTTTTCCATCAATTTTTTTTTTTTCGGAAAACCCCTGTGCTCAAAGAACCATGACATAGAGTCAAAAATGTTCATGTTCTTTTCATAATTATTTGTAGATTTATTCAACTAGCCTAATTATGCAAGAAGTTTTTTCTATTTTAATAATTACACAGTTTTTGGTCCCTAAATATGTGTCCAGAAATTATATATCATTTTTTTTTTTAATTTTATTTGACGAAAAATTACTAATTCCCCTTTGCATTAGAATTTTGTATGCATTTCAATTTGGATGGAGTATATTCCTAGATCCCGAAAAACTGCATTTTAAAAACTTCTAGGAAATTCTTATACTTTGTGGAACGTGACACCAAAAATAGCATGAACATGTACCGCCTTATTCTTGTTCAAGCAATTTCTCCTATCTTCCTGGTAATCATCCATTACTAAGCTCGGATAGAAAACATGAAATTCTTTATCTTTTTTAATACACAAAATGTAAAATAACCAACAAAAAGCAAATTAACAAAAAAATGAACAAGCAACAAAACCCCATCATTTTTATTACAATTCACCATGGAATTATGATGATGCCCGCGTTGATAATGACGGCCAATGACGATGATGATGATCATCGTCATAATAATGATGATAATGTGAATAGCTTGATCGTAAACTCCATTCTTTTGGCTTTGGCCTTAAAAAAAAAAAAAAACACAATAGAGTGTTGTTCTTTTTTGTTGTTGGATCTGTTCTCTGTGTGTGCTCACCTGTGTGTATAGCTTATAGATGACAGATAACTATTGTTGAAGTTCTCTATCACAGAAAGCCCTACCTTATAGCCCCACATATTTGAGACCATTCATATACGCTGCTGCTGCTATTATATTATTTAAAAGTTGTAAGTTCTTAAAGTAGTGGCGCTTGGTTGGGTTTAAGTGTTCTTTGCTTCTGCTGCTGATTCGTTCTTTGGTCGTATCAGCCATTATCACAAAATATCTTTCTTTATTTAATTTTTTTTTTAATTTTTTTTTTTAAATGAATTCTAGAATGTGTAATTTTCACTCTGCATATACGCTTCAGTGGTTTTATATTAACCATCCATGGGTTCTTGGAGTAGGTAGATGTCGTTAGTGTTGGTGTCGTCTGCATGTGTGTTTTATTTTATTCTTTGTATTTTTTTTAAATATTTTGTTTTGTTGTATTCTGTCATCTGTTGTCTTGCTTTTTCGTCTTTGCACGTCAAGAAGAGTGAGTTAATAATGATGAGAAAAACAACAGCAACAAGATTAAACAAAAAAAAAAAACATTTACCTACACACAAAAGAAAGAACAACAAAAAAAATTATGTTAAAGGCGGAACTTTAGAGTAAAATGGCTTCCATTGGCTTCTTGTGACTCTTCGTTGGCTGAGTCTTTAACGTTGTTTTTTTTTTGCAAAGTGTATTTTTTTTTTGTCTTCCGTTGCTTGATGTGGTAAAAGGTAATTATGATTTGTGGTAAAATAATGATACAAGAAAAAAACAAACCCAAGTACGAGGATGTGTGTACAAGTACCTACATGTTAAAAATGATACACAACAAAAAGCTGTTTGAGAAAGAATGTAGAAAGGGGTGGTACTTTTTTTCTTTATCTGCGATATACAAACATGGCGAATGTTGTTAAGGAATGCTTTTTTTTTTCTTTGTTTTAACAGCAAAAAAAATATACTCACTCATAGAAATCAGTATAAAGTTGTTAACATGCCGAGCACTTACCTAGAATGAGAAAAAAAAAAACTTTGGTTAGAAATTTATTAACTAGGAAAGAAGTATATTTTTAAAATAGAAAGAACTCAAAATTAAAATGACACCTACATCAATAATTTATGAAGTTGCAATTTTAAGTACAATGCATAGATCAGAATATTATATTTCTTAAATTGATATGATTCTTGTTTTACCATGAGAAACTAACCCTAGTTTACGCGAACCCCTTAGTCGCGCGAACCCCAAAGTTTGTATGCACATCTAATTGTTCATTATTTACAAATTGGTACATTGTCTCTATTTGTTATTGATTAAATTGACAGTTGTGGTGTCTTAACCTGACCAGGTGCCACATTTGTCCAAGAGCAGAGGACAAGAAGAGCAAAACCCCATGTGATGTTTATGGAAAAAAAACTGTTGTCTTCGCCACAAAAACATCGTCTGCGTCAAATGCCTCCCAGAACTACCACCGGTTCCAGAGTGAATGCCTGTTTCTATATTACTCTATCTTCATTTTGTAAATCACCATCTATTGTTATATATTATATATTCAAATAAAGTATTAGTTAAGTTAATTTTTTATTTTTCATTTTGAGCATTGGGGTTCGCACGAACCCCAATTTTGGTTAGTGACAGAAAATTAACTAAAACAGAAAAATCGTAATAAAAATGAATTTCGTTCACTGACTTTTCATCCCAGGTCGAAAACATGATTTACAAAATGTTACAAGCATTCAAACATGCACTGGGGTTCGCACGAACCCCAATCCGTAAACGAGAATTAAAGCAGTTAAATTTCTAGGGTGGAAAGGGTGTTATAAAAGATCAAGCATCCACCAACGAAATGTCTTTATAGTTAAATTCTTAAATTCGCCTTATACGCTATACCAAAATTATTTGAAAATTATCAGTGTGACAATTCACTCAGAAATATGTGTGAATGTGGGCAGATTTAAGCACGCGTAGGTTTAACATATACATGTTCAATAACTAATACCCGTGAAGTCAATTGTTCCTTACTACAAAGTTAATTAATTTACTAGCCTATTAAATTGTTCATGATTTTCTCTATTTTTGAAACCTGTTCTATTTATGTAAGAATTTAATGAAATTTATCGGTACTGTTTGACTATTGGTCAACTATTGAAACTATTTGACCGATTGGTATGAAATCTGTATGGGAAATTGCTTTTCTGTAAACATTTTCGACAAATTCGTGTCAAGTCTGGCGACCTCAGTGGTCACAGTTGCCATCCAAAGTTGCTGATCAGTTTTCTTAAAAAGTGTGTTCACGCAGGAGCCTCTACTGATGTGACGTCTGTGAAGTTGGCAGGGCAACTTTGATCTAGAGTAACGGGACTACCGCAGTAATTTGCAGTTTTTTTGCATTTATTTTGCATTTCTATTCCCGATTTTGCAGTTCACCAAATAGTAGGTGTAATCGAGTGACCTGCTATCTTCACAATGAAGTTAGCAGGTCACATAGTGTATCTCGAGAACCACAAACATGCTAAAAACTTGAAGTAAGGCTCCAAATGTGCAGTTTATTTTGCATTTCAAGAAATTTTAGGTCCAAATTTTGAAATGCAAAATAAACTTACTTCAAGTCTCTGGCATGCTTGGTTCTCGAGATACACTCTGACCCGCTTACTTCACTGCGAAGTTAGCAGGTCACTCGATTACACCCACTATTTGGTGAACTGCAAAATCGGGAATAGAAATGCAAAATAAATGCAAAAAAACTGCAAATTACTGCGTTCGTCCCGGTACTCTAGGTGAAACTTGCCCTGCTAACTTCACAGACGTATCGGCATGAGGTCACCACTTCCCATTAAGTCAAATTCCCGGACGCTGCTCCCAACGATCCTAATATCCAGTAATTCTCATAGAGATAATGAAGGCTTTTGATATCTTGGCATAACCAAATTTTTGGAGAGATATATTTATATTCAATGAATTTTTAAATCAAGTCTATGATTATTTTTTATCTCCATTCGCTTCTCAACTCTTTTGTTATCTTCTTATAAATTCGTTTCGTTTAATATTCATTTTGAAATAATGTCTAATCTACGAGTAGTTAAAAGTTTTTCTATTCTTATGTTATTTAAAAAGTTAACAGTTAGCAATTTAAGGTTATCAAAAACATTCAGTTCGTCCTAAAACTATTATTATGTTCTGTATTTGTTTAACTAGTATTGATTTTTCCCGCACCAAAACTTTCTAGAAATGATTTTCTGGAATTTGAATTGAATTGAAATAGTTTAAAAATTTAAATAATTAATTTAAAATAATGTCTTTTCAATGATTATCGTAGTCTGTTGTGAATGGGCTTTAACTATTAAAGCTTGTAACTACATTTTTTTTAACTTCGCAAACCCTAATTTACATGTGGCTCTACCATGTGTGTACATCATGTTCTTTCATTTTCATTACGGCTATTTAATGAACATAAATTCTCAATAAAAGTTTGTTCATCAACTCTTTTGTTTTGATTAAATACAAGTTCAAAGTACCTAATAAAATGAATGAAACAAAAAAGAATAAGAAAGGTATATAATATATAAGACAAAACCAAGTCTAATTTGTTTTAATGACTCTTAATACATTTTGTTTATGACTCAAAATGAAAAAAAGAGAATACATTTTCGATCACAAATACCAAAAGTGAAAAAGAAGTGCTGAAACTGATTGATTTTGATTAAATTTACTCTCTTTTATGTCGAAGAAAATTACTGACCGTGCTAAAAAAAAAAGAAGTAAAATGCAGCTATAAAATTATATAACCAATTTAATCATACAAAATTGATAAACAAAAAAAAAATGAGTAAGAAAAATTGGTTTCTTTAGCTTTGATCATGATCATTCTTATAAACATACCTACACGAACAGAAGACAGAAAAAAAGAACATTGAAACAAGTATTTTTTGGGATAAATGCTTTTATTAGTGCCATTATACACTCATCTCTCCAAAATGATATAAGAAAATTAATATTGTAAGAACAACACCAAATGAGATGTTTGGCAGATTGAAATACACACTCGTGAAGATTGTTATGAAATATGTACCAATCATTCCTTTGGTTGATATTTTGATGAAGATTTTTAGAAATGACAAATACCTTTTTATGCTAGATTTCCACTTGTCATTGAAAGATGCAAATCGAAATACTTTCATGATTTTATGATAATTAAGGGTTCCCAGTTGTGTTTACAAAAATCAGCGCCAACTTAACTGTCCTGCTTTGACCACATCAATGATGCAAACATTGTGCCTTGCACTTAGTTAAAATTATGTTTTTAGCCAAAACTACAAGACTGGTTTGGGTCGGATTTTAGAATTTGATTCCAAATTTTTAACAGAATTGGACAATTTCTTACCTATTTCTTGAGTGCTTCCAAATTACTCAGTTTTTAATATTTTTTTTGTTTATGGTTAGATAGCAATAAAAATATATCATGGATGTATTTAAAACTTATGAGGTCACTCCTAGGATCCACCAGTGATAACATAGTTCAAAAAAATAGCAACGTTATAAAAATAACAACCAAAAACAACTTACCAATAAATCCGCCATTTTGAAACCCGTTTTTCGGCGTGTTCCTATGGACCGATTTTGGAAATGTTGTTCAGTAGTGGTTACTGATCAAATTTCAAATAAAAAAGCTTCTGTTGCAATTTTGAATTTTGCCCACGTTTACTCTAGTTTAATATTAATTTGCCTGTACTAAGCGGCGTTAGGCAATAACGCCCAAGGCAAAAACGCCCAAATCGATTTGGAATTATCGCCCAAAAAAATTCTGAAGAAATTGTTTTTTGCTATATTTATCTATATAAAATAACGCCCAAAATTGTATGTTCAAATAGACAAACTGGAAGTAAGGCCCAACATATGAAAATATTGCAAAAAAAAAATTACAAAACAATAAAGTTACGCCCAAATACAAGGAAATATCGCCCAAAAAAACTCTGAATACCTCTGAGGGTATGGTCAGTCGCCAGGCAGGCGCCTATGTTGTCAGTTGGTATTCTTTCAGTTTATTTGTAATAAACAGTGCCTTGGGTGGCCCGTCAGTTATCAGTTAGTGTGTGACAACATATGCGCCTGCCTGGCGACTGAGCATACACTAAGCCGAGCGACAAAGTCGCGTTAGCGGGAAAGAGAACCCGAAAAGGGAGTTAAAATCCTTGAACCCGCGAAGCGGACCAACCAAGGTACTGTTTATTACAAATAAACTGAACTGGACAGAGCACCACAAAAGGGAGTTAAAATCCCTGAACTGGTGAAGCGGGCCACCTAAGATACTCTTGTTAAATAAAACTGTTGACAAAAAAATCCGTTGAAATTTTGTTTGGAAAAATCGCCCAAAATTGAGGAAAGAACCCCCAAATTTTACAAAAATAATTTACATGTTCAATTTTCGGGCGATATTTCCATTTTATGATTGGGGTCAAAAAATGTATTTGGGCAATATTTCCATTTTTAAATTTATTTTTGGGTGATAAAATATTTTTTGGCGATAATTCCAAATCGATTTGGGGGCTTTTGCCTTCGGCGTTATTGCCTAACGCCGTACTAAGCTTAAATAAAAAGTTTACTGCTTAAGTTATATTTATAAAAAATTGATTTTTGGGTTCATTGAGCAAACAAACATATTTTACCAGTGCCTATCTCGATAGAAATTTTACACCAAAATGCATCTTCCTTCACATTTTTTCAGAAGAAAACATAATGCTATCTGCGTAAAGTAAGCATCACCACATTCAATTGTTAAATTATTAAATATTTACAAAAAAAAAAATAAATTGTATAATATTTGTGACGTTATATCAATCTTCAAAAAAAAAAATGTTATTAATGATTTATCTTTTTTCGAAAAATCGCAAGAAAAAATTAAAAAAATTTTTCGTAGGACTAGCAAATTATGATTTGAAAATATTTGAGGCACAGGTGGTGCAAATTGCGCAGATTACAGTACATACAATATGTTTTTTTTTTCAAAGTTTCTAGATGGTGGCGTGCTTAACTTTAAGCTTCACAAGGCGTGATACAGCAAAGCTTTTCTTTTTCATAAACTTAAACAAATTAAAATGGCACATAAATGCCTTACTAGATTTTTTTTTGAATTTCAATCAGAATTTATTCGTGTATGTGAGCGGCAAATATGCCCATTTTTCTTATCTCTTCGTTACAAACAAGTTGAGCGCAAAACAGTACATATTTTTTTTTTGTTTTCAAAAAATCGTAAAAACTAAAAAAGGAACTATGTTCCAAAATGTGTGTTTTTTTAAAATGTTAACGCCACATGGCATGGCTGCCACAATTTGGCACAACATAGCACAACTTTTTTGTGGAAAATCGGAAACTTCGGTGCTAGCTTCGGGCATATTATATAAATTGTCTTAAATGAATGACTGTAAAATGTTATTTAATTTAATTTATTTTAAGTGAACCAACTATAAGCAGTGTTGCCGTTTTGACCTGTTTCATGTCAAATTTGACAAGATTTCATCGCTGTTGACTTGAAATGAAATATAAATCTTGTCAAAAGTGTTTTGACTTGTTTTTTGACTTTATTCAATAATTCAATATGCAACTTGTAAGACCTGAATCAGATAATAATTTTGATGCTGATTCGAATGTTAAAGACATATATTTACAAACTAATCCTTATCCGGGAGCAGAGGAAAACCTTAACGAATTGAAAATCAAATCGGAGGTGAGCGACGGAGAAATTCATATTTTTTAGAAAAAACAGCAAAAGTTTTATTATTAAACTAATAAAAGAATTACAGCAGAGAGTGCCAAAAAATCTAAAAATTCTCAAACAGATCAGCATGCTTTCTGTCGACACATGCCTTCCCCAAAACAAAAGCTCATTGCTTCCAGTTCTGGAAGAGATGAAGCTTGAGCCTGATTTAAAAGAAAAGATTTTAAGCCAGTGGAGGAATCATTGTTTCATAAAATGGAAAAACATAAAAGAGACAGTGCCTTTCTGGTGCGAAGTTTATTCGTATAAGGATGCCAGTGGAGAAAATCCATTTAAAGTGTTGGCGAAGTTTTCTTTATCAATATTGGTTTTGCCAATTTCCAATGCAGAAGTAGAATGAATTTTTATTCAATTAAATTTGATCAAAAGGAAATAAACAAACAGAATGCAGCTGTTGTTAACTAATTCTCTTTTGACGATAAGAAATCATTTGAGCAATAAAAACTGTTGCAATAACTTTGGAATTCCTGCAGAAGTAAAAAAAAAGTTGGAACATATGCTATATACAAAAATATAGATATAACCAATGAAATTGAATGTGAAAGCTCAGATTTTGAAGATCTTTAACTTTATGTACCTTAACGCTCCAACGCTCGTCTTCAACGACACACCTGCTGTCAGCTCGCAAGATAAAGCCAATTTGCTCGCAGCACAGTTTGCTGTTAATTCGACGCTGCCAGTAAGTGATAAAACTCAGCCTGTAATTGGGAGCGTAAACGATTTTATGGGGCAAATCTTCTTTCGCACTCGTGCAGTTGCTAGAGTTCTAAAAGATCTCGACATTCACAAATCCACTGGCCCGGATAGTATCCCTCCCATTGTTCTGAAGAGGTGTTCTTCAAAGCTGCCAAAACCACTGCGTAAGCTTTTCCATCTGTCCTACTCTACTGGTCTCTTTCCGAGTGGATGGAAAACAGCATTTGTCCAGCCTGTCCCTAAAAAAGGCGTATCTTGTTCACCCTCAAACTATCGTCCAATTGCACTTACGTCCCTTCTTTCCAAGGTCATGTAAACGCTGATCAATTTTCAGCTCAAGAAATATCTCGAAGAACAAAGGCTTCTTAATGACCGGCAGTACGGCTTTCGAAGCAATAGGTCCACTGGTGATCTGATGGTATATCTCACCGAACAATGGAACAAATCTTTACATCGTTTTGGATTATTGCACTTGATATTTCAAAAGCGTTTGATAGAGTTTGGCATCAAGCTCTCTTTTCGAAAATGCGCGCATTTGGTTTCGATGAACCTCTTCTTTGTTGGATTAGAAATTACCTTTCGGACCGTTCAATACAAGTTGTATTGGACGGTTTCAAGTCTGAAATTCACAAAATAAATGCTGGTGTGCCCCAGGGCTCCGTTTTGTTTCCGACTCTCTTTCTTATTTTTATAAATGATCTTTTGTCTGAAACTTATAATCCATTAAACTGTTTCGCTGACGACAGTACCCTCAGCTTCTCATATTCGTTTACAGGTTCTCATCCATGTCCTTCGGATGTGGAACTTGAACGGCAGCGTATGATAAGCTCATTAAATTCTGATCTCGACAGCATTGTCCAATAGGGAATCAAAAACTGCGAAGAATTTAATGCTTCTAAAACTCAATGCTGTCTTGTGTCGTCAAAATGAAACCCACCCCTCATGCCACTATCCATGAGTGGTTCGTGCTTTGAGGAAACCGAAAAGCTTTCAGTCCTCGGTATGTGTATCACAGACCACATTTTGTGGAATGATCACATATTTGATGTTGCCAAAAATGCTGCTAAATGTTTAGGTTTTCTTTGGCGATGCAAGAAATTTGTCACCCCTTCTGATCTGGCTGTTATCTATTAAGCCTTTATTCGTCCAAAACTCGAGTACAATTCTCATGTTTGGGCAGGTGCTCCAATAACTCACTTGAGTTTATTGAATAGAATCCAAAGAAGAGCTATGAAAATGATAGGTGATACAAATATAACAGAAGCATTTGCACCTCTCGAACACCGACGCAATGTTTCATGTCTTTCGTTATTTTCATAACCAGTGCTCTAGCGAAATAGCCAGTTGCATTCCTCCCCTAAAACAATTCAACCGTAATACTCGTATTTCTAGAAATGCACATCAGTTTACCCTTGATCCCAACTTCGGACGTACTGTTAAGTATAGAGATTCTTTCTTTAGTCGCACTACAAGAATGTGGAATGCTTTACCCGGCACTATTTTTCCCTGCCATTTTGTTATTGAAAGGTTTAAAGCCAATGTGCACCGGCATCTCCTCTTAAATCCTTTCCTATTTCCCTAACGCTCGCACTGTGTTTAATCATTTTAAGGGTAGTAAGAATCCCTTTAGTGCGCGCTTAATTTAAAAAAGAAAAGAAAAACTTAAGTACCTATGTACCTATTTTTATATAATAATAATTTATGAAATATTATTTATTTTAATTAACTCGTTGAATTGAAGTTGAAATACTTTATGTTTTGTTTATAATTAATAAAATGTATTTATGTTATCATTAATATTTGGTATTTTGATATTTGACTTTATTTTTGACTAGAAACAAAATTTTTACATATTTGACGGTTTTTTTTACTTGATTTGGAAGAGAAAAATAAAGTCAACAAGTCAGATTTGACTTTTTTTTGGAATATCGACTTGGCAGCACTGACTATAAGAGGTGTTATTTTGAACATCTATTGTTGTGTAAGCATAGCCGTGGCGGCCATTTGACTGACATTATTTTCCATTTTTAATGGCATACATTCTTCTTTACATTAAAATAAAAATTCGATCATTTATCTCAAAAAATGCCATTTTTCTTTGAATATCAAAAAAACACCTCCTATTGGAAAACCCTATACAAGATTTTGAAGCTCCCATTTTTGTGTATGTTAGCTTACATTTTCTTACAAAAATGCATGAATTAAAACAAACTAAGTTTCTCAGTCTTTTTTCTCTTTTTGTTTGACTCCTTTGATTCAATCTTAAAACCACTCCTTAAAATTCCTCTAACCTAATGGAGTCATCTTAAGCATATCTTTTGAAAGTTTAAAAGAAAAAAAGATCAAAAACAATCTCAAAAAATGTTCTCTTTAGAAATCACAGAAAACAAGTGTCAGGTTGTCTTTAGCTTCTTAAGTTTCCATTCCAAAAAAAAAACACAAACAAAATTAAAACAAACCAAAAAAAACTGTCGAACTCCCTCTATGATTGTTGCCAAACACTCTTGAGCAAAGACCCCACAGCAGCCAATAATAACACTTCTTATATTGTTTTTTTTTTATATAGGTTTGGCTATTTTATGTGTCCCACTGAAGAAGTTGACATTTTCAAGTGAAGTAGCAAAACAGCAGCAAGAGTCGCGTTCACTTGAGCGTAGCCGTAGAGTACCTAGTTATACCTTTTTTATTATCTACTGCCTTCCTGACATAACTATCGCTTTTTTCACCTAAATTGACATCTTATGTGGCTGTCAAATAATTTTTTGTCATTTTGTTTCAAATCAAAAAAAATGAGTGGGTGGTATTTTATAACGGGATAAGTAAAAACAGTTAACTAAGGTTTATTTATTTTTTTAATTTTTCCTTTTACCGGAAATTAAGACATGAAAATCTGTTAGCAAAGATCAGCCAACCATCTTCTGAGGTTTGTATAGGAGATTCTTCATTTTTTGTAGGTACTTCAGAAAACTAACAACCACCAATCAACAAGATCATTATCACCTCTAGATACACCTCCTTTAATCCTCGCAAAAAAATTTAAACAAAAAAAAAACTCTAAGAAATAAAAAACAGATATGAAGAAGCGCATTATACACCTGAAGAAGAAGACGCTACTTTTAGGTGAAAGCTTCTTAAGAAAAACCCCCAAAAATGTATTAATGTGCGAATCATTTTGAAAATATTTTATGGTCATCCTTGGTTTTTTTTGTTTTAAGCACGTTACTGCTACAACACTCTCTGCCTGAACAGGCACACATATTATGGCGAAGGGAGGATAAATTAACATTCAAGTACGTGCCCTCGCTCCATATGTGTAGGTATAGGTACTCTTATGTTGAGAGTACACTTAGCTACATATAGAAAATTAATTAAAGATGGAAAGATAATTGATTAGGAACAGCGATTAATAATCCTTAATTTTTGGTGTCGGCTGAACATGGGTAAAACATATCGAAGGCATAACCAAACCACGCAGCCCAGGAACAAACGCATGTTCCATCACAACAAAATCTATATTACTCGTACATATGAACCCTACACCAGGAGCTGGTGGTAGCAACAATTAAAAAATATGTTACCTCTTTTGGGGAGGACGATGTGGAGATGTGGAAGTGGACGAAGAAGTATAAGGAGCTTATACTGTGATGGCTTTTATCGTTCAAGGAAATAGGCTGGATGGTATCAGGATCGTAATTTTTCCACCATATTCCATCCAGTATAGATGAGTTGTGAGTATGGGTGTTGTGTTGTGTTGGGAAAACACATTTTAATGGCCATATGTTCTCGACACACTCGTTCTTTCTCTGTCTGTCGATGGATGTGGTGCATTTATAATAATCTGGCGCATATCATAAATGGAACGCCCCGAAATAAACAAAAAAATGTTAAAAAAAATTGAAGGACAAATACTGTGAAGAAATGTTAACAGCACAGAGCACACACATCAGGTAAGGAAGTTAAGAGAGTCGCCAGCATAACAAAACCGCATATGGCATTAACTCGCTGGTATCATCCCTATCTATCTAGCCGTGATGGTTCTTGGCTGATTGTGGTCAACATTCACATCGTCCATACGACGACGGGAAGACGTCCGGCGTTCTCGCGGCGTCATCTTCGTCGTCATCGTCATTTCCAGAGTGAACGTCAAATGCTTTATACGCGGTGGACTGACTTCTGGCTAAAATTGAAGTTCACTTTTAGACAGCATCTGCCGTTAATTGCATTCTGTTATGGTTTTTGGACTTGTACTCATATAAAAAAAGAGTTTTTCCGTTTTTTTTTTTGTTGTTGTTGTTTTTTGCGTTGCGTTCTTATTTCTTTGCCTAACACTCTTGTATTCATGTCCCGGCCATCATGTCCATCAGTATAGAGTTTTTGCTTATATTTGGTTTTGTAGGTAGGGTATAGTGTGTGTTGGGGGAATAGAGGCATAAATTAATCTATATTTCTGTAAGTGGTGCGCCTCCTTTTGCACGCTATCTATGTAATGCAATCAAATTAAGTTTCGCTTGTATAGTACCAATCTTATACTCCGCCTCCTATATCTACCTCTGACAACGACGAGCGACGCAACGCCAGGGAGATGCACTTTACTTATGACGGATACACTTCGTCTTTTGAAGCAACAAAACCAACTAAAACAATATGTATGGTAGGTAAGTATTAAAATAGAAACTTTGTATTATAGAATTTTGAATTATAAATAATAATGGAAGGTGTTCGTTCATCTTCAAGGAATTTGCTGTAATTTCATGTTGAGTTGTGGATGAAGATAAGCAGCTTCAGTTATTGTTTTAGTACAATCAACTTTTTTGTAATAGCAAATATTTTTCAACAAGAGCTCTGTAGATAAGGGTGATGCCTACTAAATGCCATTTTTAATTATGATCAAAGCATCACCTTATACGAGTATCATCCAAATAAATACTAAAAACTCGATCTTCAAGACGAAGGAAGATTTCGCAGAGGGAGGTGCACTGAGTCTATACTAACGTGTACTAAATAATAGCGTTGTATATAGTTAATACATATCTATTTGACCATCTTCAGTTGAATAATGTAATGGGTACATAAATATTTGAATAAGTACTTACTGCAGCAGGTTATGTAATGAATACAAGCATTGTGTTTCGATTCTATAAAATATTGAGGTACTGAAAACATGTCTTTCAAACCGGTATCTAAATAATAGCTGTATCAAGTATCAACGCGTTTACTTTTTGCAGCAGAATTCAATGCTGTGAATTGGTTAAGTTGTTGCGTGATTGGTGGGTGCATCGAAGGACCCCAGATCAAATACAGGTAAGTAAAATTTTACATATTTCAAACAAGACTTTCAAAATAAAAGGGGGAGACCAGCTAGGCAACAAGCAGGGTAACTAAGTTTCTGTCTAAGCTCAAAATAAAAAGGAAAACATCAGCTGCCTGATAAATAGCGAAGTTAAGAATGAAACGACTCAAAAATGTGTTGATTGCTGGAAGCTGTGCTCATTGAAAAAACTATTAATAATTGTGATAAGTATAGTTTGTATGTAATTAGTACATATTTATGAAGTGAGTATACTACTTGTGTAATGTGTACATATTTTTGTAATATGTTTTGTCCATGTACAGACATAGTAACAATATATTGGCATTTTGAATTCACATAGATATATGTGATGTTTAAGAATTAAGTAACGATTACATATTTATGTAATGAAAAAAATGTTCATTGTATATTTATGTAACGGGTACTTTGTAATCATAATCAGTATGTTTACTGAAAATATTTAGCCAACTGGCAGAAAGCGCGGCGTAGCCCATGTCATTTAATGAAAGATAAACAAAACAAAATTGTAAAATTCTTGAAATAAAAATCATTTTAAAATTGAAAAAATCGAACTAAATAAATCATATACACAGCACAGATAAACAAAACCCAACTAACATTTCAGCTTCGGTTCGGCTTAATAGAATAGGCTTTCGAAGTTTCATAAGACAATTGTAAAGTTAACTTAAGCATAAAAAGGAGAATGTTATAGAAGCTAATATAGCTTGTATATGTATACGTGATTTCGGAAAATCGTCTTATTAACAAATCGCAAATCTTTTAAAAGTTACAGATTGTATAAAATCCTAAAGAAGCCGATATGAAGTTTTAAAGAGCGATATTGGAAATTTAAATGAAATAAATGAAATACAAGTATAATAGAAGTGCGAACTTTATAAATTAATTATAAATTCATATGAAAATCAAAAAAGTGTTAAATAAACCTTGATCTAATTCAAAAACTACTGGCTCGATTTCTGAAGTTCAAATAGTTCTGAGTCTTTATTGAAGTGCTCTAAGTAATCGTTACAACAGTTTTTAATTTTGAGGAATATTTAGAAAAAAATTCCTATGAAACATAATACTTAATTTGATGCGAAATTCGAATGAAATTAGTTTTTAATGGAATTTTTTTGTAATTATCCTAAAATTTAAAAATTAATACAACGATCACTTACAAAACTTCAATAAGGACTACGAAACGTTTGAATCACCAAAATCGAGCCAGTAGTTTTGGAACTAGAGCAAGGTTTATCTCACACTTTTTTGATTTTCCTATGAATTCCTTATGAATTCGAATGACATTTCTTGAAATTGGTTTTGTCTTTTGAATTAAAAATTTAACACTCACTAAGAGGGACTTTCATTAGAATTAAAAAGAAAATAATTATTTACAAACAAATTAACAAGTTAAAAAATTAACACTATCTGAGCTTTCCCGTCGTGTTTCATTTTCGTTCACCTGCTGCTCCAACTGACGAGGTCTATGAAGAGTTAATGCACGACTTTTAGAAAGAGACCTATTATAATTTCCCAACATTTTTCCACGAGTTAGACATTTTAAAAAACAATAATTTATTAATATATAATTATAAATGACAATGTAGTTTTCTACACAGATTGACATTTTCTTTTATGATTCTTTAATAAGACCTTACAAGCTGTATCGAAGTATTTGATAAAGCTTCTTGAAAAGGGTTACAGAAACTTTTTAAATACTGCAACAATACAAAATTAATAAATAAATCGGGTGGCACAACGGCTCATGAAGAACCAGGGCCTAGTAACCAACAACTCGCAACCATTCCAGTGTGCGCCTGTCGACAGGAATAGAAGGGACATACAATTTTATGCCGAATCCGAACGGCTAGACGAGAAGCACTTATTCGTGACAAGTGATACTCTTGGAGGATTTGTCAATTCCTCGCAAGAGGCAGTAGCCCAGGTGGACGAGGCTGGGAAGCGAACCCAGACCTCCAGCGTGACAGTCGAACGCACTAACCATTACGCTATGGGCTACTACCTGCAACAATACAGCAACTTATATAAAAAAAAAACTTTATGCAGCCTTTATAAAGTCTTCATCTTCAATTGTCTTCTGTAATATCAATTAAAGAAGCTTTTTAGAGTGCCAGATCGCAAACTCGGCAACTCTTCTTTTTCTTATTTCCATACGGTTTTAACTTTAAGGAAGTAGTTATCGAGTCCTTTGTCTTATACCCTACCGAAGCTTTATATAAAGCAAAACTTGTGGCGCATCGATATTTTTAATCTAAAAGAAGCTGAATTGTTAGTTGTGAACGTATTTATGTAATGAGTACACAAACTATTTATGTTTATGAAATATGGACTTTATCCACAACATGATCATGTATTTATTACAGAAACCTGGAATTTACTTTTTTAATGAACCCACGCAATATTTATGTTTATGTAATGAGTACATTAAATGTTGCATTGAATCTGTACTCACTACGTTTTCATTAAATTGTCAATTATAACAGATTGATTCATTACAAAAACAAAAATAATTTGTGAACATATCACATAAGTATTGAAGTTTTCAGAAAAAAGGACATTATATGTGTTAATTCCAATTAATATTCATGTAATTATTGCATATTTCGGTGCATAGAATATGTTATCCCAACATAATCATAAAATTATCGAAGATTGACAGTAGATTGGGTTCATTAATGGCTTACCAGTGCCTATATATTTATGTATGCAGTCAGTAAATATTTCAACATGTAATAAGTACATAAAACACAATGTTATATTGTGTACAGATAAGCACACAAGTTTTATATGTGCTGAGGGCATACATTCCTCTCTCAGTTGTAAGCCTAGATTGAAGGAGAATGTCAAGACATTAGAATCTAGAATTTTAGTCTAAAAAAACAACAACCCGACAAAAAGATCCAAACTTTAAATTGAGTATTTCAAAAATGTAAAGGTTACCTAAATTTCCAGTTGCCATATAAAAAATTAACTCTTAATATTTATAAATACTTAACTGCCATATCAAATAAAGAATTCTAATTAACTTAAACACATTACGAAGAATGATCTACATAGTTTGGCATGGCACACTTAAATTGATAAAGCACCATTTTACCTTATCCAATCACAAAAATCTCACCTACAAATTCTTTCTCTCCGAATAGATAAAAATTCTTAAGAATCTTGTTTTTCTCTTTCTGAACATCATTCTTCAAACAAAATGAGAACTTCATCTGAGAGTGCACATTCCAAACCAACTTAATCCACCTTGCAATTCCAAACTTAAAAAAAAAAAAAAAAACAACCAACAAAGCAAACTGATCAATTAATCTGTTTCAAATTGAATAATACTTCATTTTTCCTTGATTCAATCGAACTTAATTCCATTTGCATAATATGCGACACTACAAACCTTACTGCATATATGCGTCTCATAGAATAGACCCCATCATATTACCACAACCACTTCGTACACACATGTAACCACACATAATGAAAATCTACTCAATTGTATAGTTAACTTTTGATGTTAAAACGATCATTTCAACATTCTTGAATTGGTCTTGATCGGTAATGGAAAATAAACCTATTGAGGCAAATAAATAACTCAAAAAACCGCACAATCGATCCAAAATGCAATTCAAAAACCATAAAATCAAGAAATCCATCTTATGGGATCAACATAAATTGCCCTGCACACATTAGACTGCGCTGCGGTTGCAATATTTCATCATTAGATGCACTTTGGCTGGTTGTATGTTGTATTGTGACGCGACCTCGCATTTGGCTACAAACTACGTTTAACATTAATATAGCCCCCCAGTTTTTCTGCACGGGGGAAGAGCGGAGTTAGCCACTGCCACTTATAATCGAAATCCAAATCGTCTGTGTTTCCAAACATATAACAACAACACACAACACAGGACGGACCATCGAATTCAAACTCAAAATGAGGTACGAAAATGTTGACACTTGTTATCGATCAGTTTTTGGCAGACTTTGGCAGCAAAACGATTGTTGTCTTGTCCATTAAAGTTATCGATTCTTTTCAAAGTCGCAGCGCAGCGGTCGGTGGTGTCTTGCTGAAAATGCAAGCGCAAGCTCAACTAGCTTGTCATTAGGTGTAAGAAAAATATCGTTGTCAAACCAAACGTCACTCGTCTATCCATCGGAAAACATGTTTTAAACGTTTAAGGGACAGACATTACATAGTTGTCGCCGCTTTGACCTAATTATAGTGATGTGCAATTATTTCACATCCCTAAATGGCCGTTAGTATGTTTTAATTGTTTAACGCTGTTTGCATAGCCAAAACCGTTGCAAAACACACCATCAAATCAAATAGCAGCATCAAATCCTGTCCACCATCGCGCCTGATCGATGATTTATCGCACACCGACTGTGACTATGCGACCGCCAAGAGATGCAGGCGCACCTTGAAATTCATTTCAAACTATACTTAACTGGGTTTTACTGTTTTACTTAGGATAAACCCTGCGTCTCGATTTCTCATTCATTAAAACGAACAAAAATACAATTTGGATGGAGATTATCCATCAATCATTTATTTAGGCATTGTAATTGTGATCTTGGCGGATTTCAGAGAGCTGCAGTTGCAGGTTATTTCACTTACAGGTTGCACTCAAATTAACACCAATTTGAGAAATGCACTTTTAAGGACACAGTTATGTATATGTGTATGAGCTGAGCTTTGTGACAAGTTGAGAAGTTTGATCCACAATATTACCAACACCCCAGGTATGCAGCAGGGGCACAGGCTGCTCCGATTCCTAAAATGCCATTGCCTAGACTGTGACACAAAACTGTAACTAGCATTTCGGATGGATGGATGATGATGAATTTTGTGGCACAAACGGATCCAACGCCAACCAACAACGCAACGGCATGAGAGAGAGCGAGAGAGAAGAGAAGTTAAGATTGAACCAAAAGTGGTTCGTGGAATTGGTTAAACATGACATTTATGGCAACTAAACCTGGCAACTTAATTGATTGATTGTTGCATAAATTAGTTGGTGCTGGTGGTACTGGTCGAAGAATGTTGTGTTGTTGTTGGTACTTCTGGGTTGTTGGATGGTGGTAGATACTCTGTTGAAACAGACAGACCATTAAACCACCACACCGGCGCACGAGGGAGGGGTGAATGTTTATGCACATATTTAATTGGATTTGTAGGCTCTCTGTTATTCGATTCGGTTTTGGTTTTGGTAAACAATTTTTTCATAATACTCGTGTATGAAAATAAATAGCAGCAGTGGGTTGCTTTGGCGGTTTGAAGGACTTTTGATAATGATTGATTCAATCGCTCTGCTGCTGCTGAGTTTAATTATCGCACATTCGAAGCATATTTGTGTTTAATTTAGAATATTACCTTCCTATTGAATTGCTCCGGCAAATGAAGAAAAAGTCAAAACGATCAACACAGAGGGTGTAAATACCATGCTCAAGCTGATTAAAATAGTTTTTCCAATGCAAATTCAGAAAACGCTAAGTGATGGAGAATGATTTGTGGTTAGATTGCATGTTTCAAAGTGAATCATCGACAGATTTGCATTTGCTTCATACATATAATTGTACAAGAAATAGATATAGATGTTTTTGTCTGGATTAATTTTATGGATAATATGGCAATAACAAGATTGTCTTTTTTATCTGAGGCGGATAATTGTATCTGACCGAGTGTGTTTAAATTTTATTAATAATAAATTTAATTCAATTTAAATCTTGTCTGTCTATTGCGTCTGTCATTTGTGAAAAATCTTAAAATGTTTTTTTTTTTTTTTTTTTTAATAAAATATGTAAAAAAATACAATTATTTGGTTCTTGGAAAATTCCGGACTTGTTTTGAAGCTGAATGAGATAGCACTTTTGTGAGCAAACACTGAGGGAAAAATGTAGAATCTTGCTAGTGGAGTTTGCATGAGATTTCCATTAACGTTGTATTCGCTGAGTAAAGTTAAAGTTCGGTGGTTACATTTCATTTTATGTGCCAAATGAAATACACTCTCACTACTCACTGAGACTGGGTACGGTTGAAACAGTTTCGCTTATATCGTCTATAGTATTGCCATTCGAACACATAGCGATGTTGACGGTATGTTAAATGAAAGATCATGTTTTTATCTACATATGGACAGTGTTATTTTACTACCATGTGCATTATTTTGAGCATACGTCAAATTAAAAAAAAAAATCCAATTTGTTTAAACCGTAACCATACCAAGGGCGGTTGAAACAGTGACTGGGGTCAGTTGAAACTAATGCAAATAGTGCATAAAATTACATAGTTATACATGTTCATGATTTTATTTTTAATTATAACGTAAATTATGACAATGTTTGACAAAATGTAGTAGTCTTCAGTGTTGCAATGTTTAGCAAAAAAAAAAAAAGAAAACAACAAACAATAAGAATGAAATCATTTAAAAACAAAACGTTACTTCATTAAATAATTTAAAAGAAACTAAAAAGAAAAGTTCTCTTCAATTGTGATCGGTCAGAAACTAATAAAATTACTTTTTCGGAATATTTCAGGTCGCAATTTCTTTTTTTAATCCATGAACGATATTTTAGTTTTGATTAAACCCTCGGTTTTTTTTGACCTGAAACCAATTACTTCTCCATAGAACAAGTACAAATAGTTAGAGCTAAAATTAACAAGCTCAAAAACTACAAGATATGGCCCACCAATAATTAAACTCGAACAATTGATCTAATACGCACAACCAGACAAGACATAGCCAGGGTCTTTGCAACATGTAGCGGACACTGGCCAATAGGAGAGCATGCAGCGAAGCTGCATACCTCACAAAACTCACTTTCGGAGCTGTGGGGACCAGCAGGAAAAGGAAACAGTAATTGATTTCCTCTGCAAATGCCCCGCTCTCGCCAAAAAAAAAATAAATAAATAAAAATAAATCGGGTGGCATAACGGCTCATGAAGAACCAGGGCCTAGTGACTAACAACTCGCGCCTGTCGACAGGAATGGAAGGGACCTACAATTTTATGCCGAATCCAAACGGCTGACGAGAAGCACTTAGTCGTGACAAGTGATACTTTTGGAGGATTTGTCAATTCCTCGCAAGAGGCAGTAGCCCTGAAAAAAAACTTTTTAGTTTTTTTTTTTTTTTTAGGTCGCCAAAGCTAGAGCAAAATCATTCGGAAGGCATTTTTCGACGACATTAACGAATTTTCGGAAATGAAGATCAAAGACTTGATTTCTTTCCTCAATGCGACGAAATGGTTCTGGGACAAATTTCGGCTACTTCTGCATCACACCTTCCGTCGACTCACTATGATCTCAAGATAGCGGACTGGGGTTTTGGCGGGGGTTTGTGGTGCACAGCGGCTGGTTGGTCATTCGATCAGATCAGTGCACGCTTCAGTGCCAGCCAAAAAACTTCCTAGTTGGGCAAACTTTGGATGGTGGGGGGCTGGTCTGGTTGAGTGCTGGTCTGGTTGAGTGAGTGATGCGCTTTCGATCAGTCATTCCACAAGCAACAAAATTCTTTCAATCCTATTCTTAATTCAAATAAAAATGGACGATATCCTGAGGATATGCCCACAATCTCAATCTCTCTTTCTAAGGAGTTATCGTATCAAAACGGCGCACTTCAGCGCTCATTGGGCTATGGGCTAGACTGCCCGTAGCCACCATTATTTCTACCTACCTACCTTGCTTTAAATCATAATGCTCTCAATGACGACTCAACCCTTTTATATTTATTTATAAATCAGAACAACTCTGGTAATATGTCGCGGAATAAGGAATAAAAGAATACAAAAAAAAAGTGAAACACATTCTTGAATATTTGTGCAATAGGAAATCGTTATTGATTTATGAATGTGGCAAACGCCCAATCTTTCTATAAATATATCTTCATCTACGCATAGGTAATTTTAGATATCTTGAAACCCACGGAAGTCCATATTTCAGTGCTCAAAATGGATTCCTGAGAAAATTTTCTTTGACTTATCAACATTTTATAAATACAAAATTTTCATCATTTCCAACTCCAGTCTGCAAAAACAATAATCCATTTGCCATATCAATTAGCATTCCTTGTCTAATTGCATTCCATTTTTCCTTTCTAACTCTAATTGCAAAAACAGCAAAAAGGCTTTTACCCTGCCTCTACACATACAACATTGTCTCTCTCATTCCTTTCTTTCATTTAATTCCTTCCTAACTATCCCATCAATATTGATATAAAAATTTAAAAATAAAAAAGTTCGAAATTAAATTGCAACATTGAATCAAAATAACAGATGCCACAACATATTGAAACCTCCCCTCACACACATTCACAAACTTGTTTGAAAAACACAACAACAAGAACAAAAAAAAACATTATCTCCTTACAGAATTAATATTTAAAAAAAAAAATAAAGCAGTAGCGTCGAACATCATCGAACTCATGTTCATATTATGCTTAAGATACAAGTGCAAAAAACAAAAACAGACTCCTTCCTCTCTTAGTACATCCATACATCCACATATATAACAGAAGCACCCCATACCACCGCACCGCGGACACCATTACCGCAGCACATCCAGAACCAACCTCTGAGAGAGCCTTTTTGTAATAAAGAAAATGCCTCCCATCTTCCATGCATCAAAGCTAATCATTAAAAAGTATCTACGAAATGCAAAACCCAATCAACTTTAATGAGCTTTAATAGTCTGCACCGAAGCTGAAAATTAAAATGGTTGACCATTTAAAAACTAAACGTTACAAATTTTTGCCTACGACCGACTACGACGGCCGACAACGATAAGGCAAAGAACGAAGATGACCACGCTACGGTGAGGAAGCCGAAGGTTGTGGCTTAGGCTTGAAATTATAAAGATGAAGAGCACTCAGAGTGCGTGCGTGTGCTCCTGCGCATATAACACCGGTAAGTAAGTAAGTAAGCCCTGAGAACAACTACTGCGCTGCTGCTGCTCTGCCTCAAGAATCTCACCTTGTAGTTCTGTTGTGGAATATAGTCTATTGGGGAATATTGGGATGTGAAAAAGGATACATTATAAATGAGAATTTATGGCTGATACTGGAGCAATAAGGATTTACTGCACCTCTAGAAGGGAACAAAATAAATTAGGAATTGTATCTATTGTTTCAATTGCTGGCTTTATCAAATTATACATACATACATCAGGTATCGTATGCATACTGGAACACAGTTTTAGTGATTTCGTAGCAGTAATTGCCAAATACCGTTAGAACAACCACCATGGTGCATATCCATATGGCAGTCAGTATGGTGCAATGACACAACACTCATTCACTCACTGTAATTCTGTAATTCCACATAAAATTGCAATCATTTACATGAGTGTTAGAGGGAAAAAATGCATCTACTGACGATATATCCTCGCTTTGACGGAGAGGTAGAAGACAATTCACAGATTAAACTTCTAGAGTCGTCAATTTGACATGATGCCAGAGCACCACCATCTGCGCGGGACGTTGACTGTTGCAATCGTAAGATATATTTTTTGTTTTGTTTCGCCCAAACAACAACACAACACAAACTGGCATCTGGGTTGTCATTAAACTAGCATTAGATCTATCTTTCTTTCATTGATGGTGTGTTGTGTGGTATGGTGGCTTCTTGGTTGACTGACTCTTAAAACAAGAATTGATTGTGGGTTGTATATATGTTTATTTTTTCCTTTGAATAGTTTTAAGAAACACAAACAACAAAATCAATTTATAATTTAAAATTTACGATGAAAATCTCTCACAGATACCTACATTATTATATTAATTTTTTTTTTTTTTCTGTAAAATAGATAAGCTCGGATTATGACCATCGTAAATTTAGGCTTCAAATTTTCATCGATGGTATTGTTTTGTTTTTTTTTTTTTTTTTGTCTTGTTTGTAAATTTTATGAGGTGCGTGTCTGTCGGCATCACTCGCATTTCTTGTGTGCTGGAATAATTTTACTCAAAAAGTCCATTTTTGAATTTGCATAATCCTAAGTTTTATTTGAAAATAGATGAATATTATGATTTAATGAATAATTCAGGTAAATAGCAACAAATATTTATTTTGAATGAAAAGGTATCTACCTAAATTATTTATTGGTTTTGTTTTGAAAATCTGTTCGTTGCTCAACTCTTTTGTTTGACTTGGGAAGTTTTCTGAACTTCTGTTTATTCAGTTTTAGGTTTTGAAAAAAAAATATTACGATGTCAGTTAAAACAACCTTTAAATATTACTTTGTTGCTTAAATCTTTTGTTTAATAGAATTTGTTTTATATTTAGCACGCAAAAGGGGTTGTGGCTACGCAAAAAATTATGTACACAGCGCGAGCGATTAGGTAGGTTGGAGGGGATTTAAAAGAAGATACCGGATAAAAGAAGATACTGGTTTTGAAATTCTGTAGATCACAATGGAATGGGAAAATTGGGCTGGGTAAGGCATTCCACATTCGTGTAGTGCGACTAAAGAAAGAATCTCTGTACTTAACAGTACATCCGGAGTTGGACTCAAGGGTAAACTGATGGGCACTCGTAGAAGCGCGAGTATTACGGTTGAATTGTTTAAGGGGAGGAATGCAACTGGAGCACTGTTTGTTAAAAGAACGGTGAAATAACGAAAGGCATGAATCATTTCGACGGTGCTCAAGGGATGAGAATGTTTCCGTTGTAGTTCTTTCACCTATCATTTTGAGAGCTCTCATTTGAATTTTTATTTTCAAGTTTGGTGCTCAACTCTTTTGCTTAGTAGATTTTTATTAATTATTTTTTTTTCAAGCTTGTATCTCAAGTCTTTTGCTTACCTACAAGATTTTAACTTGCTCTCTATAGAGCAAGTATTGGTTTCGCGTCAAAATAACAATTCGAGGGTTTAATCAAATCTAACACCACGATTAAGCAGAACTTCAAACAAATTTTTTTTTTTTCACAGCTACTGCCTCTTGCGAGGAATTGAAAAATCCTGCAAGAATAAGTGCTTCTCGTCTAGATGTTCAGATTCGGCATAAAATCTTTCCATTCCTGTCGACACGCGCACAGAGGAATGGTTGCGAGTTGTAAGTCACTAGGCCCTGATTTTCACGAGCCGTTGCGCCGCTTAATTTATTTATAACCTAGAAGGGATAGCTGCTAGATTAATTCTAAAAATACTGCATACCAGATTTTTTCCAAAAAAAACATCGAATATTGGCAATAAAGTTTTGAAGTTTTTTGAGAATATAGACCGAATATTTCGTCATTAGCTGGATGGATTTTTTTACTATTTAGCATTTAAGTAGTCCTGAGTTATTAAAAAATTATTATTTTCTCGTCAACAGTGTACAAATATTATCGAACTCTATTACTACCGATAAAGTCTTCCTGCATTCTCTTGCCGTAAATTTTTGTACTTCATGTTTGGTGGTCAACTCGTTTTTTTTTCTTCTTTTTTTTAAAGTTTGCTGAACCTCACAGTCAAATCTAGTTTTATTTTATTTTTCAGATAAATGAAGGTTAAAAAGGTTGTATTTAAAATTTATAAAAAAACAACTTAAACTTTTTGTTACTACAAACTTAGACACAAAAAAAAACAAAATATAAGGTTAAAAACATCAACATTTGTATGAGAGAGATTTGTTAATTATTATATAAATATTTTATGTTTAACGTTACGGTCTGTTTCAAAATCATATCTTACTGCGTTATTGTTCCATTCAAAATATGACGGAAAGAAAGCTATGCAGCCTCACTGCGAGTGTGTTATGATACGAAAACCCAATTGCATAATATCATAAAGTTTGATAGCAGAATTTTGCTCTGTATAATATTTATAATCTGCAAGAAGGCACTTAAATTAAAAAAAAAAAATAAAGTGTTTATAAATTATATTCATTAACTTTGTTTAAAAAAATATCAAAATATTTAATATGGATATAAAAATTCAAAACCTGCTTTGTTTTCTCTTCTCAAAAATGCTACTTGCCATAATTATTTTAATTTATATTATTCTTTAGGACAAAACAAGTTACAAACCTCAGGGGGTATGTTAAAGTTGAAGCCATATCTAATCACAATCAACACACACAGAGGTTATCTTCATTATCTATTTATAACTACCTACTTATAATGATTTATTAATTGAAATTTCAATCGGTCATACTACTGTCGTCTTTTTTCTAAATATAACATTTTTGATTTTACACACAACCCCATTATAATTATTTTGCATACAAATTTTTTTTTGAATTTTTTTGTTTTGAATATTTATGTTTTAAAACAAAAAGCTTAGGACATTGAACTGCTTAACTCGTATTAATTTTTATAATTTGCAATAAGAAACTATAATTTAACCACACATTTATAAAAGCCACTCAACAAAAAAAAAATCGAATTTAGTCAACGCAATTCTCAAAGCCACAGAAAAATAAAATGAACGCTTAAATTTTTGTGATCCCTCTTGTCGCCAGTTTTGCGCCAATCGATGATGACTATCAACAAGTCATAAATTAAGATTACTGAAATGAATGTATTCATAGTTAAGTTTGGTTTTTTTTTTTTTGTTTTGGAAATTTATATTTAACATAAATTATTATTCAGCTAGAGTCTTCAAGATGAACAAAAAAAAAATAAAATTCGGTGGAACCGATTATAAATATGTAGGTAGTATAAATTCAGCGATCCAGTTAATATCGATTACTACTTATCTCTAATGATTTAATTATTATTTAGTTTAGATTTTAAAACAATTTATGAACATTTATTGCTGATATTTAGTATTCTATGGTTTTTTGTATTTTAAATATTCAATGAACATTGAATACTGAAATAGAATATGAGGCCAATTAACTAATGAGAACGGCAAATAAAAAAAAAAACTATAATTGGCTATGGGTATCTAAATTAGTAGAAATTTGTTCTAGTTAAAAGAAATCAAAAAATTGGGAGTTTGTTGTAATATCGAGGCTTGCTCTATAAAAAGGCTTGCTTTATAAAAAAGGTATAGTAAAAACCTAAATGTGATAAATGACTCACGACTACTGATTTAGATTTTGATATCCATTCCTATTGTGATTTGGTTCTTAGGAAACGCCTTTAAAAATCGATATCGTTGAAACAAAAAAATAACGTTGGTTAATCCGTATGAAAAATAAACGGGATCCATCATGTAACTCAAAATAATCCAAGTTGTTAAAACTTAATTATTAATAGGATACAATAATAAAGCAGAAACGTTTGTAACTCACATAAAGTCATTTGAGTTATTAGAAAATTTTTAGGGGACTCAAATAATAATAATAATTTTAACTTTATGTCTGTAAGACCTCAGGTCTTTTAAATGTAATGCACGGCAATAGTTAGAAGGAATAGAAGGAAATGAAAGATTTTTTGTTCGCACAGTGGATTGAGAATTAGATGTTAATTATCTCATGAAATTCCACGGGTGGCATCCAGTTGAAAATGGGGAATACAGAAAAGAATGCTACCTATAGACTGGGGGCTCGAACCCACACGTCCAAGTTAGCAGTCAAACACTATATCCACTGTGCCATTACCATCACCCGCATTAAACCATTAAATTAAAATCTAACCACATAGTCATATGGATATTGGATATGTTAACTTTAAATAAAATAATTTGTTTGGTAAAAGCGTGTTCTTTTTTATATTCCGCGCGCACAAAAGGGGTTATCGCTACCCTTAAAATGGTTTTAACACAGCACGAGCGATTAGGTAAGTACGGGAGTATTTAGAAGGAGATAACGATGCACGATGAATGTTTGCACATCGAAATGAGTGGCGAAAGTCGAGTGGTATACCATCTAGAGATAACATGTTTAAAGTTTAATCAAAATCGTAAAAGACGTTTTTGAGAAAACTTGATAAAACCGAAATCGTTATATAGCAGCTACCCGTTCTAAATAAATAATAAATTGAGTGGTGCAACAGCTCCTGAGAACCATCAGGGCCTAGTGACTAAAAACTCGCAACCCTTCCTATGTGCCCGTGTCGACAGGAATAGAAGGGTCCTACAGTTTTATGCCGAATCTGAACGGCTAGACGAGAAGCACTTATCAATGATCAATTCCTCGCAAGAGGCAGGAGCCCTGAAAAAACTCTTTTAGTTTTTAGGTAGACGAAAACCCAGACCACCAGCGTGACAGTCCAATGCACTAACCATTACTACGGGCTACCGTTCTAGATGAGGTAAATAAAATTTACTAAATAAAATTTATAATAATTTTTGCGGCCCATTAGAATAAATTGTTAAGATTTTATCGAAATCAGTTCAGTGTTTCTTGAGTTTGTTATGCAGAAACATTTTCGAGCCTTGCATTTTGCCTTTCAGTACATACATTTATGTGATGATGATGATGATGGTGCATTCCATGAAAATACGGAAGTTTTCTTTACGAGACTCTAGGCCCTACAAATAATCAAATTTAGTAAGGACTTAAATATTTAAGTAAAATGGACCATAATTGTATGGGCTCTAAATAGTAAACCAACCATTGTATGACTTTAATAGTTAGGTGGACCCTAAATAATAAATATTACATATATGGTATGGAATATGAAACATAACATGTATGGTTCATTTGTTACAGTCCATACCATTATGGTCTACTTTCCCTAAATATTTAAGTCGTTACTAAATATGATTTTTGGTAGGGCCAACAAAGTTTAAGTTAGATAATGTTAAAGCGGTAGCAGGAATTTCTAGATTCCACTTCATGGACTCGGAGGGGAAAATTGTAGAATACAAGGAGAATGTGGATTTACAAGAGAAAATCCGTTATTTCTTATAGATTTTTTTTTTTTTTTCATTTTATCAAACGTGATTTTATTTAATTTGCAATTATTTCATCACGTAGCTAAGGTATAGCCCTACAATAACTCTCCAGACACTATTACACAAAGTCTTATAAATTCGCTGAAAAATGTAATTTTCGACAAGCGTCTACTTGCGACTACTTGGTAGATTTTACCCGTCCGTACTCTTCTCTTTGGTTTTGATCTATGGCATACATTTAACCAATACAATAAATAGTTTAGATTTGAATGAGCGTCAAAGATGAATAAGCTGTTCAATAGTTCCTATACATAAGAATTACTTTAAATGTGGGATTTTTTTTTCTATTTTACGCACGCAAAAGGGGTTTTGGCTACCCTTAAAATGTTTTTAACACAGCACGAGCGATTAGGTAAGTAGGAGAGGATTTAGTAGGAGATACCGATGCACATTGGTTTTGAACGTTTGCACATCGAAATGGGAGGGGAACCTCGAGTCCGGTAAAGCATTCCACATTCGTATGGTGCGACTGAAGAAAGAATCTCTGTACATTTAAGTACGATTTGTCAGTACGTGACCGTGGAATGCACATAATGATGATGCTTCAAAATATTTATATTTCATTGGAGAATTCGGTCTTCGAAGTTGAACTTTTATTTATTTGGTCACTCGGTTCTTATTTACCTAAGTAGGATTTAAATTTAAGAACTTAACTTTATGAAGCACCTTACAAAAACTTTAACATGGTTTTAGATAGAAAGTTTTTAAAACATACTCTAATGTTTATCAAAACCGACCTGGAAATGGATGCATTCCAATATCTGGCAATAACAATAATTATTTTATTTAACAGGAAACTTCAACCTAAAACTGGATCTATTACGTATCTGATTATATTTAATTTAAAAGATAAATAATAATAATTATTATTTCCCCTTATTGCATCGACTGGCTTAATGCGTATACGAAATCTAAAAATAATAACAATTAAGAAGAAAAGATTTAGGAACATTGAACAAAATGTGCAGCACCAAATAGGCATCACTGCACTATGATGACGATGTCCTCTGTGTGGTGCGGGTCCAACCTGTTCAAGAAAGCCAGCTCTCTACCATTAAAGTGCGTTAATTTGCGTGCCCTCTCCTCGGCCGCTTCTTCAATGATTTTAATTCGTATTTTATAGGTTTGGTTGACCTTGTCATAGCACTGGGATGGGAATCATCTCAGCTCGCTGTGTTGGTGACGCGACTGCTAGTTCTCATCGGAATCATCATCAGCAGCAGAAGCATCTTATATGAGTACGATGAGACGCGTCTTGACTGTGCGACTTAATATTTTGATTCCAAGCTCAGATATGGATTGTCTTCCCAGGATTTCCCCTCGATGTAATTACTTCGAAAGCCCCCCTCGCAAGCTCACCCCACCATTCTGCCACTCCTCATCAACATCTGTTTCTTGATGTTGTTTGCATATTCGAATTGCAAATATGCTAGGTAATAAATATAACTCATGGATATGCAATAATTACCCAAGCCAGGATATAAAAAGAAATTCAAAAAATATATACGCACCCAACAACGCTCCTCAGTCCTCACCTCAGATCAATAATAATAAATTATTGCAAGAACAGAAGACAAGCAAACAAAAAAACAGAAATCTTCTTGGGAGATGCAATTGGTTTTGTTTTTTTTTTTTTTTTTTTGTATTTGTTTGTGGGTTTTTCTTACGACGAAGCCTAGGATTCTTGTCACCGGGTTTTAGCCATCAAGTGATCCATTTAGCCACCCAAGTTGAGAGCGGAGACAGAGAGAGGGAGAGGAATTAAAAATTTAATTTCTCTTGTCCTAAGTAGCCGTGTCGATATTTTAACTAATTTTATGACATTCTAATGATGCCTAAGTGGTAAGCGATGGTAGCGATCTGCTTCTGCATCTTCCCCTTTGAGCACAGTCACCGGCATCATGGAGATTTACTTTTCATCTTTGCCTGCGGAAGTGATGCTTCGTCGTCGTTGTCATCTTTTCAAAAGGAAAACAAAATTCAATTCAATTTCATAATATGAAAACTCGCCGAATGATGGGGTCTCTGGGAGTTTTGTGATCACAGCGTGTATTCGGTTTTCAATTAAATGTGATTTATGGAATTTTTGCAATTAATCCATTCCACACTGCTTGCTGCATTCCCCCAGTCCAGTGGTAATGCCGTACCGCACCAGCCGGCCCACTTATGTGCAGATACGTAGCTACTCTGGCGTATGCGTATACTTTCTCGTAAATCACTAATAGGCGAATGTAGTACATGCCTACAACAACAACGAGAGTGTAATATTGCTCCGTCCTTCCATCTGTCCATCCGCCAGTATTGTCGACAATGCGGAAGATGAAAATTTTGATTGAAAGATTTGCGCACAGCAGCAGCAGTGGCAGCGATGACCAACAACGATGGCGGCGGTGCGGCGGCGTCAGCACTTGCAGCATCAATTTCTCAAAGCTGCAGATGGTATACGGCGCTGCTGTCTAAGTCTTGTTCGGCTATAAAAATTGCGAAATACCAACAGTGGGTGGATAAGATAGTTTTTCTCATTTTTTATTGTTATTTCGAGGCATAAACGGGCAAACTGGCCAACAAAATAATAATAAAAACAAAAAAAGAGGCAGTAATATGTAGGTATGGTGGTGAAAGATGAACTTAGATTCATATTGATGTACCCACCAGCCCCCCCCCCCCCCCCATCAACTGATGCTACAACAGCAGCTGTTATTTTGTTGTACCTCCGCAGCTTTCACCACATTAATGGAAAAATATTATTTGTTTAATCAGAGGTAAATTTTCTAACGGGTCTTTACGTAGTATAGAAGATGATGTATTTTTTCCAACAATTTTGTAATTAAATTTTTCTATGTTAAACCCCATGATGCAAAAAAGTTTGCTTATGGTAAGAGAACTATATGCGAAACTATAAATGATATTCTGAAAGATGTCCTAGATTCTGGTGGTCGCGGACCGTTAGAATAATGATTAATTTTGTTTTCAATTAAAAAAGAATTATATCTGAACATTAAACAGCGAGATATAGTGATTAACTTATAAAAAAGAACTAGGATGTGAAAGTTGAGACTAGACAAGAAGGAAATCATATTCCAGGGGTGTCTACTTCCCTCCTTTAAGGGGGAAGTTTTCTAGCAAAAATAATTTTCGTAATTTCCAAACTGTTCTCAAAAACTATAAAAATTAAAATTCACAATTGGTTTTCGCTGTTAAACTGATGTAAGTTGGACTGAACTTAATAGAAATTGCGTTTTACCTAGGCACAGTCACAGTCAACTGAAGAGTGCAAGTTAGAACGCCGTATTCGCCTCCCAACATTTTCCCCCATTTTGTCCATATAATTTTTTAAATAAAAAATTTAATTTTCTATTTGTAGTGTATTTCGCAAATCATCATTTAAATTTGTACTATTATAGTTGTATGCGATTTAAAAATGCATCTCTTCCGGCTGTTTTGGTCGTGATGATTTGTTAATGAATCAATTTCATTTCTTTTCCCGACGTTTCGACGGTGGTTGCCATCGGGTTAGGTACGAATGACCGCCAAAAAAAAGGTCGACTGGTCAAAATGTCCACTTTTGTCGACCTTTTTGAAATTTAAAATGCCGTAAATTTTTTGGTCGACAAAAAAAATGTCGACATTATGAAATCTCGACTTGACAAAATGTCGACTGCGTTGAAAAAAGTCGAGCAAAAGTCGATATTTTGTTTCAACAAAATTGTACGAAATGCCGACTTTTTAAACATCGCCTTTTATGTGATCGACTTTCATAATCTCGACAAAAAATGTCGACATTATGAAATCTCGATTTGACAAAATGTCGACTGCGTTGAAAAAAGTCGAGCAAAATATCGGCTTGTCGTTATTTTGTTTCAAAAAAATTGTACGAAATGCCGACTTTTAAAACATCGCCTTTTATGTGATCAACTTTCATAATCTCGACAAAAAATGTCGACACATATTCAGCCTAAAACAATAGGATAACGTGTGACTGAAGACAATGCGAAACAGACTAGTGAGAGATTTTAACTCTCTCGATATTTTGATAGCCGACATTTTGATCAGATTATGGTTTATGGAATGATGTTTACAAGCGCGCGCGCGTTTCATAAACCATAATCTGATCAAAATGTCGACTATCAAAATTTCGAACATCAAAATGTCGATTAGCAAAATGTCGACTATCAATGTCTCGATTATTTAAATGTCGATTACAACCGATATTTTGAAAGTCGACATTTTGAAAATCGCATTTTAAAAAATAGTTCTAGTTTTTTTCGATATTTTATTGAGTCGGTCTTTTAACCAGTCGACATATTTTCTGTCAAGATTTTGAAAGTCGATCTTATCGAGTCGATGTTTTGAAAGTCGACATATCGTACCCAATCCGTTGCCAAATTCTTCAGGGGATCTTTTATTTACAAAAATAAATTGAATATATTATAGGTACACATGAGAACATTTGGTGTAACACTTAAGCAAACTTACATTAGGTACATGTTTACAATTTACATAGATAAATTAACAATAAAAGTAGAAACAATAAATACATGACAATGTATTGAAAACTGTAAGGACAATTTCAAAAAGAAAATTCTAAACAAATAAAGAATTGTTGTGAAATAATAAAATTACTCTAAAAAATGTTTTGTTTTATTTAAAACACTTCAAATGAAGTTAAGTCGGCTTTAAACTGTCAGAAATTCTACCCAGTCTCTAATGAGCAGTAAACCGATGAAATAATTTTGCTGTCTTGTTTACGATTCATATTGTTTTCGTTATTTATGATATGAAGTGTTTCCAAAGTATACCGCTTGAAGACATGTTTCTCCATTTCCAGGATTTCCACTCCGGCAAAATCTGGTTTATGTCCACGCTCGACGCTGTGTAAGGCCAGTGCTGTTTCCCCGGTGCTTTTTACATTAATGTCAGACTTGTGTTTTGAAATTCGTTGACGAAGTAGTTGCTTCGTAGTACCGATATAGGAAAGGTTGCAATTTTCCTCTGCATTGCCAAATAAAATTTATACTGTTATGATCTAATATTATGGTTTCTTAAAAAAAAGACGAAATGTCACGCATAATGTATGCGTGGTTTTGTGGGGAAGATTAATGCTAAAAGGGTGTGTAAATGTTCCGTCAGTTTGAGTTTAGCTATTGTTAGTTCAAAACATGATGAAACACTTTACGACTTCCTGTTCTAAAAATATGCCAGTTGTTTGAAAGTAATAAATCAAAAGGGAAAGCTACTATTTAATCAAATTTCCGCTAGTAAAATCGATTTTTAATAGAAAAAAAAATTAATTAAATCTTGAGGCTTGAGCCATGAGTTACTCTTGTCACATCTTTATAAATAAGGTTAATAATTTAAGCGAAAACGATGGCCCAAATTTGTGTTTAAGAATCATTTTAAATATTAAAAAAAAAAAAACAAAATATGTGATTGAGTTAAACCTTTTTCCTTTTAAATTTCAATGTTGAAGAAAAAAAAAAACAGTTTTAATAAGCAATTCTAGTCCTTTTCTAAAATATTGTCAACAGAAGCAACGCTAAAATGGTTACATCGATTTAAAAAAAAAAAAATGGATATTGATCTTAAAAAAAAAAAAACACCTATGGTGGCATTAAAAAAATTCCGACATAAAAAATGCTAAAATATCTACAAGGTTTAGAAATAAAGTGAGAACTATAGCAGCCTATATTGTCCGACGTAACATTTATGTTTTAGCTCGTCCTCTGTGTTATCTTTCCAATTTATCGATTGAAGCAGGTATTTTTCCTAATGTTTGGAAGTGCTCATTTATTACGCCACTTTTTAAAAACGGAAACAAATTTAGTTTATACAACTATAGAGGTATTGCCAAGTTATCATGTATAACAAAATTGTTTGAGAAGATTTTCTTGGAAATAATTGAAAAAAATATAAAAACGGATTTATGAAGGGTTAATCTACTACAACCAACTTGATGGAGTTTTGTTCGGATGTTGTTGTAAAAAACCAAAATCGATTTCAAACTGACGTGCGTCGACTACTTGGATTTTTCAAAAGCATTCAAATCATACGTTACTTTTGAAAAAAAAACTAATGTCCATCGGGCTGCCGAATTGGTTTTTAGATTGGCTGGAGTCATATTTATGTTGCATATCACAGTTTGTTTACTTTGAAAATAAAACATCAAAAAGAATAATTGTTTATTCCGGAGTTCCTTAAGGAAGCTATTTAGGTCCCTTTTTACTTTTATTATTTATTAATTATTTACATGCTGCAATCCACTATTCACAACTACTTTTGTTCGCCGATAGCGCTTAGCATCGATAATCCTACAAAAATAATAATGACTCTGAATTACTGCAAAAAGATCTAAATAGTGTTTCCCTTTGGTGTAAAATCAATGATATGGAACTCAATGCATCAAAGTGCAAGTGTTTGTCTTTTATTCGCAAACGTGCGCCTTTCTTTAATTTCTATATGTTGTGTGCCCAACTAACAATTTTTCCTCTATAAGGTCCATTTTTTGAATTTCTATAAGTTTTTATTTCTACAAGGCTTGTATTTAGTTTGGACATCGAAGTTCCAAACTTTCGAAGATATATTTTTGAAAAAAACTTCCTACAAACCTATTACAAGCACAATCTATAATTTTCTGCAAGCCTGAATATTTACAATTTGGTTATAGTTTTAGTAAGGCTTCCCTGAAATTAGTTTTAAGAGGCATGTGAAATAAAAGCAAAGAAAAAGCTTTCACATGGAAGCAGTGCCAAGAGCTCTTGAAGGGTCTGCTTACAAACGCCTGAAACAATCTATAATGTGTACGAAAGTCTAATGGAAGCATAATTGTCAGTGGAATTATGTCAGTTTATTTTGTTTGTGTAAGCCCCCTGCGCAAAAGCCCGATACAAGCATTATTTTGTGTACTGGTCAGCGCATGTATGTTTCTACCGCTGAGAGAGGGTTACCACAGGTCAAATTATTTATGAAAATAAAAATAGGAAAAATTGTATCATTTTGAAAATTTAAATTAAACCGATTCATTAAGTAGGTATGGTCTAATATTAAATCGTTTATATTTTGGAAAACAAAATCGGAACAAACATTTATTTTCTGCAGTAAGATAAATATGGTAAAAGAAAACAATTTAATTTCACTTGATAAAAAAAGCGAACAAAAATATAGTATTTATTTTTTTACATGAAACTATTATTATGTATATTCAGAATTGCGCTACAAATACAAATTATTTATTTATTTTTTATTAAAAATGATTTAACAAAAACAGAAAAACTTTCTTTATATTCGTGGTTTGTCTTATTTTTTTAAATTTCTATAAAAAAATAATACCCCGGATCCCACCAATAAAAATGATTCCCTCAGAAATAAATTTGATCGCAGTGGTAACTCTGATTAAGCATGACATCCAATTTTGGTTCTATAACCCAGTAAACACAAGCCCGACACAAGCATAATAATTGTGTGAACTCTGTCAGACGCATGCGCGAGAAGCATTTATTTCGATGAATTTGCCTCAGCGAAGTGATGTCAGCCTAGTTTGTTTCTATAAGACCTGTGAAGAGTTGGTTATGCAAACTTAATTTTAATCATCCTCTCAGGCGCATGCGCGGAAAGTAATAATTCCGCTTATTTGGTCCTAGCGAAGTACACTCAACATGAAAGCATTAAAAGCTGGTACTTCGCATGGAAAGTAGTATTGATGGGAAAATAAGGTACTGCTGGCTGAATTATTCACAAACAAGGTGACCATAGTATTAGTTGCTGTTTCATCTTTAAAAAATTTTGTCACGGTAAGAAATGCGAATGTTTTCAAAAATTATCTTAGTATGAAGCTTTCATTTCTCAGTAGTTTATTTTATTACATTTATGTTTTTTAATATTATACTACATACATAGCTACTTTCAGTTGAAAAAAACTTTATTGTTTAAGTTTTTTAATTTTGGCATATTAGTGTTTTTTTAAAAAAGATACAAATTAAAATTGTCAGTAAACGGCTTGTGTACAAAATGAAAAGTACATATTTTATGGGGCATAAAAGAGTTTTTATATTTTTTCTCAAATCAAAGCATTTCGTTTTTAAGAAACAATTGATTTCAACAAAAACGAACTTATATTTTATTTGTTGCCTGACAAAAAGTATGTTTGTATGACCACTTCCATGTTTTCTCTAATGAGTAAAGTAATCATGAAAACAATAATAATTAAAAAAAAAACATTAAGTAAAATAAACTCCCTAACCAGCAACAGACGAATGGTCACCTGTATTTTTCAAATTAGTTTAATTCATCAGTTCAGGAAGCTAATTTCGGTTTCAAGTGGTTCCAATTTGGCACTCATTTATATGCCAGGCTAGCTCGATACCTAAGGTGCCCGACTCTCAACCCAACCATCCTCGGTTCAATTCCCGCAAAATTCATCAAGTGAGTAATGTGTTTTTTTCGGATATAAATAATTATTGTGAATTAAGTTCCAGAAGAAAATCATTACTAGCATGAAAATAAAGGAGAAAATATAGAAATAAAAATAAAGAATTAATTTTTATTTTGTTTTGCATTGTGCTTCGAAAAGATTTCTCCTAGGCCTCGACAAGCCTTTTATAAGGGTTTTTAGATGTGTCTATCGAAACACTTGAACAAAACTACACTACTACATTATCAATGTTTGAGTGTATTTTTGTTCTATAAGGCCTTAGCGAAATAAATTGAGTACTTCCAATAAACCTGTAAATGATTGCTTGAAAGCCTTTCGAGCTTCTCAATGTGGGCCAAATGTGTTTCTATAAGGCCTTATAGAGTCCAATTTGCTGATTAGGAAATAACTTCGATAGACCCTTACAGAAGTTAAATTGTTAGTTGGGTGGTCAACCACTCGAAATAGTTAATCATTTTTTGATCTTGGCGTTATAATGGACTGCATATGAGTGTGTTTTATAATACAAATTCTATATACTACTGAAATACATCAGCGAAGTAGAAGACTTAGCATTATTTAATTGGACTTGTTGAATTATTATTATAATGGACTCTAAATTAGACTTCAATAAACATATTGATCATATCATTAACAAAGCAAAATGCAGATTAGGTTTCGTTGGTCGATTTTCGAAGGAATTTCGAGACACGTACATTCTAAAAACTTTATTCTGCTCTCTTGTGCGATCGAATATGGTATACTGAAGCTGTTTTTGTAGTCCGAGCTACCAAAACAATATTAATATACTGGAATCTGTACAAAAACGATTTCTTCGTTATGCCCTTCGACATTTACCATGGAATATCAACACACATCTATCACCATCCAATTAACACCTTGCTTTGAATTATTTACTATCACTAATGAATAGAAGAACAGTTTTTAGATAATTATTTATTTATGATGTTTTGATTGGAGAAATTGATTCAAAATATAGTTTATCTCAAACTCAACCTAAATAAAGAAAAATAATAAGCAAATAAAGTGAATTCTCATTTTTGCCACGGCCATTCGTTTGGTAAACTAATAGGAGGCCTGCGCTGTGTGTTAATACTTCTACCCTTAATGATTCAATTCAAAAACTGACATAAATTTCGTGTGATGACAACAGTACCTACCTACATGCTATTTTCAAATAACTGTCAATAAATTCTTAAAATTCATAATTCAAACTGTCGAAAATCATCTAAACATCAAATTCCTAAGTGTGTATGCTCAAGCGAATAAATAGCAATAAATTGTGTTAAAATAGTTAAAAAAGATAAAAAAGATAAAAATTCCTCAGGCCAAACCTAGAAATATGACTTCAAGGTCAGCATCAATCCTACGAGTCGAGTATATCTCCTCACACCTCTAAATCATAGCATTTAATTGACTGTCATTATTTTTTCCACAGAACTCTCCTTACTACCACCAGGGTGAATTTAACTTCATGTGGGCTATTTACTTTGGAATAAAAATGTCCACAAGCTCATGCGTCCAAAAAAAAAAATAACAAACAAACAAAAAACAGCAAAAGAGCCCCCTGGTGAGATGCGGGAGATCTTTTTTATCGTGGTGCTCCTATTATGAACAAAGATCATACCTTCCAAAAAAAAAAAACGAACAATATCACCGAAAAGAAGTCTCCCGCGTCGGTCGGTCGGTCGGTCGACTAGCATTCTGTTTCTGTTGTTTTGAGAGTGCGTAAAGGCCATATAGCTATACCTTACCAGGAATATAATCAAGACAACAACAACACCAACAAAAAACTAAACTAAACGCAGTTTTCTACCTCAAATCATATTTCTATAGGTCTCTTCTTGTTATTTTTGTTGCTGTTCTTGTTTTTATTTCTTCATTTTGTTTAAAAACTAGTCACAGTAAAGATACAAAAATATATGCATGCATTCCACATGCCCTTGGCTTCAAATTGGAGTTCGATTGGTTTTTTTTTTTTTTTTTTTCTTCTGATTTTAACTTGAGGCAAGGCTGTTGTATGGCGGATAATTTTAATTTTTAATCGGTTTTAGAGAGCAACCACAGCAACATGTCCCTTCCGTACATGGGTATGCGATGCAGGCGGGTGGTACCTCTGCTCTGATGTCTTAAGGATACTCTTCTTAAGTAATCATCAAAAGCTTGGTGTGGTTTTTTTCACTGTGCACTTCTGATGCCAGCTTGTCATCATTTTTTCAGTCGATGTTCCATCAATTATACCTTATAGATACTGCTCTGTCTACCTAGTATGTTGTATTTTTTTATCTGGAAATGAAAGGGAATTATTCTCATTTTGAGAGATTATTTGTAACTTGATACGAAAATGCGCAACATAAAAAAAAAAAACAAAATCAAGGCAAAGTAAACCGAGGCTTTTCCTTGAATAATCAAACCAACAAGCTGTGATGATATAAGCAGAATCGCATCAGCAACAACAACAGCAGCCGCTCATGCGTGATTTGGATTTATTTTCAGAGCTCTGTCCGGATGGAATAGCATAAAATCATGTCCTGAAAAGTGGTTCAAGTGCATGAATCGTGAGCGAGCATTAAATAGGACGAAATTTGATGACTATTTGAAGTCTTAAGTAGTCTTAAGTAGACGTATGCGATGATGGGTTATGTATATACCAACTATAATTTTTCGTCATCTTTTTGCACATTGATTGTGTGTGAGTGACTCGCTTCTCCTTATACATATTTCGTAGAAATCTCATCAGAGTCGACTCTAAAATAAGACTAGAAAATCTGATCGGATTATTATAGTGGGTTTAATTACATCCATATACGTGATGCGTTGTGTGTTGGCTCTGCATTTGTGCATCATCACAGATCTGATGGAAATATTTTATCTTTACTCTTTATTCTTCATTATATATTATAATAATTACTTACGTGATCAAGAAATTAATATTATATTTTGCAAAAAAAAAGGAGATGTAATGATAAGATTGAGACTTATAATAATAAGACTTAATTTGCAATGAAAAGGTTATTTAAGGATTCAAAATATTATGCTGAAGAGCTTTGGTGCCATTATGTCCTTGGACGATGATGGATAATGTCAGATGAATTGTAGGTATTTTTAGTTTATAATTTTCTATTTTAGAGTGAGTTTTGATCTTAAATTTAGACATAAGCTGATAAGCATCTTATCAATTATAATTTTGTATTTAAAAGTCTTTTTTTAAGTCTCTACTAAATGAAGATAAAAAATATACATATTCAAATACAACCAATTCTAAATATTTAATCCTTTCACATTTATCGTTTTATACATTTGAAGTCGAACTAAAACAAATTAAAAAATGGGCACGGCTGGATCGCACAAAACTTATTCTCGTAGCTAACAACTTGAATATAGCTTAAAATTGACAGTGTGCATATATAGTGGTTCTATAACATTATGATACATTTAAAAAAGTTTTAAAAACAATTTAAAATATAAATCATTACTATATAAATTAATATATTTTGTTTAATAGCTAAAACGGATAGAGCTCAAAAAAAAGTATGCTATCTGATTTGTTTTTCAAAATTCAAAAATCGTTAGAGCGGTTTTTTTTTAATAATTTTTATATATAAAGATTCTTGAAAATTTAAAAAAAATTAATTTTGGTATGCCAACTTTTAGTGTTTAATAAAATACAATTTGAAAAAAAAAAAAATCATCAACCCATTTTCAAGATATTGAATTTAAAAAAACAAAAATTCAATATTTTTTTAAAAAATCCAAAAATTATTTTTTTCCAAAATTGTATATGCAAAATTGTAAAAATTATAAAGAACCTCTTACATACAAAATTTGGTTGAAATCGATTTAGCCGTTGGAGAGAAATTTTAAAACCTAAAAATCGGGACAGGTACCTTTAAAAAAAAAAAATCTACCAAAATATTAATTGAAGCGCTCAGAAGATGAAGGTGTTAAGTGACATTTTTTTGAAATTGGGTTTTTTTCCTACAGATGAAAGTGTTATATGAAAACTTAAAATTCTGACTCATCTGTACTCTTCTATCGCCTCTAGATTCATATTAAGCCAAAGATGAAGGTGTTATATGTAATCACGTTAATAATAAACTTTGTAGATGAATGTGTTAAATGCGCTTAAGTCCTTTATTAAGGCATTTATACAAAAATAGTTTTATCTGAACTTTTTGTTTCGTGCATAAAGGTGTTTAGTGGGCACTTTAAGATAAGACATTATAGGTGAACACCACAAAAATCAGAGGCACCAGCCAACACACATTACTTCAAATTTGAATATTCCGACGCAGGTGGCTTAACATGATGGCTAAATTTTGTATAGTCTTAGGCAAAATTTGAAAGCTGTATTTTTCACACACATCTATTAGTCTAAGAGCCAACGACATTAAAAGTCATGTCATTTGCGTAATGTTGTAACCCATGCGAAAACATAGCCGATACCTTTGACGAATGGGTGTTAATTGACCACCTTGAAGGTGTGACAAAAACGACAGAAGTCAAGTCATTTGCTTAACATTTGCTCCAATGCTATTTGCTTCAGGACACTCTCACAGGCTTAAGTTCAAAAACGCAGACCGAAATTCCTACAAATCCTGCATGATCTCATCAGGAACAGCATTAGAAAAATAACGGGCAATTCGAAGTTTTTGAAATCTAGATCTTGGTGTAACGTTTCTGCTTCAAAACCTAACCGGAAGTGACTCTGCAAAAAAGCAGACGAATACCCCAGCAGACTAATTTAATTTTTACTTTATTGCAATAAAATGGATTCACAGGGAGTATGGTTCTTACCTTTACAAAGAATGTTATGATGTATATGTTCGTTATATTAAAGGTTATTATAGCCAAAAGTAACAAACGTCCTGATTATAATCAAGATTTTATGCCAAGGGAGAACATATTGAAACAACTTTCAGCAGAAAAAATTAAAAATTTAAAAGAACAAATGAATTGCGTTCGTGTAGAACATCAATGGTTTTATTTTAATGCAATTTCAACAGATCCTGGAGAAGGGAAAAAGAAAAAATAAGTTAATATACAACATATCAAAAAGTCACTTAACACCTTTATCAAAAAAAAAATTAAATTAAATACAAAAAAGTTCCTAGATAAAGGATATGCACAAAAGTGTAAATATCTCAACAACTATTTGCGTTAAATAAAAAATATTCCTTAAATTAAATTCACCTGAGTTTTATTGACTTTAAATTATCCATACAGTTATTTTATTATTTTCATAAAAAAAATTTATAAGCAATAAACTTTAATTGCTTATAACTCAAATGTTTAAAAATGTCGCTTACGTCCTTCATCTTCTAAGCGCTTCAATTGTCGTAAATATAATAGCTCGTAATTTTTTTTTTTTTTCAAAATAGTTAGAGCCGTTTTTGAAATAAATCAAATTTTGTATATTGGTTGTATGGCAGGTACCGTTATTTTTTGAGCTAAAAAAAAAAGTTCAATTTACCTACTAGGGAATTACCTAAGAACCTTAAGTCCAAAGTTTGAACCAAATCGCTTTAGTGGCTTAGGCTGCAAGTCTAGGTACAGTCAGACAGACCGACAGACACACAGAATTGCGAGACCTAATTTTTTCGCGTTCTCTATCATCGTAATGTTAGGGAAAATTATTATCTCGATTTTTTTTTTTGCACGAATCCTTAACTTGCCCTATACTCCGTATATCGCAAGTAAAAAGAGGCTGGGTGTGATTGATACTTGTATAACTTCCCATTGGTGCCCTACAAAACCATCATATACATATTTGAACGTACGTTCATACACACGTAAAGATATCTTTCTAAAAACGACCTCAAAACGTGACGATATGTCAACATTTTCAATTTGACGAAACGCACCCATTGCAATAACTTCCAATGGGTAGTTAAAAAGAATTACATTTAAACGCGAATGCATTTCAAAGGCTAAGTTGGCAATCATAATTAGCACCACCAAACTAGGATTTCAAATTACACAAAGGTGTAGAAAGCTAGATTCTCGATTTTACTTAATATAAAGATTCTTAAGGGCAAGTTTAAGATGCGTGTAAAAATCCACATCAAGATTTTAATCAGACTTAATATACAGATGATAAAAAAAAAACTTGAAAAAAGTGGATCTTGTATGCTATTTCTGTAAACGTGTCGTTCTTTCGACCTTGAGCCTAAGCCGCTGAGTTGATTTTCTTCAAGCTCTGGATTAAAAGTTTTATTGTGACTCCCTAAAGGGGAAATTGATTTTTTTAGCTCCAAAAATAGTACATGACATGCCATAACGGTTATTATAATAGTCTAATCTTCCGCTCTTGTAGCTTACAACTACAATGTTCCGTTATTCGAATTTTTGGCCAAAAATTTGGTATGCAGCATTATTGAAACTTATCTAGGAATTACATGTGTGAAGTTTAATAAAAATCGTTTCAGCCGTTTTCGATAGAACTCGATAAGACCAAAATTGTTTACTTGCAGCTACCCGTTCTAGAGGAGCTAAGACAACAAATTGAATTTCCCCTCTAAGCAAATAATGCTTCACACCAAATTTGAAGCGAATCCGTCCAACAATCTAGGCTGTAGCTCGATGTTCATGAGGACGCACAGACCGAATTGACATCTTGTCGAAAATCACCCTTTTGGACTTGTCCATCATAGTGATGTTGATTTTGATTAATTTTTCAACTTATTTTCATTTTCAATTTTTTGATTGGAATAAACCAATTATTGCCCTTAAGATCAAGTAAAAATAGTTAGCATTTAAAAATGCGAATCTCATGATTTATTGATTCAAATTCAACTGTATACAAAGTTGTTTTTAGATCACGTTCCCTTTCTACAATGTAAGCCGCATAAAATACAATCCTACATACTTTTTTGTAAGTAAGGTGATATTTTCCTCCTTATACCTACTCGCACCACTGAAATTGAGATGACTACAAAATCTTCAACACCCACAAGCAAACGATGTGCTTTATTGCAATCAAATCTCCAACTCCGAAGCTAATGTCATTGGAGTCTTTCTTGGTCTTTTAATATTTCGTTTTCCACCTGTTAAAACACATGTATACGAGTTTAGTTGGTACTCTACGTACATGGCAGACGGTTATACATATTGCCTTACCGCGTGACACTTTTTTTTTCTCTATGCGTCGTCCAAAAATAAAATAAAATGCAGAGCCCATAAGTATTTTTAAACTGCAAAACACGCCGAAGTGCATTAAAGCCGAACGTAGCGACGCGACACAGCACGGTGTTGCGGTGGTTGTGGCGTGTATTATTACCTTCGAAATAAAATATATGTGTATAAATAGTTACTCAACTACCGCTTATGTCTTGCAGCTTGTATCAGCATGCTGACACCATAATCTGGCGTCTAGGTGCACATTTCAGTCGGTTTACTCACATAGTCAAGCCATATAGTTAGTCAACCAGCCATACTCTCATGTGACTATTCTCGTATCCCCTTGGAACGGGCGGATTTCGAAATTGTATATCAAACCAACTATAACTCTCTACAGCCAGCCTAGCCACTCAGCAGGGGTTGGTTTTTGCAAAAATTATAGTAATGATAGACTTCCAAAGTCTGGAGGTTGAAATTGCACATTTGAATTTGGATATCGCAAAAAATTAAACTTTTGTATCGCAGACTTTGGATTAAAGGAAGGTTGGTAGGTATAATTTGGAACACACTCAACTCCTTGTGGTATTTATTCTCAAGTCTGCTGTGTCATTTGATACCTTTCGGGAAGAAGGAATTTTCGCTAAAAAAAAACCTCCAAAGGGGAAAAATGTATTTACAAATTCACTTTCTATACCCAAGACTTATATATGTGACATTTGGAATAACTGTTTACCTACTGTGACTATGAACGTCTTGTGTGTTAAAAGCAAATAATGTACCTACCTGGATGGTGTATTATTGAGAAATGCGAGTGTTCCCGACATTGTTGGCCTATTGCGACCGACCATCAGACCTGTCTGGGTCAAGCTATATCAAATTTTCTATATGAAATACAGTTACTCGTACACATAGTTTGTGGTTGGATTAAGCCAAATGAGTACTTAATACTCCTGGGAATATATTAGTTTAAGTAATAGGAATTTCATAAGAAATAAAAGCAATGAAATGGTCAACAGAAATACAAATTTTAAAAAGAATTTTCAAAAGAATGTATATTAGTTAATGAGCTGCTTGCAATCCTTTTAAGCAAAGGAATTTTTGTCTTTAGTTTTTTTTTTTTTTTATTTAGTGGTATGAGATCATTCATTGGCGTCGTTATAGGGTTGGTAGGGTTTAAATATGTCTTATTTTTATGAATAAAACAAAAAATTAACTATCTAAACTCATTTCTATTTAACATTGATGCCACTTTTCTGAATAATGTAAAAACTGAGCAATGAATTTATTAACAACGATTTGTACTTTTAAAAGTATAGGTATATTTTCGCCAACTTTTGTTTCGACCCGTCATACGAGTATAAAGGCTTGAACATATTCTTTGTTTTATTCTGATATTTATTGTTCATATTTCCGTGACCTTTTTAAATTAATACAATTTGATTCCTAAGTCGGCTATAGGTCTTTATTTTTGTTTAAATTTCTTAGTTTACTTGCGACGTTTCGGACGTGTTTACAGGCCTGAAGAAGGACGTAAACACGTCCGAAACGTCGCAAGTGAACTAAGAAATTTAAACAAAAATAAATGCCTATAGCACACCTAAGAATCAAATTATTCATAGATAGATTATAGATTATTCATAGTCTTGCGCAAACCTTTGCTCAAATAAAGTTATGAGCAATTTAGTAAAAACAATTAAAATTAGTGATTTTCGATTTTTTTTTGTCAGTTTGTGTTGAATTGCCCTGCTATTTTTTTTTTTTTAATTTTTAAAACCATCAATTCTGATAGCAAATCTAATTTCCTACAAAAATTGTCTTAACTTAAATTCTCTAATTCGGCTTACTTTTCGGGTTATTCCAAAATATTGAAAAATGAGTAGTGCGACCATTCTCTCAAAATTGTATATGGATGAATTTAAGCGAATTCTGTCCTTTAATTAAGCTTAAGCTTCACACAAAACTTATTCTAAAATAAAAGCAATTGTTTCTTACTAAAAGGTATATTCAATAGCCTAATACATGTTGTAAGATTTTATATAAAATATTCAAGTCATGTAGAAAACTTAAAAAGAATTAAAATCGAACAGAATATTAAGTGTTACAAGAGTTCACTAAAACTTCCAAAAGTTCATTTATCGATAATTCGAATGACATGGTCTGAGGATCGGTCACGAACTGTATGTTATTTCTTTAAAGTTGTTCCAAAATATTGGCTATTATTAAGTATGAAAAACGTCAAATTGTGTAAGGTCCTGACTTGAGGTTAGTGATCTATTGGACCATTATATAGGTCTACTGGAACCTTGAATCTGAGGAAGTAAGTTGCGCAGCTGACAATTTAAATTGTAATAAAATTGATACCTTTTTCAAATTCTTATCCTTAGAAAAATATTTTTTTTGAAATTCCAGCAATAATATATTGATTGCCCATGCAATTACTATTTTTTAGCAGGCTTTATAGAAAAAAGATGTGAACAAAATTGATTTTATTTCCTCGTGGAAGATAGAAGCTAGGCATATTTTAACTCTATTCGTTTAATACCTTATCTTCCTCGGAGGAAAGATTTTTTTTTAAGTGCCATGCTTTTATATGCCATAAATGAAATCTAACAAAAACATTACGAAAGCTTTATCGAAACTTTTTATCTTTAATGAAGAAGTAATTTGTTTTAAATCACACTATTATTGTATTTTGAAGGTTTTAAATGAATAATAATGAATAACCACCAAGTATTATATTACGCAGGAATGAACAACAACTAACTAGTGTGTGTCTTTAAAAATGTTAGTTGTTCAAATGCAATTGTAGGTAAATGAAAAACCTTAAATTTGATGGGCACGATCAGGTGACCTTGGTGGTGCAATGCGTAGTGCAATGGTCCAGCCTCTGAGGTAGCTTGGTCTAAGTTCAACTTCAGTTGAAGGCAAAATAATTTATAAATTAAAATTAGAACCATAGACTAAGCACCACTAAGATGAATCTGATGATTGGTGTGGCAACCATGAAATAGCTATAATTCCTGCTTTATGTAAAACTTGGTGGCAGCCAACTCAAGTGGTTCATTCAAAGTTCATTTAAAACCTTTGATGTTAATATGACGGAGCGAAAGCTATGAAGCTTAACTGCAAGTGTTATCACGATAAAGCACCTTTGTATTGTATTTTTGTTATTTGTTTAATCTCTCGATCATCCCACTTAAGCTTTTCACTTTAAAACAAAGATTTGCATTGTAGATTACAAAATTATTTGCATATAATTGTTTGCTTAGCTAAATAAAGAGGCTATGATTTTGATTTATATACATATATCATTCAAAATTATTGCATCTTTTAAGTTTCACCATCTCAAAGTGATTTGTCCGTTCTTCATTGATACTTTTGTTTCTCCTAGTGATTTAATTTTAATTTATAGCTTTGATAAGACTTTTCACTAACAAGCTCTTTACAAATTGTTAGACATCGTATAATGCAATTAATATTTAAGAAAGTTATGACTTTTGAAAAACAAATTGCCCAACGTTTTTATTGAATAAACGCAATATAAATCAATCTCTTGTTCTTTATTTCAGAGTTTAATAATTTAATAAGTAAGATATAATTTAATACATTCTTAATTTTCATACACAAGTTTTAAAGAAGCCTTAGCGAAGAAAAAATATACTGTGAATTTTATTATTCTAGGGGAATTTGTTTAGATTCGTGCACCCAGAAAATAAATATCCGTGGTCAGGTTTTTTATAAGAGTCGGTAAACATCGACCAAAATTTGTGTCTTAGTAGGGTATTACAGACTGACTGGAGAGCCCACTGTTGTACCTTGGGCGAAACACAATTATTTCTTGAGTTGAGGTGACTTGTACTTTCTTATTAAAATTAAAAATATTTTATATTAATTTCTAGTATATGTACACTGTGATTGTCTAATAACATTCTGGTTATGGTAACTACAAGAGTAATAACAGTAAAAACAGAAATTCCCTGTTTTTGAAACATCGATTTTTTTTAAGGAATCACTTGATTTTATTTTTAAAATCCAAACAATATTTTTTGTTTGAAAACGTATACTTATTGTGTATTTATTGATCTAACAATTCTATTGATCATTTAAGATTTTCGAGAAAGTCAAAAATAAAAAAAAAAAAGGTTCAATAGTAGCAGAAGGTACCATTAATAGCTTGTACCTTACAAAAAAGTAGACAACTATAGTATTTATTTTTTTAGAAAAATCTGTGAGCTTATTCTTGTTATTTCTTAAATACTTAAAATTTATGATGACAATTACCGTTATTTAAATGGCCACAAAATTGTAATTAATTGTATCGGGTGTTAATTTTCCAAAGAACGCTTTATCTTAGGTAAAAAACATATACATATCTACTTGACCTACATACGAGTAAAGAGAAGCGTGTCGCCAACAGTGAGACACTTTTTTTCAAATGACTATATCCTAAAAAGTATTCCGAGTAATTAGTTGATTTTAATTGCGTACTTAAAATTAAATTTACCTTTACCGATAAAATAATTTAAATCAAAATGGCCGAGTACCTCCTTTGTCTCACTGTTGTTAAACCAACTCCAACAGTGAGATAGTCCTTCCCCAACAGTGAGACACCTCCAACAAATATTTTAATAATATTATTAAATATTATTATGCAACACAGTCTTAAGTATAAAAATAACTAGTTAAAAATAAAAAAAAAAAACAAAAATTAAAGTTACAAAAAATGTCTTCAGTGACAAATAAATAGATAATAAAAAGAATCGGCACAAAACTAACCAATCGGACAAATATCTGTTGCATCACCTACGACAACAAGAGCAACACTGTTGAAGTTGATAAAGTTTCAACTGCAATCCTAATTTTGGAGAAAGTTTCAAACCTTCTTCTGTTTAAATTGAAATTGTTCCATATTTGATGAAAACCACAATATCCATTCATTTTGCATTGCAATCCTAGAGGCTCATTTCAACTCATTCGCATCATTAAACTTTATAGAAATCCGAAGGGATATGAATTTCACTTTTTTGTTTGCACAATTTTTTGTATACCATCGTCACATCAACTAGGTTGTTGTTATTATATTCGAAGCTTACATTGATTTTCCAAAACAGAAAAAAAAAGTCTAAATTACCTTCAATGCAGTATCTCGGTGATGCTTGATGATTCGATATTTTACAAAATTACCACAAGAATTGACAGACAGCTGAGTGCTGTGACATTGACAGTTCTTGAGATATTATTTTTACAAGAGACTATCACTGTGCATATACACAAACTTTACTCCACAACCATGCAATGCAACAACAACTGAAAAAAGTAAGATGTTGTCATCTCATGATGATATGAAATATGAAACTCCAATTGCAACATTTTCTTTAAGTCTTTTTCCGATCGATGGCGATGAGAGTTGGATAATTATTTTTTGTTCGCTTTTAATTAATGTACCAGGACCTATAATACATATCTATCTGATGCATCATGTACTCTACACTACAATGTAACATTTTCGTCACAAGGAGTATAGGTACGAGTTTGAAGATAATGTCATGTCTTTCAGTTGAAGGAATTTTGATTGAAAATGACATTGTATGGATGCAAATGGACATAAACATATTGAGAGAGACTCTTTTTAATGAATGCAAAGGGAATAAGTTGATGTCTTTTCTTTCATTCACTGTCGTAGTTGTGCTCTGTGTATTTTGTGGTCACATATCATCATTTGCAATCAACAACTACGATCAGAGTTTTGCTGGTATATTATTGACTTTCGCAGAGAGGATGGCAATTGTCAAGGTAACCACAATATTATAACCACAAATGTGGGATGGTAATTAAAATGAAACAAATAAAAAGAACAAGAACAAAAATGTTTTGGTTTCATTTTAACTACCTGCATGCCGTTTAGGCAAATGAAGGAATTTTAATATTGATGAGATAAAGGAAGTTAAGAGAGAGACAAATTATGTAGGAATAAATAGCCATGAACTCCAATGCTAGAGATATCACGTTGAATATATTTAAGTTTAAAAAGTCCAAGGTTATTAGGAATTGTTCTTATTTTTTGAGAACATTTAAGCACAAAAATAAACGTCGAGTAAGTTTTTCAGTGCAGGATTGAAGTTAAACCGGAGTTAACTAATCAAATTGTTTGATTTTACTCTGGAATAACTAAACAGGTGCTTTCGATATTTTATGTTCTGAGTCTTTTTTAAGGTTTTCTGCATTCACCCTCTTCGCAGTAAAAATTTATTTCCGGAATAACTAACTTTAGTTTAACTCAGTACTGTCAAACTAAGCTTAAAAGCCACACGAAAAAGTTAAAAAAAAAAAATAATAAATAGAAGAAATTTAACCTGGTTTATCTGCAACAATAAGCAATTTCAGTTGTCGAGCTGTGCTACGTAATAGGTGGTACCGAAAATGAAAAACGAAAAGTACAACGAAGTGCTTTATTTATGGCTTAATTTTTGAATAAATCTTGAAATAAAACTCAACGAATAATGTAAACAAATCTTGATTACAATTTTTTTGTCTTTATTTAAAATAATGGATTTCATGAAAAATCATAAATTCTATCTAAAACAAAAACCAACGTAACTGATTTTATTTTAATGTTAGTCGCCCGTAGGGAATGGATAGTGCGTTGGACTGTCACGCTGTAGGTCTGGGTTCTCTTCCCAGCCTCGTCTGACTAAAAACTAAAAAGTTTGTTTCGGGGCTACTGCCTCTTGCAAGGAATTGACAAATCCTCCAAGAGTATCACTTGTCATGAATAAGTGCTTCTCGGCTAGCCGTTCGGATTCGGCATAAAATTGTAGGTTCCTTCCATTCCTGTCGACATGCACACACAGGAATGGTTGCGAGTTGTTAGTCACTAGGCCCCCTGGGTCTTCACGAGCCGTTGCGCCACCCAATTTATTTATTTATTTTTTATTTTACTGTTTCAATGTAATTCTGCAAGATTTATTCAAAACCCAAATTGTTAAAATATATCAAACTGTCCTAATAATAATATTTCCTGCTTAATGTATCATCAACATCCGCTAAAAAACGTAAACAATATTTTTTCAAGTTTTCGGCTCAGCTCTTTTGTTTAAATATTCGACCATATTAATTTCCCTCTGTCATTTTTTAATATCCGTGGGTGTCTTCTTTCAACATTATTTATCATTCAATTTTATTTAAATACATCTATCGAATCTTTTTAAGACAGCCAATATTAATTACTCCTAATTAAAAACCCGCGCACAACTTAATCCATTTTATGACTTTTGCTGTTGTGCCTCTGTCATAGTTTTATCGAATTTATGCAACAACCGCATTTAAGTCTATAAAATGTATGAATTTAATACTTTATAAAAATAGAAACAATTCTATTGGTTCTGTCTGTCTGTCTGTCTGTCTCGATAAACGTGATTCAATAATATCATTTCATCATTTGAAGTATGCCCAGCGTATACACATTATAGAGAGATGCCAGCTTGAGTTGGATTTGAAATAATCTGAAATTTCAATCGATTTAATTACTGAATGCACTCTGCCTCGAAATGTTCAATTAAGTTTTGTTTGTTTGCTCGTTATTAAATATACATACAAATTTAACTTCTTTATTTTCCATAGACAGAGAAAACATAGTATGTGGTTAGTTGACCCCAGGGGGAATATTTAGTTTGATGTCTATACCAATTGTATTTAAGGCATAAATATTAATACTTATTGCATGTTTTTCTGCACAAAACAATTTTATAGTTTTTTGCTAATTTCTTATAGCTTAATATTTTTTGTGGTTTTTTAATCAAAGCCTTTTCTTAGAGTTCTTATTTATGTTTTAATTTTGCTAACATCTATTGGCAAAGCTGATTGCTTCCTTCTTTTCTTGGATACAACAAAATCATCAGGGAAACACACTCACAAAAACTTCGAGGCAGACAAAAAAAAGGGAAAACAAATTCAGCTTAGTCAAAGAATTTATGTTACTGCAGTGCAACTTTGTTTCGGGGGCACCTCCAATCTTAAGACTTCAAACAGACAGAAACAAAAACAAAAAACATCCACAAGGAACAGGAGCAGGAAACGTGTGCGGCATCATACACAAGACTTACACACAGTCTGTACTTACATACATATGTATACTCAACTCATATGTCCAATGCGAATTGGAGTTATATGATGTTGCCTGCAAGGGGTATTGGTAGGTATAATATGGATCGTAAGTAAGTTTTAGATTTAAGTTTATGTATGCTATATGCACTGTGCACCTCGCTTGTTGGAAAAATATAAGTTTTTTGTTTGTCTGTTCTTCGAAATGGAAAGACAGAAACCATTGAAATCAGCAACAACAACAACACACAAGTAACTGCAACAAGCAAAAATTACCACTTGAGTCATGATTTTATGTGAAATGTGGCCGCGTTTAATTGAGAAATGGCAAAAATGTTGAAGGCGAGTAAAGTTAACTATGCTTTTTGCTTATTTTGTTTTGTTAGTTTTTTTTATGATTTTTTTTTTTTTTTTGTTTGTGTTGTTGCTATTGGTGTCTACTAATAAAGGATATGAATATTGGGTTTAAATTGAAAGCAAAAGAAAAAGGATTTCTTATTTACGAGTTGATTATAAGGTTGGATCTAGATGTATGGTGTACGTAAAGAATTTTTATGTTCAGCATTATTCTGATAAAAATGGATTTAAATAAGTTTAAGTTACCATTTATATGATAGATAGGTATACCATAACAAGAAGTTTTAATATTTTTTTTTTTTATAATTAAGTTAACATTACAAATAAAGAAAGTTGAAAATATTTAGAATACTTACAAATATTTACGTACTTACAAATTTCTAAGAAGTTTTGTTTGGATTTTGACGCTTACCTGAAATGAGAAGAAATAAATTTGAATTAGTTTCGATTTTGAAGAAGGATTTATCATAACATATAGCTGTTATAATATTTTATTAATACACTCATTTTTATACACTTCCAAACAACGATTAAATTCCTCATACAGTGTGGGACAAAACAAAAGCACTCAATTTCACTTGGTTACATTTTCCTTAAGTAAATTTCTAAACCTGGATATATTTAAATGAATTTTATTTGGTAAATGTAGGTATTCATCATTAGGTCTTCAATCGCAAAGAAAAAAAATATATTAGTTACACAGTAAAGGAAATACAACAACAAAATTATTAAAAGCAATTGCGACAAAACTAAAGCACATAATTAAATTCTGTAGTTGTTTTCTAATATTTTGTTATGAAGCACTATTTTTGATAACTGTTGCTTGACAACTACCAGGCATTGACGCAATCAAGTTCTTATTATAATTTCCTGGGAGATACTTCCAAGCAATTTCTGTTAGAACAACAAGAAAATCCTTGTTTTTGCAGCTATCACGTTAAATCTGGCGATCTTCAATCCCCAATAAGGTTTTTTATGGGGATGAGGTCAGGTGACTGTGCCGGCCACTTCAAAACGATGATTTTATTTTCCAAAAAACAATTTTGCACTAATTTAGTGGTTTGTTTTGGATCGGTGTCATATTGGAATGTCCAATTTATAGTCGTCAAAATCGTCCTAGCAGATCAACAATTGAGCGTCTAGTGGAAAAATTTGAATCCACAGGCACAGTACAAAATGTTCCCGTGCCAGTGAGACAAAGAAGTGCCCGTATTGTCGAGAATATTGCTGCCGCTGAGGCTTCAGTTGTAGAAAGCCCAAATGTGTCTCTCACACGTCGTTTTCAAGCGTTGGGCATATCTGTGACGTCGTTGTGGCGAATTTTGCGAAAAGATCTTGGCCTACATCCTTACAAGATTAAATTGACGCAAGAACTGAAGCAGCTTGACCTGTTCGTGAATTGGGCTGAGCAACAACTTGAAAATGATTCCGATTTTCATCGAAAAATCATCTTCAGCGATGAGGCTCATTTCTGGCTGAATGGCTTCGTCAATAAACAAAATATGCGGTATTGGTCAGGCAGCAATCCACACGTACTCCAAGAGTCATCATTGCATCCCGAAAAAATTACGGTTTGGTGTGGTTTATGGGCCGGTGGCGTCATTGGGCCGTACTTCTTTCGTGATGATCAAGACCTGCACGTAACTGTGAATGGGGATCGCTACCGTTCAATGATAACCGAATATTTTTGGCCCCAATTGGATGATATGGACTTGGAGGACATGTGGGTTCAAGAGGACGACGACACAAGCTACACAGCGAATGTCACAATCAATTTATTGGAAACCAAGTTTGGAGAACGTGTTATCTCACCAAATGGTCCAGTCGCTTGGCCGACTCGGTCGTGCGGTCTGACGCCGTTAGATTATTTCCTAAGGGGCTACGTCAAGTCTATGGTCTTCGCCAACAAGCCAGCGACGATTGATGAACTTCGTACGAATATCGAACGTGAAATTGCAGCAGTATCGGCCGATTTAGGCTTGAAAACCGTCGAAAATTGTGTTCAGCGTCTGGACTTCTGCAAGCGTGCCCGTAGTGACCATGCAAAAGAAATCGAGTTCCATACATAATGGCATCAAACGTGTTTTCACACCGTTTTTGTTTTACTTAAAAACACTTTTGTAGCGCTCTTATTGAAAAACCCGACATACATTACTACATTTTTCGAATGCAGGGGCCACAAGTTAAAAACGGTTTTTTGTATAAGAGGGTCGCTATTTTCCCTTGCTGGGGAGGAAGGTCCAATTTTTTAAAAATGCTAATCTTAAACAAATAGTGATTATTAATTTTTTATCAAAAACTAAAAGACATATGAAGCCATCTGCTTTTCTGCATTCGATTAAAAATTGATAGGGATTCTAAACAATTAAACCAATAAATTGTGTACCCTATATTTCACGATTTTGAAACAAAAAATCAATTTCAATTTTTTTTTTTTTATTTTTTGAAGTTTGAAAATATTTTTTTATCAAAAATAACTTAATTTAAAAAAATTAAAGCTATGACTTCCTGCTTTCAAAACACATACATATAATACTTTATCGTCAGAGTTTCAATAGTTTTTTTTTACTAATTTAGCTTAGTTTTTAGATGTGTTTAAAAATTGCCTGGGAGGTGATATGATAAAAAGTACCTATATTTTGTCTTTTCCAAGAACCCTTCTTTAGGTTAACCATTTCCACCCCATATTCAAAAGATGTCAATTTTTGTGAAAATTCAAAAAAAATGTTTTTCACTTTGCATTTTTGTAACCAATAAATAGTAAATAGGATGACGGGATTTGACTTCCCAAAGTTTTTTAAAAATCTTAAAAAAATTTACCTCAATTGATTTTGATACAGTTTTTTAGATTTTGAGAATGTTTTATTTTTGTATTGCATATTGTTATCAGCCCATAAAACACAAACTCAGCGTTTCTTAGTCGAATTTGATTTGTCTCACTCTTGTTTTATTATTTAAAAATGTATTTCAAAGCTAACAATGTCAATACAAATATACGAATAACTACTCAAAATATTCATTTCTACCAGCTAATTTAGTCATTTCATCGTCTCACACGGATTGTCAACTCTATTCTCAATCACCTTTCAAAACGTCAATTTCATTTACAAAAAAGAACAAGACAAACAAATTCACAATTCTGAGTGCCAATACCATTAAGATTTCACTTGTCATGGCTGCGATTCAGGTGGTCTTGCCACCACTTCCACAATAATTCAAGCCAATCTCCTGCGACAAAATAAAAATAAGGATTTAAAAAGTCAATAATATAAGAATCCCAAAATAAACATCTTCGCCAATGTACCCCCCACCCATTATAGTAGGTACATTATTATGAAGAAGGAGACGCGATCTCTCAATATTTGAATGTCAATTAAGATTGGACAATCGTTCAATTATAGGTCCCATGAATCATACACACACTTGCAAAATAAGAGTGGTTTGTCGTGTGTCCCCTCTGCGATGCGATGTCATGACATGATGCTGGACGCTGCTTCTACAATGCTTGTGGCAGGTGACAAATAAGAAAACCACATATCTGCTTAATTAAAAACCCAACAAAAGGACAAAACAACAATACCCTCCTGTGATGTGCTATTATACGATCAAATTATGTCAACACTGAGTTGACTTACTCTGGGCTCTGCGAATATACATATAGTTTAAGTCTCAACAACAACTTACTAACTAAGGTGTTGTATAGCTTGGTGCGGAGCAACTTCATTTTGTTGTTTGTGTTACTCCTTTTATTTGTGTGCAATCTTTAGCCAGCAGACGTCCTCGAAGTAATTCATTAACACTTTTTAGCATCTTAAACTATTATAACTGCATATATATAAACGCCGTGTAAGCCCACATGAATATGGTCCATCGGAGAAGTTTAAAAATAAGTATAGTTACAAGTAATTTAAAACAGAAAATCAGCAACAACAACAACAAAAATGAGAGCAGACTTAAAAAAAAGATCTACGAATACGAAAATTACATGACAACGAGCAATGACATATTATGCAGTAAGACAGTTTCTGTTTTTATTGTTGTTGTTGTTGGTGTTGTTGTCATATCGCATACCAAATGAAAGGGAAAATAATCACAAATGACAAACAATGCTGAATATTGTGGTCACCAAGTAGTGTAGATGTAGATTGAGGTTGTTTTGTTCTCTAGATTTTGCGAGTTAGTATACAATATTATTAGAGGCAACAAGTGCATTAAAAAACAACAACTCAAATTGACAAAATATTGGCATTTCATATGCAAAACCGATCTTAAATTACAATTTGACAGAAATCAACTGGAAGTATGAAATTAAATGTGACAAAGCGGTATACAGAAAGGGGTGATGGGAAATAAGAGACGTGTCACTATTTACAAAATCTTTCAAATAACAATTCGGTTTCAAGGTTGATGGTAACAGCAAAAAATAAATATTTATTATATCTCTTCAATTGGTTTAACTTAATTTTGTGCGCATTAGCTATCTATGATGTTCGCTCTTTGGAAAATTATGTCTTACAATACCTACTGGTACAGTATTTAAGCTTTAAAAATTTGGCTAAAAAAATACTCGGATGGTCAACGGCGTATACGGGTGGGGGAGTCAGGGAGTCATGTCATTTTGTTGTCAAATTGTTCAAGTGGAACAATGATTACGAAATATTGTACGATATTATGCAAATACTAGGCAGCAAAAGTGTATTATTGTTTGGAGATTTCAATGCGAGAATCGGGGTTTCTTAAATTACAACAACAAATCACATAACCAACCCAGTGTTCTCGTATACAAATAGACAGTCAAAAGACAATATTTGCAACAATAATGGACGCGATTTGTTACAACTGTTACAATTGTATGACCTATTCATACTTAATGGTTGCACAGAAGGTGATATGGATGGGCATTACACATTCACTGGTGGACAACGTAGATCTATCATCGATCTCTGCACTGCCAATAATGACTGGATTGACCGCATTCAACATTTTGAAGTTCAGTGTGTATGCCGTATTCTGATCACATGCCGATTGTAGTAGAAATAGCCGACTCTTCACAAACGAAAGAAACAAATCTCAACCTACTGCCGCGACTTTGCTGGACAAATGAATCAAAAGCCTTATATCAACGCTCTTTGGATACGCTTCTTTTAAACAGCAATGCATCATCAGAACTACCGGAAGTTCTCAACAATAAGTTGACCGAATGTATACGAACTGCAACATCTAATAAATCACTCTCTTTTAATTTAAAATTCAAGCAAAAATGGTTTGACCAAGACTGCTACAAAGCTCGAAAAAAAATCGTTTGCACTTTTGAAAGCACTGCGGTCATCAAATAATCTCCAATTAAGAAGCTGGTATTTGGAAGCAAACGCAAGTTATAAAACTATATGTATGCAAAAAAAAATTGCTTATGATAATGAAAAAGCAATCGAACTAGGACTAACTAAAAACCGGAAGGACTTCTGGAAAATTGCGAAAGAAATTAACGGAGCCAACTACAAAATAGGTACTGGAATTTCCACCGAAACCCTTGCCATTCATTTTAAGCATCTTCTCTCCAATGATTATGGTTGTACAACTTTTACTGCGGATCCTTTAATCACTGACCAAATATAAGATGCAGACATCGAAAGCGAAGAAATTCAAGTCGTGTTAAACAAAGCAAAAAACAAAAAGGCACCTGGTGAAGATGGAATTCCCTACGAATTTTTCAAAAATGCAACTCCTATGTTTCTTAACCATTTAAAAATTCTTTTCAATAAAATCTTTATGAATGCCGACATACTTTCATCATTCAAAAAATTCGTCATTTTCCCTATACATAAAAAAGGCTCGCTAGACTGTCCTGAAAATTACAGAGGAATTTCATTCATGAATGTAATTGCAAAAATATTCTTGAAAAATAGGCTTGAAAAATGGATCGAACAGAATAATATTTTATCTGATCTACAGGCTGGTTTCAGAAAAAACTTTTCAACGACCGATACCATTTTTACACTATCATCTATAGTCAAAGCATTTCAAGCACGGAACAAAAAGGTCTTCGCTTTTTTCGTTGACTTCAAAGCTGCTTTTGACCTAGTCAATAGGAATGCCCTTTTTTATAAGTTGACACAGCTTGGTATATCTACAAAGTTCCTAAAAGTAATTAGAGAAATGTACACTGACACGAAGGCGGCTGTCTGGGATGGAGTGAACTTCTCAGAATGGTTTAGAACCAGCACAGGAGTTAAGCAAGGATGCCCACTAAGCGCTCTTCTATTCTCGTTATTTATAAATGATGTTGCTGATGAACTTCCTGGGGGAGTAAGAATAGATAGCTGCACTGTGAATGTATTATTATACGCTGATGACCTCGTCATACTTTCAGAATCACCCGAAGGTTTACAATTGATGATCAATCGGTTATCTACATACTGTAACAGATGGGGACTGTCTATCAACACAACAAAGTCAAAAATAATGATATTTGCACGTACGCAAAGCGCTAACAATGGAAGAAGCTGGAAATATAATGATTCGCAACTAGAAGTAACAAAAGAGATCAAATATCTAGGTTTGAAACTGAATCCAACACTAAATTTCAAAAGTCATTTATCAAAGAAAGCCAAAAGCCTGCAAAGTTTGATAAATTTAACATGGAAAAGTACATTCTGTAACAAACAAATTAATTTATCTACAAAATACAAAATCTTTAATTCAGTGGTGAAATCAACTCTCTTGTATGCTGCTCAGGTTTGGGGATCAGAATAATACGAAGAAATCGAAAAATTTTATAGGAGTCTCATAAAGAAACTTTTCAACCTACCCCTAAATACACCTAATTATGCCATATATTTGGAAACAGGACTTCCAAAACTTCTGACAAGCACCCTGAAGTCTCAAGCTGACTACATCATCAAAGTCTGCAGCAATCATTAGAACACAAGACTTTCGAAAAAACTGCTTTTATACGAGTTGAGAAACAAGGACTGGTAGTTTGCAAGATGGCAAACTGTTGGAAATGAGTGTGGAGTGAGATTGGATGATGATTTCAGCAATATAAACCATCTGAAAGAACAAATGTACAGCATCATAGAGAAAAATGAGGACACAATGAGGCTTTTACTGATAGAAGAAGCACAAGAGTCATCCAGTAGAATAATCTACAGTCAGCTCAACTATAAACTTGGTACAAGAAACTATTTCCAGGATTCACTGAGCTATGCAGAGATATCCCTGATCTTTGAAGCAAGATGTGAAGTTCTCAACTTAAATGGAAATCTTTACAGTAATAGTTGCAACCAATTCTGTACACTTTGCAACTAAAAGTCAAAAGAAGATTGTCTACACTTCATAAGTATATGTCCAATATTCAAAACTCAAAGACGCCTCTTTTTCGGGAAAACTATTCTTACTTTGCAAGAGACTATAAATATCCTAAACGAGCATGATTGGAAAACGTTAAGTAAATTTTTAAAAGATATTTACAAGTATAGAATGTTATTAATTTCAGAATTCGATTAAATTCAAAACATAAGTCTAAATATTCTTATTTATTTTCGCCAACCTGGCTGACGGCATAGCCACAGCATTTAAATTCATAATATTGTATTAAATTGTTGTAAATTTATATAAATAAATGAATTACTTACTTACTTACTTACTTAATTATACGAGACAACACGAGACCGAGACAAGTCTAAAAATGTTCGATTTTAATGAGACCGAGACGAGACTTACCGTAGTTTCGCAGAGTCTCGTCGCGGGGCCAGCCCTACTCGTACTCGTATTATATTTTTAAGAGTGAATTCTCTTTTAATTGACGCTTAACGTTTTCTCTTTTAAAATGTATAAGTACCAAACACAATCAATTTTTTTTAATACACACAATGAAGCTTTTCCTGGCATTTTAATTTCTTAGTCTTGAAGATCAGGCCATTCGAACTTATGTTATACGCTTTTTCCTCAAACAAATCATATTTTTTTCCAACATTTCAACAGAAAAATACCTATTCACGTCGTTTGAAAAGGGAATTTAGATGGCTGATGATGACGATGACGACAAGGACCGCTGGTGCTGTGCTGCGCAGCTGATTGCCGATGCGTAGAGATAAAGCACACATATTTAGTTGCTTTTCTTTCTAGACAACAAACCTACCTAAAAATTCCTATTTTTTAAAACATCAAATCGGTTTGAGAGTGTAAGTGAATATTTGGTTCAACTCCAAAAAGAAAGTTGACAAAACAATTAAAAAAATAATATTCTGAAAAATTAAACAAATTAAGAAAACAAAAAAAAAAACCTAAGTTAATGTTATTAATATTAAAAATACACAAATCAGTTAAAAAAAACGGTATTACTTTAAACAAATTTCAGATCTTTGGTATAACCTTATTATGATTGGGATTGCTCAAGTAAAGCAGCGCGAGGTAGGCTGGTCAATAAGAAGTTGGCTTTTAAGAAAATACAAAAATAAAATTGAGGGGATACATGAAATGGTTTGTGTTCGAAGAATAATAAAATTTTTAAGACCAGCTCGTTACAAATTTGTGTGATTAATCCCAAAATCTACAATTAAGAAAGCATAATAAATATTAGGCCTAAACTAAATTTAAACCTGTCCATGTATGTATGTGTCTTTAAACTTCAAGATCTTAATGTTATTTAATCAGATTTTCAATCCATTGTGTCTGCGAGTTATTTAGAAGACCCTCCCATCATTTTCATTTAGGTACCACACACAAAAAACTTAAAACTTTCATTTTATCACCTACTAAAGTATTCTCACCTCTTTTTGGTTTGTTGTTGTTGGTTTGTTTGAATGATATGAATCAGTTCAATAAGATAAATCTTTTAATGTAACCTATGTCCTACAAGCACGCACATCCTCCGCTTGTCGTTTAAATAACAAACAAAAAATTAAAATATCCAAAAATATAAAAACCAACCCGCACAGAGTAGTGGTAGTTATATTATTCGAGCATACATATATATTGGTACCACCACCAAAATCATCACCACCACTACAACCACCACCATCAACCAGCACAGAGTAACAAATTTTCCAAAGAACTCAAATGAAATAATTCTCTTTCAATGTTCTTAGCAATGCTAACTGTCAGATGGTACAAACCACCAGTGCATCGTATATCAGGATATGGGTATCAAGATCAGGTCACAAATTAACGACCAACGCAAATTCGCGTTGCGCATGCGCGGTATTTATATCCGTGTTGTGTGTAAATTCGACAACATGAACCCCGCCATCACAGTGTGTCCTGAAGCAATTTTTTTTTTTTTTGTTTGCTGCCTTTCGTTTGTTTGTTTTCATCGAACAAAAAAACCAACAGAAAAATTCTGACAAAAAAATAAATTCACTCCAATAAGGCTCAAGTATTTTTCTCAAAATATAAAAAAAAATATCGCAAATAAATAAAATAAGAGAACACCTCGCGCACAGGCCACAAAAATCTTCACCTCAAATAAATTTCATCGCAAATCCCCCAAAAAATAACCATGTGAACGAAAAAAATAAAATAAATAAGCCAAAAGAGCCAACGAATCACCTGGCGGATTGGCGAGGGGCAGTTCTCGCCTCTCTCGCCTATACAAACATGGAAAGAATTTTTGTGTTGTTCTTCTTCTGGAAGGCATCTCTGCGTTAATTCCATAAAAATGCAAGAAAATACAACCAAAGTTGAATCTCATAAGAAGAAAAAAAATTTAAAAAAAAACATCAATGCAATTGTTGCTTCAGAGCGAGAGCTATACAACACTCCCAAAGTTTATATAATTTTTTTTTTTTGGTGAACTTGACCAAAAATCGCGCTTTGTTCAAATTGATAATGGTGCCCATATAGCCAACACCATGCCCTCTCGGGTTATGGTTAATGTGTAACTTTTACCGAAGGCAAAATCCGATGAACTTTTTTTTTCCGGTAACAATATCCCTATGCCTTGGGTTGAGCTACATAAATACACCACAGTTTGTGGTTGTGTTTTGTCTGTTTTTTTGTTTGGTATACATTTTTTCTTAAGCCGGCAGAAGAGTTTGACTAAAATTTGTGCACATGTTTCATTAAGCGGAAAAATATCACATTTCAATGATTAATTTTTCATGTATCAACTTATTTCTTAGTTGAAGCGAAGGACCGGGAGGAGGACGATGAGGATGACGAGGAGTACTAAACTGAGCTCTCGGCTCAAAGGAGGAACATTTTTTCTTCTCCCCAAATTATATACTATACGTAGGTAGGCATACATGATTTTTTTCGGGGGTCTCTTCGCGTAATAAATTCTTCCAAAGAATGAAAAGGACTTTGCAATATTATGTGTGTGCGTTGTTTGGCTTTCTTCTTATAAAAATACCGACCGAAAGAAAACGACGACAGCAACAGGCCCTATACAACACCAACAACATATTGGCAACCCAACCAAACCAAACCAAAAAAAAAAAAAAAAAAAAGAGTGAACAACTTATTCGTTAGAGTGAAGACTCCTTTTTAACTTCTTTCACTGATGGTATATGGTTGGCATGGGTGTACAACGAAATTGGACAGGTCAGTGTGGTTAAAGCCGTTGACATATTTTTTTGTTGTTACATCGCTGTTGGTGTTGTTTTTTCTTGGTGATTCGCTTGCCCTAAACTGCTTTGGTGATTTAACAACGTGCAATTTAATGAGGATATAAGATGAAAGACATATAAATTTTATTAATTTTTTTGTCTCTTGTTTTTTTGTGCGTTGTCGTTGTCGTCGTCGTCCACCCAATTTTTGGTTTTTATTTATTTATTTATTTGCATCGGCGGTGGTGATGGTGGTGGTAGGTCGAAGCAATTCGGTATGTCACATCAAATTACAAATTACTTTAAGGGGCAATGGTTACGATTTGTTTGATTTTCAGAAAGTTATTTGCAAATTTTGTTCGCAGAATGTGTGGGAAAATTGTGTTTGGGAATAGTGAGTTAACAAAAGAGTTGAGTTCAGAACCTGAAAATATTTTCGGTGATAAGTTTAAGATCGACTTGACCTAACAAACATATAGAAATAACGTTTAAGATGTATTTTTGTGCATTTGAATCATATAAACGAAAGAGCTGAGATAATAACCTGGAAATTTATTTTGGGATATGTTACGACCATTTTGACCTAACAAACTCAACGAAACAAGGTTTGGTATGTTGTTTGTTATAATAAAAGGACTTGCTTTGACTTAAATAAACGAAAGAGCTGAGGTCAGAATCTTAAAATATTTTCGGCGAAAAGTTAAGACTGACTTTCCAAAAAAAAAACTTTAAAACAAAAATTGAAGGATATATTTCAGAGCCTTAAACTCGTATAAATAAAGGAGTTGAGGTCAAAACTTTTAAGGTATCTTGAAAAGAATTATTTTTTATACTGTGTGTTAAAATAGTTTTTGCCCTTCAGTGGACCCTTGCAATTTTCTTGATTAATTAAAACTATACTTTGCTTTGAGAACCCAGTTCAAAAGGCAATAGCACAAGACGTTCCAACACTATCGCGGAAGAAAGGCAGGCGCAAAAACTCCTGGAATAAACAAATGCAACGACACCTGCATTAAGTTGGCCTTAGACATGGAACAATCCAAAACCGGGAGACCTGTCAGCGTTTTCCGAGGTCAACCCGGCAAACCCCACAAGTGGAACATTAGGTGAAGCAGTTGAGTGGGAGAGTTGTGGTCCCCCTCGAGATCATGAACTTCGCCGGTTAAATGAAGAAGAAGAAGAATAAAAACAATACTTTGTCAGATTTTACAACAGATTTATTCACTCTATGCTTACAAAATTTCATAAGAATCGGTTCGGAAAGAATCCAACCTTCGAAATAAATATTAAAATCTCTTAGGAATATAAGTTTTTTTTTTATTTTTTTTTAAACAAAATGTTTCCTATACCACAAATTCTTTTTATTGTGCATGTGTTTTTTGTAATACACATTCCTAAAATAAATTCATACTCGTATAACTTGCAGTAAGGTATACAAAATATTATTGTGTTTGCTTTTGAAATTATTGAGAATATTAAGGTTCTAATAACATTTAATTGGTCTATTTCTTTTAAGAAACTGTTTCTGAAGGTAATAAAATAAAATTATAAGTATGTTATTAACAAACGCCCGTTAAATTTTCTCTTAGAAATACAAAACTGAATATAAATGTGAACACAAAACGAAAGGTTTTTTTTTTAATATAAAATTAAGTTTAAGCAAAACTTTTATTACCTTTATGTAAGAAGAAATATTTTTTTAGAACAATCATTATTGTTAATAAAAAAATCTAACAAACGCCCAAGGAAAGATGGTAGGTAGTAAAAATAAATTCATTTGATGAGCTTGCAGCAAATTTATCATCATCATTATTATTGTGCAGACAGGGAAACAGTAAAATTGGAAAAAAATTCTTTTATGGGATTTGTGTAGAAAAAAAAACTAAAAACAAAATCATTGCTTTTGATTGCTTACGAAATTGATTTTGAAGTCTATTTTTTTGTATCATATGAGATTATCTTAGATAGCTCTGAGCTAAAAGCAACATTTTTAAAAAGAATAAGAGACAATAACTCAGCTATGGAAGATTTTAGTAATTATTTGGCAAACATGGCTGCATTCTGGAAAAGGTAATTAGTATATTAAGTTGAACTGTGTCTTTTATTTAAACAAAAATATAAACAAGTATAGGAAAGATTTTCTAAATTCATATTTTGTCATCAACAATTTTATAAACAATATTGATTTTCTACAGGAAGAATAAGACAAAATCAACATGAACATATGTCAAACTCTGACATAATAAGCACTCGTTGCAAGATGGAGTTTTCTTGACTTAAATGTGTGGAGGGTTTCGGCAGAATGACAGTGGGGTGTTTTTGACAGAAAAGTTGAATAAAAATTGCAGATTTCAAAATAATAAAATTAAACTTTTTGGTGCAACTCAAGTTTTCTCCTTCTTCAAGCAAATTTCTGAAATGAAGATGACATGTTTCATTTTAGTTGAGACCTTCTCATCTCATCGCAGTTCTTGAGAAAAAAAAAATAAAATAAAATAAAATAATAGCTATAGTTGTAAGAGTAGTAGCCCGCAGCGTAATGGTAAGTGCGTTGGACTGTCACGCTGGAGGGGTGGGTTCACTTCCCAGCCTCGTCTACCTAAAAACTGAAAAGTTTTTTGTCAGGGCCACTTGCGAGGATTTTACAAATCCTTCAAAAGTATCACTTGACTTGCATAAGTGCTTCTCGTCTAGCCGTTCGGATTCGTCATAAAATTGTAGGTCCCTTCCATTCCTGTCGACACGCGCACGCAGGAATGGTTGTGAGTTGTTAGTCCTTAGGCTCTGGTACTTCACGAGCCGTTGCTCCACCCGATTTATTATTTTATTTATTTATTATTGTTGTAAAAATCTTAAAAAATTTCTATTTCTTTTTAAATGTAGCTATTTAAATATATTATCATTTATTAATCATCAAACAAAATTACAATAAAGTATGTTTTTTAAAAGAAAAAAATAAATTATATTTTTTTTTAAACATACATTTTTGAATTTGGGTTTTCAATGGAATTATTAAAAAACAAAAATCATTAACAAAATTGGAAATAACTGTTGTACTAAGTAAAAGCTAAAAATAAGAGCTTAATTCCCATACAATTTTGTGTGGTAGAAGAAAGGATTTAGAAGCACGGGTCAATGACTCCGGACAATTGTTTTTTTGCAGATCCTTCTTTTATGACCTATACTTCTATTAGGGGGTGCCCCATTCAAACAAATAAGCTTGGAAAATAATGGGAATGCCTCATTAAAAAAATGAGTTTGGGTATTCTCACACATCGTAAAAGCTTATAAAACCGACATAACTCAAAAAACACGGATTTTGAGTTAGTGATGCCAATCCACTAAAAAGAATTCTCTATCTCTCTGTCAAACTAGCATTTTTGTAGCACTTCGGCATCCTGCTAGGTGAACTTTGTTCCAATTGGCACATCTTTCCTTTTCATTTTTTGTTTATGATCAACAATGACATCATTTAGTTTCTGCCAGTTGTTCGAACGGAAGTGTTTTTTTGTGCGCAAAAGTGGCAATTATTCGTGTTGTGTTAAGGATTTATCGTTAAATTGCAGTAAAAAAAAGAACTAACTTGTGTTGGGCCAGCTTTCCCAATAAAGTAAGTACAGTTTTTAATAATAATTTTACCTATTTGTTCCACTTTTCCTGATAAATTTAAAAAAACTGTATTTGTCAATGGCACTTTTCAAACTTATAACGTTATTCCTTATAATATTTTTGACTAATCATGTCAAATAAATGTTACCTCAATTTATTTTATCAAATTGTACTATTATTTCCATTTAACATAATTTTTTTCCGGAAAAAAAAAATGACTTAATTAGGAGAGGGTTAGGGAAATCTTTTATGTTTGCACCTTTGTCATACATTATTTAATTTATTTTGTTTATACCAATAAATAAGATATCGAAATAGCTAACCTAAAAAATAAATAACTAAATGCTAAATATTAAAAAAAAAAATATAATGCAAAATCGTATGACTAATAAACTTTAAACTCATTTTCTGAAGAGTCATGTTTTGTCTTTTAGGGCGACGATATGGTGGTAAGGCTTATACTGCAAACGATTTGATTTCAAACACAAATTTTTTTCAAGAGTTCCTCTTACTTTCACATTTTGCTTCTATTTTATTACATAATGGGTGCTATAAGATTTGTTTGATGAATATAAATTTTAGAAAAAAATCAAAAATCGTTAGTTGTCGTTAATAATTATTTGTTTACATAAAATTTCTTCGACATAAAAAAAAATGTAAATTTTTAGTATTTAATGAAGTCCATAATTTTACACAAAATTAAAAAAAATGATTGGGTACGATATGTGGCCTTTCAAAACATCGACTCGATAAGATCGACTTTCAAAATCTCGACAGAAAATCTCGAAAAACACTAGTCCTATTTTTTAAAATGCGATTTTCAAAATGCCGACTTTCAAAATATCTACTGTCCACATTTTGTTAACCGACATTTTATTCGTCCAAATTTTGATAGTCGACATTCTGCACGCTTGTAAACACCATTCCATAAACCATAATCTGATCAAAATGTCGACACTTAAAATTTCTCACTGTCTGGTTCCGCATCGTCTTCAATCACCCGTTACGCTATTGTATTAGGCTGAATACTGAACATGTGTCGACATTTTTTTAAATATATATTAAAGTCGGTATTTTAAAAGTCGGTATTGCATACAATTTGCTGAGAAAAAATATCAACAAGGCGACATTTTGCTCGACAGAGATTTTATAATGTCAACATTTTTTTAGTCCACCAAAAAATTGACGGCATTTTAAATTTCAAAAAAGTCGATAAAAGTCGACGTTATGACCAGTCGACCAGTTTTTTGTCGATCATTCGTACCTTACCCTAAAAAAAAATTCACTGACTCGTTTTCAAGATATTATATTTTCAAACAAAAAAAATAATGTAGTTATTTTTAAAAATCCACAAATACATTTTTTCGCAAAATTGAATATACGAATATATAAAATTGTTAAGATTTAAAATGAATTTGGTTGAATTCGGTCAAGCGAGAAATATGAATATCAAAGAAAATGGTCCCGTACCGTTAATAAACGTTATCTTTTTAAAATAATTAGTAATTTTTTTATCAAAATCGGTCAGAAAAATGTTTGTATTTTGGTCGTTTGGCTACAAAATTCCCATCAGAGGTTTAGGATGTTAGTTGAGAAACCAGACTTTTTTCGCATTTTTCTTTGATTTTGTTCGTAAGAAAAATTTTTTATACAAATTTGAAATTTGTTGGTTAAAAAAAAGTGATGACAAAATCGACGATGAGATATTTGGGAATATGCCAAAAGAAAGCAATTTGCTGAGTAAACCTTTATTTCCGTTACCGAATATTTTGCCAAAGACCTGGTATTATTAAAAATGTTGTAAAGATTACATACATGGTGTCTAATCAAAATCGTTGTTGCCGTTTTCGAGAACACTTGATAAAACCAAGATCGTTGTATGGCCAGCTACCCGTTCTAGATAAACTATAACATACAAATGTATCCTCGAGGAAATCACATAAAAATGATTCAAACCAAATTTAAATCCACCGGACCGTTTAGGCTCTAGCATCATGACGCACAGCCGCAAAGAGAAAAAGACCGACGGACGTTTTGCCGAAAATCACTTTTAAAAACCAAATATAAGCTCAAAAAACCTGCAAATATCTCGTATTTCATCATTCTTTGTCTGAACTTAAAGAAATGTTTCTATGTTGCCTGACAATATCACGACCCTGGACTATTTATTGGCTTCCATTTGCCGCTTAGTTTGCACATAATTTGTGTGAAACTAAGCACCTCAAGCCACTTCTGAATTTAAAACTTTACAAAAACTTGTTATCGAAATGTCAGGCAACTTATATTCAGTTTCCTATCCAAAACCAAGTGAACTGTAGAAAATTTAATCACCATAAAAGCAAAAACAACAACAAAAATTATACTCATATTCTTTAATGAAGAAAAAATTCCATCTCTTATCCCATGGGGTGTGGAAGATGTGTGTTCAGAAAAAAAAAAAAAACCATTACAACTTCTCTAATTTCTAAACGCACTCAAATTAATCGTGACTGTAACATTGTATCTTAAAAGCCTATCAAAACTCATCCAACCTATCAAATATGTTTGCAAATTTAATGTTAACGAAACCAAACAAACAACAACAACAAAAAATAAGCGGAAAACTTTATAATTACATAACACACATGATAGCAGGTGAGATAACCACCAACCATATTCGGTGGGCACTGACTGCATCGCACTGATGCACTGCATCACAAGAAGACCATCATTGCACATATACTCGCGCTGCATCTTTTTTACCAAACCAAAATGAATGTATTTCCTGTTGTCATCTTCCTGGCAAATCGGCAAATCGTAACATTCTGATGGACACGGACTTACCTCATCATACAATCCGGTGCAACAACAAAAAAATAACAACAAAAAAAGCCTATCATGGAAGACATCAGAGTGAGAGAGGGAGAGAGTGCTAGAAATTAATAAGACTATCTTATATATACGGCCATAAGAGTGTTGATGTATTAATGTGCAGATATACCTGTGGAAGATGCAAATAAATCGTCATCATCGCATCTACAAACCACAGTACACAACAATCTGTTCTGTGAGAAGCTGCGGGAATCCCATCCCATCAGGCCAGACCACCCCCCCCCCCCCCCCCCTTCGAGGAAAAACGGTATAATATGCTAGCAACGACCGAAACCAGCAATCGAAATAGTCATAAATCTCACATTTGTTGAACCGAACAAATTTGTATCTCATGTGAGGTGAACGAGCAATGAGCGCGAGTGTGCAGCTCCAACTTCTTGCCTATAGATACATGTATACTGCTCCGACAAATTTGCTTAAATACTTAAATGTGTATCTAAGCGGGAAACGGACCGACCGCGACCGCGACCGACAAACCAACTCGCGTATAGCTCTCTAACATCGTTGTAATATCCCAACATCGGGCAGCACCACAAACATCGTGTGTGCGAATGATGATGTCCGATCCAAACGCTCCAACTCCAGATAAACGCTTGTGAAGGAAATAATTTTCAATTTAACATATTTCCCTACATTCTTCCCAACTCACACATAGATTAACTAACCACCAAATGTACCAACAACAACAAGATATCCATTACCACTTGAGACTCGAGTCGAGTGCTGGAGTGATGCTGTGGTCCATCATAGTTTTATCATGGAATACAACATTTGACACGATGGTTTATTGCTTTAATTATCCGACGTCAAATGATATTGAAATTTATACCAAAGTTCTTTCTTTTCTCATTTCTTCCTTTTTTTTTTGTTGGGCATGGATATAAAAATTCATATTCCATCCGACGAAAAAACGGGATACCTAGGATGCGCAACAACCATCGCCATCACGGGGACCAACCACGATCCACGATCCGCGATGTTGATGACGACTACGACGACATGGCCATAAGATGATGACCAAGAGATGATGATGATGGTGATGAGGAATTTTCATAGAAATATCTGCATTGGCCAACTTTATACCACCTTCCATCTGGGCTATAATGCAAGAAAGCCTCACACTCGGATTGCCGGCTGGCTACATGGGCGATCCTGGGAGAGATGGTGTTGTTGTTGTGACCCCTATTGCACATTTTGGAATGCAGATCGAGTGTTTAAGTCAGATTTAATTGAGATTAATTGGTGAAATTTATTGAAAGGATTCGAAACTCCTCACAAAGATTAAGGAGACGAATTCTATCGCGCGGGCACAATTTAGTACTTTTCCTAGAGACCAATTCTGCTATAAAATAGACGAAAAAAAGAAAAATCGCTCGCTCTCTCTCAATATAATCGATAATGAAGTGCGAAGATGTGGCATACGAAACTGGATGTGGTTGTTTAGTTGTAGATATGGTGGTCTGCTGATGATGACTATGAGCGCGCGAGGTGGGTTCTAGTGGGCTGATCTGAGCCGACAAAGATTATAACAACTTCTATAAGATGATGATGATGATGGCGCAATGACGATGAAAATGATGATGATGATGACTATGGTTGTTGTAGAACCAGGAACTAACATTAATCAGTTTTGACATTATTTTTTTTTTTTTTTTGATTTGTTGTTGTAAAATTTGAATCCTATCTATAAGAACTGTTTTGCAGATAGACGTGACTTGGAAATTATGGAATTGGTGCGGAAAAAATATGCAAATTTATTCCTACTTTGTGTGTATGTTTTTATGTTTTTTTTTTGTTGTTGTTGCGGTTGTCTTCTTTTTTTTCATTTAATTTTATTTTTTTCGATGACAGTTTAAGCTTGAAAAATGATCTTGTGTATATTGTTAATGAATTTAAGAGATCATTTCATAACTTAAAATGTTAAATCTATGCAGGGTCGGTTTTATTTGATGTTATTTGCATATATTTATTTAGGCTTTTTTTCTGTAAGAATTCAATTTTATTCATGAGAGTTATTTGTCGTGAATGAATGAAACTGAAATTTCAAAAAAAAATAATTTACATGCCTTTTGTATTTTTTTTTCATAACAATTGAAAGTAGTAGAGTGCATAATCTGTACAGGGAAGCATCAATTATTTCAAAATTTCATCGAGTATGACAAGTTTTTTTAAAGAGACACACCCGATTTTAAAATTAAGTTCTTAATTTGGACATATCTACGAGTTTTTAAATGAGCATTTTAAGACCCATACACTTTAAATTGTTTTTGAAACTATTTCTTACATGAAAAAGAATGGAAATTTTATAAATTGAATGATTTTTTTTATATTGAACACATTGAAAAGTCTTGTTTTTTTTATAAAATTTGGGCTTACGAAATTTCATAAAAAAGTTGAAGATATAAAGGAATCTTTAAAAAGGATCGCTCTTCTTTGTTAAGATTATGTACGAGTATGTATGGAAAACAATTTTATGTCCTATAAAAAGTAAACATAGTCAATATTACTAACATAAGAATTTCATAAGTTGTATTAAAACTTAATAATACCAACAACAAAAAAAACAGTCTAATAAAGGGTCCGCCAAATAACTTTTTTTTTTTTTGAAAATGCATCGTCAACATCGAGTGTAGCTTCGGCTGTGTGGCACGTAGCGGCGTCCTGTTGAAACCAAATGCTGCCAATATCCTCTTCTTCAATTTAAGTGAACAAAAATTCGTTCAACATGGCCCGATAACGATCGCCATTGACTGTAACGGCCACTCCTTGCTCAGTTGAAGAAAAATGGCCCAATTATGCCTCTGGACCAAAATCCGCACCAAATAGAGCCTCGTTTTGGGTGTATCGGCTTTTCAATGTATACGTGCGGGTTTTTTGTGCCCCAAATGCGACAATTTTGCTTGTTTACATACCCGCCAAGATCAAAATGAGCTTCATCTGAAAAGATGATTTTTTTGGCATAATCGGCAAAGTAATGTCGCAATATTTCCCAGCGTTGCTCAAGCGTACACACAACCACATTTGTTCAGCCGAAGGATAAAACTAATTATCTGTCAAATCAGATTTGAGCTAAGTGTTACCATTCAAGAAATAAGCACTAGTTGAAAAAAAAAACGTTAGATGGCGGACCCTTTACTTCTCTGCGTTGAGATTGACTAATGGTAGAGAAAATGCTTTAAATCAAACTATTGGGAAATTATTTGAAAATAGAAAAAGCTTGTTTTTAAATATAAAAAAAATATTATATAATTTTTGTTTAAAGATTTTTTAAGAAAAAGTTTTGGTCTGAAATTGTAAGTTTTAAATAATCTGTAATTTTGAAAAATCACCAACCCCTTTTTAAAATATAATGTTTTCAAAAACTAATTGGGAAATGTTTTCAAAAGGATAGTACGATTCGTATGATTAAAGGACGCAAACGAAATCCGATAAATTTTTTGTTATCGGAGAAGGGTGGTTCATCTGAATTTTTTAAAAATGAAAAAAATTATAAAATGAAAAATATTAAAAACAACGAAAACACTACCAACAAAGTAGCTACCTTACTTTTCTTGAAAAATAGAATTTTTTTTTTTTTAATTCAGTTAGGTAACTCAATTCCAGCTTCCCAGTTTCGTCCGCCTAAAAACTGAAAAGTTCGTAGGTGGACTTGTCATGAAAAAGTGCTTCTCGTCAGCCGTTCGGATTCGGCATAAGATTGTTGGTACCTTCCATTCCTGTCGACACGGGCACACAGGAATGGTTGTGAGTTGTTAGTCACTAGACCCTAATGGTTCTTCACGAGTCGTGGCCCCACCCAATTTATTAATTTTTTATAACTCAATTCATAGTTTTTGAAAAAAAAAATCCAAATCAAAATTAAGAAATTTAGTATGAAATTGTTTTTTTTTTACTTTCATTATGTTTTCTCCAAAAACAATTCTTATAAGCACATTTTTATCATATTCGCCAAGAAAAAAAATATTACTGATTAGAATATTACCTATTGTTTAAATAAATAAATATTTTTTTTTTTTTAACAAATACCTAAATATAATTTTGATAACGACTTCTGAACCGGTTTAATTAATAATTATTTTTTAGTCCTTTTAATTTCTTAAAATTAAAAAAATAAAATAGCTCCCTACGACAAACTAGAGCCGATCAATGAAAGAATGAATATATATTTGCTTGTACTTTAGTTTGTAGGTAATTATTTTGAAAAAAAAAACAAAACAAAACAAAAAAACTGAATAAAACTAACTGTTAATTTTTATTTATTTGTTAAAAAAAAATATTTATATATTTAAACAATAGCTAATATTCTAATCAGTGATATTTTTTTCAGTTTTTACTTGGCGTGGAGCCAAGATATTCGTATGCCTGTATTGATTCATAGATTTCTCTGCTCCTATTTGAAGTTAAGAGCTATTGTTTTTTAAATTGTAGGGAATAGAAACAGCTATACAAAACACAAAAGAAAAACTAACCAAAATAAAAGCTTTTTTCAAAATAATAATGAAAAACCCCCTGAAAACCAAAAGAAAATTACTTAAACTAACGGTAACTTTTTTCTTATTTGTTTAAACAAAAAAAAACTTGGAATTAAATGCTAGATAATTTTATTACAAACAATACGTATTAAAATTTGTTACTATGCAATGTACTGGAGCCGAGATATTTGCAAAAATCCAAAAAAAAGTCCAAAAGTACGTTTTTACGAATAACTTTGGTAAAAAAAGTTGTCAGGTGGTGCAAATCTAGGGTTAAGCTTTTCTTGTAAGCACCTATCGATTCATGAAAAAAAAAAAACAGACCGTGCCGTTCAACGCAAGCCCAAGCCCGATCAAGCCCTTTTTTACGACGCGACGGACGCCGCGCCGACGGTGACGGTTCGACTGGACTATATTAAGCACTTCTGTAAATTGTAGTTAAATAAACCCATTATTTGATATAATGAACTCTATTTAAAATCGTGATTAAAAATGGGAAATTTATGAAAATGGTATGATTATTTGAACAAATCACATTTTTAATGGCGATTTTGAATTTAATGGGAAGTGAATAAATTGGGATGAAGTTCATAATATTAAAAACTTCATTAATAAAAAAAGCAACTTCATTAAATTATTATAAATTTAACTTATTCTCAAATAAGCCACTTCACGTAACTACTCGATGTTATTGTAGGCCCACATTCTGTGTAAAAGACTCACCCTTGCCGCATGAAAACGACTTACAATTTACTGTCAACATGCCTAACAATTTCCTTACAACTAAAATCTGGCAGTATTTATGTCTTACAAAGTATGAAAAATTGAAGATTATGCCGCTAAAATACAAAAATGCATGAAAAAGTCGACAAACATCGTTAATCACGTTTTTATTTCTTAATTCATTAAATAGTTGTTTTTTTTTTTTTAGTTTTTATCTGTCATTTTTCTGCAACATTGTTGCATTTTGTTTTCGATATTAAATCACGAAAAATTGATAAATCTTGTGCTTACATTTTTTCTGAAATGTACCTACTCGTATATAGAAAGCCATATACTATATTCCACGTTAGAAAACCCCATAAACCACCCTCTCCTCATAGCGCAAATAAATGATTTTTCACACTTTCTAAGATTCAAAATTTGAGATATATACTCGGATACATCGAGGGCGATAAATACCTTTCGTAACCCCAGCAGACCTCTAAAATAGCTTTATAATATAACATTTCATTCATTTTTTGCACTCTCCTTCTCACTTGATGTTGTTTTTTTTTTCACTCTCGCAACACCGAAATAGCTATACAACAACAATAATAATAAAAACAGAAAAATAAAACTACACTACATAGAATATATAGAAATTTATATAAATTGATAAATGATCATTTCATTTCACACTCGACTCGAATATCAATTTCTATACCAACATCGTTTATTTCGCCAAACAAAACAAATCAAGCCCAACACAATGGTTTATGAAATAAAAATAGAAGGCACAAAAAATATGTATCTAGAAGATATTCCATTACTTCCATTCGTAGATAATAGTCAGGCCGCATGATGGAACGGGACTTGTGCCAGGTTTGAGTCTAGTGCGCATGCGCAATCAATCGATCCGTGTCGTTTGTCTAATTCCCACCAGTCGACCGACCGACACAGCGAAAAGACACGACGACGATGGTTAACCATTGCATTGCTCCACCATCGATAAATAATCAAAAAAAAAAACCCATAATGATCCATTCCTTCTGCGTTACTACAACCATGCTCCACCACCACCACCATCATACAGATAGGTAGAGCCCCACATGCAATACAACAACAATTCGAACAAAGTAGGTGTGAACAGGAAGCAGTTTACTACAACTGCTTCTGCTGTTGCTGTATTGCTTCTGGGCAGAATGGTATAGTGATTCCATCACGTGCAGATGTCGTTTAATATCGCCTGGGAGCAAATAACTCAGATTCTTCATGGTAAGTGCGGAGGTCTGTCCTTTTTTTCAATTTTTTTGTTGTTCTGCTTGTGTGTTTAATTTTTATCTTAGGGAAGTAGTACAATTAAAAAATGCTCTAAATTTAACGGGAAATTCTCCCCAATGCAACGCATCGATTGTGGTTGATATATGATGACAAAAAAAAATTAATACATAATTGAAAAAAGTATAATATATAATTGTTACTCGATTAAAAAGTATCTAAGTTATTTTGAGAAGGGACATAACTTTAGTCTATTATCGTTGCACGATTAACAAAACAATGCAATTTATTATGATAGATATGTTGGTGAAAGAGCTAAGGCAATTGGTATATAAAATTGTTCATGTACTTGTTGCTGGTACTTACTCAATCTTCTATTATCATAAAGTGGAAAAGCTTTTAATTTGTTTGTCACGGATGATCTCAGAAACAATAATTTCGATTTAAGAAATCTTATTGGTATTTGAAAGGTTAAACATAGGGCATGGTTTCTGGGTCAATTTGTTTGTGAAAGTGAGTATTTTTATAGGGTAAAATTGGGTAAAACTTAAAAACTCTAAAATTCCTTTTTTTCTCTGAATGTTATTAATTATGTAGAGTATGGATTTTGATAGTTACTTAAGGTGTATATGTTTTTAAAACTTAGATATTTGTAGGGTGAACTAGGGTAAACACGAAAAATAATGTCTGATTTTTAAAATCCGTTCTTTGTTAATTTTCAGAGGGTGAACTTCGAGGATCTTATATATGTTTTATAAAACTTTGCTATGTATGGGCCGAATGGGAGTCAAATTATTATAAGGAAAGTAATTCATAGGGTCAACAGGAGTAATGAAAAAAAATGGTATACCTTGACAACATATATATCCAATTTTAAATAGTCTTTTTTTTGTTTGATAGCCATATTCAGAGGAACATTTTTGAGAATCACTAAAAAGGGATAGATATTTTTCAAATGGAAGTTATTTATAGGGTGAATCGTGGTTAAAATAAAAAACTTTATGAATTTTCATAATTGTGTGTTTGTTTTTATTTAAACACTAGCATTCCATAGATATGTATTGTAAAAAAACTAAGATATTCGTAGCGTGAACAGGGGAAAACATTCAAATTGAATCGGATTTCAAAAAAATCGTTTTATGTTTGAATGGTAATGATTTACGAAAAGATTTTAAGTATGTTTTAAGATATGGATGTTGTTCAAAACTTAGATATGTATAGGGTGAACTGGGGTAGAACTAAAAAATTAGTACTTGATTTTAAAAATTCTTTTTATTTTTGAATGCTTATTTTGAGAGGACTGAATATTTTCGAGGATCACTTAGGGGTTGGATATTTTTCAAAAACCACGTATAGGGTGATTTTAATCATTATTTTTGTGTTTCCATGGTTCTATTTGGAGAATAGACTCAGGGAATCACTTAAGGAAAAGTTATTTTTCAAAATTTACCAAAATATGTATATTGTGATATTAAGACATAACACCATAATGTTTTTTAATATTTATTTTATTATGTTAATTTTTACAAAATCCCTCTCTTTCATTGCCAAACTATCTGGATTTAGAGTTAAACACGAGTTAGCCCTTTAAATTTGGAAATTTAACTTCAGTTTTAGACTAATCACTGAAAAGCTGGGTTATAGAAATTATTTTATTCAAAATGTAGCATTTTATTTTCCTAAAAGTACAATTTAATTTACAGAAACTACTTCGAAATTCTAAATTTTAACAAAACCAATACTTTTTCTTTAAGAAATCAGAAAAATAATAAACCATCATTTCCAATCGAAGGGAGACTATAACACAAAACGGCTTCTGCTCACTTGCAATGTACCCCTGAGGCGTTTGTCTGCCTTAACCACAAGCTGCTAGCTATATATCATTTTTTTTTTTCTTCTCAAAGCTTATAAAATCAAAATATCGTTCTTTTCCATCATCACTTGGCAAAAAATGTGAACCACAAACAGTCAGATCAGAATGGTTGTGATGATCCTGATGCTTCTGTTTGCCATTACACAAGCCCTCTAAATGAAAACAAAACAACAACAACGATGCGGGAAAAGTTAATAATAGTTGTAACTCAGATGCGGCTGGTAGTAGTAGTAGTAGTAGGTAGCACGAATGCTGTTCGAGATACACAAACGTGCATAATAATTTCAATGTTTGTATCATTTCAAATGTCTGGCAGAGTAGTCTCAGGTCTCAGTCTGTCTTCGAGACTGTTGGTTCTCCGTTATCTCTCTATCTCTCTCTGTCTCTCAACAAAAAAGACCCGTCTGTTGATGATGAATCTTGGAGGGCTTGATGATGATCTACTGCATCACTGGTGGTGCTGGTGGTAGATCAATATTTCTACCCATCTACGTGACAGTGCCTTAACTCTTCGGCTTCTTGATATGTTATTCGTTATTATGGAAAGAAGTCGTCGCGCGCCCATGTGCGATAAGTCTTTTTTTTTCAAACTCAAATCCAAAAAAGAAAAAGATACAGATTTTACATTTCGCATCAATCCACGTATCTCGCACACCGGTTGTTGTGTGTTTTACGCGAAGGATGAATTATTGATGGTCACTCGTTCTTTTCTTTTGTGGTATTGTTGTATGTGATGATTCTGCTTCCGATCCTGCTCCTTCTGTTGATGTGTTCTGGTTTCTGGAATTGATTTGAGATTGATACCTTCGGGAATGTTAAAATCCAAAACCAAATGATATGCTACAGAAGTTCAAAATGAAACATAATTCATGGTTAGTCTTCTTTTCTTACAACGCAAAAAGAACTCAACCATCATCATGTTGTATGGGTATTGGAATTTTATGGTGTTTTTTTTGAAATTTAAATTTGCTTTTTTATTTGGTAGTAAATTACTGTGGATGGTGAATTTCTCTGAATTTTGAAGGAAAATAAAAATAAAAATGAAAGAAACAGCTTAAGCGGGGATAAAAGAAATGTCTGCTATTAGATGGCAATAAAATCTAAGTACTAAAACGGGACTATATGTTTTTTTTTTTTTTTTTTTTGAAGTGCGGAAATCAATTCATGAATGAATATATAAATAAGTATTTACATGGATAAAGTTCAAAAGTGGGGGCCTTGACGGAATGGACTGCAAGAAATTTCCTCTACTTAAATTTATGGAAAGGCATAAACGTTTCCTAAGAATTAAGCCGAATCATGTTTCTTCTGTGTGTATCATACATGTATTTCTGTCTGTTTAAAGGAGGAGAAGAAACTTTAACAAAATTTATTAAAAAACAAAAAAAAAAGTTTTAACAACATTGCATCAAACGTAACACTAAAAAAATTGGGTTATGAAACCTACATATCAGGAACGGGTCTTTTAAAATGTTCAAATTATAATTCAGCGCACACGAGAGGGGTTCTTACTACCCTTAAAATGTTTGAACACAGTGCGAGCGTTAGGAAAACAGGGAAGAACTTAAGAGGATTTAGGAGGAGATGAGGAAATAGTGCAGGGTAAAGAATATCTTTACTTGACAGTACGTGCGAAGTGGGTAAGCTAATGTTCATACCTAAAAGTAAGAGTATTACGGTTTAATTGTTTTAGGGGAGGAATACAACTGGCTATTTCGGTAGAGCACTGTTTATAAAAATAACGATAAGACAACGAAAGACATGAAACATTGCCGCGGTGTTTGAGAGTTGCAAATGCTTCCATTATATTTCTGTCACCTATCATTTTCATAGCTCTTCTTTGTATTCTGTCCAAAAGACTCAAGTGGGTTATTGGAGTACCTGTCCGAACATAAGAATTGCACTCAAGTTTTGGGCGAATAAATGCTTAATAGATAACAGCCAGATCAGAAGGGGTGAAAAATGTCTTGCATCGCTGTAGAAAACCTGAACACTTAGTAGCATTTTTGGCGACATCAAATATCTGATCGTTCCACAGAAAGCGGTCTGTGATACACACACCGATGACTGGAAGCTTTTCGGTCTCCTCAATGCAAGTGCCACTCATGGATAGTTGCATAGGGGGTGCGTTTCGTTTTGACGACAATAGACAGCAATAAATTCTACGCTATTTTTTGATTCCCCATTTGACAATGCTGTCGAGATCAGAATTAAATGAGCTTATCATACGCTGCCGTTGAAGTTCCACATCGGAAGGACATGGATATAAATCTATAAACTAATATGAAAAGCTGAGGGCACTGTCGTCAGCAAAACAGTTTAAGATGTTTTTGATTTTAATATAACGGTTGTAGTTGTATTATATGTTGTCTAAAAATTCAGAAAAATATTGATTAAAATATTAATACATTTTGTTTTTTCACCTCCTTTAATTTGTAAAGTCCTTGTGGTTACTACCATTTTCTTTCAAAAAGCGAATTGTAAATGTTTGGGTATGTATAGGTACTAGAATTATTTATAGTTTGTCTATACTACTGTGAGAAAACACTTGCTTTTTCTTCAAAATTGATTTTATTTAAAAAAATTACGCAATGAGTTAAATCCTAGTTTAGTCTGCGATCCTTTGGAATAGCACTGTACCATTTGGAGTTATAGCTAAGAAAAATTAAGTTAGGAAATAAAATGTAAATGATTTCTTATGTATGTAATTGGAGTGAATGAATATCATTCAAATTAAATTTCAATCTAAACTGTCAACCTAAACTGTAGTAGCACGTAGCGTAATGGTTAGTGCGTTCGACTGTCACGCTGGAGGTCTGGGATCGCTTCTCAGCATCGTCCACCTAAAAACTAAAAAGCTTTTTTCAGGGCTACTGCCTCTTGCGAGGAATTGACAAATCCTCCAAGAGTATTACTTGTCACGAATAAGTGCTTCTCGTCTAGCCGTTCGGATTCGGCATAAAATTGTAGGTTCCTTCCATTCCTGTCGAAAGGCGCACACAGGAATGGTTGCGAGTTGTTAGTCACTAGGCCCTGGTTCTTCATGAGCCGCTGTGCCACCCGATTTATTTTATTTTTAAACTGTTACATGCGTTTCGTCCAGGTACGATATTGCGGGCACATTAGTTAAATGCTGTCGTACAGTAGTATCTTCATGCTATGATTTTTATATAAGAGTCAGTAAGTATCCACCAAAATTTTCGTCTTAGATGGGTACAACAGCATCTAGCTGATGGGCCCGCTGTCATACCTGGGCGAAAGGCATCCTGGAGTTGAGGCCACTTCTATTCTATTAGTTCAATGAATAAGGAATATTTAAGGATGACACACATGCAGAACTCTAGCTGGTTTTGTCCTACCTTAGAGGAGCAGCTCGTTCCTTTTATTATTTTTGTAAATGTTTTAAGGGTCGCGTTAAGGAAGTACTTTTCATGTAGTTAATTTTTTTTATGTAGATACGACCCGAAATATATATGCCAATGTACAGTAAAACAGAGTTTTTCAGCTTACGCTGCACTTGTAAAAATTTTAAAACAGTTACCATGATTCTGGCTTTCCCACTAAACTTAAATCATGGCACTTAAAGTTAAAACATTGTTTTTTTTATAATTTATTTATGACAATATATTAGAAATTGTATTATTGGCAGTGTTGTCATTAATTCTTTCAATTTCTTTAATACAATTAAGGCATTGTTATGGAAAATCGTAAAAAAAAACTTAATCAAATATTTGGTTTGTAAACAGAATTGCTATTTTCATAAATAATCTTTTGCAAAGAAGAACAAAATTGGTTGAGCAACTAATTGTCTAAGAGCCCACAGCAAATTAAGAGGTGTGAAATTGAACCAAAAAAAAAGTTTATGAGTCAAAAGGTGTGGTAATGCTTATGAAAGAAATGCCAGTCTTGCATAGTCTCTGGAGGCGGCTTTAAGATGCATTATAGCATTTTGAAAACCTAAAAAAATCAACTTTGAGGATGATTGTATGAACCAAAAAAAATGTTTATCCATCCCTAGGGATTGAGCCCCTGATTACAGATCCGTATATCCAAGACCGATTGGGGGTGGCATTTACCCTGCCAGACCGTTTATAGAACCCGACAAATTTAAAATGAATTGGTAAAAAAAATATTAAAAAACAATGGTAAGAACCAAAAAGGCGCTTTTATTTTTGTATGTAAAGTCAGAAGTCCCTTTTTAAGTAAAGTTCCTTTAGTGTACAGTTTTTGAAATAATAATTTTCAAACTCAAAATTTTGAAAAAATAAATGTTCAAAATACTTTTTTCAAAATTTCACGTAAGTAGGTACTATTTTTTCTTTCAAAATTCAATGCTCTTATCAAACCATAGTCAAAAACTGAAAACCGGGTGGTTCTTAGCCATTTACTTTTCAAGATATTACAAAATAAAAAAAAACAACTTCTTAGTAAAAACAAGAAAAAAACGAAGTTGATGTTGTTAAAATGATCACTTATCCGCATTCTTCTTAGTTTTATGGGAAAGTTTTTTAATATCTTGAAAAGTAAACATCCTAGAATCATCCGGTTTTCAGTATTTGACTATGATTGGATAAAAGCATTGAATTTTGAAAGAAAAAATAATACCTAATTACGTGAAATTTTTAAAAAAAGTATACTGAACATTTTTTTTAATTTTGAGTTTGAAAATTAATAATTCAAAAACTGGTCACTGAAAGAACTATATTTAAAAAGGAAATGATAGAAGGGACTTCTGACTTTACATACAAAAATAAAAGGGGGTTTTAGTTCTTACCGTTGTTTTTTATTAATTTTTTTACCTATTCCTTTTAAATTTGTCGAGTTCTGTAAGCGTTCTGGCAGGGTAAATGCCACCCCAAATCGGTCTTGGACATACGGATCTGTAATCAGGGACTCAATACCTAAGAATGGGTAAACAAAATTTTTGGTTCATACAATCATCCTCTTAGTTGATTTGTACGGTTTTAAACGGTCTGGCAGGGTAAATGCCGCTGCCAATCGGTCTTGGACATACGGATCTGTAATCAGGGGCTAAGCACCTTGGGATGGATACAAACACTTTTTGGTTCATACTTTTTTTTCGGTTCACTTTCACACCCCTAAATTTGCTGTGAGCTCTTGGTCTATAATGAGATATATGCATGAATAACCCAAAAATAAAGAAATTTCCTCAAAAAACATCAAACCTCTATTTACTATTTTTTCACACGTATCCAATAAGCGAAAACTGACCATTTATAGATTATGTACTTTAAGTATATTATGTTCCACATTTATTATATGTTTCTTCTTTTTTCATAAAAAAAAAGAAAAAATCATCTTATACTCATTAAAAACTGTTTTTATCTTTTTAAGTTACCTCGAAAATCATAATCGTAATTAATAAATAAAGATGCACTTTAATTGGAATTTTGCACGAAGTGTCTCTGTCCCCTTTGATAATAATAATAATTAGTTAAAAAATGCACCATCCACCACGATGGTGGTGGTCATAATGTGGATATAAGCACATGACAGCTTTGATTAATTGTTTATATGTTTTGTATTTAATATTTTTCTTTAGTTCTGCTTTTTGTCTGCATGAGAGTAAGGTATAGTAGAGTAGTATATTATGTCGTTCGAAGGAATTGAGTATATTAAGTTTCACTTACTTAATCGGGGATAATAATTCATGTTGTTATTCAAAACTAAATACAAATAATACAACAAAAAACTAAAATCCAATTAATGTATTTTTAAGTCGGTAATATGCTTTGAATCTGCAGAAATAACAGAAATAAGCATTTTGTTTAATAAATAAAACAAATAGCATATGGGATTCACAAAGCATTCAAAGAACTCATTAAAAATAAAAATAAGATTTTCTTAAGTAAATGTTTATCATGAAAATAAGATTGTCTATCTAGTTTCCAAGTTGAACAAAAAAATAATCAGGCTTGAAGCAATTCCATTGAATTTAGAAAAATATTTTTTAATTCTTGAACTCAGATGAGAATTGTCATTAATTTAGCTTCAACCACAATTTTTTTAAACCACAGAAAATTATTTGAAATTGGATTAAAATGTTCCTTTCAACTAAGCCAAAGGCATAAAGTAATCAGATCACATTTTTGTTTCTAAATTAAAACAAAAGAGCTGAGGTGCAAACTTTTTTTTCACGAATTAACCGAAAAATTACCCTTCAGCACGCAGGTTGCCATCTTAATTGACACAAGTCTCAATTAAATTTTCTTTTCTATATATCTTAATGTTAAAAGTCTGTCTCTACATGTCCATTACCTCACCAGAGGCTAATATGTTTCCCTCTAACAACAAAAAAAAACTTAATCGTACTGTGTAAATGTGATTCTAATTGGCTTCATAAAAAAACATACATTTGCCACACCATGTGTTGAGTTCAATAAAACAAAAACTAAAGGTATTAAATTTTAAATAATTTGCACCAAGTGTTCAGAAACAAAAAAAAAAATATTTATCACACCGAGAAACGAAAGACAAAAAAAGACCTCCAACTCTCAGTTTTCAGGTTCAATAGCAAAAATGAAAAATCGCCACAATCATGACCTTCCATACTTCCTACCCAGATAGTTGTTGATCATTCTCTACAACCACACTGTGAACATCATCATCATCATCACATCACTATGAACAGAGTTGTGTACTTAAGCCATAGATTGTGGTAGAGAGACTATTGAGCCTGTGCTACCATCAAAGGCTAACTCTATCAATTGTACTACCGGCACGCAATCTGCCAATAACATACAACCATCGCTATAAAGTCCACAAATCTTTTGTTTTCTTTTGAATACAAGTTTTTTGCTTTTTTTTATTTCCATTGCCTTTCGATAAATTGACAGATAATAATTAAAATGTCAATCCTGGGTATAACCCTCTCTCTCTGTCTTTGGACCGAGAAGCTTGACCATTTGTTGGAGGCTCAATAATAGCCGTAGGTATTTGTTTATATTTTTTGATTCTCTTCGATTCATAGATACTTTTCGGCTGAATAGTTTCATAAATCTGATGCATGAATTCGATCACAGTACAGATAAATAAAAGGTGACCTGCTTGAAATCCAATACTTTTTTTCGTGGTCGCGTCGGTCGTCGTCGGTCGATATAAACAAATTTCCTCGAAAATGGTATCCATAAGTTTGACCAACAAAAAATATAGAGGTATGTAAATATCTTTTGGCTTTTTAGATTCATTTGAATCTACACAGCCAATATTAGATAGTTGTTTCATGAAAGATATCGTTACATTTTGTTAAATGGTAAATTGTGAGGTACTTAAAATTACCGCTAGTTCTAAGTGGTTGACCTCAATACCGTCTAAGGTTAGTTGGGCTTCCCATTAGCCCGCCATCATCATTTTCCCTCCAGCATACCCACTCTCTCCCTCTGTATATATCTATCTTTATACATCTACACCAGCAAAACTCTCAGGAATAAGAAACAACTTTTGAACTTGATATTAGGTCAGCAAATCGGATGATGTATGCAAGTTTGTGTACCGTGGGGATTCAATTCAATTCAATTCCATTTGCTTTCCTGATGATGGCGAAGTGAAGCTAGAGCGAGTGTTTATAAAGTGGTTGGGAGTGTTGTAGACCAATTTGTGAATGCTATTCAATTTCCGATTTTTATTTGTTTCATTTAAAAAAATTCACTCCACTCCACTTTAGACTAAATCTAATCCATTTGTATATACGATTTCTCTTCTTCGCCTTCTTTGCCACCATCACCACACTCAGTTAAGAAACAACAAACCAATTGAATAAGCAGCATAAAAAGGTAGACCTTCTGAAGGAGGCGATGAAATAAAATTGATGGCAACAAAGTTGCACTATAGTGGCAATCTCGAATTCCAAGGATGCTAGCAATCCACTTCTGATCTCTGCAATGTGTTTCAACTAGTGGCAAAAAACCGTAAGTTGCCCATTTTAAAAAGGGAAAAATGAATTGAAACCAACAACAACAACAAAAATTATACCGCGCGAGTGAAGAAGTAAATGTGCCAAGTTAATAGGTTAAGCCCCAGAAGAGAAAAAGACAGCTCTTTGTTAATCACGTACCATTTCAGCAAGACAATTTTTCAATAAACAAAAAAAAGGACCAAACTGTCTGTCTGAACCGCAACAATGTTGCAGATTTTGTACATGTACAACACTTATGAAGGTACGACACACTGGGGCCTTCGGGCAAAAATATAATACAGTAGAAGAAAAAAAAAATTAAATTGACCAAAAATAATGGCAATTCCCATTGAACTTGTTCAATTTGTTTCGTATTATTATATACATTTTAGCGCGTTGAAGGTTTTTTTTTCAGTATATTCGGTTTTCTTTAATTGAAAATTATGCAGTGTGTGTTCTGTGTTATTATTTTTGTTCTTACTCGTTGGACATTTTGTCGCTTTGATTATACACAATAATGTTTTATATGTTCGGTAATTAAGTTAAATACACGAATGACGACGAAACTGCAGGTGTATAGGGGTATTGGATGACAAACAAAAAAAATACTCAGTTAGCTGATGGTAACTGATTGTTATGATTATTGTCCGAGGTAAATTGACTATTTTATTGATTATATTGTCGGGATATTTATGTCCTTAAAGTTTTTAACATAAATTTCAATCAGAAACGCTAGTAGAAGTCAGTTTTCCAATGAAGATTTATTGTGACTTCCATATAGAGGGATTGAATCTTCACATAAAGACACAATTATTGGTTCAGATATCTTTTTTTAGATTCAAGACTTTTATTAAATCAGATATCAATCACAACGCTGACAAGGCAGAATTCAGAAATTTTAAGGAAAATGGTAGTACCTTATTTATATAATTTTAAAACAATTTCAGGACAAGGCGTTCAAGAAGTTCGTCTATTGCAGTTAATTTAAATTCTTTGTCTTTGAAAATATTCAAAATTGTAGGACCAGATTTGTCAATGCGAATTTATATACTAGTTGAATGGTATAAGCTTGTCCCTCGAGTTAACTGCTGCAATTAAGTTTTGCAGTCGATCAAAGCCTATATTTAAACTAGATCCAAATTTAAGTAGTTAACTCTTGATTAACTTAAATTATTTGATAAACAAAAAAGATGTTTCCGATGTCAGAAAAGCAGTTTTGAGCTTATAGTTTTAAAAAAAATATAAATATCGTGTTTTCAAAAATGTTTTTATTGCACCTTAATCGAAATAGAATTCTGGAAGACGTATGTAAATTAAAATTTTTGAAAAAAATCTTGATTTATTTGCGTACAAAAATATATAATAGGTGCAGCAGTTAATTATATATCTTGGTATGGAAAATACAGAGAAATGAGGCAAAATTTCCGTTGCATTAGTTTTTTTTTACCAAAACAGGTAAAACGTAAAATTAATTTTACTAGAGACATTTTGCGAGAAAACTACCCTCGGAGAAAAACGTCGTGTAAAAAGTTGACAATGAGCCTGTTAATATTACAGGACTCCATATAAAAAAAAAATCCAAACAAGAAATTTACACGATATTTTTAACACTATGGATATTTTTAGGTTAACACTGAAACATGATTGATTTGAAAAAAGATCATGTTTCATTAGCAAGAGCATAATTTTACTTAATCACTTACCCCCGTATTTATAAAGAAAAAATAGCTATTTCAGCTCCCGTGTTTAGGAAAACTACACCATGGAGTAAGAATTTTCCGGACTCAAACTATACTTACTTACTCCATTTGAGTCCGGAACATTCTTATTCCATGGTATAGTTTTCCTAAGCACGGGAGCTGAAATTACTATTTTTCTTTATAAATAAGGGGGTTAATGTGTTACAATGTTAATTCAACGTTGTATATGCTTACTTCAAAATGATTAAACAGATCACCCTTTAAATATTTCCGTCCAAATTTTTACCTGATCGCAGTTCAAAATTTATAGTGTCATCACAGTGTTAGATTTACGTGGTTCATAAGCTTACTTCCATAGAACTTAAGAGATCATCGTGTTCTTTTGAAAAATAATCAGTTGTCTCTTTTAACCGTTATACTGATAGCAGTTCTAAATCTTTATTGTAGAAATTCAATTCGGTTACACCATCTCAGTGTTAATTCTACCTCATTTAAAAGCTTATTTTTCTACACTGATCAGCATGTTCTCATGAAAAAATATACAGCTATCTTTATTTTCCCTTAACCTGATGACATAGAAAATAAACAGACAACCCTGTTGCTAGATAAATTTAGCTGAAAAGCCAAAGCATTTAAGCATTTATTTCGAGATTTTTTATGGGAAACTTTATTCAATTTTAATAATAATAATAATATGAAATGAGCGAAACATTTATATGTATATTAAGCAAGTAAATTTAACATTTTCAATTTCAGACTGCGGAATGGATGTCGAAAGTCTATCTCTTATTCGGGATAAGGACATTAATAATTTGTTTCCTGAGACGAAAATGGGGCTTGCGAGTAGTGTTGCTTTAACATGGTGCATAAGATGAATTTGACAAAATATCTAGTTGATCAAACAGGATATATTGATTTTAAAACCGACTGTCATGTTAATTTAACACGGCTACTTAGTTCAATTTGACAAAGATCATGTAGATTCAACAGGACATTCGTATTAATAAATAGTTATATATTATATTTAACGTACATACAGCATTAAGTTGACAGTATATCAGGTACATGGGTCGACTTTTAATGTTAATATAACAATATGAACAACATTATATTCATGTACACTATACACTAGATAATATTATTGGTAAACAATGCAAAAGCTTGTATAATGTTAACACTTTAACCCAATCCATCATGTTGAAATAACATGAGAATTGTTAAGATTCTGTTTGATTTTACATGATTTTTTTCCCTGAGTGTAGATGAAATACAAAAAAGTTGTATGGGAGCTACTTGCAGCATTACGGGAAATTGTTTATACATATCAGAAATGTTAGAAATTAGTTAATAGTTAACAATTCAAAAATTGACACTCTCAATACAAAAACCAAAAACAAAAATTAAAAAAAAAAAAAAACACTCTAAAAGCTTATAACTTTAGTTTGATATTTTTTTTTTGTATTAAATATAAAAGTTCAAAACCATTTACATTAAGAGCGGCTTATATTCACAACGGTATGATAGTAATTGTTTTTATTTTGATGTAAAATAATAAATATCTATTGATAATTAAGTGAAATTAAATAATTTAATTTTATAAAACAATTAATCCTACAAAGTGGCAACACTGAAATTTGCGCGTGTAATTTTTTATTTAAACGTTCAAAACCTTACTCAATTTGACTCTTAAATTACCTTTCTGGGACAACCAAGATATAGCCAAAAACCCTAAAATCCAATATGATGGTGGAGGTTTTTTCATGATAGAGGCTGAACCCCACATATGGATGTGCACTTTTATGAATGGGCACTATTCTGAATAATAACTAGCAAAATCATAGCTTGCAAATATGTTGCTGGTGTCAAAACCTAGATGTTATGAGCAATGTGTAATTTCTACAAAATTACAGTCGACAAACATTTAAATATGCTCCGCAATTCTATAATATGCTCACATTTTAGAAAATAGTTGAAATTATTTAAAACAAAGTTGATATAATAATTTGGGTGGCGCAAATAGCTCATGAAGATCCAGGGCCTAGTGACTAACAACTAGCAACCATTCATGTGTACGCGTCTCCACAGGAATGGAAGGGACCTACAATTTTGTGCCAATCCAAACGGCTAGACAAGTAGCACCTGTTCATGACAAGTAATACTCTTGGAGGAGCCAGTAGTCTGAAAAAAAAAAGTTTTTAGTTTTTAGGTGGATGAGGCTGAGAAGTGAACCCAGACCTCCAGCGTGACAGTCCATCGCACTAACCATTACGCTTCGGTCTACTACCAAAACAAAGTTTACAGAAATTGAAAATTCTATAAAGATTCCGTTTTGCGTTTTTATCGAAACAATTTTAATTTTGTTTATATGCTTCAATTAACTAAGTATGGGCACTTTATTTCTTATTTGTAAAATTTAACTTAGGTTATGCGCAGGAAAAAAATTAAAAATGAAATACTTAACTTCTATAAGACTTGTTTAATAATTTTAAAGCTAACTATTTATACGAGAATTTTTATTTCTATTAGTTTTAGTTTTAATTTCCCTGAAAACACACTTAAATGTAGGCATTTCACAGATATTGTACTTTAAAAGGAAAGAAAATGAATATCGGTAAAGCTTCTCTTTTTGATAGTTTTAAAGGTTTTTAAGACCCAAAAATTTCGTTAAGGTTTACTGGCTACTGGAATATTATTTTTGAGCTCAGAATCTTATCGAAATATTTAGATAATACCCAAAGACTAGTTCATTGAAAATGTTTTTTTTCAGTAATTTTGTTTTTTTCAATATATTTGTATGATTATTCCGAAAATTGCATTTTTTTGTTCTAACAATTCGTTTCCCAGCTTTTTTCTACAAAAATAAATCTTACGGAATTATCCTTCAATAAATGCCTATGGAAGTACCTTTTTAAACTATTTTTGGGTTATGAATGTGTGTGATCTTTTTAAATAAAATAATAAATAAGTCAAGTTCCTTTAAAATAGATTCCATTAAGATCTGAAACTAGATTTAATTCATGTGACCACCCGCCTTCCTACGCGAAACAAAATTATCAAAATACAACGTGGGTGTGGAAAGTAAATATATTTACAAATAAAATTCACAAATTATACAGGTATTAACAAGTTCGTAATCTATTTGAATAGAGCTTCATTTTTAAAATTCAAATAAACTTAAAAGCAAACAAAAATTCACTTTCTTAACAATTACATTAATTTAATATTATTTCCTTTTGCTTTAATAAACTTATCTACTGCCTTACAAGGTCTAAACAAAATCAAATTATAATAAATCTACAACACGCAATTTACTCATTCTTTTATTCTAAAAAAAAAAAAAAACATTTTAAGTATAACAATATATTAACTTTAATACTTTTATATTATAATCAAATTCCATTCTCTGGCATTCTGTGTTGTCTATAATATACTTGCATAGGTATTTTTGTTCTTTTTTGTTTGTTCGTTTTCTCGTGTGGTCTCAATCAAAATGCAAATGTGCTGCATTGAAACAGAAAAAAAAAACTTAAAGAAATAAATATTATTTTTTTTTTTTTTCTTAAACGTAAAAACAACACGAAGATACAAAAAATAAAAATAAAAATAATGCAATGCGCTTCGCCCTCTTATTCACTAGAGACAGAGAGAAAAAATAAATAAAGATAAGAAAGACATTCAAACATTTTTATATCGGTGCCACAATCATAAACCAACAAGCAGCTGAAAAGAAATTGTGTATCAATTGGTTGGAAATAGCCTCCGGTTTCTAAAGATATATTTAGAAGAAAAAAATAATAATAATGAAACAGGCTAACCAAAGTTATTTTTTTTTTTTTTTAATAATTTTGGTTTTCATTTTTGTCTGGTTTTGTAACAGAAATATCTTTTCGAGACGGTATATTCGTATATGTATGTGTTGTTGGCACGATTTTTGTTTTTAAAAGATATTTTTTAATTGATTGAAGATCGATTTTTTTTGTTCAGTGAAATCCATTATAAGATTTATTATTGAAATTTAATCAAAGGTCAAATAGTCGAAATCGAGACCTGACTGATTTATTTGTATTGGCCATAATTAAAACTAACTCGATATGAATATTGTGGTGAGTTATTCATTGTAGCACGAGGCATTATTTATTGATATGTTGATATATATATATGTTGTATGGAAAAAAAAAAGTTATAAACAAAAAAAAAGTAGAGAAAACGGAATTAAGTGGGAGTCAAATCAATTTTCGTTAGAAAAAAAAAATAATTGTTTTGTATTTAAATAAAAAGTTATAAGTATTACAGTAAATTTTATTTTGAAATTACTAAAAAAATTAACAACTCTGAAGATAAAAAACGATTCATTACACATAACATAAGGAGTTGAAACTATTTAAAACAAACTTTAAAACAAAAGAGCTGAGACTAAAACGTTTTTTTTTTGGTACTCGTACAATACGTGGGTAATATGAAAAAAATAGATTACGACAAAAGCCTTATCCTTATTAACTAAAAGACAAAAATCGTCCGGAACATGGGATTTAAATGGAAAAAATTAAAAAAACAAAAACAATACATCTTTTTAAATTTATCTCTCAAAACCTTAAACAAGTTTTGTTGTTAGTAACCAAACCTACCTATGCTAGCTTTTGGTCATATACCTATTATACTATGATTATTTTCAAAAATTATGAATAAAGAATAAAATGTAAGAAAAACTAATTACATTTTCTGAAAAACAATTAAAACAAAAGAGTTGACATCCGAACTTGAATTTTTTATTTTATTTCAAACTGATATAATAAGCAACAAAAACAACAGCATCTCATTTTAAACTTAATCACCAACATAAATCAATGCAATTTGTTAAAAATTTTGTATTTAAAATTCTTATGCCAGTCACTTATAACAAAAAAAAAAGATGCTCTTATCATTCATCTCTTCCAAAACAAAGTTTCTTGACACTTGCTTACACTGTTTTTTTTATTTTTTTTTTTTTGTCATATTGTAAGCGATTTTCTTTGCCAACAACACCGAAAAAATTCATGACATTTTAGGAATCGAAAAGATCCACGGATACAGATTCTTAAACCAAAACACCAAAACAACAACAAAAAATAAAACAACATCACCGAATTGAAAGAACATACAATCCAAATAGCCAGTTTTCTATACTGTATTGCGAGAGAGAATATACCTATGTATGTATATAATAAGGGTTTGAACAGATCGGAAACAAGGAACCAAAAGAAATAATTAACTAATTAAAAAAATATATTTGGTTAAATTGAGAAAAAGCAAAAGGATAAACGCACGAAATAAGGGACAAACAAAAATCGGTTGTGGTGGATGGTGTTTATTTGGTTTTTGTTTGTGGTATGTAGGTACCAATGTCGCGCCGTCGTTGTTTGTTCCATTGACTGTTGTATATTTTTATTTTTTTGTCACAAAGAAACCATATCGTTCATCAACGAATGACTGAAAACCCAAAGAAACCACAAAAAGAAACCACGTTTTTGTTGTTTATTTTTATTTTTCTTATTGGGTTGTCATGTCATTTGCTGTTCAAATATACAGGTGAAGCTTTAAGAAGAAATTCACATTCTTGAATCTATCTACGCAAAATTGGTTGTCTTAGCGCAAAGTATGATTTATTGTTGAAACAAAAAAATAGATTTTTCAATTTTGAATCACTGAAAACGATAATGACAGTCATTTTCTTGCAAGGAATAAAATTATTTTCGAGATATGTATTTTTAAAAGAACCGACAATCCATTTTTGGGGCTATGTTCAAAATTAAAAAAAAAAAACACAGTTGAATTTTTAAAATTGGAAAACAAACAGACACTTTTGTATACATTTTAAATTTCCACGCCCGTCAGTCCAGCCAAACTACATTTTAAAAAAAAGGTTCCTTATACTTTGATATTCTCTCAAGCATATTGTGATTTATAATTTGGTTTGAAAATTTTTGCTTTTATAAAGGACTACAACTTTGTGTTCCCATAGAAAAAGCTGAGTATTATTTCATATCAGTTGTTAAATTTTTGCCATTTGAACAAACAGACCGAATACTAAAAACTTCGATCAATAAAACTAACGTAACGAACCGTCAACAGTTTATTACACCTGTGCAAATAATTTCGACGGTATTCAGCGATGTTCAAATAATTTTGTCTTTTCTTTCATATAATTGAGGCTGTGAGTACAAAAGTGGCGTAACCCACTTTTTTTAATTGGTTTCAAATCAACTAAAACAAGCACATTATGCCTTTAAATTAGTAATGTTTTATTTTTGTTGGAAAGATTATACATTCAAGAATCCTAAACTATATTGAAAATAATGTATCTCCCTAAGACAAAAATATGAGAAATAAAATAAGCAAATTTTTCAAAATAGGGATACGCCACTTTGGCACTCACATCCTCAATTAACGTAATCCCTTTCAAATTTGTCTTAACTTTTTTCCGTTTTAACAAACACTTAAACATTTATGAATTAAAAAATAACCAATATATTACATTTTTCAAAAGCTATGCAGCTTCAATGAAGAGATAATGTGTACATTTTACGTTGTGCAAATAATTTTGACAACTGAATATATATCGTCCCCTGAATGCAAGACTTTTTGGCAAATTGATTTTCCATTGTTAATTAAGTTTCTCGGAAAAAACATTTGTATGTTTTGTTTTCCTTACTTTTCTTCCAAATAAAACATGTTTTTGTGAAAATAACAATGACATATACAGTCGACGCCGCTTATAGCGATCACTAAGAGACCAGCCAAATGTGAGTGCCATTGGCGGCGGCGCGCGGTCGTTATCCGTTTTACTGAGAGTATGCGCTTTTAAATCTTAGGAACAGACAAATAAAGAACATAGTTAAATTCATTCGCGAAGAAATGAATTTGTGTATATTCTAACACGTTTAGTTAAGATTTATTTAAAAAAATGAAATAGCTTACAAAACTAAAGAGCTGGCCACCGAACATGTTTTTCAACAGCTTGGAGCACTTCAACGTTGAATTGATATTAAATCAATTTAAATTAATTAAAAGTTTAAATGAGCTCAACTCTACAATATGTATTGTCCTGATCCAACTGTGGCCTCATCCTTAAGATGCTTTCTTATACTATTTAAACGCAAATTTTGATTGACCGTAACCAAAACAGGGGGAAGAGAAGTTGATATAATAATTCATTAGAAAATTGTTTGAAACAGAAGAGTTGACATTCGATCTTAAATAATTTTTGAATGGGACCACTATACAGGGTGTCCCATCATCACGGACCCAGAGGAAAACTATGGGTTCCTGACTAAATTCTAAGTCGAAAAACTTAAGAGGTAATTTTCTAGTTTTCGCTTCCTTTTCGACTTATAACGGTTTTTATGATTTTTGATCTTATTTCTTTTAACCTCTAACTTTGCCAAACTGCATTCGCTTCTTGATTTTTTTTAATTGCACAAGGAGAGTAAGCAGTTTAAACTTGCTATACAATTTTGTTCGATGCAGATAACGGCTTTGCCACAATTAAATATCAAACCTATATTTATTGCATTTTCAGGTCGGTTTTTAACTTTGTTGTCATTTTTTCCACAAAAACACCTTATTAGATGACATTTTTTCTATTTTTATTATAAAAGCCCATTTTATTTTCTTAAACAAATTTAACCCTTTTTAACTAAATAAAACATTAAAATTTATTAAACAAATTAAAAAAATGAAAAAAAAGGAAGTTCAAGAAATAATACCAAATTAAATTGAATTCTTTGTTTGTGGTGAGTAACCTACAAAAGGTGTTTAAAAATTCCACCCTGCTACTCGATACACAACTGTTCTTGTCTCCAAATACCATTGGTCCTTTTGATCTTATCCGGTGTCACGGTTTGATAAGCCAATTCAATATTGTAATTCAAGTCCTCAAATGCATGTATTTGGCGCTCATCGACTACGTTTTTAAAATGCCCCCACCAGAAATATTCTAGTGGGTCAAGATCTGGTAACCTCGGGGACCAACTAATAGGACATCTTCGACCGATCCGCCGCTCATTTGGGCAACATCGTGCATAAACCAAATACTCCTGTGTTGCCCAAAAATCAAGTCTTCGACTAAATCTGGTAGGCTATTTCGGTTTTTATTTTTTTAATAAATTTTAATGTTGTATTTTGTTAAAAAGGTGTTAAGTATTTTTAAGAAAATAAAATGGGCTTTTATAATAAAATAGAAAAGATGCCACAATAAGGTGTTTTCGTGAAAAAAAAATTGCACCAAAGTCAAAAAAACGACCTAAAATGCCAAACTAATAGGTCCTTTTATATATATATACATTCGGCGTGCGCTAAAGAGGTTGTGACTACCCTTAAAGTGATAAACACAGCACGAGCGATTAGCGGTAGGTTGGAGGGCGTTTAAAAGGAGAAACCGATGCAAATTGGTTTAAAATATCTGTAGATCATAATGGGAGGGGAAAATTGAGCTGGGTAGAGCATTCCACATTCGTGTAGTGCGACTGAAGAAAGAAACTCTGTACTTAATAGTACCTCCGAAGTTGGGCTCAAGGGTAAACTGATGGGCATTCTGATCTGATATTTAATTGCGGTAAACCGTTATCCGCATAGAAAAATATTGTGTGTATATCATAAAAACCATTATAAGTCGAAAAGGAAGCGAAAACGAGAAAAATACCTTTTACGTTTTTCGACTTAAAATTAAGTCAGGAACCCATAGATTTCTTTTGGATTGGTGATGATGAGACACCTCGTGTATACGATTAGTCTATATCATCGAAAACCAAAAATATCAATATCCCATCGTTGTCTCGTAGGTAAAACTTGAACATATATTTCGGAACGTACACAGGGTCGGCTTCTGCATTAATCAATGTTGTCAACTGTTACCAACTTCACTTCACTCAATGACACACTTGAAGACAAATATGAATCTGTTCAGGTTGATTTTTAACCGAAATCAAATACCCCAGTGCACCACAAATGCAAAAGAACTGTTTTATGACCTTTTCAATCTTGGTATTAACTGAATGTGGAATTAGTTTCAAAATTAATTTTACTAATAATAAAAAAAAATTGCCTGGACATAACAAAACGGGGAGAGTTAACACTGTAGCTGCATTGCAGGAGGCATCATCAAGGGATTTAAATATGATTATTAAATTATTTCTTATTTGAATTTTAGTCCTACGTTAGGCGCGTTCAGGGAAGAGAGATATCAGATATTTTGCTGCGTCAAAAGCTGAGTAAGCAAATCCAAAATTTTTTCTTCAGTATTTTGACAGCCAAACTGGGATTTTTTGATAATGATGAGGAATCTTGTTCAGGGAACTGAGATTGTTGAGGCCCTGCGAAATCTCCCTTTCATGAATTCGCCTATTATACTCGTATGTTTTGAATCATTATGGTTTACTAAATTTGTATGGAATTCTTCCTTATGTCAGCTATTCAATTATTAAGGTGTCTTCATATGTTAGGGGGGCACGAGAATTTTGGAAAGGTTCTGTGGGACATAGCACACATAGCTCTAGAACCTTCGACTGACTTTACTTTCTGCCTAATTTCAATTTCATATTTAAAACAAAATATTTTTTTTTTTCTGCTTAGAGCACCGACACCGAGGATCTCTAAAAATTTAAGTTCAACAAATTATAAATTCGTCTTTGTTCTATCGGATGTTTTATGTGTATGTCTATGTATTATCATCTGATCTGTCGTGTTTCAACCGAGAAGCCACGAGACCTCTTAATTATTGTGTCCATAGCTTTATTATTATTATTGCAACATATTTTTTGTAATGCGTGTGAGAAGTGACTAACAAGTAAGTACTTAAAAGTGTCCAACAATTTAAAATAAATTATGTCCACATCTCAATTTAACATTTTATGGGGGCTTTAAGTATACAAATGACAAAAACTTAAGAAAAGAGTTTTATAACCAATAAAAATAAATTGTCTGCTATTAAAATAAAATAATGTCTCAAGTGTTATACAAACACAATATATCCCATAGCTACGCACACAAACATGCATTGCGTAATTTTCTCTTTACAATCTCTATTTTCCATGAAAAGTTGTAAATCACTTTCCCAAATTAAACCTTCACAATTTTCAAACAAAGTTGTTATTCCCTTCCCAAACTTACAAAAAAACAAACAAAACATACTAACATAAATTATACAAAATTTCTGTTTACTTCAAGAGAATCCATCAAACATAATGCCCCCATCATCCATATGAATCCATTACACCTGCATTGATGCTTTGTCCATAAGCTGGTGCCTATGGTGCTTTTGCTGCAATGCAATGCAACAAAAACCATCTTCACCCAAGCAAACCACTTTTGCAATGAAGTGACAAATGACTCACTATAAACATAATTATAGTAATAAAGTAAGTTATGAGAAAATGAAACTTCTACCCTCAGAGTAGGCCGTATGTTAGTTAAGACAAACAAAAAAAAAACAGCAACGCAGCCATCTTACCTCTTTCATGATGCACTTCTCGGAGCAAAACCTAAAATGAACACATCCATAACTATACATAACCGATGCGACGACCAACAACCGACGACGATGAAAACGATTGGATATATAAAAATTGTGTGATGTTTCGTGCGTTCAACATTGTTTTAGCTTTGATCAAAACAAGAACACCACCTTAGGCTAACTGGCTACCTCACATTTGCATTATTATTTTCTTCTTGATCGGTAGGTATATCGGTATTGAAAATTAAACCCCCAACATTATTGAGAAACGGTAGGACGAACGAAAGTGGAACATAAAATATGTAAAGGAAGAAAAAAAAAACAACAAAATGACCAACAAAACAAAACGATAACTAAATGAATGTGAGATAAAAAGGAAAATCCATTAAGAAATAGAAGAAAATTTAATTTTCATTTTTTCTGTCTTTTTTTCTAGTTTTAAAGAAAGAAGAAAATTGCTGATTAGAAGGACGAGGAAGGAGAAAAATGTATAGCTGTACGCTGTACCCAGATAGGTAAGGTAGACATTGAAGACTTGGAGAAAACTCAGGCATTTTTGTACTGCAAAAAAATGGAAGAAACCAACAAAAAAAATGAATTAACTATAGGCATGGGCATGAGCATTCATACTGCCAAAGAAAGATAGATAAAGAGAAGAATGCGAAAATGGAATTGCCACAGAGAAAATGTGGCAACAATGGAGAGACTCTGGTGTGTGGTTAGTGTAAGATTTGAACAATAAAAAAACCTAAAAGTTAAAAATGTGTTAATGAAAGGGAATAGTCGCGTATAGATTATTTTTGGATTGAGATAGCTTATGTATCATTTCCTATTAAGTGTCACTTTAAATTTAAACGAGCCGCTGCAAATGCAGAATAAAAAAACCAATTGAATGCATCTTATGAAAATGTTTGTAAGACTTGTACTTAACTTTGAAATTTTGTATGTTCTGACAACATGCAGGGCATATATCTTCTCGATTCGACCATTGATCGATTTACGTAAGTAACGTTTATTTGTTTACCAATTGTGTATTGTATCGTTAGTATTTTTTTAAACAAACTATCAATGTTTTTTTCCATTCTAAACATTCTTCTTCCGTGTACGAAAAAAATCCTGGAGTAAATACCTATATAAATTCAGAAAAATAAAGGTTAATATTTTCTAAAACAAAAGAGTTCACCACCGAACTTGATAACTTCTTCTTCATCAACCTTAATGTCCACTTGAATGTATTTCTACATTTTGTAAAAACTCAAACTCGAACTTAACTTTTTCAACCAATAGATACACAATATTCAAAAAAATCAAAACAAAAGAGTTGATGTTCGAACTTTAATATTTATTGTCCCAATAAATGCCATTGTTTATAAATATTTTGGACATCCTTCATCGTTAACAAAATTCTAATGCCATAAAAATCTATACTCTTCCACACAAAACCTAAAAAGTAATAAATCATTTGTCAAAAACAAAAGAGTTGCCATCCAAACTCGATTTACACATTTTGACACTTTTCCTTTGTAAACAATTTTAATTCCATCCTTGCACTTGAATTGATTTCCCATCAATCTATGCGAGATTCTATAAAAATTCTCACACCCTCACTAACATCTCTGTGTGACAGAGTAGAGCAGAGCAAAGGCATAGCTTAAACCGGTGGTGCTGCCTCACTCCTCTCTGCTACTTACCTCTATATGTCCATATGCATGAGATTTGTTGGTCTGCACATACAATACAGCCATCTTGGTTGGAACGGTTTTCTTTTCTTTTGAATTTTGTTTTCCTCTCATTTTTCTTTATTTTCCTGTTTTATTTTTGTATCTCTCATTCTGTACCTGTATTTTGAACATGCTTTTAACCAAGGCATAAGTAAACTATAGAAGCAACAAACAACAGCAACAGCAGTGCCAAAGCAAAAGAGCCCGGTTTAGTGTCGCGCGCCTTGAAATATCGTAAAAATCCATTGCCGGTGTGTTTTTGTTGTTGTTTTGTCATACTTTTCAAAACTCACCACACTGCATAATGAGATGACTACGATGAGAGAATCGAGAATAACCATTAACAAACAAACAACAGAGATACCTCAGAGAGAGAGAAAGAGACTACATATATCACAAATAAGCATACCGTATAAATAAAACTTGTGGGGCTTGTGGACCATTACCCATGGGCATACTAAATTGAGATTTGTAAGAAATTCCATTTTAATGGCACGTTCACGTTTGTAGGTTTTTTTTTTTGTTGCTTTTGTGTGTTTCTTTATTTTTTTCTTGTATTATTCTTTTTTCAAAGAACTAAAAATGTATTAGTGTAGTGTTAGACAATTTATAGTATGGTAGCACTATACAACAGAAAATAAGTTTGCAAGAAAAGTGTTTGAATATAGTGTATACCTACTCCTTGGTATACACTCTCTGAATTTTAAGATACATCTCTCGCTTAAGGAGAATGTGAGAGGCAAAGTGGATGCACGCAATCTGTTTGTGTGTATTTGTGAGAGAGCACATGAGTATGGCCGCCAACCATTTTTGGGTTTCTTTTTTTGTTATTAGATGTTAAAAGTTTTTGGAGATCATTTAGAGATCTTAGGTTAAATGCAAGTACTAGGTAAGTAAACAGAACTACAATGTCTACTGTATAAAAAATAAAGAACATTTATAAGTTTTCTATACCAATTCACTTGAAAGATAATTTACAAAACAAAAATCAAACAGCTTATATGATGAATTGTAAATAATCTTTGGTATATGAAAAGATTGACTATAAAATAAAATAATAATACAAAGATATTAAAAATTCATTACTTTTAGCTACATAATATGAATTCCAAATACTGATTTTCTTCATTTATATAATGTTTTAACCCTTTCGGTACGGATGTGGTACAAGTCCATATAAATGTTCTTTGTCTTGTACCACATCCGAACCAAAAGGGTTAAAAGGAAACTTCTTTGAAAGCTCTCAAATTATTGCCTCCCTTTAAAGGTACCACAAATATACATTTTCAACTATTGAAAAATGTTTAATTTTTGTTTCTGGAGTTATAAAATTTTAAAATGGGGCTTACCAATTTTATGAAATTAATATTTTAAACGATAAGTCAAAAATATTTAAAATTTTTGTCTAATCTATTTTGGTTTATCAGTTTCCTAATATTTTTTTTTAATTCAAAATTCTTATCTTTAAAATATGAACGTATATTTTGCAAGATTTATTCAAATTAATTTTCGTATCTATGGTTTGTTTAGAGCTAGGAAAACCTATACTGTAGCTGTACAAACCCCAAGAGATCAATCATTTTTTCTAGGCAGAAAGGCATCCGTTTTTAGTTATAAAAGTTTGACTTAGAGCAGTAATGTAGTTAAAAGTTATTGATAAGTAGTTTGATTTTTATAAAATTATATTTATCTTTAATTTAGTAAAAATAAAAATAATAAAAAACAAAATATGGGAAAAAAGTAGTAAATCCAAATAATAGTAATACCAACTAGTAGATCAAAAGCATGGACACTGAAAGATTCGGATAAAAATCTGCTAGGGTGCTTTGAGAGGAAGATTCTTCGTGTGATTTTCGGTCCGGTGTGTATCGAAGGAGTATAGAGGAGAAGATTCAACGACGAGCTATACGGGCTATACAGCGACGTTGACCTGGTCAAAAAGATGAAAATACAGCGGCTGAGATGGCTGGGGCACGTGGAGCGTATGGACAGCAACGGACCTGCCCGACGAGTCTTCGAATCCAACCCCGATGGGGTACGCAGCAGAGGAAGAACCCGTAACAGGTGGCGCAATCAAGTGAATGACGACATCAAAGCACTCGGTGTGCGCAACTGGAAGCGGCTAGCTAGGGACAGAGCTAGCTGGAGGGGCTTGTTAGTTGAGGCTGAAGCCCATCCTGGGCTGTGAGCGCCATCAAAAGTAAAGTAAGTAAGTAAGAATTAATAACACCATTATAATAACTGTTCAAATCACAAAATTGGACGTCACGTCGTGTTTAACTTTTTTGAGTTTTTCCAACAGAAAATATTTGTTGGTGAAAATTGAAAACTCAGCTTTTTGGGAACAAAATTAAATTCTTTTGAATTTTTTTCTACTGAACATCATAATGTATAAAGTTTAAAAATAAATAAAATAATAGAAAAAATCAACAACAGTTTAGTCTAAATGCAAAATAATTTATAGATTTTAATGCAAAATCAAATATAAAATGCCATAGAAATGAGAATATCGTTTTCATATGAATGTGTTTTATAATACAAATTCTATATACTACTGAAATACATCAGCCAAGTAGAAGACTTAGCATTATTTAATTGGACTTGTTGAATTATCGATTCAATATAGCTTTTAACGGCCTTTAGTCCATAAAAATTGGCGTTTCGTCCCGGCGTTCTCACTTGGACTCTTCAGTTGGCAGCCTTGTCAAGACGCAATTTTTATTAAGTTCAGTCCAGCTTACATCAATTTTACTGCGAAAATCAATTGTGAACTATATCCAAGCCGGGACGAAACGCCAATTTTTATGGACTAAAGGCCGTTAAAAGCTATATTGAATCAATAATTCAACAAGTCCAATTAAATAATGCTAAGTCTTCTACTTGGCTGATGTATTTCAGTTGTATATAGAATTTGTATTATAAAACACACTCATATGTAAACAATGCCAGGCCACGGGTAACAAAATTTCCAACAATTCTTGATTAGAAATTCTAATTGGGTTGGATATAGTTCACAATTGATTTTCGCAGTAAAATTGATGTAAGCTAGACTGAACTTAATAAAAATTGCGTCTTGACAAGGCCCTCACTGTCAACTGAAGAGTCCAAGTGAGAACGCCGGGACAAAACGCCAATTTTTATGGACTAAAGGCCGTTAAAAGCTATATTGAATGAATATCGTTTTCCTCGATGTTATCAGGGCTTTTTTTTTTCTTCTATTATTCCTTAGCATTGTGTAGATGACTTCAAAACCTTGACAATTATTAATTATTCATACAGCCTTACTGTACAGTAGTGCTCATAGTGTATGCTTATAAGCTTTATAAATTCATCCTCATCATTTATTTTGAGTCGCCCTTGGAAAAAACAAAATCGGGAAGCCATTGAAAATTGGTAGTTTTTCACATACATACTTGTACAAGTATTACAAGTATTTTTTTACCATCTGGGGAGGTGTCTATCTCCTTAATTATTGGCAGGAGGGGCAATTTTATAAACAACTAGCTGGCCCAACGAGCTCCGTTCCGCCCAAATTGTTAATATAATAAAAATAATAATTCCGAGCCTGGCGCATTCAGCTTGATGTACTTTATTCGGTCAATCAAGTTCTGTATTCGAAAAAATGCAATGGAAATAACTGAAGTACAACAATGTCGATTGACGTGTCAACCCGTTTTTTTTTTTTTTTACTGAAGTGCTTTATATAAACAACGTTTTTTCGTTCAATTACATACAATTGACCATGTGAGAAAGATGGGAATTCAAGATTAATGCAACAAACATCCGCGCAATTGTCCTTACGACTTATTAATTCTCATAGCAAAACGCTTAAATACGAATGGCAAGTCGCTCAAATGCCAAATTTCGTGATATAGTATGTGGCTTCGTTTTCATTCATCAAGAATTCCATTGCAATTTCTTCACATATCCCCATAAGGCCGACGACTTCGGGCAAGTGTTCAATTCATCTCTCGGATTTAATGTTAAAATGACAGGCAGCCTATGAAGAAAATAACCTGCTAGCACAACATTGGGCCACTGAAACGTCTTTCATCATTTCGTATATCTTTCAACATGCGATTCAGCGCTTCCCATGCACGTTTGTCAGCCATTGGGCACATGTCGTAGGGTGTAATGTTACATTGTTGCAATACTTTCGCCATCGCAGACTTCTTTGAAATTTTTCATGTTTCATCCACTTGCAGGTTGCAGATTCAATGTCAACTTCAATGCAAAATGGTTCGAACCCCTTCATACAACGTAGAATCAATCCCCTGGGCGCTAATTTCACAATCAGTGAAAACAGAAACAAAAATTCCAGTTGCACTGAAAGCATGAAAAAAGAAAATGCTACCATTTCTGTTATCGAATGCTTGCATCAATTCATTGAACATCTTGACTCATTACGACTCGACCAAATCCATTTCTCGATCGAGTTCTCGATGTCACTTTGATTTTTCACTTTAACAGCTGTCACTTTAACATCTGTCACTTTGACATCTGTCACTTTGGCATCTTTCACTTTGGCATCTGTCACTTTGACATCTGTCACTTTGACGTCTGTCATTTTGTCATCTTCCATTTTGGCATCTGTCATTTTGACAACTGTCATTTTGACATCTGTCATTTTGACCTCTGTCATTTTTATATCTGTCACTTTGACATCTGTCACTTTGACATCTGTCACTATCACACCTGTCACTTTGACACCTTTCACTTTGACATCTGTCACTTTGACATTGGTCATTTTCACATCTGTCACTTTGACATCTGTCACTTTGACATATTACTTTGACATCTGTCTCTTTGACATCTGTCACTTTGACATCTGTCAGTTTGACATATGTCACTTTGACATATGTTACTATGACATCTGTCACTTTGACATCTGACCTGTCCTTCATTGGGTCAATACAAATCGAAACGATTCGTTCTCGAGGTATACTGCTGAAAAACGAAATGTGCGCATACAGCGCCACCTGTTAAGAATTTTAATAATAATTTAATAATAATAATAATAATAATTTTCCTAAACCTTCGCGGAACAGTTACAAACAAACCCCCAGAAGGATGTATTCAATTTGGTTCAGCCGTTTTCAAGTTTTAAGCAGTCGTACAAACCACGATTCATAAAAACAAAAGAATGTCTGGGAGTATTACCAAGCTAAAATAAAATACATAATAGTAGTTTAAGTTGTAGCCAAGTAGGGCTAGACACAAAACGAGAATGTTGCAAGTCCCTAACTTAGAAAATTATTTTTCTAATTTTTAGGAAATTCAAGAATTAAAGAAAAATAATTTCTTTTTATTAAAAAAAACAGTAATTTAAAAAAAAATATATTACCAAATATTCAAAAAATCAGAAATTTAAGAGAAAGTATTTCTAATTATTTAGGAAATTAGAGCTAAAATGAAATGAAAAAGAGTATACCTTCACTCCCATATTTTTTTTTTCAAGCTTTCGGGTTTCGTGAATGTTCCTGCATTATCCACATTTAAGAAACAAAATTTTTGTTTTCATGACTTTTCTTTAATAATATAATGAAAATCAGTTTTTGAAAATTCTTATTTTATTTTATGTTGTGAAATAAGCATAAAATAAAATAAGAATTTTCGAAAATTGACCTAAAGCCCACTTTAGGATTTTCATTATAAAAAATAAATACTTTCGATTTTTTTTTTGCCGAGACAACGCGTCTCTCGGTAAATTTCAGTCCAAATAATACAGTCCATCTAGTTTTCGTCTTAAGCTGCCTTTAGACTTTCGGTGTTACGACAATTTAAATGATAAAACCGAACAACGAACTAAGAACGAATGAAGAACATGCAAATTCAAATCAGGTCAGAAATGTCGGTGTTCGTTGTTCGTTGTTACCCTAACAACTTGTGTTTAAATGCGAAAACTGTTTAAATGAACATTGTTTTGGAGTGTCGTGCAACTTGTAGGGACATTTTCGAAGTTTTTTTTTTTAATTACTGAATGGCACAAGAAGCCTAGTTATATAAATAAACAATTTTGTAAATAGAGTTGAACTTTCTAATGTAAATGCTTTCTTCGTTGTTCGTTGTTGAGACAAGAACGAACACCGAACAACGGACAACGAATGAAGAACGAGAGTCTAAAGCCAGCTTTAGATGCACCAAAGGCAGTGTCGTTTCGTTTCGTCTTGCTTGCAATACCGAGACCCAGACTGTTCTCATCTCGTGGCCCCGCTCTAAGCCGAATAGACAGAATATCGGGATCCAGTTTTTAGTCTTCTCTATAATCCTGCCTAAATATCAATTTTTTTTAAGTCTCGAGATCGATTTTTTTAAGAATGCCTAACTTACCTACATTGTTAATATTTAACATATAATATTTTAGCTCTAAATGTTCAGATACCTGATTTCTTGGAGCTCAAGAGCTCCTGTCAGATAACATTAAAAGCTTGTTTTAAATCGAACGTTTTGCTTTTTTTGAATTTTTGTGTTCATTTATTAAGTAAAATCAATCAGTGAACATGCACAAAAGTAGAAGTTGAAATTTACGATCTCTCAATTATCTTTTGTCAAAAGGACTTTCTCACTATCTGAAAATTCAAGTTGGTTCATGCAAAATTAAACCGTTTTTAATTTATGTGGGCGAAAAACATTAATTTCTGAAATGGATGTCATTTGTGCTTTTAATTGAATTACATTCATTCACTCCACCTAAAACAGAAGTAATTTTAGTATTTAAATTCTTCATCTTCATTATTTGTGTTATAAGTCAAATCGAAATAAATGTTTTACTATTCCAAATAATTTTAAGAGGTTCTTAAAAGGTAAGTCTTCAAACATACACACCAATTGTGAAGGTGATTGAACCACATGGTATAGAATATAAAGTGCAAAATCATTTAAAACACTTAACCTATTAAGGCATCACTATCATTTAACTTACAAGCACTTAATTTTTTTGATAGCTATATCTAAATTATTCAATACAATTTATTGTTTTTAGCAAAAATTCCCAAATGTCCATTAAAAACAAAAAAAAAAAACAACTAAACAACATGTTTTCAATTTATTATTTCTAAGTTGTCAAAATTGGTTGGATCATCTTTTTACTATGAAACTTCAATCATCATCAAACATAAAAGTTTAATTTCAGACACTATTTTTGTGTTAGAAACTTTGTGTTTTTTTTTTTGTTAAGGCCAAATCGTGAGTCCATCACATCAATCCAACTTTAAACCTACAAAACAAAACAGCACAACTCCACCAAAAAATCTTGCCTCATCTCGCCTTAATGGAAACGTACACAAAAAATGAAATTCAATAGATTTGGTATTATCGATAAAAATGGTCAGTTAACACACCTCAAAACAATAGGATTACCTTAAGTTAATTTTGTGTAGATATATTATTTCTCAATTTGACAAGAGAAAGCTTTTTTTACGATTACATGTAATGAGATATATGAGATACAAACAACATGACATTGAATTAAAAAAAAAATATTCAGGTACAGACAAAAAAATAAAACAAAATATTGAAAATTTGATTGACAACCCGAAAGACAAGTACCAAGATAAATTAGTTGATTGTGTGTGGGAAGACCGTTTTGTAGGATTCCACTTAAGAAAAGAAAAAATTTGTTGCCTTTGGTTGTTTTTTTTTTATTTCTTAGATGATTATTTTTTTGAACCCTTCTATGTGTCATGTTGCGCTGCTAACAATTGAATAAGCGCACAGATGAAAAACAAAAAAAAAAAACAATTGACTTGTGGTCTGGTCAGTGAGTAATTGTTTGTGGTGCTTGAAATAGCTAGGCCAACCATCAGGAAAGAACAATAGAAATTTTGCCTTGAAGGGTGTAATTCGCTAGTTGGCAGTATTCCCATTGCAATTTTTCAATTATTTTAAATGGCTCGTTTAAAAAACAATAACTCTGTACTTTCTAAGTGAAGTCTTAGAACGATTTGAGGTTGAAACTTGACTGTTGCAATCGGTCGGAATGGGGAAAAGTATAGTTACCGGAAGGTTTTTTTTTTTGCTGATGAGGAAGATAAAAGAAGTTGTTCTTAGCCGCTATTGCATGTGGTTGACTTGTAGAAAAAAGTCGATAGGAGTAAACCATCCACTTAGCTTGGAGTTAAATTTAAAATGTTCTTGATGGTAAACTAATACTTTATTGTAGCAGACGAACACATGAGATGCCCAAAAATAGTTGAGATATATGCAATAGTTTTGGTTTTCAAATTCCACAAATTTCATACTAAAATAAAGAAAATCATCAAAAATAAAGGAACGAGAAACTTCTTTAGAGCCTCTAGAAAGTTCGGAACAAAATTAAATGTTCAAAAATATTTGTCCACATAATCGGTGCATTGTTTTCTATAATACTGAGTGCCACAAATGTTTGCCTTGTCATAAGTAACCAATGAACTTGATAAAAAATAAGTTGATGGACTCGTTTCAGAATTTTTTTTTTTGCATGCAAAAATTTCTTGTATGCAAAAATATTTTATATGCTAATAATTTTTAACGATGAATGTGTTTTGTTTTTTAAGTGTAAGCAAAATCATTTTTTTTTTTGCACTCATCACAGTGAATTTAGCATGACAAAAATTACCGTTCAACAGTCTGGCATGCAAATAAAATTTGTTTGCACTAATGACAGTGAATTTAGCATGAAAAAATTACCGGTCAACATTTTTGCATGCAAATAAAATTATTTAGACACATTTCATAAATATTAGTAGCAAAACATGTGCACATTCAATATAAGTCAAAATTCGATATGTTTTTAATGAAAATAATTTTTTTTAGCAGCGTTTTTGGCGACGTCAAATATGTGGTCATTCCACAAAAGGTGGTCTGTGACACACATACCGAGAACTGAGAACTGTTCGGTTTCCTCGATGCAAGTGCCGTCCATGGATAGCAGCATTAGGGGTGGGCTACGCTTTAACGACAGGAGAAGCATTAAATTTTACGCGGTTTTTGATTCCCGATTGGACAATGCTGTCGAGATCAGAATTTAATGGGCTTATCATACGCATCGTTCAAGTTCCACATCCGAAGGACATGGATGAGAATCTGTAAACGAATATGAGAAGCTGAGGGTACAATCGTCAGCGAAACAATTTAATGGATTATAAGTTTCAGACAGAAGATCATTTATAAAAATAAGGAAGAGAGTCGGAGACAAAACGGAGCCCTGTGGCACACCAGCATCTATTTTGCGGATTTCAGACTTGAAACCGTCCAATACAACTTGTATTGAACGGTCCGAAAGGTAATTTCTAATCCAACGAAGACGAGATTCATCGAAACCAAATAAGGGTATTTTCGATAAGAGAGCTTGGTGCCAAACTCTAATAAACGCGTCGAATTAACAGCAAACTGTGCTTCAAGCAAATTGGCTTTATCTTGCGAGCTGACAAAAGGAGTATCATTGAAGACGAGCGTTGGAACCGAGGACGAGGTGGTGTTTCGTATGTTTTTTTACAAATGACCAAAAATTTTTACTACCTTTGGGACATTGAAGTATTTTTTGCCGTAATTTTTGATCATATAAAAATTTGATTCTTCGAACATGAACGTTACAGGTCTTTCGGGCTTGTTGAAACTTTTTCCGGTTTTCCTCAGTAGGGTTGGCTTTATAACATCGGAAGCTTACTTCCCTAACCCTAATAACCTCTTTACAGCTCGAATCAAACCATGAGTTTTCTTTGGGTTTGATAGATTTCACCCTATTCGGAATAAAATTTCTCATTCCACAAAGAATCAAGTTTGTAATCATATCTGCACTGGCGTCAACATTATGCGAGAATTTTGGCATCGCATTTTATTTGTCGTACGCGTCCTGAATCAAGGCTCATTTTAATTATTTTTGCAAGCGATAATTTTAGCATACAACTTTACTTTCTCATGTAAAATGAAACTAATTTTTACCCCCCCCCCTGTAGATTTCAAAACATATGTTTCAATATTTAGTCGTTATTTTTATTCAGTGAAATAGCCAGTTTAATTCCTGACCCCACCGTAACACTTGTACTTCTAGAAATTCCTATCAGTTCCCCCTTCATTCCAACTTCGGACGAACAGTCAAGTACAGAGCTTCTTTATTTTCACGCACCACGCGAATGTGAAATGCTTTGCTCAACTCGATCTTTCCCTTCCGTTTTTAAATTCAGAACTTCAAAGCCAATGTGCATCTGTATTTCCTTTTAAATCTTTCCCTATTTTCTTAACGCTTACACTAGGTTCAATCATCTTAAGGGTATTCAAAACCCCTTTAGTGCGCGCACAATAAGCAAACAAAAATCACAAGGGCTTGCGACTTTGCCCCTCAACCTGAAAGTAAATAAAATCCAATAATATACAATACTATAAGTCTTAAAGGAGCGTCGCTGTGGACCCCTCCCCTTTAGAAGGGATGCTGTTTCTTCTTGCCTTTTTTGTGGGCTAAGATTTATTTAGAAAAGGAAGCATTCAGTTAAATGACCAGTTTCTTTTTCTTTTTCTTATTCTGTAACTGTCTTTTTTATTTCCTTATTTTTCATGAATCTAATACCAGACCTTTAGAATGTAATCGAATCAAAATTCTATTAAGACCTTTCATTGTAAAAGAAAAATACCAAAAATATGTTTTTGCAGTTTTGTTAAGAAATACAAATCCTAAATGTCATACAACCTACTCTTACACTAAAACAACAACAACATAAACAAAAACTCACCTTTAAAATACACCTTCCCAATGGCTCCTTCTCCGGCACCGACACATTATAGAAACTCTGATCGAAAATCGGCTCATTGTCGTTGACATCGTGAATTGTTACCAAAACGGTAGCCGTCGACGATAACGGTGGATGTCCATTATCCTTTGCGACAATTTTCAATTGCGGAACCGGTTCGGTCTCGCAATCTATATGCGCTCGTGTTGTTATTAATCCAGTATGTGCGTCCACTTTAAACCACTGCGAGTGCGTTTCGGGCGTATCCAACAACGAGTAAATCACCGCTGAGTTATTGCCCTCATCCTGGTCGATGGCTACCACTTGAATGACGGAGGTACCCGGATCGGCTACTTCCATAACATTCGCATAGTAGACGTCCTTTTCGAATTCCGGTGCATTGTCGTTAATATCGGTCACGCGAAGGTAGATCGTCTTCGAGGCATGCAACGGTGGATTGCCATTATCGGTGGCCACAACACTGAGTGTGTAGTTGGGCTGCATCTCACGATCCAGTGGCAGTGCAACGATGACCAGGTAAATGATGTTGTCACGTGTCGTTAGACCGAAATGATCGTCACCACCTTGCAGCGTCACATTCACATTCGAGTATTCGGTCTTCGAGTCGGGGTCGTTGACTGAGATTCGGGCAACGAATTCACCGGGCTGGGCGCTTTCGGAGATTTTCGGGGTAGCGTCGTCACTGAGGAAGATCACATTGATAGTGGGCTGGTTGTCGTTGACATCGGTTACTGTGATCGACACGAAGGCGGTGGTCTCGAGTGGCTGTTCGCCGTGGTCTTTGGCCACCACAACCAGCTCATGTAGCTCCTTGGCTTCGAAGTCCAGTGGCTTGTTGACGGATATCATGCCCGTATTGGAGTCGATGCGGAACATTTGATCCTTGTCACTTTGGCGTCGATTAATTGAATACTCCACTAGGCCGTTTTCATCGGCATCGGTGTCGGACGCGTACACCTGCAGCACGCTCGTCCCCACAGTGACGTTCTCGGCAATTTGGGCGTTATACTGGCTCTGATTGAATATCGGTTGATTGTCGTTGACGTCCTGGATGGTGATGTTGACGGTCATTTGGCCTTTTAGAGGCGGACTGCCACCGTCCACAGCCTCGATGACCAGACTGTAACTTGGCGTTGTTTCCCGATCGAGGAATCCGAAGATCTGCAGGTCCAAATAGTAAACTCCGTCCATTTCGCGATGCGGGGCTAATCGAAACGCTTCATTTGTGTTTCCCGACACAATATTGTACGCCTGCGTGTTGAACGGTTCCAGATCAAGATCTCGCGCCGGATTCAGAGTGCGTTTGACTTCTTTTGGAGTGTTTTCGGGGAATTCGATGTGCATGACGGGTGTGGGAAATGTTGGCGCATTGTCATTTTCGTCGAGTACTTTTATCACTACGCGGACGTTATCCCCACTGAGGGGAATCGCCACCAGACTGTAGGACGCGCGACGTTCTCGATCCAGCTGGATTTTAGTCCGTATCTCACCGGTTGTGTGATCTATCGACAAATCAGTATCGACGGCACTTCCCGGCACAGGCACTATTAAATATGGCGGACCACTGTCAATCCTGCCATTAACATCACCGATAAAACCGATTTGACGCCCGATCGGCACCCCCTCTGACACTTCCAAATTTCGCACATATTCGCTTGTAGCACCTACCACCGCTGAAAGTACTATACATATCACAAGAATCCATAGAACCATGGGATTTCGACTTCTATTTTGTATACCTAATTCAGATTGGTGTTGCTGATGATGGTGATGAGTTGTTGTTTTTGTCAGCCTTAAATTCTTGTTTGTATGAATTTTTATTGTTTTTATTAATTTTTGTGTTGTCTTGGTTTTGGATTTCTTACAAAATAAATATTGAGCCATTCTTACGAAGCCCATTTGCATGTGGCTTCGATTATCCTTTGACATTTCGTTCGCGAATGATTCATTAGGACTCGTCGTGTTGGTCGTTTTGACGACAGTGTAACATCCAAGGATCACCGATGAAGAGACGGTGACATAATGATTCTGTTTTGTTTTAAATAGCTCTCAACAATTTGGATGATGATTATCTGAAATGAGAAAAATTGTTGTTTTAATTTTTGGTAATCATAATAAAAACGGTAATTATGTCAATAAACAAAATGATGGAACTTTCTAGTTTGTGAATTATCAAGAAGTGCATAAGGAATTGAGAAATGTGTATGGGGGAATATGTTTTCTGCAAAAGAGGATTCAAAACGATGAATTTCAACATGTGTATTTAGAGTCCCACATTGGGTGCCATTTAACATGTCATTTTCTGTACGGTGAGAATAAAAACTTTAACAATTTAAATTGGCTCTAAATTTTGTTATATAATAAAGGACTCACGAAAACAGAGTAAAGGATTACAAAAACAGTGTCAGTAAGCTTGGGAAGATAAAAGCTAGAATGTAAACCAGAATAGCAGGAACAACTAATAGAAAGTTTTAAATTCATTAAACTAACTTATATAAAAATTTCTATAGTACCCATTTTATGAAGAATAAAGTGGTAGAGGTCTCACATTGGGCGCCATTTTATTGAATGTGAAATAAATTAATTTTTTTAAATAAAAATAAAAATGGGTGTTGGCTGATGTTGAAACAAAATTAGGTATAATTCTCATTAAAAATAAATACGAAACACAAATTGAAAGTCTCATGTTGGGCGTCATTTTATCAAATGTATGACTTTATCCACTGGATTTTGTGAAAATTCGACTTACATCAAAATCCTAGTTAGAATGTTAAAAATCGTTCCATTAAAGAATTCAAGTATGTAGCAGTCTCACGTTGGGCCCCATTTTATTGAATCTGAAATTAGTTTGACTGGTGTTTTTGCTGCCCTATGCTTCAGCCGGCGTTGAAGTGCTGCTTACATGACCAGAAACCATATATGATTTCTTATAATAATTTAAGCTATATGCCTGTAAGACCTAAAATCTTTTAAATGCATACTAAATTAATTGAACGACACTATTTAGAAGAAATAGAAGGAAAGAACATTTGTATTGTACAGTGGATGAAATTCTCGTGAAGTTCTATTGTTTGAGACTTAAAAATTTTAATTACAACTATAGAATAGAGGGAAAAAAAAGTCTCACGTTGGGCGCCATTTTATTAATTGTGAAAAAAGTTTAAGTTTCCTTAAAGAATTTGTGAGAATTGAAACTAGAGAATAATTTGTATTGCATTAATATGGCATATCAAAAAGAATAACATTTATGTAAATAGAAAAATAAGTTGTTCGTTGGGCGCCATTTAAGTGGATTTTTTTTTTTTTTTTTTATTTGTGCGCGCACTAAAGGGGTTGTGACTACCCTTAATATGTTGAACACAGTGCGAGCTAAAGGAAAATAGGGAAGGATTTAAGAGGAGGAACCGATGCACATTGGTTTTGAAGTTCTGAATATTAAAATGGGAGGGAAAGATAGAGTCGGGTAAAGCATTCCACATTCGCGTGGTGCGGGAAAAGAAAGAATCCCTGAACTTGACAGTACGTCCGAAGTTGGGCTCAAGGGTAAACTGATGGGCATTCCTAGCAGCGCGAGTATTACGGTTGAATTGTTTAAGGGGAGGAATGCAACTGGCTATTTCGCTAGAGCACTGTTTATGAAAATAACGATAAAATAATGAAATACAAGAAACATTGCGGCGGTGTTCTAGAGAAGCAAATGTATCAGTTATATTTCTTTCACCTATCATTTTCATAGCTCTTCTTTGAATTCTATCCAATAGGCTTAAATGGGTTATTGGAGCACCTGCCCAAACATGAGAGTTGTACTCGAGTTTTGGACGAATAAAGGCTTTATAGATTACAGCCAGATCAGAAGGAGAGAAAAATTTCTTGCATCGCCGAAGAAAACCTAAGCACTTAGCAGCATTTTTGGCGACGTCGAATATGTGGTCATTCCACAGAAGGTGGTCTGTTATACACATACCGAGGACTGAAAGCTTTTCGGTTTCCTCAATGCAAGTGCCACTCATGGATAGTGGCATAGGGGGTGGGTTTCTCTTAGACGACAGTAGACAGCATTGGGTTTTTGAAGCATTAAATTCCACTCGGTTTTTAATTCCCCATTGGACAATGCTGTCAAGATCGGAATTTAATGAGCTAATCATACGCTGCCGTTCAAGTTCCACATCCGAAGGACATGGATGTGAATCTGAAAACGAATATGAGAAGCTGAGGGTGCTGTCATCAGCGAAACAGTTTAATGGATTAGACGTTTCAGACAGAAGATCATTTATGAATATAAGGAAGAGAGTCGGAGACAAAACGGAGCCCTGGGGCACACCAGCATTTATTTTGTGAATTTCAGACTTGAAACCGTCCAATACAACTTGTATTGAACGGTCCGAAAGGTAATTTCTAATCCAACGAAGAAGAGATTCATCGAAACCAAATGCGCGCATTTTCGATAAGAGAGCTTGATGCCAAACTCTATCAAACGCTTTTGAAATATCAAGGGCAATAATCTTACTTTCTCCAAAACGATGTAAAGATGTGTTCCACTGTTCGGTGAGATATACCATCAGATCACCAGTGGACCTATTGCTACGAAAGCCGTACTGCCGGTCATTAAGAAGCTTTCGTTCCTCGAGATATTTCTTTAGCTGGAAATTAATCAGCGTTTCCATGACCTTGGAAAGAAGGGACGTAAGTGCAATTGGTCGATAGTTTGAGGGTGAGGAAGATACGCCTTTTTTAGGGACAGGCTGGACAAATGCTGTTTTCCATCCACTCGGAAAGAGACCAGTAGAATAGGACAGATGGAAAAGCTTACCCAGTGGTTTTGCCAGCGTTGAAGAACACCTCTTCAGAACAATGGGAGGGATACTATCCGGGCCAGCGGATTTGTGTACGTCGAGATCTTTTAGAACTCTAGCAACTGCACGAGTGCGAAAGAAGATTTGTCCCATGAAATCATTTACGCTCTCAAGTACAGGAGGAGTCATAACACTTTCTGGCAGCGTCGAATTAACAGCAAACTGTGCTGCAAGCAAATATGCTTTATCTATCGAGCTGACAAAAGGTGTATCGTTGAAGACGAGCGTTGGAACCGAAGACGAAGTAGCATTTCGTATATTCTTTGCAAATGACCAAAAATTTTTACTACCTGTGGGACATTGTAGTATTTTTTGCCTTAATTTCTGGTCATGCAAAAATTTGGTTCGTCGAATATGAACATTACAGGTTTTTCTAGCTTGTTTGAACTTATTCCGGTTTTCCTCAGTAGGGTTGGCTTTATAACATCGGAAACTTACTTCTCTGACCCTAATAACCTCTTTACAGCTCGAATCAGACCATGAGTTTTCCTTGGGTTTGATAGATTTTACCCTATTCGGGATAAAATTTCTCATTCCACAAAGAATTAAATTTGTGATCATATCTGCACTGGCATCTACGTCACTATCGAGGAAGCATAGTGACCAGTTAAAGTTACTGAAGAAACCGTTGAGACCGTCCCAGTTGGCTTTCTCGTATTGCCAAACGGTTCTCGTTGGTACTTTCTCTTTAACTGAGTTTTGTTGGCACGAGAAATTAGCAGATATGACACAATGGTCTGATGAGCCTAGAGGCGAAAATACACTAATAGTGTATTTATTAGGGTCAGAGGTAAGAAACAAGTCTAGTGTGTTGGCGGATTGACCTGCAACATCAGGGATTCGAGTTGGCTCGTTAACAAGCTGAGTCAGGTGGTTTAACTCAGCAAAGAGCTCAACATACCTTCCTTCGGGTGTTGTCTGGCCAGAAAAGCGAAGCCAACTGGAATTGTGTACATTGAAATCGCCCGCAATGACGATTTCAGTGTGAGGATAATGGGCAACAATTCTTAGGATGGAGTCGGACAGAGCATCAAATTCGTTAAAAGTTGAATTTCTGTCCAGATTTGGGCTCCGATAAATAAAACAGGAATGAATGATGTGCTTATTGACCGTAAATTTGAACCACATGAAGTTAAAATTTGTGTTTGAGCACAAACCATATTGTGGTTGAAGTTGGTACGCAACATCATTCCTTATATAAACAGCGAGACCGTGATGGGGAAAGAATAATGGCACTAAATTATAACCAGGCAGATTGAATTCCGTATGATCGGAGTTTTCTCCTACCTGAGTTTCACTCAGTGCTCAGGATGTGAAATAAGTTTGATTTATCTTTTGGGATTTTGTTAGAACTGATATAAAAACAAACTGATTAATGCTCATTGGAATATTATAAAAATTATTTAATTTATTCGCAATAATATTTTCAATACAATTTCAAAAAGACCCAATCATCCTAAAAGATGTTATTAAATTTCAGCGACATTTCATTTCTATCTAATAATTAAAATTCAAGCAATATTTAATTTAGCTGTAATACATTCTTGGTAGTTTAGTCGGACTTAGTCTCCCAACAGTAACATTTTTTGCTAATTTTAAAAAATATATTTTCGTTTGAAGAAAACTTATAATCATATTGTATAACCGTGTGAAAAAAAATCACCTACGTAAAAGTTATAAATCTGCCAGAATCCATGATGTTTAAATAAATCGTTCTACGCAAAAGACTTTGTCGTTGTGGCAACTGCTTTTAACCATTTATTTATGAATCATAAGAATTTTTGATTAGACTTTTGATAAAAATGAGAAATTCTATGAGCCTATTAAATTTTTAAGTGATTCAATTGATCCATTTTCAAAATTTTATCTTGATAATGTTGATGGATTTTTTTTTTTAATTTTTCTTTATCAAAGTTAACATTCCATTCTTATCTCTTACCACAATTTAAATATGAAAAGTAAATTCCAGAAGCCAACAACGACGTCATCGCAGACAATAATTGATCCTCATTTGAATTCAACTCCTTCCTTCTTTAACAAAAATGTGCAACTTCATCAAATTTAAATGAAATTTATCAGCAAATATGATCAAAAATCGAAAGAAAAAAAAACAATAATTTCTAAGAACCATTATTTCTACGTTTTGTCTTTTCTTGACCAGTTATTTTAATTTTTTTTTCTGTTCATGCAAGTTGATTTAACAAACAAGTAATTTGTTCTGAAAAATTTCTTAAAATCCAACTGAAGGCCTGCATAGTCATTCAAAAAAAAAAATGCTTGTTCGCTGTCTCAGACATGAACATTTTTTTTTATTTATTTTTTTTTTTTTTGTTTCTTATTTGAAAGATAATTTCATTTCGAATAAAAATCACCTCGTCATCCTGAAATGTAATAATAATAATTGTATTGTGTGGTTGTACACGATTTTTAAAGATTCCATGCCCCAAAAAAGATGAGGCACCTGAAACAAATGAAATGTAAAAAAAATCCAAGTTTTTTTTTTTTTGTTCTTTCGAATTTCATTCTCATTCTAACAAATAGGCACTTCACTTTGGACCGGAGATTGATGGACGACCGACCTTTCCTCCATTCGGTAGGTAGGTATAGAGAGACACAAGAAAGTTGAAAGCACACAAAAAAAAGATGGAACATTAAGAAAAAAACTGAAAGAAGTTAATGGAATGCGTTCGAGGGCAAAGAGGGAGAGATATAGCGTGGGGGTTAAACGCTTTTAGGCCTCTAACTAGGATTTTACCTTTTTTGGTTGATCGTGTTTTTTTCGGTTTCGGTTTTGGTCTTTTTCTGGTTCTTCTATTTCTGGATGTTGTCTTTTTTCTTGGTTTTGGATTTCGATGCACGTAAGGAAGACATTTATCATCCGAAATGACCATTTCACTGGAATCTAGCGCTATGGACAACAAAACAACACACAAAAAAGGTTTACTTTTCCTAGATCTACTGTTTCATGATCACACACTGTGATGCGTTATATGGTGCATACAAAATACAACACGACTGCATCCTCTAGATTGTCGGATGTGTTCTGACAACTCACAAGACAATATTCGGTTTTGATTTTTTTTTTCATTTGGTTTAATGAAGACGTGAAGTGTTGATCAGATGAATACGAAATTAGCTTCTGGAGATGGAAATGCATATAAATATTCCTATCGAGTAACCGCAATAGGATATAATTTTTGGGACATGTAATGTTTCTATTAAAACATGCATTTTGTTTTAAGTAAATCCTTGGCCTGGAGTTCAATCGAATTACAGAGAATTTTTGTTTGGCAAGGGTTGATGGAATTTTACTTCTTCTTAGAACATGTTGTATTGGATGAATTGGAATTTGTGTTTGAAAATGTCAGCAAGGGGACTTGGTTTTTATAAATTAAGCTTTCATTTTATTTTTTAGCACAACTTCTTGAAAAATATACTTACTTTGATATAATAAAAGTGGCGCCCAATGTGGGACTTAATTTTCTGAATAAGCTTAAGTTTCTACAGATATAAATCACTTCATCTGCTGTATTTTTAATCAGATTTTGTATAGCTCCATAAAATGCGACTTTCCACAACAATTGACATATGAAAAACAAAGAAACTCGTTATTTAGAGGAAAAAAAATGAGGTTCCATATTTTTCGGAAAAAAAATCTATTCAAATGATTCAAGTTTTTGTTTACTCCTCCTTCAAATTGTAAGCATAATTAAAATGCTTTACTTGGCATGAAACAAACGTATCATACCTCCATATAGAAAATGACGCCCAACGTGAGAAAATAAAATCAGATGGCGATTTTAATCTGCAACGAGCATTCTAGAAATCTGACAGTCAAACAGTTCGTTATTTTTCTGAAAAACGTATATGAAATATACATTCAAGAAATTCACTAAATTTACCAGAGCTATTGAATAAAAACTTAGCCCTGAACGTACCCATTGGATTTGTTTTGCAAGAAGGCGATTAACCTATCGAAGACAATATTTGTTGCATACGTAAAGAAGTGCAGGACTGAACACTTCTAGTCTTTGAGGCATTTCTTCCTAAAGTTCTGCGCTGGCTGCCTCGTAGAGAGGCAATGTATTATCTAAGGATGTGTTCATGTTTAAATTCACCCTTGAAGGACATCGTAGTACAAGTAGACCACCTGAACCGGATTCCACACGACATTTAATCTTAAAAACTACAAGAAGCCTGCTTATAAACAAGCTGTCTGCGGATGGTTGTTAGTTGTCATCATTATCTTCAAAATTTTCTTTTAAAATTTGAATTTTACTTTTTAGCGAAAAATAACATTTCTCATTTTTGAAGGCATCCTTAATCTTGAATGGACTTCTATTTAAGACGAAAACATATCTTTTATTGGGTTCTGTTATTTAAAAACTCTAAATTTCAATAATTGAATTTAAAAAGATTAAATAAAATCAAAATTAAAAAAAAAATGGCGCCCAAAAAGGCATCTTTTACTACTAATGCGATTTAAAACAGATGAATATAATTCAGGTCATACGGTTTTTGATGCATTTAATAACATTAACGAATAAAGTTTTCATGTGCAACTCAGATGCTCATATGTCGTTGAAATATGAAGTTTCAAACTCTTGCTTTGTTGTATGGTAAAATACATTTATTATTTAATTACTTATATTGTAAGCCATTAAGAGCTTGCTTCTGCTCAGTTTCACAAACAATAAGTATTAAACAAAATTTAACCACATCAACAAAAAGTGGCGCCCAACCTGGAAGTCGGTATACACAATAGATCCTTTGATTAAAACAAAAAGAACGTAGCTTTTTTCAATAATTTTCCCATGATAATTTGTCCATATTTGTAAATAATGCGAAGAGCGAAATGTGCAAAAAAGAAGTTCCAGAATTGTTATTTGTAAATATAACGCAAAAGTTTTTTATTATCTTAAAAATGTTGGAAACACTTCTTAAAATATATTTACTCAAATAAACGCTTGGGAGCCAACTCAATAGGATTCTAGTCCGAACCAACAAAATTATTAGAAAATCAAACAAAAATGAAAATTCTATGCAAATCCATCAATTAAAAAAAAAAAATCATAAACCTTTTTCGTAGGCAAGAAATAAGTTTTTTTATCACGATCAAATTTGTCTATAAAAAAAAAAAAAAACAAATTGTCAATATTCCCAAAATATATATTTTCTTACAAAAACAAAGTTTATTGCTTATCGCTTGATTTTATTTCTTAAATATATTAACACCTAATTTATTTTATCATTTTATTCCAAAAATTATCAATTTTATTATTTAAATTTCTCAATATTAGCAAATATCTTGTAAATGAATCAACACGATTACTTAATTAAGCAATAAAAGCAACAATAATCAACAAAAAAAAAATTATTTAACTTTGGCATAATGCCTTTTGATTTTCAATAACAAATGTTTTTTTTTTTTTTCTTCTTCTACCTATTGTGCTTCATGCTTTGTTCATCAAATTTATTTGATATTATGCTAATTTTTGGATGAAAGAAAAAAAATACAAACAAATGAAGTTTGTTTTGCTAATGAACCATTATTTGCTTTTATTAAAATGTCTTTTTTTTCTTTTTCATATTTGTACAAAAAAACAGAATGACCTATGAAATGCCTCTAAACTATATTTGGGTAAGGTGTTTTTTGCAGGTGGTTGGGTATATTTTATTTTTTTTTAAGTGGTTAATAGCTCAAATTATTAAGTCAATGTAAATTAAGTTGTCTTAACCTGCATTAGTAGATGAAGCTTGAAAAATTATTATGATTTGATCAAAAATGTGTGAACTTGTCCCATTGAGCAACTCATTAAGATAAAGGAAGCTCATCATTGTGTTGAAAGTGTTTTAGATTTTAAGAAATTTTTCAATCTCTTTACACGAAAACCATTCGATTGGTCGAGTTTTAATTTCCAATAGGACAAAAATAGTTGAAAACACATTTTAAAGTTCGGACCTCAGCTCTTTTGTTTCATCAGCCGCCAATTTGAAAAAAAAAATAATTAATAATTCTTAGTGTTGGCTATATTACTATACTAAACGTGCTTTTTTAGGACAAAAAACGAGGAAACTTAACTCGGAACTCAAATCTTTTATTTCAGCAGCCGAAAATTTTGTAATTTGTTTTTTTGAATGTTTTTATTATGCATAGGGCTGGCCACGATACGAGACTCTGCGAGACTTTTATAAGTCTCGTCTCGGTCTCGTTAAAATCAAAAATGTTCAGTCTCGTCTCGGTCTCATGTCGGTCTTGTATAATTAAGTCTTGTCTCCGAAAAATACGATTTCCGGACAACCTCTTGATAATTCGAACGAAATATTTTCTATTGTAGTTTGAATTCATCCAGAAGAGAATAAATATTTAACTGAAATTGGATTTTTGAATTTATTAGACTCTCTGTAAATTTTGTTACAAATACAGTGTGGTCTCGTCTCGGTTGCTTGAAAGCCAGTTTCGTCTTGTATCGTCTCGGTCTCGTCATGCAAGACCGAGATCGAGACCGAGACTTTTCTCGTCTCGTGGCCAGCCCTAATTATGCAGCTAAACGTGATTTTTCTTTGAAAATTCATATGCTATAGTTAAGTACAAATTTTAAATTCTGAAAACGTCAACATTAAATATCTGAGAAAAGTCCCTATACTATTCTGAGGAAATCAACGTTAAATCTTGATTTTAACATTTTTCCCTTCTGTTAGGTCTTTTTTATTATTATATTTTTGAGTTGACATATAGAGCAGTCTGAAATCGCTTTTACCATGAAAACTCAATCTTAATCCAACTTTATCTATAGTAACATTATTTCCAACAAACGAATCTAACTTTCCCAAAGAAAGACATTGAAACAAAACCCAGAAGACCTCCAATGCACAGAAAAATCGTGTGCCTGGTGCACAATCTCAATTTGCTCAAACGTCATCGTCAACGTGCTCCGTGGTGGCGATGCGACTCGGTGGTGGTGGTGGATGTGTGGCTGTAACTGAAGCGGTTGAGTATTAAAGCAGCCTCTAGATTTGGCCTGCTGTTGCAACTTCACCACTTCTCAGCACCAGTAAGACAGATGACCACAAATATCTAATTAATCTATGTTCTTCTAATTATTTCACTTACGAGTCTAATCTTCATTTATTTCCTTATTTTTTCTATAAAACCAAAGAAATGTGTTTAGTGTTTTCTTTTTTAACCATTTTTTTATTTGCTTAGCTACCTTTCAATTTTTAATTAATTTCACAAAAATAAAACCAAACTTTGAAACAAAATAACAAGAAAGAAAATGAGAAGCAGAGAGACAGAGATAGAGAGAGAGAGAAGAAAAGGAGACGAAATGATCTCAAACAAACCAGAGGCACAAACAAAAATTCAAAAGAGCCAGAATTGATGATGATTATGCCAAGAAATGGTCCATTGTGGAAAAAGGAGTAAAAGAAGAAGAGAAGATGAATAATAATAATAAAGAAAGAAAAGAAGCATAAAAGAAAAAGAAGATGATGAACATGAATCTCACCATAAAGAAGTGCGCGGTATTTCTTTTTTTTTCTCAAATTTTTGTTTTTCTTCTATTTACATTCAGAAAAATAATAAAAACAACAATAACAACATTACCATCAGTCGAAGAAATAGTAGTAGTAGTAGTAGAAGTAGTAGATATAGAAGAGAGAAGTCTAAAAAGAAGTATGAAGTAAGTTAGCCTCTTGAACCACGCGGAGGACACTAGAGTGCGCGCACACCATTAATATAGAGTTAAAAAGCAAAAGATAAGAAAAAAAAAATAATACAAGAGCGTTGGTTTAAACAAAATGGAATGGAATAAGGTAATAAAAAGAAATGCCATCCCGCAGAAACAGGTATTTGGTGGTGAATTCTTCTAAATCCACACACACTGTGCGTAACACTTTGCCGCACTTTGCCACTGCCATCGCGCGCACTTCTGCCGCTACCCCGTCGCCATCATTGTTGCTGGCCAGAGCCACTCTCTGTTGAGATGTCTTATTTTTTTTTTTTTTTATTTTATTTCTTATTTTTCTCTACGTTGAGTTTTGGTGTTTTTTTTTTTTTAATGATTCTATATTTTTGGTGACCTGTTATGGATTTCCGATAAGTTAAAGAAGCTGTTTCTATATTTGGGAGTTGTGGTAGGAGTTTTATTTTTTTGTCAGATAAAATATAAATTAAGGGTTTTGTTACAAGCTAAGGACTACCAAAATCACAGGAAGCAAATAAAGTTAGAATTCAAATTTAAAGAGCTTGACGTCAAAAAGTTAAAAAAAATTTAACTGGCATTGAATGAATGAATCAATTCGGGGTTTGATGCACTGTGACCTTTGATCTATTGTGCCCTCATCTAGAGCTCAATGAGATTGCTCACTTAAAGCTCATCCTCCAATTTTAGTTCTTTTATAAACTTAAATATTTGGAGTATTTTCAGTGAGGGTAGGTCCCTCTCCTCTATCTGGTAATTTCCCAGATATCTGTGCCTTTGATGCACAAGTGCATTGCATTTGCCATGTGGTCAGGTGTTTCCTCCTGAATTTTGCAGAATCTACAAGTTGCACTGCTCACTAAGCCGAGAATACTGAGATGTCTTTTTAGTTTGCAGTGTCCAGTGAGTAAACCCGTTATTATTCTTAGGCTGTTCCTGCTGAGATTTATGCAGGCTTTGTAGCGTTCTTGGTTGTAGTTCCCAAGTAATAACTTGGATTGCCTCAGTTTTGGGAGTTCTTTCCAAATTTTGGATCTTTTTGTCTCCTCTTCTGATTTGATCTTGTTTTTGATCACATTTTCACCTAATCCGCAATAGGGCTTAGGCCCTATTAGGGGGGTTGTTGCTCCTATTTTGGCTAGGGAGTCTGCCTCCTCATTACCATCGATAACCACGTGGCTCGGTGCCCAATATAGTGAGACATTGTTGTTTTTGCCCAGTTCATTTAACCTCCTCAAGCATTCCCATACCAATTTTGAGCTAATGCTATAGGAGCTTAAAGCTTAAAGCTTAAAGCTTAAAGCTTTAAGCGCGGCTTGGCTATCTGACATGATGGCAATGTTCCGATTTTGGTAGTTCCTTTCAAGGTTACGTTCTGCACATTTACCTATGGCGTTTACTTCCGCCTGGAAAATGCTTGTGGACTGTCCCATCGGTACAGATAGTTTGGTTCTTGACCCAAATATACCCGCCCCAGTCCCTTCAGACGTTCTGGATCCATCAGTATACCATTTGATGGCGTTTGCATTAAGATTGTAGTTCGTTGTTTCGCCTACCCACTCTGCCTTGCTACATAACTCCGTTTGAAAAATTTTTTCGAAGTTATATTTTTTAATCATGGCATCCCTTGGAATGTCAAGAAGGTTTGTTACTGTCGACCTGGAGATGCATTGCCTTTCTCTGTTACCTATGCATTTTCCGGTCCCAGTTCCCTCCTTGGCAAATCTCATGATTGCTCCCTGAGCAGTACTGTCTATGACCACGTATAGTGGTGTTAGGTGAAGGATAACCTCCATTGCTGCTGTGGGGCAAGTTCTCATTGCTCCAGTTATGCATATGCATGCGAGCCGTTGGATTTTGTCTAGGGCATTCCTAGTTGTATGAAGTTCGGTTCTTTTGTGCCATGCAACTGCACCATAGGTAATGATGGGCCTTACCATCATGGTGTACATCCATCTTAGGATATTTGGTTTGCAACCCCATGATTTGCCTGCAAGTCTTTTACATATCATAAGGGCCTTTGTGGCTTTCCCGACAGTTATTTCTAAGTGTTTGTTCCAAAGAAGTTTGCTATCTAGTGTGATACCTAGGTATTTTACCTCCTTCTTTGTTTCAATGACTTTACCAGCTAAACTAATAGGTTTCATTCGTGGCAGAAGCCTTTTGTTGGTAAATGGTACGATAGTCGTTTTTGCAGGGTTAAGATTTAGTCCTACAGATTGACACCATTTACTAGTGATTTTCAGTCCTCTTTGTAATATTTCACAGAGAGTTTCTTCGAACTTTCCTAGGCTGTTATTACGATGTCATCGGCAAAGCCTATGCATCGTATGCCCTGAGAAGTAAGACATTCTAATAGCTCATCCACTACAAGACTCCACAGCAAGGGTGACAGTACCCCTCCCTGCGGACACTGGCATTGCAAATGCTTTTCGTCGAAGTGTAACCAAACTAGTTTCAAATACCCGCGGACAAAGGATATTCAGATAGGCCGAAGGCTGACAGCATATTTTGGTAGCAGAGGTAGAACCGATATGATGTATGTTGAGGTATTACAATCTTGATTTCGATATCAGTCGTCTAGAAAAGTTCTTTTGATTTTTTAATATTTATATAGATAATAATTTTGGGGTCCCAGAAGAATTTGTTAATCTAGAAAACCATCATTTTTAACACCCCTCCCTATCGAATATGGCATTTTTAAGAGAACGGTCACACTACTAGTTTTTCAGTATTTAAATATTTTTGATATATGCAATTCGAAAAGGAGGTCAGGAAACATTTTGCAGGAAATTAGATTTTCAATTAAATTGATGGTTAACAAATTTTATAAAAAAAATTCGAGCACAGAAAATTATCTAAACCTAACCTAAAAATCAATCAATCATTTTTTTTAATGTATACTCAACTGCTTTTAACTTTTTCTGCGTAAAAATCACTAAAAGACATATTTAAATGAAACAAAAAATATAATAAAGGGGTTGTCAACAAGAGGTGTTATTTTGAATAGCCCTCTGTTTCGGTAGTTGTCACTTTTGAAGTTGTAATATTATAACATTTGACAAGTAGAAACTACGCCTTTAATAAAAATGGAACGATACAAGATTCAGCGACGCAATAAAATTATAAAAAATTCACTATAAGAATCGTGGAAATTTGGCAGAGACGGTTCGTAAAATTAAAACATTTGTCGGTCGTCGTGAAGCACCTTGTCGGACCGCAATTCAGAAATTGGTGGAAAAATTTGAGCTGTTGGAACAAGTTAGCGATGTGAAGAATAAAACCCGTGCACGTCGCTCAATAACAACTCAGAATATTGCTGCTGTAGCCCAAAGTGATGAAGAAAACCAAGGTTTATCAATTCCTCGTCGTTCTTTGGGATTAGGCATTTCACAAACGTCATAACACCATACTTTGCATAAAGACTTGGGTCTTAAGGCCTATAAGGTTCAGTTTACACAAGAACTCAAGCCGGCCAATCATCAATAACGTCATGTATTTCCTGATTGAGTCCTTGAAATGCATGAAAATGATCCGAAATTTCTTCGAAAAATCATCTGGACTGATAAGGCCCATTATTTCCACCTCGGTGGCTACGTCAACAAGCAAAATTATCGCATCTGGTGCTCGGAAAAACCCAAGATTTATTGTTGGAAAGCCTCTCCATCCTCGACGAGTAACTGTTTGGGTGGTTTTTGGTCCGGCGGGGTCATTCGACCTTACTTTTTCGAAAATGAGGCTGGAGCAACAGCAACGGTGAATGGATTGCGCTATCGAGAGATGATAAATATTTGTGTATTACCGGAATTGGATGGTATTGACCTGGACAACGTTTACTTTCAACAAGACGGGCAATACGTGCCACTCAAGCAACGAATCGATCTTTTACGGGAAAAGTTTCTGGACCGTGTTATCTCTCGAAGAGGTGATCACAATTGGCCACCAAGATCTTGTGATTTAATACCTTGCGACTTCTTCCTTTGGGGCCACGTGAAAGATAAGGCCAACAGCCCAGCGTCGATTCAAGACTTCAAATATGGAATTCGTGAAGCTATTGAGGGCATACAGTAGCAAATTTTACAAATTGATAGAAAAAATAAGGAATTTAAAGACCAATATTTTCTTATTTGTTTGCAGTGTGAAAATTTGACCAAATATAGTATTTCGATGACAGAAAACATGTGTTACTGTGCACAGGTTTTGCAATTTTGTCTGAATATTTGTACGAATCAACAGGCTGAACCGTTTTACTTAGTTACATAGGTAATGAGTAACAGAAAAAAACACAAAAGTAAACAACACCATTTTATTTGGAGATCTGATCTAATATTTTCAGGCAGAAAGCTCTTGTGAATGACGATTTTACATAGTAAAAGTATTAAACTACCTTAACATAGTTTTTGTATAGATATCGAATATTATTATGCTCCTACCACAATGCCGATGACATTACTTTGATCATAATCATTCATTCCTCAGAGATGAGAAACATCATTATCACACAACCATAATAATGGTCATTCCTAAGTAGACGACGACGACGACTGACCAAAAAAAAAAACAGAAAAAAAGAAGTAAGCTGTCTTCCTGGTATGGGGGTTCCAATTTCAACTTCCAACACTGGTCGACCACCTCTTTCTCTCTCTCTCTCTGGATAAGTAACTGTTATTCAAAAAAATATATTATTTCCTTTTGGTAACTGTTTCATACAATACTCATGCAATCCAACATTTTAGTCGACGAAACAGACAAAAAATAAAAAAAAAACTACAATGATGACGATGATGATGCTGACTAATGAAACCATGCTGATGGAATTCAGCATATATGTAGGTAACCATAGGTACACGAAAATTCCGAAATATCTTTTTGAGTTCTGAAAATACAACAAAAAAACAAAACGGAAAAAAGGGAAATATTGAGGGGAAAAGAGAAGATTTACTCATAATTTATCATTCCTATTGAGGGGCCTGTTATTTATTTTTTTTAAATCTGAAGGATTCTTTATGACTTATGAATTATGATGGATAGGTAAATTTATATATAGGTAAGAATATATGAAAAAAAAACTACTGTTAAATCTGACTGACGAAAAGAAAAAAAAAAGTAAAAAAAGTAGGTTTCCCACAATAAAGGCTGGCTACGACTTTTGTAAGTCTCTTCTTGGTCTCGTTAAAATCGAAAATTTTCATTCTCGTCTCGGTCTCGTATAATTAACTCTCGCCTCGGTCTCAGTTTCGCCTTTTCTTGAGAAAATTGAAATTTGCAGTGTCGTCCCGGTCTCGCCCCCGAAAAGTACGATTTCCGGACATACCTGTGTGATTCTTGCAACGAAATATTTTCGATACGTCAAAATAATTTGTCCCCCATGTAGTTTGAATATGTGCAAAAAAAATATGTATATTTAACTGAAATTGAATTTTTCAATTTATAAGTCTCGTCTAGGTCTCGTCTCGGAATCTCGGATGCTTAAAAGGCAGTCTCAACTCGTCTCGTATGACTAGACCAAGACCTTTCACGTCTCGTGGCCAGCCCTAAACACAATCTATAGCAGACATTTTAGTTTGAATTTAATATCTTTCCTATAAGCTCAATTCAATGAAAGCAACAAGACTGCTAGAAGAAAAATTGTTGAGTTTAAGAAAATAAATTTAAATAAATTGAACTTTTTTTTGTTTTCGTGGAGCAATGTTGCATTGACGTCAAATAGAGGTCACGGCCGTTGATAAATTTATATTTGTCTTACTTCTAGCCTCAGACAAAATCAGTGAAAAGCACTCTCTACAGTCATGCTTGGATAAGTTTAACTTATAGTTCGTAAAGAGCTGGCACGGGCTATTCTACCTTCGATTACCTATTTTATCTGATGAGAAGGGATGACATTAGGCGTTTTTTCTTTTTTAGTTCAGAGCAGAGCCTGAACTGTCAAACAAAAAATTGTGTTTCTTTTTTACCTCTGAACCTTCAGAGCTTCAAATTTGTGTTTCTTTTTTCATTTTGAACGTGTTCTGAGCTTGTTCAGAGCGCACTCTATGAGCTCAGAATAAAATAACTGAGCAGACAGAGTTGAATGCTGAACACAAGCATTTGATAGGTGAAATTGAAAGAAAAAGTGACAGCTTAGTGTTCGGGTGTGTTTCAAAAATAATTCTGAGCACTCAGAACCAGAACAGGCTTTGTTCAGAGGATGTTCAGAGCATGTTCGATATGCTCGGGTTCTGTCCAGAACTCTTTTCTGAGCTAAAAAAGAAAAAACGCCTATTGCTGGTATGTATGGTCTAAGTCCAGAATTTTTTAATATTCTCTTCACAATTTATATCCTAATTGACGTCTAATATGGGTATACTACTAACTAAGTTGAAATGGCTTCTTTGGGAGCAAATTAAATAATGGATTTGTGTCAAATTACAGAGAAATGTATTTCTACTATTTTATGTTTCCGCAAAAACTATAAGAAATTTAAGAAAGTGGTTCTAAGTGTTTAACTGAAAGTTGAGCATTAAAAAAAATTATATACCCTTGGGCTCAATTCCGTAATCGTGAAGTGTATACTTTCTAATTACGTGTAAAATATGTACAAATAAATTTGCCTATCTGTATTTACAATTACATATGTACATGTTATCTTCGTCAACAAAATGAATCTCACTCTGGCGGAATCGCAAATTTTACTGATGTGTACACAGATTTTTTTGTGCACAGAGAAAACTCACTCTTGCGGAATTGGGGCCCTGATTATGCAATTTTTTTTTTTATCAAAATTTTTATATACTAAATTAATTTTTCAATTTTTTTTATAAAATTGCCCCTCTCTTGTTTTTCAAAATTTTGTTTATCAGCATTTATTTGGGAAAATTGTAGACTTTCAAATACGATCCTAGGTTAAAATTTTTGAAGCAAATTTAGTTCCTTTTAATTTTTAGAGTGTAGTTTTAGTTAAATCGCCTGTAGCTGAAAACCCCACGAACATTTCACGTATAGTTGGATTTTGAACACGTTGTTACATTGTGCTGATCTGGTTGAGTGAGTGATCCACTTTCTGATGATTGTGCTAAAAGCTACAACAAAATCCTCTTCTAAACTAAATAAAAAGGGACGATATCCTGAGGATATGCCCATATTTTCTCTCTTCAATTCCATCCACAGGTTCAAACGAGTTATGGTATCAAAACGGCGCACTTCAGCGCTAATTGGGCTATGGGCTAGACTGCCCGTGGCCGGCATTTCTACCTACCTCTACCTACCTACGTTGTGGAACTGCTGCACGAGTTTTTTAATTTAAATAATTAAATAAAAGAACTTCTTATCCTCGTACAATGTTTATTTTTATTTAGGAAACGTTTTCGAGAATATTTAGTATGAGGAGAATAAACTTTTAAAATGTCTAAAAAACAAACAAAAAAAAAATATTATTTTCATCCAGGCTAAGAAAAAACCCCTTGATGAATTTCAATATAGATGGCTTTTTTACAGACTCACTTTTGTATTGTATTTTGTATTTAACCGTGTATAGATAAGGAACGAGCCTAAAAAAATGTAATCATCAGTAATATAGAAACTAATTGTATGTATGTACTGAATACAAAGGATAATATGTACACATTACATATATATGGACAAACTACAGTGAAATTTGTAATGAATACATACATTTTAAAACCCCGCTTAATGCTTAGTCCACCTAAAAAAACTAAAAAGTTTTTTTTTTCAGGGCTACTACCTCTTGCGAGCAATTGTCAAATCCTCGAAGAATATCACTTGTCGCAAATAAGTGCTTCTCAACAAGTTTGGATTCGACATAATATTGTAGGTCCCTTCCATTCCTGTCGACAGGCGCACACATGAATGGTTGCGAGTTGTTAGTCACTAGGCCCTGGTTCTTCACGAGCCGTTGTGCCACCCAATTTAATTTAATTTTATTCTTAGTACAAGTCGCATGTACTGAATCAATCAAACCTGCACTGATTACAACTTTCACTTGAACAAACTATTTCACTGAACAACTCGACCATTTCTTGCTACAGTATTCTGTATTTTGAATGGGATGGTTGCATTCTCGACCATTGAAATTTTATTAAATGTTTAAAAACTGTACTTAGGACACAATGTACTGATTACGTTAATATCGACAATGGACACGGACATACTCTACGGTGAAATTTGTAATGACTACATAAATATTTAAAATTTAATTCAAAACATGTACTCATTACTTTACTTTTGCCAATGGACAGTGGAAATGTTACAGACTGCATTATTATTTAAAACCCGTTATATAAAATGAAAAAATAATTTATCTCAACAAAGTTATGTGCTGATTCTGAGTACAAGCAAAATGTACAGAATCAATAAAATATATGTACTGATTACATTTATTGCTTTCTAAAGTATTCTGTATTGCAAATTGAATAGCTGCGTTCTTGCTCACTGAACACTTGTAGTTTATTGCGGTAAAAGTATGGTTCATCAACAAATATGGCAGATTTTGAGACGTGTTCAGACGTACCTAGTTTACACGAGATAACGTTTTTAGCTGTAAACATCCGAACTTTACAGGTAAACACGTTTGCAGAAAAATGATCGTGTGAACAGTTCTATGTAAATGTATGCGCCACTGCTCATTTGTTCGTAGGTGTACAGCTAAGAAACGTGCGGTGTAATCTCTTGGGAACTATAGGCCTAAGGTTAATACCATATAAAAAAAAAAACCATAATGTAGCAAAAAATGATAATCGCCTAAGAAATTGAAGTTATTATCAAAATCTTACTAGAAAATTATAAATCGGGGTTTTCAACAGGGACGCTACAAAAGTAGAGCAACAGGGACAGCAAACGACGCCATATTTCTTGCCGTTCTTTTGACATTTCTCTTCAGTAAGGTTTGTCATTTCATGATGGAAAGATATACGAGCCAACAACGATTCGAAATTATTAAAATTTACTACCGAAATTCGGAGTCAGTGGGCTCAACGTTAAGAACGCTACGTCCAATTTATGGTCGTCATCAATGAGGCTCAATTCTGGCTGAATGGCTTCGTCAATAAACAAAATATGCGGTATTGGTCAGGCAGCAATCCATAAGTTATCCATGAGTCATCATTGCATCCCGAAAAAATTACGGTTTGGTGTGGTTTATGGGCCGGCGGCGTCAGTGGGCCGTACTTCTTCCGTGATGATCAAGACCGGCAAGTTACTGTGAATGGGGATCGCTACCGTTTAATGATAACCGAATATTTTTGGCCCCAATTGGATGATATGGACTTGGAGGACATGTGGTTCCAACAGGACGGCGGCGCCACAAGCCACACAGCGAATGTCACAATCAATTTATTGGAAACCAAGTTTGGAGAACGTGTTATCTCACAAAATGGTCCAGTCAATTGGCCGCCTCGGTCGTGCGATTTGACGCCGTTAGACTATTTCCTGTAGGGCTACGTCAAGTCTATGGTCTATGCCAACAAGCCAGCGACGATTGATGAACTTCGTACTAATATCGAATGTGAAATTGCAGCAGTATCGGCCTATTTATGCTTGAAAACCGTCGAAAATTGGGTTCAGCGTCTGGACTTGTGCAAGCATGCCTGTGGTGGCCATGCAAAAGAAATCGCATTTCATACATAATGGCATCAAATTTACTTACACAGGAATAAAGAATTTCATTGATATCCAAAACCGTTTGTGTTTTATTTAAAAAAACTTTTGTAGCTCTCGAATTGAAAAACCCTTTGTAAAGAATTTAAAAATGCTTTTAATTTTTTTTTCGTATTATTTTTTTAATTGAATTTAATTTTAAATTATTTTGCCAATTTAAAAATTCAAAAAAAAAAACTATTTAACCTTCTGTTTTCTGTTTTATATCTAATTAATATTTTGTTTAGCTCATTATTATTATTATAGTATTAAATGTAAAAAAAAAAATCAACTAAAACCCTCAGTTAATATTTATATATCTATTAATTTAGTGCGTAAGAATTTCATCATAATTTTAAAATGTTTCCTTCTCTGGATTTATTTAAAATACAAAAAAAAAAAAACTATAAAATTAACTTTATGTTCTTTAAAATATATCTAATCAGTGCGGGCTTTCCGTTATATTCATTTACTCGTATATATTCACAATTCACATACACTGAAACTCACTGATGATGATTATACAAAACTTCTGGTATTTTACGAGCACAATCTACATAATTTTCATCTCGTTTTTTCTTTTTTAGATTTTTTCTTTATAATAATAATAACCATCTGCGCACATATCTCTTTTCTTTATGTGGTGTTGTCTTAAGTTGAGAGTCTTTTCAAACCATAAACTAACATCATCACAAGATACAATATTTCTTGAAGAAAGTTTTTCTTTCCTTTATTATTTTTTTTTTTATTATTGAGAGCAATTTTTCCACTCATCGTTGCTTTCAGTGGTGATGGTAAAATATATAAATATAATGATGAAGGTATACATTTCCTTGGTGTTATTAATTTTCTAAGAATTATTATGAATAATCTCTTCATACACTCCACATCCACATATTATATTCTTGAAGCTAATTCATATCTGCTTTTTTTTTTGTTAATTATTCTTAAAATGAAAAAAAGGTTGTGTTGCCTCATTAGCGGGGACTATGTAGTAGTTTTATTGACTTGTGTGTTTTTTTATTTTTTGTTGACTCTGTTTTAATAAAAAAAAAAGTATTTCAACACTAACTTAAGGAAGATTAAATTTAAAATTATATAAAAAATAAAAACAAAAACACAAGAACTCTGATGGAGCTTATCAAACATTTTTCGCTGTTTTTGTCACGTTCGATGATGGAATTCACCTTGGGGATTGCACTTTTCCAAAGACACGTTCATCTTGTCTCGTCTCTTCGCCATATGATCATACCATGGCTGTGCTGTTTCTGTTCTGTTCTTTGGAAGATCCAAATGAATTCAAAATCCGGATGAAGATAAGGAAAAATTCTCCAGCCATCCAGCCAGCCACAGGCAGCAGCAGCAGCAAGCAAGTCCCTCAGCAGACGACCGACCGACATGAGGACATGGCACAGGTTGACTTGACTCATCCGATCGCCTCTGCGCGCCTGTCTGAATGAGATAATAAAGCCACAGAATGAGGCAGAAAAATTGACCAGAAACAAAACAACAACAACAAAAAATATGATTATAAAATTAAAAAAAAAAAAAAACAACATCACGTCGATTAAAGTCGTGAAATTCTTATTAATTTATAATAATTACACACAAGAAAGGAAGGAAGCGACCGCAAACTGTTATCGGTTTTAACACCTTTTTCCTATGCTATATGTTTGGATGCGCGCGAATCAACACCCAAGATCTGCATACAACTTTTTTCTATGACGCGGATGTCGGTGGTGCGATAAGATTTGAGTTTGTAGTGTTTCCTCTCAATCATCAGAAATGTGCGTAATTAAAGACACAAATATCGATAGAAGAGGACATCATAATAACTCTTTTTCTATATTTAGAAGTGTCAAACTATTCGATAAGCTTTTCTGAAGAGCTGTCAATCATTCTGAATTTTGCAGGCTTGTGGCATCATCAGCGGCAGTGGGATAGATTTGTAAATGGTGCGACTCCTAATTAGTCGAAGAAATGCATCATTATTTGTATCGTCTGTGGGAAGTCCCTTCTGTTTGTTTTTCTCTTTCAGTCTTTTACTCAAACAAACTGGTTCAATATATGAAAAACCAGATTTGAATTTTTTTAATTCCGACAAGTCGTCAAATATTCAGACACATTCATGTCAGAAACTCGTCTTCATCATCATCAGCACCAGAGCAAGAAAGCACCACACAAATTCTTCATCATTTCCTGACTGTGCTCGCCATCATCGAAGCCCCAGCCAGATACCTAGCTCGCTGGTACATCTCATATTTCTTGATTTTCATAATTCCGGCAAATCATCTTTATCCCCCAATTCTCGAGACTGCTTTTGACCATAGAGGTGCCATAGCTGTTCCCCAGTCCCAGTGCCAGGGCAAAACAAATGTCCATCAAGCTGATGATGATGCACCTCTCGCAGCATATACTGTTGTCCACCATCAGAATCCAAGTTCGTCTTGGTCGTCATGGCCGTCGTCTGCATCACGCAACAACACAAGAAATTTAACAAACAAAACGCATGAATAAATCAAAAAAAAATCGATTTAATTAATTCTTCTCACATTAGGAGTGAATAATTACATGGAAATCTACCACTATTCTCCATACCCAGAGAGAGAGACAGTATATCAACGATCCTAGATAGTTTTTCTATACGAACCACGGCATGCGGCAGGCTTGAGATGTTCTTAATCTTTTTTACACTTTTTTAAACTCTATAAAGCGCTAGAGTGTCGGAGTCTCGGAGTCGCGGTTATGACTTGTTTTAATGAATGCGGTTGATGGCGGTGTGGTTTGCGGTGTTAGAATCTGAGATATGCACAGCATTAGGTGCTTCTTCTATATCATTATAGAAGTGAAGATATGCAGCGGTGGTGTGGCGCTGGATTTGTATATGCAGAGATTTGCGTAAGCACCTTTATAACAACAAAAAACAACAACAACGACGATGGCAGTGGGAATGGGGATGGGAAGACAATCCGGGTGAAATGCTATCAAGCTGCACCATCCATGTCAAAATCGTACGGATTAGATGTCATCATTACGAATTTTACCAATTGATGAACAAATACACAGCTTCAAGGTGAGTTATAATATAATATGATGATGGTTGGGATTTGTCTGTCTTCTTTTGTGAAATAAGTGTAGAGTTTATCTGGGAGAGTTTATCGATTTTATTGAGTTTCAAAGGAAAAAGATTATCCGTTTTGTTAGGAATGAAAAGGAGGATTTGATTTTTTATTGAAAATAGAAAAACATACATAACCCAGTCACCATCGGCAACGGTCAGAAGTAGGTTCAAGTAAGACGAGATGTAAGAAGTTATCTGAAGAAAAACTTCGATCTGCGGGTCTAACTATTGAAAAATTGGCTTAGATAACTTGTTTTTTGTCAGCTATTATATTTTTTTTATTTTAATCAAAATTGTTAATTGTAGTTTTTAATGATTGATGTGACTACATTATATAGCCCAGTTAATAATTACAAAAAAAAACCGCTTAGTTCGCAAAGCGCGATGTAATTCTGCATTTTTTGGTATGTTGTTGGGACATGTTAGAGTAGTCTATATCCAAGTTTGCAACTTCGAAAAACCTGTGCTCGCTGCAGGAAAAATGCAACAGTGAAAAAACGCTAAAAACACCCCATTGTTTTCGAAATTTTCCCTTATAACTTTTGAAATATGCAACATAGGAAAAAACCGTCAATTATAAACTTGTTGGTTATAAAATGTTCTACAAAACAACATCAATTTACAATGCATGTTATATGTTGCTATCTAACCATGAAATCAAAAACAATCTGAAAAACTAAGTAATTTTGAAGCACTCAAAAAATAGGTCAAAAACTGTCCAATTCTGCTAAAAATTTGGAATCAAATAGTCTAGAGTATTACAAGAAGAAATTCGATCCAAATCAGTGAAATAGTTTTGACAAGAAACATTATGTTAACTAAGTGCAACACGCAATGTTTGCATCATTGCTGTGGTCAAAGTAGGACACTTAAGTTGGTACTGGTTTTTGTACACGTACTTGGAACCTTTAACTATCATAAAATAAAGCTATATAATATTTATATCTTTTCTAAGCAACTTTGGTAGTGAATTTAAAAGTCTCGAAAATGTTCACGAAATTACATATTTACATGCCAAGTGAACAATTTTCGTAATTTTTAAAAGCACTTCCAAAGTTGCTTAGAAAAAGATATAAATATCATAAATATATTTTATCATAGTTAAGGGTTCCAAATACGTGAACAAAAATCAATGTGACCCTAAGTGTCCGACTTTGACCACAGCAATGATGCAAACTAACGTGTTGCACTTAGTTAACATAATGTTTCTTGCCAAAACAATTTGACGGATTTAGATCGAATTTTTTGAAGTTTGTCTCGTAATACTCAAGACTATGTGATGCCAAATTTTTAGCAGAATTGGACAATTTTGAACCTATTTTTTGAGTGCTTCAAAATAACTTAGTTTTTCAGAATTTTTTTTTAATTCATAGTTATATAGCAACGCAAATATAACATGCATGAATTTAAAACTGATGTGGTCTTGTATATAACATACAAACAATTGTTTATAACAAACAATTTAATAGTAGACGGGTTTTTCCTAAGTTGCATATTTCCAAAGTTATAAAGGAAAATGTCGGAAAAAATGGGGTGATTTTAGCATTTTTTCACTGTTGCATTATCCTGCAGCGAGCACAGGTTTTTCGAAGTTGCAAACTTGGCTATAGACTACTCTAACATGCCCCAACAACATATCAAAAATGCAGAACTACATCGCGCTTTCCGAATTTATTGTCGAATTTGACTGGGCTAATAGCAGCTCTAAGTAATTCGTTTAAATAGCAATAATAACAACAGTAAGAAAAGCACGCAGTTCTACATCCAGATAATTTTTAAGATTCAGGAAAAGCTGCCTTCAGCGTAATTGGTAAAGATAACATTGGTTTGATAATTCTATTAAGCAGAATTTTATGTGGTAGTACAACTTTTAATGAAAAAATAAACTTTTTCCGATTTTTTTATTTTTTTTTTGTAAGAGATGACCAATTAAATGACCACTTTCCGAAAAAAACCTATTTTAAAAATGGGGGCCAAAAGAACGGTGTCCCAAAAAATCGATTTCTTTTTCAAATTTGAAAAATGCTTTCAAATGGTTTCTTTTTGAGTATTATTGACCTACCTTTAACTTTGCGTTTGCAGACCACGTAACTCTTAATCTCTCAGGAAGTCACCTACCAGCATCAAGTGCAGAGGACCAGTGGAAACACAGTCAACAAGCCATCAGGTGCCGCCTCTCATGTGCTGGGTTTCAGTGTCGGCTAGCGCATGCAGCTAAGGACGAGGCCTACCAGGCAATGCTGCAGACTCGAACAAGAGCTGCTGAAAGAGTAGCCCGAGAGCTTTATGGGCACGAGGAAAAAGAGAGCACGAGAAGCGGTTGGTCGAGTCTATTGAGGGTTGTAGCGGTAGGGGAGATGTTCGAAACTGTTATCAGAGGGTGAAATGATCCACCCAAGGATACAAAGCTAGAACAGAAACCTGCCGAGATGAGATTTGGAATATGGTAGTAGACACACAGTCAGTGCAGAGGATCTGGAAAGAACACTTCTCTATACTGCTTAAAGGCGAAGACAGCCAAGATTGCGCTCGTAGGCAGAACGCTTCATTCAACTTAGACGATGATGGTGGAGTTCCGTCCACCTGAATTAACGGAAGTTTGGCTGGCGAAATCCAAACTTAAGTCATACAAGGCTGCTGGTGCGGATGGCTTACAAGCCGAACTATTTAAATCAGCGGGAGACGAATTGGTTAGGAGCATACAGCAGCTCATCTGTAAAATTTGGTCGGATGAAAGTATGCCCGGTGAATGGAACCTCGGTATAGTGTGCCCCGTTCACAAAAAGGGAGATGTTCTGAAATTCACCAACTACAGAGGAATTAGTCTCCTAAACGTCGCTTATAAAATCTTGTCGGCCATCCTGTGTGACCGCTTAAAACCTTTTATCAACGATCTGATCGGCCCTTATCAGTGCGGTTTTAGGCCAGGCAAGTCAACCGTCGATCAAATGTTCACTCTCCGACAGATTTTAGAAAAATCCCAGGAATTCCAGTTCGATACACACCACCTCTTTATCGATTTTAAAGTCGCGTATGATAGCGTGAAAAGGAACGAATTATACAAAGCCATGTCATATCTCGGCATCCCTGCCAAACTCGTCCGCCTGTGCAGGATGACGATGGAGAAACCTCGCTGCTCCGTCAAAATTGGTAAGAACACCACTGATTCAATCTATCAAAAGTCCGTTCAATTGCTTGCATATGCGGATGACAAAGACATTGTTGGCATAACAAAGCGAGCTGTGGCAGGCGCATTTGAGAGCATTGAATCGGAGGAGGCTTAAATGGGATTGGCGGTTAATGAGGACAAGACGAATAAGTGTATGCTGTCATTGAAAGAAGAATATCGAATAGAACTCGGGCAAAATATCACGATGGACATATATAACTACGAAGTTGTCGAGGACTTTTTCTACGTGGGCTCCACTTTTACCTCGCAAAATGACATCAGTGCAGAGATCAAGCAAAGAATTACTCTTGCCAACCGCCCTCTCAGAGAACCAACGAGACTTTATACAAGACCCTAATCATCCCGGTTCTGCTCTATGGGGCAGAAGCATGGACACTGAAAGATTCAGATAAAAATCTGCTAGGGTGCTTTGAGAGGAAGATTCTTCGTGTGATTTTTGGTCCGGTGTTTATCGAAGGATTGTGGAGGAGAAGATTCAACAACGGGCTATACAGCGACAAATTAAAAAAATTAATCGATTTTTTTTATTTTTATTTTGTATTTTTTTTTTATTTTCAAATTTTAAAAGATGGCAACTGTGGCTAATAAAATTGTAAAAAAAATTAAAAATCTTTAGCATTATTCTTACTCATCAAAAAATATTTGCTTGGAATTTTAAAAGATGACCATTGAATAAAATAACTGAGACTTGACAGATACATATAAAATTTTGATTCAACTGAAACAAAAGTGTGGTATTGTCAAAGACATAATTTATTCCGAAAACAGCTCGCTCCAAACCAAACGAGAGCCAAAAAGAAGATCCGAATTTCTCGATTACTGAAGTTTCTAATCATGGTATGCTTGGAACTGTGGCAACTTCAGAAAAGACAGACGAATCTGGTTCACGTTGCACATCTCTAAATGAAGAAGAAATATTTAGAGCTATTTTAAGGGAAGGTCATCTTCAAAAATTGTATTTTTTTTTTCAATATTCATCTTTTAAAATTCCAAAATAAAATTTTTTGGTTGAGTTTAAATATATCCAAAGGCTTATCATTGTAGATATAAATATGGTTTTTAAGATAGTTACCTTTCAAAATTAAAAAAAAAAATATGTGTTGATAAGTTGGAGCGATTTTAAGGGATGGTCATCTTCGATAGTTGTGTTTTTTTTTCAATGGAACTAAACCTTTCAGAAGTTTCACCATACAAAAAAATTATCAAGAATATTAAAACAAAAAAATATTCCGCACGAGGCAATTCAAGTAACCTTTCTTTATATTAGGTAATTAACAAACTAAAATTTGGCAGAATCGTGAGAACCGTTTTTGAGAAAAAAGATATTTTCCTTTTATAATAAGAAGATGAAGAAATTTAAATATTAAAATATTGAAATTACTTCTGTTTTAAGTGGAGTGAATGAATAAAATTCAATTAAAAAGTACAAGTGACCTCAACTCCAGAAATTATTGTGTTTCGCCCAAGGTATAACAGTGGGCTCTTCAGTCAGTCTGTTATACCCTACTAAGACACAAATTTTGGTCGATGTTTACCGACTCTTATAAAAATCACAGCAAAAAGATACTGTGAATTTTATTATTCTAGGGGAATTTGTTTAAATTCGTGCACCCAGAAAATAAATACCCGTGGTATTTAATTGATTTTCCTTTTAGGCAAGAAGAAAGTTGTATGTTATTTTTGGTCCTTAAAAAAATCTAAAACACTTTCCCCCTTGTTTATAAAAAAAAAATAGTTATTTCAGCTCCCGTGTTTAGGAAAACTACATCATGGAATAAAAATTTTCCGGACTCAAATGGAGCACTAGCCAAATGCCTTTGGTTTGAGTCCAGAAAATTCTTATTCCATGGTGTAGTATTCCTAAGCACGGGAGCTGAAATAACTATTTTTTCTTTATAAATAGATTACCAAAAAAACACAAGGTACCATATGTGAAGAAAATACATCCAGCTGGTTTATGCCGTAGTCGAACGATCAGTCAGGCAGACAGAATTGCGCACTTTTTTCTATTTCCCTATAATCGTAGTATGTATCAATTGATTTTTATTTTAATATTGAACAAGAAAATAATATTTTTCGTCACTATTTGATATAAAGGTATAAGTAATGCTTAGGACTTCATAAATATTTCTTAATTTCGACCGACAACTTCCACATAAAATATTTTTTTTATTCCAATGTTCCATATTGTAACCTAATTCAATCATTAAAATTATAAAATTGCTTTTATATCGACGGTTGTGAAGAAATGAAACAACTGAGTTGGACTAGAAAAGTAATAAAGTATTTTTTTCCTGGTGACCACGCTCAGTGCAATTTAAAGCGAAACGTTTGGGTTGTGTTAAGTATTGCACTCTCTAAATATTAATTAAATCTCATATTTTAACGACCGCGAAAACCTCAAAAATCGTACAAATATTTATTCACTACGCTTTTTTAAACGTCTCAAAATGTTCAATTATGGTTTTCAATGACTGGTACCTTAAAAAAAAAATAATCGGGAGGCACAACGGCTCATGAAGAACCAGGGCCTAGTGCCTAACAACTCGCAACCATTCCTGTGTGCGCCTTTCGACAGGAATGGAAGGGACCTACAATTTGATGCCGAATCCGAACGGCTAGACGAGAAGCACTTATTCGTGACAAGTGATACTCTTGGAGGATTTGTCAATTCCTCGCAAGAGGCAGTGCAGTAGCCCTGAAAAAAAACTTTTTAGTTTTTAGGTGGACGAGGCTGGGAAGCGATCCCAGACCTCCAGCTTGACAGTCGAACGCACTAACCATTACGCTACGGGCTACTACAACACTACACTGGTACCTTAAAGTACATTGCAATCTCTGTTGATAACTTCCAAGGTTTTGTCCTTTTATTACTTTGGTTTTTGTTTTCGATGTAAAGTTGTTTTTTTTTTTTGTTAAACAACTTTCTCCCTCTGGCTCCATAAATATCTACAATTCCTGTTTTAACATTTTATCCACAAATCCTCTCGGTAGAAACGACAAATTAATTTACCAACATTAAATACGGAGAAAAAAAAATCATTACACTCATAGATTTTATTAAATCTATTTCATACATTTATGTTCGTTCATATTCTTTGTTCAGCTGGAGCTTCAACATCAAGATCAGCTAATGTCATTTAAATTGCTCAACTCTCCAACAGCATTATATTACTTAGATCACGAACGAAAAACCAGACCACACACGCAGCTATACATAAATACAATTATATTTGTATGTATAATATACGAATACGTTTCTTATACGCACAATGCCATGTCTTCTAAAATAATTTTCCTTACAAATGGTATTTTCTTTTTTTCAGATTGTTGTTTTTTGTTATTTTCATCTTCATTTTCTATCATCATCATAATAATTTATTAAATTATATTTTAGCCAAAGGAAGATGTAATCATCAAGCAGAGTTAATTGTATACGATAAACGTAAACAACAAAGACAACAAACAAAATAAATACAAGAAAAAAAAAGAAAACTATTAGAAAAAAGTGGTTTCATCAAATTCAAGCAATTACAGTGGGAGGAATTTATGTATATGAATACTTTTTGCTTCTTAATTATTTTGCACAAATTGAAGTTAGTGCGAGATCGTCCTAGCTTTGAAGTTAAACCCAAGTTTACTCTTTAAATTTGGTGAGCTAATTCGAGTTTAACTCATCGAGTTTAACTGGGCCATCATAGAGGTAAGAAACTTCAACTATTAAAATGAAAATGAATAGAATTTAAAATTGATGTTTGAAGGAATTTTTCTACAAAATGTCTGCTTAAAATATTGTCTTCATTTTTCTTTAACAACTTAGTTTCATGACTCCATATACTGACATCTGATTTATAGATTTTGTTTACCACCTCTTGGATGTGTGATAATTCTTCATCACAAAAGAAGGTAATAAAAATCAATGTCAAATAAAAAAAAAAAAATGATACTTCAAAAAATAGGTAAACCTTAATCTTTTATATGAAAATAAAAATAAAAAACAGATGAGGTGGTTCAAAAAAAGTTGATACCAACTTCTAAAACAACACTCATAACTTAAGCATCTTAGAGCTATAAATGATATTTTCAAATGATGTCCAACAAAAACACACTTTTGAGATGAGAAACTTAATTTAAAGTCATCCTCTTTTGACGATGGGAACTTAAAAATTATTTTCGAAGTGTTATGGAGTCTTAAACAAACAATGAACAAAAAAGAAATACAATTAAATTGAATTGTATGAGCACCGTGCCAGCCGTGCATTGTGTGGCAGGCAGAAAGTAGACAAGCTGTCAGATGACATAAAGATTATTGAATTATACAAGTATGCCGCCGTTGGTTGGTTTTTATCGTCATTTAACGATCTATTTTTGTGCTAAAACTCTGACACACGACAATGGCGGCAAATGTTTTTATTTATTCTTTTTCTTAATATATACCATCGATGTCAAAGTCAGGTACCGTAGGTACTTAAAAAAAAATACAACAATAAACCTAACTCCCCCTCACTACACTCTTTCTGTCCTCATTTACAATACACACGATTTATGTGCTACAAAAGTAGTAGAAATTAAAATTTCGTGACATAAATACACAATAGTTATAGCGAGTTGGACTAACTACTCTGCGGTGCACAGCTTCTGCTCTGTAGTGTTCTTGTTATGGTAGTTCTTGTAATTGTTTTGTCGTTCTTGTTGTTGTTGTATTTCTTTTATGTAAAGTGCTAGAAGAACTTTTGCTTTCCTTCAAACATAGTGTACACAATAAATAAGAGAACAAGAAAACAATGCCGCCGCCAGCTACCGTGTCACGAAGTCGGAATGTCTTGTTATTTTTTGAGAGTTCGCTTCTCAGCTCTTTTGTTTAATTTAGTGTTCTTCTCAGTATATCTACCCTGCTACACTATTCAACACCCCCCTCAGTCAAAAAATAAATAAGGAACACATGATAAGTAGTAAGCGCATGCAAAACAGGAGACAAGATAACGAATTTGGATTCTAAATGAGCGCAAAAGAACCATAAACAACACCATGTTTAATCCTTATAAGTAAGGCAGCTTCTTTTTCTTCTTCTTCTACTGGCTTTATGATGATGATCAATTGTCTTCTTTTGGGAGCCTGATGAAACTCTATGTGTGTATGTGTGTGTGTGTGAATATGCCTTAACCATTTAACATCCAATTTAGTATTCTGCAAGAAAACAACAAATAGAGACGATTTGTGTTTTTTTTTTTTGTTCATTTTCCTTTCGATTTTAACTTCAAGATACCATAAAGCCACCAGCACAATAGCTCGTAATGAGTTGTGTGAGAAGAGGAAAAACATTTTTTATATCTGCAGCTACATGCTCGAAGAAGCATAAGATGGGATAAACTGTACAGGAATTAATTAGTTACATTCGTGTGAAAATCAAATACCTAGTCATAGTTTTTTTCGTTTTTTTTTTTTTTCTAAGCAAGCAATAGATTTTTAGTAGCAAATGGTTTTGCTTTTGAGGACGTGAAGAAGTTTAAATGAGTAATTATCATTTCGTTGATCTCACATCAAAAGACATAATTAAACTTCGTTGAGTAGGCATTTCATAATTTCACTGATTTTCTTAAACAAAACTCTTGGGTTATCGTTATTTTGTTGTTGTCATTTTGTGTGCCGCGTGATGGTATAAAATAAAATACTTTATATTCTCAATTTATATTCAAGAAACTTTTTGTTTTAGTTTGGTTTAAGTTCACAAAAACTCAGAAACATTTATCTTATTTTTTTTCAAAACAATTTAAATGCAAAAATTAAATTAATTTCGCTTAAATGGTTTCCAATAAAATAAATTTATAAACTTTTTTTTTACTTCGAAGAGGTTTTTTTATTTATTTTGTTGAATTCGAATATATACTGCGTTGAATTGATTAATTTGTGTGCGCTTTTCTAAGACATTTTTTTGTTTGTTTAATTTTATGATTTTGTGGTGATTTTATAATACCTAAATGTTTTATTGCTTGTCAGAATATAATTTAGCTACTGTTATTATTCGATGTGTGATTTATGTGTGCATAATTTGCTACCTACAATAAATTGAAAGTGTGAATACCAAAGAAAGACGGTGTTTGCTTTTTTTAATATGTTTTTTTTTTTATTTTGTATTTCAATTTCCCCTGGGTTGTTGTCTTCTTTGTAGGTTGAAAATATAAAAAGAGCTTTTGTAGATCATATTATGTAGCTATGTCTGGTCTATAAATTATTTTATTTTCAGAGATTTGTTTTAATATTTGTAGGTACCAAAATGATCTCGAGCATGAAAAAATGTGAGAAATCGTTATACAACAGTGGTTTTGGCCTTAATAGCTAGTTAGAAGCTTATAAATGTTCATATATATCTACTTCTGGCATTTGAATTTCAAAGACTTATTTGTCCTATTAGCTTGTTTATTTTTTTTTTTTTCTTTTCTTGAAGCGTGTGTTTTGGTAGAGTAAATCCATTTAAATGTTGTCGACAGCTGAGCGTTTTTTCATATATTGGAGGTATGCAACTGATACAGTTTGTAAGTGATTTTAATAAGAGTGATGTCTCTTGGTTGGTATTGTTCTGCAGTTCTTGAAGATCAGACAAGCATTATTAGGTTTCCATTCATTTGGGAATGAACATGATTTTCTCCAAGCAGATATGCTGGTATACTCCTTATACGAGTAGTCCAGGCAAATTTGATTTTGGTATGGATGTAACATACACCCCTGTTCTGATTTTCGTTCGAATTACAAAACCGACTGTTTTCGAATTCTTGTAGTTCTGTTTTCCGTATTGTTTGAAGTTTTACGTTTTTCAGGGTGTTCTAAAAAACAGACGGATCTGCAAAACGCCAATTAATTGACGTTTTCAATTCGGTTGTCTTTTTGTTAGCGAAAACAGATTCGGTGGAACAAAAATGTAAGTTTTTGTTGTTTTTAAATAAAAATAAATGAGACTTAGTGGAAAGCATACCACACAGCAATTATTTGCGATGTGAGTTGCATTAATGCGGACAAGTATCCTGACCTTGGAAGAGGGTGGGTTAAGACAGACAACAAGTAAGACCGACAAAAAGTAAACAATTGGCCTCGAAATTGTAGTGCATTTTAAACACGTTTTTGTTTGTATGTTACCGGTGTGGTCGGACTACAAAGTTTTTATTAAAATGAAGCTGATTCAACACTAAAAAGAAGAAGATACGACCGGTGGTGGTGAATGCAACCAATTATATCTGTCAACCTTCCACCTTCAGCGAAAAACCTTAGACAGGCGGATAACTTTGTCATTGGGGTAGGAGATCCACCAGAGTTCCAACGATTTTGCAATTCATCTAATATGTTTTTAAATGATTCTTTGTTCAATCTGAACGCCTGGATGAATCTTTAACAAGTAAAAATAAAGTTTGAATAAGAGTTGCTTCATATTAGAATTGAGTTTATACATATAGAGGAACCACGTCAGAGTTATGATATCACCAATTTAGGTGGCGCCCTTATTTTCATCTAGAACAAGAACCAGTGATAGGCAATGCAAGAACCATTTTCTCCTTAAGGTAGACTATTTCCTCAATATTTTCACAAATAGTCTACCTAAAGATGGAAATAGTCTACTTTAAGGAGTAAATGGTTCTTGTATTGCCTATCACTGGTTCTTGCTCCAGATGAAAATAAGGGCGCCACCTACATTGGTGATATCATAACTCTGACGTAGTTCCTCTATGTGTATAAACTCAATGATAATAGTCATGCAACTAAAGGTTCGAATGGGCCCTTAGCGTTCTACGATACCTTCGCGTTGCAAGCAGAGCATTTCGCCGTTCTATTGTTTCTTCATCCAAACTGGTACACCCATCTTTTAAATTGTGTAAAATGCTCTAACTGCGTGTAAGATAATGGGAATGGATTAATTAACCGATTTAAACCAACATATGAACTGAACAGTAATCAAACTTTAGCTTCAAAATGTTTTTTTTGTATAATAAAAGAATTAGTTAGGTACTTTAATTAAAGAAATTTAATAATTTTAAAATTGAAACTTGTTTGACATCTTCACAGCATTTCGAAAACGTTTTGTTGATTTTAAGTTGTCTACACTGCAAACTCAATTCGACTGGAAATCAGAACAACCTTATTTCAATTCGCACGGCTTTAATTTTCTCAAAAAGGTGTACTGTTACGGGGAAAATCAAAACGGCAAGAAAGTGCATTATTCACTCTCTGTCATTCCCTTTCGAAGTAAGCATCTTAGGGAAAAAAAAGCATCAAAACAAAATGTGTTTGTTATAAAATTCTCCACAATTTGACATTTATATAAAACTTTCTGGTGTTATATTTTTATTGCTATACAGCGTTGAAGTCAGACATGTTGTAAAAAAAGAGTAGTTTTGAAGCGCTAAACTGAAAGATACAAAATGGTCCAATTCTACTATAAATGTGGACTCATGTAGGTACTCTAGGGAATTACAAAATGAAATATTAAAACTTGATTCAAATAGGTCTGATACGTTCGGCATGAGAGATAATGTTATGTAAGTGCACCGCGAAACGTTTGCGTCAATGCAGTGGCCAAAGTGAGACATTTAAGCTGGCGCTAATTTCTGCACACATTAGTTTAAGATATAGTTATAGTTTAGATATAGTTAAATTCACTTCTTTGTCAAGGTTGATTGGACGCAATATTCAAAATGTTCGTATATTTTTAAACATAACCTGCTATATATTTTAAATTTTAAAGAAACAGGTGTGTGGACATACATTTTAGAAATTTTCTAAATTCCTCTTCTCCAAAATGGGGGCCAAACCGAGGGGACTCAACTCTGAAAAACAGGCATTTATACTCAGTTAAAATCGAAAACTTTAGTTTCACCTCGGTTGGGGCTATGTAAGTCTTGTCTCAAATATGGTCTTGGTCTCCTCACGCTGATTTGTGTTTTTAGAACATAATAATATCAAATGAGTGTTTAAATTAAAAAGCTTCAAAATATGTGCATAAATTAATTTAATTTTTTTTAAATAAGAGTACAATGCTTGGTTTGGTAAGCAAGTCTTGAAGGTTTCATGCAAAAAATTGTCGATGCTTAAATCAAAACTACCATAACAATAATGGAGAAAAGCGATTTTTGACATGACGTCCATCGGTATGTTCTTCTGTGTGTTCTGATTAACATCGAACTAAACCCTAAGATAAACGGATTTGCTTCAAATTTGGTGTGAACATTTTTGTGTTTTTCCCCAGAGAAAAAAGTCAAGTTTTATATCTGTCTCACCTAGAACTTGTAGCTGTCATACAATGATTTCAGTTTTATCAAGTTTTCTTTAAAAAGGCTTTCAGGAATGTCATTAAACTTCATTCATGTAATCTCTAGACCAAATTTAATAATATTGTACCTGTTCTTGCCAAACAAATTTTGAAGAAAAGATACTGCCAAGTATAGAAATTCTTTTTTTAGCCGCACTACCCGAATGTGGAATGCTTTACCCGGCTCTATCTTTCCCGACCATTTTAATATTCAGAGGTTTAAAACCAATGTGCATCGGTATCTCCTCTTTAATCCTTCCCTATTTCCCCAACGCTCGCACTGTGTTTAAACATTTTAAGGGCAGCCAAAACCCCTTTAGTGCGCGCTTGACTGACAAAAAAAACATGGTGTCCCTTAATTCTTCAAAAGTATTTAAGGGCATGATTCTGGGGTATTTGGGGGTATATTCTAAGAAAAAAATAAAAAAATCGTTCTACTGTAAGGGCCTATCGCCAATTTTGATACCATTTATCAGGGATTTAAGAAAAATCTTTTTTTGGTGTACCCTGACCCATGTTAATAGTAATATCGCTGTTAGTGCTTATGATTGAAACTTCATTTAGGCGAGGCCTTTATTTTTAGAAGAAATACCAGCCTGTGTAATTGCGTTTGATGTCTTGTCTCAATTTTAAGATATCCAGTTTCTAGCCTGTTTCATTTTTCCTGCCCATGCTAATTTTTTGACTTTGGGATCAATTTCCTCCATAAAATGCGTAATAAACATAACATTTTACTATTTTTTTTAATGAATGCGAGAATAATAAAAATTAAATCACTGACAAGTTTGCCAAAAAGCCCATAGATTTTATGATAATTTGGAAAAACAGCAGCAGGTTTAATTAAAAAAAATGTTTTTTTTAGCTTTACGGTCGAAAAGCTATGAATAAAAATTATTTGTGTGGTTTTAGATATTTGTTTAAGTATTTTTTTTTACTAAAACATTTATAACGGGTGCACTTTGACGTTCCTTGATTTGCATACATGATTATTTTAGTAGCCACTTAAGTTGATTTCTACAAACTATCTGCAGTTGTTGCAAAAAGATTTATCAGAACTATTGGAGGACATTCCATAAGTTCAACTAGCTTCATCTTATTTCTTACTTGATGGTGATTCAGCCCACTTTGCTCGAGAGGTTAAAAATTGACAATATGAGGAGTAAGTAAGTTCCGTTGGATAGGAAACAATTAGAGCATTTTTGATGTTCTTAGGAAATTTCATTTTTTTTTTGCAATATATTGTGAATGGCTTGATGATTGATTTTGTCATGATTTTTCCAGTTTCTTTTTAACTTTTCGTCAAAACTTACAACCTTATTTCTTCTAGCACATCCATTCTCATGAGCTAGTGGTTCCTCTCTATTGTTCTACTTTGACCCACAAGTACCTCTAGTCCTTCTTTCCAGCGGCATGCTTTGTTCTTGAATTTTGTTGAGCTATACATTATGGCACTTCCATTGTGGTATATCCCTGATGGCACCTTGACAATATTACCACTGGTTTCCAATGATGCCAGTGACATTTAGAGGACTTCACAAGAAGTTCCAGAACATCCTTTCCTTGTTTTGGCTATGTCTGAGATATGTGCAACGTTAACATGCCTACAACAAGGTAGTTCGAGTCAATCTAAGCATCAGTTTGGAAATCCATATGATACTCGAAAAGTTAGAGGTTTGGTTTATCAGAAAATCACCGTGTGTTCCCTTTTGAATATTGATTTGTTGGAACTGCATACTAACTTCTGCATAGATTAACCTGAATCAATAATTATCATCGGAGGTCTAAACAAAGATTACTTGTTTGCCTCGCTTGACGTCAAAAACACAGAAGAACATTTTTTTGTATGTCATAGTTAAGGTCCTGCTGCAAGTTCAATGTATTAATGGAAAATTTGGAATATTCCGATTACTCCCAACCCGTTTTCGTTTTGACCCCTTAATTAAAAAAAAGGTCAATTTAACTATTACAATAATAATTTCAACTATATGCGTGTAAGACCTCATGACTTTTAATTGCAATGCACCACGGAATACTAGTGAGAAGTAAGGAAAGATTTTGGATTAAGAATTAGATGTTAATTATTTAAATGAAGTTTTGTATGGTCTGTTGCTAATTCAAAATTCGATGCAAAATTTCACAGAATAAATTTAAGGAAATGGCATCCATTCAGATTTCAGTGCCCTAAAAAAAGCATAATAAATACCAAATAGGTAAAGCTTAAAGAGAAACACAGCCAATTTGTTTTCATTTATTGAATCCTAAGTAAAAGTAGTAATAAATAATTTTTATTTCATTTATTTATGATTTATCTGTATTTAATTAATGAAATAAAAAAAAAATAAATAAATAAATCGGGTGGCACAACGGCTCATGAAGAACCAGGGCCTAGTGACTAACAACAGGAATGGAAGGGACCTACAATCTTATGCCGAATCCGAACGGCTAGACGAGAAGCACTTATTCGTGACAAGTGTTACTCTTGGAGGATTTGTCAATTCCTCGCAAGAGGCAGTAGCCCTGAAAAAAACTTTTAGTTTTTAGGTGGACGAGGCTGGAAAGCGAACCCAGACCTCCAGCGTGACAGTTGAACGCACTAACCATTACGCTACGGGCTAATATATTTTAATGAGAGAATGTTAAATTGGAAATTATTAATTTTAATTTAAATATTGAAATGGAGGCCCCTTTAAGTTATTATGTAGAAGGACCTAAAGATTAAGGTTGTAAAAAAAGTGGCCAACCTGGTCTTCAAAGCGTAAGTAAATTTTGAATTTTATCTAGAACCCTTGTTAAAAAGGCCTTTAATGCATTTCGATACAATTCCTAAGTAGAAATTCTGACATAGCCTATCCTCACTAACATTTCAGCTTCGGTACGGCTTAATAGAATTTATTAGTAGCTTCTATTAAGAAGTGTTAGTTCTTCACGTTCTATCGAATCAAAAATAATTCCCAAATCCTTTTGGCTTGTAACCAATTTTATTTGCATTTTATAATTTTATATAAAAGCTATTACATCTTCAAAACTGATCTTCGGTACTTCAAAATCGATACTTAAATCTTCTCTACTTACTGATATATAATTAACACCATTTAACGTAAAACAAAAGTACAAAACTTTATTTTTTATATTATTTTTATATGTATATATTTTTTTATAATTTGAAAAAATTATTTTATGCTTCTGTTCCTATTCAAACCAAAACGAATACAATTCAGTACAGGCATTATAGATAACCCAAACCAACGGTTATTATCAATAATATCTTTAACAACCCACAGAACTATTAAAATTATTTTAATGGAATTCCTCTTAATAGATGTTAAATTAGTTTTGTCTTTTTGTGAAGCAATAATTATAAAGTTGTTCTAGAGAAATTTAACTAATAAAAATGTTTTACTGCTTAACAAAAATTTTAATTTGTTTAAATTTATGCTTTCTTTGAAAAATAAAAATTAAAAACGTTTTGATAAAAGAAAGGCAAAAGTAATGAAATTAAATAAATTGAATCATAATACTTTTATGTCCGAATGGTAGGTAAAGTTTAAATTTTAAAACTTAAAGCGACATCAGCTAAGTAGAACAACAGATTTTATTTCCAACATTTAAATATCTGCCCCAAAAAAAAGAATTTATTCATTCAATCTGATTGGATTCCAGATTATGTTGTTAAAAGAACAATAAAACACTTTCTACTGAGACGTTAAACATCCGCTCCGACTGATAAGCATCAAGTTTTATTCAAACAAAACAGAGAGTTTTTCCCTCAGAGTTTTCTTACCGACAAAGATAAAAATGTAAATAAACAAACACCTGCTACTCGTACCTTTATAAAATTAAATAAACATACGAATTACTGATAAAATACTTGTACACTTGAATACTTCAGTTAATTAAAGAAACCTTTTGGAAAGTACTGCAAAAGGGAAGAATTATTTCCCTCAATTATATAAAATCATATTCATATATGAATGAATTTTTGAAATTAAATTCATAATAGTACCAACAAACTCCATTTTTTGAAGAAGACAAAACAAACAAATCTGAATTTATCAAATTATGCACAAGACAGGCGAGGAGAACTATTAAAACGATGAATAATAAAATTCCTAGCATTTTTAATGTAAAACTTCTAATTCATTTAAAGGAAAAAGCAATGAAATCCATTAAGTAACTTTTATTTAATCACTGATGATATGTCTTTTTGCTCACCCCTCAACATTATTTGTTCATAAATATCTATTTCTCAAACATATGAGCTGCTGTTATCTTTTAATTTAAAAAACACCTTTTTCTCATTCCAAAGAATCTCAATACAGAAATAAAAGTTGCATAACTAATTTAGAATTCCAAGAGTGAATTCATTCATTTTAATGAGTTTTAATTATCTTATTAATATTCCTCAAATATTTTTCTATATGAACAAAAGATATGTTAGGTATAAAAAAAATTCAAAGAATTTTTAATTAACAGAGGCGCTAAGAATGTAATATTGGTATTATTTTTATTAAAATGTCGATTGGTTATATTCAGTTAGAATACAAAATTATGAATAAGAATTTGTAAGAGAAAAAAGAAATAAAATATAGAAGAGGGTGCATAAGTTTGTGAAATAATGTGTTAATTAGATCAAAGGCATGCCATGAATAGGAAGAAATAAAAAAATACAAAACTAAACAAAAGAGTTGAGTTGCGAACTTGATTTTTTTATTATTTCATTTGGGATTTTGTATTACTCTATGTCTGTATTATTTTTTTGCTGTTGCCAAAACACACCTAAGATAATATTATGTTTTTTTTTTAATTGCTTTTATTCTTGATGAAATTTAACTAAGTTTTTTATCTTTTCAGGTCGCAAGGTGAAAGAACTAAATCTAAAAAAGAGGCAAGAGCAGAAGCCAATCTCTTTAAAGGAAGTTCAAAGTGATGATAATTTTTGGGTGTTAATAAAAGTTTGTTGAACTTTAAATAATGGGTTTGTATTAAAATCATACAGGTAATTTCACAAACGGTAAAATTATTTAAGGCCAGGTACTGATGGGTGATAACGGAGAGTTTTCTTTTGAAATTATATACATGCGCAATAAAGTTTCTTTAGTGTGGGATTATTGTGTAAGTTTATTTAGAAAATATCTAAGTCACCTTTCCGGCTAAAATATTAAGCCAGACATTTTTTAACAAATTCTTACGTCTTATTCCATGTACAGAATTCATCAGCTCTGAATATGCTTCGCTTTTGCTGAAAACACGACTATAGACAAGAATTACTTGTTATCCTAGAAACTATTTCAACCTAGATAGCTAGGTTTTTGCCATCTTAACCGAATAGCCCAACTGCAAAATTAAAACAATCATATTAAAAAATTAAATGCTTGCAGGAACTATATAATGTACAAATAAAAATCAGAAAAATTATAGAATTGTTTAAGCATCATTTGGATATATGATTAAGGCACATCCAAATATGATTGGTATTCCAAAATGTAAGCGACTCTACCCTAATAAAACAGAAACAAAAATAAATTATTCGCCAATCAAATAAGGCCTAATAGAAAATAAAAACATCCCTAAAGATAAATGAAATAAGTCTACAAATTGTTTTTTTTTTTTTTTTTGAACATGAAGGAACACACAAAACTGTTAAAATTGCAACAAGAACACAACAAGTTGTCCTTCTCTTCAGCAATAGACTCCGCTTGAATTTTAATGTTGGATTATAAATAAACAAATTTTAAATGCTTACAATATTTAAGTGATTTTTATTCAGCTATTATGTTGCTTAGAGCCGATTTTTCAAACATCAGTTAAACTATTAGAGGAATAAATGCAATAGCAACAAGAACAAATTTTAGTTTTATTCGAAGAATAAATACTAATTGAGGATTAGATGACTATTACAAAATTGTCCTTTTGAAATGCTGTTGAACTTCGTTAATCTAATTCAACCCAGAGTGACAAAGGTTTTCTCTTTAAGATCATACATCACATATTGTCCTTGAATGTTGATAAATAATAAATAAATAAATTGGGTAGCACAACGGCTCGTTAAGCAACAGGGCCTAGTGACTAACAACTCGCAACCATTCCTGTGTGCGCCTGTCGACAGGAATGGAAAGGGAACTACAATTTTATGCCAAATCCGAACGGCTAGACGAGAAGCACTTTTTGATGACAAGTTATACTTGGAAGATTTGTCAATTTCTTGCAAGAGGCAGTAATCCTGAAAAAAAAACTTTTTAGTTTCTAGGTGGACGAGGCTGGGAAGTGAACGCAGACCTACAGCGTGACAATCGAACGCACTAACTATTACGCTACGGGACCTTGAATTTTGACTGCTCGGTCCAAAACAATCGATTCTTTTTCAAAATAAAAAAAAAAGAAATAAAGCCCGAAGATTTTTGTTTGGGTCTTTTTTCATTGGGTCCTTACTCTATAATTGGGAAATTGGGGTCCAAAAGAAATGAAATAAGGCCTCAAAAAATGAGATAACCTCCCAAAGTTAGAGGCTTTTCGTTGTTCTTGTTTTGAGAGTTTTTCTCGTGGGCCTTAATTAATTTTTTCCATGCCTTATTTCAGTTGCTTCAAATCTATAACTGATAGCTCCCATACAACGATTTCGGTTTTATCAAGTTTTCTCGAAGGCGGCTCTAACGATTTTGATTAAACTTTGTACATGTATTTTCTAGAACAGTTTTAAAAATACTGTATACCATCAGGTTTTCTGCAAAAAAAAATATTAAAATAACGGAAATAAAGTTAGCAGATTTTTTGCCTTTTATTGTAATATTCCGGAATATCTCAGCAACGGATTGGTTGATTTTGATATAAATTTGCAATTCGCTATACTTCTAAGTTAGTCCAAATAAAAATACAAAGCACACATGTGCTATGTCCATTTTTGCTCTTTTTGGGAAACTCAAAGTTTTGGTTCTTGCATAACTCTACTAGTGCAGGTCAATTGGCTTTGATATTTAAGTAAATTACGGCCTGATACCTCTGTAAAAGTATAAAAATGAAAAATAAATTATGCTTTAACCAATTTTCAATTTATGCGTGATACAATAAAAAAAAAAGTATGGACATAGCACTTTTGTGCACGATGCCAGTTGTTCAAATAGGACATTGAACACAATTTAGTTCCGACACCGTTAACTTATTACTTGTCGACACACATGTTCAGTGTTCAGCCTAAGACAATAACATAAAGGGTGATTGAAGACGATGCGAAACCAGCCAGTGAGAGATTTTATCTGTCAACATTTTGATAGTCGACATTTTGATCAGATTATGGTCCATGGAATGATGTTTACATAAATCATAATCTGATCAAAATGTCGACTACTTATTAAAACGTCGATTAAAAGATGTCGACTATTAAAATCTCGATTGTTAAAATATCAATTAAAGTCGACATTTTGAAAATCGCCTTTTTAAGAAATCGGTCTAGTTTTTTTTTCGATATTTTGTTCAGTCGACATTTTTTCTGTCGATATTTTTAAAGTCGATCTTAAGAAGCCGATGTTTTGAAAGTCGACATATCGTACCCAATCTGTGATGAACAATGTAGGAAAATGGTGTTTTGCTGCTCATTTCATTAGGCGAGTTTAACTGTTTTGACTTACGAGTTGCGAGCTCTTTCGATTGTTGCATGAATGCTGTCCGCTTCGAGATAACTATGAATATTCCGATTTCCACATATTTTAAATCAAGCGTTTTGCATATTCCTACTACTTGCCCTATTCAAAGCATAGAATATGGAAGCAAGGACATTTTGATTTTGTTTCTGTCCTCCACAAGTGTCAGTAGGTATATAAAACCAGGTGGTGCACAAAAGTGCTATGTCCGGACATAGCACAAAATGGGAAATATAAAATGGACATAGCACAAAATGTTGGACATAGAACAACTATTTTTATTCCAATAATGCAAGAGTGGACATAAAACATTCGCCTTTATTGCAGATTCAAGCAATTTAGGATTTCTGTTGGACAAAGGACTTGTGTGCATATAATATAAAAGTATTGATTCTCACCTTTATATTGGTACCACTATCTCGAAACACCAAAAAATGGACATAGCGTATGTGTGCTTTAAGGTATCGATATAGCATGTTAAACTTGTATCAATAATTTTCTTACGAAAAATTAAATCAATTTTGTCCTTATTTTTAATTTTGTTTCCACAATTTTTTGTTTTAAATCAAAAAATTAAAAAATTGATATTTAAACTTGCTTCTATCTTTTAGCTCGTTAACGATAATACAAATATCTTCAATACCAAAAATATCTAGTTTTATATTCTAGTAGTTAGCTAAAAGAGCAAGTTAGTACCATCCAGTTGTGCATTTTCTTTAATATTTGCATAGCTAAATGCGACTTTTTTGGATAAAAAAATTTATATTTGTCAATTCTATTTTCTTCAACGTGCTTTTTTTGACACTTAGTTTTACCTTTGCTGCGATGGCAGGCGATATCTTACTATAAGAAAAAACAGATATTCGTTTGTATGTATTAGGAACACAGAAGGTGCTTTCTCATTGAACGATCCAATATTTTATGATAACATCATTAAATTTTTGTTTAAATACAATTCTACGTGTTGCCTTATTTCCAATTGTCAAATTGAATTCAATGACCATTTGAAAACTCATATGAAAAATTTAGGATTTTTTGTTCTGCGGAATAATTAAACGGGTAAGATAATTAAAAAAAAATAAATAAAAAACAAATCGGGTGGCACAACGGCTCATGAAGAACCAGGGCCTAGTGACTAACAACTCGCAACCATTCCTGTGTGCGCCTTTCGACAGGAAAGAAAGGGACCTACAATTTTATGCCGAATCCGAACGGCTAGACGAGAAGCACTTAATTGTGACAAGTGATACTCTTGGAGGATTTGTCAATTCCTCGCAAGAGGCAGTAGCCCTGAAAAAAACTTTTTAGTTTCTAGGTGGACGAGGCTGGGAAGTGAACGCAGACTTCCAGCGTGACAGTCGAACGCACTAACCATTACGCTATAGGCTACTACAATTACAATTAAAAAAAAAAGACATTCAAATCCGAAACGGAGCCTTGGAAGAAGCAAGAGCTTAACATGCATTTTGTGATATTCAAACCAAAAAACTTCATCTAACAGGTGGGTGCATTGACCGATGAACACGATCTTGTTAAATTAAGGCACGTCTCGTTGTCGTATTTTTCTTTTTCTTAAGAAATATTGAACTAAGGAACTGAATCTTGAAATTGTTTAATATTTGCCATAGATAAGTTTGATGCTGTGATTTAAAAACGATGTTTTTTATATTTAAGCATATTTTATATTTAAATATTTCAGGCTAAGCAATATAGTGTCTCGACACTTATTTGCATCTCTAGAGGCTGAGACTTTTTGACCAGCGGCAACTTATCTGTATTTTCTTCTTAAAGTAAATCCCATTCATGTTTTTTGTTTTGTTAGAGCCCCAGGCACTATTATTTTTAAAACCATGGTAGTTTAAGCTCAGTATTTGTAATAAATTTAAATATACTTCATTTTTTAAACAGAAACAAGGTGCTATGTTAATTTGCCTTTGTTCTGCTAAGAATGTGATAAATTAAAATAAAACCCCGGTATGTCAAGAAAAATTGATTTAAAGTTATTTTTCCATATTTCAGGAACCAGTTGTTGTTTCAAAGTTCTACCGTTTTGAGGTATTGCTATTCAATAATATATTTGTTTATTAAAAATGAATTTTTCCAATTTAGATTTTAGTATACGTAGCAGAGGAGACATGAAAGCATTTAAAATAATTTCTCAAAACTAAAAAAAAAATATTTACAATCCAAAATCTGAACCTTTGAAAAAAAAACATGAATCAGTGTTCATCAAGTTAGGAAGAATTCAAAAGAGTTATTAATAAAATAACAAAAAAAAATAATTTCGAGTTTTAACATCAACTCTTTCATATTTTCAAATAAGTTCTTATAAATATATTCATTTTAAGGATAAAAATTAACAACTGCCATGAATGTTCTAAGATCTGTGATATTATTCCTAATAACTCCAACTGTCTTATGACCTCTCAGGATTTTATTTTGCAAAGTTTTAAACACGTGTTACCCATATTTGTTTCAATAAATACTATCCCAGAGCAGTAAGAGAGTTTCTATTATAGAATTATTTAGCAAAGTTGTTTTTTTTTCAAGTTCGAAACTCAGCTCTTTTGTTTCAACCAAAACCGCATTCGTTTTTCTTCCAACTTATATAGGTTCTGCAAGTTAATATATCTTACCATCTCCAAATTTATTGAACATGAATTCTAAAATTCAATATTAAATTCAAATAACATGAATTGGATCTCATCTCTACCTCAATTAAGTTGTTATAAGTCCCCTCAGTCTATTTCAGAAAACCATTTTCCCTTAGCATACCTATTATATTTTTTTTTTTTCCTTGAAATATTTGTCTCACCTTTTATGTTTTTTTTTATATAATCCACAAAAGAAAACTGCTATATCAGGTAGATGGAAATTACTTCTTTTATATATGTATCCAACTGTGAAGAAGCCAACAGGTATAATATACCAACAAACCAACAACAAAAAAGAGAATAATCCCAGAAATAAAACAAGGCAGTGACAGGTAATCCAATAAAGAAAATTGAATGAAAAAAATAAAATCAATTTCTTTTTTTTTAACACACGAAAGGGATATTATTTTCTTTAAATTTTTAAATTTTTGTTAGAAATCTTTTCCCTTTATATTTCAACAAAATACTCGTATATCGATTAGAAAAACGCGAAATTTCCCGACCGAACGAAACTCGAATTTGCTAAAAGTTTGCGATTTTCTTCAAATGAAAATTGTATACAATAGCAAATTATTATTTTTTTTAACATTAACGACGGCGCTGAAGGATAGGGCTTTTGGGTTAAATTTAACTTACGACCGTTATTTTGGTATTTTTTCAAGAGAGAGAGAAAATTTTCTACGTATTTTTTCACAAAATATATATTTTTTCGGGTTAAGAAAATGGAAAATATTTTTCTTCTTTTAGAGCACAGCTAGCTACTCGTAACACAAGGATTTTCTTTGCGCACACAAACACAATCAGAGAACTCGTTTTCTGCACTCTCCGTATACATTTATTATCATTTCACTGGTTTTGGATATCAAATTTTTATTTTTTTTTTTTTTCTTATGCGCTCTACTGAGACCTTTTTAAGGCTCAGGTGAATGCAATGTGATTTTATAAAATTATATTTTTTAAAATTTCAAACTTTGAAATAGATTTCATTAAATTCCCAACGAAATATCGCGACGGCTTTTTTTTTCTTGTATAAAAGATTTTCAAAAAGGTTGCAAGAAATCCTGTTAAGATGGTTAAATCACGTTTGATGAAAACACTTAAATGGGAAATACATAAACTTTTATTTTGTATCTGCAAATTCTGATTTATGACTTTGCAAAAAAAAACTTTGATGCAAAATTTTACTGTTAAATCTTAAAGATTTGCAGAATTGGACAAAAAAAATCGTATAATTCACGAGCGACAAAAGACCCTCCACATTGAAACTGTACGATCGAAGAACTGAGGCGGGCACATCCAGTTGACCATACCATAGCTGGCCAAGATCGGTGTGGTGATTATGTTTTGCTGGTTGTTTTCTGCTCTCATATATTAAATCTACCACAGAAGACACCACACTGATTAGACACCCAGATAGAGGTGAACGCAAAAGAGCGGTGCGGTGGTGAGTGCTGAGTTACAATAATACCTGTTTGCAGATGGACAGCACACAAGGGCTATTGAATTGGAGTTGGAGGTTGTGGTGGGCGAAGAGTTTGGCCAGTGCAACTCGACAGGTACGCAGCAACCACAACCAGCAAGAAACAGAGGCCCAGGCGTATGCTGGTGATGGAGAGCGAGGTGAAATAAATGCATTTTGTGCAATCGATGTGTTGGTTTGTAGTATGCATTTTCACCCACACAACGATGTTTGTGTGGTATTTTAATGGATTTTCACAGTTCCATTATGAATAGAAACAGAGGGAGAGACTATAGTGAATTGTTTGGATATTTCGGTGAGGGAGGGAGATTGTGAAGAGACGAGGACGCAGCAACTTGTTGTATGAACAAATTAAATACAAAAGGTAAGATAATGCCAGGTAACTGTATGAATATGAGGGAATAAGAAGTCAAAGAAGTCGAAAGAGCGAGGTCGAGTTGTGGACTCTGTTCTGTTAATGAGAATATGTGCGAGAGAGAATTTGGAGTGGTGAGATTAAGAATGGAATTTCTTGAGAGAATATTATAGTTTGGCACAGGTACACAACAGAATTAAAAAATATTTGTGTGTAAAGGTAAAATAATATTAGGAGAGATAGAGAAAGAGCCTTTTATACGAACTAAAAAACTAGGCAGATAAACTATTCCAGTTTGTTTTGTGTGTGGTTATTGTGTTATTTTTTTCTTCCTCCTTCTTTAGAGTTGAGGAAGTTTTGAATTTTGAGATTTTTCTTAAGATTTTTTCGTATAATATATTTTTTTTAAGGGAATGCTACAAGAATGAGAAACTTTAAAAGAGAAAAGAATTATTTGCAGTGGCAGCGCAGATTGGAAAGATATAGAGGAAAGTGCTTCCCTTTTTAAAATTATATAAGGTATTTAAATAACAATAGAGTGAGTTGGAAGAGATGGTGAAAAGAAGGCAAATAGACATCTTGGGCGTCCAAGAAAAAAAATGGCAAAACACTGGAAACAGGTCTTGTTTCTTGGACGTTAAGACAAAGGCATACAAGATGTTCTACTAGGGAGAATAAAAGGACAAAAATGGAATCGGTGTCATCCTTGCGGAGGAATTTGCTTGGTAACGTCTTGGCTATTTCAAAATTCAGTGACAGAGAGTTTATTTTTATTTGTTTATGTTCCCCAAATTGGATGTGAACAAGTGGAAAAACATGCGTTTTTGGCTAGACTTTCACAATCACCTTAAAAACATTTCGAAAGATGAGCATCTGTTTGTGGTCGGAGATTTGAATAGACATTTTGGGAAATCTAACGAGGACTATAATGAGGACCTCCTGGAAACCTCCTGGTGAAGACATCCTAAACATGCGCAGGTTATATGGTCTTATTGTGTTAAATACCATGTTCATCAAACATTAAAAGCACCTTATCACTTACAGTAGGGGTTGGAATGAAACGCAGATCGATTACCATCTGGTACCTAGTTTCGTGAAGCCGCAAGTCAAAGATTGCAAAGTGATTTTTGGTGAACCTATAGCCCCACAACACCGTCTTCTGCTGACAAAAATAGGGAGACGAGGAAGAAGAACAAACAAACAGAGGGTTCTAGAGGAATCAAGTGGTACAATCTGGATAAAGTAAAAGTTGAAGCGTTGAGTCCTTTGCTCTTTAATACTGAAAAAGGCCCCCTAAGCTGAAATGAAAGCTCTACATGGCAGTTGTTCGTCCAGCGCTTACATACGGTTCACAGTGTTGGACAATGTACAAGAAGTATGAGAGTCAATTCACGGCAGCTGAAATGATAAGATGCTTCGCATGACAGCAGGAGTGACAAAGCGCGATCGAATAAGAAGCAATACAATCCGAGGAAGCCAACACGTCAAAAGTACCATCTTGGACAAAATACAGCATGGCCAACTTAGCTGGTACTGTCATGTACAAAGAAGATGCCACGAGAACCCAGTTCAAAAGGCAATAGCACAGGACGTTCCAACACTATGCAGGCGCAAAAACTACTGGATGAAACAAATGCAATGACACCTGCATTTAGTTGGCCTCAGACATGGAACAATTCAAAACCGGGAGGCCTGTCGACGTTTTCTGAGATCAACCTGACGAACCCCACAAGTGAAACCTTAGGTGAGGAGTTGAAGGGGAGAGTTGAATCAAGATCATGACAATCGCGCCGGTTAAATGAAGAAGAAGAATGACAGTGGGCTCTTCAGTCTGTCTGTCATACCCTACAAAGACACAGACTGTCTGAAGAGTCCACTGTCATATCTGGGCAAAACACATTTATTTCTGGAGTTGAGGTCCCTTGTACTTTTAATTGCATTATATTCATTCCCTCCACTTTAAACAGAAGTCATCTTAATATTTAAATTTTTTCATCTTCATTATTGCATTAAATATTTGCTATAACTAATAATATTATTATATAAAATTTCTTTATCTTTTAAAAGAACTATCATAATAAGGCCCAAGTTTTTCAGTGTTGAGTTAAACCTGAGTTAGTTAACTCTGGAAAGAAATCTGTTTACAGTTACGTCAAGAAGCATTTATTTAATTGAGGAAGAATGGCAAATGTCTTAAAAAGCACGGAAGACAAAATATCAAACACATTTGTTGAGTTAATCCTGAGTTAACTCACCAAATTTGGTGAGTTAACTCGAATTTAACTTTAACCCTCCACTGAAAAACTGGCCCTAAGAAATGTAATTTTAACTTTAATGAACATATAACATGGTGTCAGAAGTGGGATATTAATATTTTAAAAAACAACTTATAACTTTAATTATTATAATCCCTTATAATTGATTTGTTAAACTGCACTAACGAACAAAAGAAGTAATTTTGATATTTTTAAAGAAATTCAAGATTACAAAATTGGTTTAAAAAAAAAACGATTAAACAAAGACAAAATGTAAAGACAAAAAATGTAGCTTCAGTAGGAATGGTATGTTACTAAATAAAAAACGCTAAGGATCTCGGAACATTCTTCATGTCCTTAGATTATCTGAAAGTTTTATTTTAAGAGAGAGATTAGTAAACTACTTTTTGAAATCAAAACTTGCACGGTGTGAAGTCCCAAAAATTACCTTCTTAAAAGCGATTTTTTGAGAGTGATATGATTTCTTGAATATGATCTCGCATGGTCAAAAATCTATAATGATCTTAATATTATAAAGTCAAGTCCACATTATTTAGGCGGAATGGTAAGATTATTGTGGTATATTGCTAGGCAGGGGCCAATCAACCATTGTCTTGGGTGGGTTTAAACTCCGCCAATGTCACAGCTTCTAACGTTCCTATGAAGATAGGCACATGCCATGATGTATTTTGTTTTTCACCAAACAGTCGTAATTTCTACACCAAAAACATCAACTGCTCCTCCAAAACTTCGACCTAAGCTATGAAAAACTTCGTGTGCTTCTGTGTGCAAATCTGTCAGCACCGCGTTCCCTAAAGGATCGCTCTAAATATATAAAATGATTCAAATAAGTTGTGATAAAACCCTTGAGCATGTAGATTTAATCGAGATAAGAAAAATAATCGTATGGGAGGGGGGGTCTTTTCTTCTTCGTTTAGGCGGAGCAATTTCCTAAAAAAAAAAACTTAAAACATAAAACAATATATTAAAAAACACGGTAACACTTACAATGCTTTTATACTTTTTGGCAAAGCCAAAAATCCCTTCTTGTACCGCTTTTTAAATAAATTTGTTTGAACAGTTTTTTGAAAAATTAACTTTCAAACTGTTTTTAAATTTTCAAACAATTTTTTATCAAAATTTTACGTTTAAGTACTAATTTTGTTTTCAAAATTCAAATATATCTTTTCAGCTTTTAGTCAAACACTGAACATCGGATGGATGTAAGACTTTAAATTTTCAAGATATTTAAAAATGAATGAATATTACGATGGTTTTACTACATCGCGGCACTGGCGGTCTTTTTGGAAAAAAATATTGCCCGAGCTACGTATTTACAAAAACTGAATGGAAGACCCTTCGAACTTTACTTGAATTTCAAATTAAGCACAATTAAGCTATCCACGGGCACGAAAATCTAGCTTTTGTTGCAGTTTTTTACTGTTCTCTGATCTTCTTGGCATAAATCTTCAATTAGCTTTATCACCATTATATCCCAGCTTACCGAAAGAGGAGCTGATACGAACTCATTTATTAATTTTTTATTGCAAATTAAACTACAACTTCCTTCTAAGCAAAAGAGCTGACGTTAAAACTATAATTTTCTTGTTAATTTGTTTTTTCCTGAAAAAAAAAAAAAAAAAAAAAAAAAACAAGAATAAAACGACATGAATTTCATTTCAAAAATTTGAACAGAAATTTGACCCTCATTTCTACACCACTGATCCACACACACTTAGTATTGTACCCTCTATGGAAGTAAAATAGTTTAAGTTTACCTGAAGAATACAAACAAAACACCTAACAAAAAAAAAAAACAATAAAAACTACGAAACTTCACAAACAAATATAACAGCGCTAAGGGAACAAACACAAGAAAAAAAGAATAAACGAAAAAAAAGAACAGGTTTCTTCAACTCCACACCATTTCCGTAAAGAGGTGAATTAAATAAAAAACAAAAATCAAAAAAAAATCTATAACTCCGCTCATGTGTGTGCGTTTTATATTTTTTTCTTATGGGTTTCTTACGTACATATGTATATTCCCTTTTCCTCATTTCCGAATGTTTTCCATTTATCTTTGTATGAATACAAATTTCAACACACATCAGGGTATTTTGTGATCCTGGTCCATAGAGGTCCCAAGCTTCAAAGCATCGCAGTGCTGAAGCCAGCATTAGCATCAGCTCTTCAACTCTGGAGTTGGGACACAAGCAGTTCAACTCCACCACCAAATGGTAGATGAAAGAAATCCACAGCAGTAAAAAAAACATAAGATTCCCCGTGTGTGAAATTCAAATTCCTTAGCACACATGTATGGAGTTTCATTAAAATGATCAAGGAAGAAGAAGAAGCAGCAGTAGGGCTATAAGAAGATGAAGATGCAGACGAAGAACGATGAGGAGAGACCCATAGCCAAAGAGGAGCACAAACTACTCGTACAACAACAAATACCAACTGGAATTAGTAATCATTCTGAAGGCATCACATGGTGTGCATGCGCGGCGGCAATGGTTATTATCTCTCCCTGGAGTTGGAGTATTTGTCTCCATCGACGGGGACGGACAGACGAACGTCCTTTGCGGCTGCTTGGCACTTGGCAGACAATGATGCTGATGGTGGATGATGGCGCAGAGCAGCGGCCGGTGCGGTGGCGGAGGAGCACCAAATTGTGGTGTGTTTCTGGCCGTGCGCTAGGTGGCTGGCTGCTTTGGCATCTCAACAGAAATTGGCTAGATGGCCAATTTTGAGCCCTTATGTCGTTGTTTCCTTGTTTTGGATGTTTTTTTGTTTTCTATTTGTTTTTTTGTGTTTCTGTTTCGTCCCTGAATCAGACAGACAGAAGGCGTGGAAAAGGTATAGGACAAAGGGAAGAGGAGTGGGAACACACAAAAAAGCTAAAAGAATTGACAAACATTTTTCTACAGTGTATTGTACAAATAGCAGGCCGCGTATAAGAAAACTGCAAAGAAGGTTCTGCGCCCCGGCATCAGGAGATTGTTGGTTTGTTTGGTTGTGGCGAGATGAGAGTACCTTTGGGCTGCTGCTGCTGATGCTTCATTGGATGATGGTCTGGTCATGGGATGATGATAGCCAAGTGGGTATAAGGCTTAGAAACGAAAATAGCTGGTGATGGTATCAATAAGCATTTAAATGCTATGCGCATGAATTATGAAGATGAGTTTTCCAGGAGCAAGTTTTTTTTTTGTTTGTATTTTGCTTGTATGTTATGTTATTTTTTTTTTTCTGTTGTTGTTGTATTTGTTTAAACGTTGGGATGAGGTTTGAGGACTGTTGAGGGATAATATTGAAGAAAAGGATTATAACTCTGGAAGGAATTTTTGTAGTGTCAATAGGGTAACAATAAATATTTGACTTAGTTTTAGCTTTATAAGTAGATGAAATGAAATAAATAAGTAAACAAATGAAGAAATTTTATAACTGTTATTGTAAGAATAAAAATCTTTATCATTTATAAGAAAATGAAGAAAAATGACAACAAGCAATAACAATAGAAAACATATTATTTTTGTTTTCCGTTTTGTGCAAACTGTAGAGCAAATGTGTTTTATTTAGATAACAATAATTGAGTTCATCAGTAAGATTTGTTTTGCCTTTATTTAAATGCATGATTTAAGTAACAAAACACAAATATAAATAGGTTGTAGGTACCAGGATTTTATATGAAAAAAAAAAAACACTCAAATCGATTACAAGAAGGTGAACGTAAATATTTCTTATAATCAAAGGCTAACATAGAGTATAAACTGTGTTTACATAACTTCTGAAGAAAATTATTTTATATTTATAAGCTCAGAAGCCTGCCGAGATGAGAGTGGGAATATGGTAGTAGACACACAGTCAGTGCTGAGGATCTGGAAAGAACATTTCTCTAGACTGCTTTATGGCGAAGACAGCCAAGATGCCGCTAATAGGCAGAACGCTCCATTCAACTTGGACGATGATGGCCAAGAGTTCCGTCCACCCGACCTAACCGAAGTGCGGCTGGCGATATCCAAACTTAAGTCGTACAAGGCTGCTGGTGCGGATGGCTTACAAGCCGAACTATTTAGATCAGCGGGAGATAAGTTGGCTAGGAGCATACACCAGCTCATCTGCAAAATTTGCTCGGAGGAAAGTATGCCCGATGAATGGAACCTCGGGATAGTGTGCCCCATCCGTAAAAAGGGAGATGTTCTGAAATGTACCACCTACAGAGGAATAGTCTCCTAAACGTCGCTTATAAAATCTTGTCGGCCATCCTGTGTGACCGCTTAAAACCTTTTGTCAACGATCTGATCGGCCCCTATCAGTGCGGTTTTAGGCCAGGCAAGTCAACCGTCGATCAAATGTTCACACTCCGACAGATTTTAGAAAAATCCCGGGAATTTCAGATCGATACATACCACCTTTTTATCGATTTTAAAGTCGCGTATGATGCGTGAAAAGGGACGAATTATACAGAGCCATGTCGAGTCTCGGCATCCCTGCCAAACTCGTCCACTTGTGCAGGATGACGATGGAGAAATCTCGCTGCTCCGTCAAAATTGGTAAGAACACCACCGATTCCTTTGATGTTGAGAAAGGATTGAGGCAAGGCGACGCGTTATCATGCAACCTATTCAACATCGTTCTTGAAGCCATTGTACGCAACGCACATGTCAACACCAGCGGTACAATCTATCAAAAGTCCGTTCAATTGCTTGCATATGCGGATGACATAGACATTGTCGGCAGAACAAAGCGAGCTGTAGCAGGGGCATTTGCGAGCATTGAATCGGAGGCGGCTAGAATGGGATTGGCGGTTAATGGGGACAAGACGAAGTATATGCTGTCATCGAGAGAGGAATCTCAACATCGTCGACTCGGGCAAAATATCACGATGGACAGATATAACTTCGAAGTTGTCAAGGACTTTGTCTACCTGGGTTCCACTATTACATCGCAGAATGACATCAGTGCAGAGATCAAGCGAAGAATTACTCTTGCCAACCGCTGTTTCTTCGGTCAAAGAAGGCATTTAAGTAGTAAGACCCTCTCTCAGAGAACCAAGGAGACTTTATACAAAACCCTAATCATCCCGGTCCTGCTTTATGGGTCAGAAGCATGGACACTATAAGATTCGGATACAAATCTGCTAGGATGCTTTGAAGGGAAGATGCTTCGTGTGATTTTCGGTCCAGTATGTATCGAAGGAGTAAGGAGGAGAAGATTCAACGACGAACTATACAGCGACGTTGACCTGGTCAAAAAGCTGAAAAAACAGCGGCTGAGATGGCTGGGGCACGTAGAGCATATGGGAAGCAACGCACCTAACCGACGAGTCTTCGAATTCAACCCCGATGGGGTACGCAGCAGAGGAAGAACCCGTAACAGGTGGCGCAAACAAGTAGATGACGACATCAAAGCACTCGGTGTGTGCAACTGGAAGCGGCTAGCTAGGGACAGAGCTGGCTGGAGGGGCTTGTTAGTTGAGGCCGAAGCCCATCCTGGGCTGTGAGCGCCATCAAAAGTAAAGTAAAGTAAGTATACATCTGTGGTCTTTGGTATAAACATGATAACTTGGAAGTTTTTGGCGAACAACAATTCTTACTGAAGAGCTTCATTGTCGTTGTCAGAGCGAATCACATATGCTCTATAGGTCGCCAAAAGCTTCCAAATTAAAAATATTTCAATAAAAGGCAATTTTTCTACTGAAATTGTTTGTCTTCTTCTTATAAACATAATTACTCCATACAGAAATTCCTTTTTGACGCACAATCTACATCGAGCTAGAGGCTAAACGAGTTGACAAAAGTGCAACAAATTTGATACAAATACGAATTGCATTGAATTTATATGATTTTATTCGTGGAAAACGAACTCAACTTTCATCCACTATCTCACGAACAGACGTAACCAACAAATTGTCGTTTTTGAGGTTCGGACATATATGTACTAGGTAAACTTAATGGCATATTCCTACATCATTACATTCCCTGAAAAATGTCGGGAACATGGCTAAATCCGTTATTTCATAATTGGCATAAGTGCATTTTTCGTAAAAATGTTTCTCACGAACAGACGTAACTGAAATTATGTGAGTAGCAGTTTTCCATTAAATTGCTAATTATTTTATTAATACAGCGGTTTTGGGAACTAGGTCCATATATCGGTGAATAGAAGAAGAATATGGTCTAAATTAATGTTTTTAAAACTAAAAAGTTATCTGTTTTGCATCCTACCATGAGAGTAGATATGACGTCAAGGAACAATTAAAATCTTTATTTCAGACTCATATTCTTAAAAAACTGGTTTCAAAATTGATGTGTAAAAAAGAGTCAAGTATAGATAAAACAATTTTAACTGCTATTTTTGACCTACAGCAAGTTATATGCCTCCCAATATCTAAACAAAGAGCTGTTTTTTTTTGCATAAGAGGCGGCTTTCTGTTTACAACCTGTTTATGATATATCAAGTAAAGACGCTTTTTGCTACACCTAGAACGAGGGAAAATGCAAAAGGGGGCGTCTGAAGTTGCTACAGCAGTTTATAAGACTTCTTTGTAATATGAAGATAAGGGGGTGCGTGAAGTTGAGCTGGTTTCTGATGGCTGCGCTGGACAGAACCATAATTTAATAATTCCAGCTATGTATGTTCATTTATTTAAACAAAACTCTCAGAATGGAACACAAATTTCTCTTCGGTTCTTTAAGGCAAATCATAGCCAAAATTAAGGTGATTCAGCGCATAGTTTTATTTCTTATGCCATGTCAAAAGCGGGAGAGATCATGATTCCTAGTCAACTTCACCCTGTATTCAAACTTGCAATAAAAGCCCAGCACTATAAAGTCAGGCCTCTGACTACATTCCGATTTCTTTGATTACAAAACTCTTTCAAAAGATTTAAAAATATTAAATATGTATAAGAAAAGACGACAATTGAAAATCTATTAAACGACCACGAATTGCGGCGTTAAAGCTTCCAAAAGACAAACAAGAAAAAAATATTTTTAAGAACAGTCATTTAGAGGAAGCGTTCATGTCAAAATATGTCACTCTGCACAAACTTAACCAAGCTGAACTTAAAATTCCAAAGTCAAAATGCTCTGGGGAGTTACCTATAATAAGCAGCAAAAAAAAATAAATAAAAAAATAACGCCTGTAGAAGGCGTTGCTCTGCTGTAAAATATTAAAAAGGCAGATACGTCTGTTCGTGAGATAGGGAACGCTTTGATTCAAGATAGCACCAACATTTTTGATTTATACTTTCTACCAGGGAAGACGTAAGGTAACCTTTGTTGCAATTTATCCCTTTTATTTTGCCAGACTACCCTGAAAGTTTTTTTTTAATGTCCATATTAAAAATCTAGCGACTCTCTTGATTCCAAAAACAAAATTGTGTTTTATTTTTGTTTGTCTTTAGCAGATACGATATGACGATTCAATATCTTCATGATTCACGAAGTATTAACAAACTGTTAATTAAAAATGTTTCTATTAAAATATCTTAATCACACAAGAACGATGCTGAACTTTGCACACAATGCGTCCGCGGATGTTTGAACACCCACCATAATTCGTAATACTTGTTCGATTTAAAAAAAAAAAAACTAAACGGCAATAGATTTGTCTCGGCAAGATCTAGTGCCGATATCTTTAGTTTTTTTTTTTTTTTATTTTTCTTAAAAAAAAGTTAGAGCCAAAAGACTCAAAAACTTCAGTCACCACTGTAATTTTTGCCGCATTTTCATAAAAATTACGGCAATCGCTTCGTCTCGGTAAAATCTAGTGCCGATATTTTTTAGTTTGCGGTCAAGCGGAAATGGGCAGGAGAACAGATTGGGTTCATTGTATTACGTGCAAAAAATGGACTCGTTTCAATTGACTGACTCACCTTAAAAAATTAAAGAGCAAATAATTGATGATTATTTCATTTACAACTGTGACTTATACTCAAGGTGACTGACGAGCTATGAGTAACAGCATGTCCTAAATTTTTTTAGACAATCATACATTTTTTGTAAAGACTAATTAAAAAAAAAAATAAAAAATATCGGCACTAGATTTTGCCGAGACGAAGCGATTGCCGTAATTTTTACGTAAATGCGGCGAAAACTACAGTGGTGACTGAAGGTCAATATTTTTGTTGATTAATTTTTTGGTGGTTTTTGAATCTTTTGGACCTTACTTTTTTTTAAGACAAATAAAAAAAAAACTAAAGACATCGGCAGATTTTGCCGAGACGAAGCGATTGCCGTTTGGTGGGTGTTCAAACTTCAGCGGACGCATTGTCTGCATTGTCCGCCCACTCCCACGCCCCCTTTTAAATTTTATTTGATTCATGGAATTCACGAAAATGGCTGGTTTTCTTGAAAACGACCAAAACGATTTGAATCAAATTTGTCTGTTTATAGAAACAAGATAAAAATCAAAAATAATTTTAGTGATATCCGCCCACTAACACGCCTACTTTTCTGATTCTTAGAAACGGCTGTAAAAATGTTGATATAATTTTCACAGTTTGTTCTTTCCGGCAAAATATAAGTTCTGAAAGTAGTTTTATTAATATCCGCCTACTGCCACGCCTACTTTCATAATTTTGTTGGTTTCTCAGAAATGGCTCTAAGGATTTTGATGAAATTTTTAAAGTCTATTTATATGGGCAAGACAAATATCGAAAAATAGTTAAAGTTAAATCCCCCTACTGATTTCTGGGATACGGGTACACCGATTTGGATAAAGTTTTTAATAGATTTTTTTTTTTATAAACAGGAAACAATTAAAAAGTAGTAGCCCGTAGCGTAATGGTTAGTGCGTTAAACTGTCATGCTGGAGGTCTGGGTTTGCATCCCAGCCTCGTCCACCTAAAAACTAAAAAGTTTTTTTCAGGGCTACTGCCTCTTGTGAGGAATTGACAAATCCGCCAAGAGTATCACTTGTCACGAATAAGTGCTTCTCGTCTAGCCGTTCGGATTCGGTATAAAATTGTAGGTCCCTTCCATTCCTGTCGATAGGCCTGTGTGCGCCTATCGACTGGTTGCGAGTTGTTAGTCACTAGGCCCTGGTTCTTCATGAGCCGTTGTGCCACCCGATTTATTTTATTTAATTTTTAAAGAATTAAAAAAATAATTAAAGTAAAATCCGCTGACTACCACGCCCCTTTTCGTATTAATTTGCTTCGTGGAATTCATGGAAATGGCTGGTTTTCTAGAAAACTACCCAAAGGATTTAGACTAAATTTGCAGTCCGTTTATATGGGTAGAGCGAAAATTTGAAAAATAGTTTTAGTGAAATCCGCCCACTACCACACTCACTTTTCACGCTCTTCTATTTCTCGGAAGTGCTCCAATGGTTTTAATGCAATTTTCAGATTCTGTGTATATGAGCAAGAAAAGAAAGAAATATTTTCAGTTAAATCCGTCTACTGCCACGCCCAAGTTTTCCACTTTATTGATTCTCGGACACTTTTCTAACGGTTTTGATCAAATTTTCACAATTTGTTGCTATGCGCAAACAAAATTTGAAAGTACTTAGACTAATATTCGCCCACTGCTACGCCCAATTTAATCATTTTTCGGTTTTCCGGAAACCCTGATAAAAGTTGAGATTTTTTTGGAGTAAGCAATAAAATCATTTTGAAGGTATTTTGAGTAACATCCGCCTACTTCCAGGTCCACATCCACTTTTCACGCTTTATTGTTTCTTGGTATTGGCTCAAAGGAATATAATGAAATGTTCACAGTTTTTTCTTATGAGAATGATGAGAAAATGAGTATTTTATCAGCCACTCATAGAACGGGTAGCTCGAAAACGGCTCTTATGATTTTGTTTAAAGTTTTTACATGTAATCATTACAACAGTTTTAAGAGTTTTAATAAGATTGTTTAACAGGTTTTGACAAAAAAAAATCGAATAACGGAAATAATGTTTTGAGATTTTTTGAGCAAATTGCCTTTTTTGTTGTAATTCCTTGCTTTTGTTAGAGTATTTCTACGTTAGTAAGAAAAAAATGAATTTTACATGTTTAAAAATATATACATAGATTGAATCAAAGAAAAAATACTTATTTTTTATGTTTGACTTTTTTTTCCATGTATGTAGTTTGTATTATTTTTTTTTTATTTCGTTTTAAAGTTTTAATTGTACATTTTATTTACCTATTTACAGTTTTCGTACATATTTGGTCTTTAGATAAAACTTAAAAACTGCATTTAAGAGTCATCAATTTACTTGCGTTCAAAATTCATATGAGGCCTACATGCTCTGCATAAAAGCTGAAATAAACGATTCAAGCTGCAATATTATTAATGGTAAAGCTTAGAAATCTAATGATGAATTTCCATATATAAAAAACAAAAATAATTTTGTATACAGGTATATAAGCTTTTTTATGTTCGGGTCTTAACGCATAGGTTGGAAATAATAATAAATAAATATATAAATCTGCCGGAAAAGCCGAGCGAAGCTTGGTCTCCCAGGTACTTCTATTTATATAAAAAGGTTAAAAAAAAGGCAAACATTTTCTACAGTACCTATTGGGTGAATTTTTTTTTTTAATTTTGTCAAGGTCAACTTCTTTTTTCGTATGCCATACAAAACATGCGACCTTTTCTCAGAGACAGTACTGTTTCTTAAATAAAACCTTATCGAACTCAAAGAAAAAATGTGGTCCCCATTTTCATATATACACAAATCTAAACACATCGTCAGTAGGAAACTTCAAAAAAACTAACTTATGTTTATTCTTATTTTATTTTCAAATGTTCAACAGGTTTAAGTTTGCCAAAAAAAAACTGAGAATAGAATAGTTGCAATCATTTTAGATTTTTGCATTGATACAAAATTTAATGAAACTTTCGTACCTTTCAGCAATTGTAAAATATGTATCTATGTACATTTCACAAAATGCTAAACAACATTGTCAAGATCTCATACATATAATTATTGTCTTTTACATGCGTTTTCTACTTTTTTGATAAAGCTAAGGCTTAACGATATGACCGAATTGGCTTAAAATTTGATACTTCTTTACATATTTTTTTAAATATTTGAGCTCATCTTTCGTTTTTCTCTCAATCTTTCCCGACACCGGAAGTGTTCAATTTAAATTTATTTTAGTTACTGGAGGTATAAGGATTCTTAGAAACTTATTTAAATATTTTAACAAATAACATTTTAACAAATGTTCATTGATCACATAATTATAGCTTTTTATTTACAAAAAACATGTGTGGCTAAATTGCTTTTATTTTCTTTTTGATTCTTTTCTTTAAAAACATTTCCCCTGCTTACTTATAAGGGCTTGATTTTCTGATGCCCGAGAATGGAGTGAAACTGAAATCAATCAATAATAAACATTTGTTAACCTACTTTCTATAACAAGTTTATATATGTACATAATTGTTTGTTCTACGCTAATATCTTCAGCCAAATAAATTTGACTTATTTAACCCTTTCGGTACGGATGTGGTACAAGTCCATATAAATGTTCTTTGTCTTGTACCACATCCGTACCGAAAGGGTTAAGATCACCTTTAACTAGGTCTAATGTTAATCTTTGACTTACTTATAACCCTTTTTAAACACTTAATTGAGTCAGATTAAACATTTCTTAAAAATGAAAAAGAAGCTTGAAACTAATATTTCATTTTTGACAAATTGTCAGTACAGAAATATCCCTTCCCAAAACATCATAAGAAAACAAAAATTTAATCAAAATCCAAAAAAAAAAAAACAATAACAACATACATACTATAAAACTCATCCGCTTCGATTAACTAATGAACACAACGTTCTCTTATCTTGAACAGTTAATTTTTCGGACCTCCTGCTGATTAATAGGCTCAAATTGTGGTGAAGAGTTGATGTTGTTGTGCGCGATCTGCGCTAAAACCGTTTGGCGGTCCTGTATTTTAATTTTGTTTTTTTTTTTTCGTTTATATATTTTTTTACAATCGGGTTTGAAAAATTAAAATAAGAACTGAAAAAATGAAAAACAAAAAAAAATCGGTCAAAGAATCACTGAAAATTATATTACCCTTGCAATCGTGTTCGAATCATAATTGAAATTGAAAACTACTTATCCATCAGAGGCCCAGGCGAGATCAGTTAGGTTTCGATTGGCTTTGGTTCGGTTTGGTTCCAGGGAACTTATACGATTAAAAATACTCGTACACCAGAAGATTCAGGAGCACTCTGGCTCGTTACATTGTTGTTGAACTCTCATGGTGCAGTGTGCATATTATTATTTTTAGTTGTTGAATGATTTGGGCATCACACAATTCTCTCTCACATGCATCTCAGTGCATCTTCATCTCGCCATTCTTTCAAGTGATAATTTCATTTACACACTCAATTCCTGAATCGATGCTAAATACAGCAACAGCAGCACTTCCATTCCACCATCACCAGATAAAGTTGATAGGGTCCATATTCTCCATCAGGAGTGGAAGGCATATAGTCAAATCCCACAACCATTGGTCCTGGGTAATTGCCAAAAATAAAATACAACAAACAAATAAAAAACTCTTAGCTGAACTCCTCAAACAGAGGAGATGAGATGAGGAGACGTTGACGGCCCATGATGACGATGAAGACGACGACGGACGGGCCAGGTCGTTCATCAGACATCATCATCGCATCAACGCTGATCTTCTGATGAGGATAGCACAAGAGTTACGACTTTTATTTGAATGAGGGCCACCGAGTCGGGACGGGCCGGGCAACACACCGGAATGATTTTTGGCCAGCTCTTTAATTCCATCGAAATTATTCGATGAAATTTTACTCCATCTCTCTACATCTGAGCTAAGGTTCTTCCTCTTACTCTTCGTCGTCGTCTTATAGTTTGGCATTCTTTAAATGTTTATATCGCATGCGATCGATTTCTGAAGAAATTTCGTGTGCCAAACACACATATTCGCGCAAATAAACCCCAGAAATAAAAGAAAGAAGTTTTTCATTCAGCTCAGGGACCTACACCTGTTGGCTGAGATTTACATAAATATAAAATAATCGAAATCGGCATAATTTTTGGGATAATCTAAAAAGCAATAAAACGTCATCTTTTGTAGAGTCCCGTTCGTTACTGGTGGCAATAAAACACTAAAAATCGATACAATGTTGGTATTTTAGGGAGAGTCATCAGTGTCGTGTTGTTCATCGTAGTTGTCGTCCTAGAAAAAAAGGCAATCAAATATTTGTCATCTTATAGCCCTTTTTCTTCGTGCGTCTTGAGAAGGAGACACAAAGAGATGCATTATCTGTCATGGTAGTAAAAATATCCAAAGAATAAATAACCAAACACAGAAATCCAAACAATTAAACCTCAGAAATCTATAAAGTGGGAGGAAAGGAGATACCCCTACTCAAAGAAGCATAAGTAAGCTTTTAGTGCGCCTGATCCAGAGGTTATATGTTTTTTTTTTTTTGTTTTTCTTAGTTTAATTTTTTTTATTTCCTTCAAAGTGGTAACATGGTAACGAAGCAACACGTTGTTAGGCAATAAAATCGTTTTCCCTTATAATATTTAATTGTCAAAATTGTATACGTTTTTTTTTTTTTGTTGGAATCAAAGGAACATGAACCCATAAGCGATGAAATTTTTTTATAGTTTACCAAATAAAATTAGTTAGTTTTTGAGAATGTCAGTGATTGTGTTGTGGTTGTGGATGTGATATGACCACCCATCAATTTTTAAATGACAAACATAAAAACATGGTTTCGTTAATATGTATATACATATTATTATTGGGATAGTTATTTTTTTTTTTATTTATCTAGTGAGAAAAATATTCTCATTCAATTAGTATAGTTGACAAAGACTATATAAATGCTGGTAAGAGATGATCAAAGAAAAAAATATTGTTTTTTTGTTTGGAGATTTAAAAAAATTAATTTCACAAGGTATATAATAAAAAGTTATTAAGTCAATTTAAATAAACATAATCACAGTTGGAATTAGAGATCTATGTATATTCTAAATCGATATATTTATTTTAATGGTATAAATTTTGACCTCAATATTGAATAAGATTTTTTTATTTCAGCCGAATTCTGGTTATATTAAATTTTGGTGGCAAATGTTTATGAAGCAAAAAGGGACGTTAAAAAATTTTTAATACCAGATAAACGGGGAACTAAAACTAACAATTGATTAGATTTCCAGTTTTTTTTAATAACCACGTTATATATTCAAACTAGCGGACCCGTGCTGGCGATACTTTGCAAACTTTAAGCGTAGCGTAAGCTACAAGGCGACAACTCAATCTAACAAAAAGCACAATTAAAATGAACGACTAGTTCGCGGGTTCGTACTTGCCATTATTTTCAAAGCGATTTAAAATAATAAAATATAAGCCACGTTAACGAGAAAATAAATATAATAATAAATATAATAAATAAATATTAAATGTTAAATATTTAAATAACAATTTCGATTTTTAACATTGAAAATGTTTATAGGCTCGTTTTGCACAAATTATGGTGTTACCAAAATGAATAAAGTACAAATGAAAATGAACTTTAGCGTAGTAGGGCATTTTGCGAAAAATTTGGTTAGTGTTACCACAGAAGCTACCAACAAAATTAAAATGAACATAATCGCTGTAAGCGATGAACAGCGCATCGTATCGAATTGTTGGTTAGGTGCTTGTGCAATTTGCTTGTACTACCAAAGATGAGAATGAAAGAATGAAAAATAAACGATGACAGAACTAATGATCTATTTGTTTGTAGGTCTTTTATTGGCAGATGCAGACTCCCAGCGGGAAAAATTCAAAAATTCATTGAGGAAAAATCAGCTTTTTCCTAAAGGAATGGCAGCTGCACCGTCCACTTTTCAGCTGATTCCTTTGATGAAATTAACATGGGCATGTCCTAGGCGGGAAGCACATGCTGAAAATCCGATACAAATTCGCCAACGAAATCACTACTTCGTTGAAAGTTGTTTATTCACCGACCAAGATGATGAAAAACATGGTGGTTGCATAATCTATGAATTCACTGCATAAATGTATGTGGTTTATTCATTAGTTCAATATTTTCGATAAAAATGGTAATGAAAATTCAATTATCAAATCACAAGATATAGAAGTATGTAGGTAGTTGTTTATTGAGCAATTAGTTAATTCAAAATGAAAAATGTGAAGAAAATTAAATAAATAGTAAACTCATTAACTCTGTTGTGTTGTGAATTATTTCTGATTGGTTAATAAAAATATAGAACTAAATCTTTAAATTAAAGTTAAATCACTAGGTCAGTGGTTGTTGGTTAATCACCACATCATATGCGAAGTGGTGATTAACCAAAAAACTGAAATACTTTGAGAAAATCTGAGATTGCCTCTTTTTAATGGAAATTCATAAGTCATCTTATAATATTTACTGTCAGTAGACAATGTCAACACAGAGAACACAAAAAAAAAATCAACTTCTATCAAAACACACAATGGCGGTGCACACTTTACGAAGCATATGAGTGGCCATAGACGATGAACTGATGAACTTTTACACAGGTTTTTCATCTTATAATTTTCCATATCAAAAGCAATTTTTAATTCAACGACAGAAAGGGTTGTTTTCTAAACACAAAGCAGAAAGTGGGTTCAAATCTATGAACTGAGGAAACCTTGCATGACTCTTCACTTATTAAATCATTACTTGTCATTTCCTTGTATTATCTGGCTAGTGAATTGATTGCTGTTGTCTTGTTGTTTTCTAACACAAAGCAAAAAGTGGGTTCAAATCTATGAACTGAGGGAACCTCGCATGACTCTTCACTCACTAAATCATTGCATGACGTTTCCTTTTATTATTTGGCTAGTGAATTGATTGAAGAATTCAGCTATAAAATTCATTGGGGACGATATTTCCCACTGGGCTGCAGGGTACAACTACAGCCTATATAGTATTTTGGGTTGGTATGTTGTGTACATGTACACTACAGTCATAGTGCGTGTTTACAGAGTGTTGTGGTTAGGAAAGGAACAGACGATAGAGGAATACATGCAAAATTTACCACAGTAGAATTTACAAAAGTTTTGAACCTATTTATTATAATAGGGGTATATAATAATAAATTTAAAATAACTTTTTTCACAAAAACAAGTTACTTAAAAAAAACTTAAACTTTATTTCCGTTGTTTGATTATTTTGGAAAAGAACCTGGAATCCAGTGCTTTTTAAATAGATTAAAGATTACATGTACGAAGTTTAATAAAAATCGTTACATCTGTTTTTGAGATAACTTGATAATAGGAAAATCAGTCTATGGGGAGCTATACGTTCTAGATGACTCAAAACTAAAATTTGAATTCATATTCCAAAAAATTTAGCTTCGCACCAAATTTGACGAAAACCCATTCTTTCCTTTAGGTGCTAGTGCAATGTATGTTCATCAGGACGCACAAACGCTCCAATGTTGACATTATTTATGGAGGATTTAAGAAAAGGCTTAATATTCATGTACCTACCCTGATCCATGTTATCGGAAATTGCTCTGGTAAAATTGTATAGGATGTATTTATTAGAAGAAATACTAGCCATTGTAACTGTACTCAAATTAAGTGGGTAAGTCTTGTTGAATTTTTCAGATACCGAATTTCTCGCCTGTTCCATTTGTTCTTGGCCATCGTACTTTTTTCCTTCGAAATAAATTTTCTCAACAAAAAAAAATGCCTAATAAACATAAAGTTTTCGTAAAAGTAGATGGTATACTAAAGTTAAGAATGCACACATTTTTTTTTTTTCAAAATCGTTTTAGCCGTTTTAGAGAGCAGCGTTATTTTTGATTCTGGGAACAACATGTTTTCAAGTTTTCCATAAAGTATCTAAAAATCACTTTATATCAAGTTCCAATGTATACATTTGTGTTCGAAATATTTAGTTTTAAAAAGAAAATGGAACTTCTTTTCTTAAAATCTAAAAAATGTTTTGTTTACACATATTTGTATAGAATACTTTTTAAATATGAAGCCTCCACATAAATATTTAAAACAAATCAACGCAACTGCTTTCCAAAAAAAAAAAAAAAAACAACCAAAAAAGGATACTTCCACAGGTACCATTAAGATCTGATTGATCAGAATAATTAGGTAAGTTCCCAACCTTGACCAAAACTGCCAAATGTCAACAATCGTCAATAATTGTTGCCCAAATCCTGTTCCACACTTCACAAATTTGCTAGTTTTGGGCAGATGAGGGCGCTCACGAGTGAGAAAAAAATTTCCCCTCCTGCCACAGAAATTTCTTTGGACAGAAATTGTTGATCTGTCAAAAATGTTAGGTTGAGGTAAGTTGATGTATAAAAAAATGTACTGTTGTTAGAGTAGTTGGTTCTGTTTGCTTCGTGTTGGAATGAGAAAGGTTAAATAAACTTAAAGATTATTTGTGAAAAAATTGTGTGACAGAAATTTTTGCCAAGAAACCGTTCCAGACTTTTTCGGCAGTTTTTCTCTCTGTGAAAGAATTTCATCCCCCCTCTTTAAAATTTTGACAGACTGACAATTTCTGCCCAAAAATCTTGGGAACAAACCTAATAATTTGCCATAAATGAACCACTAAATGAACTACCCTATTTATCAAAATCGAAGGATCCGTTTTTGAAAAAAAAATATTTTTCCTTAGCGGCTTAAAAAATTGTATGGCAAGTACCGTTATTTGTGATTGTAAAAAAATCAAGAAACGCACGTGGGCATATTGTCAAAAAAAGATCAAATTAGAAATATTGTTTACTAAAACAAGTAAAACTGTCACGTAAAACAAGAGAATTTGCCACCCCAATAGCCACAAATGGAATAAAATGAACGAATTCTTAACAATAACAAAAACAACAATACAAACAACAACCGAATAAACTAACACAAAAATCACAATCCGTGATGCCATATACCTACATATGTACTGTACATACATATTTTTTGGAGGAATGCCAAAACTGAAATGATCATCTGTGCTGTGCCAACGCCAACGGGGGCTTAAGACCAACCCATGCTCAAAAAAAAAAAAAGAATAATTTTTGGGTTTTTGCTCTTCAATGTTGAAAATGGAAATCATCGATTGAATCTTCCTTCGTAAAAAAAAAACACCACCTCCCCCTCCTCTTTCATAGTTGGTAGGTATCAACAAAAAAATCTCTGATGGTATTGGATCAATTGAATTTCCAAATTTCAAGATTCAAATCATCTCCAGGATTCAAAGAACAAAAACAAAAAAACAAAAATAAAATTCAAACAAAAAAAAATGAGCAAAAAATATAAAAACTAAAAAAAAAAATAATAACAAAAAGCCAGAAGGAACATAAGATACGCAAGACTGCTTATTCTTCCATCTTCACATCATCAAATTTGATGATTTCCACCCGAAAACCAGATCACTTAAGGTGCAATTTTAGAATTCTTCTCCTACCATTCCATCACCATCGTGTCATTTGTTGGCCTTAAAGGAAACCAATGAAAAAAGTAACAAAAAAATAAAGGAACTACTATAGGACGACACCATGAGAGAACTGCGCTCGCGCTCACCTCACAGAGCACAGAACCACCGACCACCAATTTGGAATGACACCCCACACTGCACAGAGATACACCTGCATATAGTATTAGTATGTCAGGATGTAGGCGAACAAGGTGTTTTGCAAAATAACTCGTTCAAATTTAATTTTTTAGTTTAGTTTTTAGTTTAACTAAGGAAAAGGATCTGTTTAAAGTATCAATGCTTTTGAATACACATTTTAGATTTCAGAACTCAGAAGGTCTATTTATAATTTTTTTTAAACTTTTTTTCTGATTATAAATTCTAATAAAATAATCTATTTGGGTTGCATATAGATAATTCGCGATTGATTTTCGATGTAAAATTCATGGGAGACGGACAAAATCCCGAAATGCTGAATCCAGAAAACGTAAAATCCCGAAAATCAAGAATCCCGAAAACCCAGAATCCCGAAAACCAAAAATCCCGAAAAACCCTGAATCCCGAAAACCCAAAATCCCGAAAACCCAGAGTCCCGAAAACCCAAAATTCAACTGCCATAAAACGATATCGGTTTTATCAAGTTTTCTCAAAAACGGCTATAACGATTTTGATTAAACTTCGTACATACTATTAAAAATGTGTACCACGTTTTTACAATAAAAATGCGAAAAATGGAAATAAAGTTATGGTTTTTTTTTGTGAAAAATTGCCTTTTTATACTTATATAGGTACATATATTCCCTCATACATACCTCGTCATTGGCTTGCTTGATTTTATCATATCTAGGGATGCAAACATCGTACAAGAAAACATCGATGGTTCGATGTGTCGATGTTTCTAAAAAAAACATCGATGTCAAAAACATCGGCCTCAAAAACATCGATGTTTCGAAACATCGATGTTTTTTGAAAAGCCCAAAGAGTAAAGCTAAGGACTTCTCATTTCTCTTTTCATTAATTTTTTAGCGAGTTATCTAAAAAGTACATATAAAGTGCCTAGGTTCTACCCAAAAGAAAAGAGAAAAGCAGTCATTTTGTAATAAGGAAATAAGTATTACTTTATTTATTCAAAACAGAATTTAAAAATAACAACTTTGTCAATCTTTTCCCTGTTTCCTTGTTGGGTAATAGTTGCCACAGCTTTAGAAAAAAGTCGTTCACTTGGAGCCGACGTAACCAAAATGGGTAAATATTTGGTAGCCTGTTTTTAAAGTCCCGGAAACATATTTTTAATATCATTCCACATTTCTACCAGATTTTGAGTTATAGTTGCTAGAGCTGACCCCAGATACATCTGCAGTCCGTTGTTGTGAAGATTGAGGAAGAGGACTGTTTGGACTTGATGTTTAGATGCACCAAATGTTTGTGATATTTCCAAATATCATAAAGCCTTTCTTCTTTTTCTGACTCTTCGGAAGAATCTGAAACATTGGCCACATTATTTTATGATCCTTTCAATGGAGAAATTTGAATCTTTGATCTAATATAATTGCTAGTGCCATAATCGAATTGAATTCAATTTTTTGAAGTCCTTTGTTCATATTCTTTGGTTCTTTATTCTTTTATTTCCGCTTTCTATGATATTGTCAGCTGTCACTGTCAACTATCTTGGGGAAGAATGAATGGGAGCGTTCAATGCAAAAACACGTTTTTGGCTGTGATCACAAACCAAGCAACACAAACACAAATTCCGCGTGCAAAAGAAGGCAGTTTTAAAAATTCTGTGTGACAAGAAAACCATGATGTTTTAAACATCGCTCTAAATAACATCGATACATCGGTGTTTCCGGATGTTTGCCATCGATGTTTTAAGACAAAAACATCTATGTTTCAAAAACATCGATGTATCGTTTGCATCCCTAATCATATCATTATTTTGCGATTCAGTTCTTTTAAGTTATTCAACAAATTTTGATTTGAAATTTAAAAATCAAAGAATAAATTGTTTTAATTTTTAACTTTTTTCCAAATTTGTTTGTATTAAATCATAAAACTGCTGTTTTAACATTTTTTCTGTTTTTATTATTTTATCGTTAACGATATAAACATATTAAGGGTATTCACGCAACGTCATAAGTTTAAAAATTGTGTAAAATGATAACTTTACATAAAAGTTTGCATGAACGACCTTTTCATGCATTTGGTTATATGCTGTGTAATTAAATCAGCTGTTCGTTTATTTGACAGATTTGGTGTCTGACATATTAGATGAGTTTAGATTTCGAAGTTATTTTTAAATGGAGAACCTCTCCTGAACCAACGCGAATTAGGAGCTGAATGTCTCGGAACAATCAAAAGATTTAAGATACACGATGGAACTTCAATAGTCATAGGCTCACGTTATTGGTCGGACGAAAATGAGCAAATTATATTGTTCGCCGATAATGTCGGTTTCTTGATTTGCGTAAACTATGAAACTCAATTCTGATCTCGTTTGTTCACAAAGCTACTTTTCATTGGTTCGTGACATCTACTTTGACAGCTTCCGAGTTCCGACTATTAAGGATCAACCAAATCAATGCGAATCATTCGTTGACGAAAAAGAAAACAACATTAGTAACACGTTGTTGATGTAGTTTCGTCGTCGTCAACGTCAACGAATGGTTCGCATTGGTTGGGGACCTTAACAATTCTTCCTTAATAGTTTACGAAAAGTAGCTTTCCTAATCGTTGATTGAATGTAGACGTCCTAATTATTTTTTCTTGCCTTAAACTACGTTTTAAATCACAACTTTTATCGCCAACTAATCGCGATTCGAAAGTGACAGAATACGGTCAGAATTTTCTTTAGTTCTCTGAGTGAGATATCATATTATTTATATCATATTTCTAAACACGCCTAAATCTAAGTCAAAATGACGTTTGGATAAGTTTAACCAAATAAATTTGATTAATTTTCCGAATCATAGTCTTTGGATAATTTGAACCAAATTGTGTAAACCATTTCCCATACAAAATTTGACTTTTCACTAGCCAAATGGTAAATTTAACCAAATCGTAAACTTATCTACTGTTTTACGACGTTGCATGAATACCCTTATTATCAAAACTTTGGCATCTCTCTACACCGTCAATGTTTAGATACATTCTAGTTGTTAGCTACGAGAGCAAGTTCGTGCGATCCAGTTGTGCATATTTTTTTCTAGCGATTTCTATTGACTTTTTGTGTCCAGAATTTCAGCCAGTCTAGCGACTCTTGGATGGAGGTTGGCCTAGCAACTTTTCATTTCAGGTTGTTGCAACACTGTCCAGGACTACTGCGTATAATTAAAATAATTACAAAAAGAAGACAATAGAATATACAGGGGAACATTTAATTTATTTAATTTGATTCGTGCCACCTGATGCTGTTAACGACTCGACCGAAGTTGTATTGTAAAATTGCAAAATCGTAAAGTGTACTTTGCAATTCTAAAATTCTTAAAATGTAAAAAAATGTAAAATTTGTAAAATTGTTAAATTGTAATCGTAATTACATTTCAATTATCAATTGAATGAATAAAGAAGATCTGGAGAATGAGTTTGAATAGCTTTATTTTTTTTTTATTTGTGGTTTCGTATGATAACACACTCACAGTTAGGCTGCATACCTTTCGCTCCGTGATATTAATTTTGAATATTCGTATGAAACAAGTAGAACCAATTGAATTTGCTACCACTATTGTTTTTGGCTGGAATTATATTGTCCAACGAATTGTTTGCTTCTAAATCGAGTAAATCGAGTAAGGAAAAAAGGAAAGGACCCGAATGGGCAACAACTAACTTGTTAACAATTTATTTGTTCTAGTTTTGTTTGAATAATTTGAATGTGGATTATTTGGAAATCAAAAGAAAAAACAAGTACTCAAGAGCTTATCTGCAAGTTATTATGTACAAAATATTTTTCAATCAAAATTTTACAGGTCATTGTCCTTGCACGTGATAAGAAACTGTTGTTTTTTTTTTTTAATCAATGTTAAACGCTGGAATTAGTTAATTTTCGTAGTAAGCTTTCATCGCAGTGTACAAAAACTAAAAACAAATCTATAAATATTCTTCAAATTTTCATTCTTCGAACAAGACTTAGGGGCTTATTGCGAGAGTCTATTCGACTTAAGTCTATTCGACTTTTTTCGATTCTATCAAATTTGAAATAAGTATCGCCTTGCTCAGTAGACTGATTGAAATAGAATCCATTTTCAAAAATGGAATAATAAAAGCTCTCGACTCGAAGTGTCAAATCTCCCTAGAGTTTTAGAAAATAAATACAGTTTGACAAAAATAAAAAAAAAAAATAAATAGTTTTTCTTCAAAAAAATAATATTCCATAGCGCGACAAATTGCAAAAATGAACTCCGATCCCTTAGATTTTAGACATTGGATGAAAATATGCAGACATACATTTGTATAATATTATTATGGTACATAGGTACATATTTATGATGTGGTAGCTTCGCAGACTCTTTTGGGGTGCAGTGGTGATTTGTGCATCTTCAAAATGCACTTTCTCTTAAAACCTTAACAACAGTTATAACAACTTGAAAAATCATTTCGCAGTTCAATGTAACGCTCTTTTGTACCAAATATGACATTGCAGCTTATTGCAAACGGAAGGAAAGTGCATTTTTATGATGCATTTTAAAAACTCACAATTTCTAAAGAATGTATAATAAGTATATACAAATCTTTAAAAAAATGTATTATGGTAGCAAGTTTTATATTGCAGCACATGTTAAGATGATTGAGCATCTTGAAGGAAGGACACCAAACATCGATGGCGATATGAAAGTTCATATTGTACCAGAAGATATTCTTTTCCACTAAAATACATTCTTATTATAGGTTTTAATAAAAATTTACACAAAAGTCGATCAGAAATTCCTGATCGAAAAAAACATTCTATTTAGTAGAACAAAATTGATTCTAATAGAAATTCGCAATACCGATGATAGACTATAAGTCTATTCGACTTTAAGTCTATTTTGAATAGACTCTCGCAATAAGCCCCTTATACTACGTTTTCACTGGGCCATATGAGGTTATATCAGATCCGAAATTAACTCATTTCCCATACAAAGTCTCGTTCTCAAATGAGCTAATTCCAAACAAATTCTTATTATTCCAACATCATAATTTCAACATTCGCTGAAATGAGGTTCGAAATGAGGTAAATCCACCCATCAGCAGTCGATTCCAAAAGCTTTAAAAAGCATGAAAATGTCCAAACACAAAGAGAAAACAACAAAAACAAAGGTTTAACTGTCGTTCCAAATTCAAAATGAAATGAGATATCAAACGAAATTAGCAAAGGAGAATGCCCAAAAATGTATGACCAAAAAAGCCAGAGTCGATTAAGAAAAGTCATGGATGGTTTGAAAGGACATTTAATGTAGATAAAAAATATGGAATCATTTTCTTAAAAAGTTATCCCCGGGACTGGATATGACAATTTAAAATTTTTAAAAACACAGTTTCTTCATGCTAAAAAAAAGTAAAAAGTGGCACATCTTCATATTGTGGATTCATGTTGTTAAATAGGATCACGACAAGTCACTAAAATCAGCAGCCACAAGATGATTCTGTCTTCATTCATAAAATAGTGGTTATCACCCATATACCGTTCCTCAACAGTTCGAAAATAGGAGTTACCTCTAAGCATGCCGGACAACAGTTAAGGAAATATTAGGCGTGTTTTTGTGTGCCCTCTATGTTAGCTTAGAAATAATGGCACAAAAATACGCTCATCGTTGCTTCATAAAATAATTTGGCAGCACTGATATAACAATGACATTGGCCGCGATCAAAAACCTATGCAGAGCTATCCGGATAGGTTCCTGTTGTTGCAATCCCGCGTGTTAACTATCCATGCTATCCGAAAATGTCAAAAATCGCTAACTGCAAAATGCAAAATTGAGATTTGTTTTCCGTCGTCGAGTTGTATTTTTGATTTTTTTAGAAAAATAATTAAAATAATGTAATAATAAAATATGGATACGCAACTATCTTATCGCATCGATTCTTGATCGCGGCCATTTTCTGACATATTTGACAAATTAAAAGAAACGTCTCATCCCTGGAACAGGTCTTTCTTTTATTTATTGGAATGGAAAGTAACATTTATTTCAAATTAATAAATTATATTTTAACAAATAAAGCAAACTTTGGCTTTTAACTTTTTTTCTGTCATCTTTTTTACAATCAGTCGATCCGTGCTTCAAGATCCATCTACCAAATTAATGAATTTTTGGATGAATTTTTGACATTTGTTCTGAATTCATCGGATAAATGTAGAAAATAGTCTATGGAAGCACTGTTTTTATTTTAGCTTAATTCTTAAGCAGAGATGTTTATCGCCGTGAACTAAGCACATATTAAATTTTTTTAAAGCTAACATAGAGGGCACTAAAAAGCACGCCTAGTATGTGCGTAAGAATTAAGCACAACTTATAAATAATTCGCATACTGTTATACTTTAATGAACAATTAAGACCTGCCTTTTTTTACTATGTATCTTTAAAACTCCGAATTGTTTAACGGCGCAGTGGCAGTGGTAAAATTCGAATTGTTTAACGGCGCAGTGGCAGTGGTAAAATTCGGAATGTTTTGTTTTCATAATTTATTCCGGAATTTGTTAATTGATTTTTTGTATAAGAGTACGTTTAATATATTGACGAGACTAGTAATGTACCAATTTATAATAGTTAACACATTTTCGCATTAAGAGAATGCAACATTCAAGGCACATGTATTTAATCCTATAATAACGCTTGCAATAATTTGTTTTTCGAAACCTTGTATTTTTGAGTATTGCCTTATGAAAATCAGTTTTTTCGAATAATAGAAACTTTGTTTTAAGAAACTTTTGCGGATTACCAAGTTCCGAGTAGATATGTAGGTATGTTTTTTAATCAATACCTGTTCTTTTCTGTACTGTTGTATTTATATGAAAAAAACACCCTGCTATTAAAAATAAATAAATTGTCATAGCCAGTCCCGGGGATAAATTTTGAAGAAAATAATTTCATATTTGATATCTACAGTCAATGCCCTTTCAAACCATATATAACTTTTTCTTATCGACTTTGGGTTTTTTTTGGGCACTCTCCTTTTATAATGAAAACACTTTTTTGCCAAATTCCGCATTGACCTGATTTCGGGGCTAATGGAAACGTAGTATTACCCAATTATGTAATTTTCTTTTGCATATAAAAGTATTTCCTTAAACACCCTGTTCGATTATTTTGGTGTGCAGATAGCACAGTTTGGCTACCAATTCGCAAGAATAGCTTCTCCTTCTTCAACCCGCAGTCTTTTGGAGCTACATGAGATGGCTTCTAGCAGCAGCAATGATAATCGTCATCGGTCTTCCTCGTTTCCCATTTTATTTTAAAACTTCTTTTATTTGGGTTGTGTGTTGTCTGTTTTTTTTTTTTGTTCTGGGATGAATCTCTGTTCTGGTATTTTCAGCACCCAAAATCCTAAAAAAAGCAAAAGACAAGGAGGACCATAAACAAAGAAGTGGTAGGAAACAAATACAAGAACAACAAAACAAAAAAAAGCTGTTTGGCTACATACATACGAGTATATACTTACATACATTATATTCATCCAGAGCTGGAAGGAACTCGCGCAATGGTGATGATTTAGGGGCTCATTGTGAAGTGAAGAGTTTGGCTTCTTTTCTCTAGGAGAGTGTATCATAACAGTGCTCTGCAAGTTATGCCACCACACCACCATCGAGGTGGTACACATGATCCCACATGTGCGAATGGAGAGCTGGTTGAAGGTTTCAGTGGTGATGCTGCTGGGTTCCACTACCGCCTTGGCTGTAGCTGGAGTTGCTGCTGCTGGTCTGGTGGTGATGTCAGAAAGATCGGACGACTTTGATACCGCACCAGAGGTAGAGAATCGTCTCCTACGAATGGCGCGAATTGAATTCTTGGAAAACCGGGAGAAGATTGTTTGTTTGTTGTTTTTTTTTTTTTGTTGACTGTTGTTGACTGCGAGACTCTCCTAGATTTGGCAACAAATTAAACTTTGTCCACAATGTTGCTAAATGAATAACTCTTTGGATTTGGATAATCCATATCCATATCCATACAACGACGGAGAAGGAGAATTTCCGTGTGGAATATATTTACAATGTCATTGATTTGGCTTGGTTGGGACTAATTGGCCGAATTTACAGTTTTTCTTTCTCCCTGTTGCTGAAGTTAGGTCAGAGATTGATGTGCAGCTAGTTTTGTATATTCTAACGAGACACGATATTTATAGATTTGGATTATTTTTTATTTGTCTACAAAAAGGTATACAAATCGAAGTAGGCACCTTTTCAGAAAGTGTATCTATTTAAAATTCAAACCCAATGTCGATAATAACTCGAAAAATATTAAATCATCGCATCAATAGAGTTGGATTATTTATTATTTTAATAATAAATTCAGAACTTAATGTGAAAATTTGACATTTTCCAGATTTATTATCTTAAGTCAAGTTTTATGTTTTTTTTTTCGATTTTTAATTTATATTTTCTTATGCCTAATGATTATAAATGTTGCTAATAGTTTTTAGTTTTTTGGCTCTTCTGTTCTATCTCACTATGAAGAAGCAACGATATAACATTTCAATAAAACAACAATTTCATGGCGATGAACAAATATGAGTGATATTATTTATGATCTTAATGACAAAGACATAGCTACAGAAAGAAAAAAAGATTAGGCGTAGATTAAAAGCGAGACGAGGAACTTATAACTAATTTATTCAACATGAAAAAAATCTAAACTTTCAATCTCATATATAAATTTTAAAGCTTAATGTTATTTTTGTTTATCAGAATTTATTACTGTTTTTTTTTTTTCTGTTGAAAATACAAGAATTTTTGGCTTGGTATAAAATAAAAATTAACTGTTTTTATTTTTTGTGTAACAAATTAGTAATTTTATATCTTGTAGTTTGGGAGAAAGCTAAATTGTATTTCTATATGTGTGGTAGGTAGGAGTCCTAAGGAAATAACCATTTGTCAATTTAATTCTAAACGTGTTTATTTACTGTAAATCGAATTCCTCATCGGTAAGATTTAGGTCGGACGGAGGGTTAAATGGGAATTTTTTTTTTTTACAGAGATACACTTACACAAAACATTTGATTTTTATCTCAAAGATATTCACACTTACGAAATTGTGTCAATGTTTGTTTATGTTTTTTATTTAAGTAGCTATTTCGCGAATTGTGTGCTGTTTGTTTATTTTATTTATAGCCCAGGCAAATTAGATTTTGGCAGTGATGTTTAGATTTTTCCTGCAAATTTACGGTGACCATACGTCTTCTTTTTAAGAGGACAGTCCACTTTTAAGCATTTGTGTCCTTTCTGATTTGTTTGCTTAAAAAGGACAGTACATCGTCCTATTTTTCCTAAAATGTCCTTTTTTTGCTGATCAATTATTTTTCTTCTCTAAAAAAATTAACAAGTACTTTCTTCAGTTTAGACAGCACTGATGAATAACATACTGTTTGAAAATTTAAAAATTTCTTTTGCATTTTGCCTGTAGAGGTCTTCATACTCAAAATGCTTTGCAAATTGTTCAATAGCTAACAGGTGGGAACGCATACAAGGCATTACCTCAACAATATCAAGCACAAGAAGGCGGTTAGATAATTGTAACAGTTCACAGATTATAAGTTTTTTCTGAGTAGACAATTTGACAACAAAGAAAAAGAATTAGTTTGCATCGAAGGCACTAAGGCTTATTATTTGGTTCAAAATAATTTCTTACTAAGATCAAATTACTGCGCATCTAAATCAATAAAATCATGCTTGGAAGACAAGTACTCATGTGCCAGAACTAAATGCGAGGCAGTTCTTAAAAACGTGTTCGAACCCCTTTCCCTGGATTTGATAAGAGTTGACTTGTCACGCGGTTGACTTCTTTTCCGACTGTTTCAATCGCGGGTCCTTTAAGCTTTGCCCAATGCTGATGCGTTTCTTTTACCTAACAAAGGAATTCAGGTATACAAAAATTGGATGTCAAAGAACTTCCAGGGGAAAACTCAGACATCCTTTGTAAAAACCTGCAGGTCACATTAAATCATTATCAAATCACCAGTTGGATGGTACAATTTTGTACTGCAAACACGAATTGTAATTTCGGCCCAGCAACTAGGAACGAAAGAAGAAATATTTTCCACAGAATACAAGATTTTACTGGCGAAACACTAATTGGAGTGAACTGTGTTGCCCATATTTAAAAAACTGCCACCAAACTCCTGCTATTTGCTACCAGTTGAGGTTTTAATTTTATACATTAACTTTTAACAGTTAAAGGCTTAACTACATAGACCTACTTTTGCCAAAAAGTACAAAAAGTGAGAAATAAATGCTTGCAAAAAAGCATATGAAAATTGTTTTAACAGATAAATTATGCCAACACACAATTTTCAATTAATGTTTGCCTGTCCTCTTTTTCGTGTTTGGAAAAATGGTCACCGTATGCAAATAGCGCACCTTTTTGAGCGGGAGCAACCTCATATTCTCGTTGTTTATATTATTTCTGATCGAATCCCACAAAAATCTAAGATGCTATATGTTACATACACATATGCTTCAATTTTATCCTAATTTGCTTGGAATATTATTTAAGTACCTATTTCCCGTTATCTGCGTCAAATATTGTTAGTTTTTGATCGTTTTACTTAACCGAGGACAACAACTTTATAATAGCTAATTTAATTGGTAGTGAAGAAAAGGGTTATTAAATAATTAAAGAAAATAGGACCAACAATAAAATAATATACAAACAAATATTAATAAAAAAGATTAATTGATACCTCTTGGTGTAGGCCCATTTACCATGGTAAAATTTTAAAATTTTGAAAAATAAGTATAGAAAGGGCTTTGCTATACTCATCAACAAAAGACAAGTGATTTTTAGATTTTTAGTTTCAATTAAATGAAAAAGAAAGTTATGACCCTTTAATTATAATTTACTTGAAGGTGTTCATTTTATTTTAACTTTAACTTTATCACTTTGATTTAACGGTAAAAAGTTTCTGAGACAAATTTAATTCTCTACAAAAAAGATTAACACGTTTTTTCTGTGAAGTTAACGTAACGCAAGACATCGCAGAAAAACGGAATCTACCCCTTTTTCAAAGATGGATGAAACTCGTGTGGTATACGCACACTGAACCCTCATATACAAACCAAAGAAAAACAATTTGTCCTACTAAAAATGTAACTTTCTGTCAAAATTTTGTAACATTTCAATGGACTATATGTATTTTAAGAGAAGAACTTATTCTAATGATCGGAATACGTCTAAAAGAAGAACTTGGCTAAATTCTGTATGGTTGCCTTGATGAAATTGAAGAGTCTTTTCACTTTCTGTCCACATATTTAGCCTGTAAGAAAATGACATCCAATAATTATGAATAAATCAATTTTATAATTACTAGATCATAATTCTCAGACCTAAGTTTACTCTTATAACTTAATTTTGTTCAATTAATTTTGTATTAAAAACTGAAAATATTCACTAAAACTCCGAATCTAATTGAGATTTCTATACATGTAGCTATAAGACCTCAATGGATCGCATTCAAATAGAATCGAATTGCACTTGAAGTGACAATTTAACTCTTCTGAGTGATGCGTGCAGAATTAAGGTTTTGAATTTGGTGGTGGTTTCTTTTCCCATTTAGGTTTAAATTCTAAACACCAACTTAAAAGTTCAAGTGACCTAAACTCCAAGATGAGTTTCGTATGCGCTCATCAATTAGTTTCTGTCAATTACTTTTTAGATGCAAATATTGTTCGATGCTTACCGACTCTTACCAAAGGGCACGGTAGTGCCCAGTCAAGTTCTGGCACTACACCCTTTTTACGATTTTCGACCCCCCTCTAACTTCCGTGCCAATAAAGCCAGAAACTTCAAACTCACAGCATTTGCTAAGCTCACCAGGTGTAGTCAACCCACCAAATTTCAATTCTTTAGCATCAGTGGTTCCCAATATATAAGACTGCAAAATTTGCAAAAACCGTTACTGACTGACTCACTGACAGATCATCAAAATTATCGAGCACTTCCCGACATCGTAGAATCTTGCAATTTTGCACAACGGTAGGCCTTGTGGTGTATACAGAGGAAAAAATCGAAAATTTAAGATTTTCCATTCAAGGGGCGTGGTACCCGCCCATTTTTATAGAATTGATATAAATTACTTAGAGCACTTCTTATTGTCTTAGATTGATAAAATTCGGTAAAGCGGTAGGTCTTAAACTGGAAGCAGAGGAAAAATTTTTAAATTTGAGTTTTTTCATTCAGGGGGCGTGGTCCGCCGATTTTCATAGAAATTATATAAACTATTTGGAGCACATCTGACTATCATGGAACGATAAAATTTGGTACAACGGTAGGGCTTTAAGTGTTGGCAAAGGGAACATTTTAAAATTTAAGATTTTACATACAAGGGGCGTGGCATCCACCAATTTGAATAAGAATTTATATCAATTATGAGGAGCTCTTCTGATTGTCGTAGAACGATCAAATTTGGTAAAACGGTAGGGCTAGATGTGCAAGCAAATGCAAAATTTTAAAATTTGAGATTTTGCATTCAGAGGGCGTGGCATCCGCCCATTTCCACAGAATTTATATCAATTAAACTGAGCACTTCTGTTGGTCGTAGAATGATGAAATTTGGTAGAGCGGTAGAACTTGAACTGCAAACATAGGCTAAACTCTTAAATTTGATATTTAACATTCATGGGGCGTGGTATCCGCCCATTTTCCCAGAATTGTTATTAATTATATCGATCACTTTTGATTGCTTGCAGAATAATAAAATTTGGTAAACTGGTAGATCATGTGATCAGTACAAAGGAAATATTGGAAAATTTCAAATTATCCATTCAGGGGCGTGGCACCCATCCATATTCTCGGAATTCATATCAACTATGTAGGGAATTTCTGATTGTCGTAGAGTGATGAAATTTGGTAGAGCGATAGGACTTGACATGAAGGCAAAGGGGAAATTAAAACTTTGAGATTTTACATTCAGTGGGTGTGGCAACCACCTATTTTCACAGAATTAATATTAAATATATTGAGAGCACTTTCGATTTGTGCAGGATTATGAAATTTGGTAAAGTGGTTAGTTTTCAGGCGTGGGTATGCAAGGAAAAAACTCGAAATCATGAACTCTTTTATGCGGGGGCGTTTCATCCACTTTTCATGATATAAAGAATCTTTGCAAAAAGTAGTGAAATCACAACAAAAACATAATTGTTAAAAAAGGAGCCAAGTTCTTCTATATACAAAAACCTTGGCGTAACAAGTCAGCCGTAAAAAGTCGTGATATCTAAAAGTACGCCAAGTTCTAAATTTATTAATGTTAAATATCAAATATTTTAAGTAGAGTTATATGGAAGAACCTTAAAATATATCAGAGAAATCTGTTATTTAATGATTACTGACTAAAATTGAGTTGGTTTACTTGGCAAGTTTTTTTATTACCTAATTACTCAATTTTGATATTTCATGGTTTCCAAGTATCAAAAAAAATTAATTTCGAAGCAGAAATTACTGTTTTTTTTCCGTTAAACAGGTCAAACATTACACCCCTAAAAAACACACTTGGTCCTTAGATATTTGTACGGACTCTTTTGATCCTTGGGTGCGCATATAAATTTAACATTTTTAGCAAAGTTCATAAGTTTTAGAATTTGTTCATGGATTTTATGGTAATAATCACTCACTTTCATCTCTCCGTCAAAAAAAAAAAATGTTGAACATTCAAACATTTATAAAAAATACCCTTTAAAAACAGATATTTTTGGGGACTCTTTTGATTCTTGGTAAGCATGCCAAATGAAATATTAATACCAAACTTCATTAATATCCCATTATTTTAAAATGGTTTTGGGTAATATATTACTTGTTGTACTTTAAAAAAAAAAGTGATCATTCCATAAAAATGACATTAACTTTCCAACAGGATACATGTTTCTTTTCCTTTTGGTCTCTTTAGAATCAGCGTGAAAAAGCACCCTTAAAACATATGGCATATAATTAGATTGTATTACAACAAATTTTTTAGCTTGACAAACTCCCGCCTCCCTCCCCTCTCTGCCTCTTAAAATGCGCCTTAACAAAAATCCAATGCGGGGATTTTGAATATGTTGTTGAGGATAAAATTCTGGGTCGATACCATCAATAAAATTTGATGAATTAATTTGTCCCTGGTTCGATCCTATCTTTCTTGGACTACTTCTAACGTTAAGCGAATTATGTGACTAGGAACCTTAAATTCAAACGGCGAATACAAGACGGCACTGTTAACTGATCAGTTGGATAATGTTAAGTCCAATAAAAGTTTTATTGGATAAAGTGAACGCACATTTTGAACTATTACTTAGAATAAATCTTAGCATCTTTCTATTTTGCATTGTTCACTGCAAACAAAATTGACTTTAAGGTACTTTTATCGCTTAAAAAAATTTACTTTAAGCTTATAAAATATTCTTTAATATTTCAGATATAAATTAACTAGCAACATTCCTACATTTTATACGTAGTTCCAAATTTTTAAATACAGTTTGTTCATGACCATAGTTTTGTCACCAAAGGTTTTTGTGGTAGAAGCAATAAATTCGGGATTTTATGTTTAAATTCATGCATAATTAGTTTCCGGACGAACAGGGTCTCACAGTTTTCCTTTTTTTTTATTATAAGGCTGTAACACCAAGATCTTAAAACGCAACCTGACAATAATTATTAGGAGTTGAAGGATAGGAACAACATTTTATTTGAACGATATATTTAGTAGTGAAAACTTAACATGCTTGTAAAGCTAAAGCTTCAGAATTTTGCAAAATTCTTAACTGCTCACCTATTTCTGGAATCAATATAAAAAAAACACTCAAAATCTCTGCAAAATCAAAAATTTGTATATGACAACTTTAATTTGGTTTTATTTATTTTGCAACCATATAAAATTCAAATGTATAGCGGACTCTCCTGATTTAATTCAATTTTTTGAAATTAGCCTATTTTGAGATAAAATGTTTAAAATAATTTATATCTCTATACCAGTAGGAGATAGATAAAAATCTTAATCTAGTAATATTCTTAGAATTCTATTGTCCATTCACCAAACAAATTTCAAAAGTCTAGCATTTTAGTTAAAGAAATTAGAAAAAAGACATAGAAGGACATTTTCCCTTTTATCATAATAGATTATCAAACAATCCAAACTTATTGCACTATTAAATATATTCACCTATCAATACAAATTTTTACTTTTACCCTCCCTCCCACCACTTAGCTAATCAACGATCTCAGCGTTGCACATGTGGCGTTACATTTTTTCGTTTCACAAAAATTCAACCCTGAAATTTCACTGTCAACGCGCCCAAAGAAGTTTCACTTCAAAAAATATGATTTTTTGACACATCTTGTCCTTGTTAGATACCACAGAAATAAGAATTTGGTCAACAAATTTATCAGCTACCTGGCGTTCTTTAATTTAATAGCAATTTATTTAATACGCAGAAAAGTTTTTGCGACATTTTCTAATATGGTCAGGTCATATTCGTATTTTCATTAAAAAAAAAATTATCTAAAGGAGAATGGGCATATTTGGGTGCGAGCGTCCACGAATAAAATAAGTGTCAAATGAAAGGTCTGCTACAAGGGAGTAACTTTTAGTATGGGCATTTCGTTGCAGTACATTAAGGAAAAGAGATATGAAGACATTTGAAAATGCATTTTTCAAATGCATATTTTGGGGAGATGGCATTTTCAAAAACTATCTTTTGCGTTATCCTTATTTCAAAATGTCGAGTGACACAATACGAACCAGGTCAAGATATCCCGCGGTTATTTTACTAGGCCCATTATACAAGTTCAGCAGGCAACAATAAGAGATTACTTATTTCATCGCAGGTTTTTAAAAAGAGGAAACCAATCGATACTTTTAGTCAAATCGTTAAGGAAACCGGTGGCGGAGGTAGGACTAGCTTATTTAGGCTGTTTCGGTGAGAAAATGCACTTTTCCTATTGCATGTTGGTCTAAATATACCTAGTTTACTAGGGATTTCTAAGAATGGAGTATCAAATGACATATCTAAGATTGCCCTCTTTACACGAATGTAAGGCTAAAACATGCTTTTTTTGGTTGATGACGCAGGTCAGAACGGTTCTCAATGGCTTCGGAACCTAAAAAAGTTCTGCAAGACTATTTGAATAGAGCTTTAAGTCACATGTTAGAACAACGAGTAAGAGGTCTTACGCAGTATATCTAAGAGCAAGACATTTGGTTGCTGCGCATCCGAATGCAGCCTAGACATGTTAACCTCTATTTTCTAGGAATTATTATTCGTCATTTGGATTGGCCGACAAAAGGAATGTGAGAGCAGCTATTGCACACTATTACTGTTACTGTCTGAGTGGAAGGCGCAAATTCGGATGATGCGCGCATATTATGTGCGTGGTTTGGTATTTAGGCTGCTCAAGAAACCAAACCGATGATATTTGATTACCAGCAGCTAGATTATTAGGTATACAAAGTATGGTAATTGTACTAATATTTAATGATGTATGTGCTTTGTCTAACACATATCTCCTAAACTCATGTCTTTAGCTGTTATTTCACTTTCATTTTTTATTTTTCCATTCACATTAGCCACAATACTAGCTAAAAATCTATTAAAGTACTAAACACAAAAATGCATTTTATACCAGTTTGAAGTTTACCACAACGAAAAACCTTCTACACCGTACTTGTAGGACCAAACCACATCCGAAAATAATAAAACCATTCTTGGCCGCTCGCACCCAATTTCCATACAAATTTGCCCATTCTCCTTTAATCAAATGCTATTTCTTTTTCCATATTTTTAAAATTTCTGTAATTATCGTTGCCATGTAACTGCCACGTAAAGTTACGGTTTAGCAATAAAATATAATTGATGTTGTTCCTGTATCTCATCCTCTTTGTATGTGTATATATATTTAACAAAAAAAACTGCCCATTATATCTTAATTCTACGAAACAGAAACCATAAAATTTCATCTTCTTATCAAATTTGATAATAATTCATTTGTAATCTCAAGAAATAGATTCAAAATATGAACCACTTATGCTTATAACAACAATACAAAAAACAACACAAAAAAAAACACACACACAAATTTTCTAAAGAAATTACCATCATGTTAATGATTATCAACAAGCGTTAAATCAACTTTACCATACAACTTGTAGCACTTAGGCGTTTATTTATTGCCTTTATTTAATTTTTGGGAGCACAAAATCCCAGTGACAAAAAAAAAATAAATAAATAAATTCTCAAATTTCAACACCCATCAAGATCCAACAGCCAACAACAACCACCATCAACATCTTCTTATACCAATAAATTAATCGGGGAAACAGAGAATCACATATAGAAACACCGCATTTATTTTGTTAGCCGACTTAGGTTTTCGGGCCTAGAAAAAATGTCTCAATAGAACTCCGCGATGTAAATAATCACCAACGAAAATATCTAATAGATAAAAAAAAAATAAGTTTGTATAAGAAATCAAAGAAGAATTGTTTCGAATTTTCTTCACTTCAAGATTCGGATGCGGACCACCGCGGCAGTTATTCTATTCTACTTTTTTTTTTGTATGTTAATAATGCCATAGCTGTTAACTGAATTTAGTCAACACCGTAAGCTAATCAAGTATCGAAATAGCTTCTTTATCAAGAAAAAAAAAATAATATTCTTTTGTTGGTTCTGATGGTAATCTTGGTGATGCGAAAACGTTGAGGACACACGACCATCGGCCATCGCATCGCATTATAGTTATCATGTTGACCCTTTTTTGACTTTTCGCTTTCTTTCTGTGTTTCTTTGGAACCACATTTAAAGAAAAAAAAAATATACCCACGGCGTGTATTCCGGTTTGCTTATGTGGATTTTCTGATCAATATTTTGAATTTTTCTCTCAGAACTATAGGAATGTAGTTTTGTGATATCTTAATACCAAAAATGTCAACTGAGATTTAATGGAAACGTATTTAAATGCTTGGATGAGTCGTTGATTAAAATTATTTAAAAGAGACAAAATTGTAAAAGAAGTATCTACGAAAATTCTTTAATTTTAAATTCGAAAATAGAGGATGACATCTTTTCAGAATTAATATTTCATGGTACATTATAACTAAAGTTTGCATGGGATTGGCATTAGAGCTGTATTTACTGAGTAATTTTAATGTGTACTGGTTACATTTAAGGGCATATACAAAATGAAACCCATCTTCAGCGTGTACTAATTTAGTCAAAATATATGTTGTAAGCTTATAGACAATTTTGCACTTGTCTTGTATTGAATACAGATAAAATTGACCAGGTAAGTAAAACTTGACATTTTTCTCTAATAAAATAAATTAATATACTTTAGACGAAATTGGGAAACTAGGTGGCCGATAAATAAGGAAGCTATGAAAGTGATGAATTCCAAATATGACTAACTATGAATATGACCAGCTCATTTTGATGAGTATAGTCTCTTTGTACTCACTCCCAAGCAACACATAAACTCTTCAAGAGGTCTTCAAACAAAATGATGTAACTGCCTCTTAATTTAATCTTTTTTAAACCATTCCACTTTACTACATTTAAATTTGCTCTTCAAAAGTGTTTTTTGTTTTAACTATTAAGAAAACGTCTTTGAAACATCTTCAAAACCTCTTTTTTGAATATTTGTATATTTTCCCTTTAAATATTTTCTTAAAAACGTCTTTAAATGGACCATATTCACAGCGCATTAAGAGTAGTTCATTTTCCTCTTTCAAATACTAATCGGAGATGTTTTTCAGATGTTTTTTATTAAAACATCTTTATGAAGGCTTAACTTTTCATCTTCAGTTAGTATTTACTTTATCTTTAGAGAAAGTATAGAAACATATTTTTTTGTTACAAATTTTATCGCCTTTGAGTTTTTATTTGTTCTTTGTTATGTAATTTTTGCGTTATTAAAATTAAAATTATCCAAACATTTTATTGGAAACCTATGAATTGAAAATTAAAAAGGATAAAATGACAAAAAGGTTCTCCACAAACCAACGTACAACTCATTGTTGAAAACATTTTTATCGTCGGTCATCGCTTTTATATGGTAAATTCCATCGCAATCGGGCGTTCTCCTTTATTATCACGTAAATTAATTTTGAAAGGCGTATGTTTGTTGCCGAACCGATTTTTTCACGTTCGTTGGTTGGTTTTAAAGAGCGATAAATGAAAAAAAAAAATCATCAAATCAGGCAGACACAAATTCTCATTGATAAACAAAATTATTCACAGCTGTTTTTTGTTTAACTCTTTATTGACTCTTTATTAAGATTTAAATTTTGTTGAGAGCTCTTTATTATGAAGTTAATAAGAGGGATTTGGTTCTTAGCAAAAGAGTTTATAGGCAAGTTGTTTTAATGACTACTTAAAAATCACTTAAAACCGTTTTCCAAATAGGTAGTGTATTTATAAAAATGCAAACGTAAAGGGTTTCACTGCTTAATTTAATTTTACATAAAATTTAAAAATTATTAAACTTAATATTTTAATATTAAAAATAATAATTATCATTAAATGTAACAAACGTTTTTTTCATGTAAGTTTAACTTAAAAAAATTTTTAAATTGTGAATGATTAATTTTAAGTTTATTCAGATTTAATAAACTACCCCTGATGAAGTCGTGAAATTACGACGAAACGTAGGGAAAAAGTATGGAATACAAAATTTTTATTTGTTTATAGAAGAAAGTGACCAAAAAAGGCCGATCTAACATAAACATTCAAATTAATATTTTATTATTATTTAAATCTAATGTACGCAAATTGTGTGGGTAGACTAAAAACCTAGTTAAGGCAGATTATATTGTGTTTTGATTGATCTTAAATAGTGTTATAATGTAGATATGTTTTTGATTTTCTTAATTAAAGAGGTTCATCAAGGGAGTTTGACGGCGACAAACTAGATTTTCACATTTAAAAAATGTTCGCTCCAAATTATACCCAAACGCTCTAGAATTGCTTTTTTTCGGATAAAACTAAAAATCTGAAACATGCCAGATTTTTTAGAGGTTTAAATTCAGCACCATCGTAGCAATCCTTCAATAGAATTTGGCAGTTATTAGCTTAAGAACCAAGTAACAAATTTTATTTTGACAAAGCCCAAAATCGCATTTTTTCGGAACAGAAAATAAAATCTAAAACTCAGGATTTTTCACAGATTTATTAATCCATCGACATCATATTGACATGTTTACAATATTTCTTCTTATTTTCTTAACTTTCACAATAAAGTTATACAAAATCCATAAGAAGAAAAAAAAAAAAACATTTCGTACACTTCAGAAAATGAGGCACCCTGTAATAATATTTGTACCTAATTCGCACACAAAAAAAAAATGTCCATGTTTATTATAATTGTACATGGATTTCTTTTTTATCTATTAATTTATTGATTTTAAAGAAACCCTAGAAACTATGCATACACTATTTATGTAAATAACACTTTGTGATACAGTTCAAATTATATTTCCTTTTTTCGACCGTGTTTGCGATTATTTTTCTTATTATTTATCTGTTAATACTTGTCAAATTAATGGCGCTTTAGTTTTAAGTGGGGTAGAATATGCAATTTCCAAATAAATCTTGTCCTGCATATCAAATTACTAGTTATTAAAGCTAATAAAATAGGTTTAGTATCCCTTATAAAACAAATTATAAATCAAGGATAAATAAACATTGAGAATTCATGTGTTTATTTTATGTTCATTCCATTTCATTTTAATTGTATTACATTTGTATTTGTGTAAGAGAGAAAGATATTATTTTTTAATATTTTCTTCTCCCTCCAAGTTCACACTATTCACACAAAATACATTCAACTTCAAGACAACTTAAAAGCCTCTTCAAAAGATCAATAAAAAAGCTATATCTTTATAAGCACTTACAAGGACTTTAGTAAGAACTCTTTGTGCCCATACAGTTGGCTCCTCCCCTTTGGTCCTTTTTGGGTCTTAATGACCTCTTTCAGATCGTTTGAAGAGTTGAAAGCTCTTGTAAAAGTAATTTTAAAGATATCTTAAGGAGCCGATTGTGTTGCTTGGGCTATTTATGTAATGAGTGCTTAAATTATTTATGTAATGACAACAATTTTTACTACTACAGTTACTACATAATGTTTATGCAATGAGTACATATTATTTTTGTAGTCGAGGCTTTGGTTGTAATGACTACGTATTGTTTATGTAATGAGTACATATAATCAATGTTATTTAATCGATTAACTACATAGAATATCACTGAGAAACTTAACTAACTACACAATCAAGTACTCATTACACAAAACCTACCGATGTTTAGGTGATTGACCCTTGACTGAAAAAAATATACAAACAACACTATACTCACTCTATAACGCATACAAACTTTGTAATAAGCCAAAATGGTTCTGTGCAGATATGTATGTAAAAGTCATTGGTTTTTTCATTCATTTTATTTTTTCGTAAAAACAAAATTATTCATACATATTTTAAATGCAATCATTTTTGACATAAACTGAGAAGTACTGAATTGAAAAATTATGACATCAGCAACCAAAACATTAACGCAATATACGGTAATATCCCCACAAATTTATTTTCGTATTTTCTTCTTGGCAAAGATCTGGTACACAGTATTATGAAATTGCTAGAAATTACATGCACAAAGTTTAATCAACATTTTTAAAGCAGTCTAGCTCATTACTCCTCAGGACTCACAGATAAACACACCAACGGATGTCTTTTCGAAAATCACTTTTTTTGACTTGAATACTTGAAAATTTATTTGACACGAGACCAATAATTGCCCTAAAGAGCAATTAAAAATTTCTACATTAGGGTGTGTAGGTATAGTTTGATTTTTTACAAAAGGATAAAGACAATCTAATTATTCATAACGTCGGCTAAGGATGCAAACCTCGTAAATCCGTTTTTGCAAATTTTAGAGGAGAGCGATTTATAACTTTCACTATAATACCAAACCTATATATATTATATTTATTATGGATTTTTGAATGAATATGGTTTTTATACCGCATGTCTTATATAAAGTTCTTGACTCAGGGATCAATTACAGTGCTCAGACTTGTTTAGTTATGCGCAAAAAAGATGAATAATTATGAACTTTAATAATAAACAGGAAGAAATACTCCATATCAATCCATATCATTTTGTAACAAAAAATAATGTTAAAATTATAAAAAACCTTATTTATTTTTAACAATTTGACTTTATATCCAACTTTTTTTTAAATCTTCTTCTTCCTTACATCCTGCCTTTCAATTTAATAAACAAAGCAAAAATATAAATAAATTATTAGGTGCTGAATAACTCTTTTTCAATTCATACTATTTATGCTTAAATATTTTCCTTGCAGTATGTGAATTTACGAGGTTTTCAAACTTGCGAATAGACAAATTGGATTTAAAAGGTTTTCTTTTTCTGTGTTCTTAGGCGATTTATAATACATTTAATACTTTTTTCTTAATCCTATTTTCCTATATTCAAAGAAATCTCATTGTTGGTAAAAAGCGGATTTACGAGATTGGCATACTTAGCCGACGATAACCAATCACTGATGAGCTCTAACATCAAACATTTAACTTTTCCCAGTTCCGAAATTGTTGAATATTTTCCATAAAATCATGATACAGACAATATAAAAAATGGGCACGACAGGATCGCACAAAACTTGCTCCCGTAGCTAACAACTTTAACGTAGTTTGAAATTGACAATTTACATATTGATGGGCTCCATAAAATTAAGATATCATTAAAAAAGTTTTAAACACAGTTTTTAAAATGTAAATGATTACTATGAATTATTATAAATTAGTTATTTTAATAGCTAAAACAAATAGAGCTCAAAAAAAGTATGCGATCTGAATTGCCTAATAAACATGAATTTATGGAAAAAAAATTCAAAAATCGTTAGAGCGGTTTTTTTTAAATTTATTTTGTATATATAAAAAATCTTTAACATTTTTTAAAATAAAATTTGGTATGCCAACTTTTAGTATTAAATAAAATACAATTTTTCACAAAGTTAAAAAAACATTCATTGGCCCGTTTTCAAGATATTGAATTTTCAAAAAAAATTTCAATATTTTTTTAAAAATCCAAAAATTATTTTTTCGAAAATTTTTATACGCAAAATTGTTAAAATTGTAAGCGACCTTTCTTATAAAAAATTTGGTTGAAAGCGGTGTTGTACTTAACCAGAAATTTGAAAACCAAAAAATCGGTTGTATGACAGGTACCGTTAATAACCGTTATAAATTTTTTTTTTTCTACAAAAATATTTAATTTTGTAATTTTAGTACCTCGTAATTTTTTTTTGAAAATCGTTGGAGCCATTTTTGAAATAAATCAATTTTTGTATAGACAGGTACCGTTAGTTTTTGAGCTAAAAAAAAATTTCAATTTCCCCTCTAGGGAATCACATAAGAACCTTAAGTCCAAAGTTTGAAGAAAATCGCTTCAGCCGTTAAGGCTGCAGGTCGAGGTACAGACAGACGGATAGACGGACAGACGGACTGACGGACAACGGACAGACAGTATTGCGAGACCCACTTTTTTCGCGTTCTCTATCATCGTAATGTTAGGGAAAATTATCATGTCGATTTTTTTTTTTTTTTACGAATCCTAATCTTGCCCTATACTACGTATATCGCAAGTAAAAATGAACAGGAAGCATCTCTACAAGCAGCTTCAACAACATTTCAAATTCCTACACAATTAACGGCACGCTAGACTATGCCTGATGGTGGAGAAGCTGAGCTGAGCTGATCTGATCAGCCTCACAGCCCCACATCATCCCATCGGGACATTGGACCACGATCGCCAAAATAAAAAAAAATCGTAAAAAAAATCTAAAATTAAACAGTACTCACACACAATTAGCTGTGAATTCAAGTTTTGATTTATTTATGAAAACGTTTCCACAACAAGGGACTTAATTAATTTCCCCCAGCCCCAGAGGTAACCAGCTGGGCTAAAGCTGTCTGCATCAACGCGTCCGCGTCCATATACGAAAACGCAATGCAATGCAATATGCAACACAACCCAACCAAACAACCAACAAACCAAATAGTAAGAGAGCTCTCCAGTGCGCGCTGACAGACAACACCTAACCATTGGTAACGCGTTACGCATTTCTCCCAAGCACTCCCAGTTTTTCGCGACGACTTGCGCACAAAGAGGTGCCTTTTAGCCAAAACGATCATCGTCGTCGTCGTCATCATCATCGTCATCGTCATCTTCATACTACAACATGCCCAACCAGTTATTAATAAATTAACGCAACGAGAACGGATCTAGCAGCTCTCTCCGATGATGGCGAAGGCTGAGGAGGGAAAATTGTGTCGCCTCCTGCGGCCTATCAGCACCGTGCCGGCTACTTCTGGCAATCGAAGACTAATTCCACAACCACTATAACTTTTTCCGGTGCGGTGTGGTTGGTGTGGCAGAATATCGGTAGACATCCTACGTCGAAATATATGTCGGTGCTGGTCCGGGAGTCAGAAGGCTTTTTTTTGTGTTGTTGTTGTGCTTCTCCTCCTGGGTTATCAAACACAATCCCACAAATAAGGCTGAATATGGTAGAAATGGTATTTGTGTGCTCCAAACTATGTACGGTTCACACCACAGACAGACAGAGGGCTCCGCATTCATCATCAAAGTGCGAAACACGCTGACGTACATTGGCAGGATGACATGGATGGTATACAAAAAAAAAAAACAGCATCTGCAAACTGCAACATTGTATATCGAGATCTGATGGACAAAAACTAATTCGATTTAAGCCACCATTATCACCACTCCACTGAAGCTGTGGAGCTCTCTGAACATTGGAAAGGGATTAGCCATAGCCATACCTTCCTACCATAAGTTAAGGCAGAAGATTAAAATGTTGTGGGGTCTTTGATCAAAATTTAATGATCCAAGGTGTAAATGTCATTGATTGTAAATCTGTGGTTTGACTTAAATCAATTGGTTGACACTCATTATTTTTTCATTCCCAACGTGTCGTTAAAGACTGAGAGAAAACAGAAAATTGTTGGTGGATGAAGCCATTGTTGAATGCACATCATTATTTTAAAAATAACGCAGAAGTAAATTTTTTTTTAATGAATATTGTAATATTTTACTAAGGGTTCGCAAATAAAACTTATTTCCTTTATTCAAACTGAAACTGCAATTAATTCACAAAATAAAACGCTTTTTATTTCAAATACTTTTTCTTCTGTTACAAGTATGCAACTCTTTATTCACACTGACATTTATTCATTCCTTTCAAAATCAAACTGCCGCTTTCGGACTGGTGCCCCTGTATTTATACCCGAAAATAAAGGGTTCTAGAATTTTCTAGGGTCTGCTAGAAGGTGCTTTCCAAAAAGGTTTCGTCAATATTCCAGTACGAACGAGGCTGGACACCAACCGTGATGGATTTAATTATTTATTTCACTCAAAGATGGCGCGGAAAGTTGTACTAATGTGTGGTTGTTTACATAACTGGGCATATTCACCACAATATGTTAAACATAACACTCTTACCCCTATTCTGATTGTCAATCATTGATTGATAGTTGATAAATATTGATATTCGATATGAAACCGCTCAACCACCAAAAGTTTTAGTTATTGGGAATGATGCAGATGCAGACCGTTGTGAATTATAAGAATCTTGACAAATATCAATGAAAAGTTGGTTGCAAAATTTCAATATTTATCAACTATATCAATCAGCAATTGACAATAGCAATAGGGGTGTTTATCATGAATTTTTTGTCGCCTCAAATGCTGGGGCAAGTTTAGGCAAAACAATCGGATCAAATATTTATTTTCAAAAAATATTTACAGACATATTTGCTATAGTTAGTCAGATTTCCATTTTTATTAATGGAATTCATTGAGAAAGACAACTTTAGGACATAAGGAGGTACTGGGAGCTTAAATCCGTGTTTTTGAACGTGGATCTCTCCCCCATCTTGATAAACTAGTTTTTCTAGACTATCAAAATCATCTACAGAACTATAAAAATTTTTAAACCATTATGTACTATTTACACCATCTAGATTTTAAACCACCTTTTTAACTACACTATTAAGCTTATTAAGACCATTTAATAACATCTACTATTTAAACCATCTACAGTTAATACACAAACAAGACAAGACAATCAAGAAATTGTAGTTTTTTAGAAAAACTAGAGCATTAAGACTATAAAATATATCAGAACTATCTATAGACTTTCAAGACCCTCTGAAACTTATAGATGATTTCGACCATCTACACTATCTTAATCACTCGATCATTAAAAGTCATCTTGACTATAATAGTAAGACTGTGAATGACAAGACTATCTGCATCATTTGGATCTATCTCGACTATTACGATCATCTAGACCAAAAATACAATTTTGACCATCTAGGACATGTAGACTATAAAGATCATCTATACTTAGACCATCTAGAGAATAGATAACGTCTGTGCCATGAAGAATTTTTAGTCCATCTTGACTATCTCGACTAAGTATATCATCTAGACCATCTAAAATAATATAGAATAGAAGAAAGTCTAGACTACCGAAAATATATAAACTATTTAGACTAACTAGACCATTGGGACTATTTAAGCCATCCAAAACATTTAGGCCGTCTCAAATTTCTAGACAAACGGGACCATTTAGAACATTAACGCGATCAAGAACATCAAAACCGTCTATATCATCAAGACTATCAAGATCATTTTGACCATCTTGACTATTTCGATCATTTATACCATTTCGAACATCTGGTTCAACCTGAAAATTTAGACCATCTAGAAAATTAACACGAAGTAGAAAATCATGACCATCTAGATCCTCAAGACTATCAAGATCCTTTAAACCTTCTATAGACTACTTCGATTATTTATACTATTTCGCACATCTAGGCCAACCAGAAAATTTTTACCATCTTAGACTACTAATTTTTGACTTTCTAGACCCTTATGGCTATACAGACTATATAGGCCATTTAGATTATTTACCATCTTGAAATTAAGATCATCTTAACCATGGAGTGTAAAAACCATTTAGATTATATCTAGACCAATAAGATCATCTAGACCATTTATATTTAGACCATCTCGAGCTTCTAGAAAAGCGAGACAATCTAGAGCATTAAGACTATCAAGAACGCATGAAAACCATTTAGGACATCTAGAATATTAAGACCAGAAAATCTCTAAATCTATATGGTCTAGACAATCTAGACCATCAAGAACATCTCGACCATCTAGACCATCTAGATCATCTAGACCATCTAGAATATGTAGACCATCTTGCTTTTTACATAAAGATTCTCCAGACCGCCAACAGCATCTAGATCATCTATCTTGACCATCTAGATTTTAGACCATAAAATGTCTATTAGACCATCTAGAATTTAGACTATCTAGATTGTGTAGACCATCTTTTGAATCATTTGGTCTTAATCATCTAGATTGTAGACCATCTAATGTAAAACTGAACCATTTAAATGAAAAGTATTGTATGAGAAAGCAACTGAGCTACCCTCAAGTCATGTCTTAGGAAGTTTTAAATGAAAAGGTTCTCATTTGAATATTCCTTAAAATTGCATATGGTAAAATGATCAGTTTTGACTTTAAGTCATGACAAGGTGAGAACCAAATGTACTCGCCTTAGGCCCTATCCTACAGCAGCTTTCACAATTTATAAGAATAGTTTCATCCCAGTGAACTCTTGAAAGGTCACAAAACCTTCAGAGTTTGTACAACACTGTTGCCTTGCCGGAAAGTACAGAAAGTTCTGTGTTTAATTTTTAGTACATATACAACTCTTCAAAACATCTATTTCGAATGTCTTTGAATCCTGTTTAATTTTATGTTGTAGGATAGGGCCTTATACGAGTACATTCGGTTTAGGAAAAAAAAACAAAGTAATTTAACATTTCAAATTCTATATTTCCTCAATGTCTACCAAAAACGCCCACAATATCACTCAAACAAAACTATACCTACCATTTGGACAAGAATATTAACAAACAACACAAACCAAACACAATTTCTATTTATTATATATTATTTTCAAAGCTTCATCCCGCCAAATGCAGAACATAACTTTTACTCTACATTCTATATAGCTTAAGATCCAATAACACAACATCCCATACAGCACAAGTGAGCAACAAGCAAACGCTGCATTTGCGCAAGCGCAAAGACGAAGAACATTACACCACACTCTATGCACACACACCGAAATAAATTACAAGCAATAACTATTGAATATCCTATTTTCCATATTTACTGTCAACGAAACAAATGCCAGCAATAATTCATCTGGCAATTTCCCGAAGCCAGAGAGAGCTATAGTCACAAGTCGCAGCCACAGCAGCGGAGGTGGAATCCTAACACGGGCCTGGCCACAGCCCAAAGAGCCTGCGCATATATGTTCGTATATGTCTATACAGCTCCCACATGGGGACGAGTTAGACAAGCAACGCGCCTGCAAAATGCAGAGCGGCATCTATACAATATCTATACAGAACGTTCTACGAAACGCACTCAGAGTCGTCGTCGTCGTCGTCAGCAGCGCATAACAACTAAGATTCATCGATGGAGAACGGATCGGTTTCGTTTGTTAATTTCCAGGCAAATCATGTTCGGGAATAACTCCGTCAAGACATCGGCATCGCACCGCACACAGCACAGGGAGAGTATATCCTCCGCCCAAATGGCCTAATGTGGGGATGCTGCCATAGATCGATCGAATGTTGAAAAGGTCGTCATCGCAGCGATCACTGATCGGTTGAGCGGACTCTGACTCTGACGACGAAGACGACAACGAAAACGACAACAACGACGTTGTCGACGACAGCAACGTTATGAGATGACGACAACATCGATACTAGAGATGCCAACCACGCACTTTTGTAAATAATCACCAAAAACAACAAACAGACTTCAACTTGACTTGACTTGAGTCTTGAGTTGACGACGACGATGATGATGAGACGCATGGCACGGCATCAGTTGGGGACGAACAACGGCGACTTGGATCGACATGTGGTATTAGAACTCCTATAACTCTTCTCGAATGCCTGTCTGTCCAGCACCACCACAAGAGATCAACATCAAAAACCCCCACTTCTGCCCCCCTGCCCCTGCCCCTCCCCCACCTCTTTCTACTTCCCCCACCATGGCAGCTGGGAATACTAATGACAGATTCTTTGCTCTGGATTCTGCTGGTGATTTTCTTTTCGCCTTTTCCGCCCTCTCTCTGTCAGTCATTTTGTAATTATTACCCAAACATGTAGCTGGAAGACTCAAATTACCATAGCTACATGTTGCCGAACACAAAACAATCAAAACATCACATTTATTCGACAACGCTCAACCATATGAACGTAATATTGTAATTACGAACGATCATGGTTAGATATGTGGATGTGGGTGGCTGCTGTGGGATCTGCGATCAACGATCAGCGATCTGGCGTAAAGTACCAAACAAATTGCAATATTTGACAGTAAACGCTGACAATGGAATCGCGCTGTCAGTCACATTATTGTGCTATTATTTTGTTTTTATTGTGCCGATCATGCATCTAGTCTCGTTTCGAACGGAATGTGCATGCACCTTTACGGCTTTCGATTGATAAACCATGAGAGTGCTGGGGCTCTTGTTTGAATGTGATGACGTGTGTGTTATGTTTTGTGTGTTAACTCGCCGACTACTTGTTAGATTTATTCGTCAACAAAAAGGTTGCTGCTGGCTGTACACAAAAAAAAGTCGGTTGCATGGTGCAGAGATTAAAATCGCAATAGTTTATTTTAATGGATGTCGGAAGAACACCACGCACTTTTTTATTACTAGTTAGAGTTGTTCTGCCTTTTGAATTTGCGGAAAATTTTAATGAAGTATTTATTGTTTTCATTTTTTTTTGCTTATAGAATGATTTCTGCAATATCACGCCCACACAAATGTATGCATATCTTGACAGCATTGTCCATTATTTGAAATCAAAAACCACGTAGAATTGTATACTTCAAAGACTCTATGATGTCTCCTGTCATCAAAGCGGAACTTATCCACATTAGCGGCATTTCCATCGAAGAAAAGGGGCCGTTTTCAGTACACAGTATTAGGATCAAGGACCACCTTCCCTCCAATGACCACATACCTATTTTACGAAGCTAAAATCACGGCTAAGTGTTAAGATTTTCTTTAAATCCATGTAAGAAATGCTTCGTCCCTTCTACTGATCTGGCTCTTTCTTATAACGCCTTCATTCTTCTAAAATGTCGAGGATTTTCATTTTCCCGGTGTTGATCCTCATACCGACTTTATTTGCCTCACATTCCAGATTACTCACCATATGATGAAGATCCATAATGTTGTGCGAGAGCAAACACAGCGTAATCAAGATGTTGCAGGAACGAAAAGATCGTCGATCGAATTCCTTGCGCTTGCTCGGCTAGAGCTGCATGAAGGACATATCCCCTATAACCACAAGGAAAAGCAATGGAGATAGTCAAAATGTCGACTGGTCAAAATGTCGTTAATTTGTTGACTGACTTAAAAATATGCCGACATCTCGACATGACAATTTGTCGACTGCCTTTAAAAAAAAGTCGATAAAAATATCAACTTGTCGATATTTTTCCCAAGAGAATTGGGTATGATATGTTTTCTTCCAAAATATCGGCCCTATGTGTTTGGTCAACGTTCATAATATGACAAATGTCGACTGGTTAGTAAAATCGCACGGTAATTAAATACAATGCGAGGCCATCAACCAGTGAGAAATTTTAACAGTTGTCACTTTGAAAGTCAAAATATTAATCAATATGTTGACCATCAAAATATCGTCCATTAAAACATCGACTATTAAAATGTCGTCAATCAAAATCTGCACTGTTGAAATCTCGATCATTAAAATATCGATTACTGTCGACATTATGAAGTCGAACTTTGGAAAATCGATGTTTTAAGCAAATCTATCGAATTTTTTGTTCGTTTTTTTCATCAGTCGGTCGACATTTTTTTTGTTTGTCCCAAATATGAGAATCAATCTTATAGAGTTGATACTTTAAAAGTCAACATATCGTACTTAATCTATCTGTGGCAGTCCCATCGAAGGTCCTTACCCATAACATGAATACCTTATCCCCTTCCAATGTTCATTATATCTGGATGTAGTATGGTAACCGCGATGTAAATTTGGTAACCGTGATAAATTCTTATCGAAATGTAGCTGGGGATGGGGACCACGCGAGTACCTACGACACCATTTACCAAAAAAAAAACACTTTTCTTGGGCATCCCTTAAAATATTTCGGAGCATTTGGCTTCGATTTTAACAGACATTATTATTCATATGTACAATAAATTGTACATCTTCAAATCTTATAAGCACCTTCGCACCTCCGCACCTTCTTGTATAAACTCATTTCCACTTCCCTTAATTTTTTCTTCTAGCAAGTAGCTGCACTATTACAACCAGACAGACAGATACTCTTATCAACAACTTGATTAAACAAACATCACCATTCTCGATAAGAATCTTTAAAATTAAATCTAATTTCCACTTTATTTAAATGTAATCCATTCTTGTGCCCTTGCCATCTAAAGGTACCTGTATTGAAAGAAAAATGCACTTGGAGGACAAGGATCAACACATCTACTTCACACGTAATAATGTTACAAAAAACCCTTCTGATAGAGCGCCTGAAAGGCTATCAATTAGCACTTTAGATCTCCTAATAATAGTAATAAAATCGAAATGAAAAGCAAATGCCAATGCAGACAAAAGGGAAAAGGATCCGCTCGCACTCAGTGTCTGATTCTATAAACCTAGACCGGAGTCGAGCCTCAAGCTTATATCCTCCTGGAGAAGTGTGTGATCGGGTCCCATTGTATGCATGATGCACTCCCCTCGGGCACTCGCACGCGTCCAAAACTCTACCACCATAATCGCGTCGTCGTCGTCGGTCGTTGGTCGACGAATCTTCCTCTTCAGCGGCTTAAGCACTTATCAACACAAATGCCGCACCGAAGAGATGAAGACCCTTGGACGCAAAAAAAAATTTCAATATCCTCTATAGCCCCATAGCCAATGGATTGGATTTATTGACCGCAACAAAACTAATGGCCATAGAGACAAGAAGAACCAGAATCGTTCCTCTCACCCCAGAGGCCCATTTTGGAGCTAGAACCCCGGTTTCCATACAAAATATAGAATTCCGATTGAAAATAGGGGGAAAAGTGAATCTTCGTTTCGCGCAGTGCGGCGCGGCGCTCGGCTCGCATGACGAAGAGTGAAAATATTCCTATTCCGTATATATGAAGTGGATTCCTTTGGACGATGCAAGATGTGATGATGCATTGCACGCGGGTCTATCCAATCCATGGCCATGGTTCAAAGATGAATTGCGCTTCTGATGGGGCTGTGTATGGTATGTGTGTGCACACACATCTCATGAAAGTCGCAAATTATTACGTATAAAGACATCAAATAATGAACTTTTACATTAATACCTGTCTTCTTTGGTCGGTCTCCTGTCATGGCGATAGACTTTGGTCTTTGTATAGCATCTCTTTTGATGATGATGTGATGCAAGGCTCTTCCGTGTTAAGTCATCTCAGCCTCAGCCTCAGCCTCAGTTCTAGGTCCATTACCAAAATGGATAAAGTTTGAGAGCTTCAAAAAGCCATTCAAGAAAGTATATTAGGGACGTGTGAAGATACATGCTGCTGCATCATGATGGCGATGGGAATAGGGAAAACGGGATCAGAGTAAGGATTGAAGTATACAACTGGAGAGAATGCTATTTGCGTTTGAGGAAGTTGAATAAACAAAGCATTAGATTTGCTCGAACTCTACTCGGAATGGCGATCGAATTTGTTACTTTATAGGAAGACAGAAGTGGAACATGAATTCGGTTAACTCTCTAAGTCTATAAAAGTGGAGTTGTTGGGGATTTTTTCGATTGTTTGGTGAGGCTGGACCATGTTGTTTTGAAGTGATAGTAATTAAATCCATTATTCTAAGTGCATAGTCAGGTATCTTGGGATATAGCGGTACCTCTACCTTCCTACTGGGAAATCGAACACAGAGGGCAGGGAAGGAATTTGTTGTTTTCTAAATGGACAACACTGGAGTGTTAAATGAATAAAATGATAAAACCAAGAGAATATATTTTTTGGGATGTAGGTTATAGAATTCCAAGGTTTATTGATAAGATAGAAAACCGTATATAAAACCGTTTTTGAAAGTTAAGAAGGAAAAAAGGATTTTTTAAAAATTTCATAAACGATGATCTAAAGTATACAGACGAAACTATTTACCTGGGATTCTTTTGACCAGGATGCTCTTAACTTGGATTAGTGCCACAAATTTATTAAGTCATGAAATAAAATAAAATAAAACTAATACGGTTTAAAATTTAAACTTGTAAATTTGTTTTATTATACTGATTTTTGCTTTAATACTTTAGCAACGATTGGCAAAACTACACCAAGTCATCGAATTTAGCCCAAAGATGGAACACTGAGTCCAAAACGCGTCGCTATATAATTTTAAATTATTAATGTTGTGAAAGTATTAAAGCAAAAATCAGTATAATAAAACAAATTTACAAGTTTAAATTTTAAACAGTATTAGTTTTTATTTTATTTTATTTTATTTTATTTTATTTTATTTTATTTTATTTCAAAACACAAACAATTATTAAGACAAATGAATTTCAATTTTTTTTTTAAATCCCACCTCCTTTGTATCTCATTTTGTCACATTTTGATTTGATTCTTTCTCTGTTTTGTGACATCCGTCACACTTACATACATCCTATAATTGAATGCACAGAAAACGCAAGGTATGGTCTATTGTTCCACAGCTGTCATATGGACACATTTGCATGTTAAAAGTGCTATAGGTGCAGGAAAGAATTTACAATAAAGTTGAACATTTGTGACTTTTGTGACATCAACATTTTCAAAATCCTCCAGAAAGTCACGAATTCTAAATATTTCTTTTTAAAATGTGACTTAATTTACGGTTAGCCCCTGAGCCCGAATTTTAAGTTTAAGGCCTAGTACATACTTGTGATCTTGTGAACCATCTCCCATACAAATTTCACTTTTTCGTTTACCCGTAAAAGTACTCGTGAAGCTGAGTGGAGACAAAAGTGCAGAGTTTTCGTTCACGAGTAATTCACGAGCAAAATGAACGGGAACCCTTGGTGAAGCTTTGACAGTTGGATAAACGAAAAAAAAAATGTGCAGGTACAGTTTCAGTTTGTGCGCATTTACTATCAGTTTGTTCTTTGCGTAGCGTGCTTTTAGAATTTGAATCAACTTGAAAAATTAAAAAAATCCAACAATGAATTCTTTCCTAATGAATTTACACAACAAAGATTTATTTTGTGTTAGGCATTTGATGCATTGAGGTTTCAAACGTCAATCGTTCACAACGAATTCACAAGTGTGTACCAGTGATGAATGTCAAATGTTCACCTTCTCCACAGTTCAATGTTCACTTCACGAGGAAGTTTGTACTAGGCTTAACGGCGGTGTCACACCCGTAAAAAGTTTTAGTTTTCAAAACATAATATTACTACATTAGGAATTTTTCTATTCATTAAATTTGACGATTACTTTTAGGTAAATACTTTGAAAATAATAATAAGTATCAGTGAAATAGTATTGAACACTAGCATTAAATGATCCAATATGAAATCACTAATTTTTTACTACAGCACATGTTAAGCGACTTACTTTAAGCCACAAACTGTTTAATTTGAGTTTAAGCTGTCCGTGGCGATGGCGTAGTGGTTTTTGGGTTGGACTTTCACCGTCACGCGACGCCACAAGTATGAATATCGATCCCAAATCTATTCCACCTTGTTAACCATGTCATGAACCCATATAAATTTCGCTTTTTTGTACAACCATGCACGTGATTTTACGAGCGGTGAACCAATTCCCTAGCAAAATGTGGGTGAAGTTTTGCCAGTTTTGTGCTAGCCATTTGAGGCATTTTGGTTTGAAACGTCAAACGTTCACAACGTGTTCAGAAGTGTGTACCAGTGAGAAATGTAAAAAGATGACTAGGCCTTAAAGCCTATAGAACGCTGCTGATTCCAAACGAAATTATTCGTTGGTTTTCAACAGGACAAGGAAATGCTAACGAAAACACAGAGAAAAAATATTGATAGAGAGTTTTACTAATTCCAAATAAATAAACCAAAAATTAACGAACAAATTCAAAGAAGAACAAAATAAACAAATAAAAACATGAACAAACACAAATGTCATTTTATGTAGGTACACAATTAATAGGACGGGCAATTAATTCGCTGTGCGAAAGGAGAGTGGAGACTTCTCCAAACTATTTTACATTGGTAAATTTAAATTCCTTAATATTGCTGGTCGAACAGCCTACTATAGAAGGACAATCGGAACGAAATGATTTTCAGAGTGTGTCTGAGTGCCCCCTTGCGGGCGTTTATGGCTATTATGGCGTTTATAGCTATTTTCGAAAAAAAAACATTATAGGTTTGTTCCAGTGTTGTCGGAATTGCGACTATAGTAGCATTTGGCTCCTTTACTGTGTAAAGGACGACTGTGCTATCTATGTCTCAAAAATGCTCCCTAAGTCTCCGCATGAAAAACTTAATGAAAAACGTATTTTTCAGTTTTAAAATATTTTTAAATCCCGATTTCTCACATGCATGCTCCTATTAAAAATTATATATCTCTGGTTAAACTTCAAAATGTCATATTTTCATTTGTGATCATATTTATTTTATGAAATATCTAGAATTAAATAGTACGTTTCCACTGGGTCCTAAACCGAGATTTAGCAAGATTTACACAAGTCTCCTTGAGATCTCGAAGATTAACCATACAAATTGTAATCTCAAATGAAGATTTCAAATAAATCTCATTCAAATCTTCTTGGAGACATTAGTTTGTCAAAGCAAACAACCTTTTTTTTGGAGAATATTTGTGGAACCAGCCTATTTAAACGGAATTTTCTTTTATTGACAGATTGAAATGTAAACAAAAACTACCTATCTCACTTCCACTTCATATCAAAAAAATAAAACACCACTTGAATGTTTTGTCATAATAATCTTTTTGATATTTTTGGGCAGTTAAAACAGCAAATAAATCTCATTACCTAAATCTCGGTTTAGTGGTAGGTGAAAACGTAGTATAAGGATCTCCCAAACTAACGTGAAATCGGCACGGAACGTTCGTTTTGTTGATATTTAGCTTTTCTTATTTTTCATTTTTGTTATCATTGTGAATGATTTGCCCTGCAGAGTGAGAGTTATAGCAATAAACTTCACTTTACGTCCGAAAAGACAAATGATCTTGCACTGACGAGCAAGGCATATAAACTAATATATATGCAATATTCTTTTAAGAAATCGAAAGCTTCAAGAAATTTCTTTATTATCCATAAATCGTTTTGCTTCGATTTCTAAAACGTAAAATACTTTTAACTTGATCAATTATCTGCTAAATATCATCCAATTTGACGTTAATTATTTAAGTCTCACTCGCATCTCCCTCCAAGCAATATAAGAAACTCTGACCCACTTTCATTGCTCGCAACATGCGAGACCAACAATTGGTCTGAGTAAACTTACTTTGATCTCTGCCGGCTGCCTCAAAACTCAACTTTAAATTTAAATTAATTTTTTATTTTTCTTTGAAAGATTCCCGTGAGACATGGGAGTAAAAATAAATAAATAAAGACCTATTCAATATGTCTACCCTTGACCTTGGTAAAATATAGTCAGTCGTCTGGCATCGGTTAATAGAGATCACTCATATGGGTAGGTACCTACATCGAGGTACATATTGGGACAGAAAAAAATAAAACAAAATTAAAATGAAATTCAATTCCCTGGTGATGTATTCTCAAACCACCAAACCAATTATCTCTCCATAATTGCACCAACAATTTAACCATTCCCCCGCGCAACTGAATTAAAGGTTTATTTTTGTTGTATGTTCCTCTTTTCACAGAAGGTATAGATATGGCAAAGTAGGTAGGTATATGATCCCGCCTGGCTATGATATATCCTTTAAACAACTACCTACTACTGAAGCCATCTTTAGGACAAACCAACAAAAAATCGAAACTTCATCTCAACAGGAAATCAACCGCAATTGTGCGCGTAATCCCAAAAATATACATCTCCATATATAAAAATCAAAAGCAATCATCTTCAATGTACACCGATCCTAATTTTCCTCGTCATCTTCGTTGTGTCATTTACGTCCGTCATCATCGTCTTCGTCATTGGTCGGTCGTCGGCGATTACGACGATCGGGATGAGTTGCTGCTCTTTTTCACATCCTTATGGCCTCAGCACCGAGCCTGTTCAGCTCACCTGTGATGTGATCCCTTGGCTTGGAGTTTTGCTCCTGCAGAGTGCGTTGTCAGGCGGTAAAACTACAAACGATTTAGTGGCCTAACACAGGTTGCATTAACAAATATAATAACGCAGAACAATACAAATATCGCTGGATACCCTGATGGAGAGGTAAAGTACCGTGGTCCTTTGGCCCCGTATATTTCGGTGATTCACTCTTGTTTTTTTTTTTTGTGATTATTTTGGAAACATGCACCAAACCGAATATCAACGTGCCGACTGTTTGCTAAGTGTACCTATACTCGGTCAGTCCCAGTCGTCCTGCCGCGTTGCTTCTGGTGAGTCGTAAAGATTCGATGGACCTAAACCGCCAAAGATGCCTGGCTCCTGTTGTTTGCCCAAACAATTGACATGCCTTAAATTCTTCCCCAATTTACTTAAAAAAAAAAAAAAAACAATTCTGCTGCGGAGGAGGCGCAAATACATCTGGTCATTAGCAGCAGCACAGGACCCTGAACGACCGAGATGAAGATAACCCATGGGTAGAGAGCCGATGCGGGGCGGTAATGCGATGGTGGGTCAACGGATTATCCCAAAGCAAATATTTTATTATTTCGTTGCTCATTTATTGGGGTTGCATAACTTAATGAAGTGCTGTCAACTCGAACTTGGAATTTAAACGTTTTATGGACACAATGAGTCAAGTTCCCAAGTTCCACAGTGACAATGCTTAATGGCAGCTGCATTAAATACAGTTAGTTCAGAGAAAGAAATTTGTTCAATGTAAAAATATTTATGTTCTTGTTATGCAGCTCTTTAAACAAATATGCTGATAGTTTGTAGGAGTAAGCATTTTCTCTGATAACTTTTGAATATTTCGTATTTTCTCGTTAGTGTTATTGCAATTGTTAATTGTAATTGTAATTGTAATTGTAATTGTAATTGTAATTGTAATTGTAATTGTAATTGTAATTGTAATTGTAATTGTAATTGTAATTGTAATTGTAATTGTAATTGTAATTGTAATTGTAATTGTAATTGTAATTGTAATTGTAATTGTAATTGTAATTGTAATTGTAATTGTAATTGTAATTGTAATTGTAATTGTAATTGTAATTGTAATTGTAATTGTAATTTTAATTGTAATTGTAATTGTAATTGTAATTGTAATTGTAATTGTAATTGTAATTGTAATTGTAATTGTAATTGTAATTGTAATTGTAATTGTAATTGTAATTGTAATTGTAATTGTAATTGTAATTGTAATTATAATTGTAATTGTAATTGTAATTGTAATTGTAATTGTAATTGTAATTGTAATTGTAATTGTAATTGTAATTGTAATTGTAATTGTAATTGTAATTGTAATTGTAATTGTAATTGTAATTGTAATTGTAATTGTAATTGTAATTGTAATTGTAATTGTAATTGTAATTGTAATTGTAATTGTAATTGTAATTGTAATTGTAATTGTAATTGTAATTGTAATTGTAATTGTAATTGCAATTGTAATTGTAATTGTTATACTAATACAAATAAAAGACCCTAATAACAAAAGCAAGCATGCAATTTTGTCGTTCATATTATTTTATGTAGTTTTTGCTCATATTGATTTCCAATCTTCTGCACCATGGTTACTTCTTGCGTAGTAAAAACAAGTACGAACTACTGGCATTTGTGATTTTTTTTTAATTAAACAATTAACAATAACAATTAAGAGGTATATTAATTGTACAATATATACCATGTTCTTCATTGTAGCGTTAACTGTTGCAAACCCATATACATAGATTTATTATATTTATGAAACTGCGCCATAATTTTGAATCAGAATTGAGTAACAGAGACATCCATCCACCTGCAGATATTAAAAATTGGTATGATCGTAGTATATGACGGCATATTATAAGGAAGGTGTTAACATTTCATTTAAGCTCTTTGGTTTTACTGACAAGTTGCATAATTTTCTATGCAAGCTTAAGATGAATTTAACTCCCACTTAATTTAAAATTTCTTTGTCGGTAAAGTATGTTTAATTTGTTTTTTTAATTAAATAAGCTCACGGAAACGAAGTTAGACAATTTGGTTTGACCTCACACATGCGGCATAAATCCTTTCTATATCAATAAACTTAAAATGGTTGCAGCAACAGTAAGCGTTATCTCTTCGATCTTGCCTTTGAGGGATGTCTGTATCATTATATTATTTTTGCATCTCCTAACACTTGACGTCACGTATAAGGCGTAATTGTCAAAAAATCCAAATCCAAACCAAAAATCAAAGAAGCCTACATATTTATTTTACTGAAAGGAAATCTCATATGATAACCATGACATGACAAATAAATGTGGAGTGTGGGCTGAAAAATATGCACACCATCATTTTCTTTTTAAATGATAACAATTTTGTTTTCACGCAAAATGTAAGCCGTCATTCACGTCAAAATGACCATCCCCTATATAAAATGTATATATATGATCATAATTAATTACTCCGATAGACTCGGCATAATAAACTACTCAAACCTATTAAGATCTTTAGATTTACTCTCGCAAAACACAACTTTCCCTTACATTTTAACCAATTCGGTATGTATAAAAAGTGAGCTTGCGCCTGCTAAAGCAAATGATATCGTTTTACATTTCGGACTTCGTTTGATGTCCGTCGTATTTACAAACTTAAAAAAAAATAAAAAAAATATCTAATCTGTGACAAACATTTTCCGCCAATTAGCAGAAGTAGTCAAAATATTGCACCACCAAAACAACATGCTGTTTGTGGTGCGGCTACATTTCTTCACGTCACACAGCTTATCAGAGTTTCCATCTCTCTAGAGAGCCAACAAGAGACTACACAGCATCAGACAGCACTCCCACCCCTTTGGGAAAAAATCTTATTAGTTGGTCTAAAATTGCAAACGCAGCAACATCACACGCCACCACCAGCATCGAGATGAAGATTATAAGAAGTGTATCTCTCTCTGTGAAGTACAACCGGCATAAAACCAATTCACACTTTCACTGCTGCTGGCTGCACCACACTGACATGAGTTGCATGAGTTGAGCGTAGTATGGCGTTTGGGAAGAGTGCTTTTTTTTTTGTTAAAATTACAATATCATTTGCAATTAGGATTTGTCGACCCCGTCCGTCTGTCTGTCCGTCGCATCGCGTCCATCCCATCGTCCGAGCTTGTCTGATGTTGTCTGTCCATCGTTTCTGTTCTTTTTGTCTGTCTGTCTGCAAATGACTTTCATTAATTTCACCCGAAACGAAATGAAAATGCCTGAGTAGATAGTATGTTTCCTGTCTGTATAATCGTAAGAGCGCCTTGGTCCTCCTGCGTCGCATTTCTATAAGTGCGCGCTTGCGCACAAACGCCACCACTCAAATACAACACCTCATGTGGATAAGCTTCCAAGTTTGAAGTGGAAAAAAGGGGAAAATCATAGATTCCTCGACCGACCGACGAATATCATGCGATCTCAGAGCCAGCGGACCCCCAACTATGCTGGCCGCACTTTCTGATTCTTCCTCAGCTGATGCTGACGGACTGTGAAAGATGAATCGGCCCGATAGTGGTAAAGCTGTAAATTGAGAATGAAAATTTAATTTCCATTTCCGTCGTCAGTGGGTATTTTTTTGTTTTTTTTTTTTCATTTTCATTTTAATTTTCCAATTTTAATTTTAGCTTTAAGTTGAATTTCACATTTTTGTTTGATCAGGAGTTGTTTTAATTATCACTGTGTAAGATCGATGATCCACCATCGAACTTTGTTTACCGGTAAAAAAAAAAAAGCATGACGACAAGGGTGAAAGTCTAGCTGCCTGGTGATATAGGGTAAATGAAGTTGTTCTCATCGGATATCCATATTTTGTCTCACATATTTCATGCTAGTTGATCAATTATTGTAGTTCTTTTCCAAAATAAGTTTGAGTTCTTAGATAAAAATCCTTAGAAGCATTTTTGAACGCCTTCATTTAGTATCCAGATTATCTGAACAAATATTTACTTGAAACTTGAAGTCAGGACACCGATCTATACATTCTGGGGAGGGGGAGGGGGGTGTTTTCAGGTGTGTTTATTCATGTTCTTCACTTTATTCTAATCGTTTGTCCACTCTCAGAAAAAAGGTAAAAATTTGTATTTTTATAGCAAGAATAAAAAAAACTTGCCTCAAGAAAAACAAAATTAAATCAGTCGGGTTCGTTCGCTCACCAACTTCTGAGGCGGATTCATACAAAAATTATTTATCCACACAAAAAAAAAACAATATTCCTTTTTTTATTGCAAACATAGAAGTCCTCCAGCGCCCTCAAATGAAATCTTAGAAGGTGCTGTCAATTGGGTTCATTTGTCAACCGGCTGCTGATGCAAATCCATCAAACCCTAAAGACAAAGACAACATTCTTAAACTTTCGTTTTTTTTATAGCAAACATTAAAAAAAAAGCATAAATATCAATCAGCATCCCCAAATTAAATCTAAGAGGCTTCTGCTGTGAATCCATAAAAACAGTTCTTTGGCTACTCTCAGAAAGTATTAATATTTAACATTACTTTTGTATAGCAAAGATTAAAAAAGATACAACTCTTCCAGCAACCCCAATAGAACTTAGAGTGTGACGTGTGAAGCCAATCGGGTTCTTTTTTTTGCATCCAGCTGCCCATTTGAGTCCATAAAAACTGCTTTTCCGTATTCAAAAAAAAGATTACTATCATTTCTATTTTATAGCAAACATCTTAAAGTAAAAAAGTAGGTAGTAGTGGATAGGCATTGGAAAAAATGGACCTTGAACCGTGAGTCCCACCTCAATAAGATTTATTTGGGGGTCATTGAAGCTTTTTTAATTATTTTATCTTTGCTATAAAAAATATAAGTTGATTTTTTTTTCAGAGACAAGATTACCGGTTTCTTATGAATTGCTAAGGACAGCAACCGATCCCAACTGCCTGTCCCTCCTTTAACCATTTAATTCGTGGGTTATGGACTTTTTTGTTTTCTATATTTGCTATAAAAAATAGAATTGCTTGTATATTTGTTTCCTGTGATTTGATTTACATGGATAGTTGGTGAAAAATTTCCAAATTGCCCCTTCTATCCTAAGTTTTCATTTGGGAGGGCAAAAGTACCTTTTAGGTTTTTCGATGTTTACTATAAAAAAATTTTAGTTATTTTTTCTGAGGGCAAACATAGACCAACATAAAAACACGATGTAATATTAACTTCTTAAATTTGCTGGTGAAATTCCGCAAAAATCAACAACAGCTGTAAAGCACCACATCAAGCTGTACACGTACAGCTGGACCTCGTCGACGACGACCGACGTCGGTCGGTCGGTGATTTTGAATTTAATTACATTGCAAATTGTCACAATCCGATGTCGGCCTGTCCAAATGCCAGGCAAAGTGCAATAATTCGAAGATGCATGGCTGCCCAACTCTCATATCTTTTTAGTTGAGAACAAGATCTGTTTCATAATTCGCTTCAGCGCGTAAACCTAAACAGATGGCTGAGTCTGCGCCTATACCAGCAGCGCAAAGAGGTCTACTTTCAAGACTGCCATCACTATATTTTCTTCCAGAGCATTCACAGTGTACACGATTTAACACGGAGCTTGCGAGGATTGATATTGGTGAAAATTTGAATGTGAGTACCTATGACTCTTGGGAGTTCACGGCATGAGGTCGGTCGATCAGCCGCGGCCGCCTAGAGTTGCTACAGAGAATCCGTATAGCTGACTCTTTATTAGATTGGCCAAACAATAAATGCGCCGAGAAGGTTTTCCGCCAGGTCTCGTTGTTTTCGCTGTCGTCGTCGGCATCGTCACGTAGGAATCCGCATCGGCTATAAAAAGAGAGAGTGGTGCGATTTGCTTTCTTCAAACGTTAAAAAAAAAAGCAGCCAAAGCTGCGCGGATATGTACCTAGGTATCGTATAAGTGGCGCAGTTTTTGGATTTCCATCTAAATGCGGTGTATATATGGTCGCGGATCAAAGTTGAAAACGTTTTGTGAATCGGTTTTGCATGCGCACTTTTTTCCTATATCCATATCCATAGATATAATCCAGAGAAGAGAGTGTGTGCCTGCTTGCTGCTAGCTATAAAAGCGTGCATATGGATGTTGGTTTGGTATAACAAGCGTTAACCCAAAGCTGACTTCGTATACGTAGGTACTATTACAATCTTTTTAATCTGCGATTCTTATAGCATTATTACAATAGTTGCATAGTTGAATCGTGCAAGATTGTTTTTTTTTTTTTTTTCTCAATGTTTCTCTTTTTTGCTTAATTTTACTTTTATCGTATAGGAACGCATTTTGCTTGTTTGTTTCTTTTTTTATTATCAGATTCCGTAATCGAAGAAAAGTCACAATAATTGTGAATGAAAGTTTCAACCAAATGGCATATGGCATCGGGTGACACTAAGAGAAATATTTTTTTAAAGGAAAATGAAAACTGCACTCGTTTTCAACGGCTTGCGATTGACAAGAAATTCTTTTGTTCCGCTTGCAAAAGAGATTTTGTTGTAAGATTGTCTAAACATAAATAAACAGTCCAGTCATTAATTGTCATAAATGGTTACAAAAATTAGGGTCGATTGAAATTGTTTTTTTGTTGTTTGGTTTGACACAATGTTGAAAAATCCAAGTGTGCCAATTTCCTCCCACCTCCCCTAGCGCCACCATCGCGAAAAAAAAACAGCTAAATATGTTCATTGGTTCCTGTTATTTCAAAATGGCTACTAAATTTTCGTTTGGCAAGAAAAATTTTTATACACTGCACTTTTTTTCCTAAATTATCTAATTCCTGGACCAATAAATCGTAATTTCAACAGTTATATTTTAGGGCCTCCCCCCGGTTGAGCGTGTAGAAAAGCGTTTAAATAAGACAATTATTACAATTTAAACTTTAAATTTTTTGAATTTCCATGATTATGAAAAGGCATTTCTGAGATAATGGTCAAACTGGTCATTTTGCAATATTTTTGGTGGAACTCGAAAACTAAGCCGACCCGCAATCTAGATTTCGACAAGGCGCTTGAGAGCTTTATATATATTCTGGCAAGGGGCTAGAAAGGGTAAACAAAGGGTAGAAGAAGGGCTTTGGCGATTGTGAACCCTTTTGACTCGTCAGGGAAAAAAAAAGGAGTTGGCATATGTGAAACTTTATCCCGTGATGTTCCGCTTATGTCCAATGCGCTAGTCACTGAGCTTACAATAAATCAATGAAGTTAGACTTTCACTGGGACCTCAGGTTTGACTTCACTATTCGATAGGGTATTGATTGACGAGTCTAGAACCAAATTTTGCACAACTGTACCTAGAGTCATTTGGCCGCCATTTTGTTTTTAATGTTCATTTTGATTTTTGCTTATAAATCGCGCATTTTTGATCTTAGACAAAGAAGTAGTACTACAAACTTGTAGAGAATAAAATTTTCTACAAAATATGCGTTAAAAACCTGTTTTCCCTAATCACTTTTTTTTTGTTTAAAAATGACATCCCATTTAAAAAACAATTTAAAAAAAATTTTATGTAATCACTTGTAATTTTTTTTTTTTTGTCACTCAAATCAAAAAAAATACCGTTACAAAAGTTATAGAGCTTTTAATTGTCTATATTTTAAATTTTACAGTTTCTTCATTGGAATAACGGTTCGCGCTCTGGGGCGAATATACGCTCGAACAATCCGCAAGGATTTTTTTTTTTATTTATTTATTTTTTTTTTTATTTTAATATAAATAGTACACTGTCAACAAGCCATCAGAAGTGATGTGCTGGGTTTCACTAGGCGAATACAACGAAACCCCTGGTTCGATGAGGAGTGCCGGCTAGCGCATGCAGCTAAGGACGAGGCCTACCAGGCAATGCTGCAGACTCGAACAAGAGCTGCTGAGAGAGTGGCCCGGGAGCTCTACGGGCTGAAACGAAAAGAGGAACGCCGACTTCTCAGGAGGAAAAAGAGAGAGCACGAGAAGCGGGCAGTAGAGTCTATTGAGGGTTGTAGCGATAGGGGAGATGTTCGAAAATTTTATCAGAAGGTGAAGCGATCCACCCAAGGATTCAAGGCTAGAACGGAAGCCTGCCGAGATGAGTGTGGGAATATGGTAGTAGACACACATTCAGTGCTGAGGATCTGGAAAGAACACTTCTCTAGACTGCTTAATGGCGAAGACAGCCAAGATGCCGCTAATAGGCAGAACGCTCCATTCAACTTGGACGATGATGGCCAAGAGTTCCGTCCACCCGACCTAACCGAAGTGCGGCTGGCGATATCCAAACTTAAGTCGTACAAGACTGCTGGTGCGGATGGCTTACAAGCCGAACTATTTAAATCAGCGGGAGATGAATTGGCTAGGAGCATACACCAGCTCATCTGCAAACTTTGGTCGGAGGAAAGTATGCCTGATGAATGGAACCTCGGTATAGTGTGCCCCGTTCACAAAAAGGGAGGTGTTCTAAAATTCACCAACTACAGAGGAATTAGTCTCCTAAACTTCACTTATAAAATATTGTCGGCTATCCCGTGTGACCCTATCAGTGTGGTTTTAGGCCAGGCAAGTCAATCGTCGATTAAATGTTCACTCGCCGACAGATTTTAGAAAAATCCAGGGAATTCCAGATCGATACACACCACCTCTTTATCGATTTTAAAGTCACGTATGATAGCGTGAAAAGGGACGAATTATACAGAGCCATGTCGAGTCTCGGCATCCCTGCCAAACTCGTCCGCTTGTGCAGGATGACGATGGAGAAATCTCGCTGCTCCGTCAAAATTGGTAAGAACACCACCGATTCCTTTGATGTTGAGAAAGGATTGAGGCAAGGCGACGCGTTATCATGCAACCTATTCAACATCGTTCTTGAAGCCATTGTACGTAACGCACATGTCAACACCAGCGGTACAATCTATCAAAAGTCCGTTCAATTGCTTGCATATGCGGATGACATAGACATTGTCGGCAGAACAAAGCGAGCTGTGGCAGGGGCATTTGCGAGCATTGAATCGGAGGCGGCTAGAATGGGATTGGCGGTTAATGAGGACAAGACGAAGTATATGCTGTCATCGAGAGAGGAATCTCAACATCGTCGACTCGGGCAAAATTTCACGATGGACAGATATAACTTCGAAGTTGTCAAGGACTTTGTCTACCTGGGCTCCACTGTTACATCGCAGAATGACATCAGTGCAGAGATCAAGCGAAGAATTACTCTTGCCAACCGCTGTTTCTTCGGTCTAAGAAGGCATTTAAGTAGTAAGACCCTCTCTCAGAGAACCAAGGAGACTTTATACAAAACCCTAATCATCCCGGTCCTGCTTTATGGGTCAGAAGCATGGACACTGAAAGATTCGGATACAAATCTGCTAGGGTGCTTTGAGAGGAAGATTCTTCGTGTGATTTTCGGTCCGGTGTGTATCGAAGGAGTATGGAGGAGAAGATTCAACGACGAGCTATACGGGCTATACAGCGACGTTTACCTGGTCAAAAAGCTGACAATACAGCGGCTGAGATGGCTGGGGCACGTGGGGCGTATGGACAGCAACGCACCTGCCCGACGAGTCTTCGAATCCAACCCCGATGGGGTACGCAGCAGAGGAAGAACCCGTAACAGGTGTGCGCAACTGGAAGCGGCTAGCTAGGGACAGAGCTGGCTGGAGGGGCTTGTTAGTTGAGGCCGAAGCCCATCCTGGGCTGTGAGCGCCATCAAAAGTAAAGTAAGTAAGTATAAATAGTACAGTAACTATAAACATTCGCGTATACGTCAAATCTGATAATTCTGATTTTTTCCTGAGTTGTTCAGGATATTGGCCGGGTAAATAACCTAAGTTTTCGACCCCGAGCAGCGACCGCTTCATGGTCAAAAATCAAAAAACCGTGATTTTTTCGCGCTTTTTCAGGTTTTGTCGATTTTTATCCTAAAGAAGTAATTTTAAATAAAAACTTTGTTCGACGTCTTCAAAGTAACCTACTTTGCTCCAATTTGAGCCCAAAACCATCTCTGTAGACCGAATGGTTTCCAAAATACAGTAGAAGATAAAATCGATTTTCAGTTAAAAAAAAATTTGAAAATAGGTTGATTTAGGTGCACCTTTTGAGGATAAGAACATTAATTTATAGCTGTGCGATCTTTATAAACGAGAATTATTGGCGAAATAGAAGTTATTTAAATTTCTAAATGTCTTCACATTTGTTATTATTAAAACTCTTTGAGTTTTGAATATCGAAATTTAAAGGAAAATACTGACGCTGGGTTCCCCTATCTATTTCAAAGAAAAACACAAGTCGACAAAACAAATGAAACCGGCCAAAGGTAACTTCTTAAATCGTGGTTTGCTCGACCTTAGCACTGCAACGACGACCATTTAAAACTTTTAAAATACAGCAATTCTTCCTTCGTTGTCAAGAAACCATAGCAATAGCAAACTCAAAGTTTTCATGCAAGTGATAAAACTGAGCGTTTATTAAATTGCTTATAATGCGCAAGTTCACCTTCAACTCATAACCAAGTACCTGTTCGATTCAACAAAAAGAAAAAACCACCAAAGACGAAAAAGGCTTAAAGTTTGCATAGGATTTTTGTTTGGATGAGTTATGGGCTTCGTGTGATTGTGTCATTTCTATGTTTTTTTTTTATATTATATTTGAAAATGTAGATGAAAAATGGAAAAAGTCTACGAATTTTCCTCGTTCCAAAATAGAAGTTACTTTAACTCCGTCTGTATACATATTCGTATACAACAATCACACACTTTATTTATGGCAAACTTGATGTCAAGTCTTTCAAGTTGGTTTAAGACTATTGCGCGTTTAAGCCGATGTTAAATGGAAGTGTTTTGATTTTAGCATATTGATTGGCTTCGCACGAAACTATTTGGCTTATTTTAATGGCCGATTAGTGGATTGCGTTTATAATTTATATGCATGTTGCAGCTGGTGTTCATATATGTACATAGGTATAGACGTCAAATTGCGTCGAAATAGATCTCGGTATATAAATACGAGTATGATGAGTTATTAGAAGCTATAAGTTATTTGATGGGAAATATTATTATATTATTTTTTTGTGAATTTTGAGGCCAATAAAATATGCGAATGCAGTAGTTAAAAAAATGTTACGTTTAGTGGCACTACTTATTTATCATGAGGTGTAAAAACATCTGTTGAAATCAACATGGTATCTGTCATCGAATTGATATTTATATTATTGGATTATAATTTAGTTAGATTATAATAGTTAAGCTCAGAAAAATATATCAGTGTAATTGTAGGAGATTGGTGTTAATCACTTAAGAAAGAAAGTTGAATTTTGATTTTGCCAAAATCAGTGATATACTTATTCCAGTGGTGGTATATGCAGCTTAGGGTGGTCCTAATAAAAGCCATTACTTACTTTACTTACTTAGATCCTTGACCCCTCTAAGGGGCACAGGGCGTCAACTACCGCTACACGCCATCTCGTTCGGTTTCTGGAAATGTATTTTAGCTCTCCCCAACTTTTACCGAGCTTTTGTGATTCCTTGTCGACTGTTCTGCGCCAAGATTTTCTCTGGCCTCCAGGTCTTCTGCCATCTTGGATGAGTGGATCCCACTCCATTGCATGTCTTGCAATAGAGTCTGCACCACGACGTAGGGTGTGACCAATCCACTGCCACTTTCTTTTCCTAATGACGATGTCAATAGGACTTTGTCTCCGAAACATCCTAAGGATTTTTTGGCCGAACACCATCTCCAACCAAGAACTCCTTCGGAGAACGGGCCAAAGTCCATAAAAGCCATTGCCTTATTTTAAATGAAGCACCCCTCTTATTTGTTTAAAATAATTTAAAAAAAATTCCTGTTAAATGTTAACTCATTTTATTAACGTTAACCCGGCCCCCAAGATGTCTGAAGTTTTATATGGAAAATTTCCATGTATTCTTGTACATCCAACTTTAAAAATTCATAACTTTAGTAAAGTTTGACAAAGAAAATTGAATTTTTGCACACATGTAGTAACTTTCGTTATGTTTAATAAAATGTATAAACATTTTTTTACAACATTTATTAACATTTAAATTAAATTAAATTAAAGAAAATGTTTTTGTTTAAATGGCTATAAGTAGGGAAATAACTGCTGTAAATTTTGTTCAGATACATTTTTATAAATATGACAGAAGTGACTACGCGTGTCCCAAAAATCAATTTTTTTTATCAATCATTACCAAATTTAAGATTTTTCAAATTTGGATTTACAAAAACACATGGGATTTCCCATATAAAACTTCAGACGACTTGGGGCCGGGTTAACGTTAATATAATGAGCTAAAATTTTACAGGATTTTTTTTTAATTATTTAAAACCAATTAGGGAGGTGTGTCATTCAAAGTAAGACAATGACCCTTATAAGGACCACCCTAATGCAGCGTTTCCTTTTTTGCGAGATCGTGCTTTTTTGACAAGTCAGTTTCCTCCTGTCTACAATAAATTACCATTTTATTTCATACATTATTTTACTTAAACTTTAACTGTAGGCAGCATATAAATTCTTGGACGTTAGGTAGAAAGGGAGTCCCAAAATTGAACTTTTTGTTTTTTTTACGATGGAAATTATCAGATCAATAGCAAACTAAACATTGATTTACACAAAGACATCGCGATGTAAACGCACGATTCTAATATGCTAGGATTTGAACTGAAAAGAATAAATCCTTGGAAAAACACCTGTCGAATGAGATAACTCGCGCTTCGCTAGAACCCCTATAGTCTGACCTGCGTGCATTTCAAAGAAGGAAGTTATGTTGTCGCTTTTAAACTTTAAACTCATGTTATGGAAAACTGTTAAAATCGTGACCGGGCCGGGCCGGGGACGGAGTGGCAAAAAAAGGACGGGGTGGCAAAAAAATGACGGGGTGGCAAAAAAAGACGGGGTGGCAACAAAGGATAAAGTGGTAAAAAAAGGGAAGGGTGGCAAAAAAAGGACAGGGTATAGCAAAAAAAAAAGGAAAAGTGGAAAAAAAGGACGGGGTGGCAAAAAAAAGTACAAGGTAGCAAAAGAAATGAAAAGGTGGTAAAAAAGGACTGGGTGGCAAAATAAAGGACGGGGTGGCAAAAAAACGACGGAGTGGATATAGTATAATGACCGGGTAGCAAGAAAAAGGGCTGTGGTGATGCAAAAAAAAGACAGGTTGGCGAAAAAAGGACGGAGTGGCAAAAAAAGAACGGGTGGCAGTTAAGGAAGGGTTCGGTAAAAAAAAAAGTACGGGTTGGCAAAAAAGGACGGTGTTGTAAAAAAAAATATGATGTGGTGGAAAAAAGACGGTGTGGCAAAAACGACAGGGCGGCAGAAAAAGGATTGGGTGGCAAAAAAGGACGGGTTGACAAAAAAAGGACGGAGTGGCAAAAAATTTCACTGGCTGGTTTTTCGTATTCTTTCATCACCAGCTGACATTTTTTTAAAATTGAGTAAACATTTTTTGGCAACAAAAATATTAATGCACTCGACATTTTACAAAATCATGTTTTCATACTGTCGACATTTTTTTAGCCGACCAAAAAATTGACAGCATTTTTATTTTAAAAAAGGTTGATAAACGCCAACATTTTGACCAGTCGATCATTTTTCGTTCATTCGTTCTTTGTTTCATCCGTTCTTTGTTTTGATTTCCCACTAGTTGCCTCTGTCTCAATCACAACCAATGTTAGTAAGGTCATTGACAACATTTCCTATAGATATACACATACGTATATTATTACGGTATCCCAGCGTCTACCCCAGGGTCCCTAGGCATTCAACCTTACTTCTTGAGATGGGTTTCTCCTTTTGCTGAAATGGAAAACAGTTTTAGATCGGCCCTCTCTACTCCTGTATTAGGTGACGCTGGGGTTCATCAAAGCAGCTACTTAGGTCCTCTTCTTTTTATTTCTATACTTTTAATATGTTATTGAAATGGTTATCAAACATACCCTTATCTCACAATTTATTAGACATATACGAGTTTGTTTTTAGTAGACGAGAACCAAATCAAGTTTTATTCATTTAGAAGCTCGACCATAAAGCTTTTTGTTGGACTTTAATTTGTTGATCAACCGAACATGAAATTTAGAAAGAGTTCGATTTTTTTCACATTACATGCTTTAGAAAACACGGTACAACTGGTGAGGTAGCGTCAAAAAAATTGATATTTACCAAAGGGCTTATTTTATTTCGAAAAATTGTGACACCATTTTTAATGCATTGAAGTTTCACTATTGCACGAAATATAAATTATGTACACGAGGTCTTAAATTCAAATGTATCAGATAAAATATATCATTAATTTAATTTGTTTTGCCAATTTTACTGCTTTACTTGCATACAAAGCCCTGTGTACCACCAGTATTGCCATAATAAACATCTTACCAAGAACCCAATCAAATTTATATCATGACATTTCTCAACTCTAGTACCTACTTGCAATTACTTCACCCAGTAACACCTGTTGAAGCTATAATTTTTTCATCTGCATCCAAACAGCGAGCAATAGAAGTGAAGCCGTACATCGACGACGAACGTACGCCTATATATTCGAAAAAAAATCCAATAGTATGAACCTTTATTTGAAAAGATCAATAATTACGTCTCTAATGACCCGTGAAATCTACATATCCCAATCCCAAGCCTTAGCCTTAGCTGCGGTGTCCCCATTTGAACCCATGGTGCCGAGGTGTATTTATTTCGTATATGATCCCCAGCTGCTAAATGTTAAGTGCAACGAATTATGCGATTAAGCTTTGGTTTTTTTTTTCTTACTGCTCGGCTCGTATTTGTACTCACTTTTCAATCGGGGTATAAATTCTCAGATAAGCCAATCGGAAAATTGCTTTTTCTCATATCCATGGAGTATATAGGTATGTAGCGAGCGTGTAGCGAGCGACGCCGACGTAACCTTACTTCTCAAGCTATATGAATCTGATGGTGGTGGCTTTATGTCAGACACCATGAATAAATTCGCGTATAATTCAGTGCCTCTTCGGCGGGAAAACAATGACCGCAACCATATAGAAATTGAGGAGCTCCGCGGAGACAACTCCTATCGCGGTATACTACTACCGGTCTCCGGGAGCGGTATAATACCTATGTTAACCTCGAAGCAGCCTAGTTGTGAGGTGCGTGCAAATAAATTATCTGCGGTGGTTTGTTGTTTAACCCCCGGAGGTGGATATGCACTCGTTTTATCCTCGTCCAGATAATGGAGTCGCCACCACCTAACCGGACACTTCCTCGCGCAACTATCCGCCTCTGGGGCCGCACACATCGCAGCACGATGTGCCAAGTCAAACACCCGACCCAACAGCGAGTCTCGGAATAAAAGCTTGCCTGACACTGCCACATGGCATTCCAAAAACGAATCTCTGAAGCTTAGAGTCTTGGCCGACACGCGGCGCGGAGTGCAGCGGGCTGGATGCAGTTTTATTAGGTATGGTTTGTGGTTGTAAGCTAGCACAGCTCGTTGAGAGTGGTCATATGGAGGGCGCTGGGGATTGAGTATCGCGTCATCTTAGGAGGCCCAGTATACAGATTTTTACATTTATCTTATTCCAACGCGGCGATGGCGATGCAGTGAGTTTTTCCTTTCACTTTTCAATGAGCCGAGTCAAGCCGAGCCGGGTTTGTTATGTTCGAATATTATATTTTTGGTTTTGGTGATTTTGGGTGCAATGATTATATTATAATGGTAAACCAGTGAAATGTTTGTCCAAATTCGTATTGTGAATTATGGAAACTGTTTGTGAGTAGCTAGGTATTTTTTTTTTTTTTTTGTTTTTTCTTAAATCGATAATAATTAAAATCTATTCTGCGATTAGAAAAAACTTGTGTAGGTACCTTTTTAAAAGGGAAACAACAACAAAACAAACAATTTAGTTGTGTAACTTTTGCTATGGTAGGTAAAGGTAGGTAATTCATGATGGTTAAGCTCCGAGCTGTGTGAGAGACCATAACCATTAAAGAAGTGTAATCTTATTATTGAGATAAAATAACTTAAAAATCATTAATCATCATAATTGTTCGCCAAATGGTATAAGATATCATTTAAACGCTGAATGATAAATTTTGTTGAACAACAATAATTAATTAAAGTGGTCTTTAAAGAATGAATGTTAGGTACGTTTTATTTAACCTAAAAAATAACCTAATTCTCTAAAAATATAATCGTTCTTTTAAGTTTAAATAAAGGAGAACCGGACAAAACGGTCTACAAGATTAATAACGTTGGGAAGTTTATTGGTTCCTAGACAAGCTTCTAAAAACATTCTTGCCGATTCTTCTTTAATAACGAAGGTGAAGAAATGTAATGTAATGCTGCATTTACACGAATGGCAAAATGCCATTATATCTGTCAAATTATAGCCATTTTTCTTTTCATCGTGTAAACGCTCTTAATACTGGCAATATTTTTGCCAAAATAAAATGACAGAGATAATTTGGCATAAAATACTGCCATTAATATGACTATATGTAAACACTTTACTGACGCCATTTTCCGAAATTATGCCATTCTAGATAAGAATGAACTTGCTCATTCTTTTATGGCATGTTGCCAGTATTTTGAAATCTGCCATTATTTGAACTCGTGTAAATACATGTCATAAAAATTATTTCTGCCATTATTTTACCATTTTTTTGGTAGAAATATTGGCATCTTTGCCATTCGTGTAAATCCCGCATAAGATTATTTCTGTTTTACATTAAGTGGAGTGATTGAATATATTTAAAAGCTCAAGTGACATCAACTCCAAGATGCGTTTTGCAAATAGGTTTGACAGTAGGCTCATCAGTAACTTGCTGCTGTCAAATCCTCAAGACTCAAATTTAGTTCCATTTTTACCGAGTTTTGCAAAAATCAACTTGACCTAACCTAAATTTGCGTTTTAAAAGGATGTGGTAGCATATAACTGATGAATTTGAACATAACTTTTCGTTTTCCTTTTTGCTTGACATTCGTGTAACAAGCAGTACATAAGATTCGTTTTCGCCGCTAACGGCCGGTCGTGTTTTACAATAAATTGTTTAATAATTATTAAAATAATGTCGTCATCAGTTCATCGGGAAAAGTGCAACAAGCTGAAAAAAAAAGTTTAAAATAGTTAGATCTCAAAATTAAGTATTATCTGATTTATTTGATAAATATGAATTTATGAAAAAAAAATTAAAAAATCGTTAGAGCAGTTTTCTTAAAATTTATTTATCTAAAATGTTTTGAACATCTTTGGGAATTAAATTTGGTACACGAATTATTAGTCCCTATTTAATAAAATAAAATGTATACAAAATTAAAAAAAAAATCAGTAACCCGTTTTCAAGATATTGAAGATTCAAAAAATTAAATCTAATATTTTTTTAATAAATTCTAAAATTATTTTTTAGAAAATTTATTAAGAAAAATTGTTAAGATTAGCAATCGAAATCGGTTAACAAGACATTTGAAAATCAAAAAATCGGTTCTATGACAGGTACCGTTATTTACCGTTATTGGTAATTTTTTTTTAACCGAAATATTAATCATACTTTGAGCAGAAAGTGAAAATTTTGTATCAAAATCGTTAGAGCAGTTTTTATTATTGTTTGTATTTTGGTTGTATGGCAAGTACCGTTAGTTTTGTAGCTCAAACAAAAATTTCAATTCAACTTTTAGGGAATCCCCAAAAAACGTTAGGTTCAAAGTTTGGAGAAAATCGCTTCAGTGGTTTAGGCTGTAGGTTGAGTATAGACAGACAAACAGACATGAGGTTATTCGAGCGAGCTACAAACTCGCTAAGCCGCTTTGTAAACCTGAGTTGAGTTGAAATGATGAGCTTCAACCAACTCGATTCCACTTCAGGAGTGGAGTCGAGTCGAAATTGTTGATAAAAAACATGGGTCAAAGAATCGGTCTGAAGGATGTGTTGACGACAGTGTTTTTGCACATGTGAGAGTTAAATTATTTATTTGTTTTGATAGTTATGCGAAGTATGTACTAAAATCTATTTAAGTTTAACTGGTTTTGTGTGAAATGAATATATTGAAGCCATATTTTCAAGACGCACTCGACGCCGAACAAGCAGGTTTCCGCACTGGATCTTCCTGTGTGGATCACATCAACACCTTGCGGATCATCATCGAACAGTGCGCTGAATATCGATCACCACTTCACCTGCTGTTCATCGATTTTAAAAAGGCAAGGCGTTCGACAGTGTCAATAGAGAATTTATTTGGCTTGCTTTGCACAGGAGGGGCATCCCAGATAAATTGATTGCTATTATCAAGGCTACATATGATGGATCCAAGTGTCACGTTTTGCACAAAGTCAGGCTGTCAGAGGAGTTTGAAATCCAAAGTGGAGTTAGGCAAGGCTGTATACTGTCACCAAAACTGTTCCTGTTGGTGATAAGTGACGTACTGCACGCAGCTTTGTCAAATGGAAATGGAGGAATTCAGTGGACTCTGCAATCTCACCTCAAACATCTGGACTACGCGGACGACGTATGCTTACTCTCTCATAGGATCATGGATCTCCATCAAATGACAACAAGGGTGGAGAGAGAAGCCGAAATCGTAGGGCTTAAGATCAACTAAAAGGATCAGCCTTGGAACTTCGTCATAAATCCAAGTAAATATTTCTGGACAAGCGGTAGAGATGGTAGAGGATTTCCAATATCTTGGGAGTATTGTCTCTACGGGTGGCGGAACTGAACTGGACGTAAACAGCCGAATCAGAAAAGCTAAGGCTGCGTTCGGAATGCTGTCCAAAATATGGAGAAACAACTCTTTTAGCTTAAAGACCAAGCTACGACTGTTCCGCTCCAATGTTGAATCCGTTCTGCTTTACAGATGCAGCACTTGGAAAGTCACTGACACTGTCACTAGAAAGCTGCAAACCTTCTGGCCAAACCGTATCTCCAATGCAGAACTTCATGCGAAAATGGGTCAGGAGCCCATAGACTCCATTATACGAAGAAGAAAGTGGCAGTGGATTGGCCATACGCTTCGAAAAGGCGATCGGTGCATTGCATCTCAAGCAATGCAGTGGAACCCGCTCACACAGGAGGGAAGACAAGTGGGCCGGCCTAGAAGTACATGGCGAAGAACGGTCGAACAGGAATCGGCACGACTGGGGAAAAGTTGGAGAGAGCTGAAATATATTTCAAGAAATCGTACACGATGGCGCGTAGGTGTAGTGGAGGCCCTATGTCCCGTAAGGGAAACATCACGGACGTAATAGGTCCGAGGACCTAAGAAAGTAAGTAAGTATATTTTCAACTGTAATCTCAACACCATATGAACTCAACTCAACTCAACTCAAAAGCATTTTATAGAGTTTGACATCAAGCTCTCTTACCGAAAATGCGTGCATTTGGTATCGATGAATCTCGTCTCTTCGTTGGATTAGAAATAACCTTTCAGACCGATCAATACAAGTTGTATTCGACGGTTTTAAGTCTGATATCTACAAAATAAATGCTGGTGTGCCCAGGGCTCCGTTTTGTCTCCAACCCTCTTTCTTATATTCATCAACGATCTTTTATCTGAAACTTCTTATCCATTAAACTGTTTTGCTGACCACAGTACCCTCAGCTTTTCATATTCGTTTCTTGATTCACATCCTTGTCCTTCGGATGTGGAACTTCAACGGCAGCGTATGATAAATTCATTAAATTCTGACCTAGACAGCATTGTCCAATGGGGAAACAAAAACCATGTACAATTTAATGCTTCCAAAACTCAATGCTGTCTCCTGTCGTTAAGGCGGAACCCACCCCCTATGCTGCTATCCATGAGCGGCACTTACATTGAGGAAACTGAACAGCTTTCACTCCTCGGTATGTGTGTCACAGACCACCTTTTGTGGAACGACGACATATATAACATCGCCAAAAATGCTGCTAAGTGTTTAGGTTTTCTCCGTCGATGCAAGAAATGTGTATCTCCTTCTGATCTGGCTGTGCTCTACAAAGCCTTTATTCGTCCAAAACTTGAGTACATCTACCATATTTGGGTAGGTGCTCCAATAACCCACTTGAGTCTATTGGATAGAATTCAAAAGAAAGCTCTTAGACCAAGAGCCCACAGCAGATTTGGCGTACGAAAGTGAACCAAAAAATAATTATATGAGTCGAAAAGTTTATTAAGGCTGATAAAAGAAATGCAAGTCTTGCAGTCCCTGTTGGCGGCTGTTAGGTGGGAGGGGCAATTTTCTAAGAAATTGACTTAAAACAGAAAACAAATTATTAAAAAACAACGGTAACATGTACAATGCCCTGTTATATTTTCATAAAAGGCCAGAATGAGAATGACTAGTTTTTGAAATATTAATGTTTGAACTCAAATTTTTGAAAAAAAAAAAAATTAACCAATGGTAAAACATATTTTTTTGCAAAATTTCACGGAATTAAGTACTATTTTTGTTACCAAAATTAAATGCCCTTATCAATTTGTAGTCAAAAACTGAAAACCGGATGGTTCTAGGACTTTTACTTCTTAATATATTAAAAAGTAAATGAACCAGCTTTTTCATAAAAATAAGACAAATCCGGCTAAATTATCACATCAGCAACCAGTTAAAATAGGACAAACATGCGGAAAAAAATTCTTGGTGGGAATGTCGGATTAACCATATGAATAAAGAATCACAAGAGTCCATAAAAATATCTGTATCCCACGGGTGTTTTTTGGAGGGCGAAAGGGGGAGGTATGACTTATCGAAATTAAAAAATTATAATAAGAAGATGAAGAAATTTATACCTTGGTCGAAACACAATTATTTCTGGAGTTGAGGTCACTTGTACTTTTTAATTGAATTAAAAAATTATATTGATACAATTTGGACATTCAATACAAGATTTTAGGGTATTTTTCAATTCTGAATCTAATGACATCAAAATTAAAGTTATGGTCCTTTTTATCCAGAGATGACTGTTTTTCAGTTAAACTGGTAAACTATTAAAAAATACCTTGAAAAGAATGGTACATTGATGAAAATTTGTATAAATATTTAACTTGACATGAGAATAAAGGATCAAAAGAGTACATACAAATATCTATGACGAAAGGGTGTTTTTCTGAAGGAAAACAGAAGGTATGAAATTTTGATCATAACACCTATCCCAAGAATGGGAAGAAATTTATTAAAAATGTTTCATTTGTCAAATGCCAAATTGAATATTTATACAAATTTTCATCAATGTACCATTCTTTTCAAGGTATTTTTTAATAGTTTACCAGATTTACTGAAAAACAGTCACCTCTGGATAAAATGGACCATAACTTTTTTAGAATTATTGTATCGCCTTAATTTTGATGTCATTAGATTCAGAATTGAAAAATACCCTACAATCTTGTACCATATGTCCAAATTGTATCAATATAATTTTTTAACTTCGATAAGTCATACCTCCCCCTTTCCCCCTCCAAAAAACACCGGATTTTATGGACTCTTTTGATTCTTTATTCTTCCCGACATTCCCACCAAGTTTCAAAAATGTTAGCATTTTTTTCCGCATGTTTGTCCTATTTTAACTGGTTGCTGAAATGGTAATTTAGCCGGATTTGTCTTATTTTTATGAAAAAGCTGGTTCATTTACTTTTTAATATCTTAAAAAGTGGAAGTCATAACTCCTTTACCGCGCGCTTAATATAAAAAAAAAACTTCATATGGGGCTCTCAACTCACTTGACGAAAAACTTTGGTCTAAAATCCGACCCTAATCCAACTCGAGCTTTCGAGCTTGTAAACGGGATAAATATAATGGAAAATTATTGGCCCTACGAAATAACTCACAGAATAATTAACTTCCACTGACCAAAATGAACTAACTCCCCACAAATTTTTAAGTGGGACTTTATTCAAAAATTTGGGAGTTAGTTCTCTAGGGACGTAGTTCATGGTGTACTAAAGTCGCACCAACAAACTAAGTCTTAATTTAAAAAATTGGCAGTTAGTTAATTTCGCAAAAAATGTAATTTTTCTAATTTTAAAGCAAATGTAACATGCGAACTATGAATTTCCAAAAAAAAAATTAAATTCTTCAAAACAACTTCTTGAAAATGAATGCAAAGTATTTTTAAAAAATTCACGTGAAGTTTTTAAAAATGTTCGAGAAATTAAAACTAATAACCCTTGGAACATTTTAAAAATTACTAAGCATAAAATTTCGACAATCACGACAAAAATGAAAAATCTCGAAAAGAATGAAACATCATGAAAAAATTATGAAAAAAAAAGAAGAATCACGAAGAGTATTAAAAATCATGAAAAAATGAAAAATCACGAAAAAATGAAAAACCATGAATAAATAGTAGGAATCATAAACAAAAATGAAAAATCACGCGAAAAAAATGAAAAATCCTGGAAACAAGTAAAATCAAACAAGTAAACAAGTAAAAAAAATGTTGAGTCGGGGCGTCATGAAAAGAATGAAAATTCACGACAAAAATGAAAACAAAAAAAATAATGAAAAATGACGCGGTCGTTGATGCGGGGGCAATCACAAAAAACGCGTTGACTTTGATGCGGGGGCATCATGAAAAAATGATAATCATATAAGAAAAATGAAAAATGAAATACATTGTCAATTTCAATTTGCAAACTTTGCAAATGGATGGTTCTTGGACTTTTACTTATTAAAGGAATAAAAAAACTAATTTGATGATAACTAACCGGTCTCTGAAATGAATTCTTCTTAGTTTTATGAGAAACAGAAAGTTGTTCATTTATTTTTTTATCTTGAAAAGTAAAGATCCTCGAACCATCTGCTTTTCAATGTTTGACTAAAAATTGATAAGAGTATTGAATTTTGAAAACCAAAATAGTGATTAATGAAGTATAGTTTTGACAAAAAAATTTGTTTGATTTTTTTTTGTGGGTTTTTCAAATTTTGAGTTTTAAAATTAATTTTCAAAAACTCAGTTCATTAAAAGAACTTTATTTGAAATTAAAATAAAACAAGAGATTTCGGGATTTACAAATATGTAAGTATAACAAGGCATTGTAAGTGCTACCATTGATTTATTGTTATTTATTTCTGTTTTATGTCATTTATTAAGAAAATCGCCCATGGCACATAAACAGGGCGAATGGCTTTCCTCCCCTACGATTTGATATTTTCTCAACCCAACCTATAAAGTTCTAGATTTTTGTCACCCTCAAAATCTGTTCGCGCTGCTGAATATTCTAACTTCAAGGAAATCAATCGTCAGCTGTTTGCTATCATGATTAACGGGGGAAAACCGTCAATTGACATGACACCATACAAATTATTCGCCCTCATTGTTTTTTATCATGGAGCAGTTATTGATTCATATGAATAATTGCCAAGCTTTACCCTCATTAACCTTCACCTGACTGAAGTTTTTGTTATTTTTACTATAAGAACAATGTTGTACATTGAAGGTTTTGAATGAACAACAACCACTTGTGTTGGCTACCACCGAGTATTACATTTTGGATGGAATGTGCAATGCGTAGTGCAACGGCCTCTGAGGTAGCTTGGTCTAGGTTCGAATCCAGTTGACGGCAAAACAATTTATATATTAAAATTGGAACTGTAGACTAAGCACCACTAAAAAGGAATCTGATGATTGGTGTGGCAGCCATGAAATTGCAATAATTCCAGCCAAAATGTAATATTCGGTGGTAGCCAACACAAGTGGTTGTTGTTCATTCAAACCCTACAATGTTAAATATGACGGAGCGAAAGCTATGCAAGCCTAACTGCAAGTGTTATCACGAGAAAACACCTTTACAATGTTGTATGTTTATTTTGAATGGTATTACATTAATTTATTATTATTTTGGCACCTTCCTGCACTGTACACCGCAATGCACCAGCTCAAAATTTAAATTAACATCTTCAGAGCTTAAATTACCGCCCATCATTTTATGCTTTTCCCTACACCGCAATATTGATGGCATATTCAAGAAATAACATCATAAAGTGACAGTATGTTATACAATCATGTAACAAGCAAGTTACCTTCAAGCTCCAGCTCCGACGACAAAAAGAGAGCGCAAGGCAGGACCTAAAGATGAAATTTCACATATGTGAACAAAAACCTGTGTGTGTGTGTTGCTTATAGCTATAGTTGCATGCATATAGCCATTGGGTCACTGGATGAGCGTGGTATGCAAAACATCATCGCTGCAAGGAATATTGCATTCGGCCAAAGTAGCGCGCGCATGCAAAAACAATACAAACAAAAACAAAAAGCCAACAACGATATTGTTGCATAGATACACTCACTCTTGTCGTATGCCGCGACAACCGCTTAGCCCAGTACACGATTAACCCACATCTAAGACGCGATCATAAATTATAAATGAGCGAAGTTTCCAAAGGAAACAAAAATACTAAAAAAATTACCTTTAAGAAAATTAAAAAAAAAAAAATGCTTCGTTTCAAAATTTTATGAATGCCATTTCGAAGAAAAATCACAGTGTTTTAAGTGGTGGATGCATGATGATGGTAATAGAAGGAATAGAGAGAGAGAGGGCAGACATAAGGACGTGGTTTACGCTAGCTACATAAATATACGAGTACGAAATGTTGCGCACGCTCATATTTATGAACGCGCTACCTCGCGATCTTTTACAAGTGAAATTACATTACAGTACAAGTTGTGTTTGGCTTGTGTTAGTGGTAACCAAATTGTACTTGTGAGTTAAATCATCGCCAGCGTCGAAAAAAGAACATTTTTCTCATGCAGCTTGAGGTTTTCGTTTTTCGCCACGGATTTTGGATGTCGCGCGAGCCTGTGTGAGCAACACTTTTTTTTTGGTAGCATTCATATCTTGATGGATATGATGTGTCCATAATTTAATACGAAGGATACCATCCAGTCATTGGAAAATGGCGTTATGGTCCACCAAACTCAATATTATGTACTTGCAGTCAAGCTGATGGGTAAAAATGGTACCACTGCATGGCATGATGGGGAGAATAAACAAGGGGCGGGGTGAGAAATAGTTTTATTTATAAAACAAGGGAAAACGAAAATGAAGAATGATTAAACTTTTAATTGGGATTACGCAAGGCGATGATGGAGCACGCGTGGGAATATTAAGCATGCAAGCTATTTTTACAATTTTGAATTAATATTTGTTTTTTCTTGTTTTTTTTTATGAAATGAGAGAAAAGATTTACTTCTTAAATAAACAGAAATTATTTTTCTTAGTTTCGCAAGTTTTAACGAGAAAGCATTAAAAGTTACGCAACTGTCAGGAAGAAGAATTTATAGGCGTAGAAACCTCAAGACAAAATTTAAATAATGTAAACGAACACCCGCTGAGTCTTAACGGCTATTTGAATTTAAAAAAAGTGATTAAAACTAGTGTACTGCTATTATTATAAATTTATTAATTTATTTATTCATTAAAAACACATTTTTCTTTTTTTATTTTGATGATCTACCTTTCAGCAATACAAACAAAAATCATAATATAAATTAAGTTGTAATAATTAAGTTTTGGTTTCTGTTTGTTTAAATTAATAGTAATATATTCATTTTTATGACGGGGAAATCATCAAGCGATAGCGAAATATTAAAGTTGTATTTAGAATATAGTCCACCTAAAAAAACAATATATTTTCTATTGTTTACGTTTTTAATCTTCTTATTATTAGGAACAAAAAAATTGTACCTATTGAATTTTAAATTTTATATAGGTGCAAAATTAATATTATTTTAAACCAGCTCACTAAAATCTTCTTAAATTTTAAACACTTTTTAAATAGAATAATTTCCTTTACAAACTCCAGCTGGTGCATCGTAAAAAATCGAACTCTAGATATTAAAATTTACGCTATGAAAAAGAACGCGAAAAAAGTGATAATGGGTCCCGCAATTCTGTCTGTCTGTTTATAGTCTAGAGTCATATTAGATTTTGACCCGGACAAACATTTTTAACGGGTATGTTAAAATGTCATATTCAGTGTCCTTAATCATATGTGAAAAGTCCTAAGTAATCCGCGTTGGTGAAAAACCACAATCTTGAAAAAACACAGCCAGCTTGCAGTTTTGATTTGTGGATATACATATCTGGGTAACTTGTTGCCCTAGAAAGACCACTTAAGTGTCAAATAGACAGGCTTAGATTGACAAAATCAGGGAAGTTAATACAAATTAATTTAACAGAGAAAATTGCAGTGCAAATTCGAAAAAAAAATCCCATCGTACATCATGCATCGTACATCGTACATCGTACATCGTACATCGTACATCGTACATCGTACATCGTACATCGTACATCGTACATCGTACATCGTACATCGTACATCGTACATCGTACATCGTACATCGTACATCGTACATCGTACATCGTACATCGTACATCGTACATCGTACATCGTACATCGTACATCGTACATCGTACATCGTACATCGTACATCGTACATCGTACATCGTACATCGTACATCGTACATCGTACATCGTACATCGTACATCGTACATCGTACATCGTACATCGTACATCGTACATCGTACATCGTACATCGTACATCGTACATCGTACATCGTACATCGTACATCGTACATCGTACATCGGACATCGTGGGGCGTTTTTCAAATCATAAATAAAAATCAATTTCTTCTTTAGGGAATCACCTAATCACCTGTTTGGGTTCTCTATCATCGTATTGTGCGGGAAAATTATTATCTGGAGTTCGATTGTTTTTACGAATCCAAAACTTGCCCTATAGTAGGTACCTACGAGTATATCACGAGTAAAAATTGTAAGAACTATTTAAATATAAATATTTAAATATAAATATTTAAATAGTTGCTTGTTACTTCCTCTTCAACTTGTTACAAATTATTTAACATTTATTAACATTTGAAAAATTAATAAAACTTAATTATTTTGTATTTCCAGAATTTCACTAATGAAGCTAAATTCACATTCGCTGTCTAAACTAAATTATTTACAAAAGATTTATTAATGGTTGGTTATTGATAGGATATGAAGTATGATCGTTAATTTGTGCAGCAAAAACTATTACTATCCTTGCTCTTCCTCTTACCCTGAACCAAACCTCTTAAAAGATAAAATCCTAAAATAAGAACTCTAGCAAACTTACAATAATTTGAAACATTGGTAGACTAGATTATCCACAATGCATGTTGCATGGAGTAGTAGAGTAGGTATATACAGATCCAGAGCTATCATAAAAGTAATTTTACCTCGTCAGCCGCATACATATGTACATCGGCACATCAGCTAATTCTGACTAAATTAGTTAACCAACCACTACTACTGCAGCTTCCTCTTGTTTCTTTTTTTGCTGTTCTCCATCATGTAATTCAAAGCCTGGTGCAATCAAATTGCGGCCGCCACAATATGAATGAATCGAAATTAAAAAACAAAACAAAAAAACGTCAAAAGGAAAAAAAAGTAACATCTTCATCATCAACAGCTTGATGGTCCTAGAAAAATGAAGAAAAAAAGAAGAAGGAACTTCAGTACGAACGTTTAACTCTATGGACTGTAATGAGCCATCATATAGGCATTGTATTGACCACACTGATGTTGGAGGCATCAATAAGTTTCCCATGATGCTGTTGATGATGGCACACAGACCAAGCTGATTATAATTACAATTCCTACTGTGTATACGAGTAGTGATGTATATCCTACTCTCAACAAATCGAAGAAACGTCTTCATAAAGAGCGAGGCAAATAGAAACAAAGATCCGCTTAAACAATATAATAAGAGGTGACCGCCCTGATGGCGAAAAAGCACTTCGGGCTTTGGCATTCCTTAAGACCAAGAGACCAACTACGCCAAACGCCACCGCAAATGTTCACATCTCTCCTCCCCTTTCATCCTCTTTTCCCTTAACCTTCATTCAGCCAACAAACACCATAGACCGGCGATGGTTTTCTTACATATTCTGTCAAATATTCCGTCAAATGGCCCGTCAGGGCGGACCACAAAGTCATGTAATGAAGATGATGCTGCATGCTTCCGACCGACGACGCACGGACGGACGACGACGATAAAGATGATTATCATCATGAAGATGACGATGATCATGATGATGATGATGATGCTGATGGCTGTGGAAATTGGATTCGACGTGTGATGACCAGTCAAAACCATAAATATGATTAACTTATAGGAGTTAATGGATTTTCTCGCGGTAATTGATCAAAGAAACTTATAATGAAAGAGAGTGGGCCTGCGATAGCGATAGGTATATATAGACAGAGGTGGAAGGTTTATATGTATGTATGAAGTTGGATTGGTCATCATTTTCTGCAAAAGTACCATCGTTGTTCTTCGGCGACCTGGCTAATCCACCAATAAATTGTAACAACAACGACCGCAGCCGGAAAGTTCGCACCAAGTCTAAGGTATCTGTATGTGTTGGATCAGGTCCATGGGTAATAAAAAATGGTATTTTCAACAATGTAAGAGATTGTTGCAGACACACAACGAAATGTATTTACGTATTTTGGTTTATTTTCCACTAGAAGAGCGAACACACGTTGTGGACAAACTCCCAAAATTATGATGTTGTTTCGTTAGCGAAGAACCTATGTAAGTACGACAAATTCTGATTGCGTTTAAAGGGACACTTTTTGAGAGCAACGGTGAGCCTGATTGAGTAAACAAATTTAAATCCAGCTTGTTAATGTCGAACTTTAAATGAGCTACATACAATTTAAACATGCGCTGGCGCTGGTTGGATTATGCAGGAATTCGTATTTAGCTTAAGGTTTACTTGTGTAAGCCATGAAAATTTTTTACAAATTCTTTGGCTTCTGTAATTTTGCTATTTGACTGGGCACTATGCCGAGATCAGAATAATTCTTGCTAAGCACCTAAATCAATGTGTATATGTATACAATAGTACAGTGTGGCTGGATGGCGTTCAAATTTCCAAAACCATCTCCTGCACCTCCTCTTACTTTTTGTTTCAATAAGTTTTACTTCTTTTTAACTAATGCCACTTCTACGAGTAAAAGACAGAGGACATAATAAAGGGTTTTTTATTAGGGACACTACAAAAGTAGAGCAACAGGGACAGCAAACGACGCCATATTTCTTGCCGCTCTTTTAAGATTTCTCTTCAGTGAGGTTTGCCATTTCATGATGGAAAGATAAACGAGCCAACAACGAGCCGAAATTATTAAAATTTACTACCGAAATTCGGAGTCAGTGGCCTCAACGTTAAGAGCGCTACTGGTCGTCATAATCGTCCTAGCAGATCAACAATTGAGCGTCTAGTGGAAAAATTTGAATCCACAGGCACAGTACAAAATGTAACCGTGCCAGTGAGACAAAGAAGTGCCCGTAGTGTCGAGAATATTGCTGCCGCTTCAGTTGCAGAAAGCCCAAATGTGTCTCTCACACGTCGTTCTCAAGCGTTGGGCGTTACTGTGAATGGGGATCGCTACCGTTCAATGATAACCGAATATTTTTGGCCCCAATTGGATGATATGGACTTGGACATGTGGTTTCAACAGGACGGCGCCACAAGCCACACAGCGAATGTCACAATCAATTTATTGGAAACCAAGTTTGGAGAACGTGTTATCTCACGAAATGGTCCAGTCGCTTGGCCGCCTCGGTCGTGCGATTTGACGCCGTTAGACTATTTCCTGTGGGGCTACGTCAAGTCTATGGTCTATGCCAACAAGCTTAAGTTGAACTCATTTCAACTTTTGCTGCACGCTACACCTGCAATCATTGTATTCAAGGGGTTATTTTGAGTGGAAGAAATTAAGTGTTGTACGATGTACGATATAGATAGAAAAACCGACAAATTTTCTAAAGGCTGTAAAAGATTATGTAGGTAGGTACATATGCAAAACCAATACGAAATATCCCTTATTTATATAGATTCAGTGGAAATTCAAATAAAAAGTACAAGTGACCTCAACTCCAGAAATTATTGTGTTTCTTCAGTCAGTCTGTTATACCCTACTAAGACACACATTTTGATCGATGTTTACCGACTTTTATAAAAATCACAGCAAGAAGATACTGTGAATTTTATTATTCTAGGGGAATTTGTTTAAATGCACCCAGAAAATAATTACCCCTGGTCAAGTTTTTTTTTAATAAAGAAAATGAAATTTAAATATTAAAATATTAAAATTACTTTGTTTTTATAAGATTCGGTAAACATCGACCGACTTAGTAGGGTATAACAGATTGACTGAAGAGCCCACTGTTATACCTTGGGCGGAACACAATAATTTCTGGAGTTGAGGTCACTTGGACTTTTTATTTAAATTATATTCATTCACTCCACTTAAAAACAAAGTAATTTTAATATTTAAATATTTAAATTTCATTTTCGTGATTCAGTGTTAAGGTAAAGAAATATTTGTGTCTGTGATAACTTGAATTCAAATGGTCGGATCTTCAAGATGGAGATCTTAAAATGACGGGAAAAATAGGTTTTAAAAAAGCGTTTAATTTAAATTAAAAATTGGATGGTGCTTGGTGGAGATTCTTAAAGAGAACATTTAAGGAATCAATTCAAATAAACTTCAAATATCACAAAATAACAACTTTCTGCCAAAACATTGTGTATCTGGAAGCTTTAAAATAAAAACAAAATAGGAAGGAATGGTATGCAAACATCAACAAAATCTTTTCTTCTAAGCTAAAAAAATATAATTGATTTAAACCTTGCGAAGCAACGCGAGCACAGGTTGGCTAGTATTATTTAAAGATGAAACGATGATTTTGTTTCTTCGGCGTTATCTCAGAAGATATGTTACTGAGTAACGTCAAAGAAATTTTATAATTTTCTTGATTATAATACAAATGATTTAGAATATTATTTTTATTGTTTAATTTGTTTCTTAAAACAGAATACAATTTGTGAGTATAATATTATTAATTTGGTATTTAAATAATAATAAAAAAAAATTTTAATACTTACAACTCAAACTAATGTACTATGCCATCTGATTTTATTGATATATACGAATTTATAAAACAAAAAATAAATCAAAAATCATTATAGCCGTTTTCTTAAAAATAAATTAATTCTTAAACCTGTTCAAAAATTAAATCTGGGATGCCCATTTTTAGTAATTAATAAAAAACAATTTTACAAAAAATTTCACCCGTTTTCAGGGTATTGAATTTTCAAAAAAAAAAATATTTACTTTAAAAATTAAAAAAAACAATTTTAATTATTCATTTAAGAAAAATAGCAAATTTTTAAAGGGACCTCCTGTTCAAGAAACTTGGTCGAATTTGGCGAAGCAGATGAATTTAGAAATAAAAATACCGGTTCTACGACAGGTACCTTTAACGGGAAGGAAAATTAATATCACTTTTGGGGCTAGAAAAATTCCAAGTATCTGTTTAATTTGGCAAGGCTCTAGAAAGTTTTTAGTAGGGAAAATCTAGACAAGGAAAATTTGTTAGATACAAGGCAAGCTCCTGCTGGCTATCAGTACAAAAAATTTAGACGAGGGAAACTTGTCAAACTTTCATTAGACGAGGAAAACTTTTCAAACATTCGTTTTGAATATGTTTCGGTAACCCATCAGGAATGTCTCTTGTACACCAAAAACAAAAATTTTATAGGCACCATGCAACACTTTTACCTCTCTTTCCTTTGTCTTCTTTTTCATATCATACTTTATATTATGGGTGTGAGTCATGGGTGTGAGACATTCTAAGTTGTTCTACCTAAAGTCAAGTACATAAAATCCTGTTCTATTCTGTATATATTTGTCATTCAATATGGTATAAAACATTATAGTATGAAACTTATTCCCTTCGATATTGAATTGTTGTATAGCGAGTTAGCACAGCAAGAGAATCCGAGGAAGCCTACACATCAAAAATACCATCTTGGACAAAATATAGCATGACCAACTTAGCTGGTACTGTCATGTACAAAGAAGAAGCCATGAGAACCCAGTTCAAAAGGCAATAGCACAAGACGTTCCAACACTATCGCGGAAGAAAGGCAGGCGCGAAAACTCCTGGATGTAATAAATGCAACGACACCTGCATTTAGTTGGCCTAAGACATGGAACAATCCAAAACCGGGAGGCCTGTCGACGTTTTCTAAAGTCAACCCGGCGAACCCCACAAGTGGAACCTTAGGCGAAGCAGTTGAGTGGAAGAGTTGTGGTCTCCCTCGAGATCATGATAATGGCCGGTAAAATGAAGAAAACGAAGAAGAAGAAGAAGAAGAGTTAGCCCAGTGGGTAGAACATTGGACTGGCAAGCAGAAGATCGCAGGATCAAGTCCCACATAAGCCAAGTTTTATTTTTTTTTTCCTGACGACGCAAAAGGGTTCATAATCGCCAAGGCCCTTGTTCTAGCGTTTTCTAACCCTTGCTAGACCCTTGCCAGATTCTATGTAAGACTGTCTAGTGCCTTGTCGAAAACTAGATTGTTTCTGCGCGGGTGATTTTATTTTCACGCATCCAAAACTTGACATATAGTCGCAAGTGAAAATACCCTTTACGATTTCAAGAAAGGATTTAATTACAAGTTGATCCTATACTGATTCGCTCTCTGCCAGAAAGATTATGTTGTATTAGATTATCCTTATTATCTCATACTTAAACAAAATTCCAAATGTCAAAATTGTATTACAAAACTTTCAATGAATCCAAGTTATGCAAACAATAACATCAAATTTTTCTAAAAAATAATACGAGAGGCCAATCTCATCGATCATCATCCAAACGTCAAAACGTCATTACCTACAGCACCCGCTCTCTATCCAATTTAATTTCCAATGGGTACCTATCTTTTTTTTTTTTTTTTTTGTAAAAATCATGATTGAAAAACGCACGAAATTAGAACAATAGGCTGTCATCTTTCAATTATTTATATCTAATGAATAATATTGGCAATAACAACAACAGAAAAAACGTGACGGAATGAATCTTTTGTTTCCAAATTTTATATCTTGCACTTGACTATTGCAAACAAAAAAATAATACTAAAATGAAGAAACCACAAAAAATCCCTAAGTAGAATTTAAACCGAACCGAAAACCTTTCTAGGAGGTGAATAATCTAGGAATCGGTATATATAAGTACACAACATAATCGAAGGATCAACTACTGACCTTAAGGTACTATATTTGACTCCTGAAAATCATAAACTGACCATTCGCGGTTAACTGCCAGTTAAATGGAAAATTGAAAAGTGTCTTTCATCGTTATTCATTCATTCATATGGCAAAGATCTCCCATCAATAAATCTCTTATGTTCGGTGGTGGTTAGCCCCGATCGCCTGCACACAACAAGCAATATCCATTGCTTTGTGCGCTGCATTGCATCGACCACCTGCCCGCCTGCCCGCTCGTGCCACCACCAACCTCCCTCAATCTCTTTCGCATATGAATTATGCAAAATATTGTCGTGAATTACAACCAACTAAGCGCGTTATGCAATCTCACATGAGCCTTAAGCTGGGAAATGTACCTATATATTTGCATGCCATGTTTATATCGATTGTTTCTCCTTAAGCTTACTTGAGTCCTCTCCGTCCATACATATAAACATTACATATAGAAGTAGTCAGCCACAGCAAGCCTTTGAACGAGTCACTATCGAGCTTCGTCATTTGAATTTTTCACATTCTGTCGTTGTTGTCATTTTTTTTAAATTTTATTTAGATTTTTTTCACAAGCGTGTGCCCTGCACCCCCACCTATTGCCCCTTTAAACAAAGTGTTTTGACACAAGCAAACAACAGACAACACACACGCGAGAACGTGCAAAACTTAAATTCACACAAGAAAAAAAAAAAATCAAAAAACAAAAAAATATATAAATAATAGAAAAACGATCCCAGTTCGACGTAAAAAGTATCTATGGCGAGAAAATCCGCCAAACGATCAACTTCAATGCAATTATTCACTTGAAAGGAAAATTTGCATGAAATAAACACATAGATACACTCATACAAATAAACTGACAGACAGACGGACAGATATATACAATTTAAGTTTAAAGTCTACCAGTGCTGTTAAAACTGAGTAAAAAGGGAGTTCCCCTACTTTTTAATGACTATAATCAATAACATTTTTGAACTTCTCTTTAATTTTGTTAATCTTATAAAAAGTGAGGTAAAAATTCCACAATGATCTTTGGACTCCTTTCTCAAAACGAAACCATCCTACTTTCGAAGTTAAATTTCGAAATTTCGAAACTTGTATATTTTCGTACCGAAAAACGTTTGAAAACTGATAAGACATCTATGTGGTCAGGTTTAAAGATTTTAGAAAAACCTCATGCATAGATTACAGTACCTTTGAAAATAATAGTTAATATGAGCTTTAAACAAATGAATAATCGCCGTTTTCGAAAAAAGTTAAAAAGTTTAAAAAAATTCATAACTACGTAAAAAAATCAGGGGTGGATAGTTGATTATCAATGGTGGTGATCGTCGTTTTGACGATTGCTGTCTCTATTTTGTCCTTAAGATGTGATAGAGACAGCTATCTTCACAACGACGATCACCATATTTGATAATCGATAGTTGATTATCAAATATGGTGATCGTCGATTAAACAAAGCCGATTTCACCCCTGGATTACGAATAACATATATCAGCCTACGAAGCCATTTACGAAATTTAAACAAATTAGCTTGAATGGCTTATGAGAAAAAGGTATCGCCTTTTTCGATGAAAACATCATCAACTTTCTTATTCTATTTTTCGAACTTCGAACAATGGATTCTAGCATCACTGATATGAAATTTTATCAACTTTTTAAATTAAAATTACTTTCTAATACTTTGTACTGTATGGTAAAATGACAGCCCTGTCATCTCGCATTTCGTCGATATTGCAGCAGATACAAAACGAGATGCATGTGTAGTCAATTGGTTCGATGGAACAAATAGTTTGACGGTCATAGTCAATTTTTAGCACCAACCACGAAAGTGGAATTTTTTCTCCCTCAACCAAAAAAAGTCAAGTCGGTGCGGTGGTGCTTGCTCGATGGTGTCTGTCTTGAGATGCAGATGATAGCCATCCCGCATCACTCCCGTCGTCGTCGGTCGGTCCAACGATAGCGAAGGATTTTACTTCACATGGTTCATTTTGTTTTGTTGTCGGGATGCAGTTGATGGGAGTTGGAGGAGTAGCAGCCGCAGCCATAGATCAATGCTAGCGATTGGAAATAACCAAATAGAAACCCAATCACATGCCCACCGTTGCCTCCCAGCTCTGAAGCCATCACACACAAGGGGAACTGTGACTATACGACTGCGACTACTGGCTGGTGGGCCTCCAGCAGTCGCTCCATCTCGCATAGACACCGCACACATTATTTGAGCGTGAATTTCCGATTGCGTAATATTCCATTAGAGCTTCTGGCCATATTATGGCACTTGTTGTACGGTAGGTACTTGCATGCAGCACCAAGACGAGCGACGCAGATTGTGTCCGGTTATCCGAGCTGCCTCTCATGCTTAGATACATACACATAGCTGGAATGGGCTGCTGCAATCCAAATTACCATACAACTGAAAATTACAACAATTCGTGAATGAATTGCTTCTGTTCGTTTTGCTGACGCAGTTTTACCAACGATCGATGGCGATACTTTAAGTCTTCGAAGGTTTTAAAATGCTGGCTCTTGCTCCTGCTTTTCGTATCGAGTATATCAAAATGATGGAAGCTTTGGTGTTGATAAGCAATTGTCACTTAAATTGGTATTTCTTGTTTAATGTTGAGTATTTAAGTGGAAGATATTTCATTAGGTAGGTATGTACATACATATTTTGAAATAATATGTTCAACAAATGATTTATTAAGTTTTTTTTTTTTAACTGACATTTTGAACTTTTTTTTTCCATGAAACGACTGTAAATATTTGGTTTGTGTTTTTGAATGGACAACAAACTAAGCACAAGCAGTTATGATTTCATAACAATTTTCATTAATTTGTGCATATACAAATTTAGCTGGCTATTTTTGCTGAATATAAAGATTTGACCTCTTAAATTCAAGTATGTATTAAGCTTTCAATAGAAACTTTTAGGAGTATTTGGTTGAGCTATAATTTATGTGGCAATTTCATATTGTTCCACATTAAGCAATATAGTAACTGACGAGTAAAAATTGTCCTTTTATTGTTGTTGGGAGAATTTGTATGCGAAAATTTTGCTTTATGTGTGCTGGTCCAACTCTTGGCGTAAGAGCTACTACTTCTTTTCCCGCCAGTATAAATTTTTTTTTTGTTATGCAGACTTCCCGATATGAATAATTGGTTTCCCTTATGCTCTTATTATGTAGCCTCGAGAAAAATCATTCTAATCTTGTCCAGAACTTGCCATGACCGAATTGATACAGCTTAACTACTTTCAACATTCTGGGAAACTTTTCTGATTTGTCTTTCCGTAAAAATCTGTTTCAAGCTATATTACGATTACGAACATACAAAAAGTAAGCTAAATCTGTAGTATAGAAGATAAACAAAATTGCCCACATTGCCACCTATCGGTCAATTAATTGGTAACGTGACATAAACACAAACCTAGCGTTCTACCAAAAAAAGTGTTTAATTTGGTTGAAAACTTAAATAAACAAAGAAAAAAATGGGTATACGCCCGGGTGTACCCCTGTACCCATCCATTTTAGATTGCATAAAAGTACAACATACTTACGAATTTTTTTTGGTGAGTTAACTCTGGATTAACTCAACAAATACCAGTGGACGCTCGTTAACTTGAACACGGACGAAACCACGAGTGGTCAAACTATAGGATTGTGCAAGTTATTGGATCAAGTTAAAAATTGTTGTGTTTGTTTAATAATAATTCATTTTAATGATTTTAAAACATAAATAATGATATTATAAATAAATAATTTCAATTGAAACGTTTGGAAAAAAATCGTTATTTTACTCTGCTTAGGTTTGCGCAGCACATTTTGAAAAGCAGATTCGCGGGGATCCAGGAGAATTGTGAGTTCTGATAAAGTTTTTTGATTTTGAGTGGCCCAGTCGATGGCCTTATCGAAGATTTCAATTGATTCGTTGTCAGTTACAACATTTTGTACGATCTGTACATCACCAGAATCCGATTCACTTTCAGCTTCAAAGTCTTCTACTGAATCCGGAACATTTTCATCAAGTAACAACTCATTGATATCATCTTCTGTGTACTCCTATGAGAATAGAAAAACTTGAATGTTATACTAATTCTTGTTCAAAAACAAATGCTAGGGAAAGTTACCTGGTTATCCACTCTTTACAGCAAACATTGTATGGATACAGTTTGGTCACTTTTCTGATTATTTCGCAAGCGTTATCTGAGAATGGACAACGGCCCATCATCTTCTTCATTTATGAATCCATCACCGTCATTATTTAAGATAAAGTTCCAACACTTTTCAAGAATCTGAGATGACACCTTATCCCATGATTTTGAGATCAAAATGACAGCTTGACGTAAATTCCATGGCAATGATTGACGAGAGCAAGCTCGTTTTATAATTTAGCTTTGTAATTTTTATTCCATTTTGATCCATCGGCATCGGTTGTATCAAAGCTGTAACGTTTGGTGGCAAGAACATTGTGCATATGTTTCCATTTTCAGCCATTAATTCTTCTTCTGCTGGATGAGAAGGTGCATTATCGATAATTAACAGTGCCTTAGGTGGGAGATTTTGCTCTTTGCAATTTTTCCTAACTTGAGGAACAAAACTGTTAAAGAACCACTCTTTGAGTATATATTTTGTCATCCAGGCATTCGCAGAACTTTTGTACTCTACTGGCATTTCAAAATTTTTAAAACAACGCGGATGTTTTGACTTTCCAGTGATTAACGGAACGATTTTATGTGAACCTGTGGCATTGCATCCCAACAGTAATGGTACCCCTTGTATTGTGTAATTTTCCCACAAGGAGCATTTTTGTCAGCAAAAGAAACGTAATTTTTTTTGCAAACATCTTCCAAAACAACGCTGTTTCATCAACGTTATAAATCTGCAGCGTAGTGAGTTAAAGCAATGCAATTTTAGCTTATAATCTCTGTTTAAATGGCTCGACAGGTCCCTGTTCCGCCGCTGGTTTTTCTCCACTTATGGTCAGCAAACGTATAACAAATCTTCTTTTCCATTTTTGTAACCACCCAGAACTAGCATTAAAGGATCCTCCTTGTATGCCCTCAAATTGATTATACAGTCGCTTAGCCTTTTCTCTAATAAGGTTTCCGGTAATTGGCAAATTTTGCTTACATTGGTTAAGAAACCACTTGTAGAGGGCTTTCTCAGTTTTTGGATTTTCAGCTTTTTTCATACACATCTTACTTGGTCCAGGAAAAGTTTTTTCAATCCTTTCAGTTATTTTTTTTTTGGAATTCCGCTTTATATTGCATAATGCATATTGTCCCTTTTGAAACACCAAATTCTTTTGCACAAGACGTATGCTGACTCCGTTTTTATTTTTTTCAATTATTGCAGCTTTTTGTTTAAGTGTTAACATTCTTAATTTTTGGGCTTTTTAAACCCATTTTTCACTTTTTTCAAAATTTCGATTCCTTAATACGCACGTGTTCAAATAAAATTCACCGATGAAGTATAAAACCTTATACGGAAATTCTCAAGAAATTTCCTGGAATTCCCCTCTACAAAAACCGTTTGCATTCTGTACCAACATCCCAGGTACCTTGCAAAAATTCAAAAATTAAAGAAATTCAATATTAAACTTTGTTCAAGTTACAGAGTTCGCAAAAATGTTACTTGTTCAACTCATAAAATACTTAGGGGAAGAATTCAAGGTATTGAGTCTTAAAAATAGGCGCATTCAATACAAAATTTGACAACTGCTGAAAATAAAGTACTTAATTTTTTGTCGTTGAACGTAAAATTATATGAAATGTCAGTTTTGTATGGAGAGCCTTTTTTTTGTATAGAAAAGCTGTCAGCTGAATTTTCAGTTGGGAAATTCTTGCTGAAAATTCAAATGAAACGTAACTAAACTTCACTAAACGTAACTGAATGTCAGCTAACTTTTTATGACAGCTGGCCAATCAGAAGCTCCATCTGAAAATAAAGTACTGAAAATTTTGATGCGTTGAATCCGGCCAATGGTCCGTTCAAGATATAGAATGCGTAAAGGGAAAATATATTTATTCAAGTTATTGGAATATTCAAGTTATCGTATGTTCAATTTAACGAGAGTCCACTGTATTAACATTTTATAGTGCTTGTTTTCTAAGGCGTTCTGCATTCACCCTTATCTTAAAAACGGCTTCTTGACGTAACTATGAAAAATCTATTTCCAGAATTAACTAACTCTTTTCTGTAAAACATAGCCTTAGACTTTAGTTCAATGCCTCAAGGTCTCGCACTTCTATAATTACCATGCCAACATTATCAACATGTCCAAAAATCCAACTAACCTACACCACCTTATTCAAAGTGATCATGATGGAATTTTTGTTTCCTACTTACTAGCGCCTATACGAGTATATAGCATAACCTTATTTGTTCAAATGCCTTTAAGTGAAAACTGAAAAGAAGTCTTAATTTCAAAAGTTATGCAGTGGTCTTCTCCTAATTTTACTACAACATGTAATCAGCATGTCTTGTTTTCCACCCGGTTGCACAACCAATCGTATAGCAAAGCAATCATACCCAAAGCGTCTATATATTTGCAATAAAATATGAATATATCAACTGAATTTACATTTTCAATTAATATTTGCACATAAAATAATCGAAACAAAAATAAAATAAAATACGTAGGTACAACTATGATGTTAGCGCAAATGACTCAAATCAGATGGACTATAACTGTGTTCTTGTGTTCTGATGAAAACTGTCAGCCAACACAGTGCGTGTTGATTAAAAGAAAATATTCCAGCTAATATTTATTTATTATTTTTTTTATTTTATTTTGTGTGCTTGCAATGATACAACTACATGTGAGTTTTAATTAAAGGTGGATTTAGTTTAAAGAGAAAAAATCTCATCCAATCACAAGGAGAAATAAAAAACAAAATGAAAATCAAAAAGTCTAGCATAAAGTTGTCAACACTTTCAAATGAAATATTGTCACTGTAAGACTTGTTTGATAAATTAAAACTTATAAATTGACTGGAAGTATATGGGAACACGCAATTAATTTAACAAGGAAATACACAAACACCATGTTCACGTTCAGTTCAGTATAACGTTTGAAGTCGATTTGTTTTTTAATGAATTTCCTTATATAAACCAATAGTCTAAGAAAGATAGGAAATTTAATATGGGCGACCGGTGACAAATTAATTCATGAAATTTTATTGCTGGTATCGACGCAGAATTTTATCCTCAACAACATATCCAAAGTCCTCCAAAATCCCTGAATTGAATTTTTGTGCAGACGCATTTCAAGAGGTGGAGAGGGGAGGGAGACGGGAGTTTGTCAAGCTGAAAAATTTGTTATGATACAATCTAATCATATGACGCATGTTTTTAGGGTGCTTTTCAATGCTAATTCTAAAGAGACCAAAATTGAAAAGATACATGTATCCTGTAGAAAGTTAATGTCATTTTTATGGAATGATAACTTTTTTAAAGTACAACAAGTAATATATTACCCAAAACCACTTTAAAATAATGGGATATTAATGAAATTTGGTATAAATGTTTCATTTGCCATGTTTACTAAGAATCAAAAGAGTCCCTAAAAATATCTTAGGTGAAAGGGTGTTTTTTTGAAGGGGAGATGTTAGTGCGTCATTAATACCATAACATCTATGAATAAGTTTTGACACTGATGAAATTTGCTAAAAATATTAAATATTTCATGGTTTCCAAGTACAAAAACTATCCATTAAAATAACTTGAGCCAAAGAGTTTTTTTTAGAGAGTTTATGTTTGTCATGCCCTATACGGAGCAAACTGTTAGCTCTTACGAAAAAATGTATTTTCTTGTATTCGAGATAGTACATATGACATATGATATATGATTTAAAGGTATTTTTTAACGCCGAATCTAATAAAAGAAAAACCAATATGATACAAGCACCCTAAAAAATTTGGATTAATTTTGAAACAGAAATTACTATTTTTTCCGATAAGCAGGTCAAACATTACACCCCCAAAAAAACACTTGGATCTTAGATATTTGTACGGACTCTTTTGATCCTTAGGTGCCAATATAAATTTAATATTTTTAGCAAAGTTCATAAGTGTCAGAATTTGTTCATGGATGTTATGGTAATAATCACTCACTTTCATCTCTCCGTCAAAAAAACACCCTTTAACCAAAGATTTTTTTGGGCCCTCTTTTTATTCTTGGTAAGCATGCCAAATGAAACATTTGTACTAAATTTCATTAATATCCCATTATTTTAAAGTGGTTTTGGGTAATATATTACTTGTTGTACTTTTTAAAAAAGTGATCATTCCATAAAAATGACATTAACTTTCCACAGGATACATGTATCTTTTCAGTTTTTGTCTCCTTAGAATCAGCGTTGAAAAGCACCCTTAAAACATGTGTCATATGATTAGATTGTATTACAACAAATTTTTCAGCTTGACAAACTCCCGCCTCCCTCTTCTCTCAACCTCTTAAAATGCGCATATACAAAAAGCCAATGCGGGAATTTTGGGGATATGTTGTTGAGGATAAAATTCTGCGTCGATAACAGAAATAAAATTTCATGAATTAATTTCTTAGACTACAATAAACATGTTCATAATTGGAAAGGAGACTATAGCATTCAATTTTAATTATATTTATTTATTTGTTTTATAACTTTAAACCTCGCATAGTGGAATATACGAAATCTCCTTAAGAACTAAAATAAGTTTGTATTATCAAGACACCAATAAACTCTGTTTACAACACGCAGACAAATCTCAAAAAACCTGACATGGCGTTCTTAAAGAAATGTATTTGCATCGCTTTTTACTACTTGGATTTGATATTTATTTGTTTAACAAATATAGTTAGGTATTTGACATAATTAAATGCATTTAGTTTTGCCAAAATTGTGTGTAAACAAAATAATGTTTGTCTGTTTTTTACTGCATTGCATGAATCATTATTTTTCTTCTTTTTTATTTTTATACAGGGTGATTCACAAAGGGTGTGACAAAAAACTTGAACGTGAAGGCTTCGTCAAGAAAAGAAAAAACGTATGGGGGTATATTACCCCTCATTTAGACGGTAAGAGCAGTTTGCTAAATAAAATGACAAAGCAGAAAACAAATTACATATTTAAAAACCTTGTTGTTCTTTTTTGTATAACCAGGATTACCTTCTCTAATTTTATTTTTAAAATAAAATTCTTAGAATGAACAGTTTTTGAAAAATTAATTTTCAAACTCAAAATTTTGAAAAAAAAAAAATGTTCAATTTTATTTTGTTTCAAAATTTTTCATGTTAGAGTATTATTTTTATTTTCTAAATTCAATGCTTTTATCAATTTTAAGTCAAGATATTTAAAAATAAATCAAATAACTTTCTCATAAAAAATTAATTGGCTTTCGTTAATCTTAAAACGTAAAATAAAAAAGTTATAGGCGTTTGAAAATGCCCAAACGGATTGCAATAAGAAACAGTTTATGGTGAATTTTTTTAAATATTCTAACAAAATGTCTTAAACTATTTTGATAAAACTTCGTACCTGAAAAAACAATTTGCAATAATATTGAGTTTCACGTTGTTGCCAAAAAAAGATGACAATTTGTACGAAATTGTCAAATTTAAGCTAATTTTGTTACAATTTTCAATCCGGTACTTTTTGAACTTTGAAAAATATAAGTATTTTTTTTTTTCAAAATTATTTATGGAAATAACTTATTTTAAAAACATATTGGTTATAAAAAAAATATAAAATGAGGGAATTGTTTTGCAAAAAGGAATGAAATTGTTGTTTTTTTAATAATTTTTTTTTCTTGAAAAAATAACGTTTTTTTTCATAAAAAAAAACTTACGAATTTTTATTTCATTTAATCATCACAACTAAGCTTAAATTAAATTCAATAAAATTTTCTTTTATAAACAAAATATTTGACTATAGTTCATCATAAAAGACACAAGATGGAGACTACACAACGAAGGCAAAATTGTTTGCATTTTCAGTATAGAAATCGGAGAGGGGGCATATACCTCCCCCTGCCGATACCATTTTTTTTCTAGTCTGGACTCAATAAATATTATATTCAAGCTTTTTTTGTTTCATTTCAAGTAAATCATGACACATCTGTCAATCTACCCTTTTGGAGTGCGTTTTCGTATGTTACCTTAGTCTATTTCTTAACCAATTTTAGCTTCATTGTTAAGCAATGATTTTTGATTAAAAAAATCAATTTAATGTTGCAAATTTTGCCCACATTCATCAACCTATTGCCTGGAATATGATACACAATACAATCAAAATGATATCTAAAAACATTAACAAAATCTATCATTTACATTTTTAGAGTTTCATTTTATTTAATAGAAAAAAACATGGTTCAAATTTTGCTCGTGTTAAAATAATGTGAAATTTATTTTTATTTAAACGACCATCATATTGAAAAGTCATTTATTTATCATGATAAAATGATAAGCAAATTCTGTTTTATCAAATGATCTTCATATTGAACATACAACACCCTCACCCCCTCCCCCCCAAATGTATGAATTTAACTTCCTCGCCATACAATTTCACTCTTAATTTTTGAGTTTTTAGTTAAAACCCCCCCCACCGAAATTTTTTCCTGCGTTCGCGCCTGGTTGTATATCAAAATGTATACACGATTCAAGCTGATACGAGTACAGTAATAGGTGTGATTTTGTGTGCCCTTTCTCTTAACTAAAAAAAAAATGCCCAACAAATCGCCATCGGCACTTAACCTGTGTATAACAGTTAAAACAGTTGATATTTTTCTTATAAAATCAGCTTTTATTTCCAGAACACTAAGGAATTGTTGTTGTATTGGCCATGCAAACTATTTTTGAGCAAGTAATGTTTAATTAAGTAGTAGCCCGTAGCGTAATGGTTAGTGCGTTCGACTATCACGCTGGAGGTCTGGGATCGCTTCCCAGCCTCGTCCACCTAAAAACTAAATAGTTTTTTTTTCAGGGCTACTGCCTCTTGCGAGGAATTGACAAATCCCCCAAGAGTATCACTTCTTCTTCTCGTCTAGCCGTTCAGATTCGGCATAAAATTGTAGGTCCCTTCCATTCCTGTCGAAAGGCACACACAGGAATGGTTGCGAGTTGTTAGTCACTAGGCCCTGGTTCTTCATGAGCCGTTGTGCCACCCGATTTATTTTTTATTTATTTTTTAATGTTGAATTTAGTTTGAAAATGTTTCAACATCAAAGGGCACGGTAGTGCCCAGCCAAGTTCTGGCACTACACCCTTTTTACAGGATCAAACTCAGGCGATTTTCGACCCCCCTCTTACTTCAGTAGCAATAAAGGCAGAAACTTCAAACTCGCAGCATTTGCTAAGCTTACAGGTTTAGATAACTCACCAAATTTGAATTCCTTAGCATCAGTGCTTCCCGAGATATAAGACTGCAAAAATAGCAAAACCCGTAACTGACTCACTCACTCACTGACAGATCATCAAAATTTTGGAGCACTTCCCGACATCGTAGAATCTTGTAATTTCGCACAACGGTAGGTTAGGTTAAGTTAGTGGGCTGACAGTTGGTCTTGTTACCGTCACATTTAGATCAGTGTAGATCCATTGTGGTACCCAAGGATTTTTAGTCCTCATATAAAAATTTTAAACCTATGATGATAAATTCTTATGACATAGCCCGTAAAGGGCGTCGATGAAATTATAACAAGCTATAGCCTGAAAAGTCGTACTTGTTTCCAAATTCGGTCGAGGAGAGGTTGACGCACCATTGTCTTTTGAGGGCGTGTTCCTTTCCCTTACCCCCACTGGATTGATTATCCCCGCACGAGACCCGTAGGAGCAGTGGCTCCATGCAACGTCTGGTGGGTGGGTTAGATAGATCAGTGGTTGGTGCAAGCGACTGTTCAATTCTGTTAGATTAGCCTACATGTGATTGAAGGAGTGTCAGTCGGCCCAATCACCGGGTAGAGAAAAGGCCAGTCCACCGTAGTGTTTTTAGGGCATGGGCCTTTCCTCCAACCTCACCGGGCAGATCATTCCTCCACCAGGCCCGTAGGAGCAGTGGCTCCATTCAACGACTGGTAACTAAGTTTGATGGATCCGTGGTTGGTGTGGCTGCTTCGTTTAGTCGGTCCAGCTTTTAAGGTGTAGGAGAAGTATCTGTCAGCGCATAATCACCGGGTGGTGTATACAAAGGAAAAAATCGAAAATTAAAGATTTTCCATTCAGGGGGCGTGGTACCCGCCCATTTTCGTAGAATCGATATAAATTACTTGGAGCATTTCTGATTGTCGTAAATTGATGGAATTTAGTACAACGGTAGGGCTTAAAGTGCAGGCAAAGGAAAACTTTTTAAATTTGAGATTTTTTTATTCAGGGGGCGTGGTATCCGCCCATTTTCATAGAATTGATATAAATTATTTGGAGCACTTCTGACTGACGTGAAATGATGAAATTTGGTACAGCGTTAGGGCTTAACGTTCAGGCAAAAGGAACATTTTAAAATTTAAGATTTAACATTCAGGGGGCGTGGTATCCGCCCATTTGATTAAGAATTGATATGAATTATGATGAGCACTTCTGATTGTGGTAGAATGATCAAATTTGGTAAAACGGTAGGGCTAGAAGTCTAAGCAAATGCAAAATTTTCAAATTTGAGTACATGCAGAGGGCGTGGCATCCGCCCATTTTCGCAGAATTGTTATGAATTATATGTATCACTTTGGATTGTTGCAGAATAATAACATTTTGTAGACTGGTAGATCATATGGTCAATACAAAGGAGATATTGGAAAATTTTAAATTATCCATTCAGGGGAGTGGCACCCGCCCATATTCTCAGAATTCATATCAACTATGAAGAGAACTTCTGATTGTCGTAGAGTGATGAAATTTGGTAGAGCGATAGGACTTGACATGCAAAGGGGAAATTAAAACTTTGAAATTTTAGATTTAGTGGGCTTAGCAACCACCCCTTTTCACAGAATTAATATTAAATATATTGAGAGCACTTTCGATTTGTGCAGGATTATGAAATTTGGTAAAGTGGGTAGTTTTCAGGCGTGGGTATACAAAGAAACAGTTTTAATCATGAACTTTTTCATGAAGGAGCGTTTCATCCACCCACTTTTCCTGATAAAAAGAATCTTTGCAAAAAGTAGTTAAATCACAACAAAAACATAAATTTTAAAAAAGGAGCCAAGTTCTTCTATATAAAAAAAGCTTTCCGTAACAAGTCAGCCGTAAAAAGAAGTGAGATCTTAAAGTACGCCAAGTTCTAAGTTTATTAATGTTAAATATTAAATATTTTAGATAATATTTTTGAGTAATATGGAAGAACCTCAAAATTATCAGAGAAATCTATTATTAAATGATTACTGACTTTAATTGAGTTAGTTTACTTGGCAAGTTTTCTTTAAGTAGGTACCTAATTTCTCAATTTTAAAATGAAAACTTGACTAGTAAACCAACTCAATTTAAGTCAGTAATCATTAAATAACAGATTTCTCTGATATATTTTAAGGTTCTTCCATATAACTCTACTAAATCTCTAATAATCAGTTAATCACTATTTGTTTAAATAAAAAATGAATTTGAAATAGAAATTAAATAAATTAACTTAAATAAAATTGCATTTTTGTAAAAAAGAAATTTTTTTCATTTTGATTTTACATTGATTTTTCTATGTATATGCGTATGAATTAATTTGGAATTTAATAACACTGTTTTCTGTGTGCTTACAATAATACAAATGGGTAACATCAATCGATAGAAAGTTCTCAGAAAATAAATGTTATATTGGTTGAGGATTATCGTCATCATATTAACTTATTAATTAATTAAAGGTTTAGTAACTTAAAAATAAAATTAATTAACTTTGACTTCTGTCCAAATTCGAAGATATTATAGAATAAATTTCTACTTAACCTTTTACTGTATCATGTAGCATGATGGGAATAGAATATCTCCTCGAAATTGATATTATAAGTGCGAACAAAATTTAACATAAGTCTTTTATTATTTCTCATTTGTGATGGCACTGCAAAATGTGTACTTTTAATGTTATATGTGTTGTAGTAATGCAAGATTAGAAACATTTCTCGTTAAAGTGCTATCAAACCGTGTGTAGCATGACAAGTTCACTGCACCTGCAAAACGAATCTTCAATTTGCTACCTTTAGTCAAAGATTCAGGATTTCCATCAAACTACTGCTGTGATGGAAAATAAAATGTTGGTACATGGCATGTTAAACAAAAAATAACTAAACATTTAAATACTTTGCCCTGGAGATTCATTTTAAAAACTCAATTTACATCTGGTCAGTTTTATATTAAAATAAAATAAAAAGAATCACCAACAATAAAACTCGCCATCATCAGCCGCATCCTCATCTTCTCCAATGAATTAGCCATATCCGCTTATCGTCAGTGAATCTGCCCAATTAATTTCATGCTAAATTAGAGAGACAAAACTCAAAATTCGCATGACAGCATAAACGTAAAACCACTACCATGCATGGTACACCAGCATCGCATATTGGCTTTAAAAACCAAAACAAAAGAAGAAGAAGACGAAGGACCAAAAGAGGAGAACCGAGAGAAGAAAAACTCTCCGCATCCTCCAAAAAAATTACATCCATCTACCATATTTCTGTGCAAAGGACAAGAACCAAAACTTCACCACCACCACCGCCCTGCCTCTACCACACACCACCCGAAGAGACAAAAATAACAACCGCTCCGAACTTAAAACCAAAACAAGAAGACCGAATGATTATGATGGCTTCGCAAGGAATCTCTTGGTGATTATTTCAGGTGTTAATTTCTCATTATTCCCTGCATGCCGGTTTTAATTGATTTAGGAATTTCACAAGGCGTTTCGCGTTTTAACTCCCTGCCCTCTCTTATCACTCATTCGTTTATACAACCAGTGATGCATCAGCAACGTCCGATGTTCGAATAGCTACAACAGAAATGGTCGCCCGAGATGGCTTGGTCGTGGTATGATGTGATGTGCGTGTGTGTTTTTGAGCTTACGCATTTTAAGAAACTCGAACGCAAGCACGACTGGCAAATTCTTCTTAGCAATCATCGTTGTTGAGGGACGGGAAGGGGGAAGAGGGCTTTGGCTCAAGGAATCTGTGTTCCATCAGCGAAGGTCTTGTCGGTGGTTGATGTGTCATCCAGCCACAGGCAGAATTGTCCACCGCCATGTACTTACTGACAGACGATGTCAAAGTAGACAAAAATCATCAACAGAACAGAAAACTGCTCCAAGGGAAACACCACACCAGAGGACGACCGTGCGTCGACCAATATCAAAAAGTCATCAACTTTATCAGCCAAAGAAAACAATTCCAAGGCGATTGGTTTAGCGCGAAAGGGTTGAACAGGGTTGTTAAAGTGAGGAATTTTGTAAATGTCAAAAATTAAAATATCCATTATATTGAACGTATGTAGGTTCAAAATCTTACATCTTACTCAATATAGAAATTTGGAACTTTTAGAGACACGTAGTTCACTTTTACACAAGGAAACTGAGTTGCCAGAAACTAGGTACTTTGTTGGAGAGAATGGTGTGAGGGGAGATTTGTTTCCATCCCCTTATCGGGCCCATACACGAAACAGACACGTCGCTGCAGACCAATACATTTTGTTGCTGTGCACAAATCTGCGCAGACCGCCTGCGTCGTGTGTATCCATGTCAACTGTTTGCAGCGGCCGTCGGCGTGAATACAAAAATGTCAACTCTTTACAGCGGCCGTCTGCGTGAATACAAAATTTTTGGAAAACACGCAGACATGTCGTTGGTCTGCAACGATATGTCTGTGTCGTGTATGGAGAACTGTGCACAGACGAGCGAGGAAATTTGTGGAAAAACATGAAAACAATAGTGAAAGAAATTGTTTTAAACAATTCCTTGCTCTAAATTCTTTTTTTTTTGTCTTTGCTTCATATTTAGTTTTTGTTTTTATTTTCAAATCAATGATAAAAGCAGCACAATCAGTATCCGGTATCCCCCATTTTTCCTACCCGACGACTACGTCGACACGCTACAAACTAATATCTGTGCAGATTGCCTGCACCGTGTGTCGCAAAGGCATGTTTGCACAGATTTAAGATCTGCAGCGACGAGTCTGTGTCATGTATGGGCCCTATAACGCGGCGCAGCAAGGTCAAAAGTCCACAGGCCAAAAGTCCATAATGGACTTTTATCCCACTTCTGTGGGTCAAAAGTCCATACTTTTGACCCACTCCGATGGGCCAAAAATTCCGTACAAAAATCTTGTGGACTTCCGGCCCATTGATTGTGGATTTCTGACCAACTTCAGTGGATCACTTTATAGATAGTTTTCTTTAACAAGAATGCTTTGGGTGGCCCGCTTTGTGGGTTGAAGGATTTTAACTCCCTTTCGGGTCCTGTGTCCCGCTCACGCGACTCCGTCGCTCCGCTTAGGGTATGCTCTGTCGTCTGGCAGGCGCCTATGTTGTCAGTCGATCTGTTATTAAAGTTTTTTTTTTGAACTAAATAGTACTTTGAGTGGCCCGCTTCGCGGGTTTAAGGATTTGAACTCCCTTTTCGGGTCCTCTGTCCTGCTCACGCGACTCCGTCGCTCCACTTAGGGTATGCTAGTCGCCAGGCAGGCGCCTATGTTGTCAGTTGGTGTGCTTTAAGATTACGAGTAGTGAAGAGTATACAAATTAATTCTTAACAAATTAAATAAATAATTCTTAATTGTTCTGCTTTTTTAAATACTACAATATGAAATTATTGTGGAGTTATGACCCACTTTCTTTCTAAAATTAGGGAATATTGACCCTTTCTCCACACTACAATTGTGGACTTCTGACCCACCCAAGTGGGACAAAAGTCCATTATGAACTTTTGGCCTGTGGACATTTGACCCTGCGGCCTATTACTCCCTTCTCGCCTAAAAACTAAAAATTGCTGGCAACTCAGTTTTCTTCTGTGAAAAGGGACTTATAGAGTTGAAACCCAATAAAAGCACAACATACTTAGTTTTGGGGCCTTCCTTCCTTAATACACTCCAAATTGTGGATGTTTAAAGAAGTTTTTTTCATTTTTGTTGGTTTAATAAAAATATTGTAAACTAAAAAGCGTGATTCCAAGTCTTAATCAAAAGTAATTTTTTTTATAAATAAAACGAAATTTTAATTTCTCACCTATAACATCCCTGTTCAAAATCAACAAAATCATCCAAGAGGTATTGGCAGAGGCAGTTGATTTATAAAAAAAACGAGCACAAAAAAATACTCAAAAGACCGCATGACATGATCGAAAGGACATACACCAACCGATCGACGAACGATGACGGTGTATCATTTGCTTTGTTACAGAATCGTCGTCTTGTTTAACTCATTTCTTTCTTTTTATTCCTTTTTAATTCTTCGTCTGTGGTTTTGCATTTTTTTTTTATTGTTTTTTTAATTTATTTGCAACTCTCAGATTGTTTTTCATCTTGTTTCGCGCGCACGCTGCGTTGAATCTGCTTTTTTCATTTTTTTTTTTTTTATTTTTGTTTGTTCTCATTTCACCTTCGATACTATTAAACTACCATCCGCGCTTTGGACAACAACTATTTTGGTCTCGAATTAAATTCTGAATCCTGCAACAGCAGCGCAGCGCGCAACCGCAACACATGCCATCGCAAAGAGAGAGACGATGCAATGCGACACACATATAATCGTAAAGGCAGCAGCACAGTGCAAATGGAATCGCGCTTGCTCGGGCAGTAAAAGCAGCAGACGCAGAGCAGCAGTTTGGAGGGCTAAAGTCGTAAATAAGAATCAATTAGCCATTATCTTAGGAATTGTGCACGCTGTCACTATTGATAATTACCCTATGAATGGTTTAATGTCATGTTGAGTTCGGTTTTCGTTTCTACTTTTATTTTTATTTTATTTTTGTTGTATGCGTGTCCTGGAACTAGAGCATAGAGGATATGTAAAAAAAAGATTTAAGATGGCTTAAATAAATGTATACATGGGTATTCTACTAATTAAACTATTTTTAGGAGAGAGAGATAGATTTTTATTTAGCATAAAATAATCGTAACTTCTGTGCTGTAACTGAATTTGTCGCTAATAAAGAATAAGATTTACTCCTAACGAGTTCAACAAGTCAACTTTAAACTTATAAATATTGTAAAAAAAATAATTTAATATTTTATACTTTTTAATTATTATGAGCTAATTGCGAACTGGGACAGCTGCTTTTCTTGAAATGTTTAGTTCATAAGATAGCTTATAGAGAAAAAGATAAACATTTTAATACTAAATAAGAAAAAAAAAATTACAAATCTCAAAGAAATATAATGTAAGAGTACTTAGGTAGATATTAAAACAAAAGAGCTGAGCAACGAACTTTTATTTGGAAAAACTTTAATTTATGTTTTGATGTTAAAGTAGCGCTTAAGTGAAAAAAGACTATTATGTCCGTTCTTGAATTTTCATTACTCAATAACTACAAGCCTAACAAGTAGCGTTGCCAGACGTGCCGGTTTACCCGGGACGTCCCGGATTTCAGGCATAATTTCAACTGTCCCACCGGGGCACGTTTTTTCCCGGGTTATGACTCAAACTCCCCAAAAAAAATCTCCAATGTAAATGTCTTTTATTAATACAGAACAATCGCTACATTTTGATTTAACCTTATGAAATTGATTTTAAAATTTTAATCAAACAAAACCTTCATCTTCTTCTTCATTTTACCGGCGATTGTTATGATCTCGAGGGGGACCACAACTCTCCCACTCAACTGCTTCGCCTAAGGTTCTACTTGTGGGGTTCGCCAGGTTGACTTTAGAAAACGTCGACAGGCCTCCCGGTTTTGGATTGTTCCATGTCTGAGGCCAATTTAATGCAGGTGTCGTTGCATTTGTTTCGTCCAGGAGTTTTTGCGCCTGCCTTTCTTCCGCGATAGTGTTGGAACGTCTTGTGCTATTGCCTTTTGAACTGGGTTTTCATGGCATCTTCTTTGTACATGACAGTACCAGCTAAGTTGGTCATGCTGTATTTTGCCCAAGATGGTATTTTTGACGTGTAGGCTTCCTCGGATTCTCTTGATTCTTATTCGATCGCGCTTTGTCACTCCTGCTGTCATGCGAAGCATCTTCATTTCAGCTGCCATCAATTTATGCTGGATTTACAGATATCTTCGTCTGCAAATATGGAGAAAAGTAAAGCGGGACGGATGAATGCCAAAAATCCGAGCGTGTGAAAGAGAACCATCAAGAAGATGAACATGGTCGTCTTGATATCTGCATTATGGCACTTCTTATAATCTGCATGGACGAAGATCTTCTGCATTTTGGTGTTGTCTCTTTATCCAACAAATGTAAGTCTTAATTTTGCATCCCCTTGTTTTTGCAGAAGTCAGACGAAGATACATGTTAATCCACCATTACTCTCATACTTCTTGTACATTGTCCAACACTGGTGAACCGTATGTAAGCGCTAGACAAACAACTGCCGTGTAGAGCTTTCCTTTCAGCTAGAATGCATTTTTCTATCACAGTAGATGGCAGAGTTTTTCCGCCACTTCATCCACCCTACGCTTACGCGATGTTTGATGTCGTCATTACAAGATGCTTCGCTATTGATCATTAGTCCAAGATATTTAAACTTTTCGCACCTGGGGAGCACTGTTCCATTCAAATAGATGTCCGGAATAGGCCTGTGTGGATCAGGAAATGGAAAACATAGGTATTCGGTCTTTTTCGCGCTAATGCGGTATCCATTCCCCTTCAGAACATCTACCCATACATCAAGTGCTCGTTGCAAGGACACAGGATCTTCACTTATAATGGCTCCATCGTCAGTAAAGAATAACTGATTCACTTTGGGGTCCGTCACCTTATTCTCAAGCAGAAAGTGAAGGACAGTAATAAAGAACAAAGGACTCAAGACGCTTCCCTGGTGCACACCTACTCTAATTGGGAACTCTTCGGTGATTCCTGCGGGGCATCTTTCCTTTGTTTTAACTTGCTCATACATGTCCATGACCATCCGCACGTAGACTTCATAAAATTTTCATAAAATTCATATAAGTTCAAGAAATGACTAAGTAATTTAAACAGTTAAATAAACAGTTAAATAAAATGTTGTTAAAAAAACTCAGTGAAATTGATGGAATAAAGAATGGTCAAGCTTAATAAGCTGACATTCTAGTACGAAGAGTACAATAATAACAATAATAAAATAACTCCATGTTTTTCAAAATAAATTAGAAATAATTTATTTCGATTTTTCAAAATATTAAATATTTTCATTTTTTTGAATTACTTAATTTTTTTTTTATCAAATAAAGTTTTTTTTTATCAATTTTTGAATGTGGTTTTTAAACAACATATCGGTCAAAACAAATCACTTAAAAAAACTTTATTTGATAAGAAAAAAAATTAAATACTTAAAAAAATAAAAATATTTGATATTTTGAAAAATCGAAATAAATTATTTCCAATCTGTTTTCATTATTTTTTTTAATGCTATTTTTTAAAAAACTTATAACTTAATGATAATCAGTAAAAAAAAAACAAAAACTGCTGAAGATCGGGAGAGAAAAAAAGAGAAAAATATATAATAGACATTAAATTATTTATTAACTTAAAAAATCGAAAAAAAAATTATAATTTAAATTTTGTTCACACATTTTTACATGCAGTTTATTAAAAGACCAATAAATCAATCAGAACTCCCAAAAAAAATTTAGAGCAACTGTTATAGTTCCAGAGAAAAAAAAATTAAAAATGTGAAGATTCTAAAATTCCCATACAAAATTGTATGGGAAAAGTATGACCTTAGAGGCACTTTATTTTATATAACAGAGGTTCTGGAAAGGTTTCAGCTCTAAGAACTTATGATGTCTCAAGATTCAAAAATATGCTCCTGGAGTTTATAACATTCAAAATAGAGCATTGTCTAAATATCAGCGCTTAGCTTGTTATTATAGTGCTTCAAACAACACTTGGACAAAATATTAACGCATGCGCCTACCAAAACGTCGAAACATAGTTCCAATAGAACCACACAAAAAGTGCTTATAGAGCTGAATACTAACACTTTCACACAAATGGTTCATAATAAAAATATTACGCATGCGCATTGTTAAGTGTCAAAAAACGCATTTACAGAGCTGATTTTGTAGGGTGTTAAAAACTTAATAATCATGAGTCGAAAATAAATAAATTAATTTACCTATGAAAGGGTTTTAGAGTATAAGGAAGTTGTATTAATATTTCTAACTATAGTATCGCCCGTTGGCCGAATTTCGTCCACCCGAAACTCACATTCACAGACTCTAGGGTCAAACTATTTATTTGAAAATTAAATCACAAAATATTTTTTTTAGTTTAAAATTTTTTTTAATACGCAGAGTAGTCGGCAGTGCAAAAACCAAAAATGGCCCAGAGTGTGTAAATGCGTGTCTCAGGTTTATTCTGCACATCTCCGCAACTATGGCTTTCCAACCATATACAATTTATCAAAATCGGTTGGATACTTTCTGAGCAAATGGTACCACAAACTTTTTTTAAGGCTATTTATATATAGATTATTTATTATATCTATACCCTAAGAAAGTTTTAAACCTTATCGAAATTTAACTTGAGCTGAATCACAAAAAAAAACTTGCTCGTTTAGTTCAAAGTGCATCTCAGGGACACCTACTCTTTAAATAAAAATATACTACCTATTTGCTGTGCAGAATTATTCACTCTTTCTTTTGTTTTCTTAACCCTCTACTGCACGCACTATCATCCAATGAAAATATAAAAACTAAAATGTCATTTTTGTTTTTCATTTTGTACAATTAAGAGACTAAAAAAATAAAAAAATTGTTTAAGCATTAAAAGTTATTCATTGGAAAGTCAAAACATCCGCGTTGTTTCAAAAATTTTGAAATGCCAGTAGAGTACAAAAGATCTGCGAATGCCTGGATGACAAAATATATTCTCAAAGAGTGGTTCTTTAACAGTTTTGTTCCTCAAGTTAGGAAAAATTGCAAAGAGCAAAATCTCCCACCTAAGGCACTGTTAATTATCGATAATGCACCTTCTCATCCAGCAGAAGAAGAATTAATGGCTGAAAATGGAAACATATGCACAATGTTCTTGCCACCAAACGTTACAGCTTTGATACAACCGATGCCGATGGATCAAAATGGAATAAAAATTACAAAGCTAAATTATAAAACGAGCTTGCTCTCGTCAATCATTGCCATGGAATTTACGTCAAGCTGTCATTTTTATTCAAAATCATGGGATAAGGCGTCATCTCAGATTCTTGAAAAGTGTTGGAACTCTATCTTAAATAATGACGGTGATGGATTCTTAAATGAAGAAGATGAAGTGCCGTAGTCCATTCTCAGTGAACGCTTGCAAAATAATCAGAAAAGTGACCAAACTGTATCCTTACAATGTTTGCTGTAAAGAGTAGATAACCAGGTAACTTCCCCTAACATTTGTTTTTGAACAAGAATTATTATAACATTCAAGTTTTTCTATTCTCACAGGAGTACACAGAAGATGATATCAATGAATGGTTACTTGATGAAAATGTTCCCGATTCAGTAGAAGACTTTGAAGCTGAAAGTGAATCGGATTCTGGTGATGTGCAGATCGTACAAAATGTTGTAACTGACAACGAAGCAATTGAAATCTTCGATAAGGCCATCGACTGGGCCACTCAAAATCAAAAAACTTTATCAGAACTCACAATTCTCCTGAATATCCGCGAATCTGCTTTTCAAAATGTGCTGCGCAAAGCTAAGCAGAGTAAAATAATGATTTTTTTTCCAAGTCGTCTTAAAAACGTTTCAATTGAAATTATTTATTTATAATATCATTATTTATGTTTTAAAGTCATTAAAATGAATTACAATTAAACAAACACAACAATTTATAACTTGATCCAATAACTTGCACAATCCTATAGTTTTACCACTCGTGGTTTCGCCCGTGTTCAAGTTAACGAGCGTCCACTGGTATTTATTGAGTTAATCCAGAGTTAACTCAACAAAAAAATTTCGTAAGCATGTTGTACTTTTATGCTATCTAAAATGGATGGGTACAGGGGTACACCCGTGCGTATACCAATTTTTTTCTTTGTTTATTTAAGTTTTCAACCAAATTTAACACTTTTTTTGGTAGAACGCTAGGTTTGTGTATATGCCACGTTACCAACTAATTGACCGATAGGTGGCAATGTGGTTAATTTTTGTATCTTCTATACTACAGATTTAGCTTATTTTTGTATGTTCGTAATCGTAATATAGCTTGAAACAGATTTTTACGGAAAGACAAATCAGAAAAGTTTTCCAGAATGTTGAAAGTAGTTAAGATGCATCAATTCGGTCATGGCAAGTTCTGGACAAGATTAGAATGATTTTTCTCGAGGCTACATAATAAGAGCATAAGGGAAACCAATTATTCATATCGGGTAACATAACAACAAAAAATGTATACTGGCGGGAAATGAAGTAGTAGCTCTTACGCCAACGGCTTCTTGTGCAGTTACACATATTTCAAACAGCACAAAATAAAAATAGAATTTAATTCAAATAGTGAAAAAAAACGATTTCTCTAATATTCATTGCAAAACAAAGCAATAATTTAACAAAAAAAAAAACATTTTTGCAAATATTCATTACTTGCAAAATAAATTAAGTTCGGAGTGATGTGAAGCAATTTTGGTCGTTTTTCAGACAGAGATTTAGTTTGCATTTGTTACACATTGTCAATGTCCTGTACCTGAAGGCATTTTGGAATTTCTGTTTTGTTTTTTGCTATTCGGGAATATGATCCATAGAGTCGAAGCGAACAGAATTCAGTGAATTGTCATGACGCCTTTCTATTTTTTCTTGAAGGATGAGATTAGAAAACCAAAGTCCAAGGATTTGAAACAATTTTAGTCTTTTGTCGTTTTGGAGTGTTTGGAGTGTTTGGAGTTGAAGCACGCCGACCCCTTTTCAGACATTGTCGACTCCTGCATACATAAAATCGAAAAGATTGAATATCCATCCTTTTGTGAATGCACAAGCAGCCATATATGGCGTTCCTAAATTTTGTTGTGAATGGATAAGGAGCCTTATATGGACGTTCCCAAAAACGCTCCGTGTTTTGAATTCCACAAACATAATTGAACATTGAACTACTAAATTCTATTTTCCAACATCGAATCTCACTAAAAAAAAAATATAACAGCCTACTTACACGACCTGCATCGTGCCTGATCGGGAAACTATTGATTGCTCAGTACTTGGTCTGGGCCAGTAGCGCAACAATCAGTCACGATGAAGTGCTTGTTTTACCTCCTCGTGGTGGTCCCCGGGCAACTATTTGTATATCCCAATATAGATAAATAGGCCAAAATTACAAGTGCGAAAAGGCCTAGCTTTCTAGGATAGGTTACGAAGGTTAGCATTCTCCGTAACTGAAATCAACCCGCTACCGAAACCAACACTACGCCTCGGATAATTAATGATAACTCGTTGACGACTTTTGGCTATTGTACCCGGACAAAGATTGGTTTCTGGAATGTGAAGACGCTTCTTGACAATGGAAAAGAAGGTCCTCAGAATACCAGATTCCTGCAACTAGAGAAGGAATTCATGCGGTATAGGATGGACATCTTAGGGATAAGTGAAGTTAGATGGCTGGGTTCGGGGAAGTTCAAGTCACCAACCCGTAACACTGTACTATTCTATTCCGGAAAAACACCTGGAAGCGCTCGGGAACCTGGCGTTGGATTGCTGCTTTCCAAAACAGCTCTCAAAAGCCTAATTTCCTGGGAGCCTTTAGGTGACAGGATCCTGAAAGCCAGGTTCCGGACTAGAGTACGTCGCGTCACCATCATACAGCGTTACGCCCCAACTTTGCTCTCTTCTGACGAGGAGAAGGAGGCCTTTTATAACCGGCTGAGTGCTGCTTATGATAGCGTTCCACGAGGTGATATAGTTATGGTGATGGGAGACTTAAATGCCAAGGTTGGCAATGACAACACTGGGCTAAGGCATGTCATGGGAAAACATGGTGTTGGTAACCGAAACGACAATGGCGAACGATTTGTCGATTTCTGCAACGCCAACGGCCTTGTTATTGGAGGGACCATGTTCGAGCATAAGACGTGCCACAAAGTCAGTTGGGTGTCGACTGACAGACAAGCAACTTCCAACCAAATTGACCACTTCGTGATCAGCCGGCGTTTAAGAAGCAGTCTCCAGGACGTTCGTAACAGAAGAGGTGCTGACATGGGAATGGCCCGGGACCACCATCTGATGGTTGCTACCGTAAGATTGCGTACAGCTGCAGTTCGGAGATCCCAAGGAAACACTCGAATGCCCAAGTTTAATACAGATAGACTAAAGGATCCTGCAGTACGCCAACAACTAGGGGACCACCTTTCACAAGGATTGAACGCAATCAGCAGCACGGAAACCACATCCATCGAAAATCATTGGTGTGCTGTGAAAAATGTGTTCATATCCGGTGCTGAAAGTATAGTCGGCCGGGCGCAAGGAAGAAATAGTGCTTGGCTTTTCGACGAAACTTGGGCAAGGATCGAAGAAAGAAAACACCTTAAAGCTCGCATCGCAGCTACCCCAGCAGCAGGGAGAAACGAGCTTGAGTCTACGTACCGCATGAAGATGAGGGAAGTTCACCGTAGTGTGCGACGTGATAAGCGTAACTACATCAACGCACTGGCTACAGAAGCAGAAGAAGCCGCTAGTAGGTGTGACAGTAGGACCGTCTACAGAATTACCAAAGAGCTCACTGGTGTCCAGAGCTCTAAACAACACCTGGTTAAAGACACAAACGGATCCCTGCTAATTTCGGATGAGGACCAGCTCATAAGGTGGAGGGAACACTTTTCTGCGGTTTTAAACCGCGTTTTCGCAAGTGAAGTGAACCCTATTCCCACTGAGCTACCCGAAGTAACAATTTCCCGAATACGCACCGTACCCCCCAGTAAAGAAGAAATTATCACCGCCATCAAAGCACTGAAGAACAACAAAGCGGTTGGACTTGACTGTATTCCTGCAGAGCTCTTAGGAGCAGCCCCAACGACATCGAGCGAGCTACTGCACCCACTTATTAAGAGAGCTTGGGAAGCAGAGAGCTTTCCTGAAGAGTGGAAAAAAGGAATGATTGTCAAGCTCCCAAAGAAAGGAGATCTCACACAGTGCGAAAACTGGAGAGGAATATGCGTTCTGCCTGCAGTAGCCAAGATAATAGCAAGGATAATATTGGACCGAATTAAAGACCACCTCGAAGACACACTCGACGCCGAACAAGCAGGTTTCCGCACTGGATCTTCCTGTGTGGATCACATCAACACCTTGCGGATCATCATCGAACAGTGCGTTGAATATCGATCACCACTTCACCTGCTGTTCATCGATTTTGAAAAGGCGTTCGACAGTGTCAATAGAGAATTTATTTGGCTTGCTTTGCACAGGAGGGGCATCCCAGATAAATTGATTGCTATTATCAAGGCTACATATGATGGATCCAGGTGTCACGTTTTGCACAAAGGTAAGCTGTCAGAGGAGTTTGAAATCCAAAGTGGAGTTAGGCAAGGCTGTATACTGTCACCAATACTGTTCCTGTTGGTGATAAGTGACGTACTGCACGCAGCTTTGTCAAATGGAAATGGAGGAATTCAGTGGACTCTGCAATCTCACCTCAAACATCTGGACTACGCGGACGACGTATGCTTAATCTCTCATAGGATCATGGATCTCCATCAAATGACAACAAGGGTGGAGAGAGAAGCAGAAATCGTAGGGCTTAAGATCAACTCGGCAAAAACTAAAAGGATCAGCCTTGGAACTTCCTCATCAATCCAAGTAAATATTTCTGGACAACCGGTAGAGATGGTAGAGGATTTCCAATATCTTGGGAGTATTGTCTCTACGGGTGGCGGAACTGAACTGGACGTAAACAGCCGAATCAGAAAAGCAAAGGCTGCGTTCGGAATGCTGTCCAAAATATGGAGAAACAACTCTTTTAGCTTAAAGACCAAGCTACGACTGTTCCGCTCCAATGTTGAATCCGTTCTGCTTTACGGCTGCAGCACTTGGAAAGTCACTGAAATTGTCACTAGAAAGCTGCAAACCTTCGTTAATAGATGTCTACGAAACATCTTGAGGATTTTCTGGCCCAACCGTATCTCCAATGCCGAACTTCATGCGAGAACGGGTCAGGAGCCCATAGACTCCATTATACGAAGAAGAAAGTGGCAGTGGATTGGCCATACGCTTCGAAAAGGCGATCGGTGCATTGCATCACAAGCAATGCAGTGGAATCCACTCACACAGGAGGGAAGACAAGTGGGCCGGCCTAGAAGTACATGGCGAAGAACGGTCGAACAGGAATCGGCACGACTGGGGAAAAGTTGGAGAGAGCTGAAATATATTTCAAGAAATCGTACACGATGGCGCGTAGGTGTAGTGGAGGCCCTATGTCCCGTAAGGGAAACATCACGGACGTAATAGGTCCGAGGACCTAAGTAAGTATATATTATTCGCTTTACCAATAAAAAATAAACTTTTATTTCTATATTTTTTCACTACTTTCTCTCTGCGTGAACTGTTAGATTTGATTGTTGTTTTTTACTACTGCACATAGAAAAAAGAAAAGAAATACCCAAATATATATAAACAAATATCTGTTCTAAAAGATCACAATGCTATTTTTACAGTTGCAGTTGCGCAATCGCCGTAGTGGGTGTATAAAAATCAAAAGCCATATATGGCTTCTTGTGCAGTAGAGGGTTAAACACCCTATTTTATATATGTAAAGCACTGAAAGCAAATCTGTCACCTTGTTGCTACTAGCACCGAAATAGCGCTATTACAGCTCTATTGAAGAGAAACTTTTACCCTAATAGGTAAACGAAAAGATGAAAAGAAAAATGATTCGAATAACCATTTTTTTTTTTTCAATTTTGAAAGAGAAAAGGTCTCAGTTTGCGATTAAAAAAACACAATACATTTTGTTATTTTTAAATGAAATATTTTATTAATAACTGACAATTTTCTTAAGATTTTTTTGTTTTGCTCAGATTAAATTTTTTTCAAAATCTCAGCGTAGTATTTATAATTCCGGAGACGCGTTGTAATTTTGCGAAGTACCTCCAATACATTTGTGATAAAACAAAACGCGCACTTAAAATTCACAATTTATTTGCCGAAAAATATAACATTTATAATTATTCTGTACGAATATAAGAAATAACTTATCTTGTTGACATTACGCACTTAATGAAGTTTTACAATACTTATAAATACGTCAAATAAAACAATCCATCACACAAACAAAAAATATGATGTGCACCTATTATGTTTTTATTCTTCGATTGTATTATGCACACTTATACCAACAAAAAGCTGTCAAAGGTGCTCCTTAGTAGATATAAAATGCATATTAAAGATCTTAATATTTACTAAGTCACTGATAACTAGCTAATAACGAACAGAAATGTGCTCTAAAGGTCAAAGAATTCCCTGTAAGAGAGCTGTAAAATGGCTCTAAAGGTGCAACTAGAGCTAGTTCTCGAAGTGACGAACTTTAAGACTTGCTCTGGAAGTGCTGTTAGAGCATTTCAAGAGCCAAATTTGTTTCTTGGGGGGAGACTAACTTTATTCGTGTTCTCTATCAACGTAGTGTTAGGAAAAATTAATATCTTTAGTTCGAAGTGAAAATGAGTTTGGGAAATACCACATATACATATAGTAAAAAGATGCAGATGAACAGGCTTAGCGAGTATTGCAGTTGTTGGAATTTATCTGTAAACCTCGAGAAATCAAAAATGATGGTGTTCAGGAATGGAGGTGGTCGTTATTCTCGTTTAGAAAAATGGAAATTCAACGGAAATGATGTTGAGATTGTACGTAAATACAAATACCTTGGTATTCTGATATCCGCCAACTTGAGTATGAATACGCATTTAGATGACAAACTATCAGACTCAAAACGGGCAGTTTCTTCGGTCTGGAAAAATTGTTTTAATAGCAAATATGTGTCGCATAGCTCAAAACATAAGCTGTTTCATACAACTGCTGCTTCAGTAATGCTGTATGGAGCACAAGTCTGGGGTTATTGCACATTCGAAACGGTTGAAAAATTCCTCCATTACTTCTTGAAGAGAATATTCCAGCTTCCAAAAAATACACCAAATTATATGTTGCATATGGAAACTGGCACACCACCTTTATTTTTACATACCTTAGAAATGCATTTCAACTATATAATAAAAGTAATGGAAATGGAAGATAGAAGAATACCGAAAATAATATTGAAACACATAACTATTTCTAAAGGAAGTTTGGTGCAATAGTGGCAGAAGATAGCATCAGACTGTGGATTAGACCTGAATTTCATGGCGAACGAGCAACCCATTTCACTAAGAACCAAATTTAACCTTATTTTGGAGAGCTTAGGTCGATCATTGTATGATAAATACTCGAATGAAGCTCAATCCTCGCTGTTTAGGTGTTATTACAGCAAATTGAACCACCATCTATTGGACATAACCTACTTTCTCATAAAATCAGCACAATTTTTAAAATAAAAGGAGAGATTCTGAATCTTAACTTTGTTCCCCACCGCCCCGACCTAATAATTCTATGTAGCATCTGTAACATGAACACGAGAGAGGATACCTTTCATTTCCTTGCTATTTGCCCAATTTTAAAGGAATTCCGATCAAACTTTTTTGGAAAAATCACCATGGATGTGAATGAAGCCATAAGCATTTTAAACGGTGAACAAGGTTGGGAAGTTCTATACAAATTCACTACAGCTGCACTTCAATACAGGAACCGTATTATAGAGGGAGATTTTTAAAACAAAAACTTAAATTTATAACAGATATGAACATTGTAATTAGAAAATAATTGTCAACCTGGTAGACGGCCAAGCCTTTATATAAACTTTTTAACATTGTAATTTACTTAAATAGAAATTAAAGTCACTTAAAACTAAACATATAGTAAAAATTCACATTTCAATAAAAATAAAAAGAAAAAAATATATAATATTTTTAAGAAACCACGATCACAATTCACAATCTTATATTAATTTTTTTTTAAAGAACAAGTCTTTGTTAAATTTTTAAATGTTCTATTCCTTCAGGATTTTCTATTTTACCAACAAATATAATACTTCACGTTAAGCAAAAACATCGATAACATTTAGTTATGTACATACGATTTTGAAAGCTTCGTATAAAGTTTACATTCTGCACTACTTTTACACCCATAATAATGTATGTTTCGAAATCAATATTTGTCCGCTCAATAAAACCTTAACATCAATTTAATGACTGCACATCCCTTACAACAACAACAAATCTTATGTATCCTTTATTTTTATATAAACAAATGTTTTGTCTTAATTAATGATATGTAGAGAGGTAGACAGACATAAAATGATGATCAAACTAGCATAACTTTTTACTTAAATCAAATCGATGTCGATCATCGTAAGATTTAATGAACTTGTGGATTTAGTAGGTAGTTTTATTTTGTTGATTGGCCCTACCTATTCTTTAAAACTAACAGATCAGAGAATAGAACCTGCTGCCTTTTGCTATAACCGTCTCGGTCTATCTGTCAACATAATCGGCAGGCTTTAATCATTTGCGAATGTTTTGTCCATTAATAATGTCCGCCAATGTGCACTTAATCGTAGCCTAGAATGCTAATCATTTCATTTTGATTAAACATAAACCCAACTACCTATACAACAATGATCACAGATCCAGGGCTATAGTGAGCAAGCGAACGAACAAAATATCCCTCTTGGGGTCCGATGTTCGCCAAAACATAAATTCATGAACAACGATCAATAGGGCAACAGAGGCAAGTGCTTCTTTTAAAAACGTAATGGTTCTGAATGGTTTGCAACTTGTTGTGTCTGTGTCCGTCTATACAGATCTGTCGTCGTCGTCGTCTTGAACGTCGTCACCCATTTGCTGTGAATTTAATGAAATTCGCGCTTCGACTGTCACTCAGGTTCCTGAAGTTGCCGTGCATCGCGCGCCGGCCGTGTCGCTTAGTCGACTTCCTTAGGGACTCCACTGCCAACTACAAGCAGGCACTAATTAATTTATTTAGTGCGCCCTCGGTTGTTTAAGGACTTCTGTTTTATGTTTGTTATGTTGAATCATAAACCTTTAGAATTAATGTTGATTAGTTGACAGAGTTCTTTATATATATGTGTGTATGTGTGGAGAGAGTTGGCATAAGGCATGTTGTCTGGTTGTTCACTCTTCTTGGTGGTGTGGTAATAAAAATAGTAAACTTGGTGAGTCTTTTTTACTTTTAACCGACAAAAATTGTGTTTTATGCATGGGAATATTTTGTCATAATTAATGTGTTGCCATGGCTTTTGCACATCAGATGATCAAACAGCCGGAAGATAATAAAGGATGAACACGATTTGTTGGCAAGATAGCTGTTGTTATCCAAAAAGGTAATAAATTTTGAATGTAATGTAAGTGGGAGCAACTATAGATTTAAGCAATATAAGGACAGGGAGACAATAAGCAGGCGAAAAATGATTGACTTCTTCAAGTCTATTTATGATGGATGTTCTTCAAGGTCGTTTTATCTTTTTAAATGGCGCCCAATTATAGTAAAATTATTGGGCGCCATTTAGTAGAAGATTAAAGTGTGATTAAGATGATGGTAGAAGATTTAAGTGTGATTAAGATGAAGAAGAGAAATCACTATATACTCAACATTTTAAAATTGAACGATTAGATAATATTTCTACTTGCCGTATAGGAACTATAGTTTTAAATTCGTTGCTCTCTAATATTACGATGATACTATTTCTACTTGCCGTATAGGAACTATAGTTTTAAATTCGTTGCTCTCTAATATTACGATGATAGAGAACGCGTATAAAGTTGGTCTCGCAATTCTATCTGTCTGTGTGTACCTCGACCTATAGTTTAAGCCGCTGGAGCGATTTTCCTTAAACTTTTTATCTCAAAAACGGATCGGAATTTAATATAAAAAAAAAACTGATCACTTGATCAGGGCACAGTCAATATTTTGGTTTTAGAAAAAATAAGAATAACGGTTAATAACGCACAAAAAATAATAGTCTTAATAAAGTTATCAAATTCTTTACGTTAGCTGAATTTTCGTTGACTCCATGAAAAAATCGTTGACCAAATAAAACACTTATTTTAAAAAAATATGTTGGTTGATGATGGCTTTATTGTTTCAATGAAAGTGCATTCATACATGGCATACCTACTTTATTTTGAGCTAGAGCTGGATTGTATCAGGACTTATTTTATTCTACATACATTTTCCTTAGTACCTTAAGTTGTTGTTAAGAAAGTACCTTATCATTCGTTACACGCTAGAAGATTTCATGAAAATCCTCGACATCATACAAAAATCCGTCGTAATGTTAGTCAAATTTTGTTTTTAATTTACTTCAACAGTCACAAAAAATTTATTTCTAATTTCGCAATTTTGACGAGAACACATTTGATTGTAAATTAAAGTATCTAGTTTTTGACTAACTTTCCAGTCACTTTCTAATAAATGGTCGCTTTATTTGAACACAATTTTTCGAACCAGACTAAAAACAGGCCTTGCTTGCAAGTCCCCTAGTCATCTGAACATATCTAATACAATTTGTTCATAGCAAACTTCAATTAATCTGACAATCTATATTATGGCTTGACAAATCGGTTATATGATATTTAGTATCAATCCTTCAATCGAATATAACAGGTGCTTACTACACCCAGTGGCGTACGCAGGGGGGCTTAGGGGGCTTGAGCTAAGCAATATGGTATACTGTGCTAAGATTTCCTATATCATCGAATAAAGTTTTTAATTATTTTTTAGTTCAAATTTTATTTTTGTTAATTTTAAACTTTAGCAGTATTTTAAATTTTAATTAAAAAAAAAACTATAGACATGGATGTCGTATTGAAGTCATTAGTTCATACTAGATTTTGTTTGACATTTCAAACGTATCTCAGTATTCATAGAAACCGAAACAAATATCCTTTGCAATCAGTCAAAATTCGCAAAATAATTTCACACATTTAATTTTTTCTTTCTTTTCCCATTACAAAAAAAGGCGGAATGAAATAATGAATGCAGTGCACTTAAGCATAACACATTCTATTAGTATCTTCTCTTTTTTGTATGGCTTTTTAGTGTGAACAAATGCTTTGGTTATGCTTGAACCAGTACCTCAGTGAACGTATCAAATATTCAAAAAAATATTTTTAAATACATATCTGTAAACTGCATACTTTTGTTGACGAATGTTATTTCTAATGCTACGACATAAGGCATTTAGAAAGCATTAGAGCTTTTCACTTGTATCAGAGGTAGACAATCTTCTCAAACTCTTTTTTTAAAGTTAATGGGCCGTATTCATAGTCGTTTTAAACTATTAAGATTAGTTAAAACTAACTTAAAAATTTATTTTAGTTTTTGTCAATGCACTATTTTTGACGTTCAATAATTTAATAAACTTCTATTTTGATAGGTACAGAAATCAAATTGGAATAAATTGTTATAATTGATCTTATTTAAACTGTACTAAGTAAAACATGAGTTTAGCGAAACCACTATGAAAACGCCCGAATAATAATTTGTATTATGAGAATTCCCTTAAAAAATATTAACATTTTTTTCATTGTATAGCTACTGTTTCTGCTACTTTAAACAATAATAATGTCTGTTTCTTTACTCTGAATTTCTGTGATTTTCTGTGCATTTTGTTCCCAAGTTCTGTCAATTTCATTTCTTTTATATGAACTTGACAGGCCTTTGGACTAAAATTCACAGAAACTCAAAGTAAAGGAACATACCTAATAAATGTTATTATAGCCGTGTTTTTTAAGAGAGTGACTAGCAACTCAGTAAAAGTTTTACACAAAAACGCAAACAAAATTCTCTGTAATAATTTTTTTTTTTGTATTGTTTTTCATGTTAACATTTTGCTGGGTTGCTATTCAATCTCTCAAAAAATGCGGGTTTATAACATAGCTATGAGCTTATTTAATGAAAAAACAGACATTTTATTTATTAAAATGTGAATACACTTTTCACCTACCCCTATTACCGTTGACGTTGTTTAAATCGAGTCCATAAAGTGGATTTTTGTCAAAGTGGATTCTTACAAAAAATATTTGTTTACAAAGAAAGAAAGATAAAATTCATTTCATAACTATAGGGAGTATTTTGGGTGTATTTCCTTTTGTTTTTATTTTTTTTTATTGAAATTTATTTTCTGGTGGTTGATAACACCCCCCCCCCCCCCCCCAAAAAAAAATCCAGCGTACGCTACTGCCTACACCCTTACACCCCTACACCGTTTTTATAAAAATAAAATAAATAAATTGGGTGGCACAACGGCTCGTGAAGAACCAGGGCCTAATGACTAACAACTCGCAACCATTCCTGTGTGTGCCTGTCAACAGGAATGGCAGGGACCTACAATTTTATGCCGAATCCGAACGGCTAGATGGGAAGCACTTATTCGTGACAAGTATGTTACTCTTGGAGGATTTGTCAATTCCTCGCAATAGGCAGTAGCCCTGAAAAAAACTTTTTAGTTTTTAGGTGGACGAGGCTGGGAAGCGAACCCAGACCTCCAGCGTTACAGTCGAACGCACTAACCATTACGCTACGGGCTACTACCTACACCGTTTTTAGGGGGAAAAATAAAGGCACTATTGTTATACATTTTTTTTAGCATTCAAGGTAAATCTTATTCTTCTCAATAGATTTTTATAAAAAAAATCACCAATCACTGTTGAAGACACGGTTAATATTTGGCTTTAAAAAGTTAATTATAACGGTTTTTAAGGGTACCTTTTATAGAACCATTTTTTTTTTTTTTTATTTTCAAATTTCTCGTTTACGCCTTCAGCGTACGTTCCCTCACAATATCAACAATTTTGGGTGCACACATTTTGAAAACAATATTTTTTGAATTTTTGGAAAAAATTTTATTTATTTAAAAAATGTTTTGATGATTTTTTTTAATTTTTTAAAAATTTTATTTTATTAAATACTAAAAATTGGCATACGTAATTTTATTTTAAAAAATGGTCAACAATTTGTATTTGTAAAAATTATTTGAAAAAATAAACGCTTTTACGATTTTTGATTCTTTTTTCATAAATTCATATTTATTAATAAACGAATAAAATGGCATACTTTATTTTGAACTAGAGCTGGATGTTATGAGTGCTTATTTCTTCTATATATTCTTAGTCAGGATAGCAAATGTCTACAAATTAAGGACATAATCTTTATAGATGTTCATTTTTATCCGCACTTAACACAATACAAAGGCCTTGTTAAATGTCAATATTAACGACTTTCCTTACTGCGGTTTTATTTGATCATGTTGATTTATTTTTATTTAAATATTCCCTTTTTTAATTATTTTTATTTAAGCTTGAATAGATTAGAAACAAAACACGCATATCAATAGTTTCCATACACAGTGTTTTAGTTTTAAAAAAAAAATTAATCAATCCATTTCTTTGATTTATTTTAAAATATGATAACCTTAATTAATAAAGTACATTAATGGCCAGTTTCACAGTGCACACTTAGGACCAGTTTCAAAGTGAACACTTGCCGGAATAAGTTGCACTTAATTTTTGCATAATTGTACCTTTTGTTAATTTCGGAAGCCTGAGTTAGTGTCACTTAAGTGCAACTTATTCAGGTAAGTGTGCTCTGATAAATTTGACCTTTTATATCATATAATGCGCACTTACATAAGTCCTTCTCGCGTGACTGTGATACTGGCCGTTAAAGTAATTTCCCACTAATTCCGGTAATAAAGAAAAACTACAACCTAAAATTAAAAAAAAAAAATAAACTTGAAAAATAATACTAATTACAATTATTCAATTAAAACAAAATTGGTAGAAAAGTATATCGATTAAGTGAAGGTATCAATCAATGTGACGACGGTTTAACATGCAAGCTATACGGCCCTAAGTTAGGTGAATAGTAGTGTTTTGAAATTCAATTCAATAGAAATCCCTTGAACATGAAAGTTCAGTTTAACATCAACACTCCCAAATAATGTCCAATAAGTTTTTGAGAAATCAGTTGTTTCTGAATTTTAGCTTGCTCTTAGTTTTTCATTCAATATTAGTTCTAACAACATGTCAAATAATAAACGAAACATCACTTATCTTCTACTATGGGTGGGTGTAAAATATTTCATAACACTAAATAACTAACTAAATTTTCCTTCTAGCCCTGAATTTGACGATTCTAAGCGTTATGAACTCTCTGATGCAACTCAAATCTTAGAAGACCCTAACTTCAAAAAACAAGAAACCCATTTGTATTTGCACGGATGGAAAGAATCACAAACTTCAGAATCAAATAATGTCCCAACTATTGTTGCTGCTTATTTGAAGCGAAAGGACATCAATCTTATAACGGTCGATTGGGCTAAGGCCGCTGATGGAGATTATTTGGATGTTGTTTTAAGAAATATCGGAGTGGTAAGGACCCTATACATACAAGTCCCATTTGCAACCAAAATCAAATATGTAATAAATTGTGATGGTTATTTTTAGTTAGCCCCAGTTCTAGCTGACGTGGTTATGAATTTATATAAAGCTGGCTTAGACCGTAAGGACTTAAGAGTCGTAGGACACTCTGTTGGAGCTCAGCTAGCTGGAATGATGGGCCGCAATGTAATATTAACTTCAAATGGAAAAATCAAAATTCATAGGTTTGTACGAAGCAATAATTTTGTTCCTTGGTTAAGCATCCAGACTCTGGTTTAGTCAAGTTGAGCGGCTTGTTGTACGAAAGTGGTTCAACTTCGGTTCAATATTTTAACCCAATGATTTCGTCGGATTATCTGTGGCATGAAATTGAATGTCATGACATATAGGTACTGGAGCCTTAAACCATGGTTGAACTTTAGTAAGTCTGGCTGAAATCAGTGGATTAAAATCTTAAATAGAAGCCTTACAACAATCCCAAAGACTTTTGAAAGTATTTGAAAAAAAAAAATTAAAGTGTGTGATTTTTAATTTTCTTTTTTCTCTCAAATTTATCTTCAGAATTGCAGCTTTAGATGCAGCGTATCTACTTTTTTATCCGCCTTACTTACAGACGATAAATAAAAACGATGCAGACTTTGTTCAAATGATTCACACTGAAGTTGGAACATTCGGTCAACCATATTCTTTGGGTCATGTGGATTTTTGGCCTAATGGTGGACGTATACAGCCAGGTTGTTCAAGAAGATTAATAACATATCCGTTAAGTCCTGCAGGTTAGATAACATTTGAACTAAATACTATTTAGAGAAATATGAAAACAAAATTACCTAACGATTGTTGTTGAATAGATATTTGCGGTCATCGAAGATCGTGGCGTTTTTGGGCAGAGAGTGTTGCTAATGTAAATAATACTAGTCCAAAATTATTAGGATATCCGGCTCATTCCTATTTAGACTTTTTGTGGGCTGGTAATGGGATTCTAAGACACAAACCTGTTGAAATGGGAATCAATTGTCCAATGAGGTGAGATATGTTTAGTTTTCAAAAATGCATTATTTTTATTACTGCATTTTTTTTTTACAGTGCTAGAGGCAATTACTACCTTAATACCAATAGTCAACCTCCATTTGCAAGGGGAATGGATGTCAATTAAATAGTTATTATTCATGACAATGGATAATGTTTACAGAAAAATGAAGCTTTGTCGTAAATTTATGTAGAAGATACATTTTGACTGTAAAAATGGACTATTTAATAATAAAAACAAAAAAAAACATTTTCGATTAAGTGAATCGATACAAACCATACATATTTAAACGATTAACCTATTTAGTTAATACTAAAATTATGTTCTTTTTTTCAAAATTACTATTTCAATACAATAAACTAGAAATAAACAATATTGTTAATTAATATTCTCATTTTCTTCTTCAAAATTGATAATTTGATTAAAATTTGTTTAAATACAAAATATAAATAACAACAATTTAAAAAGTTTCACATCTATCGGCACTGAAATAAATGTATCACCTTGGCAACCTTTAATCAACAGCTATTTTAACCTCAATCTACCACAGTTTAAAATGTGTGTAATAGTGACAACACTTTACAGACACATTTTTTAGGACCACAAAATAAAAGTAATTTTTTGTAAACTTGTTATCAAGCGACTTTTATCTAATCTATCAAAAGATTTTAATCTTTGAATCAAAAACAACTGTAATCACCCTACAACTTTAAAACAAAAAACGTAGGTCCGTTTGCTGATACGAAATATTAATCTAAATTATAGCTAAGTTCAACATAGTTTGTATGTTCAACTTAATTTATTCTCTGTTGCTAGAAAATATTTATGATCTACTTAGCTATGCATAACTTTCATGGGAGAAATCGCTGCCAAAACGTCAATTTTGTGTGAAAAGACAAATCAATTTTTAGTCTTTGAATTTTGTGACCTTTATTGGACGTACGGTTAACAGTTTTACTAAATATTTGATTTTAATTATGGTTTTAATTATGAAATTTGATAATTAAAAAATTGTCCGCAGTTATTTTTTTTTGTTTCTATAAAAATTGATATTGTGAAGTTTTGATGTTGTGAATCTGCTGCCAAAATGAAATAAAATATATGTGTCATTTCCTTGAATATCAGTCAGGCAACCTATTGCCCATTTCTCTTTGATTTTATTAAATATATGTAAATATAAGTAAGCATTTGGGATCCACAGTACACTACACATATCTAAGGTATTATCAGGCGCAGCTTTTCAAATTTCAAGACGGCTGCCCTTTGTGTAAGTACATTAAACAAAAACTTATTTTTGGTGATTTATTGAAATTCAATTTTTTTACTATTGATTTTGACAACATGCGCAGAACTGAACAAAAATGAACATGCTAGTGATATTACCTGTAATATATGTACCTATCTTTTTTGGGATCTATTTGGACGGCACGAGTACGATAATTAAGGCGCCGCAAAACAATAACTGATTTTTGTAGAAGGGTTTAATACAAGCATTTTTACTATGGGAGGGGGAGGGTCTATCTCCTTTCGTTTAGGCTGGGCAATTTTCTAAAAAATGACTTAAAATTAAAAAAAAAAGATTTTAAAACAACGGCAATAAATACAATAAAGTATTATACCGGTTTTTAAAGCCAGAAATCTGTTCTTTTATCCCAAAGTTAAGTTGAATTCCAATATTTTTCGAAAAATTTGCATGCAAACTCAAAAGTTTAATAAAAAAATTAAAACAAAAAGTTTAGACCATTTTTTTTTTTTAATTGTGAAATAAAGTGCTAAATTGGCTTCCAGTGGTCAATGCTTATATTAAGTCTGAATCCAACACAAAAAACCGAATGGTTTTATGTCTTTTTTATGAGATTTTTATTTTTTTGCTTGCTTACATAAATAGGTTATGCTAGCCAGTGTTGCCGCTGAGATTTTTGAAAAAGTCGCAAAAATAGGGGTCCCGAGAACAAAAAAGTCGCCGTTGAAAAACTATTTAATATTTAGCCAAATCAAACGAAATCCTTATAAATTGCGAACAAAAAATAAAACTAATTTGCGTTGTTTTAAGTTTTAGTTTCATTTAAATAATTTTCGGGTGCAAAAGAAATAGCTTCTTAAACTTTTAAATTAATTTTAACAAAAATAAATTCATTTTCATTAAATTAAATTTATTTTCTTTATTTCAGTATCAATTTTTTTAATGAATAAATATGTTAAATTAATTAAATTAACTTAAGTATAAGCTTAAACAAATAGATCAGGGTTCAGACAATTTACAGTCAAAGTTAAAAAAAAAATAAATAAATTTACATTCTATTTGCAGAATTTTCTTTAAATAATAATATTAATGTCGTTTTCGGTTGGAGGTTCGGAGTTACTCCTTTTTGACTCCGCTTACTCCAAAATAATTCCATTGGCTGTTCCGAGTAATGTTTTCGGAGTATTTTTCTGTTCCGGAATTAATAAAGGAGTAGACCGGGAACACACATATACATCTAAACCCTTTCATCGGATTATTTGTCAAATACATTTTGCTCATCTGAATGTGCAAAATATACATAAATATCAGACAATTTACGCACACACACATAAATATTTCACAAATTAGTCTCGGAACAATAGAAAATAATTCGATTGGAATCAAAAAGGAGTACTACTGTTCCGAAATCCAATCGAAAACGACATAAGTAAATTTTAGGAATTATTGCACATTATTTGTAATGCAAACTCTTGGGCTTTTAATTATTTTTGAATTTGAATTGCTTTTGAAACTATCTCTGTCATTTCTCTCTCTAATTCTGATAATTAAAAAAATAAAGAAGATACAAATCTTGTTGAAGGGAAAACCAAACATTTTACATATACACTCCCTGTCACTTGTTTGAGGCCACTATTTTCACCACAGTTTTTTCACGATAAATACCTGTAGGAAATATTTTTCCTGGAAATTTTTGATACCTGTGAGTAGGTAAATATATTTTGCAATAAAAAAGTGTAAATTCAAAGGGGTAACTTCGAAATTCCATATGAATTTCACAAATTATAAGAATGGACTGCAAAAATGGGTATACAAAAATGCGTCACTTGATTGAGGCCACTTGAAAAATCTTATAAAAAAGGAACAAAACTATAAAAATGTTTGCTTTTTTTTGTTTTTAAACATTAATGTAAAATTTTTTTGTCAATTAATAATGAGTATGCCCGCCATTTTTTGAAATTAGCTCTTTTAGACGGTTTGGAATTAAATCATACAGTTTTTTTTGGAATAATCCAGTGAAATCTGGCTCCAGGCATAGCAGTTAGCTTCGACCAAGACTGTCTCCAAACTGTCTACCAGCATCAGAAACTTTTCGAGATAGCCAGGCCCAAACGTTTTCGATGATGTTTGAGTCCTGTGAATAGGGTGGCCATGGTAAAAGTCCAACGTTTTCCAACTGAATCCAGCTACTAGCTACCCAGGAAGTATGGATAGGGGGGTTGTCTTGTCGAAATATCCAAGGTAGAGGTTCCAGAATATTCTTTAGCTTTGGAAATACCCGTTACAGCAGGCATTTGTAACTATTTCCGTTCATTGTTGTAGTTATAAATTCCAATTCAAATGTTCCATAATAGGTGATAGCTCCCCACACTATAACATCTGATGGGTGCCGTGAAATAAAGTAGAAGGAAATAAGGTCGAATCGATTTTATTTCCATTTAGATTGGAAATAATGTCGAATTCAACTTTTTTCCATGGTCGACTTTATTTCCATAGCAAAATAGTAATAAGGTCAAAAAAAGGGAATTAATGTCGAAAGTTAAAAAATTGCAGAAAAGAAAAAAAAATTCAATCGAAATAGATAGGTAATAAAGTCGAACTTATATTCAACATCTAGAAATTTGAAAAAATTACCTCGCTTGGCAGGCTTCGTAGGGTAGAACGTATGCTGTTGAATCCTTCTAAGGAGCTCGTAGTCCTGTGTAAGGTTTTATAGCACGATATTTTCTCAGGTCAGATTAAGGGTTTAGGGAATTATAAAACATTTTTTTTTCTTTTAGTGTATCGCCGCGCCGCGCCGTCGATAGAATAACTTAATAAGAAATGGGGGGCCCGGGCGACATGGTGCGGTTGTCGTGGGGGGCACGAGCAGCGCAGGCGACGAAGCGAGCGACACGGCCCGCACGTGCCGCCCGGGCCACTCTTTTCTTATTAGATTATTCTGAAAACCTTACTTTATTAAGTTATTCTATATAGATCGATTCAACAGCATACTTTCTACGAAGCTGCCTAAGCGAGGTAATTTTTCAAATTTCTAGATGAACTGTTAGATCAGGACTTCGCCAAAGCGAATAATTTTTTTTAAATAAAATCGAATTTTGCTTTAAATTTAATTGTGAATGAGTTTTATATTGGGAAATAAAGTTGACGATGAAAATGATCCTATTGAAGTGATCGACATTATTTTCATTTTTTATTTTGGTTTTGGAAATAAAGTCGACCATGAAAAAAAGTTGAATTCGACATTATTTCCAATCTAAATTGAAATAAAGTCGATTCGACCTTATTTTCTTCTACTTTATTTCACGGCACCCACCTGATTTTTGGCTGTGAAGTCTTGCCGGCGCGCGGGCCGTGTCGCTCGCGTCGCCTGCGCTGCCCGTGCCCATCACGACAACCGCACCGTGCCTCCCGGGCCACCCATTTCTTATTAAGTTATTCTATCGACGGCGCGGTGCATTAAAAGAAAGAAATGTTTAATAATTCCCTAAACCCTTAATCTGACCTGAGAAAATATCGTGCTATAAAACCTTACACAGGACTACGAGCTCTTTAGAAGGATTCAACAGCATACGTTCTACCCTACGAAGCTGGCCAAGAGAGGTAATTTTTTCAAATTTCTAGATGTTGAATAAAAGTTCGACTTTATTACCTATCTATTTCGATTGAATTTTTTTTCTTTTCTGCAATTTTTTAACTTTCGACATAAATTCCCTTTTTTCGACATTATTACTATTTTGCTATGGAAATAAAGTCGACCATGAAAAAAAGTTGAATTCGACATTATTTCCAATCTAAATTGAAATAAAGTCGATTCGACCTTATTTCCTTCTACTTTATTTCACGGCTGTGAAGTCTTGATAAAACAAGTTCTTGTTTTCTTTAATCGTGAAAATAAAAGTTATAACCATTGGGTCCGTTAAGATTAAACTTTTTTCATCTGAAAAGACAACCTTTTTCCATGCGTTGGTACAGGCAACATGCTCCCTGCTGAAATTCATTCGTAGTTCCTTGTGTAGCTGCCGTAGAACCGGTTTCTTGATGTTACCACTGGTTTTAATTATCCTTAAAACCGTCGAAATACTGGCTGATACCACACTTTTTGACCTTATTTTAGGCTCTGATAGTGGGAATTTGAAGCAAGCCGCTGAATGAGTCGCTTTTATCCGTTTGTTGTTGCTTGAGCTGTGCGTCCTTTTTGTTTTTTTTTCCATAGTTTATAGTATCTGCTAGAAAGTTCTTGACAATGGTCTTACTTCTGATCGGTCTCCTAGCTTTTTCTCGGCCTGAGAATCCCAGTTCCTTTAAAGCATCTATTGGTCCTCTTTCTGCTATTGTCGACATGTTTCCAGAGCCCATTTTAACTTGAAATTTAATATAAAATATAGTTTTCTATTCTTTTTTTAAATATTATAAACTTTTGTTGTTGTGTGTGTTTGACCAATTTTTTTAGTTAATTATTTGATTGTGTTTTATTAGGCTCTTTTGGTCTTTTTGATTTTGGAATGCGAATAAAAAAACACTTATTCCATTCTTATACCCAACGTTTCGTAAGTATTCCTTACTTCTTCAGGGGTTTATTTTATTTATTCCAGTTTTGTATTAAATCATACTATATATCTTAAATAATTCCCATAATTGCATCAACCCGACGGCACTGACACAAAAATTGAAAATAAATTAACAAATATAGGTACGAAATAAACAGAAAAAACTATTGAATTGTTTTTTCTGTTTATTTCGTACCTATATTTGTTAATTTATTTTCAATTTTTGTGTCAGTGCCGTCGGGTTGATGCAATTATGGGAATTATTTAAGATATATAGTATGATTTAATACAAAACTGGAATAAATAAAATAAACCCCTGAAGAAGTAAGGAATACTTACGAAACGTTGGGTATAAGAATGGAATAAGTGTTTTTTTATTCGCATTCCAAAATCAAAAAGACCAAAAGAGCCTAATAAAACACAATCATTATAAACTTTTGTTTGAAAAAAATCGGCGATGTTAGCTTTTGGCAAGCAATTTTTGGAATGGCCTCAATCAATTGGCACGCAACTTTTTATATCCATTTTTTGCAGTCCATTCACATAATTTGGGAAAATTCTATGAATTTCCGAGTTAACTATTTAACTTTATCTTTTTTTATTGCAAAATTATATACCTACTCACACGTATCAAAAATTTCCAGAAAAAACATTGCTTACAGGTATTTATCGAGAAAAAACTTTTATGAAAATAGTGGCCTCAAACAAGTGACAGGGAGTGTACATCGAGTCGAACCAAATATGTATGTACATTTCAACTTGATTCCGTTTTACAGATTGAAATTCTGTGACTGTTAAAGGAAGTTGGAAAGTTTTTATCAACCGCAAGGAGAAGTTTTCTAGAGATGGGGTCAAAAAGTCGTCCGATTTCAGAAATGGGGTCAAAATAGACATTTTTTGAAAAAGTCGTATCCTGGTCGCACGGGTCCAAATGCGACTAAAATCGCACAGCGGCAACACTGATGCTAGCTCCCAGCATTCCGGCGCGCCGTATAAATATTGAGGTATATCACCAAGTATTTTGAATGTAAATTGTTTTTGTAAAATTTAGGGGTTCTTTCCTTAATTTTGGCCGATTTTTCCAAACAGAATTTCAACGGAATTTATTGTCAATAGTTTTCTTTAACAATTGTATCTTGGATAGCCCGCTTCACGGGTTCAAGGATTTTAACTCCCTTTTTGGAGCCTCTGTCCCGCTATGTTTTGAGTTTTAAAGTACCTTATTTTTTAAAAACTATTAACACAAACAACTTGGTTGAAACAAATCTGGCTTCAGAAAACCTATAGTTTTAGCATTGTTAGTGTTGCCCTTGTTTTTAATTTTTTTCATTTAAAGTCATTCTGTAGAAAATTGCCCCTCCCGCCTTAACGGAGTGAGATAGACCCACGACCCGTAGTAAAAAATGATTGTATTAAGTAAGTCCCGCTATAAAAATCCGTTATTATTTGTCTGCGCCGTAATTATCGAACTCCCCCACATTAATTCTCAAAGTGAGATCACCGTTAATACCAACAAATTATAAAAAGTAGTTAAAGTAATTTTCAATTTTCTCAAAAACTAGAAGACATACTGCGTAAGCTTTTCCATCTGTCCTACTCTACTGGTCTCTTTTCGAGTGGATGGAAAACAGCATTTGTCCAGCCTGTCCCTAAAAAAGCGTGTCTTCTTCCTCCTCCAACTATCGACCAATTGCGCTTACGTCCCTTCTTTCCAAGGTCATGGAAACGCTGATTAATTTTAAGCTAAGGAAATATCTCGAAGAACGAAAGCAATAGCAAAGGTCCACTGGTGATCTGATGGTATATCTCACCGAACAGTGGAACAAATCTTTACATCGTTTTGGAGAAAGTAAGATTATTGCGCTTGATATTTCAAAAGCATTTGATAGAGTTTGGCATCAAGCTCTCTTATCGAAAATGCGTGCATTTGGTATCGATGAATCTCTTCTTCGTTGGATTAGAAATTACCTTTCGGACCGCTCAATACAAGTTGTATTGGACGGTTTCAAGTCTTAAATCCACAAAATAAATGCTGGTGTGCCCCAGGGCTCCGTTTTGTCTCCGACCCTCTTCCTAATATTCATAAACGATCTCTTATCTGAAACTTCTAATCCATTAAACTGTTTTGCTGACGACAGTACCCTCAGCTTTTCATATTCGTTTCTTGATTCACATCCATGTCCTTCGGATGTGGAACTTGAACGGCAGCGTATGATAAGCTCATTAAATTCTGATCTTGACAGTATTGTCCAGTGGGGAACGACCACATATTTGACATCGCCAAAAATGCTACTAGGTGTTTCGGTTTTCTCCGTCGATGCAAGAAATTTTTCTCCCCCTCCGATCTGGCTGTGATCTACAAAGCCTTTATTCGTCCAAAACTTGAGTACAACTCCCATATTTGGGCAGGTGCTGCAATAACCCACTTGAGTCTATTGGATAGAATTCAAAAGAGAGTTCTTAAAATGGTAGGTGAAAGAACTATAACGGAAACGTTTACATCTCTGGAGCACCGTCGAAATGTTTCATGCCTTTCGTTATTTTACCGTTATTTTAACAATCATTGCTCCAGCGAAATAGCCAGTTGCATTCCTCCCCTTAAACAATTCAACCGTAATACTCGCGCTTCTAGGAATGCCCATCAGTTTACCCTTGAGCCCAACTTCGGACGTACTGTTAAGTACAGAGATTCTTTCTTTAGTCGCACTACACGAATGTGGAATGCTCTACCCAGCTCTATCTTCCCCTCCCATTATGATCTACAGACATTCAAAACCAATGTACATCGGTTTCTCCTTTCAAATCCTCTCCAACCAACCTAATCGCTCGTGCTGTGTTTATCACTTTAAGGGTATTCATAACCCCTTTAGCGCGCCCCAAATATAAAAAAAAAACATTCTTTTGTGAAAAAAAAACATGATTTTTGTATAAAAAAAATAAATTAAAAAAAAATATATTATAAAAAAAACTGCAACAGCAAGTTAGTGTTAAATTTGGTATAACATCTATTAGTATACAATTATTCTCAACAGCAAATTCAACCGTGGTGGTAATGTTCAAGTATTTGAGGCTTAGTTTTGATGATAACCTAAAAACTACAAGGAAAATATTTTCTTTATATTTTTTTTCTGAAAGGTCTTAAGGCCAGTTATAAGCGGTTGCAAGGTTATCCATTTTTTACTGGACACCCTGTATGTCTGGTTTTTAAAAACGGTAAAGTATTTCATTGTAAGTATTGCCGTTGTTTTTTTGAATATTTTGTTTTCCATTTTAAGTTTTTATCTAAAATGCCCCTACCTCCTAAACAGGGTGAGTTAGACCCCCCCTCCCATAGTAAAAAAAATGCTTGTATTAAACCCCTCTACAAAAAATCTGTTATTACTTTGCAGCGCCGTAGTTATCGTACTCTCCCCATTTGGACAGTCCCACATACATTTTTATAAAATTTGTTGTTAATTTGTTCGCATTTGAATCGATATTCTTAGCAAATAATACAAAAAACAACAATAAAATGCCAACATAAATCTCTTAAGTAAGTTTTCTGCCACCTAAGTTTGTTGAACAAAAGGATATTTATGTGTCAGTTGGTGCAGAGCAATATGTGGTACTTATGTTGAACTTAAGTATTTATGTTTTCGTATCAGCAAACGGGCCTATATTTTTAACAAATTGTAAGGCAAAATCTTTTTAACTTTTTTTAAAGATTTTAGGAACTTACAGCGTTAAATATTATTAATATTATTATAATAATTAATGAATATATGTACATCCCTATTGCAATTTGAGATTGTTAATTGATAGTTGATAAATACTGATATTTTGGATTTTTAAACTCAATTAACTGAAAATGTGATAACTTTTCATTGATATTTGTCGTTTTTTTATAATTCACAACGGTCGGTATTTTTCCCAGTTTTTCCCAAATGACCAAAACTTTTTTTCGGTTGGGTTTGTTTAATTTCGAATTTCAATATTTATCAACAATCGCTAATCACAATAGGGGTGATAAAATAAACATTAAGTATGTTCGATGTTATATGGTCCAGAGAGCACGCTGGGTAACGTCAATCAACTGTCAACAAACGGTGGTATAAGGAATTTTCGAATCCCTACGTTACCAAATCCTTATACACCACATAATGTAATGCTATCCTCGAATAAGTTTCTCAGGTCTGGTCTCCCTTTCAAATCCCTCAATCTCTGAGAATTGAAGCAGTGCAGCGAAGACTTCTCCGATTCTATTTGGGGGGTCCGACCCCTTTTAATTTGACCGTTTTTGTTGAAGACCGTTTGCTGTTGAGTAATTTTCACACCCTTGCTCAAAGTCGTCGAATTGCTGACATACTATTTATCCACCAACTTATCACTGGTATAATTGATTGTCCAGCGTTGCTTGCATTAGTAAACATAGATACAAATCCCCGTAATTTAAGATTTGTCCCTTTCTTCCGCCTCCCCATTATGGCCATTTCAACCCTATGTGTAGAATGCTTTGTTCAGCTAACACAGTCAAAGATGTCTTTGAGTTCTCAATTAGTACCCCATCCCTCAGAAGAATTCTGTACTCTTCTTTCCCTTAATCCTTTAACCATTAATATACTACACCGTTAAGCTATAGTACAAATCTAACTTCCATACCAATTTAAAGTATTTCTTTCAGGACTTTTGTTTTTTAATAGAAACGTCCTAGGTTTGACGGTTGGTGATAGAACACATTTTTTTCGAATTTTAATGCCGTTTTCCTTTTGACGTCCGGAAGCGTCCAGAAGCGTCCGGAAGTCTTCTGAAACCATTCCATTGGCACCAAAAGTACGCTTCTGACGATTCTGAGAAGAGAAATTCGATTCTTGATTTCAAAATCCACTCAAGAAGCACTAATACATTCAAACTCAAACGTTACAACAAACTGCAATGTACTTCATGTTTTTTTTTTTTAACTTTAATTTAATTTACATCAAAATCAAAGTTTTTGGTAAATTTTAATAAAAAATTAAGAAAAATATTAAATATTATTTAGACGTTCGGAGTTGATACACTCGTGTTTTACATTTCGCTTTTTGTGTGGTAGCAAATAATTTTTATTTGACGATTCACCTATACAGATACCATTCCCCAGAATAGAGTAGAAGCATCTTGGTCTGTTCCATTGGATTTCAGAATGAGTGAAACCAAAGGAAGACAGCATAACTAAAACATCGCATATTTCTTTCACACGAAACCATTAATTTAATATTTTAATAATACCTATATTGTTTTAAATAACACGTTCAATTATTTATACCTAGTGTAAACAAATTTGTTGTTTTTGTTTATTTGCATATGATCGACGGATTAGCTTATATCATCTTCAACTCATTAAAGTAATGACTACTTGTGTGCAACCTTAAATTAAATCAAAATTAAATATATCACCGAAAAAAAAAATACCGAACACTCGTGGAAGCTTCAGCACCGGCTCAGAAACAAGAACATTTTTTGTAACACTAAAAGTATACACAAAATTGTGTAACGTTTTGGAGCGTAGTTTTTAATTGTTCACAATATCGTGACTGTACTGTATGTTTACTAAAAAATTAAACTAATTAATATTCAAATCAGCAACAAAATTTTGCAATAAAATTTGGATAAATTAACTGAAGATAATATCAAACCAAAAACCCTTTTCAATGAACATAATATCAAATAGTATTTTTTTTTAAATCGCTTTGATAATTTATCATGCGGGTTCTATCTTTCACCCACTTAACTAACTTATAGTTGCATTGCAAAACATTATTACATGCTATTTTTATAAATAACCTTTAAAAACTAAAATTGCAGTTAGAAGCTATACGTACGTCTTCATCTCAACACGCAACAACGATGTTTTCTAAGCATTTTAAAGATCGCTTGTTAGTTTATTTTAGCTTATTGCTGTTGGACTGCAAAGAATTATTATCAGTTGCGGCAAGAGTTACTCCTAACGAAACAACACTAATCTTTTATTATGGGTGGGTTGAAAATTCCATGAAACTCAAATGATATTAAATTTAAAATTTTTAATTTTAGACCTCAATTTAACAATTCTATGCGTTATAAGCTCTCGGATGCAATTGAGATCCTTAAAAATCCTCACTTCAATAAAAACGAAACTCATTTGTATGTGCATGGATGGAAAGAATTTCAAGACTCCGAAAGTATTCATGTTATTGTTGATGCATATTTGAAAAGAGAGGATATCAATCTTATAACACTCGATTGGGCTAAGGCAGCTGCAGATCAATATGTTGATGCAGCATTAACAAATATCGAAATGGTAAAGAAATCAAAAATAGTATTTGTCAAGTTCCAAATACTAAATTTAGCTTTCCCTTTACAGTTGTCCCTTGTACTATCTGATGTGGTTACAAATTTATATAGTGCTGGGATAGACCGTAAGGACTTAACGATGGTGGCACACTCACTGGGAGCTCAACTAGCTGGAATGACGGGTCGAAATATCATATTAAAATCAAATGGAAGAGTTAAAATTCATCGGTGTGTACGCTAAATTATTTTACAAATTAAATGCAGCGAAGATGCTTTCAAAACGTCCACAACATGAAAGTCGAACTCATACTCATACTTATTCCGACTCTCTGAGCAAATCTTTCTTAAAAACAAATAAATTGTTTGACGTTAACAGCAATCAATTCCAACCGCCAACTAATTTTCATATATTAACCTTGCATGTAATCAACCGGGACCCGGCCTTGGTTTCACGCATAGTCTATCCAACTATATTCATATAGTGTTGTCGTTAAAATATTGTTTCGAACCCCATATGGCCTTTCGATGAAATCCATCCTTCACCCCAGCGGAAGCAAGGTATCCCTAACCTCAAATGAGGTGGGTGACCAGCCCCCCTTTATTTTATTTTGTTCATTATTCTCCTGTTTGAATTTTCACGTGAATTTCAATTTGCTTTAAATACGCTTTTTAAATCATCCTTCTTTACAGAGCACACTTTGAGATCTCTAAGAACATTCAAGAAATGTTTCATTTTCATGTTCACTCCAATTGAACGAATTTCTTTAAATTTGTTTTCAGAATGGTAGTTTTAGATGCAGCATTTCCTCTATTCTTCCCAGCTTTTTTACCAACTGTAAACAAAAACGATGCAGAATTTCTTCAATCGATACACACTGATATTGGAACATACGGTCAGCCATTCCCCATAGGTAATGTTGATTTTTGGCCAAATGGTGGGAAACAAGGACAACCAGGATGTCCACAAGGATTAATTGTACCATTGAGTCCTGAAGGTAAGCACTTTAAAATAAAAATCAAATTATACAAAATAAAAAATTTCTTAAATTTTTTTTTTTTTGAATTAGATCTTTGTAGTCATCAAAGATCTTGGCGATTTTGGGCAGAAAGTGTTGCTAATATAGATGAATCTAATCCGAGATTTTTGGGTTTCCCATCATGGACATATTTACAATTTTTAACAGCAGGAAAGGAGAATTTAAAAAATGAACCAATTGAAATGGGAATTAACTGTCCAATGAGGTGAGATTTATTTAATTATTTCAGTTAATTTTTATTAATGGTCCTTTTTCGTCTTTTTTTGAAGTGCTAGAGGAAATTACTATCTAAAAACAAATAGTCAACCTCCATTTGCAAGGGGAATAGATGGATATTAAATATGAATGGAATATAAGATGAAGGTGGGATGCATTCGTTAATACATGGTTGTTTTCAAAATGCAAACTTTAAATGTCACAAGTTTCAAAAATGAAAAATACAAACTCCAGTTTTAAAATTTGCTCACGTTTTTTTGTCTTAAAAAATATTTATGCACCTTACCACCTATATTGAATCAATTTAATACGTAGGTACTTGGTAAAAATCACCCTATCCCCCCATTGCGACCTCTTTGTGATAAATTCCTGTGGCTATTCCATAACATTACATCTTTTATATCAGCTATTTTTGATTCCGCCGATGAGATTCTTATTTCGACTGATAACGTGGAGACAACAGCAAATTTATTCACATATACAGTGGTGCCGGCCTAATTAAAATATTATAAAATTTTAAAATGCATAACTTTTGTTTGGGAAATCTGTTGAGGTTAAGTGGTTTTATTATTAGCCCATGAACTACGGTACACTTTGAGTAATGCTTAAAAAATATAAGCATGAGAATATTGGTAGGAAAAAAATAAACATTCATTTAACTCTTATTTCGTCTGGCAAAATGTTGTCATAACATTAAAAATCTTTGAAATTTTCAAATGTTAATGTGAATATATTGTAGGAAAACATTAATTCTTTATAAATTTAGACAAAACTCCTTGCATGTTTTCGCCTAAGGCATGGAATCGTGGTGTACTCTATCAGATTTCCTCAATATTTAGAAAATATGCAAGGAGTTTTTTCTGAAATTATAAAGAATTAATGTTTTCCTACAATATATTCACATTAAAATTTGGAAATTTCAAAGATTTTTAATGTTATGACAACCTTTTGTTTCTGTTCTTAATTATATTGCCATACGAAAGAAGAGTTAAATTAATGATTATTTTGTTCCTACCAATATTCTTATGCTTATATTTTATAAGCATTACTCAAAGTGTACCGTAGTTCATGGGCTATTAATAAAACAACTTCTCAACCTTAACAGATTTCACAAACAAAGGTTATGCATTTTAAAATTTTATAAAAATATAGTTCTTAATTAGGCCGCCACCACTGTATTTTCAGCGTACATAAAATTTTATCACCTAAGATCTTTCACGCTTGTGGAATTTTGTGCGCAAAAAAAAATTGATTTGCAAGAAATCTTGATACTTACGATGACCCTTTCGATTGGTAATCCGGAAAAACAATTATTCTATTCTTGTAATCGCTTCTGGTTTGAATTCTGAAATTAAACCCAGAATGAATTTCTCCAGCAATCGAAAATGCCATTATTCAATTTCGCGTCCAAAACTGTTCTAAAAATTAAAACCACTTTTTAATTTTTCGAAAGCTTTTAAAAAGCGTGATGTTAGATACGCTCAAAAAATAGTCATTTTAATGTTTTTCTATTTTATTTTCATTGATCAATTTCCGTGATCGTAGACAATTTAAATTTTCATAAATGCCGAAATACAATGTGCGCTAATAGTTTTGATGACGTTTAATAAGATTGATAATGATTACTTGTAATTTTAAAAATTAATGTATCGAATGAAAGGGTAGTAGTTGTTTTACCTACAACAAATAAATTGTGATTTTACCATTTACAAACATACACTTTTTTTGTATTGAAAATGATTGTTAAAACAATACATCACATCACTATACTGAAGTTGTATGTAAATTGGGGAATTTATACCGGTAGTTGAGCCTTTGTTGTCAGTCACGTCACGCTAAACACTACGCGTGGTGTTTAGCGTGTTAGCGCAAGTGTAACAATATTACTTCAAAATACTGAATATTAATATATGAATCAGCTTTCTTTAAGGCTTTCTATGGCATTTCTTGTATTTAAAATAATTTGTTGTTTGGCAGGCATTATCTCTCTTTCAGCAATTACAAAAAAAAACGCATAAAATTGTATCTTATATTTCTTGAAAAAGGGTAAAACTGCAATAACCACAACCGAAACATCAAATTATTTTTCATTTATTTTTAACATCAAAAGGCCTAAGCTTATTATGAATGAGTGCAGACATTATTATCCTAAAAAAAAATCAGCATTAAAACACAATTTTATATTTTTATAATTTATTAATATTTTTTTTTGTTTTTATATTTATTTTTTTTTTTTATAATTATATTTGTAATAAACAGATGTTTCTATATAATATGCATTTTTCATTTTATTTTTTCATATTCTGACAATCTAGTCTTAACTTTATTTTTTTGTTTTTAATAAAAATATTAATAATCTTAGCTGTGGCAACACCGCGTTAAAAACGACGCTGTCGAATGATTTTATGGTTTCGTGTATTCTCAAAATTTATTTATTTCGCTTGCGAAGATTAAAAATAAAAAAAAAAATTATAATAATTATAAGGAAATTAATTAATATGTAATTACGCTGAAAATAAAAAAAGAAGAACAAATTTTATTTTAAAATTAGTTTTAAATAAATGTTTTTTTTGTTTAATTAAATTAAATAGGAAATACATAGATTCAGAGTTTGGAAACAAAAAGGAAGGTTAAGGGTTCGAATGGAAATAAAAGGATTATATAATTCAAACCAAGCATTAAGGAGGATTAAAAATAAAAAGGTCGTTGAAACAATTACGGACTAAAAAGATTTGGTTTTTCAGGGATTAGGCGGCTCATCTCTCAATGAGCACTTAAAGTCAATTTGATGGCAGGCAGATTTTTTTTGACGGACAAGTTTCTCATGTGACAAAATGAAATTCTTTAATTTTTTAGGCCAATTTATCAATTTGAAGTGGAATCAAAATGGAAGTTTAACATTAATAGATTTATCTCGCTTTTAACTTGTTTAGTGGTACTCCCAAGTAATACAACGCGCGTCATTGGTGGGCATTTTGGTATGTTTTAATTTAGCATTCAGACTTGCAATAACATTCTTATAAAATCGTGTTAAGGGGCCAGTTATAGCGATCAGTAAAAACCATCAGTAAAAGTTGAAACAGTTGAAAACTGGAATTTTGTACGTAAGGGCGGTTATAGCAATCAGTAAAATTATATCAGTAAATTAATGTCAAACCGACAGCCAATATGGTGCCAGTTATAGCGATCAGTAAAAACCATCAGTGAAAATTTTCTTTTGCATAATTTCATGTGTTATAAAAAGATTTGAAACATAAAAATGGTACGAATCGATGGAAAATCAATTAAAATATTTTTTTCTGGCAAAAAATAATCCCAAGGAAGAATAATTTTTATAAAAAAAGCATTTATTTATTTTACTGATGGCAATTCGTTTTACTGAACAGCTGATTGCCAATTCACAAAAAATGGAACATTTCGTTTCAGTTTTCTGTGTTCTATTTTTTTACTGTTCCACTCCATCAGTAAAAAATTACTGAAACAATTTACATCATTAAAATAATAAAAGGTTGTTGCTGGAGGTTTAAAATATAATTACTGATAGAATTTTAATGCTAACCGGCCGTACGTAAAAAATTCCAGTTTTCAACTGTTTCAACTTTTACTGATTGTTTTTACTGATCGCTATAACTGGGCCCATATTTAAATTATTTTTAATGATGCAAAATGCTTCAATAATTTTTTTACTGATGAATGGAACAGTAAAAAAATGGAACATAGAAAACTGAAACGAAATGTTCCATTTTTTGTGAATTTGCAATCAACTGGCCACGAAGAGAGGAAATGAAGCCCAGATACCTTGGACAGCATAGAATAAAGAGTTATTTGGTATTAAGAATGGCAGCAACTTGTACATAATTGTCATAAGTCATTTCTTTTTATATTGCCGCTTATTAAGATCAAGACCAATATTGCCTTTGACGACAATTTAAAAAATTTGGGACTAATTAACGAAATCAAATTTAGAAGAACGGGTGAAAATTGAGTCTTTAGGCCGACGCAAATCTAGTTTATAAAAAAAAACAATACAAGAAATACTGTACCACTCGTATGGGTTCAAAATAATAATATTTGAAGGAACGGCGATTATGCGGTTACCATATAATTGCAGCGTATTGAATAGTTTAAAAGCTCAAGTGAAGTAAACTATATTCAATCACTCCACTTAAAAGGAATTAATTACATTTCTAAATTTCATATTTTTGTATGTAATTTTGGTTCAATTTATAGCACAAAAGTTGGTAAGGTATTCATGTTTCTATGTATATCGGGAAAAAAGTGCATAGCTATACAAAATAATCAGTTTTCATAGAGGCCAAATTGATTTTTATTTAATGGAGAATATATAAACTAAATGATTGCATTTTACGTTTACAAGGATTGTGCATACTGTTTTTTTTTTTTGTTAAATACGTACAAAAAATTATTTATATATTATAAATCACTTACAATCAACGATAGTTGAATTTATGATGAGAAGTTGAATTTAATCAGTTTAAAAAGTCCATATTGATACTACATTTGATAAATAATAGAAATTTAAATAAACAAAATTGTTGTTGCTTTTGTTTTGTTTTAATTAGAAAGGGAATTTGTCTCTAGATTTAGTGAAACTAGAAGGAACTTCTTACTAAGGCCAGGGGTAAACTGGTATATTGAAATAAAAAGAAAGTACTAGACATGAAATTATATTTATGGTGGTGGTGAGAAAGAGAATTTTAATATATATTTGAAACAGTAATATCTATTAATTCAGTAAGGCTGGAGTAAGTTAACTCTGAAAATAGATTTATAGTTCAAGATGCTGTTTTTCAGTGGAGATTGAATGAAGAAGGACTTAAGAAACACGAAAACACAAACCTTGGCCTAAGCCACTGTTTCGAAAAATGCAGATTTTAATTATAATAACAAATATTAGTATTTACCAAAAAAAAAATTGTCTGAATAAGTCCTTATTGTGTTTTGGGAATGTTTTGCGACGGTTCGGGAGAACTTTAATGCTTCCTTATTGTGTTTTGGGAATGTTTTCCGTCGGTTCGGGAGAACTTTAATACTGTAAGGATGTTAAGCTGGTGGAATAAGTCTGTCCGAAGATTGAAAGTACTGCCCACAGTTTTGTATAATTTTATTCTAAGTTGATAGTTTTTCGACAAGAGGCTGATTCTAAACACAAAAGCTAGAATTTTTCACAACTATATTGAGAACATTTTTTGATTTGACCAGCACAAACGATTTACATTCGATTGCAAATTAATGGACAACACTCAAAACACGGCAAGCAACCAGCGTTGTATAATATTTAATTAGCCGATTACAAATTACCCATTACTCTTTGTAATATGTAATTAAACAAAATCTTATTACCCATTACATTTTCAATATGTAATAAGGTAAAATCTTATTACCCATTACATTTGAAATATGTAACTAGATAAAATCTAATTACCCATTATATTTGTAATATTTAATTACAAAATATTTCATTACCCATTACAAATGTACCTAATGGGTAATAAGATTTATTTTCATTACATTTTGAAAATGTAATGAAAAAAAAAAAAACAAATTGTTTGCATTACATTTTAATAATGTAACGGGAAAAACAAAATTTTTCTATTACATTTTTATAATGTAATGGAATTTTTTTTTCATTACAATTTTTAATTTTTTTTTTGTCCATTACGTTTTGAAACCTATGTATACCCATTACCTTTCAAAATTAACAAAATAGTGACTCTTTTTGATTACGAAGATGGTCAAATCTGTGTGCCTCTCTATATAATTTATTTATTGGAACGAATTTTGTTTCCATTATGAAAATGTAATGGAAATAAAAATCATTTCCATTACATTTTGAAAATGTAATGAAAAAAAATGTTACCATTACATTTTCAAAATGTAATGGAAAAATTAAATATTTTTTAATTAAATATTACAAATGTAATGGGTAACTAGATTTTATCTATAGACCCCTATTGCGATTGTCAATAGTTGATTAATAGTTGACAAATATTGATATTTTGGATTTTTAAACCCAATTTACTGAAAATCTGATTAACTATTCATTGATATTTGCCAATTTGTTTATAATTCACAACGGTCTGCTTCATTCACAATGACAAAAACTTTTTTCGGTTGGGTGGTTTAATATCGAATTTCAATATTTATCAACTTTCAATCAACGATTGACAATCGCAATAGGGGTGATAGTTACATATATCAAATGTAATGGGTAATTAGATTTTATCTTATTACATATCGAAAATGTTATGGGTAATTAGATTTTATTCAATAACATATTACAAATGTAATGGGTAGTTAAAATGTAATTGTATTACAAATGTCACTTACTATTTACAACCCTGCAAGTAACCTACAAAAACATTTTAGTAGCACTTAAAGTCTAACCTTAATTTTGAAGTTACGTACCACCAAACGGGTGCATCACAAATATTTGTTGCACCATGGGCTTTCCATTTTAATGATTCTCAAATTCTAAATCATACACACCAAATATGACCGTAACACCGCCAAAAAATCCGCCACCTCCCCCCCCCCAACCAATCCAGCAGTTTCCCCATTTCGATGCCTTTATTTTTAAAAATTGTCGAAGAGAGGAAATGTGTGAGCAACAAATATTATCTCGCAATTTTTTCCTAGATCTGACTCTTTTCAGATAATGTATAGGATAAGACAGCGAAAATTCCAAAACCCAAATGCTTAAAAACTAAAAAAAAAAACATTTTGCTTGGAATCTTTGCTGCGCTCTACCTTTTTATGCTCTAAGCACAGAAAGCCGGACCTATGTAAGGCAACAGATGTTCAGAATTGCAAGGTAAATACATTTTATCTCAAATCGATTTAAAAAATAAATCGGAGAAATCGTAGGGGGGTACTGAAAGGAGGAATACGCCATTTTGTCTGTACATGCTTTAGACTTTGGAAACAGAGAAGAAGTAGAATATAAACGTTTAAGTTGGACCCAGAGACTTAAATTCTATATCAGCAAACGAGTATAATACCCAGTTTTTCAGTTCGAGATTGTCCAACATTCAGAGTAAAACTCGTGTTAACCCTCTAAGGGCCTGTTTTTCAGTTAGGGGTTAAAGTTAAACCCGAGTTAACTCACGAAATTTGATGAGTTAACTTTGGATTTACTCAAAAAAATGTTTATGATGTTTTATCTAGCGCGTGGCATTCTGCATTATCATCATTTAAAAAACAGCTTCCTGACGGAACTTTAGACAGATCTATTTCCAGAGTTAACGAACTCGGGCTTAACCAACACTGAAAAACTGGGACTTAATTTGGTGAGTTAACTCGAGTTTAACTTCAAGCTCGTCACTGAAAAACTGGGCCATTTTTTTTTTAATATAAGAATTAGTTTGACGTAAAATGTAATAATAGTAACCACAAAGTAAAGATCCTTTTTTTTTGACGTAGTCAATTTTGTACAAAGTAAATCAGTATCTTCCACTACGCGTACAAAATTTCATAGGTGTGAATTTATTTTTTGTTTGTCAAGTTTTTACAATTTTGATAAAATTGATCTAACTACAGAGTTCTTTACCTTGCGAGAGATTCAACGTCCATGCACAACAGCTTGTTGAAGCTGAAATTTATATTTGTTCGTTTTCAGTAAACTTTTCAATGCAAGCTATTTTTGCTGACTTTACACTTCTCCTAAAATCTGAATTAGCTTTACGATAGGCAATTAAATTACAATCGATTGGGTTCTTTTTGAATATTTTCCATGCATTCTGTTTGATTTTTCGTAGCTCAGCAATTTCGTTGTTCCACCAATATGGTATCAACTTATCTAGAAAGCGGATAGAATTATTTACATACTACATACAAATTATGACAGATATTCTTTTGATCGTTTGTTTGTCATAAAATTAATAAAATGTTGAAAACTTCATATTCGGTCCAAGCGAGGTAAACATCGGAGCCGAAAATTGTTTCATCGAATAATTTTTGCCGGAGGATATCGGCCACAAATTCGTATAAAGATGTCAACATGAGGATGTTACATAAGGTCAGAACACTTGAACCTCAAAACCTCAAAGCAAAAATCGTCCGACTCATATGAATTATGAGCATTTTCCGTTGCGACGGATACTTCACTATTGCCGATTGAAAAGAAGTTCAACTATCTTTCTTTAAGCAGTGTTTCATAAATTTGATTTAGTTTTTCTTTCAGTCCTATCACAGAGTCCTTCGTAACAAAGCTCTGAATGTTTTGTTTTTGTATTACGCAACGAATACTAAAAAAAATGACATCATAAGCTACATAAAAATGGTAAAAAGTATTAACACTTGTCCAATTTTAGGTGTTTCTTTAAAAACGAAAAGTTATGATACCACTTTAAGAACTTCGAATTGCGTATCTATGTATATTTATTTTAAGACGGTGTTACGAGACTTTTTTCAGATCGGTAGTAGAAAAATATTACGACCGGACATGTGATAAGGCTAATTGAACATATTAAATAATCATACAACCATAATGCTAGAGTGACAAACAAAACAAATTAATCTTTTTCACTTCTCTGCTTTTAATTTAGGTATTCCTGAAAATTATAAGAATATGTATTTCAAAATCTTCTTGTGTTCTTAATTTTTCATTCTTGATGTCTAGAATAAATTTGCTTAAAAGAATCACTTTGACAGTATCGATATCTTCGTTTTCTTAGCAATCTTATTCGCGCAGCATGATTGATCTTCCAAACAAGTACTAGATTTTAGGTTGATGTGAAAATGTACAATGTTTTTTTTTTTTTTATTATTCAAACAAAGGTGCAATCTCTCCCCCTTAAGACTGCCCTCCCTAAACATCTTACTTTAAATCCAAATTGAAAGATTATAAACGTTAGCCAAGTAAAATTCATTACATAGAGAAAACAAAACTGACAAAACACTAATCAGAACAGAAAAACAAAATGGATTGGTAACATGCCTCCATAAAAAAAAATAATAACAAATAGTACTACCAATATAAGAAAAAAAAGAAAAACTAACATGAAATATTAAATATTTCTATTCCGACTTCGTCTTGTGGAATAAATTGATCCTGTTCCATTGGTAATCCTTCAACGTTGGGAGGAATTATATTATGACTGTCTTTTCTAAATACATCAAGCTCCAGAACTATTTACCCATTTTTCGAGTTAAAAGAATAAGAATTAAGAAATTAAGAAAGGATTCAAATAAAAAAAAGAGGGAGAAAGAGCACAAGTATAATTGAAAGCAAATACAAAAAAACAATCATTTAATACCTGCAGCTATACCAGCAATAGCTTCTGAAGCAAAATGCTTTACATCTACATCACTATCGGCATTCAGTTTGTCCAGAGCAGGTTTAACTTGTGTCTCAATGACGCTGGATTCCAAGAATGGTGAAATTTTCTGTAAAGTTTTTGCAACATTGAATCGTACATTGGCTACTGGATCTGTTGCTAAGATTAGGACTGTGGGTAGTAAGAGTTTGGTTGTGATTTCAGTGCCACAAACTTCAGCGAGGACGTTGAGACAGAAGAGACAAGTCATCCCTAAAAAAAATCATGATTAAATATCTGTTTCATCAAACAAAAAAAAACGAAGAACTAACTGTGCAAATAGTTCTTATTCCTTGACATAACCAATATCATGGGGATAATCGCTTGTTCAGCCCATTGAGCTCCAAATTGTTCGACGAGTTTTTTCATGTTTAAAGTGGCTGCTTCGCGGATAGCATAAACATGATCATTCAACCAACCCATGCATAGACCGCGTAGCTTCTGGTCAAAGAACTCTTGTCCTAATTGTCCTGCTAGAGCTGGCATATATTCAATAATTGCCAAACGAACGCGCCATTTGGAATCTTCGGCTAGTTCTACAATTGCTGGTAAAAGGGACTAGACAAAAACAAAAAAAAAATAACATTGAAGTTCTGGAATTAGCTCAGATTAATTCTGAAAAAAATACCTGCGACAATTGTTGAATTCCAATAACATCATTAACACAATCCAAATTTGAAATGATATTTAAACGCACTTCTGGGCATTCGTCCTTTAATTGGACAAGGAATAATGGCAGCAAATGCTCAACTGTATTATAGGCTCCCAACATTGGACTCAATCCCATGATGACAGAAGCCAATGCTGATTTTACATGTGGATTTGGATCGGACACAAGTTCTTTAACATAAGGTAAGATCGATGACATAATGATCTGTACTTGATTTGTCTTATCCAAATTCGAACAGAATTCCTTGACTTTAGTAGCAACAGCAGCACGAACTTCAGCTTCGGCGTCTTTCAAAAGGCACTGTAAGATAATGAAGAATTTAATAAAGAAGACATCCTGCAAATTAGAAAAAGACAGAGAGTTAACTTACTTGGAAAGCCGGGACTAAGTCGACACGAGTTATCTCAGGACCTACTGCCTTTTGCAAATCAACAAACTTCTCAGCAACCATGTAACGGACACGCCATGAAGAGTCACTTGCACATTGACGCAATGTTGGTAAGACCAACTGAAAATATCAAAATGCATATAATTCATTAGCAGAATTCTTTTAATAAACAAAAAATGACTCCCACTTACATGCTCAACATCCTCTTGTGGCAACAACTGTGCAATGCTAACACAAGCCTCAACTGCAAGAAGACGAACTGAATCCTGAAAAACAAATCAATTATATTACAATTCACATATTCAATCAAAATAATTCCAATATGCATACCTGATCATCTTGGGCCAATTGGACAAAGTTTGGAATGAGATCCGATTTTAAGTATTCAATCTCAACAACCTTTGCGAATTCTCCCAATTTATTTGCAGCAGCACGACGAACCATTGGAGTCTCATCCTGACACAATTTACGGAAGTTCAGACGCAATTCAGCTTTAACTGGAGCCGACACTCTTGGATAGCAAACCGAGAAAAGACCACATGCAGATGTACGTGAAGTAAACCAATCACCAGAAACTAAACGTTGCAAAGTTGGAACAACATGAATTTCCAAATCAGCTGCACTATGCTCGGCAGCAACAGTGCGAAGCGATTCGACAGCCTTATCACGGACAACAGTTTCTTCAACGGTTGCCAAGCTCTCTAGTGGCGGAATCAAGTACATCGCATATTCTGGACCACCCACCAAATCTAGAAGTAGAAAAAAATTATGAATAAATGTTTTAATTGAAATTATGAATAAAATTTGATTTTTACTTGTAAAGTTTCCCAACTGATCAGCCAGAGCCAGTAGAACCTCATCTTCATCGTAAATGGTTTCAGTCAAAAAAGGAATCAATTCGGAACGGGTGCGTTCTTCGCCAAGAGCAAGTGCAATAGTTGAAAGTTTCTTGATCGAGTTAAGACGGAGCTGCAAAACGAAAAATTAAGAAATTCAGCATTAATAAACACAAAAATGAAGCCAAAAATAACAGAATTTTAGTTTTATGGACATTTTTGTAGAGGGATTTACTAGCCTTATTTCAGAAGGGATGAAATTTTGCTCATAAGGATTAATGGGCATCAAAATATAAAAAACACGTTCCTTACATTCCTGTTGGCTCAGTAAGTTTCTTTCTTCTTAAATGGAAATAAAGACATAATTGATGGAATTGGTAACCAAAGTTTCATTCTTGTGTGATAAGTAAACTTATTACTAAAACTGGGTCCAAAGCCTGGACGGAGAGTTAGCGACCAATCAACTCTCTGTAGCTCTAGGTTAAACTGATAGGCATTCCTGGAGGAATCAAACTCTTTAGAAATTTTTAATGAAATAATTTTACTTACTCCAAACGATGTAAAGATTGGTCCCTCTGTTTGGTGAGATATCAGATCACCAGTTGACTTATTGCTATGAAAGCAATATTGCCGGTCATTAAGAAGTTTCCGTTCTTAAAAATTTAGCTTGAGATGATAGTTAAACAGAATTGGCCCACAGAGTTTACACGACTTTGGAAGTACGAAGGGACGTTAGTGCAATTGGTAAATACTTGAAAGGTGAAGAAGATATGCCTTTTTAGGAAGACTGGACAAATACTGTTTGCCATCCACTCGGAAAGAGACCAGTAGAACAGGACAGATGGAAAAGCTATGCTTTTGCCAGCGTTGAAGAACAATAGAACTCCTGCAACTTCACGAGTGCGAAAGAAGATTGGTCTCATAAAATCATTTACGCTCTCAAGTACAGAAGAAGAAAACTTTCTGGCAGCGTCGAATTGACAGGTAGCTGTGCTAAAAGAAAATTGTCTTTATCTAGTGAGCTTACAAAGGGGTGTTATTGAAGACGAGCTTTGGAACAAAGGACGAAGTGGTATATTTTTTTACAAATGACCAACCATTTTTATTACCTTCATTGTAGTATTTTTTCTCCCAATTGTTGATCATGTGAAAATTTTGTTTTTTAATGTGGCCGTACAGGTATTTTTAGGTTGTTTTAAATTTTTCCGATTTTCTTCATTAGGATTGGCTTTTTAACATCGAAAGCATGCTTCTTTGAGACAGATAACTTTTTTGCAGGTCAACATGATCTAAGAGCCAGCAGCAGATTTTGGTCGTGAAAGGAAACCAAAAGATATGAATAGGATACGTAGTCCTGGTGAAGGTGATAACGTTCGTCGGCCAGCATGTAGTGGCCCCGTTACCATGTAAAAGTGCATCAAAAGTACAACTTTTCTGAAAATTGAAATCGGGTGGGAAACCATTTCAAATATAATACAACTTGACGCCATGAACTCCCTGATTACAAAACTGGTTTCGACAGACGGTGGCCCAAAAACCCAGACGTCCCCGAAAACGCGTTTTTAGGCTTTTGGGAAACCACCTGAAATTGATAACAACTTTTAGCCATGGACTCCATGAGTGTGAATATGTACGTGACAGACGTCTAAGTGGCCCCGAAACCACCGACAGACGTCCCTGAAAACGGATTTTTTTTGGCGTTTTTTGTCAAAATGGAAACTACTTGAAATGTATCACAAACGAAAGATCTTGACATCCATGAACTCCCTGATTACAAAACTGGTTTCGACAGACGTGTAGGTGGCCCAAAAACCCAGACAGACGTCCCCGAAAACGGTTTTTTTCGCGTTTTTAGGCTTTTGGGAAACCACCTGAAATTGATCACAACTTTTAGCCATGGACTCCATTAGTGTGAATATGTACGTGACAGACGTCTAAGTAGCCACGAAACCACCGACAGACGTCCCTGAAAACGCGTTTTTTTTTTTTGCGGTTTTTGTCAAAAAGTAAATCACTGGAAATGTATCACAAACCAAAGATCTTGACCTTCTGAGTGCGAATACGTACATGACAGACGTCTAAGTGGCACCAAAACCCCCGACAGACGCGATTAAAGTCGAGGATTTTTTATTGAAATTTTAAGATAATTGATGTATGCCACCAAAATGTATCGCAATCGGAAGGTCTTGACTACCAGAGTACTAATTTATAAAAAAATTTAGTTTTTAGTGTCACCCAACAGCGCGGATTTCTTATTTTATTTTATTTTATTAGTAAAAGGGTTTTGAGGGAAACTACTTAAAATGTATCCCAATCAATAGGTCTTGACCCAAAAAAAATTTAAATGTAAGTGACAAACGTTTGAGTGGGCCCAAACTGACAGCCGCGATATAATTCGCGGATGTTATTATTTTTTTAAATTGTATATTGGTGGTAGCTTCTTCAAATGTTAACCAATTAAAAGGTTTTGACTCAAGAAAGTGATTTTATAAGTTACAGGCATTTGAGTTACGCCAAACTGCTGAAAAGCGCGATAAAAGTCGCGGATGTAATTACTAGTTTATTAAAAAGATTAAAGATACAAATATCTTGAAATGCATCTCAATTTAAAGGGCTTGACTCCCTGAGTTGCAAAATGTAACTGACAGACGTTTTGAGTTGCGCCGTACTGATGGAAAGCACGATAAAAGTCGCGGATGTTATTACTAGTTTATCAATTAGATTATCAATACAAATCTCTTGAAATTCATCTCAATTTATAGGGCTTGGCTCCCTGAGTCCGACAGACGTTTTGAGTTACGCCAAACTATTGAAATCCACGAAATAACTCGTCTTCAAATATTATTATTGTTTTTTCTTTCAATTTACCTATTTAAAAGGAAATTTTGAAGGAAACACGTTTTAAACACACCAAACCATTCAAATAAGCGATATAAGAAAGCTATGTCGTAGCGAGCTTACTACAATTATGAAAACATGAACTGAGTGTGAGTGCAATTTCACATTTCATAAAGAAAAGAATAAGTATAAGCCACTTAAATCGCTTATTTCGTCGGCGAATGTAAGTAATTGGATGGACTTTTGAAAGATTGTGCCTCTAGTGTTGACGTGAGAGTTTCGCACTATTCCTTTAAATATGATGTTGAAGAAGTCGCATGACAGCGGTCGCCTTGCATAAATCCATTTTTGTAATCAAAGGTGTCGGTGACGTCTTTGCCGACCTTGATGGAGCAGCGTGCGTTCTCCATAGTCATCCTGCTCTATATAGCTTATCCCTCTGAATGTTGTCATACGCGGCCTTAAAATCGATGAAAAGGCGTTGAGTGTCGATTTGAAGTTCCTGGGTTTTTTCCAAGATCTGGCGTAGTGTGAATATTTTGTCGATGGTTGACTTTCCTAGCCACACTGATATGGACCTATCAGGTTGTTGGCTTCAGGCGTGCACATAACACGGCAGAGAAGACCTTATAGGCGATGTTAAGGAGACTGATTCCTCTGTAGTTGACGTAGAGGGTCTTCTTTATTATGCATCTTGTTGATTTGTGTAATTTGAAATTTCTTTTGCAGTTCTAATTTGTTCTTACGTTTTTTACGAATATGTGGTGTCCTGTTTTGTAAATTGGTGTGTTCTCAGAGATTTTGTTCCGTCACAAGATGAGAAAGCAAATCCAAACTCTTTTTCCATCAGTATTTTGACAGACAACTTATTAATAAAGTTTACTGAGTATAGGGGTGGTGTTTAAAAACAAGTCTTGCTTTTTACTGACCCCAGAGCGCCCAAAAACAATACTTGCAAAACAAACACAAGGAATTTACATAGTTAGGTATAAATCAAGGAAGTTTCTAATCCCGTTTTCTCCGTTACCAAACAATACTTGTGCTTGCGAGTGATTAATCTAAACATAGTTGCGTAGGTAGGTATTTTTTTATTGTCAGTTAATTACCTTTTTTTAATGCGGCAAAAAAATGTTATAATTAGATTCCAAGGACTATTTTTTTTTTTTTTCTAAGACGCATAATTCACTCTTATCAAGCTGATTATATCCCACTTCTCACTATTAAAATAATGAATAATTTTTGAATAAGTAAATACAAATATTACCCTACCTAATATAATTCCACCATTAGTTTGTATTTTTATCTAAAAGTTTATTGCGCTAGTTGGCTTTCCTGTTTAATAAACAGAAACTTATCGAACAACAATAAATTAAATCCACTCGTTCGTTATTTTGTCAACAAAATAAACTAACAAATTATTATAAAAAATAATTGACACCATGTGCCATGCCTCTTACACGCACTTGTTCTGTATTTCGTCTTCAAACTCAACAAATCAGTCTCGCGAAAATTAATTCCACAAAAAAAAAAGTAAATTCAACCAAGCGGCAGCCATTACTCATTGGAAGAAAATTTCCTTGCACCTTGCACGATTTGTCCGACCCGACCGAAAATCTTTTAAATTGGAAAACCAAAATCTGGTCAATCAAATCTTACCTGGACATCTTCATTTTTTAATTCGTCAATTAGAACCGCAATGGGATAAAGGGAATCATCCAAGGCCTTGTCACTTGCTGCCATTTTAGATATTTGCAAAAATCTCAAAATGTGTGGTTTCGATTTTTCTTCTTTTTTTTTGTTCTTGTCTTTTTTCACAGTCGCCGCCCGTGAATTTTTCTTGCGAGTTTTACTTTTTGTCTTATTTGAGATGTCGGCGTATTAGAAAGGTTTCACTTAACTGCACCAACGTTTTATTGAATTAATGAAGTTGTGATTTAATAATTTGTTCTTTTAATTTGTTAGATAATAATTAAAATAAGTTTATTCTTTTAAATCTTTATGAATAAAAAAGTGACACAACTTTTCGTTTTCCGATGCAGTTCAAGTATTTTTTCAATTTTTCTTTTTGTTGGGTTGGCCATAAAATATAACCTAATAATGGGATATTGTAAGGCAGTGTTCGAAGAGCCTGTTTAGAGTGGGAAGTCCCGATCTACATTAACCGATTTTTTCCACGAAGGTTTTTCCAAAAATCGTGTGAAATGTACACAGAACTATTTTTGTCAGTCAGATTTTTTCCTTGTATTCTTCATTTTTGTATCCATCAAACGAATGGCACACTGACACGGAACACACACACATAAAACTGGAAAGAAGTTGAAAGAGAACATAAACAGACTGGAAAAATCGTTCGAATTTTGTGATACAAACGATTTGATCCCTACCCCTCACTTTTCACTCCATTTACCACCGAACAAAAAATCGGCACTGGAAAAATCATTCAATGTAGAGCGGGACGAAGTATGAGTACGGACAGGTGAGTACCATTGTGTTAACATAGTCCCGATCTACATTGCCCGATATTTCCACGAAGATTTTTCCAGAAATCGTGTGAAATGTACACACAGAACGATTTTTCCCATGAGATTTTTTCCTTGTCTTCTTCATTTTTTTATTTCTGTGCTCTTCATTTTGCATCGATATTCACTCACACCATAAACCCAATGGCACACTGACACCGAACACACACAAAAAACTGGAAAGAGGGCGAAAGAGAACATTAACAGACTGGAAACATCGTTCGAGTTTTGTGGTACAAACGATTTGATCCCTACCCCTCACTTTTCACTCCCTTCACCTACGAATAAAAGATCGGCACTGGAAAAATCGTTCAATGTAGACCGGGACATAACAAAGGCGGCTTTCACACAAGGAAACTGAGTTGCCAGAAACTGGCTAGTTTGTGGGTGAGAAGGGTGTGAGGGGAAATTTTTTGTCTTCCTTTCTTGCCTAGAAACTAAACATCGCCGGCAACTCAAGTTCCTTGTGTGAAAGGGGTCAAACTGTGAGGCGCCTCAAAAAAAAATGAAACAAAAAAAAACTTCCTCGATGAAAGAACAACAAAGCAGACTCAAAAGTCCGGTTTTTAAGTTTTCTACATGCCTCACGAGACCTCTTACCCCGCACAAACTGGCCTTAGTCCACACACAAACTTCCCAATCTAAACAGGGACATAGAACTACATTTGTATAGTGTGTTGTGTAGCTGTGTGGCGTTTGAAATATATGGAATGATACCGACGCATAATTCCTAAAGGCTCTCCCAAACCAATGCGAAACATTCGGTGCGGCGAAGAAACATTCGTCAGTCAAAACTAATTTACACGGTGATAAATGAGAGTGCCCACACCAACGCGCAAAGAAACATTCGCCTTTCAAAATTTATTTACAGGATGATAAATGAGAGTGCCCACATCAACTGCGAATGTTTCTCCGCCGCACCGAATGTTTCGCATTGGTTTGGGAGAGCCTTAATGCTGGATTTACATGTCGAGCCCTAACCGCCAATTTATCGTAAGCGACAAAATGTAAATTTTACAGGAAACACATTTTTTTGTTTTTCTCCTAAATTGAAAAACGGAACGAGTTGATTTTCAATATTTCGTTATATTTTTGCAAATGATATAAAGTGAATATAAACAAAATACTGTTGTTGCCAAATTTACGTTGTTTTTGACGTTTTTGTCGTTTACGATACTTTTGATGGTGTACTTACTAGCTCATGATCAAGTTTTGGCGTTTACGATACATTTTAAGAAATAGCAATAAACTCTTTTTCTTATAAAAAAGAATATTTTCTTCAATTTGAGCCCAATTTATGTTTCCAAAATACAGCTTTTCGAAATTTATCAATCAAAAATGTATAGTAACAAGTAGTAAACACAGTATAATCAAAAAAAAGGATGTTTTGTTGGGTCAAATCTCCCATAAAAAAAAACTTAAAATAACTAAAAAGAAACAAAAGTAATATACATACATATGTAATATGGTTTTATACTTTTTCTTAAAGCACGAGATTGATTTTTCATTTTTGTTTTATGAATCGATCAATAAAGGTTAGACCGCACTAGGCGGAACTGCACGGCAGCGGAACTGCGATTCATTATAATTTGTATGAAATTTTATGAAGTTCAGTTGCCGCTTAGTGCGATATAGCTCATACAATTTCATACAATTACAGCCGTATTCATTAGAATCCGCTGAACAGATGAATAGTTATGCACTGTTTAAGGACTTATGTAGCCACTATACAACGTTGCATAAATTGTTATGCATAAAATATTTTTCAACCCATTATAGTTATAATGAGCTTGTGTCAAAATTAGTACCATAAAGGAAGAATCTAGTACGTTTAACTTTCACAACTGACAAAGGAGACCCAGCTGTGTGTGTGCTGTGTGAAAAATCAATAGAAGTAATTCTGCTGGCGATTGGATTCTTTTTGGTTCCTTATTAATTTCTTTTAATATTATTATAATTATCCAGTAACTTTGTTATTTGTTTGTGTTCGCAAATAAAATTAAAAATATTTGATAGAAAAAATACGTCGTTTTTAATTTATTTCATGAATTGTTCCATTCACTGACATCGTGATGTTTTTGTTGAGGAGAAAAATAAAAGAGTGGTGCTTATTTTGTAATGCTTAAAATTCATTTGTATTTTCCCATGAAAGTGATAAAGGTGAATCTTTGTATAATTTTATTTTAATCGCGCATGCCGTCGAGCATTTGCAAAAGTTGTAAGATTTGATGGAAAATCTTTAAATTTTGCACATTTATTAAGCAGGTTCTATAAAATAAAGTGTACAAAACAATGTTCTTTATTTTTTAAAACAATATCCCAACAAAAATTTACAGTAAATGAACAACACCAACATTATTAATTGTTGTATTAAATTTTATAAAATATTTTGAAAGTGAGATATCAACACCTCAAAGATTGCAAAAACAAGCGCTCCCCTAACATCTATCTACATTATTGCTATGTGTGAGTCAAAGTGACATTCTGATACTAAACAACCCTTATGTTGGCTCTATACAACCTCCAAACGCGTTTAGCTTATGTTGCTTCTATTCAACGTTGCATAAGTTTATGAATAAGGTTTTTGCGTTCAGAGGCATTATAAAGAATGCATAGCGCTATGCACTCGCTATAATTCGTTTATGCATAAGGCTGTTAATGTTTTGCCGCGTCATGAAGTGTACTTCCGCTGCTGTTATGTGCGGTCTAACCTTTATCGTAAGCGACAAAATGTAATTTTTACAGGAAACACATTTTTTTGTTTTTCTCCTAAATTGAAAAACGGAACGAGTTGATTTTCAATATTTCGTGATATTTTTGCAAATGGAATAAAGTGAATATAAACAAAATACCGTTGTTGCCAAATTAACGTTGTTTTTGACGTTTTTGGCATTTACGATACTTTTGGTGTTCACTACTTAGTAGCTCATGATCAAGTTTTGGCGTTTACGATAAATTAAAAAAAAATAGCAATAAACTCTTTTTTTTTATGAAAAAGAAAATTTTCTTCAATTTGAGCCCAATTTATGTTTCCAAAATACAGATTTTCGAAATTTAGCAATCAAAAATGTATAGTTACAAGTAGTAAACACAGTATAATCAAAAAACATAGGATGTTTTGTTGGGTCAAATCTCCTAAAAAAAAAACTTAAAATAAAAAAATCCTAATAAGAAACAAAATTAATATACATACATATGTAATATGGTTATATACTTTTTCTTAAAGCACGTCTAGTGATAGTGACACATCTTTGTGGTCGTATGCATAAGTGATTAAGCTGTCTACCATTGAATACCTGAACCAATTTTGTAATCGACTTAGCTTAGAGAAGGACCTTCTGCTGTAGTTACATATACTAACAGGTAACTTAGGGAGTATATTTAGCTTAGCGAGTATATTTGAAAATTGTTTTATGTTTGGAAACCTTTCTTGATCTCATTTTGCCATTATCTCCCTAATTGTTTTTGGGTGGAACTATTGATGGATTCTCTGCCATTGGTCCCTTCAGTCTGTATTCACTCCAATTATTACTTGTTGTGTTGTCTATCAACAACTATCGACATTACATATATCTTTCAAAGGAATTTGATAGGTTACGTCTTTGTAGATATGGAAAGAACAATTATTTTATTTATATGAATATAGAGCAGGTATTAAGCTCAAAAAGTCACTTAAAAGTGGAAACAACGCCTTCTTCCGGAGGAATATTTACAAATTCTAATCTTCGGATTTTTCAAAGCCTTTTCGATCCATCACCATCTTAGCTAGTCGTACATGGAAGTCAAACTATAATGGCTTGAATAAACATTAGACGAAGTACCTAGTGCCATAAAACAACTTTTTTCGGAACAAAAAAATAAAAAGTCAAAACATTCGTGGTTTTCAGAAATTTTTGAATCTATCAAAGTTTCTTAAAGGGACTTTAGAACATGTTGCTTCATCGCGTAACAAATAATATTGCAGACAGAAATACCCAAAGTATGAATTTAAACGTTTTTGGCCAATAAAACCCGAAATTAAATATGAAAAACATCGATTATCCAATTCAATAAAATTATTTTTTACTTTGACTCTGCCTCTTGCCTGGGCGCGGGAATAAAGCTCAAATGGAAACATTTGCAAGGAACTCTAAAGAATTGAGAGATGAATACAGAACAAAGGTCAAAAAACACAAGGGGGATCACGACCATAAGTGCTCTAGCTTTGATTCCTAATATAACACAACTCACATACAAAAACCAAAAATCGAATCTCACAGGGGGATACTGACCCCTTTAAACACCCCCCCGCCTTTTGGATCCGCCATTTATGTAAACAGATAAAAAAGCATATCACTTTGATCAACAATAAAGCAAAGTTGATTAAATAGCAAAAACAATCTATGGCATTTGCGATATTTAGCTGTTAACGGAAGTTTCCTGGTGTGAAAGCCGTCATATCTGCATTATGGCACTTCCTATAATAGGTATGTATGTATGAAGATCTTCTGCATTTAGGTGTTCTCTCTCTACCCAACAAATGTACACTTAATTCGTACGTTAAAAAAAAACAGAATTTATAAATAATATGTAAGCGTGGCCTTAAGTTTTAAATTTCCTAATAGCCCTTCCACACTAGCCCACTGTGTATTAATATATGCCAAATTGAAAGTGGGAAAGAATTCCACGCGACTGCCAAATTTGTGGGAAAGAAATAACTTTTCATATTTTGCTTCCATACTTGCTTGTATTAATACATTACCATAACCTAAAAAAAAAGTGTGATAGAATGTGGGATAGAATTAGAATTAGAATGTCGGGTTGTGTAGGCTGGGATTCCATATTTTCTTTCCACACTATTCTACATGATTTGTTTCCCATTTTTTGACATGTATTAATACACAGTGGGCTAGTGTGGAAGGTATTTAAACATTTTTTCATCTACAAGCACCGGACTGCTTTCATACGGATAACTTCAGCTAGCTTGCAATTGCTTCTACACGAGAAATTTAAGTTTGCGATTCTAGGTATACGACGGTTTTATTTCTTGGCAGCCTGGTGTAAACAAAATGTCTGAGGTTAAAAAAATTGGTGTGGAACCGAGAAATTCAGGTCCGAGATTTTACTTGTAGGGTATTTACAAACAAAAGGAACCCAAAAGAGAATCGTAATTAAAATTAGCCCTCGTGTAGAAGCAGATCCAGTGACATCTTCCGAGAATTTAACTGCTTTGTACACTTCTAACCAATTTTTTTTATTTTTGACACTTGTGTAAAAATCGTATTTTTTTGTTAAGATTCCTTCCCTGTACCTACCTCGATTGCATATCACTGGCATGAATTCAATAATTCTCAAATCACATTCTTTGCTGATTAATAATTACTGATGTATAATGCTTGAACTATCCATGCATCAATTTAAATACTTCTTTTTAAATTAAAACAAAATGCATTTATTAATTCTCCAGGAAAGACACAAATTCAGTTAGGGTATATAGAAGGTCCTCGGATGGCGTTTGTATAGGTTCTGTGTTGACCTTGCGTTTGGGTACAACCAGAGACTGCTGTTGGGCATCCTGTTCTAACTTCCAATCCATTGGTTCGCATGCTTGTCGAAGTGGATCCTGAGGAAGAGCCGTTAACTCCATGAGCTTGTTCTCGTAGATATAAGTATATGCTTTGCCGACTAAAGTGAAGACGTCTTGTCGAATTTTCTCTGCTTAAGGAAGACAAATTAATTATTGTTGATGCTTTTTTTTAAACAGGGCGCAATTACCTTCAAGATCTGTCATAAGGTCTTTAATGATCGGAGACCAAGTGTAAGAAATATATTTAAAGAAATCTGCAGTGTTATTGTTCTTCAGAGCCAAGCACAAGGTGTAAAGTTTCTCAATTTCTTTGTTGCCGGTTTTGATACTTTGGGGTATTCTTTTCCAAAGGTATTTTGCATTTGACCTGGGCGATGGGTTATTAATTAATTTTTAAAGTAATCCAAATCAAGTATTGACTTACAAATCATCCTGGTACAAATAGGCAGCAAGGAGTTGGATATATTGTTCAGTACTAATGCAGGACTGGAAACACAAAAGTAGACATATATTTTGATTTGCTTTACTTGCTTTGTTAACAATCATACCTCTAACTCTTCATCCTCAAGTTGCTTTACTAAATCAGTGTATTTATCCAGTTGCATATTTGAAGTTATTTTTCTTTAATTTATTAAAAATCTTCTAAGATTGTTTAACTTGATTACTTGGTTGGTTTGGTTTTAATTTTTATTTTTTACAAAATACAGAAGAGAAATATATACATACGAACTGTCAAAACAGTTATATTGGTTTTCTTACGTCTGAGTTTTTAAGGTTGTAAGAAATATGGCAGGGATGGTAGAGTTTCGATATTTTATGTCGAATTCCTTACAAGCATTTTGAATCGATTTCATTCAAATTTTTTTCTTTGTCCCGGTCTACATTGAACGATTTTTCCAGTGCCGATCTTTTGTTCGTTGGTGAAGGGAGTGAAAAGTGAGGGGTAGGGATCAAATCGTTTGTACCACAAAACTCGAACGATTTTTCCAGTCTGTTTATATTCTCTTTCACCCTCTTTCCAGTTGTTTGTGTGCGTTCGTTGTCAGTGTGCCGTTGGGTTGATGGTGTGAGTGAATATCAATGCAAAATGAAGAGCACAGAAATAAAAAATGAAGAAGACAAGGAATAAATCTCATGGAAAAAATCGTTCTGTGTGTACATTTCACACGATTTCTGGAAAAATCTTCGTGGAAATATCGGGCAATGTAGATTGGGACTTTGCAGAAGGAATTTATAAAAATTCGATTTCTTTTGGGAGTGTGTGAGTGCCATTTGACAGGCATTTTGTTGCCGCACAAAGTCAAAGAAGAAGTGCGCGCTATACAAATATTAAAGTGCTAGTATTTCGAGTTGTTTTGATAATTTAAAAGCCAACATAATTCGTCTGATAATTGTAAAAAAAAAAACAATTGTGAGCGTATTCAAGTAAAAACTTACAAATCATCCTGTCGGCCAAAAATATTGCCGGGTGGCAAAAAAATTGCCAGGGTCACAAAAAAATTGTCAGGGTGGACAGGAATTCCAGGGTGGCAAAAATTTACCGGGCGGCGAAAAAAATTGTCAGGGTGCCAAAAAATTATTTATACATGTGTTATTTGCGAGTGACACAAATTGTGTCTATAAGGTGATATGTAACCAAAAAGCAGAGTTCTGACGTCAAAATGGCGTAGGAGGCACACAATTATGTGGTTTTTACACAACGTCGAATCAAAGATTATCTTCGGGGGATTTTTCTACTTTTCATATGAAAACAACTTCTAATGTCTGATGTCTCACAAGTTACAATAACCTTATAACTCGTGGTGAACTCGCCTCGTTAAAACTTAAAAATTATGATCTGCTCCTTGGCAGATCACAACTCACGTTGTTCTTGTGAGGTTTCTTATGAGGGCTTCCACAGAAATTGTGACCGTTTTATAAGAAACTTAACAGAAACAAATTCAAACAAAAATTGTGACACAAAGTGTTTGTTGTGGACAACAGAGGAAGGCGCATAGCTCTAAAAGTAGACACGCATGAGTTTAGTTTTGTTGGTTATAGCCAAGATACATATATTACAGGTAATATCACTAGTGTATTAATGTTTGATCAGTTCTGCGCATGTTGTCAAAATCAATAGTAAAAAAATTGAACTTCAAATAATCACCACAAAGGAGAACCGGCAAAAATGTATGGAAGTTGGTCTAGGAACTAATAACAACGAGACATATCTCGTTGAAAAGGTATTTTTGTGTACATGAATACTTACTATGGCAGCTCATACCAAATCGCTGTGTGAAAAAAGTTTTTGGCCAACAAAGATTTGATTTTGGTAAACATAAAATGAAAGTATGTAGTATTATAGGCTAAAAATGATTTATTGACCAATTTGGAATTAATAATTGTGATCTGAAGTGATTAAAAATAATCTTTCCGTCGGCTTTTTTTGGTCACTGTAGTTTTTGCAATAAAACAATTAAGTTACATTAGCTTTCCCGACGTTTCGGCAGGGGTTGCTGCCTTCTTCTTTTTGTATTGTTTTAATTATTGTTATTATAATGTAAACAATATATTTTTTCTTGTTGTCCAAATAAAGTTCCCCTGAAGAAGGCAGCAACCCCTGCCGAAACGTCGGGAAAATCATTTTCTATACTAAAATTCACCACATCACAATCTTAATTATCGAATAACTTTTTTCACACAACGATTTGAAATGTGCGGTCTCGGTAACTATTGTAGTACATAAAAATACCTTTACAACGACATAAGTCGTATTCTTATTGGCTGGACGAACAAATTTTTGCATATACTACATACCTACAAAATGTACATTTTCTATACCAAAATTCACCACATCACAATCTTAATTAGGGAATAACTTTTTTCACATAAGGACTTGATGTGAGCTGTCAAGGTAGTACATAAATAGACCTTTTCAGAAACATATGTCTTGTTGTTATTGGTAAGGCCAGCACATTGTTGCCTAAATTCAAATCTTTGTTGGCCAATAACTTTTTTCACACAGCGATTTGGGATGAGCTGCCATGGTAAGTATTTATGTACACAAAAATACCTTTTCAACGACATATTTCTCGTTGTTATTGGTAAATAGACCGTTTTGTCCGGTCCTCCGGTTTATTCCGGTTTATTGTGTACACAAGGGGCAGCCATATTGAAATTTGACAAGCTGCGCCTGACCTTAGATAATGTGTACGTACTGTGGGTTATACCTACCTACTATATGGTGTAATGTTCTGACAACAAAAAAGCTGTCAATAAAAACTTGATTGATATTATTCTTAGTTTCCACCTTATTTTTCCATATAATATGACAATATTAGCCATCGTATGGGACTGAGTTTTTTTTAAGTAAATATATAAAATATGAACATAAATATGTTCCTAGATCAAAAATTTGGAAGTCTTTTATATCGCTCATTAATTTACATGAAACAAAATAGCAAGTAATCGGTTTGAAGTATTAATTTCTGTTAACACAAAAAGTTTTGCCTCTAAAATCCACAACATACAAATGTTTAATTAAACAAATAAAAAATAGCTAGGTATTAAACATTTCTTTTAACAGTTGAACTAAGTTCCTATTTTTGAAAGTGACACTTTTTATTGCTTGGTTATATAACAGACGAAGTTCAAATATTTAACACGAAATCAACTTTGCTGATTAGGTAGGTACATTAATTCCATTGATTGCCTTTGCTTTGCTTAGCTATATATCGGTACTTTTAATAACCATCATCATCTTCTGTACAACTTATTTTCTAGATAACCCGCTGTACGCCCCTTCCTCTTGCAAATCATTTCAAATTAAAACTTCCATGACAACACAAAACGAGCCAAGAGTCCTAAAGTCCTGCCCAATGTCTGAAACTTCAAAGAAAACTCTATACCTAACTTCCGTAAGCATAACACAAACATCCCTCCCCCCAGAGAATAATTTCCATTTTATCCGTTTCCTCATCACATCAACCCCCATACCCTAACCAATATTGTCCGTTTATGTTTCGCAAAACAAACTTGCTAAACTTAACTCGAACGCTTAGCACAGGTGCATCAACAACCTGCATAGAAGCATAGAACATATCCCTTCCATAAGCGTCCCAGGAACCTATTTTGATTTCTAATTGATGCCCAAGTGGATAGATAACAAGTGATGCCTGCTCGTTCTGTCTTTCATCCTCTCAATACACAGCCACTTCAAACTATACCGCAAGATGGATGAAGAGATACCAAAAGAAAGTAAAAAAAATGAAAACTCCAGCTATTTAATCAGGCTGCAACGAGAATCATCAAGGATAACTACCTGTCCACCTGGCCCATCCCCATCCCCATCCCAAAGATCAATCCAAGCGCATCGCCCTACCTCAAAAGATAGGTTGTCTATAAACTCGTACACACAAAAAATTCCTCTTCGGAGCATAAATCTTTACTCTTCCGTACATCGGCACGGCAGGTCCTTTTATAAGTCGCTATGAATTGAGGATGTGCCGAATAGAAGCAGTATCCCACCATCATCGCCACCAAGGGAAAAGCTAGCAAAGGCATGACAAGGCTTAAACCCTTCTACTATTCCAACCAACGGCACCAGTCCCCATTAAAAAGAGGTTTTCAAAGTAAGTTCACCGCAAAGCTTTTTGTGTGCCGTGTCCGTCTGATTTATGCAGAACCAAACGTTGCTACCGCTACCGTACAATTCTGCACCATCTCTACCTACTATACAACAACTATCTATAACCTGGGTCTTAGAGCTCTTCAGACCAAATACGTGAAAATAATCTCCTCCTGTGCAGATGCAAACCGTATACCTACACGACACAAAGCAGCAAACAAGTTTCAGCATCGGCTACAGCATCAGCAGAGGGAGCAAAATATGCTACGCTCATAGATAAATCCATTGCCAGCCAGCCACCCACCCTCTAAATCTTTTCCAGCTTTATATTTTTTTTTCCGATGACTCTGTGTTGCTGTTGCTCCTTTTCTTCTAACTTCCAGGATCAAATCCACAGCACGAGCCATCTTCACATCCATGATGACAACGACGAAAACACATTGAACCAAAAAATATAAGTATAAAAAAAAACTTACTACGGCCAGTAGGATAAGGCTCGGATACGATGACTATACGAACTACGACTACGATCCTTACTTCCTCGACTACAACTCAACCGTCTGGGTGATCTTGGGGCGGTGCCGGTGGTTGGGCGGAAAGCAGAGCATAACTTGCTTGGGAAATGCTTTCACACCTCTGAATAACAACGAAACGGAACGCTTATAGTATCTGCGGAGTATTGACGTATGATTATGCTCCACAGATACATCTATATCACTGGGTGCACGAGTTGGCATTGGTGCCAGAGTTGGTGCCGCACGTATTTAAGCAGCAACTGCTGCTGTTTTCGTATATACCTACAATTCCAACAACAACTACGGACGGAGGAGCTTGACTCGGCACTCTGTCCCAAGTGCCATGATTTCATATCCAAGAGTATCGAGTTCTGCCAGAGCTATAGTTAGATAGTTATGTATAGATACTTATGCCTCAGCGCTTGTATTAAGGACCTGTGAGATGACGGCAGTCCAAATGAATAGAGCGAATTTCGGATGGTTTGGTTGGGAAGGAGGGAGGTTGATGGCAAATAACTGTTAAGGATATAAGTTGGGTGGGGTTGGAGTTTGCGTTTGGGTTCTCGCCTAACACGAAGGAGCAATCCCAGCATTAAACTATCTATACTCTCAGCCCAATCTATATGTGATGTATCTATCTGCCTGTTGGCTTGGATTGTACACTTGTGCTTTGCAGGGAGTTCACTTTTCGTTTATTTTCTTTTCGAGATATTTTTATTTTGTTCGTCGGAAACACAATGTGGATCTGGATGTCAGCATCATCTGCGGCTTGCTGATGGCTATAGTAAAGTATCCTGCAGTTGTAGATATATTTATATATATATATGTCTTTGTGTATATGTATTAATGTGCATAGTAACTTGCTACTATACAGTTGAAGCTAACGTAAGTGATTTGGGTTGAGATGAGACATCTGATGTAATGCTTTTAGGAGTAACCGATGGTGCACATTTCAAAAAATGTTGATATTACGTCGTTTTAGATAAGCTGAACAATGTTCCTGATATGTAGGTACTTCCGCGATCAACTCATGGTTTTTTTTCCATTGGTAAAAAATATCAATTTTTTTTTATTGGGATCTATCAAAAACAAATTTTTACAATTTTTGCGTTTTATTGGTTAAATAAATTGATTTATTTTTTGATTTAAAATCAATTTTGCAGATCTAAATTTTTCAGCACCTTAAAACTACTCTGCACTAACACCAATAAAATTTTGAGCTGCCACTTTGTGTTTTTTCATTCTTCTAATTTATTTCGATTGTAAAAATTGTGTTCAAAATATAAAAGAAATATTTTTTAATATAAAATTGAACGTTCAGAGGGTGAGTGATAAATCGCACTTTATATATTTTTAACTACGCGGCTTATCTTTTTTCATTTCTGATGAAAGTGTACCACTTGCTAAAGGCTTTTTGAAATTATGCCACAGACATTAAATTACACGAATACTATGACAAAAAAAGAACTGGCGTTCCAAACGCCACGAAAAAGTCAATTTTTATTTTTAAATCTAAAGTTGCCAATGGAAAACAACATAAGATCCACAATCGGGACAGTTTACATCAGTTTGTAAAACATCACTTTTACAAGTTCCTTTCTGTCGCATAAACTATCTGAACATTTCTTAAGTGGTCGGAAAATGGTTACTAAACTATATGCCGAATTGTCAACTTATATCAGGTGCAAGCTCCGAAATTCTATTTATAGAACCAAGAGTGAGACGATGATGAGTGACGTTGGATTCAGCACACCTATGTCGTTTTCGGTTGGAGGTTCGGAGTTACTCCTTTTTGACTCCACTAACTCCAAAATAATTCGATTGGCTGTTCCGAGTAATGTTTTCGGAGTTATTTTTTGTTCCGGATTTTATATACTCTTTCATCGGATAACTTGTCAAATTAATTTTACTCGACTGAAAATGCAAAATATACATAAATATCAGACAATTAACTGAAACACACATAATTTTTCGCAAATTAGTTTTGGAACAATAGAAAATAATTCGATTGGAATCAAAAAGGAGTAGTACTGTTCCGAAATTCAACCGAAAACAACACTAGTTAATTCCATACCAAAATCGAGTTTGTCATCGTTCTATCTTTTAACATATTTACTAAAAGTTAAAATCATCAAATGGATATTTCTCTTTTCAGTATCGTAATAAATTCATATGACACTTTGACGTTTATAAAAATCAAAATGAGGTATGTTTTTGACTTTCTTACACGAGCTGTCACTTTTTTGGACGCGTTCAGCAGAAGTTTTAGAAGGAAATTTTTAAAGAAAGACATTAGCTGAAAAGTATTTAAAATTTAATAAATTTGAGTTAACTGTTTTAAAATTAGAAAAATGTAAAGTAGTATGATACTAAAAGCTGTTAGAAAAGTTTCGTCATTTTATTTAAAAAAAATCACAAATTATATTTTTATAAACAACAAAATTCAACAAAAATTCAATTTTCTAGTTGGTGGGTACTTTTGATTTTTCCACACTTCCTTTCTAACGATATAATACCGATTTAAACTATTAAATTACATTTGCAATATCTAAGACCACTTTTATTTTTCATAACCTCAAGCACAAGATCAAATTATGTTTTTTTTTTAATTTTTTTATTAAGTATACGCCACAGTGAACGAAACAGATTAAAATTGATTTGTATTATATTTAATGAAAACACAAATTTAAAGGCTTTCGAAAAACGTTTGCTGTTCTAGTATAAATACATACACACCTACATTTCTATGAACAGTTATAATGGGTGTTTTCGAATGCATTAATGTAATAGAATGTTTTACAAACATTTGTTGAATGGCGAATTAAAGAAAAGTCGAAAGCAAATATTCACAATAATTGTGAACTCGTATCTGTCAATATAAAAATATTTGATCACGATACAATGGTTTTCGGCTTGCAAAGCTTAATGATAATTTGAGACAAGTGAACCATGGGCTTTAAAAATTCTTGTTTGCAAAGCCAAGAAAATGACCAGAAGTACTTATAAGAAAATTGAGTGAAAATTACAATATGTATGTTCGGTTACTTCCCAAAACTGTCAATTGTAGTCCAAAGTTCTGTCAATTTTATTATTTGTGCATGAACTTTGACAGAACAAAACGTTGCATTAAGCACTTTTCGGGAGTAAGCTAACACACTTAAATAATGTTGTAACTGTTTTGGCAAGAATTCTCATACATCAAAATTTGCAATAGCTACATGTTTATTCCTAAAAACTAGAAACAATACAATAGCCCTAGGTAATAAACAAATTTGGAGTCGATTCTAGCTTGAATTCGATTTTTTTGTATTTGATAAACTCGACTTTAAGCCAAATTCGGCTCAACATTCGATTATTACTAAAGGGCAATAACATTAACATACTGTAGTTAAATCAGAAAATCCTGTTAGATTGTGCGTGGGATGATAAGAAGCACATTCCCAAAGGGGCATTATTAAAAATGTGAAAGACATAATTACCCATCCAGGATACCTTTCGTATTTTGTAAGCACATACTTACAAATATATATGTATGTTCATATTGCCGTTGGTTGAATGTATATGTCTGAAAAGCAGAAAAATATTTCTCTCTATCTTTTATAAATTTCTTTTTTTGTGTTCAGAATTTTTTTGTTTTACTACCACTGAACCCAAAGCCCCGACGAACAATCATCGGGCATGAAGAAGTAAAAGTTCAGAAGCAAGCAAAAGTTGAGCAACTTAGTTAACAGCATTGGGGTTTGAGGTTAGGGTAGATTGAGTGGTTAGGGATATACAAAAAAAAAAAAAAACACCCTCAACAAGCAACCCGTCCGCCGATATGCCGCCCTAAAGCTGCTGGCAACCGACACACCAGAGGAAGAATACTGAAGGATCACACGAACGTATAGAGAACAGAACTGCCGGCACTTTTAGCATGTTGATGTGGTTGGGGAATGGAATGAGGCTATAGAGGATGGCAGTTGAATTTTTGTGCCAGAAGCGAGGGCAACCATTAAACAAATCTCGTGCACAGTTCACTTCACAGTCTGCACAATCCGTCGCTGACAAATTATTAAGACTAAAAGGGATGAGAAAGGCGATGAAAACGATTCGGTGCGCCTTCTGTGTTTTCTGTGCAGTCGATGTGGGTAGTTATGGGACGAGAAAACACATCATCATCATCGTCGTCGTTGTAGTCCTCGCAGTCATCGTCGGCGTCGTCATTGTTGTTGTAGTCGTCCTCGTCGGCACCAACTTAGTTGGAATCATATAACTTTTATCCTTGTCGTTGTCGTTGCCGGTAGTCATTGTCGTTCTGGATCAGCGTCATCGTCTTCGTCAGCCTGGTTATAATTTTGATGCTGGTATACGCTATCTAAGCCATGCACAGAGTAACCCGGCTCACAGTATGTTAAAGAAGTTTGCTTTAATAGAAAGACAAGCTTTAAAATAGTTTTCTTTGTAGACTGCAAACAAATGTTAGCAAGAAAGATTTAAAATGTAAAAGATGTAGTAAATCAATGAATGGCCGCATTTTGGTACACTGCGGCGTATACGCACTTTTCTTATTTGTAGATTTTTTAACAAAATTCAAACTCGCTAGATTTACCTGAATTTTTGCCTTACAATCCCCAAACGCAAGTTGACACGGTAACCAAAATGTTGAGAAAAATACGTCATAATTGACCCAACAATTGTAAAAGGAATGTACGTTTTGGTATGCACCCGCTATTCGGCCCGTCCGGATGCATTCGGAAATTCAAAACCATCCGGATGCATTCGGAAATTCAAAAAGTTAATCTCAAGATGCTAATCATTGTGTGCTTGTGGCATTTACCATATTTCAGAGGGCCTCAGCCTGTCTAAACAGGATTCGTCAACCAAAAATTTTAGTTTTGCTGAAGAAAACATTTTTTGGATTCGCTTGCTCAGCTTTTGATGGAACAAAATCTCCGATATCTCATTTTGTTGAAATTGCAAATTTAAAACAGATAATGACACTATGATTCTGACATTGAACGTGAAATTGTACTGTCATCGCGGTCCATGATATTCTGACATCAGCGTTAAGTCTGTCTTCTTACTGACTGATTCAGCACATCTTCTATTCTGGAAGATTTTCAATTTACTGGCTCTGGAATGAAATTTTCTGCAGTTTTGTTGGTACCCATTGTTTGTCAAAAAATCACAACTTCTTGATAGCAATAAATGGCAAAAATGTGGTAGAAATAATAGATTTGTCACAATCTGAAAAATGTTGGCAGCACAATATTTAAACAATGGCGGTATAATGGTATAACTTTTCGATCAATAGACTGAAAGCAATTTTAAATTTTTTTGCAGTATAACGGTGTTGACAGAAATCATTTCATTTAAAGAAAGGTTTGCTCCCTCACAATGAAATAGGTATGCTCATTTGTCAATTTTCACTTTCAAGCCAAACGGTAATAACTTATTTTCTCGGAAATTTAGTTTTTCGCAACTTCACATTTCTTAGATAAGTATATAGATATTTCTTTACCATTCCACTGTTTGGCTTTTACACCATGTCCCCATCTTGTCAATAGCACAGAATTAAGGTGCTACGCCATAAGGCACTCAGCTCAATTCTCCTTAACTTTTGAGTTAGTTTCATAAAACTTTGATTTTTTTTTTTGCTTTCTTGCTATCCGTTCATCGTCCTTCTTCATGCCACTGCCATTTATGTCACCATCGTAAGTCCTGAATTTAGCTGTAAGTGTAGGCAGTGTGCTTACTCTTGATATCAAAGCAGCGTGACAAAAAAAAAAACACAGAAAAACAACATAAAACAAAACAACAATATACAGTCAAGCCCGCATTCGTTAGCTACTTGCCTCTCTAATGCCACAGACGTTACGACACGGTACCAAACGAGCTGTGTCATGCCACGGCGTATTTTCATCACAAAAACTTCCCTTACTTTATGCCATTCTCCAACCCCACATAATCTGCCAACGACATAACCACTGCCACCAGTCGTTGTTGTCGTCGTCGTTCGTCGTCCATGGTGCTGTAGCACTTTGCCCTGGCGACGACAAACAACGAGGGCTTAGCATAGCAGTAGCAGCAGTAGCATCAAAACCAGTAGCAAACACAAATAAATTCTATATCAAAGCTTTTTAAGTTTTATTTTGATTATAATTTACCCTACAATAATAGGTGGCTCGAAGGTTCGCCCAAATCCTCAAGAAACATTCTGGGTACTCTCATCGCCATGTTAATTCATTTTGACAGGCGAACGTGGTTGAATATTTGGCGTTGGGTTGGAAGAGCCTATGGCAACGAAGAAAGTTCCTGAAAGCTTTTTTAAGGTTTTCTTCTAAATTTTGGTGAATTAATAATCATCGTTTGTATTTGAGCGTTCAACTGTCACGCTGGAGGTCTGGGTTCGCTTCCCAGCCTCGTCCACCTAAAAACTAATGTTTTTTTTCAGGGCTACTGCCTCTTGCGAGGAAATGACAAATCCTCCAAGAGTATCACTTATCACGAATAAGTGCTTCTCGTCTAGCCGTTCGGATTCGGCATAAAATTGTAGGTCCCTTCCATTCCTGTCGATAGACGCACACAGGAATGGTTGCGAGTTGTTAGTCACTAGGCCCTGGTTCTTCATGAGCCGTTGTGCCACCCGATTATATTTTGTATTTGAGCTTTAGAACTAATGTGTTGTGCATGATTGATTAAACTAGTTTAGACATTTTTGACTCCTACCAAAGCAAAATATTTTCTAGTGCAATTTTAGATCGCTTGAAACGACAAATTACATCTGGATCTGAGGGTTAGATTGGTAAGATTGAGTCCAAAAACTTAAAACTTATAAATTCTGTCTTAATGACCGCAACATTTCAAAGCAATTCATAAAAAGTTGAACTGATCTCTATAATCTCACAGATGACAATTTGACAAGAACAATCTACTTGATTTGAAATTTAGGTAGAGTTTTCTTGACTTACTATCCAGTCATTTTCCAATAAAAATTGCCTTCATTTGCAGGCAATTTTTTGACACCTGGTCAATAACAGACTAGAAACTTACAAGTCCCCATAGTCATCTGAGCGTACCCAATTATTTACTTGTTGTTCAAAACTATTGAACACAGCTAATTTACCCTTATAAAACTAAAACAGTGGGTATACTTATACGTAAAAAGTTCCCACACTCCATCAGAAACCAAGCTGCTACCCCACACTTCCCACAAGAGTGCAAATGAGCACCCATGGGTGAATGTTTGGAGCCATATATAATATACGAGGGAATCATTTAATGTCGACTATTTCTACCATATCCATCCTACTTTTTGGGTGGCTTGGCATGATAGCAGCGTCGTCGCCAAAGTCGTATAGTCGTTTGGCGGCATGTGGTGCTCCCTCAGTGTTTTAAGGGAAGCCTAGAACGGGACCCCACAATGGAGGGTTTTTTGATCCGTTCATCCATCCACATCCACAAGGCATTCCGTGTCGACATGTGTATGCACATACAATTATAATTCCCCCGTGTAAGTGTGTGCGGTGCGGTGGGCGGTGTGGTGGTAGTGTCGGCGGCGACACAGTAAGACTCCAACCCAAACCCCCGACTCGTCGAGTCGACCCTGGGTGTTTATATCGTTGCCGGTGCTCAATCATGCCTAGAAGCAGTCGGTTGATGGTTGAAAACACCTTCACCCGTTTTGTATTCAGATTTCATAGTGCGGAAAAATACCTCCGCGACTTTTAGCATAATGTAATCTCTTCCTTTTTGCAAGTTGGAGTTTGTGTGTTGTGTAGGACTGCTACAGGGAGGCTTTAGCTCGGTGTTCTAGGTAGCTTCGTCGTGGTGCTCGTGACTTGTGATCCTTTGGTGGGAATTTGTGAGTTAAGTATATTCGTCACTGTGTGGGCGTTTGTACTGCTCTTTGTTCCCTGAAAAAAGAAACTTCAAAGTAGTAGGTGCGATATCCTTACCAAATGTTTTGTACACACCAAACTTGTCATTATGATACTTTAGGGATGGGGGATAAGAAGGATAGAAAAAACACACAAAAACGGCAACGACGACGACGACGACACCTTCAAACGTGAGATGGTATGTTCTTTGGTTTGTGATGTGAGTATAAGATGGGGGTTCGCTGAGTGAGTGTTGAATTGTCAAGGAGTCGTCTCCTTTGTCGTTGAGGTGTTTCTTGTTGTACAAACCTTGGTAGGTAGTTGTTCTTGTTTTGAATTTTTGTTGTTGTTTTTTTTCACTCGTTTATTTGCTGGTGATGATGGTGATGACGATGCAAAAGGGAGTTGAAAAAGGTACATTGTGTGTGATTTTAGACGGAAATCCACATAAGCACACTTAAATATCGACAAAATTGTACGCGAAAATGCTGAAGCTATACCGAGGAAGCAATAAACGCGATTATGGTAATTTTATACTTCCGGGGGCCTTATCGTGTAAGAATTTGTCAAACAAGATTGCAATTAACAAAGAGAACGTATTGAACTTTTCGATGTTGTTAATTTGTACTTATGTAAAAGATGTTTAAGAGATTTTTTTTTAAATAAAGGTAGGTGCTGGTATACAGTATAATTTACTGTCGAAAAAGTGAACTGAGTAATAATAGTAAATGTAAACTTTCACTTGGAGTCTAATTCTACTAATGCATGCAATTCTTAATAAGGTTTGTTGTGTTGTATACATAACTTACCAATCTTTCAAGCGCCAGTAGAGTAGTAGTTTTGACAGATAGACACCTATACCTATATATCTCTATTTGAAAAGCCATTATTTTGTTTTTCAAGAGTCCTTTTCGCTTAGACAAATACTTAAATATCCATTTGTATACATGCATGCCTACCTGAAATTTAAAATCAGGGAACTACCAAACGATTACATACTGAGTTTGAATTTTGAGAAACTTAAAGAAAGCCTTAGGGCAAATTATATTTGCGTGTTGAAATTTTTACTTGGGCGGATTCTGGCGCCATTAAATTCATGCATGTGTAAACGAGGCATTCATTAGATTGGGCATAGGTACTTAGGAACTAACAGCCAACATCTAAATTATTGAATTTTAAATGCACTTCATATGTATTAATTAAGTGTTAGAAATGCTGTAGGTCATACTGGTACTTTATTTTATCCCTATCATAAAAGGTATGTATGTATATGTGCTGCAAATACAATAGCTATACCAACAAAACTATTGCTACCATTTAAATACAACGTTTTAAGAATTAGAAAAATTTACCAGAATAATGTAGTCTAAGAAAGATATGATCTGACCGGGAAAATATTAATTCTTGAAATTTTATTGCTGGTATCAACGCAGAATTTTATCATCAACAACATATCCAAAATCCCCCAAAATCCTCGCATTGGCTTTTTGTATAGACGCATTTAAAGAGGTGGAGAGGGATTGCAGTTTATCAAGCTGAAAATTTTGTTATAACACAAACTATTCATTTGACACATCTTTTTAGGGTGCTTTAAAACGTTGATTCTAAAGAGACAAAAACTGAAAAGATACATGTATCCTGTAGAAAGTTAAAGTCCTTTTTATGGAATGATTACTTTTTTACAATTACAACAAGTAAAATATTTCAAACACCATTTTAACATAATGGGATATTAATGAAATTTGGTATAAATGTTCCATTCGTCATCTTTACCAAGAATCAAAAGAGTCCCCAAAAATATCTGTGGTGTAAGGGTGTTTTTTTGAGGGTGAGATGTTAGTGCGTCATTATTACCATAACATCTGCGAATAAGTTTTGACACTGATGAAATTTACTAAAAATATTAAATATGTCATGGTTTCCAAGTTTCAAAAGAGTCCATTAAAATAACTTGATCGAAAGAGTCTTTTTTAGAGAGTTTATATTTGACCTGTCCTATACGAAGCACAATGTTACGTCTTACGAAAAATTGTATTTTCGTATAATAGAGATAGGACATAATATGACTTATGATATATGATTTAAAGGTATTTTTTTACGATAAATCTAATAAAAGAAAAACCAATACGATGCAAGCACCCTACAAAAGTTAGATTAATTTTGAAGCAAAAATTACTGTTTTTTCCGTTAAGCAGGTCAAGCATTACACCCCCAAAAACACCCTTGGACATTAGATACTTGTATGGACTCTTTTGATCCTCGGGTGCCAATATAAATTTAATATTTTTAGCAAAGTTCATAAGTGTCAGAATTTGTTGATGGATGTTATGGTAATAATAACTCACTTGCATCTCTCCTTCAAAAAAATACCCTTTAACCACAGATTATTTTGGGGACTCTTTTGATTCTTGGCAAAAATGCCAAATTAAACATTTTTACCAAATTTAATTAATATCCCATTATTTTAAAATGGTTTTGGGTAATATTTTACTTGTTGTACTTTAAAAAACTTTAAAAAAAAGTCATCATTCCATAAAAAGGACTTTAACTTTCTACATGATACATGTATCTTTTCAGTTTTGGTCTCTTTAGAATCAGCGTTGAAAAGCACCCTAAAAACATGTGTCCTATGATAAGAACTTCATAAACTCCCGCCTCCTCCCCCTCTCCACCTCTTTAAATGCGTCTATACAAAAAGCCAATGCGGGGATTTTGGGGGTTTGGATATGTTGTTGAGGATAAAATTCTGCGTCGATTCCAGCAATAAAATTTCATGAATTAATTTGTTCCCCCTTGCCCATATTAAATTTTCTATCTTTCCTAGACTAATGGGCCGTTCAAAGTTAAAAGTAATTTTAAATGAATTTAGGGCCAATTTTTCAATAGTCAGATAAGCAGTCAGTTAGTATTTAATCCTTAGATAGAGCACACATCTATTTTTCAATGGGCAGATATAACTTATTCCTAGGACTAGGAATAGTAAATTTATCTGCTCATTGAGAATTCAGATAAAGTTATTCATAGGAATAAATATTTTCAAAGTCAAAAATTACTGTTTGTCAATATTGCTTTGAAATAAACGTTAAATAAAATTAAAATTTTTTTAGACGGTGTGCACATTGGATTGACTCCTCCGAATTTACAAAAGAGAACGTCAAAAAAAAAATCCACAAATTTTTAATTTTTTTTTTAAATTTACTACTTTTCTATCTTTCTAATCATGAAGTGGGAGTGAGATAAATTTTAGAGAAGTCAAAAATGGTCGAGAGAGTCAGTCCAATGTGAACACCGTCTTAGAAATGTTCGATATACAGAAACAAAAATATCAAAAACATATACAAACATAAATGAAAGTGACAGTCAAATAATAATATTCTATAGATTTTTCAATTTTGCTATCCGATTGTTAAAGAGTCAAATAACTTTATTCTTCCAGTAAATAACTGACACTTTAAGTGACTATTGAAAAATCGTCTCTTAATGAGATATATTTTTATTTTATACTGTTATAATACAACCCCATCAACTGTTCATGGATACACCCCATTCGAGCTAGTCTTTGGAAAGATTCCAAATACTTTTGAATGTTTGGAAAAGACTACCATAGACCCCGTTTACAACTTAAACTCTTAAAACTCTTATAAAAAAGAAATCAAATTCCGAATACAAACAGCAAATGCACGAGCACAGAAGCTAATTCATAATGCAAAATTGAAACAGCAGATAAAGTATAATAAAAATATAAATGAAATATCTTTAAAATTAGGAGATTTAGGCCCATTTGCTGAAACTAAACTTAAGGATTTATGTTCAACATAAGAATTTATGTGACAGTTTATGCTAAGGAAAAAGTAGAACATAAGCGTTTATGTTGAACTTAAATATTTATGTTTCGTATCAGCTAACGGGCCTTATATTGGATTCTGTGAATCTAATAACTAATGATTCTATGGAAGCTTTAAATCAAAGAGCAAATAAAATACGTTATGTATCTAAGATTTATTTGATAAGAATGAAAAAATATTGAACATAAATTATATGTGTAAGTGATTGATAAGAAACTATATAAAACGATAATGTTGATAAGAACAAAGTAGAATAAAGCTATGTTGTTGTTCGTAAATATCCAACATCCCTCCTCAACAGATAGCTATACCAATCCTACTAGTTTACATAAAGTCTTGAGTCTCTCTTTTCCTAACGGTTTTGTCATCATATCAGCCGCCATCTGTTCTGTAGGACACCATTTTAATTTGATTAAATTTTGATCTATTAACTCTCGAACATAATGGTATTTTGTAGAAATATGCTTCGTTCGATTGCTAAATTTGTTATTTTCGCTTAACTTAATGCATGATTGGTTGTCTTCAAACATTATTATAGGTTCAATTTGTTCTTTTCCAAAATCCTTGTATAATTTTAATAACCATACACACTCCTGGCTTGCTTCTGAAAGAGCAATATACTCCGCTTCTGTTGACGATAGAGCTATGCAAGTTTGCTTCCGACATGCCCAACTCACTGGTCCACCATTAAACTTAAATAAATAACCTGTATTAGATTTTCTTGATTTTTGGTCTTGAGCCCAGTCAGCATCTGCATATCCTGTAAGTATATTCCTTGGATCTGAAATCTCTCCCATTTTAAGCTCGAAAGCTTCTGTCTTCTTTAAATATCTTAGTGTTCTTTTCACCTCATTCCAATCGACATCTGTGGGATTTTCAACCTTTTGACTTAAAATTGATACTGTTGCTGATATATCTGGTCGCGTATTCGTAGTTAAGTATAAAAGTCCACCAATAACTTCACGATATTGTGTATTATCATTCAAATGGTTTCCATTTTCATTTATTTTGAAATAACCAATATCAAGTGGAATATTTGACGGTGTTGAATTTTGAAGTGAATATTTGTCTAGTAATTGTTGGATGTAACATTTTTGATTTATATACAAAATTCCATCTTCATCTTGTCGAACTTGTATTCCCAAATAGTTTTTGATTGGTCCTAGATCGGTTAAGTCGAAATGGTCTTGCAAATGTTGTCCACATTCTTTAATTTTTGTTTCTTCTGTTGATGCAATCAAAAGATCGTCCACATATACAAGTACATAGATAACATGATGCGAATTTCGTTGTATGTATAAACATGGATCAGCAGTGCTTTGTTCGAAATAATTCTTTTTGAGTGCATCGTCCAATGTTTTGTTCCATACTTTTGCAGCTTGTTTAAGCCCATATATGCTTCGGTTAAGCTTACACACCTTGTGTCCCTCCTGAGTTCTGTATCCAATTGGTTGCTTCATGTATATTGTCTCTTTCAATAAACCATTTAAAAATGCTGTTTTCACATCATAATGGTGTATTTTAAGATTGTCTCTTCCAGCAATTGCAAGTAAACTTCTGAATGTTTGTTGTCGTACGACCGGTGCAAAAACTTCAGTAAAATCTTTACCGAATTTTTGTGAATAGCCTTGTGCGACCAACCTTGCTCGGTATTTAACGATTTCTCCAACTTCGTTTCTTTTAATCTTGTATACCCATTTGCATCCAACTATATTGCAACCTTCTGGCGGCTCTACTAGTTCCCAAGAGTTATTTTTCATAATAGAATTATATTCTTCATCCATCGCCTCTTTCCAAAATTCATTTTGGTCACTTTGCATGGCTTGTTGAAATGAACTTGGCTCTACCATAATTATATTTTTGACTATTTTAGCTGATGGATCATATCTGTTGGGTGGCTGACCTTTTGTTAATCGATCTGAAGATCTTATATTTGTTTCTTCAGGTGGTTTATCTAGTAAGTCATTTGTTTCTTCAGGTGTTTTACGTAGTAAGTCATTTGTTTCTTCATGTGTTTTATCTAGTAAATCATTTCTTTCTTTTTCTTCATGATTTGGTATGTTTTCCAGTTCAATAATAACTTCCGGTTTTTCATTGTCCTTATAGATTTGTGGTGAGTTTGATTTCTTTGGATTTTCTTCTTGAAATAATCCATCAACTATCTTGATATCTCTAGTTATAGTTATTTTGTTGGTTTTAGTATCAAGAAGACGAAATGCTTTGGATTCTTCTGAATACCCTACAAAAATTAGCTTCACACTTGTTGAGTCCAATTTGGTTCTTAATTCTTTTGGGACATGTGCAAATGCTTTGCTTCCGAAGGAGAAAATTCTACTTACGTCTGGCTTGCGTGAAAACCAAAGTTCATATGGTGTTTTTTCTTTTACACGAGTTGGTAGCTGATTAAAAAGATAAGTTGCATTCATAATTGCTTCTCCCCAGTAAGTATTTGGTAATTTTGCTCCCGAAAGCATGCAACGTGTCATTTCCATGAGGGTCCTATTTTTCCTTTCTGCGATTCCGTTTTGTTGTGGAGAGTGTGGTGCAGTATATTGAATTTTGATTCCTTCTTGCTTCAAATAACTTATCATTTCGTTATTTATATACTCCCCTCCACGGTCCGATCTGATAATTTTTGGTTTCTTGTTGAATTCAGTTTTCATTTCTTCTATAAATTCCTTTATAAATTTTGTTGTTTCACATTTTTGGGTCATCAAGTAGATTCTTGTATATCTGCTGTAGTCATCCGTTACTGTCAAAATATATCTTTTCTTGCTAGGAGTCAGAGTTTGCATAGGCCCACAAACATCTGTATGAATCAAGTCCAATTTTGATTTAGTTTGACTTTGTGAGTGTTTTGGAAATTGTGTTCGAACCATCTTGCCCTGAATACACGTTTCGCAAACTTCTTCAATGCCACATTTCTTAATTTTTATGCCGTATGCAAGTTCAGCTGACACTAGTTTTTCAATTGACTTTGGATCCCTGTGACCAAAGCGTTTGTGCCATGAATGTATGCAATTATCATTGTGACCCTCTGCATCGACACTTGCTAATGCTTGATGATTGGTTGACAAAGTATAAAGTCCAGATTGGCAACATCCAATAGCCACAATTACTTCTTTAAATTTAATGTTGCACTTATTGTTCTCAAAACATACCTTAAAACCTTTATTATCAAGTATCTTGACTGACAAAAGACTACAATCGAGTGATGGTACGTAAAGGACGTCATTGACTGGTATTTTGACGGCTTCTCCATTGCTGTTGATGCATTCAATTGTTCCAGATCCGTTTCCTTCAACCTTAGCCATTTTTCCATCTGCCAGTCGAACATTACTTTTATTTGATGTATCAATGTGATTAAAAAACGATCGGTCATAATTCATATGAGATGTTGCTCCTGAGTCTATAATCCATAAATTAGTTTCAGTTTTTCTTGACACATTAAAGCAAAATTCGGTTGAATCATGAAGAGGAACTTTACTAATTTGGTTTGCAGTATTGTTGTTCTCTTGATTTTTCTTCTCTTTCCATTTTAAAAATTTTCGACATTCCGGTTTTTCATGATTTGACTTTTTGCAGAAGATACAGAATTTCTTCTTTATGTATTTATTTTGTGCAGCTTTCATGGCAGTATCTTTTGAACAGTCAACAGGCTCCTTATTTTTACGACGTTTAAATTCATCAATTAGCTTGCCTGTAACTAGAATTAGTGTTAAATCTTTCTCTGGTCTACTTTCTAAGGCAGTAATAAGGCTGTTGTAGGAATCTGGGAGGCTGCAAAGAAGCATTGCAACAACAAGGTGGTCCATTAGTTCTTCACCAAGTGATGTAAGCTTTGCTACTAAGTCAAGCATTTGACTGATGTGTTCTTGCATATCACCATCATCAGAATATTTCATTGAACAAATTTTCTTCAATATGAATACTTTACTTGTTAATGTTGACTTTTCGTGGTAGTTTTTAAGTGCAGCCCAAGCCTCTTTCGCCGATATTGCATATGTGTAGGATTTGATTATCTTCGATGAGCATTCCAATGGTTGCACGAGCTTGATCATCATGTTTCTTCCATACATTGGTTAGTTGATCTGGAACCTCATCTCTAATTGTATACCATAATCCATCTCGAGTAAGCAACATTTCAACTTTGTATTTCCGTAGCTGGTAATTTTCATTATTCAGTTGTTTGATTACACCACCTAAACGTGTGTCTGCCATCTCTTATTCAATTTCTTTATTATTTACTTGACCTTTGTTATTTCCTTAAATCCTGGGCCCATAACCTATTGGATTCTGTGAATCTAATAACTAATGATTCTATGGAAGCTTTAAATCAAAGAGCAAATAAAATACGTTATGTATCTAAGATTTATTTGATAAGAATGAAAAAATATTGAACATAAATTATATGTGTAAGTGATTGATAAGAAACTATATAAAACGATAATGTTGATAAGAACAAAGTAGAATAAAGCTATGTTGTTGTTCCTAAATATCCAACACCTTAGTCTTATCAGAAAACGCTGCTGGACATAAGCTAGATAGTGTAGATAAGGGACCATATAAAGTCGTAGGCATTGATGAAAACAAAAACTTGTCAATTAGAAGACAAAGACAAAAAAAGTTTTAAAGTACACAAGAATAGACTGAAAAAGTATACGTTAACATAAAAAAAGGTAAATAAATAAACCATGCATTTAAGTTGGGTGACCTGCATCGTGCCTGATCGGGAAACTATTGATTGCTCAGAACTTGGTCTGGGCCAGTAGCGCAACAAGCAGTCACGATGAAGTGCTTGTTTTACCTCCTCGTGGTGGTCCCCGGGCAACTATTTGTATATCCCAATATACATAAATAGGCCAAAATTACAAGTGCGAAAAGGCCTAGCTTTCTAGGATAGGTTACGGAGGTTAGCATTCTCCGTAACTGAAATCAACCCGCTACCGAAACCAACACTACGCCTCGGATAATTAATGATAACTCGTTGGCGACTTTTGGCTATTGTACCCGGACAAAGATTGGTTTCTGGAATGTGAAGACGCTTCTTGACGATGGAAAAGAAGTTCCTCAGAATGCCAGATTCCTGCAACTAGAGAAGGAATTCATGCGGTATAGGATGGACATCTTAGGGATAAGTGAAGTTAGATGGCTGGGCTCGGGCAAGTTTAAGTCACCAACCCGTAACACAGTACTATTCTATTCCGGAAAAACACCTGGAAGCGCTCGGGAATCTGGCGTTGGATTTCTGCTTTCCAAAACAGCTCTCAAAAGCTTAATTTCCTGGGAGCCTTTAGGTGACAGGATCCTGAAAGCCATGTTCCGGACTAGAGTACGTCGCGTCACCATCATACAGTGTTACGCCCCAACTTTGCTCTCTTCTGACGAGGAGAAGGAGGCCTTTTATAACCGGCTGAGTGCTGCTTATGATAGCGTTCCACGAGGTGATATAGTTATGGTGATGGGAGACTTAAATGCCAAGGTTGGCAATGACAACACTGGGCTAAGGCATGTCATGGGAAAACATGGTGTTGGTAACCGAAACGACAATGGCGAACGATTTGTCGATTTCTGCAACGCCAACGGCCTTGTTATTGGAGGGACCATGTTCGAGCATAAGACGTGCCACAAAGTCAGTTGGGTTTCGACCGACAGACAAGCAACTTCCAACCAAATTGACCACTTCGCGATCAGCCGGCGTTTAAGAAGCAGTCTCCAGGACGTCCGTAACAGAAGAGGTGCTGACATGGGAATGGCCCGGGACCACCATCTGATGGTTGCTACCGTTAGATTGCGTACAGCTGCAGTTCGGAGATCCCAAGGAAACACTCGAATGCCCAAGTTTAATACAGATAGACTAAAGGATCCCGCAGTGCGCCAACAACTAGGGGACCACCTTTCACAAGGATTGAACGCAATCAGCAGCACGGAAACCACATCCATCGAAAATCATTGGTGTGCTGTAAAAAATGTGTTCATATCCGGTGCTGAAAGTATAGTCGGCCGGGCGCAAGGGAGAAATAGTGCTTGGCTTTCCGACGAGACTTGGGCAAGGATCGAAGAAAGGAAACACCTTAAAGCTCGCATCGCAGCTATCCCAGCAGCAGGGAGACGTGATAAGCGTAACTACATCAACGCATTGGCTACAGAAGCAGAAGAAGCCGCTAGTAGGTGTGACAGTAGGACCGTCTACAGAATTACCAAGGAGCTCACTGGTGTCCAGAGCTCTAAACAACACCTGGTTAAAGATACAAACGATTCCCTGCTAATTTCGGATGAGGACCAGCTCATAAGGTGGAGGGAACACTTTTCTGCGGTTTTAAACTGCGTTTTCGCCAGTGAAGTGAACCCTATTCCTACTGAGCTACCCGAAGTAACAATTTCAGAAACGTCAAAGTTCAATCAAAAAAAAGTCTTGAAATTTTCCTTTCGCCCAATCTATCAAAAAGACGAAACGAACGAAAACACGAATCATGTATTCGGGGTCTATCTCACACAAATTAGCACAGTGCAACATAATTTACTTCACAATTTTTCATCACAGAAAAAAACAAATGTCAAACGAACTACGTCACTCTGTGACAATTTGCGTGAAAGTGATCTGATAACAACATTTGAAATAGTCTATCATCTATCCTTTAAAACATGCACTAGAACAAATGAGCGAGAACATGAGAAGTATCAAAGCATCAGCTGATTTATTTGCTTGGAATAATAATCTTAAACTAAGATTTTTGGACTTCAAATAATGCACACGAATGAGATATAAAATGTTGGAAAGTTTAGTTCAAGTGCATCATTTTTGAATAGGGACATAGAACTGTAAATCATGGGGTCTAGGCAGTATATTACAAAATATAGAACAATTCGTCTATGTTTATTCGAATTTGCAGTGTTTTTCTTATTTTTTGGTCGCTTATTTTAGCCAACTCCCATTGTTAAGACAAAAAAAATACTCATACGTTGGTACAGTCCATAGCATCTAATAATTTTCATAGCTCTCGTTTCTGTGCACTAGGTAGGCCAAGTCCCATATATTTTTGCCCATTCTCCTTTACATGTTAAATTCATTTTGAAAACTATTGAACACAATTTATAAAATTCAAACATTTTTTTAATTAAAATTTTAAAGCAGACAGACGGCAACAGTCAACATGAATCTAGTTATGATCTGGAATGTCTTCACTTTCTTCACAGACTTAATACAAAAGGTGTATTTTGTTATGTTTGCTTTTGTTTCAATATATTTTTGAGCAGTTGATAATTTCAAAAAATATTGACTGAATCAAATTTATATGTTCAAGAAATTATCAACTGGATCTAAAAATTAACAATTAATTTTAAACAGTTTATATTTAAGAAGGAACAAAAATATTTTTTATATAAGTATTAACAAAATAGTAACCAAGACTCTCTTTATTCTCGTAAGCTTTAAACCTTCACCATTTGTAAAATCTCTCTAAAAGTGATGTTTAAAGTACAAATACTGACTATTTAGCACACTACATTTAAGAACAGGAACAGTAAGCCGATTCTTTATCTTTTAAGAGTATACTTTATCCATATTCTCTATAAACATTTTATTTCAGAACTTTTCGATTGTATGTTTTTAAAAAAATTGACTAAGTCATTCATTCTCAATTTTAGAAAAAGTGTTTTGAATTCGTTTTTCATAAACCAACAAAAATAGTTTTTTTGAAAATTTTGGTAAGCAACACTTTTTGTCAAAATATAGGATCTAATCAGAATTCAGAGGAATTTTTTTTTAAATATTTAACCAATTTTACTGAAACTACATCTCTGAATAAAATGGAAAATAACTTTTTTTTGGGACTATTGTTCGCCTTAATGTCGTTTGATTCAAAATTGAAAAATACCCTAAGGTCATGTATCATATGTTCAAATTGTATCAATATAAGTTTTTAATTTCGATAAGTCCATACCTTCCCATTCTCCATTTGAGTTCGAACATTAATAATTAAATAAATATTCATTAAAAGAACTTTATTTAAAAAGTAAATGAAAGAAGGAATTCCTGGCCTTAAATGAAAATATGACAGGACCGTGTACATGTGGTGCGTTCTTTTATTTATTGTAATGTCATAAAAAAAAAATTGTTGAAGTGTCATTGTTAGATTTAGTTGGAAATTGTTACATTTTATTTAGGAACGATTTATTGCTAGATATTGTTGATCTGTCAAACGAACATTTTGGAAAACTTTATTTTATCGTTAATTAGTAATTACCGTAAAATCATGTTTTTTTTTCTACAGTATACTCTCCTTTTTCATTAAAAATTGTAGAAAATTCAATTTTTCATTTCACTTCACCAAAAGTTTTGTTTTCATTCTTCAATTTTTATTTTTTTTTTGTTAACAAAGAAACAAACCTTCTCACATAAGTGCTTTGACAGATCAACACTTTCAACTTATAACATGAGGAGTTTGAAATAGTTACGAATTGTAACTATTTGACACTAATAAACTTAATTTAGGAACGATGTGATGACGTCATATTGTTACAAATCGTAACTATTCTGTAATAAAGGAATGACCCTTGTTAACTATAGTTAACCATAGTTAACTGTGGTTAACCATAGTTAGCTATGGTTAATAAAAGAACGCACCAATGTTACCGTTGGTTTTTGATAATTTAATTTCTGTTTTAAGTCGTTTTTTTAGAAAATTACCTAAAAGCATCCACCAACACCTTTCGATTCATACCATTTTTTTTTGTTCACTTTCACACCAAAAAATTTGCTGTGGAATCTTGGTCTACTACCCAGTAACTTCAAATAAAAAAATGTGTTCAGATGTTTTTCTCTTCTGTTCCAATTTAATTTAGAATTAAAAGAATTTTGTATTTTGGTAAAATCATGAGTTAGATGATACAAAATGAAACTCAAATGTATCCTTAGTTTTTGAAACATTCCGAAGTTTTAATTTGACTTCATGTGGCTTTTTTGTTGTATTTAAAAATCCAAAATACACTCTCTCACGCGAAATAATTAACACACATGTGTCATGTATGTAGAAAACTAATAAACTCAACAAGTAATTTGATCACGTATACGCCCCAGTGTCCCACAGAAAAATAATATCTGCGCATCAGACAACAATTCAATTACTCAACTCGGTAAATTTCCTCTACATATATATATCGAGCCGAACATACACGCACACACACACACACGCACACACACACACATCACCAACTATCTACGACGTTAATTGTGCATCCATCATCAATCGTACAACCACATTATGTCTACAAAATTTATTCAAGTAAAATTCGACATTTTCAACTGCCATCCAAACAAAGAAAACTGCTATTGCCGTTGGAAATAATCGCATATAAACAATCGCAAAGCAGCTACATATAATAGATATAATGCGCATACATACATAAATATATGTGTATGAGTAGAGTATAGAACCTCTTACCAAAAAAAAAGGTCGGCACCACTCATAATTTAAGGCAATCATTGGATCCCTTCAAAATTCCTTGTTAACTGCATACGTTTTGGTGAGCGAACCAGAAACAGCTAGCCAAGGTCTTCTCATGTAAGACCCTCTTTCATCGAGGTTCATGGTCTTTTTGTCTTATAAGTGAAGCCCAAAAAGCATTTTACACCAAAGACACAAATCCTTTTCTGATGCTAACTCAAGTGGGTTCCTTTACTGAATGCTTGCCTGCCCACAACACATCATCGTTATACGTTATATGATTCACGCTCCTTATAAACCACACAGTACTTAGTTTCAAATGCCCATCAGCCAAATGTGCACTGCCACTTTGCGAAGTGAAAGGATCCCAGTTTCGTTGCCGTAGCCGTAGCCGTATACTGATGGCATACTCTATTCTATATATAAAAGGCTCTTGATCCTAAAAGGAGGTGAGGAGATGACAGAGAACAGAGAACATATGAAGTTCACGCTCTTATGCTTGCCAATATGGATTTGCATGTTCATCGTCTGCATGAAAGAATAAACCATGGGGATGTGTTCTTACGCTTATACGAATACAGTCAGAGACAGTGCAATAGAATCATGTTCATTGCTTTGTCATGTCAACCTGTTGTATTGTTTCTAAACAAGTACATACAGGATATGTCTTCTCTCTGAAAATGTTATTTTGTGTATGAAAACTTGGTTGAATTGAAAGAAAATTTAATATAAAATAATAATAAACAAAAACAAGTTCAGAATTTAAAATTGCACTTATAAATAAGTAAACAAATGCAAAAATATAAATAAAAACACATTCTTAAAAAAAAAAACAACAGAAAAATCAGGTTGTTTACACGAAAAATACCGCTGTCATATTTTTGGAAATAGCTCACAATTAAGTAGGGACACTGTAAGTAAAAGTGGGGATGACTTACTTACATGTTGACCTCGTTGACTTGTTGGATACCAAAGAAAACTTTAGTCATTCATCATCATCAGCAGCGTACTAGGCTTAAATGGGAAAACTAAAAGGATCATTTCCGACTAGATTCACCCTTGGGAATAATCCAAAGTAATATCATTTTCAAAATGGGTTATCACTTTCGCAATAATCCTAAAGAACTCCTTATTCTTATCTAAGTCACCCATAACCCTGCGCCTGCACAAGCAATAATTGATTTCAGAAAACCGGGTATGGAATGGAAATTTCTAATGAAGACCACAAATTTTATAAAATAAATTGTTTTATGAAACCGATTTCTGCAATTTTGTCTTACCATTTACATATGTGTCAAATAAATGAAGAAATAATTTGACGACCGATGTCAGTTCGACTGACATTTGTGCTGCGATTTACCTTTACATTTAGATTGAAGGCTTGAGTTCGAGTTCCAGGCCAAGAATTTTGTATGTTTCTTTTCCATTATAACTGTAAAAGGTGTTTTGTTGCTGTAGTTTGATTGCAAATAAGATTTCAGGCAATAATTTTCTCAGTCAACGCAGAAATAAAAATGTCTGCAATGATTGCTGAAATAGAGATAGAAATAAAAATTGCTTGTGGAGGCGCAAGGATTGAACTGACATTTGAACGTCAAATTATGTTTGCATTTGTTCGCGTGATTACGATTCGATTTTCGTTCTTTTCTTTTTTTTTTTGATAGATTGGATGAGGGATTTATAAATGTTGGGGAAAAGAAGTAACGAACGCTCGAATGAAAATTTCAAAACTTTTTTGGTTTAATTTTCCATGAATGTCAAAATAAAAAGATAGGGTAAGAAAAATTGTATATATTTGAAAAACTGCCTCTAAAATTTCATTTAAGGTGGAAACAAAATTTGATGCTTTAAGCTTTTTAAGTAACTTCGCTGACTGTTTATAGGAAATTATTATATCTTGCTCATCGATGACATGCATATACATATATAGTTCCTCACCTAAACTAAAATAAAAGCAAAAAGACAGTCATAGTAAACAAAAACAACAACAACCAAACAATAAAAACGAAAATGAAAAAAAAGAACTTTCTAATCCTGCTCTATCCTTTCAACCTGCGATCCAGAAAATTCAGCTTCGGTGCTGCCATCACTACCACTGCTTCCGCCACGGTTGCGGTGTCCACGATTTTCAGCATAACCATATCCTATTCCCACACACAACATACCTACAAGTGCACGTTCTTGCCTGGCACTATTATTCGAATATCTATATATGTATGCGCATAACCATAACTTTCTGTTCGGATTCCGTAGTGCCACTTCAGTTTTCAGTTTTCACCCAACCAAACAGGAATAGTGCTACATCGTTTGCACACATTTCTCTCGTCCCATCTCCTGTCCTGCTGCCATCATCCATTGGGCTTACATGCGGATACGAGGGTATAGTATAAATAATACGGCATTTCCTTGCCTTAGAGTTTACCCCATCTCTATCCAGTTGACTGCTCCCCAGTTGCCTGCCTTCGCTCCGCCTGCTTGTGCTCGTGCTGACATGGGTCGTTTGTTGGATCACGAATCTCTGTATGGCAATATAAAAGACCAAGAGCTCTGCTCCGGTGCCTTGTTGAGCCTTGCGATTGCGATGGCATGCCATGCCATGCCATTATGCCAAACACACATATACAGAGTCACTCCTTGTCGTCGTCCTCATTCTCGTCGTCGTTGCCTTTTCACAGAGGAGTTGGTGTGTGCCAGCGCCAGGCCATGCGACTGATGATTATGCCTTTGGCCTTTCGATTTTCACGCTGGTTTCATCTCTGCCACCCAACACCCACTCCCACTCCTCTCGCTACGAGTTCGTGTATGTTTGTGTTTGTGTCTGTGTAGTTTGTGTGGTAGTGTCTGTGCACTCATGGTCCTGATCACTTCTGCCTATTATACCCTGAAGTGTACTCTGTTACAATCCCAGACCACCATTAAGAGTGTGAACAATCAAAGCCACATCAGCCACAGGATTTCGCTTCTCCGACTCTGCTGCCGTTCGTTTAAGATGTTCCTCGTTTCCTTCATCCAGGACCGATGGATGGCATGGTTGTTCGTAGGTATGTGCTGTTGCTGTTAATATATGTGTGTGCTGGCAACACCTCAGTATAATATCTTTATTTCCCTGAGATATATGTACAAATTATATATAGTTATACGTTCACATATAGAGGCACAGTACCAGTGGATTCAGATTCAGAAGTCTGAATCGTCCTCATCATCGCATCGTTGCTCGTCGTTGTCGTTGTCGTCGACGACGTCCTCGTCCTCGTATATTAGTATGGCAGTCTCTTGTTTGTCCTTTTCAGAATGGTTAAGGCAACAAAAAATAAATGGAGTATGGTGTATGATGGCGTATGGGTCATAAGGGAGCGGGAGGGTATGACAACTTCAAGGATATCTGGCAGAAAGATGTCTCCCGAGTCCCGACGTTCTTCGTCTCTCTGTTGTGTCACCACATAAGTCAGCTAGGGGGACACAAACAGGAAGGTATACTGTATAACAGTGTCAATGGAAGGACGAACGGATGGATCCCGAAGGAGGAAGTACGCCAGTGATGATAATAATGCAGGATATTTGGTCGGTCATATAGGGAACTTCCAATATTTTTTATATGTTCACGAGAATAAAGTGATTGCTAGCTGTATAGCATGGCAAGACGGAGCATAAGGACCAAACACTGAGTGGCATGTAAAGGTTATACCAGAGAAAAGTTGACAGAACACAAAAGACTAAGTTAAGAATGGAGGAGGTAGAGGTAGGTGCATATACCTAGACATAGATGATGTGCAGCATGTTTTCGTTTTCTGTAATTTTTTTTTTTATTTAACTTGGTCGGATCGGATTGGTAGGTACCTATATAGATTTATATGTAAGTACGTATAATTGATTAGGTGTGGTTAAAGAATCAAGATTGCGACAAATAGGATGGGAATGAACTTCGTTAAGGGACACACGTTTTGTTAACTTCTTGTTACTGTTTTTATAGGCTTGGTGAAGAGGTCAGGGAGTGTTAACATATATAGAGATAAGCTGGCTGAGTCATATAACTATTTTTCTTGTTACTCATTTTAGACGCAAAACAAAAACAAGTGAGACTAGATTGCTCGATTTTTTTATATTTCTGCAATACATAGTGTACCTCATTTCTCATTAGATGATTTAATGTTTGTTTGTAGGTAGGTATAAAAATTAACTTAAAATGACATACAAACAGTTAAAACATCAATAGAACTGCGACTATTTCACACATGCCATTTCTTTAACTGATTAACCGGTGAAGGTGATAATTGAATTTCACACCAGCAGCAATGCTTAATTTTTACCACAAGGAACACAAACTAAAGACAAGCCAACACAATTAAAAATCGGTAGTGAATGTGAACAAATCAATATGAAACGGATAAACATGAACCGAACTGCACATAAGATAACATTTTTGATGATGTTTTACATTGAAAAATTCAGATTTAAATCTAAATATTGATTTTTTCCAGCGAATGGAACTTCTTTTAAAAATATTTATTTTCATCAATGTGTTATTTTATGTCTGTGTCATAACTTCAAAAAATCTTCATCACTTAATGTACTTTCAGAAAAGACAAATGTGCTTGATGAATTTACCAATTCTTTGTAAACTGCTTCCATTTTATACTAGAAATAATTTTCTTCATATTCCTTCATATAATTTCAACAACCAACATAAATGTACAGAAATTCATACAATCAAAAGACACATTTGCAAACTGACAGTTTAATATTATATATTGGTGTAAGGGCAGAGAGGTCTACCAACAAATTTAAATCTGCAAAATTATTTTTAAGTCAAAAAATAAATCAATATATTTGTTCAATCTTCAATATAAAAATAAAAAAATAAATTGATTTTTTCTACCATTGGAAAACATGATAACGAAAGCGTTAAATACCAAAAGAAAATGTTTTCTAGCAACATGTTTATAGATTTTGACATGACGGACGTGATTAAAATATGCTTAACGGTCAATTTCTCAAAATCGTGATACAGGTATCGTGATTTTAAACGGAGTTGATTAATTGTATGAGTTTATAAAATAAGGAAAAATTGAGTAATATTTTATTCAACCGGAACAAAAGAGCAGGGTGAATTCTTTAGTTTAGGTATTTCTTAGAGTAGTTGAAATTGCTTGTGGGAGTCAGTTTTTCGTTTACTCTTGGAAATCTATGCGTTTAAGTTTGTATTTTTGACTACCGATTAATTTTTTTTCAATATAATAGTGTTTGTTTATTTACGTGACCTTTTTTTTTTTATTATTTTAGACGTAGCTAAAGTCTTAGGATAATTTGGATCTTTTTTTGCGACCTTTAGTCTCAATACGTTTCACCTTAATATGACAGTTGTGCTCAGATCAGATCCGTTCAGATCAAGGGCATTATAATTTCTAGGTGTTAGAAATTAACCAGATTCTCATACAAAAATAAAATTTGTAGTAGATTAATGCTGTAAATTATATTTGTGTCGTCAGTCGGTAGCTAGCGACTAAAATCACGCCTCATAGATTGGTACGCCAGCATTTATCTGAATAGCCTAACTGGGCGAAACCAATTTGGGTACAAAAGTCACAAATATACATCCAAATCTAACAGTACTCTGATCCTGATACGGAAGCCTAAAAAGGTGGTGGTGACAATCTCTGCGTTTGTGCGTGAGCCAAAACGGATGAACGTGAACCGACTGGCTTCAAATTTGGGCCAGAGTATTTGTAAGTGATTTCTTATAGGAGAAATTTTATTTTATTTTGCTCATTTAGAACGGCTATAATATTCAATTACAATTTCGTTTTCAAATAAACTACTTTAAAGCTAGTTTGGTCGAAATTATGTTTAAATTAGTTGAACGCATCCAGCGGGAATCAATTTCAAAAGATTAGAAAAGCTTTTGTATGAAAATGTCAAATCCCTATACCCACAAATTTAAAACACAAAGAGATAACAACAAAAACAAACTAAATTTAAAGTTGAATGAGCTATCACACAAAATTAGCAAATTTGATAATTAATGACGAATTTATTACTGCCAAAATATTCAATTTTTGCTGAACAAATCGATCTTTTTTCTAAATAAAATCAATTATATGCTGTCAAAACAAATATGTATTGGGATTTTAGCAAGATGTCACACCAAATCTCACACACACTATCAAGATTTGACACTTCTCATACTTCAAGATGGGAAAAAAAGTTCTTGAAGTGTTTTAAATTTAACACTTTCTCAGTAAATGATCAAACAAACTAAACATAATTGTTCCTTTACATTCAAGAAATAAAAACCCTAGTTAAAAATATGGTGGGATGGCATAATGTCCAAAGACGAAATGTCCATGGACCTTAAGTCTGCACAAACGGACATAAGGTCCATGGAAATTATGTCTTTGTCATATTGTCCATGGACTTAATATCTTTTTAAAGAGAATATAATTCGAAGAAAAATTCTTCAGACATAATGTCCATGAACCTTATGACTGTTTGCAGCAGACATAATGTCCATGGCCAATATGTCCGTTTTAACAAGATATTATGTCCATGGACGCTATGTACATTTCGAAAAGTGGAATGATATGATAGATACACAAACATAAAGTATACAAAATTTGATAGACGATTTTGTGATGCGTGGATCGCCGCGGCAGTGGTGCGGTGGCGGCGCGGTTGTGCCGTTACACCACCCGCAGCCCAACGCCGCGGCGCCACCGCGCCAACGCCGCCCCCCCCCCCCCCCCGCGGCGATCACGCATCGCAAAATCGTCTATCAAATGTTTTATACTTTATGTTTGTGTATCTACTTCAAATACCGAGTAACAAAACAAACTTTTAATCGGAGTTTTATTATGAGACACCTATGTACATGATCTTGATATTGAATATAAATTATCAAAAGCTGCTTATAACCACAAGCAGGAATAACGGAGAAGGTTCCATCCATCACATATCTCCTATTTGTCTTTTGTGGAGAAGTGCTAATGAAGTTTACAATTGTTGGTGACACGAACAGAGTATATGAGAATTATTTTTTATTATTGTTCCCGCATAAAACTGTCATAACTCATAATGTTCATTTTAAGTTTGGACATTGGGTAGGTTCAGAGAACTTAGGGGACTTGCAAGTAAGGCAAAATTATAGACTGTGATTGGCCAGCTATCGAAAGTTCCCTTCATTTGAAACAATTTTTCGACAGCTGACCAATCACAGTCTAGAAATTTGCCTTACTTGCAAGTCCCCTAAGTACTCTGAACCTACCCATTCTGTCAGTTTTCTTTTTTTAAAACGGACATAATGTCCATTCAGACATTATATCTCTTTCAAATGGACTATAAGTCTGCTTTCAACGAAAATAATGTCCAAATGGACATTATGTCATTCTTAATTAGACAATATGTCCAAATGAACATTTTGTCTTTTTTAAACGGTCATAATGTCCAAACGGACAGTATGTCTTTCTCAAACGGACAAAAGGTCTATTTGCTCTTTGTCCTGGTCATAATGTCCATGGACCTAATGACCGTTTTTGAATTGGACGTTATGTCTAGACACAATGTCCATGGACCTAATGTCCGTTTGTGCAGACTTTAGGTCCATGGACATTATGTCTTTGGACATAATATCATCGCACCATATTCAATTCCCGAGGAAATACGTTGCAAAATTATGGGTCTACCATTGGTTGGCAAAATTCATTTGGCATTTCATTGTTTCGCTTTAGTCGTTAAATATATTGTTTAATTCGCAATTGTCAATTGGCAATTTACGGTGTCCTTGATATTCATTATGTTTTTAAGTCGATACGCAATTAACAATTCGCGGTTTTATCATTCGCTTTTTGTCAAAAATATTTTTGATCATTACGCAAGATTCATTTGGCAATTTGCCTTTTAACTTTTTGTTGCTAAACTGGCTGAACATAATGACGATGTAGCTGCATTTGCAATCCGTGCTGCAGTATTTGTCAAAATATTGAGTACACACAAATTCAATGTTGCGAACACAATGCGACGCAGCTGCTATCGCATCATCGCACCGTATCGCACAAGTTGGTCAACTTTTAACTTTTGCTGCACGCTTTCACATTCTCAATAGAAAAAAAAAAGAATCTACCGCGAGGAAAAAAAATGACTTCTGTTTTCAGCGTTTTTGTGTTGTATCTGTCTATAAAAACAGTGAATGAATGTGAAACAATTATTTAGCAATAAATAAGAGTCATATATTTTGGAATTATTAACAAAAATGACCCAAGCTGTACTGCTGCATTGTAGGCACATAGAAAATAGAGCGTACGATGTTTTTCTACTTGCAGCTGCAGTTCTTGTTGCGGCACACTATTGTGTTAAGCCAGAAATATTTTAATATTTGATCAAGGGTTCATTTGGCGAAATGACGTTTCGCCGTTTTATTGTTCTGCCATCGTTAAGCCGTTTTATTATTTCGGTGGTGGATTGTTTCGCCGTTTAGTGATTGCTTGTAAATAATTATACCTATTTTTGTTTGAAATAAGAAAATGTATATATAAAGTCTCTTTTAGAACGATTATCATGTGTTGTGTCTTGTTCTTTTGCTCATCATGTTTTGGTAGGTAAGTATGTAAAGGTACACTAAGGATTTTTACATTTCAGTTTTGGAGTACATTTTTACAACAAGTGGACATTTGATTACTTTTTGTATTACGAGTATACAGGTAATCTCTGATTAACATTTTGTTCTTTTGCTTTTTTTATTTAGCATTTTGTTGTTTTGCTATTGTTTATTTGGCATTCAATTGTTTAGCCATTTTTTTGGCTTCCATGAAATTACATGCCTTAAAATTTCGCGCGAAATTTTAAGGCATGTTATTTCACGGAAGCTAAAAAATGGCTAAACAAAAAAAATAAATAAATAAATTGGGTGGCAAAACGGCTCGTGAAAAACCAGGTCCTAGTGACTAACAACTCGCAACCATTCCTGTATGCGCCTGTCGACAGGAATGGAATGGAAGGGACCTTCAATTTTATACCGAATCCGAACCACTAGACGAGAAGCACTTATTCGTGACAAGTGATACTCTTGGAGGATTTGTCAATTCCTCGCAAGAAGCAGTAGCCCTGAAAAAAAAACGTTTTAGTTTTTAGGTGGATGGCTAAACAATCGAATGCCAAATAAACAATAGCAAAACAACAAAATGCAATAAAAAAAAATAAACAATAAAATGCCAAATGAAAAAATACAAAAATAACAGAATGGCAAATAAAAAATTGCCAAACTTCAAAAAGCAAAGCCAATCAAACTAAATGAAAATTGCGAAATGGAAAATGTGAAATGAGGATTTGTTATAACATTTAAAAAACGAAACGTAATTTGCAAAATGTGTTATGCGAAGTAATAACAAGCTAAATAACAGAAATGCGAAACGAAAAACGACGCGGATCGTCAATTTGCCAAACAAATCTGGCAAGATATACCATACACCAACATTATTTTTCCCCGTCCCCTAGTGAAATATTCAGAGTAGATCCTCGCCTGTGCCTGGATGAATTTTAGATTGTAATTTTGGTTTACTTGAACACGCGCACAATTGTTTTTGTTCCTTTTTTTACAATTATCAGACGAAATATATTTTGTTTTAAAAACGGGAAAAATTAAATACACTTTAATATTTGTTTAGCACGCACTAGTTCTTTGACTTACAAAATTTCTGTCAAATGGCACTCAACAACAAATCTATTCCTTCTACTAAGAAACAAATTTGAATGAAACCGATTTCAAATGGTTGTAAGGAAATTCGATATAAAATAAACACTTTTTTGGTAATTTTCAAAATTTCCTCATTTCGGTTCTAATAGAAAACTTAATATTAAGTTTAGTTAATTTGTGATGCGAAAAATCCCATAGTGTTTTCCACTGTGTTTTCCTAAGAATTTAATTGTCTTGTTGGAGACCACAGGAAAATTTCGTTTGTATCAGCAGCGTGCTATAGGCTCTACGAACAAAAACTAAGAAAAGTTAAAAAATTACCCATGTTTGAGGAATTTCGAGCAAGGAATTTTTGAAAACAAACAAATGCTTAGATCAATTTTTGGTAGTCTTGGATTTGTATATCTTTTTAAAATGTGGGTTTATTCTTGTTGTGTAAGTTTCTTCTATACGCTTTTCCTCATTTTTCTTGGTAAATTTTAGAATGCAAATGTTGTTCTCTGTTGGTTTTTTTTTTACATTCTATTTTCCATTGTAAACTCTCAACTAACTGTTGAACTGCTCAATTACGTTTTATGTCAAACTCTCACTGCTTCAATTTTAAAACCCATAAGTTGGGGTTTCGTGATATGCCTATACATACATATATGATATTATCATTCAAGCCAAGAAAGCGATTATTATCAAAAACCATTCCACACTTTCAAGAACATCATCAACCTTTTCATCTCAATCAGCAATCAAATGATTATTCCCATAACTCATGCGTTCGCATTTGTATATAGGATGACTAGAGAGCTGTTTCGGTCACCTTGTTAAAAGTGAGTCCTTCCATGCGACTTGCCACAAACTATGCTACTCAGCAACTGACAATAAGTGCCTAGACATTAAATCCAAAGCAAAAGCAATAACAGACAACACCAATGCTATCCTCCTATATTCATCCCTGGTTGTCATCGTCACCATCATCATCGTCTCCTCCAACTCCACCTCCAAGTCCATCATCATCGTCTTCCTGACTCGATTCGAATTTCGTTTGGATCCCTTTACACTACATTAAGGACATTATCACATAATTCTGGTTGGCCTAAGAAGGATAGATGGATACACACTTCAATAATAGGAATGGCAAACAGCCTATTGCCGCCAAGCAACCATCTCTAACCATCATCCCCAAACAAAGCAGCAAACCACTTTCATTATATTATGCGAATAGACCCTTCTCTTTGGATGCCTTGAACGAACTTACAGTACAGTGTTGTATAAAGATCTTTTATGATTGCGTAAAACGACAGGAGACGACCGACGACGCAGCAATTTGGTCGTTTATTTGATAGCCGTCTCTTTGATTAGCAGGAGTCCTTCTTTAGGAAATTTAACGCTGTCGATAGGACTTCTTTTCGTTGATTGCTGCAATTAAGGTGGCGGCAACAAGGATGCTTGTTCTGTCATAAAACAGACGCTCATTTTAAATTGTGTAGCTTTTGAGTTCACCCACTACTATGAATATTATGTTGAATAAAAATGGGGTCGGAATAAGTTGGTTGAGTTGTTGAATCTTTAGAAAGACAATAATGTTGATGTGGATTTATGGATTAAATGTTTTAACCACCCCCAGTTCCTATAACTATGCTGATTCAGTGAATATGAAATATGAGCCACGTGTTTCGAGAGCATACTGTGTTGAAAATTGGTGTATAACTCTTGTTTGTAATATTTTATTTATGAAGGGAACATAAGAATTGTTAAACCAAAGAAATTAAGATTTATTTATTAACATATTTATAGTTCACAGTAAGGTGACTTCATAAATTTAGATTTTTGTGTTGCGAATAGATTTTTTACATGATATTGTTGTTTAATCGTTTCTGTGAAGATGGTGGCAAGCAGATGGCTGTCAATTAACCAGATTTTTTTCGTTTGATATCTCTTATACTACGTTTCCGCCAGACACTAAACCGAGATTTAGAAAAATTATCACAAATCTCCTTGAAATCTCGAAGATTTACCATACAAATTTGAATCTCCTCAGATGAAGATTTCAAATAAAACTCATTCAAATCTATACTTGGAAACATTAGTTTGTCAAATCAAACAAACTTTTTTTTGGGAGAATAATTGTGGAACCGACCCATTTAAACACCATTTTCGTTTATTGACAGATGGAAATGTAAACAAAAACTATCTATCTCACTTCCACTTCATATCAAAAAAATTAAACACCGTTTGATAACCATATAATCCACTTTTTGATCCTTTTGTGCAGTGGAAACACCAAACAAATCTCATTACCTAAATCTCGGTTTAGTGGTTGGTGGAAACGTAGTATTACCTATGATAACAGAGGATGAAAAACACGTAATGAAACTTGGCAAAACAAAAGTCTCAAAGCATGGGTCTATAAAATCACTGGAAACAGTTCCCAAAATCTGATCAAACAGAGCGAGATTTGCCGTTCTTTGTAAGGATTCAAGAGGGGTACACTTTATCAAACCTGTTTGACAAATCTGTTTGATGTCAAACACTCAACAGTATCAAACAAATTTGTGAACAAAAAACGTGTTTCTCAAACGGCGAGTACACACTATCAAACGTGAATAGGTTTGATAATGTGTACCCCGCTTTATACAAACAAAATTTGACCGTTCTTTCCTTGCCAGACCGCATTCTGTTACAGCCAAATTTATAAACGTGGAATAGGAAAGGGTTAACCTTATTCCATGGACTAAGTACAAAATGTTATTTAAAAAACAAAATTTCTTCTAAGTGACTAAGTTAAACCACCGAACATGGTGGTTTAGCGAAGGAATAAAAATCAGACGTGTCAAACAAAATGATAATAACTTTGACAGAATTATTAGGTGTCTTCGGTAACGTGATCTTCTTATTGTAGTAGATTTTCGTTTTGCTTTTATTAATAGGAAATTTTATTCCATGGACTAACTCTTATTCCATGGTTTTGTAAGCTCATGGAATAAAGGTGGAATAAGCGTTTTTTATTAATACGGCTGTTAGTGTATATAGGGCTTTTTACGTTTAATCCCAATTATTAAAATCTTCAGTAATGTTTATTTTTGTTTTTGCTCAATCCTGTTACGTACGCATATTTTGTGTAGTTTTGGGTAATTTATGACAGAAAAGAGCGCTCAAAATAAAGTAATTTTTTCCTCTTCATAACAATTTTTGCCCAGATAATTTTCTTCGAGAAAAATGTGCAGATTCGGTGTCCTGTAAAACCCAACAACAAAAAATACAAAATAAATGTTGTTTGCTTTTCTTATTGTTTTTATTTTCTTAGAAGTGCAGTTTTATTCTTGTGTGCTCATCTTTTATTTTTGAATGACATAATTTTCGTACATTTTTATTCGCTTTAACTTTAAGGCAGAACAATAATATAAACTCACGGTGGAAGTTTTAATACTGTCGCTTTTTATTTATCTGGTTTTCTGAAGACTCCTTTGTTTATTTTGTATTGATGTTTAAATATTGGCAGAATTGCTGTTCAAACGCATTCGTATACTTTTGGGCAGTTTGTTGCTCTCTGATTTCATTTCATTTCATTTTTTAATTCTGAAAGTACATGAACGAACCTTTTGTTTGGAATATTAATTAGGTCTGTTTAGTATTGTAAAATTTCTTATATCGCACAAATTTTAGCAATTTGCTGAACAAAATCCCATTCAATTTACCAATAAAAAGGTACCTAATTACAGACAATATCAAAAATGATCAAAATAAAGCATAAGATGCTTTAAGGACAGAAAATGCCTCTTATTTTGATTTGCAATTTTCGATAATTCAGTTTTTTCGAAGTACGTTAGTTTTGAGCCAGATTACACGATCTATTTTTTTGTTTGTTTTTTTCTTTCGTCTTTTTGACAGATTGGCAGAAATAAACATTTTGATCCCAAATACAAAATTCTTTTTTTTTTGGTTTGTCTCGGCTATCGCCTTTTTGACTAAATTGGGTGTGGAAATGTAGAGGTAAGGAAGTAACAAAAGTGTGAATACCAATTTTAAGACATTTTCTTGTTAAACTTTGACGTTGCTAAATTGACGCACACAATACTTATCGATATTAGCAAAAATTGATGCAATCAAAAATTATGGAAATGTAAAATACATTATTTTTTTTCTTAATTAGGGAGAACATAGAGATCAACATTTTTAATTATTACTAAAGTTTGTTTTCCCACAGGACAACCATAAATTCCATGAATGTCAAAATAACGAATGGAAGTACGTCCGTAATGTCACAACCCGTGTAAGAGATTACGTGCAAAATATATGTTCCTATTGTGTTCATGTTATCTGTCAAAAAAAATTGAATATTTGTGTACTAAATTTCTGTTTTAATAAGAATAGTCTTTTTTGACTACTTGCACAAAAAATAATGTTCAACTTTCTCCTCACTCCTCCTGATGCTCAGTCAACCTAAGAGAGCAAAGTATCCTAGATTACAATTTTCTGCCGAATCCAAACGGCTTTAATGAGAGGTGCTTTTTTTTAGCCAAGAGATACTCCTGGCTTAAGAGGTAGTACAAGAAACCTGCCAAGGGCTATTGCGATGATTGAAATGCATACAAAAGAAACGTGTACATTTTTCTACATAAAATTTAAAACATTTTCCCTGCAAAATTTTATTCAACAACTTTTTAGACCTTTTTTACCCAAAGCATACAAAATAATAAATAAAAAACTTTTTCCTGCCTTTCTAGCTTTACCTACGCTTAAAGTTGGCTGAAATGTAATTGCGAGAAACCATTGAAATCAAAAACGAGAATTCAGAACTCTCCCCTAGTTCTGAATAATTTCGTTTAGACCCTTTAGCTGGAAATTTGCTGAAATAATGTTCTGTATACTCTTCTTCTTCGTGTTAAAATGTTCTTTTCAACAGGAAACCGACTGATGAAAGGGGTTCTTCATATACAAATAATAATGCCTTACCCAGCCAATTATACCAAATTGGTTCATTGCTTCGCTCGTTGTCTCAAGGGCATTACCACAAAAGGGGGTAATTATCTAGGGCTTGTGTATACTTACCTACTTCGAGTTGTGCTAAGAAACCAAATACGAAATCAGATGCCTATAATACCTACTAGCAAATGAAAATCTGCCTTTTTTTGCGCAAAGAAAAAGTATAACGTCTCAAGGGTTTACACATGACTTGGGAGATAATTATTTGCATGTACCTTACTTACATACTCGTATATCTAATTCTGAATAATTCCGTACACATACCTATGCATAACGTATATAAACATCGACAGTCGAATTCATTTTTTATTTTGTTGTTTTTTTTTTCTTGTCACAATCTTCAACATCCTTTTGTAAATCCGCACTCGATCAGGATTCCAAATACGTCCGACACAACGGCTACCCACATATCCCGAATGTTTGAAGCTCGTTTAAATGGGTGAGGATATGAATTTAAGAAATGGAAGAAGTGAAGGCTCAAGTTAAACAGACATCCTGTGGCGAATTATACCTTTTTTTACGATGTCATGTTCTGGGTTTGCTCTCTATTGCCATCTTCAAAATCGTATATCCATAAAATCCCTTTTTCGGGTTTCACTTGTTATTTTATTTTTCCCAAAACCCATTTTTGCAATACCCTATACCTATATCAGCAAAAGCAAACCTCTCAAGTATCTACCTTTCGTATTTTATCTGCACATATACAATATAGCCCGTTACAGGCAGACACATCACATTCACAGCTCACAGGGCAAAAGGATACCAGCACCAAATTGGAGGTGGAGATGGAGGATTAGAAACAGAGCAGCGCCAGCACCAGTAGTCCTTGTGGTAGTGGCAGCAGAAGTAGCACCAGCAGTCAGGTATAAAGTTTTTTATACCCACTCAGCACTCCTGGGCTTGGCATGCTTGCTGCTTCTGCTTACCCACTGAATTATACCACGTTATGCTATCGGCAGTGTTCTAGAAAAGAAAAAAATATACTCGTAGATACAATATACATATACGTATATAAAAAGGACGAGGAATATCAAAACAAGAAAAAGAAAAAGGTCGAAACGAACAAACACTCGAACCTCACACCCTCCCACCCTCAAATCCTTAACCGTCATTCAACCAACCGACAAGCCGCCCACACCCCATAGTCATCATCATCATCATCGTCGTCGTTGTCGTTGTCCTCGTCCTCGTGCTTGTGCTTGTCTACCCCTCCCACCAGATTCCTACAGATCCACACACAGCCCCGGAGGGATATAATCCGGCACGAAGATTTCAACCCAAAGCACACGCAGCAGTATAGTACTGCTCCCAAATCGCTCCTTGCATACATATAGCGCTAGAGAGAAGGATGTTTGGCAATGGCAAGGATATTTATGTGCGACCAAACGTAAAGTTTCATACTGCTATCGTTAGCTGGTTTCTGTTGATGGCATACGGCTTTCAAAGTGAACTTCTGAACCACATAACCGGATTAATTTTCTTCGACGCCTAGCCTAGCCAAAAACGCAATGAAGTTTTTTTTTTAAAGGTGAGAAGTCACATTATTCAACAAAGGACAGAATTTACATTATATACCTATCATATCAGAGTACGTATGTATTGTATATACCTAAAATAGAGCGGGCCTTATTTTGCAAATGTTCGAATTTCTTAGGCGCCAAACCAAACTCCCCGTCATAAAAATAAACAAAGCGTATTAAAATTGGACACCATTTTTTTCATAATAAATATACGTAATTTTCAGAGTGTTTTACCATGCGACTCCACAAGCAATTTTTATTTTCTATTTTTATCTGAGCAATCTTTGCAGACATTTTTATTTCTGCGTTCAGTGGACAGGAAACATTATTGAATGAACTCTTATTTACAATCCGACTGCCGAGGAAACAACACCTATTAATTGTACCTAGGTACATAGTTAAAATGGAATAGAAAGCTAAAGCTGGAATTCCAACTCAACCCTTCAATCTATGTACATGTAAATGTGAAAAGCAACACAAATGGCAGTGAAACTGACATTAGACGTCAAATTATTTCATCAATATACAAAAAATACCTCTTCCATATTGCCATTGCTTGAATATAAATATACAATCGCATTATTGCCCTGTAGCCCTGTAGGTGGAAGACAATTATTGCTTTCCATTGCCGAGGCAATACATTTTGACTTTTCGCCTTATTCAAGATGATTTCTTGCTGATTTTGAAAAGCAAAATGTGATAATATGAAAAAAAAACCGTGAGAAAAATTAGTGAAATTATGTTTCATATTATCAAAACCAGTTAATTTTACTGAAATTGCCTGACAGTAAATTGTCATTGTCACTGAAATTTGAATTGCCTCAAATATTGCTATATTGGTTTAAAAAAATAATTTATTTTATGAAATTAGTGGTCTGGCAATTTCAATTGCATTTCCGATTTTGTAAAACAATGCCAACGCGTACCATTCGCTGGTGATAGTTTTTGGTTGTTATTTAACATTTTTGCTATCGTTGCGAATGTTTTGCTAAGATTTCGCTTAGGTTTCATATTCTTAAAAAATTAAAAATAATTTTTTTTTGGAAAATATTGTATTGTATTAAATTGGGTGGTTAATGAAGTTAAATGTTGACTTGTGGCTAGTGAAAAATTATGATAACACAATGTTTTCACGATGTCTTTATAACAATTTAATTAAACGTCATTAAACGTCATTATTTTTATGACAAAAAATAATGACAGATTTTGAATCATTGGGTATGTTTAGATGACTAAGGGGACTTGCAAGTAAGGCAATTTACTAGTCTGTGATTGGTCAGCTTTCAAAAAATTGACTTCAAATGAAGGGAACTTTTATTGGAAAGTGACTAGAAAGTTAGTCAAGAAATATCTGCCTTAATTTAAATCATGTGTTTTCTTGCCAAAATTGTCATTTTTGAAATAAAAAATTCAATCTAACTTTTTTAAATTGTTTGTGCGGTCGCGTTAATTAAATTTAAAATGAAATTTTCCGTACATTTCGATGGAATTTTGTATCCATGTCAAGGATTCTGTTTTTCTAAGCGAACTTTAGGTAAAGTATTGAAGAAAAGTTATAAGTTTGACATAGTGACGTGTCGAAAAAAAGTTAGTTGAGGCAGATTAGCATTCATTGGGTGTGGTTGACTGAATATGAAGTCCCTTTAGTCTCTTGAACGTACATTTACACGATTTGGTCATTAATGGCAAGAAAATGGGAGAAATAATGGCAACTTATCACTTGTGTAAATGCAGCATAATTTAAATCAGACGTTTATTATTTTTGCCAACAACTAGAAATGAATACAAAATCAAACGCTATTTAAAAGTTCAAATGACATAAAATTGCAAATTCAATGTAAAGTGTGAGAGTAAAAGTTCACATGTGGTGAGAAAGTGTGTAGGCAAACTAAACAATACTCTTTGGTTCTCGGTGATTGTAGTAGATTTGATACTTAAGGCGAGTTAGCAGATAAGATATTATTGAAAAGAAATTTTAATACGTGAATTAAATTTATATTGCTATTTTAGTTGTTTTGTGTATTTATTAATGGGGGTGTGAGCCTTTATTTTGCGCCATATGTTCAATTCAGCCCTGTGTGTACAATTGGATGCGGGTTGGATAGCATAGCTAGCATGCCATGCCATGATGGTGCCATTGGGGTTCGTGTGTATCTTCATTTCCATGGCATAAATGTATACGACAGGGCAAAGGGCAGGGAGAGGTAAACTCTGTGGGGATATCCTGAAGTTGGGACTAAGTGACATGCTGTTTATTGTTGAAGGGTGTTAAAATGTGGTGTGCGGCGTTATGGCAGCGTCCATGTACGCCCGTGTGCTGGTGCTTGCTGCCAGTACTTGCTGCTTGTGTTGTGTATAGGTAGGTAGCTACACTTTGCACTAAATTCTCGAGTGCTATACTCTGCAGCTCTATATTTTTATTATACATATGTGCTGTACTATGCTGAGCTGTGCGGTGGTGTATAATGCCGATTCGTTGTTTTTTTTTTTTACTTCTTCATACTTTTTTTTATTTTTGCACAGAACACAGTTGTACGCCAGGAACACACTTATTTTCCACAATGGAGATATGGCTCAGTGAATAGCTATCCAGTTGATTGTGGATAGAGATACGAATGTTGGGTGTATACTTATGTATATGGGAAGAGCCCTGTACAGCTGGAGTGCTTTGATTTTGCACAGAAACCGTCGTATTCATCGTCGTCGTCGCTATATCGCCCACACTATGTAGTATGGGATACAAAATAGAGATAGATGCGAACAGTTGAGGGGAAAGGTTAAGAATCATTAGATGTTATTTAACTATTTGTTGGGTTCGAAATGATCATCATTTCGTGTAAGAAGCTTAACATTTGCTAGGTTCAATAAGGCACAGGATTTGTTGTGGTGAAAGAAGGTTACTTTTCGTGAATTCTATAAAACACATTAATGCCAAAACTGAAGGAAGGCTGGAAAATCGGAAACCTCTTTTGCCTGTGACCTTATGTCTTAGAAAGATGTTATCAGCTAAGAAAATGTTAGATTTTCGTTATTTTTTTGTTTTGTTTGGATTGAGTGGTAGAAAGGTATAGGGATGTATTTGATGAATGTTATTTCGAAATATTCTCATTAGGTATAACAGTGAGACTGTATGCTACATTTAATTCCACTGATGAGTAATGCAACGAGGAAATCGGAAACAAAAATTATATTATTTCGATTGCCAAATATCAATTTATTGATAAACCGACGAATTTATCAACTAATATAAATGTTGGTATTAGGAGTTGTATCAGTTGTTAAATTTACGTTGGAAATATTGAACAAATTGTAACGATAAGATTATGAATCGATACTTAACTTTGACTTCAATTTTTGTAATGAAATTTCCTTGTATTGATTCCAATTGGTCTTTCAGAAATGTTCTCGTTTTGATTCGGAAATAAAATCCAAAATCAATTCCTGTTTTTTTGAGAAAAAGAATTGTCGTTTTATTTTCATTTTTTTTTTACGCGTACTAAAAGGATTTTTGAATACCCTTAAGATAAATAAACACAGTTCGAGCGTAAGAAAAACAGGGAAGAGTTAAAGACAAGAGGTTCAGACAGCTTCAAGACAAGACGACCAATCCAATTTTTTTTTTATTGACTATCACTGGTTAAATATTCCAACAACATCAACGGCAGCATATGATAAACTCATTAAATTCTGATCTCAACAGCATTGTCCAATGGGGAATCAAAAACCGCGTAGAATTTAATGATTCTAAAATTCAATGTTGTTTACTGTCGTTAAAGTGTAACCCACCCCAATGCCACTATCAATGAGAGGCACTTGCATTGAGGAAACCGAAAAGCTTTCAGTTTTCGGTATGTGTAATCATCTTCTGTGGAATGACCACATATTTGATGTCGCCAAAAATGCTGCTAATTGCTTAGGTTTTCTCCGAAGATGCAAGAAATTTTTTCTCCCCTTCTGATCTTGCTGTAATCTTCAATGCTTTTTTATTCGTCTAAGACTCGAGTAAAATTCCCATATCTGGGCAGGTGCACCATGAACCCACTTGAGTCTATTGGACAGAATACAAAAGAGAGTTTTAAAAAGTGATAGGTGGAAGATCTATAACGGAAACAATTACATCTCTCAAACACCGCCGTAAAGTTTCATGTCTTTCTCTTTTTTACTGATATTTTTATAAAATGCGTTCTAGTGAAATAGCCAGCTGCAATCATCCTCTTAAACTTTTCGACCATAATATTCGCGCTTCTAGGAATGCGCATCAGATTACCCTCGAGCCCAACTTCTGACGTACTGTTAAGTACAGATATTCTTTCTTTAGTCGTACCACACGAATGTGGACTGCTTTAGGGGGCGGTTATAGCGACCAGGAAAACGCATCAGTAAAAAATTTTGTACGGAATTTACATCAGGTAAATTACAAAATGCTTTTTTTAGACACAAATATTTGTTTAAAATAGTTTTTTTTTCATGAATAAATTATTTCAGGTAATTGTTTATTGATTTGTATCCTTTTTATATTCCAAATCGTATTTTAACAAATAAAATTATCAAAAAGAATTTTTTTTACTGATGCGTTTTCCTAATCGGTATAACCGGCCCCTTACCTGGCCCAATTTTCCCCTGTCGTTTCGATATGCAGATATTCAAAACCAATGTGCGTATGTCTGTATCTCCTTCTTAATCCCCTCCTACTTACCTTATCGCTCGTGCTGTGTTAAGAACATTTTTAGGGTAGTCATAACCCCTTTCGTGCGCGCGGAAAAAAAAACCGTACAAAACATCTAATTTTCAAAATTGTAAAACCCATTCCTTGTCAAAATTAAAAATTTTGGTTGAGTTCAGTGTTAATTTGAAATAGCGCAGCCCTGCAGCAAGGGCTTAGTGATCAAAAATGTTGTTCAAGTTGTATGATGCTTAAATGATGGCGAACAAATTTTTCACACCCATCAACACTGAATTATAAACTAAAAAATGGGCACGACTGGATCGCACAAAACTTGCTCTCGTAGCTAACAACTTTAACGTAGCTTGAAATTGACAATGTTAATATTTATTGGTTCCATAAAATTATGATATCATTAAAAAAAAAATTTAAAACAATTTAAAATATAAATGATGATATAAATGATATCTATGAATTTTTATAAATTGGTTATTTTAATAACAACAAAAGATAGCGCTCAAAAAAAAAAAGTATGCCATCTGGTTTTTTAATAAATATGAATTTATGAAAAAAAAAAAATTCAAAAATCGTTAGAGCGATTTTTTTTTTAAATTAATTTTTTATATATAAAAAATCTTGAACATTTTTTAAAATAAAATTTGCTATGCCAACTTTTAGCATTAAATAAAATTCAATTTTTCACAAAATTAAAAAAAAAAATTCACTAACCCGTTTTCAAGATATTGAATTTTCAAAAAAAAAAAACAATTTAAATATTTTTTTAAAAATCCAAAAATTATTTTTTCGAAAATTTGTATATGGATAATTGTTAAAATTGTAAGCGGCCTTTTGTATAAAAATTTTGGTTGAAATCGGTGTGGTAGTTAACCGTTACCGTTAATAACCGCTATAAATTCGGCCAAAATATTTAGTATAGTAATTTTAGTACCTCGTAATTTTTTTTTTGAAAATCGTAAGAGCCGTGTTTGAAATAAATCAATTTTTGTATATTGGTTGTATGACAGGTACAGTTATTTTTAGAGCTAAAAAAAAAATTTAATTTTCCCTCTAGGGAATCACATAAGAACCTTAAGTTTGAAGAAAGTCGCTTCAGCCGTTTAGGCGGCAGGTCCAGGTTCATACAGATAGACAGACAGAATTGCGAGACGCACTTTTTTCGCGTTCTCTATAATCGTAGTGTTAGGGAAAATTATTATCTCAAATATTTTTTTTTTGCACGAATCCTAAACTTGCCCTATACTACGTATGTATATCGCAAGTAAAATGAAAATAACGTATGACACTATAACACCCAGAAAAAGTTGTTGTTTTTTGAACTTATAATGTATTAAAATCGTAGATTACCTCATGCATGAACTTAAGGCTTAAAAACTCTTTTCTATAAAAGCAGTTTAATATGAATTTTCTGCACTTAGCACAACGTGATGGATTCAAATTTCAAACAAAAATCTAAATTAATAATTTATGTCATAGCTTAAAGTTTTAGATTTTTAAACGCATTTATTAAAAAAGGTAAAAAGTGCAAATTGCCGAAAATTCATCCCAAAAATTGAGTTTTTCAAATATTTGCTATGCGAAAAAAATAATGCATAGATTAAAAATTCCTCAAACATGAGTTCAATATTTATCTTTTACATATCATTCTATAAATATAAATGTCTTTACAATAAAAACTCATTCCGATGTAATGCAATTTTTTTCTTAAACTTTTACTTTCCAGTATTCGGATTTTAAACTGTCACATTTCGGTCCTTGGATTATTCTGTGTTTTTTTTTAATTTTACAATTTGCTTATATTTATAATCTTTTAATCACAAAAAAAAAAATATTTTTCTACCTCTGTCCGCTTAGAAAATAGAGAAAACCGAGATAAATTTTTTAATCAATGTCGAGAAAACCCTTCAAGGGCTTCATGTAGGGAAACTAGGATTTTTATTCGCATGACAACAACAAATTTTCTTAGCTAATAACGTTCTAAATTTCCAAAAGAACCAAGACCTAATATCGCCCCCTGAATAAAAGAAATATATGGAACTTTTAAAAAATCTAGCCAGAGATTATTCAGCCCTATAGTGAGTTCCGCGTGAAAGAAAATCCGCCCGGAAAAATTACATTTCACTCTTCCCTTATTGTCAGTTTCGGGCGAAAAATGTTCCCTGTTTGTAAAAATTCCCCAATTGGCACTATTGACAGCATTTTTAACGTGTGAAATATGTCATGTCATTAACAGAAAGATTTCCATTTAATTTTTGGTGGCGAACGAGGCCACACTTGTTGTAAAATGGAGAGTGAAACTCGCAATAGCTTTAACAAATCCGGGCGAACAAAACATTTTCGGGCGAAATGTTTTCCTGGTGAAACTCACAATAGAGCTGATTGTGAACAGTTCGTTTAATTTTTCTTTCAATAAATAACGACACAGGATATTTACTTAAAGTAAACAAGAGGTAAATAAAGATTTTCGTCGTTTTCAGGCAGCTAGACACTTAAGAACGTTGCTATCTACAAAATTTAACAAATCAAGTTACCTAGTTCTTGCTTTCAGGTGATTATAACATATATGTACTCGTAATTGATATAGCTAAAAACAAAACTGAGTACTTTTGAAGAAATCAACTCCAAAAAATGGTATCGTTTCGAGACCGGTTTCGGTAACTGGCACTATAGTGTGAATCTGGCTTTAAGCATTTGAATCATCATTTCAAAAACTACAAGAGGTCCCCATTATCTTAAAAAAAAAAACACAATATTGTTCACTCGGGCGTATACATACTTCTTTTATTGTATTGAATTTTAAAATATTTGTCTTTTATTATTGTGTGCCATTAGATATCTTTTCAGTAAAACAGTATTACTTCTTAATATATGTAACGCGAAATAATGAAATACTAGATACCGATTGCGGTGCCAACTATACGAAATAATGATTTTTTGCGAAACAATAACAAACCGAAATAATTACTCACCAACAATTAAATCCGAATTAGTCTATGTATGTAAACAAAATTACATTATTATTTGAAATACTTAGAAGCAACTGGTAGCAATTTTTTTAATTAATGAAGACATTTAATATGGGAATTAGCCAATAATAATAATTATGTTAGAAAACATCAAAAGCTTATTTTCGTTATACGAAATTACAAAAAAAAAAAACAGGGTCCCAAATATGTAACTCGATTACAATACAAATGTTAGAATTCACAAAATCTCAACTGGCTAACTCTATAGCATGTACAAAGACTTAAATTAAACAGCGCTTATTGGAGACTCTATGTCAAAAAGTCGGAAGCACTAACATTTGATCCTATTTTCATGCATAGTTTCACAACTTTCGAATGGATTCGAAAGTAGAATAAAGTTACGTAGTAGGGCCCCTTGATCAAAATAGCAGTTGGCGTTTTTGAGAAAATTAAAAAAAAAAAAAAAAAAATTTAAAGCTTTGTATGGCAGCTACCTGTTCTATGTGACCACGAACAAAAAATTGGAATTTAATTTCAATTACTTAAATATGCTTGGTACTAAGTTTGAAGCAAATCCGGTTTCTCCGTTCAGGCTTTAGCTCCATGTGTAATTGGACCCACAGACGGATAGAAAAACAGGCCAGACCTACTTTATTGCAATTCTTCAACATTGCAATTTTAGTTTTTGATCATTTCTGTACACGTAACAAATACCTACTACTTGTATTAGTACAAGAGCCGGCAGCTAATTTTGGGAGTGGATGTATAAATTAAATCTGAGTATGAGGGCTTAAAGGGGCATATTTTTTGATATCGAAATTAAAAGTCTGGCAGATTTTTTTTCTCAGCGTTTGGTGGGTGCGGGGTGTTTAAAATAGAGATTTTCAAATTTTTTTATCAGGGGTATTAGCCCTTCAATCACATTTTTTTTAAAAATAAAGCAAGATGTTTTGTGATTTTCGCTAAAACCAAACACCGTAATCTTGGTGATCTGGCTTATAGAACACAAGTTATAAGCATTTGAAGCGAACCAATCGTCTTTTTTTGGAGAGTTTGTTTTGTTGATTTTAAGGCTTAAGTTCCCTTAAAAAGCTAATATCTTGAGTTCCATTAGTCGGATCACCCAAATTAAGGTGTTTGGACTTAGGGAAGCATCGTGATGTATTTAAAAAGTTAATAATTGAAGGGATAATACCCGTGATAAGAAATTTGGAAAATCTTTATTTTCAACTCCCCACCCTCGCCAAAAGCTCAGAAAAAAACATGCCAGAATTTTGATTTCGATATCACAAAATATTCCCTTTTGAACCCTCATACTCAGATTTTGGTTGTACATCCACTACCAAAATTTGTTGTCGGTTCTTAGTCTATACAGAGTATATGACAAGCATAACACAATAAAACTGAATGAAACAGTTTGAAAGTACAAGAACAAGTACAAAACAAATCAAATCAAATATCACGTGATCATATGTCTAAGCTCTCAGGGGCACTTTTAGTTGAACACTGAACTACTAAAACTTTGTTCCAAATTTGAGTTTGATCGAAATTTTGTAATACATAAATGTACTTCATTTTTAAAGTCTTTGAGTTTTGAGCTTTCGGCGGATTATTAGCCATTTGACGCTTTCATCGGCTTTAACGCATACCGATTTTTAATAGACACGTCATAAAATTAATGCATGTTTCATAAAAGTCAAGGTTCAAACTTCAAATAACAAACCCTCATATATATGTTAAACAATAACACCAAACAGTACCCTAACTTTCCCTTCTCACTGTTTTGCTATACATTATAAGCTATGAAAAGTATCTCCCATAAACGACATGGACGACATGGTCTCTGTCCGTATCTGTAAAGTGTAAAGTATGAACAACCGAGAAGGATGAATGTGCAGTAGCCAACAAAAACCAAAAACAAAAAAATAAAGGAAACCCCAACAAAATCCCCAGTCCTAAAAAAACATAAAAAGTCCACTTCAAGGGTGGAGGCTACAAAATAAAAAAAAAAACTTTTTTTATAGAAATCATCGGCTTCGTTAGATGTGGCCTTAGTGGTAATTGCGGGGCATTTTATCTCTCTAGCTATAGCTATCGCTATACTATGGTTTACTTATACAGCCATCAACGTTAGCGTATAAAGAGGGTGAAGCCCAAGGGCGAGGGGGAGGGTGAGCGCACACGAGAGTAATTGTGGCAAATGCCAAGGGATGGGCGTACTGCCTGGCTGCCATGCCATGCCTTTGCCATCGTCGCCATACTGGCCGTCATGAAGTGATAGTAATGGATAAAGAATTATATAGTAAATTGGCTAGAGCAGGTTATGTATCCGACCGACTCGATGCCGAGGACGACCAAGTTGTTGTCGTGCCACTGGCACTGTAGTTTGGCTTGGGTATACTACGGTATACGAGTAGCAAGCTTGCTTATCTATATTCACATCTATACACGCTGGACAGTGTTACTTTCTTCGCCAACAACCACACAAAGTATAAAAATTAACGAGGGGGGATATGCGAACGAACTTGGTGGAGCTTAAGCGCACAAAGCCAAGTGGAGACTCACCTTAGATGTTAGTTGATGATGGGAGTCCCGCCATTAGCTGGCCCAACCCTCACCCAATTACTGATGACTCAAATTATGGAAGGTGTTCTTTTGCCTTTCCTCTACTGAAGCGGGCTTATTTGCACTACCATCTGGCACCACCCACACCCTCGCCCCCAAAGCTTGAATGAATTATTGGCACACTCTCTTTGGAGTTTGCACAAGGGGAGACTTGCCGCTTATTATCGGCGGAATTGGGGGTGGCACACGGCATGTCGTCGTAGCATGACATGGCATGGCATTGTGCTCGGCAAACGGATAAAAGCGAGGGAGTGAGATATTGTCGTGTGCCGTGAACAGAGTGTGTTGTGTAGCCAGTGTCAGAACCCTCCCGACCCGGATTCACACCCCACATCCATCCACAGAGCCATAATTGCCTCGGAGCTGACATCCTCGTTCACAATTTGCCGCACACTCAATTGTTGTTATTGCAAGGAGCACGGAAGAGGATTCTGAGGAAGGGGGAATGATGGTTGGTCTGATTTCACCAAGGCATTATTTTTGGTGCAGTACTCTATACTCGTCGTCATCGTCATCGTCGTCGTGCTGGTTGTTGTGTTTTCACATAATCAATCTAAGCTTAAGGATCAGACGGTAACTTGTTTAGAACGCTGCTGCCATGTAGATGTAGAGGATGGATGATGTGCACAAACTGCGGATGAAGCACTGATGTGGCTCTGGTTCTGAATTTGGTTCTGGCACTGGTACTGGCATCATTGGGTACGTTGACGCCAGAATGAAACCAATGTCGTTATCATAATGACAACAAAGTTCCATTGTCGTGGTAGTCTATGTCGTTTGCTCTGGATGAAACTATTGCACCGAACTCTTTGCTGCTGTACTTTTATGATGTCATAACTTCCCACTCGACTTCATGCTGCTTCTAATTCTGATTCAACTGATGCTGCCTACTGTTTGCCCTCCAGATATAAACTCTCCATGAGCAACCTTTCATCTACATTCCGTCCGCCCGCACAGCGTTGACAAACCTACTCACTATACACAGCTATATATACCTACATATATATTGCCCCACAGGCGATTGCAGAGATCCTTCTGTCTCTACAGCACAACATGGGAGATGATGCTCATGATGGCTTCCCCCTCTGCTGGTGCTGCAGCACGTACAAACTCTGTTCCGGAGTAGTTTCACAAGTGGTAGCTGATGGCACAAGTATATCTACCAGAATTAGGACCTAAAAATAAGGGTGAAATCCCCCGGACACAAGTGAAACGTGCTTTCTGGACTTTCATGATGGCATATCCCGGAATTTAACGTGTGATGCTTGGGGATGGAGAAGGTATTGCTTGCCATCACCCATCATCATCCTCTGCAGATTACCGAAGGATCACGTTGAGGGTTGGCTGGCAGAAGCATGATGCGGTGAATTTTATTGAGTCGTAAATGAAAAAAAAAATGACACCAGCCTGTCGCTGCCATATAGTAGTCATCGTAGTCGTCGAATTCCTTGTGGGTATATACCTGATTTCAGGATACAAACAAGTACCTGTTCCCGTTTGCTAGGCTATCCTAGCTGCAACACTCAGTGCCATTTATTTAAATGCAAGTCAAGAAGTGTAAGAAATTTGCCATTTAATGAGGGTGTAGGTGTGGGAGGACAAGGATGAATTTTCAGCAAAAAGGACGTCACTTGGGGCAAACGGAGAATAAAATCCTTGCTGTGTAAGCTCAATATATGTACATACATATATCATATATCTACCTATGGATATATATTTCTATATCACAACAACATTATGGTGATGGTGGAAAGGAATCAAATCCCGAAGCAGTGAAATGTATTGCCCCTGCCCTGTGCGATTTGTCGTGTTCGTGTCAGTTGGTTTCGTTGTTAGTCTCTCCCCATCCGGCTTTAGACATTTGGGAGCATAGCAAAGCCCTCATGTGCCTTATAATTGTATGAGATATATTCTATATACATATATATGCGTAGCGTATACAGTCATACTGGTTTTGTGTATGGCGTACTGATGGTGCCATGAACAGTCAATGCTGGATATGGTTTTTGTGTGTAGGAATGTGAATATCTGGAAATGGAAAATGAAAAGTTCTATAAAGAACCGAACGAGCACTAGAGTATCCACCAGCCTACATTCAAACGAAATGATGATGGCGAGATATATTTACGTAGAAGATCAACTTTTTAGGTTTAAACTGTCTTTTATTAGCTGAACTGTTAATTATTGTAAACAAGTAGAGGTGTGCTAAGCATTCAAATCGAAATGTCAGTTGGAAAAAGGGGCTACACGAAATTTGGCCCCAATGAAATACGGCCCCAAACATGAAATGAAAAATGCCCTAAAAATTTGTATGGGAAACAACAGAAACAAAAAAAGTTGTAAATTTGTAAATTGGGGCCATTTTTCATTGTTTTGGGGCTTTTTTTAATTTTTAATTTTGGGGTGAAATTTCAATATGAAAAATGGCACCAAAATTTTATTCTTAAACCAAAATACTTTTACAACAAAAACTTTGATGGCAGACTGACTGACAACATTGGCGCCTGCCAGGCTACAGAGCATACCCCAAGTGGAGCGACGAAGTCGCGTGAGCGGGACAGACGACCCAAAAAGGGAGTTAAAATCCTTGAACCCAGACAAGGTACTTTTAAGGCTCTCCCAAACCAACGCAAAACATTTTTTGTACAATTGTAATTTTTCTCTTTTTGTTGCTTCTTATATTTATTTTGGGGCAATTTTTCTTTTTGTGTTTGGGGAAATTTTTCATAAGTTTGGGGCCATTTTTTAACTTTGAAAACGGGGCCATTTTTCATTATGAAAAAAAGCCCCAAGTTTGGGACCATTTTTCATTATTTCGTTTAGGGCCATTTTTCATTCGGGCCAAATTTCATGTAGCCGAAAAAAGGGCAGAACTTAAATACTTTGATATTGTTTAAACGGAAGAGATTTTTTTGGGTTAGAATGAAGAAATCTTGATGATACATTAGGACTGTTCCTTGAATTATGAATTTCTGTGATTTTCTGTGGTCCAAAGTCTTGTCAAGTCCATAAACAAAATGAAATTGACAGAACTTCGGACTGAAATACACAGGAACTCAGAGTAAAGAAACAGACATAATACTGTTCTTTAAGTTGGGCAAGATTCAGCATGATTTCTGACAATGTTCCTATTCTTATTTAAATTGTGTTTTCCATAAGTAAAATAAATCAATTTATTTTTAATTTGGATCTGTCAAAATACATATTTTGACAAATTTGAAAGATTTATCGTAAATCACTTTTAAATCTCGAAAATTTATCATGCAAATTTTAATTTTTCAAATGAAAATTTTAAATCTTCTTGAAAACATCATTAAATCAAACATACCTTTTTTCGGAGAACACTCGTGGAACTGACCCATTCAAATGCCATGTTCTTTCGTTGACAGATGCAAATTAAAAAAAAAACTATATCAAAAAAAACACGATTTGTTTGTTTTATCATAATCCTCTTTTTAATATTTTTGTCTGCAGTAGAAACATCACAAATAATTTTTAAATTTTAACTGAGACAAATCTTCCCCAGTCAGCCATATTGAACTCGAGTGAAATAAGAACCAAATGTCTCGAAAATATCGGTTTAGGCGCTATACCTTCCTTAAAAAATAAAAGTTTTCCATACATTTTTTGGTTAACCACACGTTTGAATAAGTTACAAGTTTTTTTTTTAAATAAAACCTATCGAAAACTAGTTTTAATTGCAAGATGATCAAAACAAACACAAATTTCAGCACTTAATTAAACGTCAAATAAAATAGCTGATGATGGGAATTATGCTGCAATACACTAGATTTAGATTTAGATGACATGCATGTACACGAAGACAAAATAATGACTGTATGAGGCTGTCATTATTGTGGCATTGTTGAATTTTGAGCAGGTTAATCTCTATTGTGTGTTGTCATTATAGCAAAATAGTGACAGCAGAATTATGATAGTTAAATTAAAAATCACTTGTCATTATTTTTATGAAAAAAAAAAAAATGCAAAATTTTGGACCATTTACACGATTTGGTAATTTATGGCAAGAAAATGGAAGAATAGAAGCCGGCGCGGCGGCGGCGGCGTGGCCCTTCGTCAAGGGTCGAACTTCCAATTTAAGGACAATCAGGACATTGCATACTGCAGAGGACTTGATCTGAAAGATTTGTCGGCCGAAATGGCTCTCCAGTCTCCACACATAAGTACGAACCATCGAATATTTGCTCCCTCAAAAAGGCGCTTTTAACAACGCTGTTAACATGAACGAAAGTGAAAAGTGATTGCCAATGCGTATAACGTCGCCATTGTGGCCAATGTTCATCTTAATCGGGGTACACATTATCAAACCGGTTTGACAAATCTGTTCACGTTTTATAGTGTGTACTCTCTGGTTGACAAACACGTTCTTTTTTCACAAATTTCACAAAAAAGTTGATACTGTTTGAGTGTTGGATGTCAAACAGTTTTCTAAAACAGATTTGATGATGTGTACCCCCCTTTAAGTGACGAAGTTCATAAATCAAAAATGAGAGGGGCCACTTCGTAATTCTGAGCTCGGTATTGCTGTTTTCGATTGGAAAATTTAGATTTCAATCTTAAAACTTATTTATTTCGTGGTGAATGGAACAACATTTCAAATTGATTTATTTTTGTCATTGTATTCTTGTAATTTTATGTCTATTTCATAACTTCAAAAAACTCTTCATCACTTGATGCACTTTCAGAATAGCAAAATGAGTTTCATGAATTCACCAATTAATTTTTAACTGCTCCCATTTTATATCAGAAAGGCTTTTCTTTATATTTGGAACACAATTTACATTTAATCGAAATAAATTCAAACAATAAAAAAAAAAATTCTCAACTGGCAACTCAAATTGCATTGGTGTAAGTGCATGGAGGGGTAAATCTGCCGAAACATTTTGATCTGCAAAATTGATTTTAAATCAAAAAAATGAATCGATTTATTTGCCCAATGGAATGCAAAATCTGCGTTTTTACACATCCAAACCAAAAAAAAATTGATTTATTTTACCAATCGAAACACCATAAGATAATTCGGATCTCGTTTAAGTTATATTGACGACAGCACAATTTTTACAGTTCGTAAAGAATTTTAAAGCGTCCATCGCTTCCAGATCCTCCTCTGGGTGGATATAGCATTCTTGTAAGATAAATCGAGATTTACCCACGCAACGCAATGGATCAATAACTGATGGCAATGTTGCTAGAGGTGTTTAGTCAGACAGGCTGAAATAAAAGCTCTTCTTCCCTCTTCCTAATCATTGTTTTGTGTTCCAGAAAGAACATTAGCGATGAAAGAAGTTTAATCTATCTGGCTTTAAACGTGAATCAACTCCAGATCACCCCATCCAGTTCAAACTTCCAAATCACGATAAAACCGCTGGGCACTGTCTCTACAAACTCTATAATAGGCTTATAGGCTTAAACTGGCAATCATTTCTGACGGAAATTGCGAAGCAGTTCAAGATTGACTTTTGTTGGGTGCACATAACTGTAAACACTACCTATTTTCCCAGATATGGTTAATATGTGTCTGTATATTACTTAATCCAAACTCATGCTGAAAATCAAATATAACCTAAGACATCACTAGTTTGGCGACGGCAAAACAGATCTGACCAACGCTTTCATAGTTCGATCTCTTTAATCCGATTGCACAAGGCACGTTTTCGCAGTTTTATGGGAGGAAGGGGTAATACTTGCCACTCGTAGATGTCATAACTCATAACAAGATGCTGTCTAATATGAAAGCACGCATCACCTCAAACATTAAGTTAAAATCCAAAAGGTTGTATCCCACTTCTGATACCAATGTAATATAGAGTTGTTATAAGTATTTTTTCACTGTTTTAACAGATTGTTAGATGAGAATTATCAATTTCCCATACCAAACTAAGTGTATTTCCATTTTAAAATAACGAAGTTAAATATCAGACTCAAATATTTCAGTTAAAATGAGAAGTAAATATCCATGGAATGCTGAAAACCATCATGCTGCAGTATACGACACGACAGGCAGCCAGAAGCAGGACTTTTTATTAGCATCTGTGTGTGCGCTTGTTTGTACTCCCTTTGCTGACTGCTCCTGCTGCTTCTGCTATTATATTTTTGTATATATATACATAGATATATCAACGCTTTGGACTGGATTCACATTTTACTGCTGCCGTGTGCGCCATCAGCCATACCCACATTCATTCATCCATACTCCTTACATACAAATATCTGCACATATAAATAGATACACATATATACATATACATCCATACAAGGCTATGCTTTGCTTGTTATAGCGATATATCTAGCGCCACCTATAACGTATAGATTTGGGGGAATTTTATTCTATGGAGAGTGGTAGTATAAACATTTGGCACTAGACTCGTGGTTCAAAGTGCCGCGATGTCGTGCTTTACAGCTTTTGTTGCTTTGTTTTGTTATCCTGCGCGCGTGCTTCCTCTCACCACTCTTACGTGGTGGTTGGTCGGGTTGGCAGTTGCCAGAGTAGGGTGAAAGAGGGTGGTTCCCACACCTACGTTGGACAACCACGACGACTACGACGCTGGCGATGACGACGACAAGACCACATTTTTCACACCCCATTCCTAACCCTTCGCCCCCGGGATACTTTTAGTGTTCGGTTCGGTAATTTTTTTTCTTCGTTCTAGTTTTTTTTTTTTGTATTCTGTGCACTCTTCTCTCTGTGCAGAGTTTGGGATGACTGGAAGGGGTGGGAGTTTTTTTTTGTCTTCACTTTGGGGTTTTCCTTTTTTTTTGCTTTGTAACTTTTTTTGCGACTGTGAGTTACTCTCCGCACCGTTAGATATTGTGTGTTGCCGCGCTGTCGGCATCATCGGCACTGGCCAGGGGGGTTTACAGGAAGGGTAGGAAAGCTTAGCAGTGGCGTGTGATGGTTGTTTTCATCCCAGAACGGCACTTTCAAGTTGAAGTCGCCAGTTCACCCGGGATGGTTGGTGGTTGGGTGTGGGTGGTTGAATGGTTAGAATGGGCGATGGGATAAGTATCTCTGCTGTGACGATATGGTAACCTCTGTTGTATAAGGGTCGGTGGCGGCAGCGGCGGCGGTGGCTATTTCTCTCATCCCTCATCATCTATTGTGGAGGTGATCCTTATAGATACACACGTAAATATATACACACATAGATACACAGAGATACATAGATACCCAAAGCCATCAGAGACACACTCTTGTGTAGAGCTATATCGTGTGGGAGAAAGTGTGTTGGCTGGCAGGCAGGCAGGCAGGCAGGCAGGCAGCACAAGCAGCAGTGGCAGTGGCAGTCGTCCTCGTCGTGTGGTAGTCGTAGTATAGAAAAGGTTCGACATAGAGAGGAGTCACATGCCGGAGGACGACTAAAGGCACACAGGCAGTCCGTGTGGAGCTTTTCACAGTCATCCTCGTTGGAGTCGTTCGTGCTCGTGGTTGTTATCGTTGTCGTCGTCATCGTCGTTGTCCTCGTCAGTGTCGGTGTCGGCTCTTTTTAGCAGGATAATGTTTCAGTGATTTCGATTCGGTTTAGTTCAAAGGATGACTTCTTGCGGTAAGGAAGTGTTTCGGGCTTGGATCCTCCGTGATTACTCTTGTAGTTGTAGTAGCGAACGAGTTTGATTATAGTATACCCTCTGACTCTCTAGGTGTTGGATTTTATTTTGTTTTTGTTATTTTTTTTTTGTTTGTTTGTTTTCACGTGAAAACGCACTTGATATCTAACCGTTTTGGTCATTCGCAAACGAAACTCTCTGTCTCTCTGTTAAGTCGGGAAATGTGTATTAATGTATATTTTAACTGATGAAAGAATATATCAGAATACTTTTCTTAATGATTGTGGTGTAGTGCATCTCAGATATATAATATTCTGAGTTTGTGATTTAAAGCAAATTACTTAACAAAATTAGAACCTATAAATAAAATGACTGCAAAACGCGAAAAGGATTACGCTAAAAATAAATCAACCACTGGTAAACTATTTTTATTTTGCAACATAAACTGTTTAAGATGCAAACAAAAAAAACGTTCTACGAGTATAACTACCTATTCCCTTATCCATTGCATACAATGCTAAATTTTATCAAATATTTGACGATTATTCAATGAATGCATCATGGTTGCAGTCTAGAAGGGCTGGGTTTAGCTACATTGAACGGACATTAAATTTATCCTCTTTGACACTTTGATAACCGCATATCGGGCATATAGAATGCAGTTGACATATTTTTTTTAAACCCTTTCGTGCGTGTCGCTTCACTTGTTTAATCGGTATTCATATAGGAAGTGTGGGCGTTTGGCAACCTTATCAGTGGTTTACAAATATTGCAATGTTTTTTAACGGTTTTTGTTTGATTTTTTTTAGTGCATTTGTTTTAGTGACGCGACGGATGGTGCTATAAAAGAGGTGTTTTTAGATTAGAATTTTTAAAACTTTTGGCTACGGTTACCCTTTTTGTTATAAATGTTTTAAAGAATTACATATATTCTGTCTCGGAGAATTTGAAGTAGATGTCTTTAAAATGACGAAAAGGAAGAAATTAAAAGAACATTTAAAATTATTTTTTTTCGGCATTTTAAAATAAGCACGATTAGTCCACTAATTTAAGTAGTTGAGGTTATTAAAGACCTTTCATCGTTCAAACGAATTGGATTTTGTCAAAGCGTTTGTCGAATTTCAAGATGACGAATGTCAAATACGTTTGGAAAAATAAAAGTATTAATGTCAATTCCAACGGATCCAATGAACCTAACCTCCTATACACTGACAATCAATTCTCAAAAATATGTCAGAACCTTTTTGAGTCAGATAACGCATCCGCAGTGTAACCATAGCTTCCCGGCTGGAAAAATGCCTAGTTTCTGTCTAGTTTCGACATGGCACTAGTGAGTTTTCTTTAGGGGAAATCTAGACGAGAAAAACTTGTCGAATATACGCCAAGCCCTTGAAAGTTTTCAGTGAGTAAAATTTAGACGAGGAAAATGTTTCATATTCTCAGAGGTTCTCGCTCGTAAGAACTTGTTGGACGTTTTCGGCATCCTATCAGAGTAAGCACTATCGTTATTGATACATATGCAAAATTTTAACTAAACAAATTGAATCGATGAATCGAAAAATACAAATTTTAACCTTTATTATAATTGATCAGTTTTGGTTATAAAAAAAAAGTTAAAAATTTCACGCTCATGCAAACCCTACGAAGATAGTCATATAGGTATTTACTTTCGAATCCCTCCTGAAAGATGGAAATTATAAATCTGGATTGAAATCGATTCGTCGCGATTTCTGGAACAAACCTACAAAGTAGATAGGTACTAGATGCTTTATTTTAAAAATCGAAATTTAAAAACAGAATTCTGAAAAAAGTAATACTTATTTGAAAGAATGAAGAAATAATTCTCATCGAATTGAGCCAGAAACACGAAAGTGGCACATTCATTGATCTGCCTACAAAAAAATTGCCATGAACGTCTTAAGCTAGCCATACACGACCGGGCCGAATGGCTCGGAGCCAATTGGCTGCGAACATTTTGAACTGGCGAACATTTTGAACTGGATAAATTTAAAAAAAGTTCGGCGCCGAACCATTTGGATATTCAGCCAGTCGGAAAACCACGAACCAAATTGGTTCCGAACAGTTCGACTCGGTCGTGTATGGCCAGCATTACATTCAGTATAAAATTCTACATGAAATCTTTCAAAAAAAGAAAGTGGTTGTGAGAATTGTTTCTCTAAAGCAAGAATTCCACTGTCATTTAATTTTCGTATACGTCAGCCTCCTCCCCACATTAAAACATTTAAAAGTCATCGATTTAGAACTTAAAGGTTTTTACTTAAGGAATTTATACATTGAAGGTGCTATTTCGAAGCTGAAAGATAGTAATTTTGTTTTCAGAAAAACAAGTTGCAAGTTGTATGTAGTTGTATGTAGAGATAAAAAAAACCTACATAAGTAGGTACTAAATCAAATAATATGATAATAAGAGTATTTTACAAAAATGCCTAGTATCACACTTTTGCTTTATATCGTATTAAATTCATAAAAATTTGCGCTATTATTTTTATTATTCAGGTTTTTATTTTTGATCTGAGTTATTTTACTATCGGATCACAACCGATACTAAAATCCCATTTTTTAATGTTTCCAGCAAAAATATGAACAGATCTAGTTTTTACTGGTCCGGGGCTTAGAGTGGTTTTTCTGACGAGACAAAAGGGTTCATAATCGACAAGGCCCTAGTTTTGTCCATTACTCAGCCATGCTGGGGCCTTGCCAAAATGTATTTAAAACTCTCCAGTGCCATGTCGAAAACTAGAATGGTTTTCTGCGCGGGTTTAGATTTCCATTCAATAGTTATCTATATTTACATACATAGACATATGTATATAGGCGCTAAATTTTAGTCGAAACTAGGATGATCTCCCACTGAAAAACTGAGCCTTATATCGGTTTCGGGTGAACGGTTCAGAGTTACTCCCTCTACTCCTGATTTTCCATATTCGATATGGATGGAACATAAACAGTGAAAAAGGATTAACTCTGGACGAACAATCAAAAATGGCATAAGTATGATATAATATCTCCATTTACGACATTAGCCGCGTTCTTTTGGCAGTCCCAAATTACTCAGGAGTAGATGGAAACTGTTATCTACTACCTACATCTACTCATGCACCCATTATCCCATGTACGAATAGATGCAATTTACAGGCAAAAACACAAAAGTGTGTACCAATTAACTCTTAAACAGAAAAGCGCTAATTTATAAAGCTAAGCGCTCTTATATGAGAGTTCGAGCACAAGTAGAAACTGTTCAGTCACCGATTGAAGCAACTAAACAGTTTGTGTTTTGACCCTAAATGTGAAAAATTGTATGTTTGTTCAGTTTCTTTGCACGAAATGTTCATATTTAAGAAATGTTCAACTAGCGTTTATTAAGCAAATTGTTCTAGTGTGAACAACAGACTGTTTAAAATGTTGTGCAATAAATTTTTAATTTAAAAATCGATTTTATCCAATGAAATACAGTTTTAAATACCTTTCTAATCCGAACTATTACAGACCTGCTGTTATTCGGACCACGGGGGTTTTCGAAATACTTGATAGATACTTTTTCCATATTTCAGATGAAAGAAAAAAACAGTTACTGAAAAAAAAACCTACTTCCTACTTAACTAACTACCTACTAAACTAACTACTACTTCTCTAAATTAAAATCTGAAAAACATTTTCGCGTCATTGCGTAAAAGTCAAAATCTTCGCCTACATTATTTTGCCTCTAAAAATATATGTATATATGGTCACCGTGAGAATGGCAAGCTCTATTAGCGAGATAAGAGCGCACATTTCTATGCAATGGATTTACGTATACGTGTTGTGGATATTTATCTAATATTATATTCTGCCGATGTTTTTTTGGTTTGTTTTTGTTTTATTTAAAAGCGCTTATCGTGCTTGATATTTTGTTGGTTTACCTTTCAAGGCTCATTTCAGTATCTTTAGCCCAAATGTTAATTTGGTGGGATTGAAATACCATTTGGCTTTTAAGTCGGTTTAAATGCAGAATGGTGGTGGGTGCTATACTTTTTAAAGTTTAAGAAGGATTATATAACACAATTCTGACCAAATTACAAAAAAATTCGAGGAACTAAATTGTCTAATCAAAACTTTTTTTTACCGGAGAAGTAAACATTTTACGGGATATGTCCTGTTTGTGAATAGGATTTAGATATGGTTGTTTTGGATAGTTTAGAATCGGTTTCGATTTAAATTCCTTAGCACGTTGGGCTAAGAAAATCCAAAAGAAATATTAGTGTGGAAAAGTATTTTGACAGCTTTTCATTTTAAATATGAAAGCATTTTCCGACGGCAAATCACAACTTCTAGTTTAAGGGCATTATTCATTATGTATGAACATATATTCTTTTTTTTTATTTTCAATTGATTGATTAATATTTATTTGAAGATCTATAGGAAATTATTGGATTTGGGTAAACAACAAATTTTGAGCATAATAAATTAAAGTGCATATTTTCATGTTATTCATGCATTTATGGAAAACAAATATTTTTAAAGGCACCAAGTCGAATTGATTTCTTTAAAGACAAATTTCATTCAACACCTCTTCCACCCCAGCGTATAGTTTCTAGGTGGGGAACGTGGCTAGAAGCACTATCGTATTATGCAAAATATTTTGAAGCTTTCTAAGCAGTTGTCAATAGTTTCGACGTTAGTGATGCCATCGCAAATAAAAAATCAAAAGAAATATTGACCTGCCTAAAAGTAAAATTGTATTTATTTGCTCCAACTATAGTTTTCTATGTGGCACAATCACAAAGCTTGAAGGTAGGAACGTATTGAAAAATCAAATCGATTTAGTTGTTGAAACTTTTGCAAAATTAAATTCTGTTCAAGGCCTTATTGGTGCACTTATTAATAAAAATTAAGACTGTTTTTGAAAAAAAAACAAACGAAGGCTATTCTACAATGAAAAGTGTAAATAATTAGGCCTATTCGGCGAGATCTTTTATACTGTTATGAATTTCCATACAAAAGTTTGAGCTGTCAAAAAATGAAATATAATTTTGGTATTCAGCATGCCAAACTGTTATGAAATCTGTTAAGAAATCTGTTATGAGTGCTGTCAAAAGTTCGAAACTCTCAACAAATCTTTTATGAACCGAATTTTTGGTATTCAGCATGCCACAATCTGTTATGGAATCTTTTATGAATCATAAAAGAATAAAAGACACATTTTTGTGGCTTTTATCATAAAAGATTTCAATTAATGCAGTAAAAATTGGTATTTATCTTACAGGGAGAGAAATATAATAAGCATATGTACATATTTATTTGGGTACACAAATTATTTTTGCACAAGACACGAAATTATTTTTTTACACGAAACCACAAAACACTTTTGATACAAGAAAGATTAAGTAGTTATAGTCAATTTTACGTTCCCGATTTGCAAAAATAAAATTATTAATTAATTGATTAATTAAGTTCCAAAATTCATAGAAAAAATGACCACGAATCCACAGGTTGGCTGAGTTCATAATTGTAAAGATACAGCAACACTACCAGTATCGCGTTCATTAATGTATAAAACAAGTAATATTTCTGTAGAAGTTTGGCATCACTTGTGTTCATTATTGTAGTTATACTGAAATACTACAGTAAAAGTATCGCAAATTTGTATCTTTCAATTTTCTGTTGCAAGCAAGCATGTGAGTAATGTTTATGTCTTTTTTTTAATTGTTTGCAATTATATTGTTAAAAACAACTTTTTATGAAATAATGATAAATAAATATAATTAAAATATTTCAGGACAGACCCTGACCAAAAAAATTGGACCAATCGTAAAAAAAACTCAATGAATTTCAGGGTATAGTTACTGTATACTTAAATGAACGGAGCTTATGCCGAAGTTTGTTGTATATTTTGTGTTCATAAAAGTTTTAAAGTAACGTTACGGTAGAGCTACCGAAAATATTTTACAATTATGAACTCAGCCGTTACTTTCAGTGACGAAACAATTTGTTTACCTATAGCAGACCAGCTGATTATTGATAGCAGATTTTAGGTGTGTTCCTATACAAATTTCCTTTTCGAAGTTCCATAACAGACTTTCATAAAAGTTCGAACTCCTGAATACCAATTATAAAAGATCGTTTATGGTGAACACCTTTTATGATTCATAACAGAAAATTCATAGCAGAATAACAGATCTGGCAGAATAGGCCTAAATGTATTAAGTCTGAGCAACAATAACGAAAGCTGTTTTAATAATCTTACATCAGATGAAATTTGTTGGTTGAAAAACGCTTCCCTTACGTCCGTTGAGGTTCGTTTTCTATGTACAAAAGTTGTCAAAGGCCAAATAGGCAAAATTTTGTTTTTGGAAACTTTAAACAAAGTTTCCTTATTTATGTGAATAAAACATATGCAAGAGTATGTATGTATGTAAGTTTAAGTAACATTTTGTTTGTTTTTGAAAGATATGTATTTTTAATGTGTTCTTAATTTATTGTTTTTTTTTTTGTATTGTTTAACGTTATCTTTATTATTGTGAAATAAGAAACTGAATTCAAATCTAAATAATTAGAAACTGAATAAAAATTAATTTTTTTTTTGAGAAGATAAAATAATTGTTCTTAGTGCATATTTTCCTTTTTTTAGTTGATATTTTACATTTTTAAGGGCATATTTAAAGCGCATATTTTTAAGTGCATGAGAATCCCAGCCCTCATATCATTGTTTAAAAAGTTACAGCATATCTACAACTTACTCACAAATTATAAAAAAAAACATGTATTTTTCATCAATTTTTTGAATAATTGAAGCCATAAGTGCAAAAGTGGCGTGAACCCTTTTTTGGAAAATACACTTATTTTGTCAATATTTGTTCGTTTGAGGGTAATAAATGGTTTTAAACAGCGTTTTAGATTCTTGAATATTTAAAACCTTTTCAAAAATTAATATTTTAAAAGCTTGCTTATTTTGGTCCGTTTTAAAAACAATTACAAATAGTGAGTTACGCCAACTTTGCATTCACAGCTTCAATTATAGTGTAATTCAAACATTTCTTGCGGCGGCATTTTCACAATATGCTTCGGGCAGCATATGTATGTATATAAGCTTTGCCGACCACCGTAAATGTACATAAAACATTAAAGGAGAACATGTTCTCATTGTTTCTTCCGACTATTCATGAATTGTCGTAATTATAATAATGTATGTAATATACACTGATGGTGTAGGGGGGCGTATGTGGAACATTTTTAATATTACTATAGATGGCAATTAATCAGGTTGTAGAAATGTTTTTACTCAATGTTTCTTTAAATGAAAATCATAGCATTCAACGTATTTAAAAATAAAAATAGAACGACTTGACTATGGGACGAAATGGAGGCGGGATACTTCTCAGACTACAGAAAGACCGCTCTTCCAATACACCTTTCGTAGAATTTTACAAACTAACCAAAGTGTTATTATTTAAGCTTGAATACAAATTCGGATTAAGTCTCAATTTCATAGAAAGTTCGAACGTACAGAGAGTCGGCTAGGCAGATTTTTTTTCGATGCAAATATGATTTTTTCTATATTTTAAGGGATGATGTCATTAACTTTTTATGACACCTGTCAGACATTTATGTATATAGTGGGGCCTACCTTCAACCAGACACTATTAAACTAATCGTGCCCTTATCGTATCAAAGCTAATTTTTAAATCTTCTTTGGGCACATATTTAACAAGATTTCTCAGTATATACAAAAAATAACGTATGAAATAAAATAACGTATATCTATGCCTGGCAGCCTTGCGATTAAGGTCTATTATACTAATCATCATTAAATTAAAACGTGAACCAAAACCTTTGGGTCTCATTTTTAATGTTTATAATAATCGGTGGAGGCATGCATTATGTACCTACTATTAAAAAGGTTTTGTCCCACAGGTTTGTACAAAAAATAAATCCAGAGTGGTGTGCATTTAAGGCAGCTAACGGTTAATTGAATTTTTATGGTATTTGAATTAAATCTAAACAGGGATGTGTTTAGAATCTTTTAAGAAATGATGAATATTATTAATTTATATTTTTGATGAGAATACACTAAAGTGCCAGTTATAGCTATCATTGGAAACCATCATTGAAAAAGTTAGCTTTTGATTTTCAGACCCTTCGAAAGTTTAATCATTAAATATTTTAGTGCAGAAAGATAACGTACGACTTCAAAATTATTTCTCCTCCAACAAAAAAAATTCACTTTGACCCATATCTTCCCCATAACGTAACTTTTAATTTTTTCAATGATCATTGGCAAGGTAGTTCATCATTGAAAAATTAAAAGTCATTTTATGAGAAAAGCTGTGCCAAGTTGAGTTTTATTTTACCTGGAAAGAATTATTAAGTCAATACGCTCCACTTTGGCATCAAAATATTCATTTATTTTTTCTTCAAAATCTCTCAAAATTACAAATTAATATTTTCAATAATGGTTTTCAATGATAGCTATAACTGGCCCCTAAGCAGAGAAAGCTAGCTTAAAGTTATTAATAACTCTTGAGTGCTTGCATGAATTGATTTGTTTTTTTTTTTTTTTTTTTTAATAATCAAGGAAACGCGAATTGTTTTGGTATATTAAACGATACTGTAGGTACGTGCTTTATCAAGCATCGCAATCTCAATTTCAACTCACTCCATAAATACTAAAAATTAAAATACCAATATGCCAATGCCTCAACTGTTGAATGAAGCTCTATTAGAGCCATTTTCTTCACTATTGCTTAACTTGAGGCAAACTCTCAAGTTGGCCAACTCTCGAGTTAACCTCAACTCGAGAGTGGAAACTCAAGTTGAAATTTCTTTTTGTTCACTAATTTCATTCTTAACTCCCCAGTTAAAAATCTAAAGTTGATCAACTTCCAGCTTGAGAAATATCCATGGGATATTTGTGAAAAATAAGAAAAAAACTGCGTCATTTTAGAATAATGTTTGAATCTATTTTCAATCGAAAATTTGTGTATGTTATTTTGTGTCAAATTGTGATTTGTGAATATTATTGATTGCTATTATTGATGGACATTATTAATATGGCTTACAAATCAACAAGGATCTCAAAGTTATTTTATCAGTGGAAGGGGAAAATTGGTTTGATAAAAACCCAGTGTGACATCATTTAAAATGAACAAAAAACGATTGTGTCACGAAATGCGGCCAATATAAAAGGTGGGACAAAATCATTAATGTTTTTTAATATTGCACCGCATACCTACCACGTAGTAGAAGCCTTAACAATTGTTTATTTTTCAATTTCAATGAGTTGCATCATTTTGTACTGGGTTTTCTCTGAAAGACACAAATTTCCTCAGCTCCATAATCTTCACTGCCGCTGGCCACTGATGGCCAAATTTCTTCGGAATATTTTGGCTACTATAAAGTATGTACATAATGAATGTACATATATTTTTTATTCGACAGCTAGAGCGTTTGAAATAAAAAATGTATGTATGTACAACTATTAAATACTCAATTTTGCTACACAAACTTCTACTTTTTCCAGGAGCTGAGAGAATCTAAAGTTGATCAACTCTTGAGTTGAAAATCGAAAGTTGAAAACGTCAACTTTCAGTGAATAAAAAGAATTTCACAAGTTGAAAATAAAAATCCTCAAGTTATGTTCAACTTTGAATGAAAAAAACGAGCCTTAGAGTACTGACATTTTTTTTAGAGGAGGGATGAATAAATTATTTTGTAAAATTTGTATTACTCAAAATTTGGAAATTTTGGATCAACCTTTTTAGCATACAGTTTTAAATTTTGACTTCTTCTTTTTTAAAAATTAGAATAAAATTAGACTTTTAACATTATGAGTAGAAACAATGTTAAGTCAAAATTCATTGCGTACAAAATAAAAACCTAAAGGCACTAAAATCAGAATTTGTTTTTAGAGAATGACACAAAAATATTTTTTAGCAAAACTTCATCCAAATTCAACCATCAGAAAGACAACTAAAAAATGGTTTATGCTCTATAGTCAATAACAGTATATACACAACTTGTGCAATCAATGTTACATACAAATAAGAACAAACAATTCCTGTCCATAGAACAAGTAAAAGATGTTGCATATTTTGGTATACATATAAATCCCCAGCCACCACTTTAGTATTGTAGATAAAAACGTATCCGAATGGCTAAAATTCACTAATGTTGCAGCTTTTAAAAAATTGATTGGAACACTCCTCTGTCTTCGTTTATTTAATACGAATCACGCAAAATCGTTTCAAAAAACCGTAAAACAATTTTTTTCTGGTGCAATTATTTCGTTTTGTAATATTGTAGTGAATTTATTGTAAGAATATTTCGAAAACCGGAGAAGATGAAACATAAATCTGAGTTCAGATTAGAATTCAAGACATCCAAAATCTTAGGAAAACTATTGGCTGGTTTCGAAACCCAACAAAAAAATCTCAAGACTGTACAGCTGTTAGTTACATTTGTATCGCTTCATTAACATTTGAATCATTCAAACTCACGCTACTTAATCCTTAGATAAAAATAATATACCACCTTAAATTTTCAACTGCATTAAAAATATATACTAACTTAGCATATTTATTCTATTTTAAGGCTTAGGAGTCACACAACCCAGCGCATTGCTGAATTCAAAAACAATCGGTTTAGTTACGTCTACACAAAATGTTAGCTCTAGTCAAGAAGTAACGAAACGCACAAATAAACCACTAATGGAGAAACGCCGGCGGGCACGTATTAACCAGAGTTTGGCTATTCTCAAGGCTCTTATTCTTGAGTCGACAAAAGCGAATACCAAAAGTACCGATGGACAAACAAAGCATACAAAATTAGAAAAGGCTGATATTCTGGAGCTAACAGTGCGACATTTTCAGCGACACAGAAATCTCGATGACCCTAGTACGTTTGAGAAGCAAATAAATCGCAACATATTTTAATCTATTTATAATTGTTTTTAATTTATTTTCAGCCATCAATAAATACAGAGCAGGATATACGGATTGTGCAAGAGAAGTTGCCAGATACCTTGCAACGCCTGAACCACCACCTCTTCCCAATCTGCCTTCTTTATCTGATCCTGGATCAAAGGCTCGACTGTTGCGTCATTTGGATCAGTGTATTGCTGAAATCGACGTAGAAATATGCCCACATACAACAGCTTATGCTGACAGTCCGTCGAGTAGTTGTTTTGAGATCAATTGCACCAAGAAAACGTAAATAGTTGCATATCAAATTTATAAAATGATAGAACATTTTTGCTAAAAATGAATTTAATTACAGACAAGATGAAAATTCATTAGACTTCAGTAGTCAGGATTCCAATCCATTGGATTTTAGCAAGGCAAGCAGGGTAAACATAACTACTCATACGATATCTTCGACATCAACTGAGCATGTTAACAATCAGGTAAATTTTATTTCTACAAAGTTGAATTGTACAATGATTAAACAAAATTGAATTAAAGGACGAAAATAACAACCGTGGACAAGAAATGGATATAACAGACAACAACCTAGAAAATCTCAGACTACCAATGGCAACATCTTCAGGAATGATTGATGTCAGTTCTGGTCTGAGTCCAGGGGATATTCGAAATAAGGTGAGTGATTATTCGTAAATCAGCCTTTATCTGGAAAAACAATACTAACGATTTAGATTTTAAATAATATTTTCAGCCCTGTAACCTTGATGGATACAAAAACCTCAAAGGGAACGATACAAGTAATGTGCTGGTCTTACCACCACATTATATGCAACTGGCTGCTGCCTTAGGCCTCAGTACTCAACCAATCGTTGATCCAATTGCGACTCGAACCGACTTTGAGCGACTCATTGAATTAAACAGAAATCAATCAGCTGCGATTATCAGTGACAGATTGGACAACTATGACAAATGTTCAATGGATCCACCACCTAGGGATGAGGGAAGCGCAACCTCCACAAATACACTTGCAATGATTCCAGCTACCTCCCTAATGGCTTCTTCCAGCTCACCCAGACATAGTCCCATAATTGAACATCAGCTGGAGCAGCAGCATCAACAGCAACACCAACACCAACACCAACTGCAGCATCAGCAGCCACTACAATTACACATCGGACAATCAACCTCATTGGAAATTGATGTTGACATTGAAAAACCGTCAGTGACCCCGCCTATGATGATATCGACGAAATCAATAAAGGTCGAAGATGGCGACAGTGATATAAACATGGAGAATTCGGATCAAAATCAAAATAATCAAAACTACCTTAATCGACAGGAGGGTGGTGCTGGTGGAATGGTAATGTTTGGTGGCGAATCAAGGCAAATGGACGACAATATGTGGCGTCCTTGGTAGGGTAGATGAATTCCATCACGTAACTTACAATGTAAAAAATATTAAGCAAAAAAAAAAGATCTCGAGTAAAAAGAGAGATGAATTGAGATCAACACATAAATTAAAAACCAAATAAGTCTTTGTTGTTGTATTTCAGCTTTTTGAGTTACTATACAAATTATATATTTAACTGTGCCAAAGGAATGCTAGTCATCTCTTTATATATGTAAAATTGATACTTTTTTCGTTCCCAAGACCGAAAATAAAAAACAAAAACATAATTAACCTTATCCACCGTCTATAAAAGCATTTAGCGTCATTTAATTAAAACTTAAGTATAAATATGTAATTATATTTTGTTAAAAGTTTTAATTTTCTTTTGTTTGTTGGGTTATTGTTATTAGATTCATTATTTCTTTACTAAAAAAAAATATAAGCTTAAAATACAATCTAAGGAAAAAGATATAGAGGCTTCTAGTTTTTATTTATTAAGTTAGATAGCTATTTCATTCTGTGAACAAAAAAAAATTATTAATTGTTAGATATTTATTTGAAATAATAGTATAATAAACAAAGATTAAAAAAATAAAGAGAATTTAAAAACATAAATTGAAAATAAGAAATATTATAATTAAAATATATATAAATAATATGCTGAAATATGCGTATGTCTGTATCAATAAAGAAAATTATTTCTTAAAGTGGTTTTAATTGTGTGTTTATAAAAAAAAAAACGTATGGTTCGGTTTTCATGCAGGTAAGCTTTATGCGAACTTCGGAAAAAATATCCATTGGCCGTTGAAAAAATATTAAAAAAAAAGACACTAGTTCTATTTATATAGTGATTTTTTTGTTGTGTCATTAACAAAAATATCAATTCTTGATAAGTCAGCATTTTTTGTTCAACATTTCCATTTTGTTTTAAATTTTCAACTTGCTTTCCTTTCTGTCTATTCTACAATTCCATAATTTTGCAATCAATTGTAAACTATATTTACGATCAGCTATAGAGATGGAAACTCTACACGTTTGTTTCTAGTTTCAAGTTTAGCTCAAGAAAAGTTAAGTTTAAAATTCCAAAATTTGTATAATTAGTTGAATAAGATAGATTTCTAAAATAACCCGACTAAGAGCCAATTTTTCGACCGTCATTAATACTTCAGATAGTTATTCTGATAAAGCAAAATAGACCAATTTGAACTAGTAAATCCAATGGAGATTCGAATTATGAAAAATAAAATCATTTAAATTAATATTTGTTATTTGGTGTAAAGCGTTTGCGCCATTGCATATAATCCTCTTGCTAATTTTGAAGGTTTTCCTATTGTAAATAAACTCTAGAGTTTAGAAAATGACGTCCATTTTTTTTAATTTTCATTAGAACTGTGCACAACGTTTAAGCAGTAATAAATGTGCCCATATTTGAATTCATTTTTTGGTTATTCCCAGGAGTTCGGTTCAACAAATTTCTTAACTATTTGAATCTACGGGCTTGGAAAATTAATTTTGCCAAAAATGTGCGTAGTCCTACGAATTAAAAACAAATATTTTTTTTTTTCAAAATGTGTAAATATAATATATATTTATTAGTACATATATAATAATATCCGTTCTAATACAAATGAGTGGAAAAAAATTCTAATAACCTAATGTGATGAACTTTTATAAATAGGAAAAACTAATTTTAAAACTTTAAGAAAAAAAGAATACTCTTTGTTTTACTTATAATAATAATTATAACAATATAGAATATAGAGACATGCAATGCAATAATATGTTATTTGGGTTTGAATGTGTTGATCTGAGATTTTCGGGGTGCTGATTGCCTTTGTCTGGCTAAGAAAGTTTGTCCTTGACCCATGAGCATGGCAAGTTTTGCGTCTACTGCATCACGTTGTGCATTGACTCCAAGTCTATAAGAAAGCCAATTCAAATTAGAATAAATATTTTTTTGAAGTGAAAAAAGTTATTTATAAATATGTACTTGTAGAAGGCTGTTGTCATTAGTTGTTCCTCCATTGTGCTCATGCCAGTTTTGCTTTCTGGTTCGGTTTCTTGATTTTTCTCTAAGCCCATACTTTCCATAACTTAAAATACATTAAAATTAATTAGTTGTTTTGTTTTTAAATTTAAGGACGTTAATATTTTACCACTAGCAATTCTAGGATCAAGGTTCTTAATAACTTCCTTTGCCTTTTCCACACATTTTCTATATTTTGCATCGAATGCTAATAGTTCCTGTTCTCTTGCCGATACCGTGCTCTCTAGTTTAGTAATCTTTCCTTGTAAAGCAGTATTTTTTTGCAGCGATTCTTCCAATTGGTAAGCTTAAATTATTATGATACAAATAAAATAAATGCAAACAAATTGAAAAAAAGAAAATATAAAAAACGGTTGCATTACTTTTCTGTTCGTTGAGTTCAATTAACTGCTTAAGGTGTTTATCTATTTCACCGCTGAAATGTAAAAAACATAATTTTTGTTTGATTTGACAGTTATACAAAAAATCTTACCCCTTCATGTCAGGATCGATTTTAGTGGATGTTAATTTTAATGAAAGAACCTCCTCATTTGCTGACTTAAGTTGTTCCCTGAGATTATCATTGCGCTTATTTGCACCATCAAGCAATTGCTGAAAAATAAATACGTTTTTTTTTTTTGTATAAATTTGTAAAAATCAAAATTGCTTATTAATTTAATGTTTTTACCGCTAAGGCTGTTTGTCCACCTTGGCCTTCTCTTAAGGCCTTGTTTTCAGCTTCCAAACGTTCGATTTTCTCAATCAAACCTGGCGATTGAAGTTCCTTGGACATTGTGTTGCCGCTTTCTGGACAAAATATTATATTTAATTTTCAAAAACTTTTTAAAAAGCCTAATTGCACACAAAGTTTAATTCAAAACCATAACCAAAACTTAAAAGAATGTTTAGAATAAAGGTTTTTTTTCTGCGAAGAAAATATTATATTTTGCAGAAACATAGAATCGTATCTGCCGCACTTTCACATCATGAACTAACCGTTAAAATTATTTTTGCAAAGTGGAAATGTAAGTGGATTTTTGTTCAAAACGGGCGAAATTAAGTTAATAAATAATTGTTGTAGCGCAACAATTCGTGGATAACCTGACCTAGAGGCTTACAACTCTCCACTGTTTCTGGAGGAAATGGAGGAGAATTACATCTTTAAGCCGATTCCAATCGGCTATTCTTCCAATAGCGGAAAATGATTCTGTGTGTGTTTCCAAATATCTTTTTGAACCCCATGGTTTACAGCTTATTGGTCATATACGAGTAGTAACAAAAAAAAGAGCACGCAGTAACTTTAACAACACTTTGTGATTTATAAAGTAGTAGTAAAACGAGCACAGAATGAGAAAACGTATTATTGTTGATGTTGGTCCTTTGAAGTCGAATATCTCTTGAAACCCGGGAAATGATGCACACGCAATTATCTTTTTCAAAAACGTATGGTAGATTATTTGCAATGAAGAACTGCACTGTTATTCTATTTGTCGATTTTTATGACTAAATACCTCTTGAACTCCATGGGGTCTATAGCTTAACGGCTTTTACAAAACTGAAGTACATGCAATATACTTTTGAACGATGATGTCACAATACTGTTGAATAGGTGCAGCAGCTTCCAACTCGAAATTGCATTATTGCCATTTTATGTATTCTTGCCAAATACCTTTCGAGCCCCACTACCTACACTCTAACTGTCAAATACAAAAACTAATGCCGTTTTTCATTGGACGTTCGGAAGCGTTCAGGAGCGTCTGGAAGTCTTCTGAAAACATTCCATTGGCACAAAAAATACGCTTCTGATGATTCTGAGAAGAGAAATTCGATTCTGGATTTTAAATCAGAATCCACTCAAGAATTACTAATACATTCAAACTCAAACGTCACAACAAACTACAATCTACTTGATATTATTTTTAACTTTACATTTTAATTTAATTTGCATCCAAAATGAAAGCTTTTGGTAAATTTTAATAAACAAATAAAGAAAACATCAAACAAAAAATATTATTTGGAAGTTCTAAGTTGATACACTCGTGTCTTACATTTCACTTTTTGTGTGGTAGCAAATAATTTTTATTTCACGATTCACCTATACAGATACCAAACCCTAGAATTGAGTAGAAGCATCTTGGACTGTTCCATTGGATTTCAGTATGAGTGAAAACCTTGAGTCAAACCAATGTTAAACGGCATAAGTACACGCATTAACCTTTTCGTTGACGTATTACACATAACTTTTTGTGGAGTTGTTGACCAGTTACCATTGAAGAACTGCACTACTTCCTTTTTTTTCGTTTTGTACGCCTTAATATCTCATGAATCCCATGGTCTACATCTTAATGGCAACCAAATAAAGTGCATGCAATAATATTTTCAACAATGTATGACACATTGATGTAGGTAGTAGGACAAACTCCAAATGAAGAATTGTCTTTTTGGGTGTTTTAAAGCTCTATTTCTCGAATCCCTTGGGCTAAGAATTAACGACCCCATAATTAATTGAAATACACGTTGTTACCTTTTTCTTGACGCATGACACATAACTTTTGAGTAGGTAGACCACTTTGTCCATTCTTCTTTGTTATCGATCAGCTTCAGGTTGAGTTACAGTGGGATAAAGTAGGAGCACTATAATGTAACTTTATATGATGACCCTTAAAAAAAGCGAGTGAATGTTTTATAAATGGGGCGGTAACTTGTCGTAAAATCGTGTGGACACGCGAGCGGCTAGACACCTCGGCACTCTGAAGCTTCAAAATTAAACCTCTTTTACTTCAACCTAAATACATACAATAATTTTGATTTAGAGATCATTTAAATAATGTTTTTAAGACCTCCGTGACGAACACATTTTTCACACGGCGAATTATATTCAATTTGCAAGCCTATCTACTATGTAGTGTATGAAAAAAGGTTCAATCAAGTCATTTTTTATTCTTTTACGGGATTGCTGATCTCATTATTTGGTGTTTCTCATTTTGTTTAACAGCCCAACATTTGCCGGTAAGACCTAGCCTTCTAATCACTAAAGTTACAAATAATCTGGGGATTGGTAAAAACAAAGATGTCTGTAATAGGGACTAAGAACAAATACTACATGACTACATCCACTGTTCACAGAAATGTAATCCACAAAATCAATAAACCAATAATTACTACATAGAAATCTGTGTGTGAGGGGCCATACAAAATAACATGTGCGTACCTCTTCGGGTTGACAACTCTCCGCATTTCAATTCATCAACTGCCTCGCGTAGATTATCTCTTTCCTTTAATAAACTTTCTTTAGCTCTTTGCAATGCACTCAAATTGCTGTCCAAATTTTTATTAGTGAATTCTAATTTATCATTTTTGCTCAACTCAATATCAAGCTTTTTATGAAGCTCTTGGATCTGAAATTAAAAAAACAAGTCATTTCATAAATGTTATTGTTATTTTAATTCAAACAAAATTTCCTACCTCTTTTTTGTAGAGTTCAACTTGACCTTTAACGGTGGCAAATTTCTTAGCGTCTTCCTCAAATGCAGCATTTTGTTGCAAATATTCTGCACTTCGGTCTTCAAGCATTTTAATTTGTTTCTTCAAATCTTGATGATCCTCTAGTTTCTTCTTGTATGTAATCAACTGTTGCTCGAAAACTTTTAATTTATCATTCGATTCACGAAGAATATCAACTTCATCCTTCAACTGTGACAACTCTGCAGTGTTTTGCTGTAAAAAAAAAAAATAAATCGATCGATGAATATTGATTTGTGAATAAACATATTTTGTTAGGTTTGTTTAATTTCATTGAAATGAATATAAATAGCAAACGAAAAATAATACGTAGTTGAATTAGTTACCGTAAGTTCTTCAATTTTTTGTTGCAATGTGGATAATTCCTTTTCCTGTTGCTGGGTTTTTATTTTTAAATCTTCACGAGCGGTTTCTGATTGGAGGAGTTCCTCTTTAAGAAGTTCCATTTGACGACGTAGTTCGTTATAGCGTGCTGAACCCGGTTGCATTGGTCCAAGAGATGTACCATCTTCTCCGATTGTCGATAGGTTTTCATGTTTCTCCATTTCGAGCTGGAGCTTGGCAAGCTCTTGTTGAATGACTGTTTTCTCTTCAACCAGCAGGACAATCTTAAAAAGAACTCAATTATTAAAAAAATTGTTCAGAGCTTCAATAGCCAGTGGTAAGGTACCTTCTTTTCTGCCTCAAAGCACTTTTGTGCCAAAGCATCCCGTTCTTCTTGTAAAAGTTTAAAATCAAAATTGACCATTGCTATGGAATTTCTTGATGGTGATGAACCTTGTAGTGTTGACTCTAGATCCTGCAGAGCGCGCATGATATTCTGTTGGAGTGACTCCTCCAATTCCATTATCTGGGTGATGTAATCTTGTTTGTCAGTACAATTGACTGCACATCCTAGAATCAATTGCAAAAGACGCTCCAATTCGATCATATCGCATTTTTCTGCAATTTTCTGAGCATCTGGACGGGGATAGTCGGAAAGAGTGTAATTTAATATATCGGTGTAGTAATCGTAAACGCCCTCGATAACTTTCTTCATGTTGCTCATTTTCAGACGCCAATTGGAGCCAACATCTGATCTTATTTTCGATAGCCATGATTCTTTAAGGTAGAGTTAGTATATAAAATGAAGACATCTGAAAAGGATTTGGTATAAATTTGCACACAAATTACCCGTGAAAGAATCCGGAGAAAATTGATTAAGAGCCTGAGCCAGTGCTACGCCATCACTGAGTTGTTCTGCATTGCTGTGAGGGCTTTTGAGATTCAGTGTTTTAAACCATTCTATAAGGCTTTTGCACATTTCGATCTTTTCACCTTCCATTATTTATGGTTGGATAAACAAAAAAATTGTTTTTTTTAGAAAAAAGGTTCAATTTTAATAACAAAAATACAAAAAACCAATAAAAACTTTCCCCCGCAAAAATTTCCAATTTTTTCTGGTCAGTCAACAACGCAAGTGTCAAATATGTATGAGTCAGCCTGACAGTTGGAAATTAAAGTGGTAGCACATTACACGCATGAGCAGACAAACTATTTTTTTTTCGATTCCAAACGGTAATGAACCGGTTAAAAAAATATAACTAGGTAGATGATTTTCTCAGATAAATTAAAACACAAAAATAGGGAATTGGAATACATATATTTTTCATTTTAAATGTTGTAAAATCATATAAAAGAGGAACAACTTACATACTTAACAAATACAAACTTGAATGTTTTATTAAAGTTCTGATGATTAAAAAAAAGTAAATCCAAAAGAAAGTACAAGACCCGAAGGATGTTAAAATTATTGATCAAACAATTTTTCTATTCGGCTAGGGAATGCAGCCAAAGAGGAGAACAACAATTGTTTGATCAATTTCAAAAACCTTTGCTGTAGGTTCAAAGTTTGTAGGTTGTAGATATACCTATGTTATGTTTTATAATTGCATAATTAACGTAAGAACTGGGCTCAAGGACTCTCAATGGACATTGAAGCAAAAAACAGGCCTCACACCTCAAATAAATCTCTCTGAACAGAGAGGCAATGGTATGAAATATGCCTCTTGTAGCTTATTGAGAGTTTGTGAAATTTGTAAAAAAAAAAAATCCATGAACCAAACATGCACATAACAAGCTTATTTTTTTCAAGCCCAAAGACGCTGAAAGAAAAAACCACGTCGGCACTAAACAATTTCAATGTTAAAAATTTCTTCGGGCTTCATAATATGGTAGGCTTATTTCTTCACCTAAGTCCCGGTCTACATTGAACGATTTTTCCAGTGCCGATCTTTTGTTCGTAGGTGAAGGGAGTGAAAAGTGAGGAGTAGGGATCAAATCGTTTGTACCACAAAACTCAAACGATTTTTCCAGTCTGTTTATGTTCTCTTTCACCCTCTTTCTAGTTTTTTGTGTGTGTTCGGTATCAGTGTGCCGTTGGTTTGGTGGTGTGAGTGAATATCAATGAAAAATGAAGAGCTCAGAAATAAAAAAGTGAAAAAGACAAGGAAGAAATCTCATTGAAAAAATCGTTCTGTGTGTACATTTCACACGATTTCTGGAAAAATCTTCGTGGAAAAATCGGGCAATGTAGATCGGGACTAAGACGGCTTTCACACAAGGAAACTGAGTTGCCAGAAACTGGCTAGTTTGTAGATGAGAAGGGTGTGAGGGGAAATTTTTTGTCTTCCTTTTACGCCCTTCTCGCCTAGAAACTAAAAATCGCCGGCAACTCAGTTTCCTTGTGTGAAAGGGGTCTAACATAAATTACAAATCCAGACCTATTTCTTTTATTTTAAAGCTCTTCCAAACCAATGCGAAACATTCGGTGCGGCGAAAAAACATTCAGTGCGGCGAAAAAACATTCGCAGTTGGTGTCTCATTTATCATCCTGTAAATACATTTTGAAATGCGAATGTTTCTTTGCCGCGTTGGTGTGGGCACTCTCATTTACTACCATATAAGTCCCGATCTACATTGCCCGATATTTCCACGAAGATTTTTCCAGAAATCGTATGAAATGTACACACAGAACGATTTTTTCCATGAGATTTTTTCCTTGTCTTCTTCATTTTTTTATTTCTGTGCTCTTCATTTTGCATTGATATTCACTCACACCATAAACCCAATGGCACACTGACACCGAACACACACAAAAAACTGGAAAGAGGGCGAAAGAGAACATAAACAGACTGGAAAAATCGTTCGAGTTTTGTGGTACAAACGATTTGATCCCTACCCCTCACTTTTCACTCCCTTCACCAACGAACAAAAGATCGGCACTGGAAAAATCGTTCAATGTAGACCGGGACTAAGTTAATTTTGACTGACGAATGTTTCTTCGCCGCACCGAATGTTTGGCATTGGTTTGGGAGAGCTTTTAATCGCGTGGAAACAGTGTAGGTACATTTATTTATCAGATCACCCTGTACTTCTATGTGAAATATGAACATGTGTTTCAGCCTTTAATTTGTTAACTTTTTTATCAGCTGCTGTCAGCTGTCACTTTTTTGGCGTTTTGATAACCATACAAACACGCAGGTAGGTGGTGAAATTAATAATCGGAAATTGAATTTGTTTATTTCTTTAATTTTATTTTATTACTTTTATAATGAAAAGACGAGCCTCAATGGAACGCTTATCCTATCAAGTTGCAGTCAAAAAAGGTATCTTATTAATAAAAATAAATAAACTAAGCTTGTTTAACCAAATATTTCTATTTTTAGCTCAGCTAGTCGAGAGAAATCCAATGCCAAATGGTGTTGGTCTTTTGGATCCTAGTCGAGTATCAGTTCATGATGCAAATGATATCATTTCTTTGGCAACACAAATTCAACAAGCTGACCAACACCTCCAATCGAATGCATGTGGCAAATTAACTCTAATACTTGATCAGGTAAAGTGCTTAATGATTTGATTTTACCCGCTACATTCACTGTACGTATTTTCAATTTGTATACGATAAAGATAAAAATGCTCCAAGCACAAGCAGCATCTATTTTACAAGAAACCGAAGAGAGCCGTGTTCTTCATGCAGCAGCTTGCAATTTTGCAAAAAAACCTGGAACTATCTATCATCTTTATCAAAGACCATCGGGTCAACATTATTTCAGCATGTTATCTCCAGCAGTAAGGAAACAATTTAAATTTTCATAAAGAAGTTTCAACTGACGTCACAATAATATGTTTATTTCGAAAATGTTTGCTTTAAGGAATGGAATGGATCGTGCGATCATAAATTTGTTGGGAGCTATCGGTTGGAATTCGACTCTAGCTGGACGCCTATGGATAGAATTTTAGAACGTGATGAAAAGATGCAATGGGCACAGAAATGCCTGAAGGCGCCGTATTCGGAAAACCATCCTCAACTTTCTATTGAAAGTAATTTTCTAGAAAAAATGGAATGAGTACCTCTCGCTCGATTGTGTTAAAGGAAGGATTTTTTTGTTTTCTTCTTTTTATTTTCCCAGAGAAATTATTGTTGGAGTTAGGACAAATTTTATGTTTAAGCAGGATTGTAATTAAAAAAAATGTATAGGTAGTCGTTCTTTGTATAGGCACCTATGTACCTAATTTTTTTTTATAAGAAATTTTCCTTAGAAAAGCCTGGCTATGAACCTAAAATTGCGTCACAATAATTAACAAAATATTACTTTACATTATTTTATTTTTAAGTATAAACTTCGTAAGAATTTTTTTTTTTTAAACGACAGCGAATTTCTTTTATTTTGTTATAAATTTGCCTAAAATAAAGACAAATCTGTGCATACAAGTTTTGAGTATTATGGACTTCGTCTGTGGACATAAAAAAAAATATTTTTAAAAAATTGCACTCGAAATTTGTTAGGAAACATGGAAAACTGCATTAAGATCCACAATATGAGTAAAATAGAAAACCACCAACCTGAAAAATAAATTGACCACAATAATTTTCTCATTTGGCAAAATGTTGTTTGATAATTTTGGCTGTAGTCAGAAAACTTCATGGCATTTACAAAAATAAAACCAATTAAGAAAAAAATAAAAACATTTTCGTTTACGCAATTTTAATTCGTAATCTTAAAAGAATATACACTAGGGAGATAGATAACAACATGTACAAACTTAAAATAACAATAGTAATACTAGTGCTACGGTCGTTTGGTTTCAAAAACATATTAACACAACCTGTAAGGACATTTGACACAAGAAAGAAAACCAATCCATTACGATTTGTTGCTTCCATCAGCGAAGGCACCTTATACTCCTCAGACTTTGACCACGCAAAGAATACATAGTCTGACAAAATTATATAAAGTAGGAGTAGAGTAAGAGCGATTGATAATGTCCAGGAAACATATCCAAAATTAGATATGCGTCGTGAAATTCGGATTGTTGGAATACAAATGAATGTGATAACCCAAGTGCATGCAGCCATCACAGCCAATCGTTTAACCCTTTTCGAGTACTCACCGACCATGAGTGTTGTTTCGGAGAATAGAAAACGTCCAACATACATAGCCAACAGGTAAATTGCCACAAATCCAGGAAGTGAACAGAAACCTTCTCGGTTTGCAAGGAAGAAAGTCGAACGATCTTCCTTTCGATACATGACAAAATCAGCCAGATTATAAAGAAGAAGACATTCATGTGCAGTGAGAGTGAAAATTCCTAGCAGAAGCAGTTGCAATTCGGATCCAAACACTGCGCTAATAAATCCACCGAAGAGCTTCGTTAGCCCTAAAATGAAGAACGCGTTCATATGTTTTCCATACTCCGTATCATCTTGATGGTAATCGATTGTTTGAATTACAATTGTCCTGGCCAGACCAAGGAGCAAAACAGGACCCACGGCTTTTGGGATTTTAAAGAAGTCCTTGCGTGTTTTTGGTGTTTTCGAAACGATGCCCATGCTGAAAACAAATAATCCGATTCCAGTGTCCATTAAGCCTACACCGTAGAAGCGGCTTTTTCTGAATGCTTTTGGGAATGTTGAGAAGTCTATAGCGAGAATACAGACAGCTGTGATGATGTTAATGGAGGATCGTAGTAATGTTAAGGAATTAGGTTGATAGCCCAAGCTTATAACGCTCTGTTTGTGTTCCAAGGTAGTAATTTGACTTTTCTTAAAGATTGCTATCCCCACGATCGCCAGAATCAAACACAACACCTCCACATATGGATTGCAGATAGTTACATTTAAAACTATTGGCACAATAATCAGTATAAAATCTAGTAGATATTTCCATGTATCGTTGGAAAAACTTATTATCTTTGATACTATGTGGGAAGCAAATACTGTGAAAAATGTTGGTAATATTGTAAAAAATATATGAACTACGTATAAAGCAGTTTGCAGTGGCTTTGTTGTCACCATGGCCGAAGTAGCCTCACAACTACTACCGGCATCGTTATCATAGTTATCATATCGGAATGCTGGACAAGTACCTTTCATTTATTAAATAAATAATGAAGCTGCTGACTAAAGTATTTGATAAGGCACGGGTGCGCTGCTAATTATTTGATTTTATCTTCTAACAAAAAAATAAGATTAGAAACTGAAAGGAAGAACCTATTTTTTTCTGTTTACACTTTTATGTTGCCCGTGATCAAAAATGTAGAGCTATCCGGATGGGTTCGTGTAGTTGTAAGCCCGTATAAAAAAATATCTGGTGAGAAAACAGCTTTTGTTGTTGGATAGCTAGATAGGAGACCCCTTTCACACAAGGAAATTGAGTTGCCGGCGATTTTTAGTTTGTTGGCGAGAAGGGCGTAAAAGGAAGACAACAAATTTACCCTCACACCCTTCTCGAGACAAGCTAAGCAGTTTCTGGCAACTCAGTTTCCTTGTGTGAAAGCCGTCTTAGGGCCTTCTTGAATGCGGCCATTTTTAGGGGAATATCATTTTTGACGTCTGATTGGCTGCATTCAAGAATCGTTGCAATAGCCTTATGGTCGATTCACAATGCGACGACAGAACGCGACATGAGCGTGACGAGAACTCGCCGTAGTTGTCAAACCAATTTCAAACCATTACGCGTATACGAGGGTATGCACAATGAAGCGTTTCTCGTCGTCACGTCACGCCACGCCAGAGTTGGGAAAATTGAAAAAAAACGCTCTTGTTGACGTTTTTTAATGTTTAACAAATCGTGAAATTTGTAGAAATCATTATTACGTAGACCAAAGTAAAGGCTCTCCCAAACCAATGCGAAACATTCGTTTCGGCGAAAAAACATTCGCATGTCAAAATTTATTTACATGCTGATATATGAGAGTGCCCACACCAACTTGACGGAGAAACATATGAATTAATTTTGACTGACGAATGTTTCTTCGCGGCAACGGATGTTTCGCATTGCCTTAAAGGCTCTCCCAAACCAATACGAAACATTTGTTGCGGCGAAGAAACATTCGCATGTCAAAATTTATTTACATGGTGATATATGAGAGTGCCCACACCCACGCGGCGGAGAAAGATAAGAATTAATTTTGATTGACGAATGTTTCCTCGCCGCAAGAATGTTTCGAATTGGTTTGGGAGAGCCTTTAAACATAACGTTTATTTTTGTTGTTTTCTCTTTCTGTTTGTTGAGCATAGTGTTTTGATATTTTCATACAAAAGCTTTTCAGAGCTTTTGAAACTGATTCCCGCTGGATGCATTCACCTAATTTCCAATCTAATTTCGTGCTAATTTGGTCGTTAGCTCATTTGGAAACGAGAATTTGTATGGAAAATAAGGTAATTTCGGATCTCATTTGGAAATTTGCAACGAAATAACATCATTTGACCCAGAGAAAACGTAGTATAAAGGCTTTCCCAAACCATCGCGGAAAATTCGCTGTGCAGGGCGATCCGTTCACAATAGGGGTATTCACGATCTGGTGCAACGAGCCTTGTAAAAGTGTGAAATTTTATTTTTTTTAAGTGGATCGTGAACGCACTTTTCTTATCTTCTAACACTAAAGCAAATGTCAAAATTAGTTTGACATTTGTTATTTGTTTTTGTTTCGAACATATCTGAAAATTTCATTGATTTAATTTAAATTTTGTTCATAAAAAGATGCCAAAAAAAACGGAAAAAGAAAATATTACCAAATCTTAATTATCGTCCGAATTTTAAATGGAAAATAATAGTAAAAGATGATGACGACGTCACATCAATGCAATCAAGATAGCAAATTGGATGTATCCTTTGTTTCTGTTTAACGTAATCAAGAATGAGTGAGCTGTCAAAAACACAATTTACAAATATTACAATAGGGGTATTCACGATCTGGTGCAACGAGCCTAGTAAAAGTGCGAAATTTTATTTTTTTTAAGTGGATCGTGAACGCACTTTTCTTATCTTCTTGCAACACTAAATCAAATGTCAAAATTAGTTTGACATTTCTTTTTGTTTCGAACATATCTGAAAATTTCAATTTGATTTAATTTAAATTTTGTTCATAAAAAGATGCCAAAAAAAACGGAAAAAGAAAATATTACCAAATCTTAATTATCGTCCGAATTTTAAATGGAAAATAATAGTAAAAGATGATGACGACGTCACATCAATACAATCAAGATAGCAAATTGGATGTATCCAATGAACATACCTTTGTTTCTGTTTAACGTAATCAAGAATGAGTGAGCTGTCAAAAACACAATTTACAAATTTTACAATGTTGTATTTTTCTGTTGCAATAGGTTTCGGGTATTGCTAAAGTGCGAAACTGTTGTAAGATTGCACCTTGTATATTTTGTTGTTGTAGTGTTGTAAGATTTTACACTTTTGCACTTTTACAATGATACTAGGCCAGTTGCATCGGATTGTGAAAACCCCTAATGTTGTATTTTTCTGTTGCAATAGGTTTCGGGTATTGCTAAAGTGCGAAACTGTTGTAAGATTGCACCTTGTATATTTTGTTGTTGTAGTGTTGTAAGATTTTACACTTTTGCACTTTTACAATGATACAAGGCCAGTTGCATCGGATAGTGAATACCCCTAATGATAACGAAAATGAAATATAAACTGCTAAATAACAACAAAAACTGCTGCCACGTAGGCGAATGTGCCGCTTTCGCAATGGTTTGGGAGAGCCTTAAAGTTAATAATCAATAATGACAGTCAATTGACAATAACGACAGTCAACTATCGCCTTTGCCAATTCCACCCCAGTTGCATCGTATCGGGAATACGCCTATTTTGCAGTTTTGCAGTGCCGTGCAACTTGTAGGGACGTTTTCGAAGTTTTTTTAATCACTGAATGGCAAAAGAGGGTCTATAAATTAAACCATTTTGTAAATAGGTTTTAACTTTCTATATAGGTATTCTGTATTCTATATTCTGTAGATATAATAAGCAGAGAAACATGCAAAAAAACATGATTTCTAGCCCAAGTTAAATAAATAAAACAAGACGAATAATTTACTTAAATAAAATCAGTTTTAAATAGGTGACACATCAAAAGCCGTTAGCCGTTTTTTTTTCTCAATCGAAACAGCTGTTTGTTTGACAACCAAGTTATAATTTTTTGAGGTTGTGCAAATAAGCAAGTGGTAAATAAATACAAAATAAAGACGAAATGTTGATGAAAACTAAAACTAATTGAATAAGCTAGACCCCTTTCACACAAGGAAACTGAGTTGCCAGCGATTTTTAGTTTGTAGGCGAGAAGGGCGTAAAAGGAAGACAAAAAATTTCCCCTCACACCCTTCTCGCCTACAAACTAGCCAGTTTCTGGCAACTCAGTCGTCCTATTATCATTTTCATCAATTTCAATCATTTTTTATGCTTTAACAATTAAATATTTAAATAAAAGTTGAAATTTTATTTCTAAACTTGTATGAGAATAATAACACATGTTTTTTTTTTTTGAAAGAGAGCGGAGAATGTTGTCCCACCAAATGATTCTGTCTCCGTTAATCTGATATTGAGCGCTCATTGAGCGGTCAGTTTTTGGTACACGCCTATTGATATTCACTCACACCATCAAACGAACGGCACTCTTACACCGTAAACACACAAAAAACTGGAAAGGAGAAGAGAGAACATAAACAGACTGGAAAAATCGTTCGAGTTTTCTGGTACAAACGATTTGATCCCTACCCCTCACTTTTCACTCCCTTCACCCACGAACAAAAGATCGGCACTGGAAAAATCGTTCAATGTAGACCGCACCACTCGAAACTCTTCTAAAAACTGACAGCGCCTGCCAAGCCTGTCATTTCACATTTCAACCGCAGAAATCTTCGTTCTTCGCTATCATCGCCCTACGATTTCGATAGCGATAGATAATAGATGGATTTGTGCGTTGTCTCGAAGTGGTAGTGAAAGTTGGACAGTTTGTGTTTGAACAAAAATCAGCCCACAGGTGAAAGTTCAATTTATAAATAAAATATATATTTCGTTCAATGTCGCAGTCAAAAGCAGCGAAATCAAAGCAAGAACAAGGCTTCCTCACCAAAGCCTACCTCTTCGGCTACAATGCATCTCAAGTGGTCGGCTGGAGTTACATCCTTTATCAGCTCGCTAACTACTACTTCATCGCCGGACCGGAATTCAGAGCGAGTATCACCCTGTGGGACTACACAAAATTAGGAGTGATTGTATTCCAGAATGCAGCAGCGGTGGAAATAATCAATGCCTCATTAGGCTTGGTCAAAAGTAATCCTGTAATCACAACATTCCAGGTTCTAAGTCGAATGATGGTAGTCATTGGTGTAGTTATGGCTACCCCAACAGGTAAAGTGTCACCTGGACTGCCCATCGCACTCTTCGCCTGGGCTGTAACCGAAATCATTCGATATGGCTACTACGCCCTGAATATCGTCAAACTTGTGCCGCATATTGTAGTTTGGCTTCGTTACACAACATTTATTGCTCTCTATCCAATCGGAGTGACGGGAGAGTTACTGTGCTTCTGGTGGGCACAAAGCTATGCTCGAACAAACAAAATCTGGTCAACAGAAATGCCAAACAGTCTGAATGCTACATTTTCCTATCTCTATCTCCTGTGGATTGTAATGTTCCTGTATATTCCTCTATTCCCTCAAATGTATTTGCATATGTTTGCACAGCGCAAAAAGATCCTAGGCGGCAGCAGTAACAGCGCAGCGAAAGACAAATTAAAGAAGACTCATTAATTCAATGAATTAGCATGAATTCAAAGTCTGAACCCTAAAACGGGTTCTTCATTATTTTTTAGTATGATAAGTAGATTTTTTGTTCATTCTTTTTTTATAATTTGTATAAATAAAACGTACAAAGGTGTGAATTGTTGGTTTGAGATCTCTGTTTTTTTTTTGTGTTTTATTTAATTTTGACGCAGCTTAATGGAGAAACCAAAATGTATTGGATGGAAATTAACTTGCAAGAAAGAACAGGCTAGATACATCGTGTAGGTATCAAATTTTGTTGTTGCGCAAACACCAACAACGTAACAAAAATGTATACCAATTTCATAATGACCAAATGATCATTTTATACTAAATTAATTATGCTTACCAAACAGTTGATAATAAAGAAAAAGCAAAGGTCGATAAAAAGATATTAGCCAACACAGGGGTGTATTTATATGTTTGAAGGCCTTGATAGAGATTATAATTATTTTATTTCGAGGACGGATCGGATAAAATTCAATACAGATCAAATAGGATCAGCCTGGGAACAAACTCACCATTTACCCATTGAAGTAAATACTTTTGGTGAACAAAGAAAGTCTAGGCGGTACACTTCAGGTGGTTAACATCAGAAGTATACAAAATCTGTACATGTAAAAATTGTTAAAAAATTGCCGAATAAACGTAGGTACTATTTATTTTGAAAATGTTTTTCGGTAGACGTCTTCGAAATAGTTTATTGATTTTCTGACGCACCTTTACACGGTAGGTATTTCGAGTTTTTGTTGATCTGGTACTTGCTCTATGGGCAAGTATGGGTTTCATGTCAATTTAATTTGTTTCATCACGATGATGGAAAAGTCTAATAAAGCGATTCTCGCCAAGACGTCCGTCATTCTATTTTGCTGTGCATCCTGATGTACAACGAATTTGCTGAAGCATTTGTTTGTGATTTCCAAGAGGAGAAATCCAAATTTTTGGTTTTGGCTCATCTAGAACGACTCTTAACGATTTGATTAAACTTCATACATGTAATGTGTAAAGCAGTTATAAAAATAATGCGTACCAGAGGTTTTTTTTTTGTTCTTTTTATGTAACCATTTTGTATTTTTCTACAAATTTATCTAGAATTTTGTTTATGTTTTATTATCTTTCAATGTTAAAACATCGGACATGGTTAATAAAGTTCATGAACGAGCCATATTTATAAATTATTTAAAATTACTATCAAGACTCTGAGTCGATGGTCGTAATTTTACCTGAATTTCATCGAAAATTCATCTTCGGCGCTGGAGCACGAAATTCACACCACACGGTCACTTTTTGTGGGTGCAATGGAGTCTCATAAAGCACATGCGGAGTTTTCGCTGCCAAGTTACGCATTTCTTGATTGCGTTTCAGTAAGAAGCCCATCGGAATAAGCGTGATTATTTTAACAGCCATTAATGAGCTTCATCGTTGAAGATGATTTTCGATAAAATTCAGGACAAGTGGAACACAATTTCGGTAATATCTTATTTTTCTTTCTTGAACTTGACTATGATAGAAATGTTAAAACTGTTTTGACATTAACATATCATATAAGAAAAGTTTTATTAAAACAATTTGATTCAAATAAAAAGTACAAGTGACCTCAACTCCAGAAATTATTGTGTTTCGCCCAAGCTATAACAGTGCGCTCTTTAGTCAGTCTGTTATACCCTACTAAGACACAAATTTAGGTCGATGTTTACCGACTCTTATAAAAATCACTTGTACTTTTTATTTGAATTATATTCATTCACTCCACTTAGAACCAAAGTAATTTTAATATTTTAATATTTAAATTTTTTTTCTATATTAAAACAATTAGTTCTATTTGTTGGTGATTTTCATCTTGGCTAATACTGAAGGATAAAAATTTGTCCTTCCTATGGCTTATCTTCTAAATAAAAGCAATTTTGCTTACGGCGTACATTTGAATTCTTATCGTCATATTAATAAAAATTTGATTAAGACTGCACGAAACGAATTTGAAGTCCAAATTCAGAATTGTAAATATGATATATATATTTTTTTTTTAATAATCTGCCAACGGATTTTTGATCTTTTGTGAACAGTAAACTTTAAGGAGCCATTTTAAAAAAAATTACTACTTATGCATACGTAAATTTTGTGCACTGCCTGATTTGATACCGGTTTTAGAATTTAAAGCTGGAAAGCTTTAAAGCATGAAAGAAAATCCGCCCGGAAAAATTACATTTCACTCTTCCCTTATTGTGAGTTTCGGGCGAAAAGATTTCCATTTAATTTTTAGTGGCGAACGAGCCCACACGTGTTGTAAAATGGAGGGTGAAACTCACATTAGCTTTTAAAAATCCGGGCGAACAAAACATTTTCGGGCGAAATATTTTCCGGGTGAAACTCACAATAGGACTGATTATGTATATGAGCTGATTTAGACACTGTCTTGAATCTAGTTAGATAGACTGATTTCTGACTATTTATTGTAGTTGAAAATGGAAAACTTAAAAAAAATTAATTAGATCCCGACACTAAAATGTATTCTAATCTCAAAGATAAAGTTTCCGGAATTACTTGAAAAAAATAACAGGCAGCATTGAAAAAGGTTTCCCTGACCGCTTTCCAAATTTCCCAAACCAATTTTTCGTTCTCTAACTTTCCACTCCACTCGCAACCATGTATATTCTAAAGAGATGCTGGTGCTGGTACTACATTTTTTTGTCTGCCTCAAAAATCAGACACATTTCATAAGGATTCTAAATCACATAGTAAAATACAATACAAATTGATAAAACAGTTTTGTATGTAAGTAAGTTAGAACGGCACATCTTATGCCTTTTATTAATCTAAATTTTCAAACATACGTACATTTATTTTCAAGTTTTAATTTTTTTTAATTAACTGTATTACTTAGCAAATGCATTCGCTCAAACAGTGATGATGACATTAATGATAATTATTAAATGGCTACAACTATAATTTGGTTAAAGAAGCTCTGTCAATATAACTATACAGATCAATCAATATGTCTTAAATAATTTACACCTAGGTAAAAATACTTAACAGAAAAACCTTTTTGTTTTATTAATTTGTTTTGCTGCTTTGAACACCTTAAGGCGTATTTGGACCTCTCTTTACATCGTCATCGCTGCTGGAGGTACTGTCACTATCGCTGCTACTGCTGCCCGAACTATCACTACTACTACTAACTGGATCGCTGGATTTTTCATTCTTATTTTCGGGTATTGTGTGAGGGAACTTCTTACCGCTAGCTTCTAAACCTGTCTTTAAACGAATCAATGCCGTACGATTGATATTTTCAATTGGACCAATTTTAAGAGCAGTATTTAATGTCTCTAATGCTTTGTCGAATTCTTCCTTGGCACATTGAATATCCAAAAGACAACTATATGCGTTACCCACAGCTCCGGTAGTAATTTTTGAATTTGTCAATTGGTTGACAAGATTGTGAGCTAGCTTTTCATCGTTATTTTCTCGGGAATTTTGTAAAATTCTCTGGAACATTAAACGTGGTTCATTGACAAGGTATTCATCCCAAATTACTTTAGCAGCTGTTTCATTTCCATTTATCGAGTGATATACCCAGAGGACGTTCATTGGGGATATTAGTTTCTTATCTGCATAAGTCTTCGCTAGATCCTCGACTAAAAAAAAAGAAAAACAAAATTATTAAAATTCTTAAAATATAAACATCTACTTACATTTGGGCAATAATTCAGGCTGATTTTCTAGAATTCCTAATGATCCTCCTCGTGGGAATTTATCTGCTGCCTCGGTTATCTCTGCAGGTGTATTTGCATTGGCAATCGTTTGGGCTAGTCTATTCAAATACTGTTCACATTTCCCACTAGCAATGTTGGCATGACAATAACGATTATCGAATGAAATTACTTTCTTCTGCTCGCTTGTTAGCTTTTCACCGATTCTCTCCACTATCTCCACATCGCCAGTTGCTGCAATTTTATTCAAATAGAACTTAAAGACCTTTGGAATTGGCCGGCGACCTTGGTCTAGCAATTCGAAGACGTACTTTGTAGCCTCACTCAGACGTTGGGCATGAATTAAATTCTCAATTAGCTGGGAAATGTCATTCGCACTTGGTGATTGACCAGCGGGTAATTTATTTTTCAATTCAATTGCCTTATCTACATCTGCGGATATCAAAGATGAACGGAATTCAATTAGAGCCGCGGAAGTCTGGCGTGTACCAGCTGCATTACGTGTTCTGTTTCCTTTTTCAACTGGCACGCGGTTTTCACCTGCCGATGGAACTTCTTTCACAATTTCCTGTGGGACAACAAAAGGAGTCTCCATATTCTTAGACTTTAAAAGTTGCGCCAATTTTTTAAGGAATTCATCACTGGGAGTGATTGATTCCTCTTGCATTTTAGTCCACAAGCCCAAACCCTTATCGGCTTCTTTGTTTTTGCAATAGCTGAGCAAGAGATTGTAGAATATCGAGTTGCGATCAATGTGTTGCAGGTCTTTTGTAGCTTCGATCAAACCTTCCAGCGGTTCGACCATTCCCTCATTTCTGTATCGCTCACAGGCGAAATCAATACGCTTTGGACGTGTTCGAAGTCCGGGAGTTTCTAAGATCTTTCTTGCTTGACGAATACGTCCACACTCAACAAACGACAACACCAAGTCATACAAGCTATTCACCTCACCATGAATACTCGTGCTCAGATCGGTCAATTTTTGCAAATTAGCTGCATCTTCCTTTTGAATCAATCTGCAAGCGAGTTCGTTCTTCCATGGGGTTGACTTGTAGTTTGATGTAATTTGCTCAAATTTCTCCATTGCCCCTTGAATGTCATCCTTGACTAAGTGCACCTTAATCAACGGCCCCAGTAGAATATTTGTGGGAATAATATAATTGTTCTTTACAAGCGTCTCAAACATCAATTCCACCTTCTCGGCATTTCCAGTTTCGGCCAAATGATTCAAGAGTCGCCAGCATGACCCTGAGTAATTATATGATCCTTCGTTATCAGTCTGGAATTCATCTTTCTGGTTGGCTTTTAAGAATGCAATTGCCTCATCGACTTTTTCTGCCTTAACCATCATTTCGGCGATTCGAAGAGTCTTTAGATTATCCAACAAGAATGTTGGGTCCTTGGCCTTGAGCTTTTGGTAAAGCTGAAGACCTTCGTCTAGGCGTTCATTCTGAACGTACAAATCAATTAGTTGCGCCCACATTCCACTGAGAATGACAAATTTCTCGGCTTCAAGGCGTTCAATCACCTGATTGCATTTGTCAATATTTCTCGACTTAAAACACGTAATAAGCAACTGACGCTTAATGTTGTTTGTATTTTCACCTTTGGCCTCTTGTGCCGCAATGAATCGCTCAAGTTCTTCGATGTTTAACTTGTCTAGGGTACGTTTACGTGATGATATTGCATCTAAATGCACAGGTTCCAGATCACCTGATGTCATCTTGGTCAAGAGTTCGGAAATTGTTGGTGTCATTTCTGAGCCTAAAAGATCTTGAATCTTTGATGCCGATGAACTATTCATAGACAGACCCTGTTCAACAAAATGAGTTAGAATATTTTCAATAGCATCGACACGATTATTGCGGAAATAATTGGCTGCATCGCTAACAATTTGACCAATGAATGCGGGACGCGGATTTTGGGCTGTTCCAGGTGTTTTTTCTTCAGCCTTTGAAGGTTCAATCTGTTCGACTTCTTCGGTTGCGATTTCTTCTTGAATGGCAAAAGCAGGATTTTCCTTATTCAAGTTATCGTGAATTTGACGAACAATTCTTGTGAAAGATTTATAGTCCTCGGTTTTGCTTAGGGCTTGAATAAGAGGAAAACGGAACAAGATTGGAGCATAATAAGCTCGATAGGTTTCAACTAGCTTTGCAGCTTCCTCGATTTTATTTTGAAGCAATGCACTATGAGCAGCCGATGAAGCAGCAGTTCCATTCGACACACCTGCATTTGTCAAAATACTAACAATACGATCGAGACGTTTTTCGTTAAGCTTGGGAATTACGTAGTCACGAACTGTTTCTGAGTTTGGTTGTACACTAAATTCGTTTTGCATTTTCTCCACAATGTCAATAACTTCATTCGATTCAGCCGAGCAGAATAGTGGCCAGAAATAGTGCTGTCTTATTGGCTGTCCTGAATTCTTAAGCTTTTTCAACAATGGCAGAGTTGCATGATTGGCTCCATTAACTAGCCCAGATTCGGTGGCAATGAGTAATGCCTTTGGATTGAGTCCTTCATCCTGAAGCTGCTTACATATGCTGAGAATTTTTTCAATTGGCCGATTTACTTTGACCAATTGACGAACGAAAAATGATCCAGCGTCAACGAGTTGTCCATCGGGACGGGTAGAACGTGGCATAACTCGAACAACTTTCAGGCCAACATCTTCGTAGCCCTTGTTCACTAGACGAAGAATAACATTTACTGCCTCTTGATTGAAGCCAGTGAATTTTTTAAGTTTTTCCAAAACTTGGTCGACTTTGTCTTCGTGACCGTTAATGGCGAGTGCATAGACAGCATCGAGGAGATCCTTATCGAGGAGGAATATTTCATTTTTCTCACATTGTTCGATGGTTTGAAGAATGGCATCAATATCACCGTGACGTGCATAGCAGCAAAGTAGAGTTGTGTAGGTATCGGCGCTAGGTTCAAGACCGGCTTGCTTCATTACTGTGAGAATTGATTTAGCTGATTCGATATCGTTAGCCTAAAGCAGAGGTATAAAAAAAACGTGTAACCATTGAGGACAAAAATATGCAAGAAAAGTGGAGTAGAATGGGTGCATTCGTTATTTAGATATAAGAGAAGAAGCCACCCATTCATCATCGTCAAGGATTTTTCGAAACTACAGACTTTGAACATCAGGTTTGTTTCTACAGGAACCCATTTCAACTTATCCTATATAGACTATAGAGCAAGCAAGCAATTACTCTATCTTTTAGGAGGACATAATGGTTAGATATTTTGTATACTGGCTTACCTGTGAATGTCCCAAGATCAGAGCATTGAAAACATTCTCATTGACCGGCAATTTCTTCTCTCGCATGTGTTCCAAAATTCTTGTTGCTCCATCGATGTCACCCTGTTGGCAATATCGCAGCACCAATCGTTGATAGGTTACACGATTTGGTTCGATTGCCTTTGACTCGAGTTCCGACAAGAACTCGGCCGGTGAGAATGGATGTTCATTCTCCAAGTAGACTCTGAGCAAAGCATTGTAATGCGAGATGTCCATTGGAACATTCAATGAATTCAATGTGTTCCATATTTCTTGTACCAATGCCGTACGAACTTCAGGCAATTCCTCAGGAACTAGATTACCACAACAACGAATGACCAGCAGCGATTGTGAGCTAGTTGCAGAACGCTGCAGACGAATTTCATCCAGAACTTCTTCAATATCTCTGCGAGCAATGCGACCAGTACGCCTTACATCGGCATCTAGTCTTTTAAGTTGTTTATCCAAACTGAGATCGGCTCTGGCAGCGGTTGTTGCATAGCCACTAGAATAATAAAAAATGTGTTATTGGAAACATTTAAGGTTAGGAAAATGTGTGAAATGATAAAATTTCCCACAGGATGAAGAGTAACTCTATATAAAAATTCTATAAATTTAGTAGTTTGGGAAATGATTATGAAGATTTTGAAAATAATTTCAAAATTATTTAATTTGTTGCGTAATAGCCGGGTGGTGGTGGTGTCTTTTTCGTTTCCTCCCATTCATCGTACGTAACCTGCTGTTGCTTTTTCTTGAACTCACTTGATTAGATTGCTGCAAACGCATTGTGAATTCTGGACGAGACTTCCTTCAGTTTCACGAAAAGATTGGAAGACAACACTTCGTGTTAAACCAGCAAAATAGCGAAATAACTTTCCCGAACGTAAAATCGATGCCATTTTTGTGTGATTGAAAAAATTCGTGAGATCTCTTCTACAACTCTTTTTTTTCTATCAGAACGAAATGTCAAAATGACAGATGTCTCACGTGGAGCATTGCCATGTTATAGAAAGAATGAAAAAAGGAAAAAAGGGTTATACCAAGTCTAATTAAAATATAAAGATTTTTTATTTTTGTTTTTTTTTTTTGCAAAAGTGAGAAATTAAAATGATCGCTGAGGAAACTTGCTTGCAAAAAATATACAAAAATTGTTCGCACATATAAATTAAGCCACCATACACAATTTTCTTGCAAGCTGATGTCTTCAGCATAGATATTTATTTCTCACTTTTGTACTTTTTGGGAAAAGTAGGTCTATTTAGTTAATAGCCTTTTCACACCAAACCCAAAACCCGGTTTTCGCGAAAATATCGGTTTTGGCTGAAAACCTAGATCGAAAACACGAGTTTTCCCATATATTTATGCTAAACCATAAGTTTTGATAAAACACAAGTTTAAAATAAAACCTGTCCAAAACATGTTGGATTTCCAGGACGAACTAAACAAACACACCTTGTGAAACATTCAGCGCTCAATTAAATGTCATATAAATAGCTGATGGGTTGCTGCCAGGAAAAAATATTATTTTTGCTGGAACACAAGGGAGCGCGACGCAGTGTCGCGCATCCTAACTACTAGGTGAAATCGACCGGTTAAGAAATAAATTAATTATAACGAATCAGGATTGATTGTATTTCCATTATAAATTCCAATATGAATAAATTGTCTTTTAATTGCACATAAAACATTTGATTTTTCTGTGGCACTGAAAATTTTCAAAGCGGCGTGGCTCTTCGTCGAAACCATTGTGTTCAAGCAAAACAAATGAAATGTCAAATGAAAACTTGTACATTTTCGGTGTGAACGCATTTCAAGTTTTCGTAAACAAATTGCCGAAAACCCGGTTTTGGGTTGGGTGTGAAAAGGCTATAAGGCTTTATTCTGGCAACCTCACTGATGCCTCACAAGTTTCAATAACCTCATGACTCGTGGTGAACTCGCCTCATAAAAACTTAAAAATTATGATCTGCTCCTTGGCAGATCACAACTTGTTCTTGTGAGGTTTTTTATGAGGGCTTCCACAGAATACAAAATTGTGACCCCCAAGCTTAGTACGCAGATCGCACTAAATTTTTGCATCTACACAAAATTCTCTTAAAAATTTAGCTTGGTAAAGAATTTCGTATGGGAGTTAAAATTTAGCTTGATCTGAGGCTCTCCCAAACCAACAGAAGAAAAAAGAAGGATACACAAATTACATAACAACAAAAAACTGCACAAGCGAATGTTTCGCGTCAGTATGGTATGAAAAAACGTGAAAAAATTATGATGGGCTGGCAAAAAAAAACAAACGAAAATCTTTAGCATAGATTTTTAATTCGTAGTATTTGAAAAAAGCTGAAAACAACTGTTCACAAAAAAAAAAAAAATTGTTCAACAATTATTTTAGTGACCAGGTTTGAGATACCCGACAGAACAAGCAAATTAAAATCAAAAATCCTTCTGTTGTTAACTTAAATATATTTCTATTTATTTTTTGGCAGCACTTTAGAGTTTATTCATATCTTTGCGATGCCATCCGTCGCCGCATGAATTTTTTAATGGACAATTTGAATTTTTTCAAACAAAAATTCTGACAGTCGTATTCGACGCGTTGTCTAGTAAAGTTTACGAGTTTGCCGGAACATATATAAAAAAAGATTTTTTTATTTTTTGTGTACATTTTGTATATCCAAATCCAATTCATACCGCCCACCCCTCTGTCAGTATCATTCAACAAAAATTATTGTTCGTCGTCTCTTCCTTGAGTGTAGATAATTTTGCAAACAAACATTTTCAATTGTTTACAATTAAAAATCCATCAATAAATAAATTGTGATCTATTTTCCTCTACAATCAGAATAAAAATCAATTGGAATTACAACGAAAAATAAAATTCACCACCGGTTTACGCGGTGCAGTGAAAAATCTGTTGAAAAAAAAAATAAAAATTTAAAGTGAAAACACAAAACAACATCAAAACCCGGTAAAAAATGTTTAAAAAAAAAATAGTGATTGCCTGACAAAAAAAAAAATAAATAAATTTTCTAAATCGGATCCCAAAGAACGAAGCCCGATATCTGAAACACACAAAAAAAGGATTAACCCCTCCCTCAGCGACAACCACCAAAATGACCGAAAGGAAGTTCACCCGTGGCCTAAACAAGCCAGGAATGGCTGCCCAGCTTCGGGAGACAGTCTCACAAGTTGTCCGCGAAAGTGCTGTTTTGGTAAGTTGAAGACCTTACTTGAGAGTTCTTTGATCCATCTTCTGCTTTGCACGATCTTAGTTTGTGTTGATTTTTTAGTTTTTTGTTGACACAATGGAGCTTGAGTTGCGTGTGCCTCATCATTGATTAGGAATTCAAGACGATGCGGTCAATAATCCCTACAACCGCCTTGCATAATCCCAACTTTTTACGTACATATATGGTAGCTACATATATAAGAGTATTTGAGTTTCTGTTGCCTTGCCACTCTGGATGGTTAGTGTTGGTTGAGTTGCATAGAATGTAATGCTGCTGGTGCGGCTGATGGCGTTTTGTTTTTGTGTGTAGAAAAGGATACACGCCCTTTTTTAGTTCAACATTCTCGTTGTTGTCGTTGTCGTCACAGTGCGAGTGGTGCACATTGTCGTCCATGTCCAAAAGTGGTTATAGTCACTTGTACAATCTACAAAGTGCATGTCTCATAGATAGTTATAGTCATCCTCCCCATAGCGTGAATCTAGAGTCTCCTCTTATTATTTTTTTTTTATTTTTCCTTCTTCTGCTTTTGCACATCTCCAATTTGTATGTTTATTTTTGATTACCCTCTCCCACCCCCGCTCGGTGTGTGTAGTTAGTTTCTTGGTCTATTTTTTTCTGTTTGCAAAATGTTTTTCTTCTTTTTTTTTGAGACTATTTTTGCACTCCCAGGCGGGATCGGGATGAAGCAACCAGAATTAGATGAATCAGAAGATGGATAGGTATGATGTTTGGATGAAAGATGCTAAAGTATTATGTGTTCTGTGTCTTTCTGCTTGTCACTATGTAAAATTTTTACGTAATCTGTGTCAACGAGATATGAGAGAAAATGACAAAAAAAAAAATCGAATTCAAATGGAATGCAGATGTGCGCATTGCTCAGAAAATTACAAACATTCTGTTAAATATTGGCCTCGGGTCGGTACAGTTCGGTTTGTCGGTAGACAAACACACTTAAAGCCAAAACAACCCAAGCGCAATTAGTAAATAATCAATATTTGGATTCGATTGCCAAACTATTTGGCAGCCACATTCCGTTGCGGTACAATTTGAAGTAAATTCAATAAATTTCTCTCTAAAGCTGAGAGGTTGGGGCCAAATGAGATGCGATAGAATGTGAGGAATGCATTGTTTTAAATTTTTGGCTGCTTGCTGTTGGGAAAGAAAGTGTGGGCATTTTTATTACTTTATTTTTTATTAGTGTTAAAACTGTTTATATGTAGGAAGGTACCCATTTAAAAACAAAAAATAATAAGATTTTGAGGAAATACAATTAAGGTAGATGTCTATTCACTTACAGCAGCTTAGTTTTTTTTTTTTTTTCTTTTAATATAGGTATAAAGAGATTTTTTTTTCAGTTCATGAGATTGTCATATAGGTAGGAAGACTCTTAATTCTAATTTACAGTATATTACATTGATGTTTTAATTTGTTTTGGCACATAAGGAGCCTAATTTTATACATTGTTTTTTAGTTTAATAAAAATTATTTAAAAAAATGTATTTGATTGTCTTATTAGGGTAAGTGCAACAGTACCCGGCCACTTACTAGTATCCGGCCACTTTTCAGTTAATGCCCAGTATTAAGAATTCCAAAGACTTTTTGCATATCAAAATAAAATATTTAAATTATTTCTGGCTTATTTAAACTTTTGGTAAAATTTGACTTATCAGGGCCTCATAAATTTGTCAGGAAAAAATTAGAACTTGTGAATGTTTGCCGCACTGTGAAAAGTGAGATTTACAGTCTTGGATTACAATTGGAAAGAGTGAAGTTTAAACATTTTTTTTAACTGGTATTGAGAACGAATCGAGTTTTTGTTAAACGTTTTTATTAAAAGCAATACTATAAATTATAATAAAACCAACAAAAAATTAAAAAAATTATGTTTAATATTCAATTTTAGTGGTGGCCGTTTACTGGAACAAAGTAAAAGCCTGTGTACTAGTAACCGACCGGCCAAATGGCCGGATACTAGATTTTGAAGTGACATACAAATTGTTCTCTCATTTGTTCTTAAACTAAATTAGGATCTTTCTCTTAATGCAAGAGTGAGTAGAATATATTAAATATGCTTAGGTTATTATCCGGCCACTATTTTTCATCATATTTATGAGCAAAAAAAAAATCGTGAATTCTCTGGCCCGTTTTTAGCACACGCTGTAGTAGTAGCCCGTAGCGTAATGGTTAGTGCGTTGAACTGTCACGCTGGAGGTCTGGTATCGCCTGCCAGCCTCATCCACCTAAAAACTAAAAAGTTTTTTTTCAGGGCTACTGCCTCTTTCGAGGAATTGACAAATCCTCCAAGAGTATCACTTGTCACAATTAAGTGCTTCTCGTCTAGCCGTTCGGATTCGGCATAAAATTGTAGGTCCCTTCCATACCTGTCGAAAGGCGCACACAGAAATGGTTGTGAGTTGTTAGTCACTAGGCCCTGGTTCTTCATGAGCCGTTGTGCCACCCGATTTATTTATTTTATGTTTATGTATCCGTCCATAGGAGCGCTACAACGTTAAATTTTATTATTTTTGTAGGCGAATTTTGATCCTATCGATACATAACGTATGTAATAAGGGAGTAACACAACAATGCTTACAGCTTTAACTGCAGGTCCTATAAATGTCTGTATTTTGGAATATATCATCAAGGATTGTTAATGATTACGTATATATTAAAACCGATTCTTAAATTAATGTTTGGATTCTAATATTTACAAAATAAACTAACTGGCCGGATACTAGCTCAAAAGTGGCCGGCTACTGAATTTCAATGGCCGGATACTAGTGAAAACGTACTTTTATGACAAAATCAATTTTAGTTTTAAATGCAAAATAACAATTACTTTCATGTATTTTTTATATTATAAACAAATTATTAATGATTTAAAAAAAAAAAAATTTTAAATTCTATATTGTCATTCTGATTTTTTATAGGACACCAAAGTAAGAAAATGCGTTAGGTGGCCGGGTACTGGTACACTTACCCTATACTATTTACATTATTATTGATGGTTCATTTCGGGTTGTTCATATCCGGTTGTCTTTGTGGTGGTATGCGGGGTAAGGATGGCTACTAGCCGCCGACCATCAACTCCTTGCAGGGTTGCCAATACCAATTTAAAGAGTAACTTAGTTTTTTACAGTAATAATGTTGTCGTATTGTTGACTTTATCGAACAACTAAAATTTATATTTTTGATTATTTCTGTGATTTTCTGTAATTTTCAGCTAAAAGCATATTCATTCTTTCATACTGAATTTTCAAAAAAAAAAAAATCAATATTTTTTTTTAAATCCAAAACAAATATTTAGTTTTCAAAAAAAAAAATTTAATTTTGGTTCACAGTAATGTTTAATTTTTTAGAAGATTTACCATACAAAAAATGAAAATTTTTAAGAAAACTGTTTTCGAAAAAATCAAAAACCAAAAAAATGGTTGTACTGGAGGTATACCCAAAATATTCAATTTATGAAAATAAACTTACTTACTTTATTAATCAAAAAAAAAGTAGCATTTCCTTACTTAATTTATTTGAATTGTTTTTAACAAAATCCTCGGACCCGTTTTTGAGAAAAATATTATTTTCCTTTTTGGCAAACAAAAATTGTATATCAGGTACCGTTATTTTTGGTCCTAAAAATAAAATTAAAAAACGTCTGAACATATTAGTCTAAAAACACTATATCAAGTTTGAAGAAAATTCCTCCTGCCGTTTGGGCTCTACGGGTGAGGATAGACGGACAGACAGAATTGCGGGACCCTCTTTTTTTGCGTTCTGTATCATCGTTATGTTAGGGAAAATTATTATCTGGAGTTCGATTTTTTTTATAGAACCTATGTATACTTACTTACTTAATTTTGATGGCGCTCACAGCCCAGGATGGGCTTCGGCCTCAACTAACAAGCCCCTCCAGCCAGCTCTGTCCCTAGCTAGCCGCTTCCAGTTGCGCACACCCAGTGCTTTGATGTCGTCATTCACTTGATTGCGCCACCTGTTACGGGTTCTTCCTCTGCTGCGTACCCCATCGGGGTTGGATTCTAAGAATCGTCGGGCAGGTGCGTTGCTGTCCATATGCTCCACGTGCCCCAGCCATCTCAGCCGCTGTATTTTCAGCTTTTTGACCAGGTCAACGTCGCTGTATAGCCCGTATAGCTCGTCGTTGAATCTTCTCCTCCATACTCCTTCGATACACACCGGACTGAAAATCACACGAAGAATCTTCCTCTCAAAGCACCCTAGCAGATTTTTATCCGAATCTTTCAGTGTCCATGCTTCTGACAATAAAGCAGGACCGGGATGATTAGGGTTTTGTATAAAGTCTCCTTGGTTCTACTTAAATGCCTTCTTAGACCGAAGAAACAGCGGTTGGCAAGAGTAATTCTTCGCTTGATCTCTGCACTGATGTCATTCTGCGATGTAATAGTGGAGCCCAGGTAGACAAAGTCCTTGACAACATCGAAGTTATATCTGTCCATCGTGATATTTTGCCCAAGTCGACGATGTTGAGATTCCTCTCTCGGTGACAGCATATACTTCGTCTATTACATATATCGCAAGTAAAAAGAATGGCAATTAAGCACTTGTAGTCGTGGTGTTCAAAAACCTTATTCATAAAGAAAAAATAGTTATTTTGGCTCCCGTGTTTAGGAGAACTACACCGAATGTTCCGGACTCAAATGGACCAGTAAGCAATTGCACTAAGTTTGAGCCCAGAAAATTTGTATTCCATGGTGCAGTTTTCCTAAACACGGAAGCTAAAATAACATTTTTTTCTTTATGAATACGGGTGCTAATGTAAGGCAAGTAAAAATACGCAGAACAAAAAATGCACTCCTTTTTTGTCTGCTTGGGGTACGTCTTTTTTCGATCAGTTTTTAGAACGGGTTTTTCCACACCCAATCGCTATAACTTTTTGTGTCTATTTCGTTAAACCATCTTCTGGACCTGTAAATATGCCCTGTAGGTGTGATAATTTTGGGCATGATTAAAAGGATCATCTTACAAAGCCCTAGACCCTGTTTAGATTGTGACTGCTTAGTGCGTAGTGACGGCAGTTTGTTGGTGAAATCGGTGAGGGGAAAACGAAGGCGGCAGTCAAGCACAAAACATAAAGACTGTAGTGAGCAGTCATGTTTCGTTTCCAAAATGTTGCATTTTGTTCCAATTAGTTCATAATTCCTACATATTCTATGAGAGTTCAGTGATACACGAGTGAAAACTACAAGAATGTAGACACGCAGTGACTCCTCACTACGTAGTGAGCAGTCAGAATCTAAACAATGTCCTAGTCACTAGGTGGGTTTCCTTTAAAAAGTGCTGCCAATCGACTAATTCTTTTAGGCTCTGGCTCGATATATATATCAGATCCGGACGCAAAACAAAAAAAAACACGGGCGTCAAAAGTCAGTTTTTTCGACTTCTACATCATCGTAATGTTAGTTTGGATTAAAACCTCGAATTTTGTATTTGACACAAAACCATTAATTGACCTATATAGCCAGTCTGGCAGGTGTTATATTGTTAAAACATTGAAAAAACCTAATCGACCGAACCGAAGTAGCAGACTGTTGTTTTTGCATTTTTTAATGTTCATAAATCTTTCTGTGACCAAATTTTGAGCCTTTTATGAGGTAGGTTACGTAAATTCATCGATCGTTAGCTTTATGACTAGACCAAGTGCTTGCACCGGATTTTCTTACGTTCACAATCATGAACTAAATCATAAAATAAACATCAGAAATGATTTAAAGCAACATTAAAAAGCGACTAACCACAAAACAAATATACAAAAAAAGACCGCTATAAGAACAATGAAAAAGTCAATATGTAAACATAACAAAAAAGCCACAATACCAAAATTGTAAATATTTTCAAACCAACTCTCTCCCTTAATGATTCACTTTCTTTTACTTGGCTTGAGAGAATAATTAATTTGTAAGATACGACATCTTTTGATAAAACTACCTTATTTAAAGAAAAAAAACTAAATCAAGACATTTACCTACTTAAATCGCTACTGACTGTACCTGTATGGTTGTTTCTGTAAAATGGATTCTATTTTTCATGAAACACATACATACAAAGGCCAAGGTCACACAAAACAGCTACCAAATAGAGCAAATAGAACAAAAATTATAAACAACAAACAACAATCAGTCTGACTGACACCCAATTATAGATGCCTTTTTGTTGTATCTATGTATCTTTCTATAAGAAAAGATACTTTATACCCATAACTATAGTCCTATTACCTAGGCATACCTACCTACTCGTAGTTGCAGTCTTTTGAAGTCACACCAAACCGCATGCAAAACATGAAAACGTGATTTTAATATTCGTGCGCTCCACTAAATTTTGCATAGAAATAAATATGGACGTAAATTCAAAGAAGGAACGAACAACAATAACAAAAAAAAAATAATAATAAAACCTTAAAATATGGGGGAACATGAAAAAACTGCCAGAGTCATCTAAAAATAACTACAGTTTTTTTTTGTTGTATCCAAATCTACTGACTCTATAAACGAGTACTAGTAGAAGCTAAATTCACAGACACTCTGAGAAAGATATATTGCAATATAATATCCATCTAGTGCGTCTGCCTGTGCTGACTTATGAGCATGCCTAGCCTATACGTCTTGGGATACCTATCTAAACCTAGTCGGGCTTGATGATAGCAGCTTATGTTGTCTTTATTAACATAGATCGCTATCAGGTCGTTACTACTGGAACAATGTCAAAACAGCAATTTGTGTAAAAAAAAAGTCGGGTAATGTGGTTTCCCATTGCATCAAGTGCCATAGTGGCAAAGTCGGCAATTTAACCAGACTACCTATAGGTATATAAACAAAACTGGGCGTTTAGCCTGTGGCAAAAGTCAGAGGCCATCAATTTTGTTTGGTGTTGACTTGTCGGCGTCTGATGATGAAATTGTTGAATTGTTTTGCTGCAGGTTTTATTCTTCGTGTGGTTTTTTTTTAACGAGGTTAAATTATGTTGCGTCTCTTTGAGCCACAAAACAATTGAGCTTAAACCACTACCTAAGGTTGTCGATTCGAATCAATGTTTGGGTTTCGATTTTGATTTTGATTGCAATCAAAGTAATAATACTATATGAGTAACCTGTTAGGGTACCTGTACAGTAGGGTTCACTGGATTAGACTCACTTAGAATAATTCATATTTGCTAAAGCTTTCATCGCTTTGGTTTCTCGCTTTTTTGTTACAAAATTTATAAATTTTACTATTTTAGAAAGGCGCTTTTGAAAAAATTTCTCGGTGTAATAATAACTAGGTACTTATTTTTTGGATGATGTTTTTCTTTTCAAATCTTTCAAGACAAAAATGTGAAGAATATGTTACTACGTCTAAGAGAAATATTAAATGAAATGCGTTTTGTGGTTGCTATACGACTGATTCCCAAAATCAAAGGGAATCTCAAATGTTTTGTCAAATCGGCAACTTACCCATCTTGGGTAATGTCTAAAAGCTTACGTAAGTTCAGGAGTTTGATGTTCCCATGTATAAGTTAGAGTAGTTTATTTGATATTTTACACTACAAATTGACTTTCAGTTAAACCCTTCTGTACCTACATTAAAGTGTATATTTTGAAGGACGTCAAGTTTTCTACAGAATCTGCATTCGCTCATCCACATATGAATCTTTTTGCAACTTATTTTAATTTTAAAATTCATCTTCCAACCAGTTATACATTTGTATGCAGAAGGATAAATATCTATATTCTTGTCAGTTTAATTTTTTTTGGTGCAATGCCACCAATTTTATGCTCAACCTCAATTTCATGAAGGTAATTCCTTAATTGAGATTTTAATCGGATGCAAATGCATTTAATTATACATAGATGATGGTATAGAATGTTAATATGATTTAAAAATCCATACTATGATATCAATAAATTTGTACATCTTGTATTTGGCATAACCTAGTTTAAGTTGACATTTTATACAAAACAAAATATTTTAATTTGCCAGACAAATTTGAGGTTTATTTTAATTCTATTTTTTCTTTGTTTTTTTTTTGTTACGATCAAAACAAACAAAAAATCAAAAGTGAAAGCAGAGAAGATGATGCTTTTCATTGAAAAAACACACTAATCAATTTTTACAGAAAAACTTTTACATGAATATTTTCACTTTTTATTTAAATATTTATTAATAATAAATTGTTTCTCTTCAAGGTTAACGGTAATTTTTGTTTGTTACTATCAGTTTTTAGAAAAGAATTTATATGTATGGTATGTTACATACATTGTACGTAGGTAGGTATTATATTTGTTCAGTGAGTGGAGAACTGTTCGTGTTGTGTGTGATCATATTTTGTTTTGCATATAAAAAACATGTACGATATTGTTTGAAAAAAAAAAACTAAAATAAAATTTAACTGACCGTAAATTATTATAATTCTTATTATTAGAATCGTAGTCCATTGAAACTGTGGAATAAATAAGAATAATTGTTCGCTGTTCAAAATAACAGGAACTCTATAGTGGGGACAGGTAATGCTTTTGTTTGATATGTATATTGGTTTGTATTTAAATTCAATTATACAGCTTGTATATCTGAAATTCAATCTTGTATATGTATAAAAGATACCTAATGTAGGTAAGGTAGGTGCCGTTATTTTTAACAAAAAACGTAAAGTGGTTTATATTAACATCGAGTGCTGTCTTAATTTAAAATCGATGTCTAGATATGCATGCAGCACTGCATGCATAGAACCATGCAAAACATTTTCAATCAATTTGGAATTTTATGATAAGTCTTTTATCATAACAAGCGAAATATTCTCAGGGGCTGAAAACTTCTAACAAATTCGTATAACGCTGAAATTTGGAACGGACCTTCCACTGATCATACCGATCAATGGTAAAAAGTCCCCGTCGAACCGACGCGACGCAGTGTCGAAAAAATCAGTTTTACGCAAATAACTTTTCAACGGTAAATGCTTGTAGATCAAAAAATTCACTATAATCACACTTTTTTTCCTACAACGAAAATTGGTGTAAGTATAAGAACCATAAATGCTATCACAAAAAGTCTAAGTTGTGTTCTTTTTGGACTAAAACATTTTCTAAAAAAAAGATTAACACACTTTTTTCCTACCCTAATGCCTATTTTGACTGGGGCATAAACTAGTCGCCTCTTGGTTTGTAAATTTGGCTATTTATACTTTGGTAATTTAGGTACATACAGGGTGATTCGTATAAGGTATGACAAAAAGCCAGAGTGTACCTATAGGTTGAGTCGAGACAATACAAACATCATAGGAGAGGGGAGGGGGATTCTCTAAGCCCCCGTTTGGGTAAGAGGAACAGTTTTGTAAACAAATTACTTACTTACTTATTTAATCTAGCGCTACAGTCCAATGTGGACCAGGCCTCAACCAACAAGCCTTCTCCAGCCAGCTCTGTCCCTAGCAGCTGCTTCCAGTTTCGCACACCAGTTTGGTTGAGGTTCTCTTCCACTTGCATGCCCCACCGGTTTTGCGGCCTTTTTTTTACTGCGCCGTCCCTTAGGGGATAGATTCAAAGACTTTGGGCCAGAGAATTGGTGTCCATCCGCTCTACGTGACCCAGCCACCTGAGTCTTTGCCTTTTCACTTTTGTGACTAGGTCGTTGTCGCTGTACAGCCCGTACAGTTCATTGTTGTATCTTCTCCTCCATTCTCCGTCTATGCATACGGGACCGAAGATCACCCGAAGTATTGTTCTCTCGAATTTTCCTAAAGCGTTCTCATCCGCCGCTAAGAAGGTCCATGCTTCTGCACCATACCTACAACAGGACCGGTATGATGAGTGTCTTGTAGAGGGACACTTTAGCCATTCGAGAGAGGGCTTTACTTTTCAATTGCCTTCTTAACCCGAAGAAACAGCGATTGGCAAGAGCTATCCTTCGTTTGATCTCAGCGCTGGTGTCGTTGTCTGAATATATAGCGGAGCCCAGGTAGACAAAGTGGTTAACTACCTCAAAGTTTTATCTGTCTATGGTGACGTTCTGTCCAAGACATTGGTGTTGAGCGTCCTTTCTAGATGACAGCATATATTTTATTTTGCCCTCATTCATCGCTAAACCCATCTCTGCCGCATCCTTCTCAATGCTTGTAATAGCTCCAGTGACATCACGCTTTGTTCTTCCAATTATGTCAATATCGTCGGCGTATGCAAGTAATTGGATGGACTTTTGAAAGATTGTGCCTCTAGTGTTGACGTGAGAGTTCTGCACTATTCTTTCAAATATTATATTAAAGAAGTCGCATGACAGCGCGTTGCGTCACCTTGCCTAAATCCTTTTTTAATAAGAACATCGAAGGTGTCGGTGAGGTCTTTGCCAATCTTGACGGAGCAGAATAGCGTGCGTTCTCCATCGTGATCCTGCACAAACGGACGAGTTTGCCAGGGATGCCAAAACTAGACATTGCTTTACATAGCTCATCTCTTTAAATACTGTCATACGCGGCCTTAAAATCGATGAACAGGTGGTGAGTGTCGATTTGAAGTTCCTGGGTTTTTTCCAAGATCTGCCGTAGTGTGAATATTTATTCGATGGTGGACCTTATTGGCCTGAAGCCAAACTGATATGGACCTATCAGGTTTTTGGCGTGTACATAATACGGCAGAGAAGATCTTGTAGGCGATGTTAAGGAGACTGATTCCTCTATAGTTGGCGCGGTTTAGAGGGTCTCCTTTCTTGTGGATCGGGCAAAAAATGCTGAGATTACTACAATTGTTAAAAAACCACGGTAACACCCACATTTTTTGTTAAGCCAGAAATCCTTTCCTTTATTTTTTTTTTAATAAATTTGTTTTAGAGTCTACTTTTTAACTATCGATTAAACTATCAGAGCAATAAATACTATAGCAACAGGAACAACTTTTAGTTTTATTCGAAGAATAAGCACTATCTGAAGTTTAAGTGACTATTTAATCTTATTTTTTAGTAAACACAAACAAAATGAGCTGATAATAAAATTAACTGTTTTCGTAAATGATCATTTAGATTCTTCAAATACAGATTCCTTTCTTCGGGTTATAGGAAAGATAGGTACTTCATTTAATTTTTAAATATTTTAAAAACTTAGAACCATCCGGTTTTCAGTGTTTGACTAAAAACTATTAAAAAAAATTTAATTTTGAGGGGGAGTATACACCACCCTGCCATACTATTTTTGTATTGTCTCACATCAACCTTCACGCTCTAGCTTTTCGTCGCACCTCATGGGAGTTACATTGTATAATAATAAAACTATACATACATTGATTACCTAGTTAATAAATCTACTTAACAATATGGGGAGGGAAATCGCAGCTGGAAAATGACAAAAGGATTTGTTAAATGTTGTCTACACTTGGTCTATGTTGCATCATTTTACTGCATACAGTTAGTCAGTTTAGAAATTTAAACTATTTTTTTTTTACAAAATGTCACTAACTCCCGTTTTTGGACTCATATAATACAAACAAAAACAATATCGACCGATTTTCGTAGTTGCTAATCATAGCTAAAACTGATACCGGATATTTTCGTCTATGACGGTGAAGAGTAACCTTAAAAAAAGAAACTTAACAGTTTTCCATTCAATTTTCAAAGTAAAAGTGTAGCTGTACGTTTAAACGTTTGCGTCAAAAATTATTCTTTCCGTTTTGATGGCTCATTAACTGTAGTTAACTAAAACAATAAAAAAAAAATGAAACAACGTATTAAAACTGATTTGTTCTCCATTTTCCATTAGCATTTTAATTACTGATGGCGCACGAACCATCTCATATTACACGATAAACAAAATTAATGTTTTGAAAACAAATTTGTTATACTCAGCACAATATATGTATGTATGTATTTTGTTAACACGTTTTATTTTCATTGTTTAATTTTCTTTAATCAAAAAGATGTACATATTTTGTACCTACATCATTCTTCATTTGTTGAGGTAGAGGCTTAATAAGAATCTTAAGTATATAGCCTTGTACATTACATACTTTATATTTCATAGCTAAATAAAGATTTTTCGTCAAAATCAATATACATAATACATGTTACCTTTAATTATTGGTATTTTGTGTTTAAATAGAATGATATTGATTGTTTAGCTTTTAATTTGACATTTGAAGTATTCACAAGTGATATTTTAGATTTAGAAGCTTAATTTCGTACCCTGTCCATCATGATAATCAAATCTCGTTTTGGATTAAAAAGTACCTAAATTTTATAGTACCTACCTATATTTAAAATCATGAGTATCAAGTTTTCACTGTTATAATCAGATTTTTGAACCATAAATTCTATGAGCTAAATTATATTAATTCAAACAGGATTATCTGCTTATTCATTCAAAAGTTAAAACTTCTTTTTTGTTATGTAAAAGTCATAAATTCGTTAGAAACCTGATGCACGTGAATGCTAATTCTTAGACTTTTAAAGTACGTTCTTAGGTACATTAAACATTTTGACTACATATATCATATTCATTCTATTCCACATGGCTTATTTCCTGAAGTGCACTCACACAAGTCGCTTATAGGATATAGGCCACATTTTCCTGATGAAACTTAAATCTACTAACCACATAAAATTATAAAATTCCCCCAAAGACATTATTTCAGCTGCAACAAAAACAAAAAGAACCTATAGTTTTGCATAATTATTAAAAAAAAATTAAAAATAGAATTTTCACTCAGCTGTATGGAAAGATAAGAATAAAATAATAAACCCCTGCGAGAGATACTTTAGAGCCAACAATAATGAAAACAGATCCGAGCGCAGTAAAACTATAAAAAGGATGTACTAGTATACGTACCATACATACATACATATATGTAGGTAGATATAAGTTAAGAATTTTGAAATGTTGCCAACTTCATGCTGTGAATGAACCTATACACCCCCTATTTTTTCGTCACAATTATTTACAAATTATTTGGAACAAAAACTCTAAACGCCAACTAGGGATTCGTTAAAGAAAAAATTAAACTCAAAATGGCAATCAAACTCGTTATGACGATGATAGAAAAGGCACAAAGTTGATCTCTTAATTGTCTCGGTTTTCTTCGCATCTAACTGATGAGCCCATCTGTCATAAACTTGGCGAAACGCATGGAGTTGAATAATAAAATAGTCTTGGCCTTAAATATAAGTGCAGTGCATTATTGTAGGTGTTGGCATTGTGTTTTAATAATTTATATTCCAATAATTTATATTTTTCTTAGAGAGTTGACCCTCCTGCCAAGCAAGGGGATATAAAAGGTTTTCCATTAAGGGCGGGTCAATTTTAAAATTGAATGAAACAAGATGTTTATTAGATATCAATAAGATTTTATCTTTATTTGAGAGCCCTATCAATGTCATTATGTGTGAAATACAACATGGTTCAAATGGCCGCCGCGGCTTCGCTGGGTGGCGCGGACTCGAAAGGTCCAGTTTTCGATGAATTTGAATTTGACCGATGGCATCGATTATGTTGTCTTTGAGGGCCGCGGTGGTTTGCGGCTTATTCGCATAGACCTGCGACTTAGACTTAAGAAAGTCCCACAAGAAAAAGTCCAAAGTGGTCAAATCACACGATCTTGGTGGCCAATTCACATCGCGTCGCCTCGGCGCGAGATAAACATGCCATGAAACTGCTCGTGCAGAATATTGATTGTGTATTGAGCTGTGTGGTGCGTAGCATCCTGTTGAAACCATATGTCTTCGGTGTCCATATCATCCAATTCAGGCAACAAGAAGTGGGTGATCATCGACCTATATCGATCGCCGTCGACGGTGATGGCATGTCTAGCATCATTTTCGAAGAAGTACGGACCGATGACGCCTCCAGACCAAAATCCACACCAAACAGTAACTTTATTTGGATGCATTGGCACCTCGTGAATCTCGCGTGGATTGGTGTCGTCCCAAATCCGTAAATTTTGCTTATTCACGTACCCATTCATCCAAAAATGAACCTCATTGCTAAAGATGATTTTTCGACCAAAATTGGGATCAACTTCCAACTGAATTTTGATAATAAAGTTGTATCATTTGCACGTGTTGCTCGACGCTGTAACTTACCATGATGATTTGTCTTTAGTAACTGATTAAAAGACGATATTTTGAAATAAAGTAAAAGAAAAAATATGGCCGCCACGAGCTGTCAAAATCAACCCGTCCCTATTGGAAAACCCTTTACAATTCCTCTAATCCACTTGAACACAAGAACGAGTTCGTACAACCGAGTTGTGCATTTATTTTGTTTCCCATTTGCAACAACGAAGAAATCTTCTTTAATGTTGTGTTTGATCTGGGAGATATCTTTAGGACATTTAGGTAGAGTTCATCATGAAGCATCTTTGTTTTTTTTTTAATCTCATCTCATTTTATTTTTTGTTTTGTGAAAAAGTTTTTCCTCTGTTTTTTGTTTTGGAACAAACTCGAGACAAACGCAAACACACTTAACCGGTTCTTGCCCTTCGTAAGAAATAAATAATGGAACCACCCACCCACCACAGGGGTTTACATGTACATACATACATATTGTTATTATTTTTATTGTGCAACTTTGTGTTTCTCATTTGCCAGACATTTTTCTGATGGTGGAATTTTGTTTGATTTCGAAAGTTTTTTTCAAAAAATTAAACGCACACAAACGCAAGAATTTAGAACTTCTGTTGGGGTAGGCTGTAGTGTGACTGATGAATGTGTATTATGTAAGTTCGATTAAAATGTGTGAAAAGTATTTGATTTTATGTTTTTTTTTTTTTGCGTAAGAATACGTTTTAATTTATGATACAAATTAAGAGGTTTTGAGGTGGAATTTTATTATTGTTTCTGAAATACAGCACATAATTTACTACTTGAGTAAAATTTAGACCAATGATGCGATATGTATTATTTCAAGGCAAAATTGGTGTTAATAGGTCAGGAACGGTTAAGTTATCTTATGTTAGATTTGCACTAATTCAAAAGAGAAACAAATTTTAATAGTCGGGATGGTTGATACAAACAAAAAACAAAGAAAAGGGTAACTCTTTGTTTGATCATTAAGTCTTGTGACCCTAAATACGACTCTAAAAGACATGTGGAAATAATCTAGCAGACTTGGCTGACTAAAATAATGGTTCAATTTAAGCATCGATCTCAGTTGTAGTAGACCCAAGCCTTTCTATTAATATTATATTTTGACAGAGTTGCCGTTGCCTTTTTTATTTTTAGTTTTTGATTTACTTTGCCTCATACATTTTCTTTTGGATGCTTGCGATTTCGTTGATACCTACGAACAATATAATAATTATTATTGGCATTTGAGTGTGAGGTTAGAATGACCAAACTATCCATAGGAATTTTGTGCGTATAAGGAATTTTCTTACACTCGTTTAATGAGATATAAAAAGAATCTGGGGTTTTCACCCCTACATAATTAATGACGGCGGCGTCTTGGATCTACAAAAGAATTTTTAACATTTTCATATTTTAAATATTTTCATCTTTTTTTTCATTTTTTTTTTTTTTATTTTAAGATTTCAGTGGGTACAAATTTGATTCACTACAATGACTGATACACTGCTCGTCCTAAGGTTAGAAGTAGGCATTTGTGAAAAGTTATTCTGAAATATCTCCTTTTGTATGCGAAAGATTGTACTTAGAAGAACTTATGTTTGTGCTCCGAGAAAAAAAGTTAACGACAGATAAGAGAATAAATGTTAGTCGAGTCACTTTTTTTAAAGTAATATTAACGTTTCATAAGGTTAGAAGCACATACAAAAAATGACGAAAAACTATGGTTTTAATGTTTTTTTTTCATTTTCTTAATTTAATCTGTATGCTTGTAATGTGGGCCGCTGGCAGCTTTCAAAATAAATTAAAAAATTCGATCCTTAAGAGAGTTATACACAGTGTTCCCATAACGGCATTATTAATGCTAGATCTAGCATTATAGAGAAGAGAAAAGCATTATGAAATTTTAAAATTATGCTAAATGCTTTTCTGGCATTCTTGTTTTTATTTTTTGCATTCTTGAATGCCAAACATATTTTCGAATCATTGATTTGATGATATCATATTTAGAAAAAAATATTTAAAAAAATAGAAAGCACTCTGATTTAACCTTAGTAACGTCAAATTACGAAGATTCACAAAATTCATGACTTTTTCTAATTGAAATGAATTAATTAAGGAATCAGTTGCTGTGCAATCTGGAAAGTCAATTATTTGGGCCTATTCAGCTAGGTCTTTTGTTCTGTTATTCAGTTATCAATTTCAATACAAAAGTTTGAGCTGTCAAAAAATCTTTTATGAATTATAATATGGTATTCGGCCGCTTAAATTGTTATGAAAGCTGTTAAGAAATCTGCTTGAGATGTCAAAAGTTCGGAATTCACAAAACACAAATCCAAATTTTGCATCCAACTACAAACTTTTAAAGATGCAGCTGGGGAAAATATGTTTAAGGAATTAGGTCGATTTGTGGTTGGCATTGGACTGATTCAATTCCCATTTTAAATGCTGGGTTTAACCGCCCCATCAGCCAAACGAATATAATTAAAACAAAAATTCGTCCTATAAATAAAAAAGAATTATTGAACAGCATTGTCCAGAAAATAAATGTTACTTTTCTTATAAGGTTTCAAGAAGTGTTATAGAGGAAGTCGGGGCCTCGACGCAATATGAAAAACCTAAGGATGAAGAAGATTATTTGTATGAAGAACTTTGGGCTAACTCATTATTTAATTAAAATCATAAAATAGATAAGATATTGTAAAAATAAGAATGTAATAAGTCTGACTGATTTATAATTAAATAATTAACTACTAAAACATGTTTTTACTTAAAAATAGTTTGCTGTAAAAGTTCCTATTACCTACATATTTATATATAAAGCTTTAAGTTTTGTTATTTTTAAATGAATTTTGTTTTGTTTTTGTTCTTATTTTCGTTTTTTTGTTTTGTTATATAGGGAGATATTACCTATGTATGTATGTTACGTATTTATCAGAAAACAAATACATATTTATTTTGCATTTTTATAAAATATTTGTTTTTTTATCATCGATATGGACGTTTTTCTATGGATTTTGAAATCTAGCATTTTGTTTTTGAAGCTCCCATACGATCTGTCATTATAAAATTTGAAATCTTGCATTATGAAATTTGAGATTATGGCAACACTGATACAGTGAATCCAAATAGTCAAGTGAAATTTCACTCAAAGCCAACTTAATGGCGTGAAGCAGTCATCGTATTGCTTCCCTTCTTTGTATACTTTTCGTGTGAGCGATCCCCTAACATTTAATGTTATCTTCAAGTCCGATGCATAACACTCCAGCTGCATGAATAGGGCGCTGTTCGTATGAAAATCCGTGAAGTTCGTCTAAAAAGATCTTTGGTTTGTGGAAATAGTACTTCAAGCGACGCTATGTAGTACCACGATGACTGAAACCATTCATCTTGGTACTTTCAACAACCAAGTTTATCATTCCATAACAGGATATTGCTCCCGAATCATTATTATCATTCCCTGATATGATGACGGTTCAAAAATTGCTCCTCTTTCCTAGACAATATGGTTAATTTCTTCAATGATGGAGATTAATTTCTGAACAGGGAAGGAGGGGTAATGAAGTCGAGAGAAATATCCTATTATGATATGATAAACTTGGTTTTAGAAAGTACGAAGATGAAAGGTTTTCAGTCATCGTGGTACTACATAGCGTCGCTTGAAGTACTATTTCCGCAAATCAAAGCTCTTTATGGACGAACTTCACGGATATTCACACAAACGGCGCCCCGATTCATGCAGCTAAAAATATAAATTGGGTGGCACAACGGCTCATGAAGAACCAGGGCCTAGTGACTAACAACTCGCAACCATTCCTGTGTGCGCCTTTCGACAGGAATGGAAGGGACCTACAATTTTATGCTGAATCCGAACGGCTAGACGAGAAGCACTTGTTCGTGACAAGTGATACTCTTGGAGGATTTGTCAATTCCTCGCAAGAGGCAGTAGCCCTGAAAAAAAAACTTTTTAGTTTTCATTCATGCAGCTGGAGTGTTAAAATTATCAAATATAAGCCAAAATGCTCTATTGCTCCCTTAACCCCCTATGCACCGGACTTGAAGATAACATTAAATTATTAAATGTTAGGGAATGGCTCACACGAAAAGTATACGAAGAAGGGAACCAATACGATGACTGTTTCACGCCATTAAGTTGGCCTGGAGTGAAATTTCACTTGACTATTTGGAATCACTCTATAACTCTCTTAAAGATCGAATTTTTGAATTCCTTTTGAAAGCTGCCAGCAGCCCACATTACAAGCATACAAATAAGATTAAGAGAATTTAAAAAAAAAAACACTAAAACCATCGTTTTTCGTCATTTTTTGTATGTGCTTCTTAACCTTATGAAACGATAAAATTACTAAAAAAGAGTGACTCGGCTAATATTTATTCTCTTATCTGCTGTTAACTATTTTTCTCGGAACTCAAACAAATGTTGTTCTATAGTACATTTAACAGTCCCTCTTGTGTCATACCAAATTTTGATCTCTTTCGCATACAAAAGGAGATTTTTCAGATTAACTTTTCACAAATGCCTGCTTTCTAACCTTATGACGAGCAGTATAAACTTCATCAAAAAAAGAAAAACAAAAAAAACGATTATTTCTGGAGATACATCAAAAACACACAAGTATTTACGAATTCCAAAGATATATGTACATACTTCTTGCTTGCATCCTCTATAAAGAAAGCATTTAACCTAATTTTCTTGAAACAGTTTTCCTCTTATTATACTTATTTAAATCCAAAGCTATTTCCTAGATCTCGCAAGAAATGGAAAAACACTTTTATATAAACCATGAACTCTGACCTATTGCCATCATCATGTTTGACATGACGATATGCACTTAAGAAAAATTAAAACTTCTCTAGAGAAGCACCTTTGCGTGTGTTTTTTGTTTTTAATATAGAATCATCGTCTACAACTGCCGTCGTTGTTGTCATTCATGTCCATTATTTTGAAATCAAGTAGAGTATTTTATAATAGATTTTCTTATGCCTTGAAGTTTTGTCGTTGTTTGCTTTGGAGAAAAAAAAAATAATTTAAAATATTAAAATGGTGACATTTTCCCATCATCCTACAGTGGGTTAGAAATGCATTAAAATAGAATTTAATGAATTAAAAAAGCCCTAAATAAGATTAAAATTAAATTTTGTATGTTTCTATTTCTTAAATCATGTTATAGACATTTTCGAACATGACACTCTCTGTTAAATGCACATGGCGTGGAATAAGATAGTTAAATTGTAATTTGCCCTTGAATTATATTTTTTTAATAATCTTTCTGTCAATAGAACAATGGACCTCAAGTAAGCATATCAAGGTCACCAAAACGAAGGTTTTTGTGATTGGATCATAATGTGCTAATTGATAACTTAGCAATAAAACTTACCTAATGCTCCAGTACCTATTCTTTTGGTATGATTAAATGTTCTGCTAACTTAATTTAAAATTAGCAGAGCAATTAAATAAGAGTTTGGCTTAGTAATTAAGTGCTAATTAAGTGCTCTAAGAATCCAAAACAAAAAATTTAAAAAAATATGTCGGTATTTTAACATTTTTGGTTTAAATATTTTTTAGAACAAAAAAGTTAAAATATTTTGTTTCCCATAAATCATTTTGATCAAGTCTGCTAGACAATCTAGTTTGTATTAAGTGCTCCGTTTTAAGAAGAATGTTCAAAGAGACTGACACTAGATTAATTAATTTATTTTTACTTGAGTGACAAAAAAAAACTGATCGTGTAGGTGGGGTCGAGATAAGAAAAAAATTGTAATCGAGGGGCAATTTTCTAAAAAAAATATGACTTTAAATAGAAAACAAATTATTAGAAAGTAACGGTGTCACCTCAAATGCCCTGTTATTCCTTTCTGTAAAGCCAGAAATAACTTATTTTGCGTTCTTTTTAATTTAAGTGCTTTAAATGATTAGTTTTTGAAAAATAAATTTTTAAAACAAAATAAACAATATACACAAGTGGTTGTTATTCATTCAAAACCTTCAATATACAAAAAAAATTATTTATCTCAAAAACGGCTCAAACGATTTTGATAAAAATATTACTTATTACTATTTAAAAAAATAATTTAAATATTTTGGTAAAAAAATACTAATAACTGTTAATGACTGTAACTCTCACAGAACCGTTTTTTGTTTTTCAAATTTCTTATCAACTGCTTCTCCGGTTTTGGCCTCATTTTTTGTACCCAAAAATGGGCACGACTGGATCGCACAAACTTGCTCTCGTAGCTTACAACTTTAACGTAGCTAGAAATTGATGATGTACAAGTAAATATCTATTGGTTCCAAAATATTATGCTGAAAGCATTAAAAAAAATAAATAAATTATTACTATAAATTACAATAAATTTATTATTATAATGGAGAGTAAGAGCTCCAAATCAAGTTTGCCATCTGATTTGTTGGAAAAGTATGAATTTATGAAAAAAAAAAAAAAATTAAAATATCGTTGGAGCGATTTTCTCAAATTTAATTTTTTATATAAAATCTTTCGATCATTTTCAAAAATAAAATCTAGTATGCCAATATTTAGTATAAATAAAATACAATTTTACAGTTTTACACAAAATAAAAAAAAAAATTCAGTAGCCCATTTTTCAAAAATAAATTTCAATATTTTTTCAAAAATCCAAAAAAAAATTTTTTTGAAAATTTGTATGTAAGATTATTTGAATTATGAAGGAGCTCTTGTATAAAAATGTTGGTTAAAATCGGAGCAGTCGTCAACGAGAAATTGACAGGTACCTTTAAAAGGTACCTTTTTTAACCGTTATTGGTAGAATTTGTTTGGATTTGAAAGATGATTTTTCAAGCTTTCTACAAAATATTAAAAACTATCTTACACCTAGTTTTGAAAATATTGACCAAGTCGTTTTTTTTTTTTGAAATTTTGGTTCACAGTAATGTTTATAATTTTTAGACGATTTAACATAAAAAAATGAAAATTTTCAACTTAACTGTTTTTGAGAAAATCAAAAAAATGGTTGTATTGGAGGTACCCAAAATATTCAATTTATGAAAATAAAAAAATTATTAAAAAGTAGCATTTCCTTACTTAATTTATTTGAATTTTTTTTAAAAAAAACCTCGGACCCGTTTTTGAAAAAAAAATTATATTCCGTTAGTTTTGGGCATATTAATCAAAAAACACTATATACCAAACAGTGAAAGCTCAACTTAATGTGTGTTCTTATTTTCATATAAGTGTTTAAATGTATGTAAAAGAGTTTTCGTGAATCGTTTCAAAATTTTTTAAATTATCTATATACCAAGTTTGAAGAAAATCCCTCTAGCCGTTTAGGCTGTACGGACGAGGACAGGCGGAATTGCGGGACCCACTTTTTTCGCGTTCTCTATTACCTTGAGTTCGATTTATTTACGAATCCATAACTTACCATATAGTACCTAATCGCAAGTAAAATTAAAAAAATATATTTTGGATTTCAATATATTATTATTATATATTATATATATTATTTTAATAATCGTAAAATTTTATATAAAAATTATATTTTAATAACTACTAAAAGTTAGCAAACCAAAGTTATTTTTTTTTAGTGTTCAATAAATTTTATATAATAAAATATTTTTTTAAGAAAATCGTTATAACTATTTTTGTTATTTTTTCGTAAATTCATATTTATCAAATCAATAAGGTGGCATAGTTTTTTTTGTCAGCTCTAGACGTTTTAAATGTTTTTTTTATCTATTTAAATAACTTTATAAAAAAAAATAATTGCATTTAAATATTTTTTAGCATTTTACTTTTAACGACATAATTAGTTTATTTAACATCGTCAAAATCTAACTATATGTTAAGGAGCCAGTTATAGCTGCCATTGGAAACCATCATTAAAAATATTAATTGTCAATTTTGAAGAAAAAATATGTGATTATTTTGATGTCAAAGTAAATCTAATTGACTTAATATTTATTTCTAGGTAAAACAGAATTCAATTTTGCACACATTTTTTAATAAAATTATTTTTAATTTTTCAATGATGAACTATTAAACAAATTAAAAGTTACGTTATGGGGAAGATATGGGTCCAAGTGAACTTTTTTTGAAGGAGAAATAATTTTGAAGTCGTTGGCTATATTTCTGCATTAAAATATTCAATGATTAAACTTTCCAAGGGTCTCAAAATAAACAGCTAACTTTTTCAATGATGGTGTCCGATTAGAGCTATATAACTGGGCCCTAAAATAGTTAACTACGAGATCAAGCTCGTGTGCTCGAGTCGGCATTATATTTTCATTTATTTTTGATTTTTTTGACTTTTCTACCACTGGCCCACTGTGCTTCGTCATTCTCATCTACAGGTGTTTTATTATTTTATTTCTAATGTTTTTTATGTCAAAATGGATGGAGGGGCTGGGTGGGTGTGTGTTAGAACAATATTTAACTTTTCAACTTCTTATGTATCTTTTACTATGCAAAATAAAAACAAAATACAAAACAAATGCAAACAGTTTCGCAACGCAAAACAGATAAAAAAAGTAAACAATAATAAACTAGAGATAGAAAATTAAATGTTTTTAATTTTTTTTTAATCTTTGTTGTTGTTTGACGTCACATCTATTTAGCGTCTTAATCATTCTCTCTAGCATGTTTTTATTCAGTTTTACATTTTTTCTTACATTTCTTCTTTGAAATGTGTTAATGTGTATTTTTTGTTTTAAAGTTTTAATAATAAATTTATATAAATTGTTTACGAAATATCTTAATGTTGTGATGGTGAGTACAAAATTTTAAAAATGTTTTTGAATTATGTATGTTCTTTACTATTCAACTCATAAAAAAAAAATTAATTAAAAATGAAAATCTTAAAACTAAAATATTCTTTTTGATTTCATTGTAGATTTACACATCGGTGAACGATGGAACTAGGGTAAATTCAAGTTCATAAATATAAATTAAAGTTTTTTCTTTTAGAAACTTTTCTATGTGTTGCATGAGATCTAAGAAAAAATTTCTTCCCCTTTCCTTAACTATTTATTTTCTCAATTAGTTAAATATTCTTAAACAAATTATTTCTATATTTAAAAATAGATTTTAACTTACGGGGGTATTTATAAAGAAAAAAATAGTTATTTCAGCTCCCGTGTTTAGGGAAAATTACACCATGGAATACGAATTTTCCGGACTGAAAATAAAGGTAATTGCTTACTGCTCCACTTGAGTCCGGGACATTCTTATTCCATGGTGTAGTTTTCCTAAACACGGGAGGTGAAATTAATATTTTTTCCTTATAAATACGGGGGATAATGTTTTTAGTAACCCGACCAAATATTTTATTATTTATTTAGTTTTTTTCCATCGAATTTTTTTTCTTCAGAGAATTTTTATTACTGCAAAGAAGTTCCTCTAGATATATCTATTTATTGCCATATAAGTGTTATTGATTTTATGTTCGATGTTCTTTATCTTTTTTTCCTTCTAGGGTTTTCTCCATATAGCTCAAGATGTATTTTTTAAATGAGAATTCCATACATCCTTGAAATTCCTTGTTTTAAGTTTCTTCTTCTTCTTTCTTGGCTTTCTTTCTCTTATCCCATATTTGCATTTTTATTTTTTTTTTCTATTCATTTATGATGTGTCTGCTGATGTTCGATGCCGCTTTTACCATGTGTGTGTGTTTATTAAGTTTTGCCCTTTTTTGTATATGATATGGGAGTTTTTGTTCGGAGCGTTTTATTCATTTCCTATCATAAAATAAGTCTTTAGTTAAAAGAATCCGGTAATCCGTTGGTTTCCTCCTTTTTTTGTTGTTGGTGTTTTTGGTTTATGACGGAAATTTGGTTTTTGTTATCGGATTTGATAACAAGGACTTAGTTGGATGCCTTCAAAATTTAAAATAAATAAACAAAAAAAGATTAAATTGTCAATGGAGTGTTTTTCGTGATTTTTGTTTTGTTGTGAAACTATATATATTTTGTACATATATGACTAATTGTTTAAGAACGAATTAACAGATAAGAATTTGACAGTGGGCGATCATTTTTGAGAATAGATAAAACAAACTGAGCCGATTCTACTTGTTTTTTAAAACTGATAGTTACTATAGCTACATTAGGTTGTTTGTTACTTCTCAACCACATTTGTTGGAATTGGATAATGGACGGACACCCCAGAATTTAAAAGTAAACAAAACGTTTTCCGTGGTCACCCATGTTTCTAAAGCCTTACTTCCCATTCAAAGTATACGAGTTTTGCTCTTCTTACATTTTATTTTTATATGCGATATATGAAGATACTATAGGTCATGTTTTTGAATGGTAAAAATAAAACAACTCGAGATAGTAATTTTTCCTTACATTATGAAGATAAGAAACCTCGACCTGCAGCCTAAACTGCTGTAGCGATTTTTTTCAAACTATATTAAATTTTTTTGGCTAAAAAAAAACTGCCATACAACAGTAAAATAAAAAAAAATATTTATCTCAAAAAAATTTTTAAAAAAATTATGGATTATGTACTATTAAGAATAAGGTCAATATTTTGGAAAGAAAAACATTACCAATATCGGTTATTAACGGTACGTTTAACGGTACCTGTCACAGAATCGATTTTTTGATTTTCAAATTTCTCGTTAATAGCTCTATTGATTTCGAACAAACTTCTTCCACAGTCTTTTTACAATCTTAACAATTTAGCATATATATTTTCGAAAAGCATTATTTTGAATCTATTTTTTTTTTTTTTGAAATTCGATATGTAGCTTGAAAATGGGTTAATGATTTTTTTTCTTATTTTTTAAAAAATTTATGATATTAAATACTAAATTTAATTAAAAATCAAATTTAATTTTTTAAACATGACATGTTCAAGAAATTTCATACATAAACAATTTTTTTTAAGAACACCTCTCTAAAGGTTTTTTTAATTTGTTTCCTAAATTTATATTTATCGAAAAAATCAGATGTCTTACTTAATTTGAGCTCTAGCTATTTAAATGTTTTTTGTTAACCATTTAAAAAATAATACCTATACTTTGTTTGACAAAAATTGTCAGTACAGGGCTTATGGGCGGGCTTTCTTCAAATCAGTGGCGCCTGTTTATACTCTCACGAGTCACGACACTGAATAGAGAAAACTGCCAATAAAAAAGATTCTAACCCACTGAACATCGTACACTTGTTGTAATGCCCTGCAAAATATCGTACACTTCACCATGACCGTCCTCAATGCATGCCCAAAGCATAAGCACACTGATCATATAATCATTTCTAGTCTGGCTGTGTGAGCTTTAGCTTCCAACAGAGTTACCCTTTACCTAGGGTTGCTATCCGTCCTCTTTTTGGAGGACATGTCCTCTTTTTAACCCCGGCGCGGAACGTCCTCCAACGTTTAAAGAAATCGTCCTCTTTTTTCCCCTAACAAGTAATTACGAAAATTAAAAAAGTCATCGAAATATGAATTTAAAAGAAAAACATTGCCAATACAAATCAGATAGAAAACATAAAATGAAACAGATCTTATTTTGACACCTGTGTGTCAACCCTCTAAATTTAGTTGAACGCGCCCATTTGTTCAGCTTCTGTTATTTGTTTTGTTTTTTTTCCCCGTTACATAGACCTACTTTTTGCAAAAAGTACAAAAGTGTGAAATAAACATGTTTTCTCAGTTACAAAATATCAAACTTTATTTTATTTGGTGGTTCAATTTAATTACTCTAATATTTTTTACAAGATCATTTTAAAACCATGCCAAAAAGAAAGTGCTTATTATGATGATCCTTTATTTAGAAAAGGAAGAAATGATTCCGAAGCAGATTGCACAGTTTTTAACACCAAGATTTCCTTTGCAAGCAAAGGAAAATACGCGATCAAGGACCACATAACATTTCAAATGCACTTAAATAACAGAAGATCGGGATCGGGTACATCAAGAGTTTTGGAAGCTTTCATTTTAAACAAGCCAACACAAAAACATATCCAGGCTACCGAGGCAATAATTTCGGTGGACACTGGTTTGTCATCAGCAATCGTTTAATTCTCTTAATTTGACCACTGAGTTGAACAAAAAAAAATTTTTCGAATCGGATTTGGGTTAAGGAATCTCATGCGTCAGGACATAGGCCACCAGTGTAATCGCTCCCCTGATGTCTATCTCTAAATCAGTGGCGGATCCAGAGGGAGGGTCATAGGGGTCAAACGCCAGAGAGAATAATAAAAACATTTAAACTTCAAGAAAACAAATTCTTTTAAAGTAGGTAGACATACTTAAAAGAAAAAGAACTGTAGAAGCAGACTTTTCTATTCAAATAGTGGATGTCCAAATGGATTCTCATTACCAAAATGCAAAGTGTTTATTCCGAAAAAAAACGAATTGTGTGTTCAACTTAAACAAAATGTTCCGGCCAACCAGAACCTCACGAATTTTGTATTTACACATTAGAAACTAAAATTTTGAAAAATTAAATTTGAATTTTAGAGATAAAGTAATTCTTAAAAATAACCGGAATTAAATAATTCAAATTTAACTTTTCAAATAATCTTACCTTTAGTTTATCTGAAAAGTTTCTCATTAATAAACAAAAAAAATTCAATCTGAACATAAATATAAAAAGTACTTTATAAAATTTTCTTTTTAAATATAAGTTATTAATTTTTTGTATTTTAATTAATGTTCGTAGACCTAGTTTTTTTTTTTTCTTTTTGTCCTCTTTTTTAAGGTAGATGATGTCCTCCAAAGTCCAGGATTTTAAAACTTTTTGTCTTAGGTTAGCTAAGACAGCCATGGTAACCCTATACCCTTACCCATTGAAAGCAATACAAAAGAGCTTTTTCAGTAGTTTTTATAAAACAGTTTTCTGTTTTCAAGCTTTTGAGAACAGAATTAATAAAGGTGAGATATAATGCTAAGTACGGAAACCCTATGAAACTTGAAATAGGAATTTGCAAGCCAATGCGACCAGACAGAGATACAAAGGTCCTATCTTCCCTGTACTGACTATTTTTTGTTGAACAGAGTATAGGTACGGTACATATGTACATATATTCAAAATTGCAAAATTGTTAAAATTTTAAATGACCTCCTGTGTAAATAATCTGGTCAAAATTGGTTAAGCTGTTAACGGGGAATTTAAAAATCTAAAAAAATTGGTTATATGACAGGTACAATGAAACATCCCTTAGGCGGACAGCGACCGTGACAACATTTTTGTCCAGTTAAGGGAGTTGTCCGTTCAAGGGAACAATTGAACAAATTCCATGCCTGTTCCTTTACTCTGAATTTCTGTGATTCCCATCAATTTTATTTTTGTAAATGAAATTTGAAAAACGTATGTTAGCGACAAGTAGTATCGGAAACGAAAAAAACGATTCTTTAGAAAGTGCCGTTGATCACAGTTTTTAGGACAAATATTTTTTACTGAAAGATAGGAAGGCAGTATAATTTTACACAAACAAAATATTAAACACATTTTGTAAGAACAAATTTAAGCATTAAGACATTGACATAAAAAAAAATTATGTTCAAATTCTAATGCTGTCAAATAAAATACCCAAACAATTTCATCTTTTTATGATAATTTTCTGGACTAAACCAAATTCCTAACTTAATATAACGAAAAAATCCATTTATTCAACAAATTTTTCATTAAAATTCAGGAAATCCAGGATTTCGTTGAATCAATAAATAATTTTAAAAGAACCAATTCTCCTTCAGTCAGATTAAATAATTTTATTACTCAACGCAAATCCCATTCGTCCTAAAGTGATTTTTTTCGTTGGCTCAATGAATTTTGTTTATTTATAAAAGTAAAACTTATTCGATGAAGTGATTTAAATTGTTAAGTCAGTGAATTTACTTGTCGTGTCAACGAATAAAATTCGTTACTCTACGTAAAATTTTATGACATTTCAAATAGATTTTATATTTAACTCAGATGATCTTCTAAGAATCAAAGTTATGCTACCTATTTTTATGTATTTATGGAGAAATCAAAGACGAATATTAATAATACTAGAACCTAGCCAATAGGCGATTCCGCTATAGACGATTTTCGGCATCAATTTATAAGTTACAATATTTTTAATTTTTTTGTATAACAATGCAAGGTAGATGGTTTTCATTTATTAAAAAAAAAATTATACATAATTTAAAGAAACCACTCTTTTTGAGCCTTTCAACATTGTCATACGAAGAGTCGGTATGAACTGCAACTATCATAGCTGCTAACAAACGCCCGAAAAAGACATTACCGATAGTTTGAGGTTATGATTTACTTGGTAGACATGTTGTCACAAATGTTATTTAATCGCTCACATAAAAACATATACGTTTTTGTTATTACTTTTTTAACTATGATTGATTGCAAATAGCCACTGAAAGTTTGTTGCGCCCGCGATATAAAATATATAAAAGGTGGGTTTTTCCACAGAAATAAAGTGTTAACTTTAGTGAAACTTTGTAAAAGTAAGAAAAAATCAAAAACAAAATTTAACCAGTCGTTATTAGGAGTAAATTGCATCTTGAATTAAAAAAAAACGTTAATTCAAATTGGTTGCACCCGCGATCGCTAAATTAGGATCGCGGGTGCAACTTATCAACAACTAACATTATTGAGTGATGTAGCATTTTTTATTATTAAAATATGCCTGGAATAATAATTTTTGTTGTTCAAGATTGTTTTTTTTTTTTTAACAATTTAATATAAAATGCTTCACAAAAATAGAGGCGCAAGCTTGAAAAAATACTGAACTTCATGCAGAGTAGGGCTGGCCATGAGGCGATAAAAGTCTCGGTCTCATATGACGAGACCGAGACGAAACGAGACGAGACTGCATTTTAAGCATCCGAGACGAGACCGCGACGGGACTGTATATTTGGAACGAAATTTACAGCGAGTCTAATAAATTGAAAATCCTATTTCAGTTAAATATTTATTTTCTTCTGCTCATATTCAAACTATATGGGGGACAAATTATAGTTTGACGTTCCAATAATCAACAGGTTGTCCGGTTATCGTATTTTTCGGAGACCAGACCGAGGCGAGGTCGACACGAGACCGAGACAAGAATAAAATTTTCGATTTTAACGAGACCAAGACGATACTAACAAAAGTCTCGCCGAGTCTCATCTCGTGGCCAGCCCTAATGCAGAGCACCTACGTAGGGAATAGGTTAAAATGTAGCCCTTCAAGCAATAATTTCATTAAAATATTTTTTTTATTTAATTATAAATATACTCAAAGTGAGTCTCAGTACTGAACCAGCGACTTCAGTATTTCTCGAAAATATTGACGTATTTAAAAAAAAAACTAATAATTAATAGAAAACGGTACTGAATAGCAATATATGTTATTAAATCTCTTATCCAGTTCATTGACATCGTTTTACTGATGTCAATATTCGTTAAAGTAAGACTCGTTGTACCCGCGATAATTTGATGTTGCACCCGCGATTGCTTTAAAAGTGAAAAAATCGTTGTTGTTTTTTGTTTTCGCTCTGAATTTGTATGTCGTTAGTTGATTTTATCAATGTCGTTCAATAAAATGAAAGAAGAATACAATAAATGTTTCACAAATAACAGATTTTTGTGTTTTTCGTACTATGATCAAGAAAGGTGGGCCAAATTCGTTGCACCCGCGATCGCACTTTGAAGCCTTTTTCCTGACGATTTATTTATTTAATTTGAGTTTTATAAATGAATCCTAAGCGAATAGTCGAAAATGTAACCCTTCAAGTAATAATTTCATTAAAATATTCTTTTATTTTATTATAAAAATACTTAAAGTCTGTCTAAATGTTGCACCCGCGATAATGGAAACACCCCAATGTTTGTGTATAACAATGAAAAAAATAAAATGTGTTAAATGCATATTTGATGAAAGTACTTTAATGCAGCAATTCAATTGTCAATCTTCTCACGAATATCATCTAAACATTTCACCTTCCAAAATTGAATTGTTTTTCGAAATTACTTTCAAAGACAATGTGGAATACATAATTTAATTTTAAGTTCGTTAAACCTTACTTGTCGCATGTTTTCACCCGCACACATTAAATAGCGCTATGCTCTCTTTAAAATCCAATTAATATGAAATATTACCCATAACTACCTGACAAATGGCAAGAAATAAAAATAATAGAAAAATTGTCATTTCTTCATTAAAGTTATAAAACCATGACGCCGGTAACTACCAACCTAACCTATAATAAAACAAAAAGAAGAAATAATAATTAATTTTCTTTTTCTTTCGTCAATTAAAAAATGTTTTATTAATCGATAGTTTCGCAATTAACTAATGGAGAAGAAAAAATTTAATGTCGTGATTTTTATTTTATACCTTGGAGCAAGTTAAAGAGTGACATTAAAGGCGAATAGTACAGGTATTTATTGCCGAACATGAACGTTGATGACAGATGCCCATCCATATCACTAACGACTATAACCTCGTTTATAGTTTTCCCGCACTTTCGCAATCCAAACAAACTATAACCTGCTTAAATAGGTGACGGGCTGGCGGCTTTATAAATAGTTTATAGTGATCTTTGTTGAACATTAATTTAGTAATAAACTGAATTAAATATGCCTTACACGTTAGTTGACATTTTGTGTAATCCTACTTTGCTCATTGATATGAATGAACATAAGCATGGGCATGTGCTTGGATCGCGAAACTGGGTGACATTTAAGATCGTCTTTATTTGACTATCATTTCAACTGAAATAATCATCACTCAACAACACACAACAACTAGCTACTCACTTTCCTTTAGCTCTCGCGTCGGATATGTGTGTGTTTTTTTTTTATTTCTAGATTTATAGGACAGCAATTATTTTCAAAAGTGACCAACTTTTTGGGTTCAAATTTATTGACCTCATGAGAGAAGCACTAATTCAGTTATGTTGGCTGTGGCTGTGGTGAAGAGCTTTGATATAGAAACCAGTCTAAGGGGCGTTGCGAATTTCCTGTGCCCATGTCCACTAATTTCACGCATTAAAAAAAAAATGTTTCTCATAGTCTGAGACGGAGTCTTAAGAATAATTATAGTCGTCGTATAATCAGCCATTGGCTGATTTGTGTTTTAATCAAAGTTTTTTTTACGTTAGTATACAAACTACGGCCGAAATATGGTCGCTCGAAAAATGAGCGGCCGGAAGAAAGACGAACGATAAATGGACGGCGGGAAATCAATGCACAAAAAACTGATGGCTAAAAAATGGACGGCCAGAAAATAGACGACCGGAAAATGGGCGGCCAGAAAATGGCCGGCCGAAGAACTGACGGCCAAAAAAATGGACGCCCGTAAAACAGACGACCGAAAAATAGAAGTCGAAAAATGAGCGGCCGGTGGGCGGCCGAAAAATAGACATCCAAAAAATGGACGACCGGAAAATTGACGGGCGAAAAATGGACGGCGTAAAAATGAGCGGCTGGAAAATGGACGAACGAAAAATGGACGGCGGCAAAATGAACGGGTGGAAAATTAACGCACGAAAAACTGATGGCTGAAAAATGGACGGCCAGAAAATAGACAACCGAAAAATGGGTGGCTAGCAAATGGCCGGTCGAAAAACTGACAGTCGAAAAATGGACGGCCGGAAAACAGACGACCAAAAAATGGAAGTCGAAAAATGAGCGGCCGGAAAATGCACGGCCGAAAAATAGACGGCCGGAAAACGGACGGCCAAAAATAGACAAAAGTAGACGGCCAGAAAATAGACCGCCGGAAAATGGACCTGAAAAATGGGCGGGCCAAACTATAGAGGGCCGACAATGGACGGTCGAAGAATTGACGGCCGAATAATGGACGGCCGTAAAACAGACGACCGAAAAATAGAAGTCGAAAAATGAGCGGCCGGTGGACGGCCGAAAAATACACATCCAAAAAATGGACGACTGGAAAATTGACGGGCGAAAAATGAGCGGCTGGAAAATGGACGAACGAAAAATGGAAAAATGAGCGGGTGGAAAATTAACGGACGAAAAACTGATGGCTGAAAAATGGACGGCCAGAAAATAGACAACCGAAAAATGGGTGGCTAGCAAATGGCCGGTCGAAAAACTGACGGTCGAAAAATGGACGACCGGAAAACAGACGACCGAAAAATGGAAGTCGAAAAATGAGCGGCCGGAAAATGCAAGGCCGAAAAATAGACAGCTGAAAAATGGACGGCCAAAAATGGACAAAAGTAGACGGCCAGAAAATAGACCGCCGGAAAATGGAGCTGAAAAATGGGCGGGCCAAACTATAGAGGGCCGAAATTGGACGGCGCCCAAAAATAAACGGCCAACAAATAAACGGGCGAAAATGGATGGTAGAAAAATTGACGGCCAAATAATGGACGATAGAAAAGTCGACAGTCGGCAAATGGACCACCGAAAATGGGCGGCCGAAAAATAGAGGGTCGGAAAATTGACGGCCGAAAAATGGACGCCTTAAAAATGGATCGCCTGAAATGGACGGCCGAGAAATGGACGGTCGGTAAATGGACGGCCGACAAATTTTCTAAGAAAGAAACAACTCTCTGAATAAGCTCTCAGGGAAATTTTACGGACGTGGAGTTGTTTTTTTATGCATAAGAACATGGCAGCTACTTGTTCTTGCTCAATTAAACAAAAATTCGATTTTTTTTCTCCCCGCGCAGAAAAACAATCTAGTTTTCGACAAGGCAGAATAGAACCGGATTCTATGTACTTGCTTTTTAGGTAGAACAACTTAAAACAGGTTTTTCCTCATTGAACAATCCTATAGAGATGTCTCACACCCACAGTAAAAAAGTGTAATACGAAAAAGAAGACAAAGGAAAAAGAGAAAAAAGTGTCGTATGTCACATTGCATGGTGCTTATAAAATGTGTGTTTTTGGTGCACAAAAGACTTTCCTAATGGGGCACCGATATATGTCCAACAAGTTTTTACTAGGGAGGTGCTCACGAGTGTTTGAAAATTTTGCCTTGTAAAAAATTTTGGTACTGAAATCCAGCAAGGGCTTGCCAAGTATCTGAAAAGTTTTCCTTGTCTAGATTTTCTACCGAAAACTTACTAGGGCCTTGCCCAAACTAGACAGAAATTTGGCATACAAAATAATTTTTTTATCTAGACCCCAACGAATTCAAACTTTCTTATGGCTATACTTTCACAGTGCTTTTTTTTTACTAATTTTATTCGCAAACTTCCTCCGGACTATACTTGATTTAGTAAGTATATAGAATGTGTCCACATTTTTCAAAAGCAAAAATAAGAAAATTAAAATAAATTGATACGCACAACAGAGGAAATTAGTAGTTGCTAGATAAAAAAAAAACATTCGATAAGGCAAATTTTATAGGTAGGGTCAAAGTGAAGCGTGAATTTTGTTGTAGCCAGCGGGGGAATAAAATTAAAACGATACTGAAACCTAAAGCTTGGCGTCACGGCGAATTGATGCGAAATTTATCAAACTGGTGTTAATAGAAGTCTAGGCTACAACGTGAATAGATGATGTTAATTATTAATTCTTCAAAAGGTATATTTGTGAGCATGAATGCCGACAAAAAATTAGCGAAACTTCTTCTTGCCTGATTTTGTGTTGGTGTCGCCTGGAGGGTATATCTACCTATTTTTTTTCAAAGTAAAATGTATTTCTTTGACTTGAAATGGTCCATGATAAAATATTTATTTTTAGCTTAAAAAGCCGTCGCATCCTCAATGACATTTTATACAGATTTGTTTTGTAGGCAGGTAGATACCCAGAATGAAACAGTGTAGTACTGATGGGTTATCCTTATCCTATATGATTCAATATGGGTTATCCTACATGATTCAATATTCAAGTGAAAACTTCATTTGGATACTTCTGTGTCTGACTCATTTCGTCAGTTTAATTGATGTCTCCTATTTAGTTTGTCCGCATTCAACTCTCCCAAATGTCTAACGCATAAATAAGTCTTCTAAGCTCTTCAACACAAATTGAATTTGGTCATAAAATTTAACCCTATAATGATTTTCAAACAAAAAAACACTTAACATCAATGTTGTTGCTGGGAAAATGTTCATTTCATTTCAATTTTATCTACAAAAAAAAAAAAAAAATATGATTCCAACATTTTACTTGTGAAAGTTGTGATATTAATTGGAAAATAGAAAAGCACTTATAAAAGAAGTATGTATAATGAAAAAGCACATTTCGTGGTATTTTAAAATTAAGAATTCAAAATCTAGGTACACTCGTATGTAATTTCATAACCTTCATCATCCAAGCAAGGAAGGAAGCAATTTTTTTTTTCAATTTCCCAACTAGGTTTTGTTGCATTTCCGCGACAAGTTTTACAATAAGACCCAGAGAACGGAAAATGGAAGGAAAAACTACTTCCGAATTATTAAAATTGAATTTGATTTTTCTCCATAAAAGAAATTCAATTTGTTACATTTTCTGCAAACCTTTTTGATGGAATGGAAATATAAATAAAATAATTCATTTGTAAATTGAAATATAAAAAAAAAATCCATTTAAGAGATGCATCGGCATGTTCGAATTAAAAAAAAAAAAAAGAGATAGGAAGGTATAACTTTTCGTTTGATGGCCCACGTAATATAGTGAAGTTTTTCAGAACAAACTGACCGGCCGGCGGGAAAAATGCACAATTTCTGTCTATTTTGGGCAAGACCCTTCTAAGTTTTCAGTAGGGTTAATAAAGACAAGGAAATTTTGTCAGATACTTAACAAGTCCTTGCTGGATTTCAGTACCAAAATTTAGACGAGGAAAACTTTTCAAGCACTCGTAAGGCAGTCTCTAGTAAAAAGTTGTTTGACACGCTTCGGGACCCCATCAGGAATGTCTCTTGTAATTTCAGCATCATACTATTTTCTCTCTTTCCTTTGTCTTCTTTTTTATATCAAACTTTTTACTATGGATTTGAGACATCTGTATTTTATAGGATTGTTTAATTTGGAAAAACCTGTTCTAAGTTGTTCTTCCTAAAAAGCAAGTACATAAAACCAGGTTCTATTCTGTATGTATTAGTTATGCAATATGGAATGAAACTTATTCACTTTCGACATTGAATTTTTGTATAGCGAGTTAGCCCAGTGGGTAGCGCATTGGACTAACAAACAGAAGATCGCGGGATCAAGTCCCACATAAGCCAGCTTTTTTGACTTGCGATATACGTAGTAGGGCAAGTTAAGGATTCGTGCAAAAAAAAAAATTCGAGATAATCGGCCTTATCACAGGCCCCGTCGTAAGAGATTCGTTCTATTAAGCTTGAAAACAAGTACCATAGAACCGTCGTCGTAAGAAAAATATTGACCAGATTTTGTGGGCTATCGATATAACTTTTCACGTACTCTGAATTGGTTTTGAAATATTTGTGTTACGACGCCAGCTTTAGTACTTTTTTTTCGGGATTCGTAGTCCGAAACTATTACGACGGGACCTGTGATAAGGCCGAATAATTTTCCCTAACACTAGGATGATTGAGAACGCGAAAAAAGTGGGTCTCGCGATTCTGTCTGTCTGTCCGTCTGTCTGTACCTCGACCTGCAGCCTAAACGGCTGAAGCGATTTTCTTCAAACTTTGGACTTAAGGTTCTTCGGGGATTCCCTAGAGAAATTTAAATTTCTTTAAGCTCAAAAATAACGGTACCTATCATACAACCAATATACAAAAATTGATTTATTTCAAAAACGACTCTAAAGATTTAAAAAAAAAACTACGAGGTAGTACGCTTACTAAAATAAATATTTTGGTAGACAAATTTTTATTTATAACAGTTATCAACGGTACTTGTCATCCAACCGATTTTTTGGTTTTCAAATTTGTTGTTAACTACTACACCGATTTCAACCAAAATATTTATACAACAGGTCGCTTACAATTTTTTTACATATAAAAATTTTCAAAAAAAAAATTTTTGGATTTTTAAAAAATATTGATTTTTTTGTTTTAAATTCAATATCTTGAAAACAGTTTAATGAATTTGTTTTTAATTTTGTGCAAAATTGTATTTTGATAAATACTAGAAGTTGGCATACCAAATTTTATTTTAAAAAATGTTGAAGATTTTTTTATATAAAAAAAATTAATTTAAAAAAAAAACCGCTCTAACGATTTTTTATAAATTCATATTTATTAAGCAAATCAGATTGCATACTTTTTTTTGAGCTCTATCTGTTTAAGCTATTAAAATAACTAATTTATAATTATTCATAGTACCTAATCATTTATATTTTAAATTGTTTTAAGTTTTTTTTTTTTTTAATGATATCATAATGTTATGGAACCAATAAATATGTACATTGTCTATTTCAAGCTACATTAAAGTTGTTAGCTACGAAAGCAAGTTTTGTGCGATCCAATCGTGCATTTTTTTTGCCTGACGTGGCAAAAGGGTTCATAATCGTCAAGGCCCGTGTTCTAGCATTTGCTAACTCTTGCTAGTACCTTGCCAGAATCTATGTAAAATTCTCTAGTGCCTTGTCAAAAACTATAGATTGTTTTTCTGCGCGGGTGACTCTATTAATACGCTCAAATAAATATTTTGAAATATGAGCAAATCGCCGGTCATTAAAATTAGGGAAAGAGCATCTTTGACATAGATTTTTGCAATTTATGGAAGTGATAATACCCTAAAAAAAAAATAAAAAAACGCTATTTTAAACCCGCACCCCGCCAAATGCTTTGAAAAAAAAAAAACTGTCAGACTTTTGTGATCGATGTAAAAATATATGCACCTATAAACCTTCATACGTAATGAGCATATTTTGGTTATAGTCTAGGGAAAAAGTGGCCTTTTTGGGCCAACCCAAAAAATAACTTTTGTGCACTAGGTCGAGTATCGGGGTATCGTTTCCGGGGCAGGGACATAGCTCAACAGGACATAAGTCCAAAATAGACTTATGTCCCACCTTGGTGGGACGTAGGTAAGTTCAAAATTTGATTTTGGACTTGTGTCTCACTAAAGTGGGACATACTAATCGGGTTGAATAAAGATGTTTGCGACCTTATTATGCTTTGATTTAATTTTCTCAAATATTAAAGTGTAAGAAAAAAATTCGCGCCAATTTTTTCATAAACTTTAACAATTTCGCGCGAATTTTAACATCTTATTATGCTTTGATTTAATTTTCTCAAATATTAAAGTTTATGATTAAATTCGCGCGAATTTTTTAATAAACTTTAAAATAAGAAAAAATTAAATCAAAGCATAATACTATACAACAATTCGCGACTTTGTTTAGTTACGACCGACGGAAAAATTAGCGTGAATTTGATTTAATTTCTCAAATATTAAAGTTTATCAATAAATACGCGCGATTTTTTTAATAAACTTTAATATTTGAAAAAATTAAATCAAAGCCTAATAATACACATATAGAAAAACAGATGGAAAAACTTTGGACTTACGTCCCAATTTTTAAAAAATAAATTACGGACGTATGTCCCACTTGGGTAAGACATAAGTCCAAAATTGAATTCTAGAATTATGTTGAGCAATTTCCCTGCGCCATCGTTTCCATGTATTTTCTTATGCTGAATCGAACAAACACAATGGCAAGATAATACAATTATTTTCCACAAAGTTACTTGGCTTCCAATTTTATATTTTTGGCAAATTTTATGAGTGTCCAAAATGATTTTATGGATGTTATGGTAATAATCACGTTCTTTCTCCGCCTAACAAAAAAAAAAAAAATACTTTTTCAATAGTTATTTATGGGGACTCTAGATTCTTTGATTGCATGCAAAATGAAATATTTCCTGCATATTGCATTAATATACCATTGTTTTCAAAAATTGTTCTGTAATATTCTGCATGTTGCACTTTAAAAAAATCATAACTACATAAAAAGAATATTAACTTTTTATAGGATAATCATACCGTTGTGGGTTTGATCTCATTAAGAGATATCTCTCATGCGCAAAAAGAGTTCGGGATTGATAAACATCTTACCTAATAATTTTTTGCAAAAAGTTATAACGCAAGCAATTCATCGAATATTTCGAAGGTATATTGTTATTTAAAATACATTATTGATCCATAAAATGGACAATTATACCTCGCGGGTGTTTATTCCCCAATTGCTTTTTGGAATTCAATTGGCATTAAAACCCACCTTCATACATATATTTTTCTTAAATCAAGCACACCGACTGACAACATAGGCGCCTGCCAGGCGACTGAGCATACCCTAAGCGGAGCGACGGAGTCGCGTGGGTGGGACTGAGGACCCAAATAGGGAGTTAAAATCTTGAACCCGCGAAGCAGTCCACCCAAAGTACTATTTAGTACAAAAACTTAGAAAGCAGACCGACTGATAGCATAGGTGCCTGCCAGATGGGGTTTATTTCCAATTTAAATTGGTTGTTATGTCCCAATTGTCAGCTTTACGTAGGGGAGGAGTACCCGAGAAGATTATCACCATTATAAAGGCTACCTACGAGTGTGCATCGTGTCAAGTCTTACACAACGGAAAGGTATCAGAGGACTTCGATATCCATAGCGGAGTTCGTCAAGGATGTTTGCTATCTCCACTACTTTTCCTGGTGGTTATAGGGGATGTCCTTCATGCAGCTCTAGCCGAGCAAGCGCGTGGAATTCGATGGACGATGTTTTCGTTCCTGCAACATCCTGATTACGCTGACGATATTTGTTTGCTCTCGCACAACATTATGGATCTTCATCATATGTTGACTAATCTGGAATGCGAGGCAAACAAAGTCGGTTTGAGGATCAACGTCGGGTAAACATAAATCCTCAACATTTCTGAATCTTCTTCTCAAGTTGTCGTTGCGGGACAGCAGGTTGAAGCGGTGGACAACTTCCTGTACCTCGGTAGTGTTGTCTCAAAAGACGGCGGTGGTACGGATGAAGATGTTAACTGCCGAATTGGCAAAGCTAAAGCTGTTTCCGGCATGCTGTCTAAAGTTTGGAGGAGCAACGTCTACAGTACGAAGACCAAGCTGCGACTGTTCCGGTCGAACGTAGAGTCAGTACTACTATATGGGAGTAGTACATGGAAAGTGACTGCCTCTGTCACAAGGAAGCTACAAACTTTCGAAAATAGATGTCTCCGAAACATCCTAAGGATTTTTTGGCCGAACACCATCTCCAACCAAGAACTCCTTCGGAGAACGGGCCAAAGTCCTAACGACATCGTTATTAGTGAAAGAAAGTGGCAGTGGATTGGTCACACCCTACGTCGTGGTGCAGACTCTATTGCAAGACATGCAATGGAGTGGGATCCACTCATCCAAGATGGCAGAAGACCTGGAGGCCAGAGAAAATCTTGGCGCAGAACAGTCGACAAGGAATCACAAAAGCTCGGTAAAAGTTGGGGAGAGCTAAAATACAATTCCAGAAACCGAACGAGATGGCGTGTAGCGGTAGTTGACGCCCTGTTTCCCTTAGAGGGGTCAAGTACCTAATTAACATCCACGGAGGATAGTTCCGTGGCGTAAATGCACTGCACCGCAAAAAGATCTTTTATAGACACTAAAGAAAGTCTAAAAAAATATTGGTATTGTGGATCAATTACTTGGAACACATGCTCTTTCTGATTGCGATACAGTGGCAAGATTATTTGGCAAGGGAAAAAAGCAATTCTTGAAGGTGCTTAGAGCTGGAAACAAACTAAAAAAAATGAGAGCGAAAATTCCAGTATTGACGAAGTTATATTTGAAGCTACATGATTCGTAGGTTTGTGCTATGGTATAAATGACAGTACTTGCATGATGTTGAGTGTTGAGCATGAAGAGTGTTTGAATCCGAAACAGATAGTGAAGATGATGGTGAACCCAGCATCGTAGTTGACATGTGAAACCATTAAACCTTAAGGGTGTAATATATATTTTTATTTTTGATGTAAGAAATAAAATGTAAGGGTAAATTATTACTTAACCTTCGTATCACATATATAATAGTTCATTAATGCTTTTTTATTTCTAAGAGATTTATGTGTTTCGTTACTGATATTTAAAATTAATATTAAAAAAAAGAAACAAAAAAAATAAATAAGAAAGTAGCAATGTATATATTTTATTTAGCTTCGTTCCCCTAAACACAAATCACTTTCATATCTTAAATACAAGGAAATTCAATTCTAAAATTTTTAAAGAGTGATCTTAAAGAAAAGTTAATTGTGTAATTAGATTCAGCATTAAAAAATACATGAAAACGATAGCACATTTGACCTAGTTCACAAACATTTTTTTTAGTAACAGCAACCCCTCCCTTCCCATTCCCCCCAGAATCTAGAAAAAGTATTTGATTATTTGGGGAAGGATTAAAACACCATTTCTAGTGTTAAATTATTGCGAATTCCAATTTTTCGTGAATGCACACCAATTGCCGCCTTTTTATTAGAACTGAAACTCCGATCTCCGAACGCTTAGGTACATACAAAAAAAAAAAAAAAAAAAACAAACACCACAATATGAACTATAGAAATCGACGAATTTTGATATAAAAAAATCTTATCGATCACCAAATCGATAACCGCGATCGGGACTAATGTTTAAAATATTTAAATACGTGGAATATTAGATGAAATCATTATAAGTGTTTTTTTTTTGTTGTTTATGTATTAATTGGTATAAACTGGTCTAATATATCATCGAACTAAAATTACTTACCTTTTCCTTTTGTATTGTTGGTAGAAAATTAACAGTAAAATATTGTCAGTATGTAAAGTATTCAAATTATATTGTAAGTTATATATTATGTATAGTAAATTCAAACTGTCATGTCAACAACATGATAATGATAACACTTGTTGAAACCCAACCCTTCAATAAAAGAACACCCTGAAAACCACACCTTGTATATACAATTGTTTACATTATTGAACGTTCACGCATGTTGAATGTTTATTTATTTATATATTCTCATTTTACAGTAATTGTTGTTATATTATTGCAACTTTTAAACTTCACTAGATAACAATCGTGCGTCGCGTCGTAGGTAAAGTATACTAAAAATCAAATAAGAAAACATAAATAATGTTAAACTTGTCACTATTCAGTAAAGAATACTCGTATTATGTGTCAAAACATCCATCAATCCAATTGGACCGACACTATATAAATAAACATAGAAAATAAAATCAATCGATAGATCATATTATCAACAAACGACAAGCCCCCAGTCAACCAAAAGATATCACTCTATCACCAACACTATACCCTGATGTGTGGAATAGGGGTTTCGATTTATTTCAAATCATCGATATGTATCGAATGATTGGTATAATACTTATCGTATAGGATATGTGGCTTCGTTTCCTTGATAATGGCCCAATGTTTAGGTTATATACGCCGCGCCGTCACAACAAAACACAATAACACTCACTTATCATTTATTATAGATATCAAAGAACGGCCTTTCTTTATCTTGTTACATATCAAAAGTAACGGTATGTAGGTATGTTATTACATCTACAAGTTTTTATATCTAGATCTAGACAATCGTATGGTATATCTTTCACCTCGGATTGGTTTTCTGTCTTGAACTTGAGCTCAGGCATGTTTCATTAAAATTCGATACAAAAAAAGGCATGCTACACTGAAAAAAAAAAATCAGTTGAAAATAGCAGTGGGATGTTTTTAAGTCTAATTAAAAATTCAAAACAAAAAAGGTCTCGTGTAAACATGGTGTATAAAATGCAGTTTTAATTAAAAAAGTAAACGGAAGCCTGGCAGACAGTAAAATAAGAGTTAGAAATGTTCTTTAGTAAAATTTAATGCTCCCCCTTTCCAAACGATTTTCCGCGATCTGGTGTGAACAAAAAAAAATTATTTCATTTCCTTTACATTACCTGCTCTGCTAACTTAAAATCGAGTTTTCCGGGAAAATTCAACTTTCTTTCATCCGAATTTTTTTTTATTAATATTTTACTCATTAAGTTAAATTTAATGCTCTCCTTTTCCCAACGATTTTTCGCGATCTGGTGTGAAAAAAAAAAATATTCCATTTCCCATACATTACCTGCTCTGCTAACTTTAAATCGAGTTTTCCCGGAAAATTCAATTTTTTTTCTTCCGAATTTTTGTGGTTAATTTTGTACTCATTTTGTAAAATTTAATGCTCCCCCTTTCCCTACCTACCTACCTAAATTAAATTAAAAACAAAAAATAAAACGAAAAATCACCATGCATATGTATGTAGGGTAGGTACATAAGCGCGTACTTATGTTCCTAAACAACAGTTAACCGACCGGCACTAGAGGCGACAATTATTGAAGTTTAGATAAAACTTCTCTTCAATCTTCACATTCTTCGGAACCTTGAGGAAATTCCCCGTGCCAGGGTGGCAATTAAAGTGTCGTGGGGCAATTAAGATGCCGCGGGGCAAAAAAATGCCAGGGTGGCAAAAATAATGCCGCGGGGCAATTAAAAAGCCAGGGCGGCCATTAAAGTGTCGCGAGTCAATTAAAATGCCGCGGGACACTTAAAATGCCGGGGTGGCAATTAAAATGCCGCGGGGCAAAATAACTGCCAGGGTTGCAAAAAAATGCCAGGGTGGCAATTAAAATGCCGCGGGGCAGTTAAGATGCCGCGGGGCAAAAAAAAATGCCAGGTTGGCAATTAAAATACCGCGGGGCAACTAAAATGCCGCGGGGCAATAAAAATGCCAGGGTGGCCATTAAAGTGCCGCGGGCAATTAGAATGCCGAGGTGGCAATTAAAATGCCGCGGGGCAATTAAAATGCCGCGGGGCAATAAAAATGCCAGTGTGGCAATTAAAATGCCGTGGGGCAATTAAGACACCGCGGGGCAAAAAAATGCCAGGGTGGCAAAAATAATGCCGCGGGGCAATAAAAATGCCAGGGTGGCAATTCAAATGCCGCGGGGCAATTAAAATGCCGTGGGGCAATAAAAATGCCAATGGCAATTAAAATGCCAGGGTGGCAAAAATATATAGTTTTTTTTTTCATTTTTTGTACACGAATTTCTTCAAGGTTCCGAAGAATGTGAAGATTGAAGAGACGTTTTATCTAAACTTTAATAATTGTCGCCTCTAGTGCCGGTCGGTTAACTGTTGTTTTAGTAAAACAAAAACCGTCCGTTTAGAAACATAGGAAGGTTTTTTAAATTTAAGTTTAGGTAGGTAGGTAGGTACGAAGGTAATTTAATTTTGTAAATAACCTATCAGAATCCTACCTAGCATAGAAAAACTATTAATAATGTATGGGAAATGAAATATTTTTTTTGTTCACATCAGATCGTGGAAAATCCTTGGGAAAGGGGAACACATTAAATTTTACTAAATAAGTAAAAAATTAATCAAAAAAATTCGCATGAAAAAAAGTAGAATTTTCCGTGAAAACTCGATTTTAAGTTAGCAGAGCAGGTGATGTATGGGAAATGAAATAATGGTTTTTTTTTTCACATCAGATCAAGGAAAACCTTACTATACGAGTACAAAATTAATCAAAAAAATTCGGATGAAAAAAAGTTGAAATAAATTTTTTTTTTTTTGTAGAAAAAACTATTTTTTTTGGGATTCGTAGAGCATTTAAGTAGCTCGATAACATAGTATTCACCCCTTTTTTCTACTTGAACGATTAATTCGTCTGCTAACTTGAAATTATTTCCAAAAGTACTGGAGCATTTAATTTAATTTTTGGGTACTTAAGTTTCATTCTAATGTTTCATACATCATTATCATAGCATATTGCATAACACATACATATAATATAAAGATGTCTCACACCCATAGAAAAAAGTGTTATATGAAAAAGAGGACAAAGGAAAGAAGGAAAAAACTGTCATATGATACTGAAATGATACTTAATGTACAAGAGACATTCCTGATAGGGTACCGAAACATGTCCAACAAGTTTTTACTAGGGAGGGCCTCACGAGTTTTCGCTTCCCAGCCTCGTCCACCTAAAAACTAAAAAGTTTTTTTCAGGGCTACTGCCTCTTGCGAGGAATTGACAAATCCTCCAAGAGTATCATTTGTCACGAATAAGTGCTTCTCGTCTAGCCGTTCGGATTCGGCATAAAATTGTAGGTCCCTTCCATTCCTGTCGATAGGCGCACACAGGAATGGTTGCGAGTTGTTAGTCACTAGGCCCTGGTTCTTTATGAGCCGTTGTGCCACCCGATTTATTTTTTTTAGGCCTCACGAGTGTTTGAAAAGTTCCCCGCGTCTAAATTTGTGGTACTGAAATCGAACGAGGGCTTGCCAAGTATTTGAAAAGTTTTTCTTGTCTAGATTATCCCTACTGAAAACTTACTAGGGCATTGCCCAGGTAGAGATAGCGGTCACAACCTTCCTCGCTCGATGACCCAATTAACTCTGTAATGCGCCGTTTTGATAGGAGCATTGCCCAAGCTAGACAGAAACTTGGAATTTTTGCAGCCGGGTATTTTTTAGCTTATTAACTTTGAAGAATCGCAAGGTTATGACGAAATCAACCAAGCCAATGACGAGCTATTCGGTAGCATTCCAAACCAGTTAAAAAAAGGCAATAAGCTAAAAAAGAACACAAAACTTTATTTCAGTTCTAATTCGAATTTGTTGGCCAAAACATGGTATACAATATCATTAAAATTTGTCTAGTGATTACATATGTATATGAAGTAAATTCAAAATCGTTTAAGTTGTTTTCAAGAAAACTCGATAAATCCTAAATCGTTTTATGGCAGCTATCTAGAGGAGCTAAAACAAAAGAACGTTAACTCTATAGAGAATCATATAAAATAGCTTAACACCAAATTTTAGGCTTTAGCCCGATGAACGTTGCGCAGTTCAAGTTCAATTCATAGATTTTCTATCAGTGTAGCAGAAAAGCTGTTGGTTCGTTCATTCATTAATTTCTTCGCACAGTAGTCGTTTTTTTTTTTTTTGTTAAACGAGATCTAGACACGAACTCGAACTTTTATGGAATTAGGTAAAGTATATTATTTCTTTTGCCACTGCCATCATCATTTAGCGGTCAGTGTCAATGTAAAAGAAAAACATCAGGAGTTGTTAGATGCATTGAACTGTTTTAATTTAATACGAAGAAAATAAATTATGCTAATTGAATGAGAATTGAGTTAGTACCGTTGATATGATTGATTTAAGTTTGATGATTTGTATAGATATTTTGAAAGAAGGAAAAAAGTGGTAAAGAATAAAGTTATAAATTTTGTATTGATATTTTTGTTGGAAGTTTATTTTTTTATAAAAAGAAAGTGGAAGTATTTTTTTTTATTGGCGTGATTATTGGAAATAAAAGAAGAATAATTTGGCTTAGATTTAGAATTAAATGAATATAAATGTGTCTAGATGGATTTTACTTTTTTTCAATGATTCATAGAAGGTGAGAAAAAGGGAAAACAGGAAACACTTTAGTTTTGCGTACCTATCTATTTTGTGTTTGGCGGTGCAATTTAAAAGGTTTCGCTTCCTTGTCGCCTTACGGTCTCATTTGTTTTGACTGGCCCTAAGGTGCCAGTTATAGCTATCATTGGAAACCATCATTGAAGATATTAATTCTCAATTTTGAGAGATTTTGAAGAAAAAATATGTGATTATTTTGACGCCAAAGTAAAGCTCATTGACTTAATATTTATTTCTAGTAAAACAAAATTCAATTTTGCACAACTTCTCTCATGAAATGATTTTTTACTTTTTCAATGATGAACTACCTTACCAATGATCATTGAAAAAATAAAAAGTAACGTTACGGGGAAGATATGGGTCAAAATGAATTTTTTTTGGAGGAGAAATAATTTTGAGGTCGTAAGCTATATTTCCGAATTGAAATATTCAAACTTTCGAAGGGTCTCAAAATCAACAGCTCAATTTTTCAATGATGGTTTCAATGATAGCTATAACTGCCCCCTAACATTGCTAAATGGCAACTGATTCAGTCAAGGCCAGTGACTGTGGGACACCCTGTTATAGTATACATTATATTATAATTACTAGAAGTTCTTTCAGTCATAAAAAAAATGTGTACCTAATTGTATAATTGCATTTTTTTTATTTTCTTTCAATTTACTTTAAATGTCCAATCAATTTTCCGGGAAATTTGATGAGCAAAGAAGAAACATTAACATTAAAATAGAGAAAAACATTTATCACACCTAATAGCATAATAATCGCGCATAAAACCACGACTTCACCATACACTTAACCTGCTCATAAGGCGATTATGGACTTTCACGGAAAATCATGATACTTTACTTGTTAGACATATCACACGAGCTATAATAAGTGTCTTCAGGTGTAAAAAGAACAAGAAAACAAAAAAAAGGACTCCCAGACGAGTCATCCATAATGGTTCTAATTTAATAGACTTACAAGGGAATTAGTTTCACTTCAACTCAAAAGAATTATGGCAAACAGCTGCGTTAGGATATTTCTTTGATTTAATTTAACTTAATATGCGATGCAACCATTTTTGGTCTTTTGTTAAATCTGTTCGACAAGTTGTGACAGATTGGGTAGATTTTATAGATTTAGATTGATATAGGAGAGTTTCTTGTAAAGGAATCAGACGAGTTTGTATAGTTTTAAATAGTCCATCAATCAAACATCAGGCGAAGATATTTTTTTTAAACAAACAAAGACACATTAACAAAATAAAAAGCAAAAACGTGCTTTAACAAAAAAGAGCAGGTACCTATAATTTATAAGAATTTGTAATTAATTGGACGACAAGATGAGACTGTTAAATATATATCTACCGAAAATAACTATTTTGACTTGTTTGAATGCTAATGGAAGTTTCAAAGTTCTTAACAAATTTCATGAGTGAAGGGTAAATTTGAGGTAAATTTTGTGGAATTGTTTCTCAACTAAAATTGGGCGAATTTTGAATATTGTTCCATTTAGGGTATGCTCAGTCACCAGGTAGGCGCTTATGTTGTCAGTTGGTGTGTGAACGATCGGAGTAGATACGACCACTGCAACTTAAATCTCTACTGCCTCGTAGAAAGACTTGGTTGCGTACAAATTTGCTACTAAGGAAAACTAAAGTACGCCGAATGACTAAGAGAATCCAACTAAGGTCCGACAAACGAAATAAGAAAGCGAGATGTGCCACTGATAGTGGTTTAACTTAGAATTTTTATTTTGAGCTTTTTCGTAAGGTTTTTATACCCTGATAAAGAACAGTTTTAGTACATAATTATTAATATTAAAGCTTAATTTTAAACAATAATATGAATGCCAAGTTTTGTGGCGCAAATATTCAAATATTGTTATAAAGTAAAATAATTCAAGTAGTAGATTTCAGGAAATGTTATTAGGCTTCAACAGTGTGCTTTAAATTGATGTGTAATAAAGAGTTCCATGGGTGGCCCGCTTCGCGAGTTCAATGATTTTAACTCCCTTTTTGGGTCCCAGTCCCACAGTCAATTTCTCCTGAAGGAATCACATAAAAATTCTTCACATCAAATTTAAAGCCAATCCGTCTAACCGTTCAGGCTCTGATGTACGTGTTTGTCGCGCAGACAAACACATCGACAACGGATATCTAGTGGAAAATCGCTGTTTTGGACTTCTTTATCATAGTGATGAGTTTTTATTAAAACGTCGATATTTTTTTTTTACACGAAGCAAATACTGGCCCTATAGCTATACAGCTAAATATATCTTTGCAATCGATGATTAATTGGTCTACAACTTAGTAAGTTTTCAAATAACTTTTTTCATCTTCGTATCTATAAACATTTTAATTTTATTATTCCTTTAGGATTTGTTATTAGCGGGCTTGTTTTATCTTTTTTGTTATATTGAATGGAATGATTTGAGATTTCTAAAACAACCCTCAAAATATCCAACTTCCGGTTATTTTATGTATGTTTTTTGAAGAATATCACCCTTTTATTGTTCAACCCTTCTACGACTTTCTATATTAAACCCTCTAACGCCTCAACACAAGAACAATATTCAAGCTTCACTTGTTCTTTTGCCCTTTTGAATTAAACACGTTAATATAAAACTGTATATATGGAATTGTAGATGTATAAAAATGTCAACTATGCGAATACAAGGGTTAAAGTCATACTGATGCCAACAGCCATACCAGACCACGTTGAATTCGCATGTCATATCTATTCATACTGCTGATTTAAGTGTTTATTCGAATTCAACACCCTAAGGGTCTTTTAATTATGGAACCCTAGAGCGGGTATTTATACAAGTATTTGCAAGTATACATATTTGCTGCTGTATACGTTGTACAAGCACAACCCTTGTTCTGTTCTGGTGCTGTCCCACCCACCTTCTTTGAAAAATATCAAATTGAGTTGAGATTGAAATTGAACCTGACACGTTACAGAATGGTATTTCAATGTTGCAGGCTTGGAAAATGTACATTCTTCTTCAGTGCCGACTTGTGCAACTTCAAACAAAAAAAAAAGATGCGACAGAAAAAAACTGTGCAACGGAATGAGAAGGTTTGCTACAGTTTCAAGTTCAAAACGATGGCGGCCCGTAAAAACATCACAACAGAACAAACACTCTCAGCCATATTTCGAGAGCAGACACAGCAGGCACAGACATAGCGATTGCCATGTATTTTTCGAGCCAGACAAGTTGTCTGCAAAATGTCAGTTTGGAGCTGCTGTGCTGTTAGAAGCGCTTTGTAAACAAATTCTCTTGCGGGCAACATCATAGCTGGATAGGTAATTTGAATTCAACGAAGGGTGTGAGGTTGCAACACAAAAGATATCCAAAGAGTGGAAAAAGATTGTTCGTATATGTAGTTTGATGGGAAGAATAAATTACATGACGTAGATGCATACATGATACTCCCAACATTACATACAATGTAGAAGGATTTTCCTTACACACAAAAACATTGCATTGCATTTGTGCATTCTACAGGGTGATTCGCATAAGATGCAACAAAAGGCTAGAGCTTGTAGGTTGGGTTGAGAAAAGAAAATCAAATTTATGAGGGCAGTTTTCTACAAAAAAACTCAATTAAAAAAAAGGGTAACACTGACCCTTTTCTTCAAAAATGGACAACTTCGAATAAACAGGATTTAGTAATAAAATGTATGTACAACTATATTTTCAAAGTTTGACCACTTTTGAAGTCGCAATATCTTGGAAGTGATGCGTTATACGCAAAAAAGTTTAATAATGTTTCCCCTTTTTTTTTTTTTTGTTTCCTGTTGGGTGTCGATGGAAATGCGTTATGCACCATAGGGCGGCTTTGTCTTTTTGTCGTTACTGTCCCCGTGTGTCCGACTCGCACGGATTAAAACCACTAACACCCTTCGGTTTCTGACCCATCCCCCTGGCACTACTGTTTGCATTACTTCGGGGAGGCTGTCTCTTATACCCTTTCGGGTCTCTTCTCTTTCTCGATTATTCTTCTTCTCTTGTCTTTCTTCTGACAATTTTTGGGCGTAATTATTTAATTATTTATGTCGCTCTGCTTCTTTTGGGCTCACGCTGTCTCGCTCTTCTTCTTCTCAGTAAATCTGCAAAATAGGTATAAAATATTTTCCGAAAATTTCGTCATTCAAGCGTAAAGAGCCAAAAACCGGTATTTTAAACATTTGATGTTTTTATTTAAATAATAATGTCATAAAAATTATGGCTTATAGAAAAAAACTGTTAATGCATGCTTATATAATATTATATAATGTAAACATTTTATTAATATAATTTTTCGATCAAGCTTAGGGTTTAAAAGATATATGCGAAAATCCGGTTTTTTTGACAGTTGACACTATTGGTCACAATATCTTGCGACTTATGACTCGTATGGCAAAAAATTTCATATTTTTTTGAAGAAAATATTATGATATTTAAACTGATTGTAAGATTTTTTTTCGACAACTTGTGCTTTTAAGAGTAAAAACTAAAAAACCAGACATTTGAACTTTTTGTCAATCTTTAAAAAAATTATATCTTTAAAACGGTTGTCTTTAAGAAAAAAATAATAATATTTTCTTGTAGGGATACATAATGTACAAACTTTGTGTTCAGATGTTTTCAAAAATTTGAACCGTTTAGGAGTTATACGTAAAAAAAACGACCATTTTCGACATTTTACGTTTTTTGAAATGTCGATATCTTCTTAACGGTGGGTCGTATCGTAAGAAAAAAATAGTCATTACATTTTTGTTCGCAAATGACATAATTTACAAGTTTTGTCTGAAACACTTTTCGATAGCATTTACCGTTTCTGAGGTTTTTGCGAAAAACTGATATTTTCGACATTTAACCTTTTATAACTATTGCCGCCCACACGATTTGGTAATAGACTTTCGTGACAGTATTTCTTATGCCACAATAAAGACAATTGCGTTTAAAAACCTTCACTCGAATTTGTTTCACAGATTGGCCATTTTTGTGTACATTTTGCATGGGCTACTCTTGGAATGTCAAGTAATCTTCATACTGAGGACCTGGCAAGGGATTCTCTCTCTCTAAATGTTTTTGACTTAAAACATATAAGAGATGTGGAAATTAAAATTAGAAACAGAACTTTCGTAAAGTAAATTTTTCAAAAAATCAATCTACAAAATTTTTATTTTTTTTTTTCTAAAATTTTGAGTTTGAAAACTATTTATTCAAAAAATGTTGACTTAACCAACTTGATTTAAAAATTAGACTATGGAATGGATTCTTGGCTTTGAATAAAAGTTGTAGCATAATATTGTAAGTGTTGCCGTTGTTTTTTTTTTGTTTTAATATTTTTTTTATACTTAAAAAAAAAGTTTCCTCCGCCTTAACAGGGGGGAAATAGACCCCCACCCTTCTGTACAATTTGTGTTTGTTTGATCCATTCTATACGCTCTAGCTTTTTGTCGCATCTTATGTGAGTCACCCTGCACATTGTATACATATATACGTATACGTTGCATTTGAAGGAACGGAATTTATGTTTTTTAAGATACACTTGATGTTCTCTTCCTACCTACCATGTTGATTTTAAAGGGACCAGCAGCATGTAAATGTTTGGAAAATGTATATGATCTATCTTTAACTTATTGAGTGTTTTCACAGGAATTTATTGGTTAAGAAATTAGTTAATCAGTTAATCGACAGTCGGGCCAGTTTTTTATTTTTTCAGTTTTCGTATTCTAGTCGATCACCTATGGCAATACCTTTCCAACATAGAAAAGCAGTCAGAATCAGCAATTTTCGAACAGCTTACTTCAAGCGTTCGGGACAAATCACACAGGGGAAGACATGTCTTGCAGCATACACCAAATTATACTTTTCAGTAGTTTTTTTTTGTGTTGAATCTGAACTCAGAAATGCTGGATTGGCTAGGGGTTTCAGATTATCCTAGTCTAAAAGTGCGTTTAAAAGTTATGTTAGAAGGAAAGATAAGTTGTTTCATGTGTCGTTATGATTTTTGAGAGGGAAATGTAACTGGCAATGTTTAATTAACCTCAAAAATAACAAAAAAACACGCTTTTGGCCACTTTTAAAATAGGATATCTCGAAAACCTGAGCCATTTCAAGAATTCTGAGGTCTAATTCAAGAGACAAAAAACCTTCTGATTCTCTAACAAGTTTTCTGGATATAAATTGATTGGTGCTGTGATATAAAAAAATAAATTGGGTGGCACAACGGCTCGTAAAAAACCAGGGCCTAGTGACTAACAACTCGCAACCATTCCTGTGTGCTCCTATCGACAGGAATGGAAGGGACCTACAATTTTATGCCGAATCCGAACGGCTTATTGGTGACAGTGATACTCTTGGAGGATTTGTCAATTCCACGCAAGAGGCAGTAGCCCTCAAAAATAAACTTTTAAGTTTTTAGGTGGACGAGGCTGGGAAGCGAACCCAGACCTCCAGCGTGACAGTACTAACCATTACGCTACGGGCTACCTGTGATATAGGTAACTTTAAAAATACCGAAAAACACGTTTTTTTGAACTTTTAAACTACGATATTTCAAAAACCTGAGCCAATCAAATAATTCTGTAATGGGACTTGACTTCAGCATATTGAAAGCATTAGAAAAAGTTTAATCTTGTTTCTACCGCTGACATTTCGTTAAACTTTCTTCACAAAATCGCCCTTCTTCTCCAAACAATACAATACAATAGTGCTATTATCGATAGTTTTTTCAATCATAAGCATACCAATTTCTAATGGAAAATGACAGTTCTTTTCTTTCACAGTATAGCTATAGATTGAAAGAACCACTTCTTTTAGAAGCAAAACGAAAGGATGAGTTTGGGAAATAACGGACACTCTAATGTATAAAGGAAAAAAAAAATAAATATTGCGAAAAACAGGTATTTTCGTGACCCCACATCACTTTATACTAAAATTGTATTTATTTATTTTTAAAACTCCTGCTCTTCTGGCTGCTTTCGACACTAGTTCTTGAGGCTCTATAGATTGCAGCTCTTTATTAATTTTTCTATTGTAATATTTGATGTTATCGTTATATGTATTTCAAAAAGCTAAAAATTGATAAAGAAATAAAGTGAATTAAATTGAGGAAAGAATGAATTATGAATATGGTGGCAAATCCGAAAGAATACTTTTCGATGTGGTAAAGCGCTTTTAATTTTCAAAGAAGGGCTCCTTGTTTTATTTCGAAAAGCCTTTTTCATATCATGAACAGAGACATATCTGGCGAAGACCTGCCTGCTAAGAAAGAGCTTACAAGTTTACAAGAAGTATTATAATAACTCAAGTCATTTAATTATGAACAAAACCTGTACCTGACTCAATAGCACTAAGCCACCTCTATACGCAAACACCCAACTACAAGATGATACACCTTTTATTATAAGATTCAACTTCATACTACATAATAGAGAACGATTTCAAAAACAGCTATGCAAGTATTTTCCTTCGAACTTTTAATGAGCCAGCCAGCCAGCAAACCACCACCATCATTCTTGGCTATGACTCATTCATGTCCCACTCAAGGGCATTCCTTTGAAATAATATTATAAGAGATTCTCCATCATGATGAGTCATATGCTCCCTTTTTATCTCACATCATAGTAGTGAACATAATTTGAAACTGTAGATGATATATTTATGGATGTTTATTTATATACATATATACCTACAGTACACATACACATAGCTGTGAAAAAACAGTTCATCATTTCAACAACAAGTGTCCTTAAATGTATATTCAACCTTCAACTTTTTTTATTTCTCATTCATTACAATGGATATATGTAGGCATACATAATAATGTTTCAAGTTGGAAGGATTTAGCATTCACATGCCGGAAATATGCATTTTTATTTTCTTTGCTGCAAGGGAAATCTTTATTTTTTTGTTTTTGTAATTTCCCATAAGTCACGGCGAAAGAAATTTAAAAAAAAAATGAAAATATTCTTCTTCTCTTAATGTAACCATAGTATATGTAAGGCGAAGCACTTTTTCACAATGCTTTCCTATAACAAAGAACTCTTGAAGGAATGGGAGAAAAAATAAGGAACGCCCCGCGATATACAGCAGGACACTTTTGGAGTAATTAATTTCTCTTCTTCTCTTTGTCTTCTCAAAACTAAGCACAATTCTAAGTTTTTTTTTAATTCATTTTGAGTGCGGAGAGCGGAGGTTGTAATTTAGTTTAGTGCGCACAAATCTAATTAAATCACAATTCACAAGGTTGTTAACCTGTATAAATGGTGACAGTTATTCGTATTGTTAAAAGGATTTTATTGTTTTGCAAAAATAATGGTAAAAAGGCGTAAAATATTCCTAGGAATTTCCTCCTTCCTTATTATAATTTTTATTTGGCTCGCTGAGCATGATAAGGATGACCTACCTTTAAGGTTTACGTCACTAAGATATTTTCTTTTTTAAAGGCCAAACATGCAATTGACATTGACATGACATTTTCAATAATTGTCAAACGCAAATGTAAGATGGTAATATGAGTGTTCTTGGAAAAAATAGAGTTTCCCGAAGAAAAAAACAATACAAATTAAATTCACGGCTGGGTTGAACAAACTTGCTCTTGTAGTTAACTAGAATTTAGTTAGACATGACAGTCAAATGCATACCTTATTCCGCTTATGTTCAAGTGGCTTATGTAAAATTTCAAAATTTTTATGTGTACGAAAATGGGTTAAAAAATATGGATATTTAACAAAACCAAAAGCATATAATGAATTGTTTTAAGCCCGTTTTCTGATACGAAATATAAACTTTTGAGTTCAACATATAAGTGGTTGTGTTCTACTTTTTTCTAAGCGTAAACTATCACATAATTCCTTAACTTGAATGCTTAATCTTCGCTTCAGCTTAGTAATTTGAGTAAACAAAAATATTGAATTTGATTTCTTTTTCAAATAAAGTTTTTTTTTTTGATTTAAAAAATAAATTCAAAATAGATATATTTTGAAAGTTCGATTTTCAAAAATAGCTTAGTCAAATTCGACAATAAAATCGCAAAGCGCGGTATAGTTCTGCATTTTTTATATCTTCCCGGCTGGAATAATGCCCAGTTTCTGTCTAGTTTTAACATGGCACTAGTCAGTTTTCTTTAGGGAAAATCTAGACGAGGAAAACTTGTCAAATATACGTCAAGCCGTTGCAAGTTTTCAGTAAGTAAAGTTTATACGAGGAAAATGTTTCATACTCTCGTGAGGTTCTCGCTAGTAAGAACTTGTTGGACGTTTTCGGCATCCTATCAGACTAAGCACTGTCGTTATTGATACATATGCAAAATTTTAACTAAATTAATTGAGTCGATGAATCGAAAAATACAAATTTTAACTTTTATTATAATTGATCAGTTTTAGTTTCAAAAAGAGTTACAAATTTCACGCTCTTGCTAATGCTGCCAAGATAATCATATTGGTATTTGCTTTCGAGAATCTCTATTTTCACACCCCCGCCAAAGGTTTTTTGAACTTTTCATTAAAATTTATCAAAAATTATAATTTACTGTCTTAAACAACTACAAATATTTACTTAATTCCAGATGGTTCATCTCAAGTGGTTCATATCGGTTGTTGTTGTGGTGGGATGTAGTTTAGATTAAGCGCATTTTTGTACACGATACTAAATCAAATAATATGAAAATAAGAGTATTTTAGAAAAATGCCCAGTATCATACTAATATTGCTTTAATATCGTATTAAATTCTTACAAATCTGCCCTATTATTTTTATTATTCAGGTTTTTATTTTTGATCTGAGTTATTTTACTATCGGATCACAACCGATACTAAAATACCCTTTTTTTATGTTTCTAGCAAAAATATGAACAAATCTAGTTTTTGCTGGTCCGGGTCCTAGAGTGGTTTTTCTGACGAGGCAAAAGGGTTCATAATCGACAAGGCCCTAGTTTTGGCCATTACTTAGCCATGCTAGGGCGTTGCCAGAATCTATTTAAAACTCTCAAGTGCCATGTCAAAAACTAGAATGTTTTTCTGCGCGGGTTGTTGGGGTATGTAAGAGTAGCCTGTAGTTATGTTTGCAACTTCGAAAAACTTGTGCTCGCTGCAGGAAAAATGCAACAGTGAAAAAAACGCTAAAATAACTTAATTTTTTCTGACAATTTTCTTTATAACATTGAAAATATGCAACTTAGAAAAAAATCATCCAGTATAAATTTGTTTGTTAGAAAATTTTCTACAAGACCACATTAGTTTTAAATTCATGCATATTATATTTGTTTTGCTATCTAACCATGAATTAAAAATAAAACTTTGAAAAACTAGATAATTTTAAAGCACTCAAAAATAGGTCAAAAATTGTCCAATTCTGATAAAAATTTGGAATCGAATAGTCTAGGGTATTACAAGATGAAATTCGAAAATTCGAAAAAGTAAGACACTTAAGTTGGCACTGATTTTTGTACACGTAGTCGGAACCCTTAACTATGATAAAATATAGTTAAAATATTTATACAGTAGGTGACGGATATAAGAAACTCAAAAAATCCAAAGAATTCCTTTCTTATATCCGTGTTTTCTTATATAAAACATTGTACGTAAGAAAGAAAATATCTTATATAAGTAAAATGTATGTAAGAAAGAAAATTTCTTGTATAAATAAAAACACATAAGAAATAAAATGTATCCACTGTCAATGTATGGGCTTTTTTCTTTCTTGCTGATCTTCGATCTGTCATTTCTTTGGCCATTCAATGATGGTGGGTTCAGAAATATTGTGAAAATTAAACGGCAAATCATTTGAAAGTTTGCACGGGAAAATTTCTTATAAGTTTATTTTTCTATGTAGTGAATGCAAATTGTATCAGAATAAGTTTCTTGTATCAGTGTTTTTCTTATATGTATCTCATTAATCACGTATCTTTATGGGAATGTGCATGGTGTTTTGAAATGTCCGTCTTATAAGCGTGTTTTTCTTATATGAGACTTTCTTATATCCGTCATCTACTGTATATGTTTTTAAGGAACCTTGGTATCGCTTTTAAAAGTTCAGAAAATGTTCACGAAATAACGTATTTACTTGCAAACCCTTCAAGCAAGCGAGTCCGTTTTGGATCCGAAACAAGTTCATAAATGGACCCAGAACCGGATCGAAAACGATTCCAAACCGGATCAAATTAGTATGAAAATTAGAATCACCACGGAGCCATTATGTGAATGTATTGTGAGAGAGAAAGAGTATTCCAATTCACCATTATCCGAGAAAACGGAGCCTAAATGGAATCCAAAACGGACCAACAAAAATGAAGAATGAATCTTCCCCATCTAGTCGAGTTTCTACATTGCATACAAAAAAAAAAAAATCAAACAGAATTTTGTTCATTTCAAGACTTTATTTTAATTTATTAATTATAAAAGGTACATTATATATTTCCACAACTTAACATATACATATAATAAACAGTAAACTTGTATTTTTGATTGGAAATTTCTTAGTTTTCACAAGAAAAGAGATAAAAAAGCAATGGTCTTCGCCACGCTACCTACAAAACTGAACTAAAAAAAAAAGGTGGTGGAAATTAAAACAAAATGACTGTACTCTCTCTATTTCTCTGTGCATATAAAAATTCTCTCGATTCTTGTTCTTCTTTTTACATGCGTACACAGAAAATTTGTTAATGTGTGTGAGACACTCAGTTTTTTTGGATTCCCAAGTGATTCCAAAGTGAACCGAGAAATTCGGGTCCGTGATTTTGCTTGAAGGGAAGTGAACAATTTTCGGAACTTTTAAAATCGCTATCAAGGTTGATTAGAAATAGATATATAAATATTATAACTGTATTTTATCATAGTTAAGAGTTCCAAGTACGTATACACAAATCAGTGCCAACTTAAGTGTCCTATTTTGACCACAGCAATGATGCAAACATTACTTGTTGCACTTAGTTAACATCATATTTCTTGCCAAAACTATTTGATTGAATTGGATGGACTTTTCGAATTTCGTCTTGTAATACTCTACTATTCGATTCCAAATTTTTAGCAGAATTTAATTTTTTACCTATTTTTTTAGTGCTTCAAAATTACTAAGTCTTACAGATTTTTTTTAGTTCATGGTTAGATCAACCCAAATATAACATGCATGAATTTAAAACTAATGAGGTCTTGTAGAAAATTTTAAATACATATGTATATATGATTATATGATTTTCCAAAAAAATTTAGTAATTTAATTTGTAATCTTGATTCTTGAATTTAACTAGCTATCACCATGTAAGGCTTCTTTAAAAACATTGGCGCAAAATGTTAGTGGATTTAGTACGATGTTAATCATTATTAGTATGATACTTAGTTAAGAATTGTATTTTGGTAATTTTAAACGAGTTTAGCATCGTACTATCTGCTAACATTTTACTAAAGTTAAAATCATCAAAAGTCCATGACAATTTGACGCAGGGACTGTTTTAAGAAAAAATCAGAACTACCAACAAATCATTATTGAACAAAATTATAAAGAAATACTTTCCTATAAAAATGCCCCAAATATGAATTCAATAATAATTCATTTTTGAAAAAGCGATTCAATATGAGTTTATTCTAACACTAATCATTATAATTGTAGCTAAAAGTGACGCCAAATGCATTTGTTTGATTTGCTTGTTTACCAAATTTTTTGTCGCAGTTGAGTAATTGAAAAAAAAAATTGTTGAAAAATCATAACTACGGCGGCGGCTCAAAAATGTAGGTTTTTTGTTTGACTTTCAATTGAAATTGCATGTGAAGTCGCTGAGGCAAAATAATCAAGTGCGCTTATTTTGTGTTGGTAATAGGTTTTATCCGTTTAAAACTTTAAGATCAGATAAAAGTTTTTAATGTTTTCTGTGCTTAGTTAATCCTAAAAAAATATGAAAAGTAATAAATTATTCGAAATTTAAATAGGCAGCAAATATTCGAACCTACACTGTGATCGAAAATTAACATTCGTAGAAGTACTTTGTGTTGAACTGGTGGAATAAAGGGCTGACTATTTAATAACAACTACCAGAAACGTGATTTAGAGCTACCAATTTCAAATAGCAACTATAACAACTACCACTTAAAACAGTCCCTGATTTGACGTTTATAAAAATATCAAAATCAGGAATGTTTGCGTTTGCCGACACTTTTGGACGTGTTCAGCTGAAGTTTATGATTGAAATTGGGTTTAGTATGAAACTAGTTAAAAAGGATTTAAAATTAAGAACATTTTAGTAAACTGTTAAAGAATTTAAAAAAATGTTAATTTTTTACCAGTGTTTATTTTTCCGAAAGCTTTTGATGTATTGATTTCAGATATTCCAGTTTCAAAAGTGATAATAACCGTTTTTTGTTATATTTGTGGTTAACCAAAAAAATTCGTAATGGCATGAGAATCTCTTCTTGTGACACTTCTAGAATCTCCACTTATTAAAAACACAGGTCTGTTTAACGCAGGGAAGAACCAAACTGTTTTTGTTGTTATTATTGTACTATTCGTACTAGAATGTCAGCTTATTAGGCTTGACCATTCTTTATTCCGTCAATTTCATTGAATTTTTGAACAACAACAACAACTTAAAGGCGCTACCACCAATTGTTTGGCTGGATCATCATGTTTTTGATTAGGTGTGTTATGCATGTTCCAAAACAGGATAATGAATACAAAGGGAATGGAGAAGGGTTATCAAGCTAAAACAACTAACAAACTAATTTTTTCTCGAAAAGAAAAGATCGTATTTGCAATATTAAATAATTGAGATTTGTGGAGGAAAATTATTTTACTTAAAAAAAAAAAAAAAAATAAATTGATATTAACCTCAAATAAGCAATATAGCGTTTTTTCCATTTTTTTTGAATGTCTCGAAAAACACGAAATTAACACCGTAAAATCAGGCAAAGAACACCACGTCCTCGAAAACATATTAGTTACTTCCAGCAATAACAGCACTGTAAACCTTAGGTTAAATAAAAATATTTGGGGCAAAATTTGGAATAGAAAAAGAAATTTTTTGCAAATTGCAAAAATCTACCTTTTTATAGATTTAGCTGTGGAAAACAATTTCTTATCGAATTTGATGACAATCACTAATATAAGATGTGTATATTCTTTTTCAAGAGGAAAGTAGGATCAAGAAATACATTTTGAAACATTTCTGGGGTGGGGGGGTTGGTTGTCAGACCCCTGTTATCCCCCTGGCTACGGCCTTGGTGGTGGCAGTCTAAATGTTAAAAAAATTTGTTTTTCATTTATTTGTAGTACATTTTTTACCTTTTTTTATGATATTTAATCTGTAACGGTAAAAAAAAAAACAAAATTGTGTACCGAGATATGAGACTACAAATCGACTACAAATTTTCAAAATCGAACAAGATTTACGCTTGGTGACATACTACAAAATATGACATGAAATATGAGTTTAGGGCCATTGTTTTTAAGTACCTGTATACCTACTATTTTTGTTTTCACAATTCAATGCTCTTAATAATTCTTCTTCAAAAACTGAAAACTGGATGGCTAAATGATTTTTTTTTTTATAATATTTAAAAAGAAAGAAACCGACTTCTTAATAAAAACAATACAAACAACCAAGTTGGCTGTTAACCATCCGCGCAGAAAAGCAATCTAGTTTTCGACAAGGCACTAGAGAGTTTATTTTTCCAGCCGGGCAAATCCGTTTTTATTTTTTACTTTTGTGCAAATTTGTCGTTCACTTACAAACTTATATAAATTAGGAAAATATCGGGTTTTTCCATTAGAGCGCTACAAATTTTTTTTTAAATAAAACAAAAACGGTTTTGGATATCAATAAATTCTTTATTTTTGTGAAAGTACGTTCGATGCCATTATGTATGGAACTCGATTTCTTTTGCATGGCCACCATGGGCACGCTTGCAGAAGTCCAGACGCTGAACCCAATTTTCGACGGTTTTCAAGCATAAATCAGCCGATACTGCTGCAATTTCACGTTCGATGTTCGTACGAAGTTCATCAATCGTCGCTGGATTGTTGGCATAGACCATAGACTTGACGTTACCCCACAGGAAATAGTCTAACGGCGTCAAATCGCACGACCGAGGCAGCCAAGCGACTGGACCATTTCGTGAGATAACACGTTCTCCAAACTTGGTTTTCAATAAATTGATTGTGACATTCGCTGTGTGGCTTGTGGCGTCGTCCTGTTGGAACCACATATCCTCCAAGTCCATATCATCCAATTGGGGCCAAAAATATTCGGTTATCATTGAACGGTAGCGATCCCCATTCACAGTAACGTGCCGGTCTTGATCATCACGGAAGAAGTACGGCCCATAAACCACACCAAACCTTATTTTTTTCGGGATGCAATGATGACTCATGGAGTACGTGTGGATTGCTGCCTGAGCAATACCGCATATTTTGTTTATTGACGAAGCCATTCAGCCAGAAATAATCCTCATCGCTGAAGATGATTTTTCGATGAAAAAATCCGAATCATTTTCAAGTTGTTGCTCAGCCCAATTCACGAACATACGCTTCTGCTGGTCAAGTGTTTTCAGTTCTTGCGTCAATTTAATCTTGTAAGGATGTAGGCCAAGATCTTTTCGCGAAATTCGCCACAACGACGTCACAGAGATGCCCAACGCTTGAGAACGACGTGAGAGACACATTTGGGCTTTCTGCAACTGAAGCCTCAGCGGCAGCAATATTCTCGACACTACAGGCACTTATTTGTATCACAGGCACGGGAACATTTTGTACTGTGCCTGTGGATTCAAATTTGTCCACTAGACGCTCAATTGTTGATCTGCTAGGACGATTTTGACGACCATAAATTGGACGTAGCGCTCTTAACGTTGAGGCCACTGACTCCGACTCTATCTATCTATACATATTTTAAAATAATAAATTTGCAAAACTTTAATATATTTTTGAAGATATGCCATATAGCAGTCTGAAAATGTAGGTCTAAAAAGTTCGTAGCATATTCGAGTACCTATGTACACAATTAATTACGTCGATATGGATATTTTTGAAAAGTTAGTGACGCCTTAATAATTTGTCCCTGTGTATAGGAATCGCTCAACCGTGTAAAAAGATAAAGGTGCTGACCATTTCCCATTTTTTTTCTTAATTTTTCTACCTTTCGAAATAAAATTTAGTCTCTAAGGTCAGTCAATTTAATTTTTGGTTGGACTTTAATAAAAATTACGGTATAAATCAAACAATAAATTGTTATTAAAATTGATACAAATTGTCAGTTATGAGTACTCTCTTCGCCAGTCGAAAAAAAAAAACAAACCACAAACATGTTCATAACTAGCTGGAACATTTTTCAAGGTCAAAATATCACTTTGTCCACATGGACAATAATAATGAATGTAATGAATAATGATATTGACGCTTTGTCGGTCTTATGACCCTACATATGCATATCTCTGAATGTACATATTTATGTACATATGTTTGTTCTCGTATTAATTTCTGAATTATGAAACCTATCAATATTGTATGAATTAAATATTTTGTTTTCAACCTACGATGAAAATGTGTTTAAAAACATCGTAATTTTGAGTGGCTTACATAATAAACAATTTTTTTTACTTTCTGTTTTTCTATCTATGTTCTTACATATGGGAACATCATTGGATTTAATTTATTTCAATAGAAGACAGATTAAAACCTTGACCTAGATTCACCCTACACTGTTGGTTTATATTTTTTTTATTTATTTAATAAAACCCCATACTTCCGTTCATACATAGTTACATATATTTATGTAACAACAATGTAAAAAAGCACATCATTTCAAATCGCCCCCGAACCAGCGTGAAATTTGTAGTATTTTTTTAGTCTAATAAAGACTATGCGGTACGTGTCTTTAAAATTAAAAAAAAAAAAAACGCGCTCATCGGCACAACAAAAACCATTATCATCAGTGAAAGTGGGCGTAATTTTGGACACGCAAACAAGATGCCTCCTCTCACTAAATGTTGGCATTATTTGTCATCATCGTGTTGATGTTAATGATTGACATTAGACTCATGTTCATGTGCTTGCATCTTAATAAGGCCAAATAAGAATTAACAATTAACTGTCACACACTTTGCACACTTCGCTTTACGATGTGATGTGACTATTTACTCCAGGATTGATGATTTGTTGATGATTGTCGATAAGTAGTACTGTTTTTTCATGGCCAATGGAACGTGTTTTTTTTAATGGTAAGTAATTTTGTGATCAGACCTTCTCTTGATTGGCGTGAACATTGAACAATTTAATCATCGCCATCGCCATCGATGAAAAATGAAGATTCGCGTACATAAAGTAGAAAGTTAAATAGCGGCCGACGCGCGATATGACGTTGTTTTTCAATTAGTTGGAGAATTTTCTTTTTTTCACATTAATGTAATTGGGTTTTTCAAAAAAAAAAAAAAAAGAGAGAAGAGAAGAATTACAAATTTAATGAAGTGTAAAGCATATGCAAAAGATTGCCAATTACAATTACCATAAGCTATATATTTTAATTTACAACAAGTGTTTCAGTAAATTTGTCTCCGTAAATACAAATGAAGTTTAGACGTTGTTGAAAAAAAAAAAAGATAAAAATGTTGAATAGGTCAAGAATAGGATTTTTGTAATTTTTAAAAATAAGGTTGAAAAAAAAATTACTTGTGTCAAGTTAGCATTAAATTTGTGGAAATTCAAAAAAATTAATATGCAGTTAAATAATTTAAAAATGGTATGTAGCGCTAATTTTTTATTAACTTGTCACTACACTTTCTGGAATTCAAAAACTTGGTAATTAAGTAATTTGTGAATATAAAAAAAATCCAAAAATTTGTTTGGCTTATTTCTTCTTAAATAAGCATTGTACTTGTACCTTCCCTTATTAAGGCTAGGCGCATATTGAGACGCGTCCGACGCGTGTGACGTGACCTTTCGAGTGTCGCACGACACGATTATAGAAACGCGGCATGCCGTTCTCCGCAAATTGATTCAATGTCTCGTGTCGAATAAATAAATAAATAAATCGGGTGGCACAACGGCTCATGAAGAACCAGGGCCTAGTGACTAACAACTCGCAACCATTCCTGTGTGCGCCTTTCGACAGGAATGGAAGGGACCTACAATTTTATGCCGAATCCGAACGGCTAGACGAGAAGCACTTATTCGTGGCAAGTGATACTCTTGGAGGATTTGTCAATTCCTTGCAAGAGGCAGTAGCCCTGAAAAAAACTTTTTAGTTTTTAGGTGGACGATGCTGGGAAGCGAACCCAGACCTCTAGCATGACAGTTGAACGCACTAACCATTACGCTACGGGCTACTACTCGTGTCGAAATGCATTTCAATTGAAGCAAAAATCGTCTGACACATTGATTTAAATAATAAACTTTGAAAAAAAACAACTAATTTTAAAAAAGGAAACGATTTTTACTTTTTAAATCTAACGACAGTTCTTATATTATTTTTGACAAAAAAAAAAATCAAACACGTGCCGGTCTCGCACGAAAAACTGTGTTTCGATCACAGTGTTACGCGATTATCGGGAAACGCGTGTCAGGTCATGTCGTGTCACTCGCACCGAACGCGTCTCAATATGCGCCTAGCCTTAATAAGGGAAGGTACAACTACAACGCTTATTTAAGAAGAAATAAGCCAAACAAATTTTCAAATTTCATTTTTAATAGTGTGTTAACTTAGCGACCTTCCTCTTTTTTTTTTAAATAGGCAAACAAATTTTTTTTTTTTTTTTTCTCACAACTAATAAACTATCAAAAGGGTGCATTTATGTGCATATTTTTATCCAGACGACAAAAAAAAGATACCGCACCATAAATTTTATTAGACCTAGTTCACACGAAATTACACCGCACGTTTTTAAGCTTTACACATCTGAATTTTACATGTAAACATGTTTTTTGCAGAAAAATCATAGTGTGAACAGTTTTATGTAATTTTAAGCGCCACTGCTCATCTGTTCGGATGCTTACAACTTAAAAACGTGCGGTGTAAGCTCGTGTGAACTAGGCCTAAGTCTGTAAAGAAAATATTTTTTTTTTTTTTTTTCATAAAAATGACTCCTATGATTTTGATAAACAAAAATGCAGTTAATTACTTTAACAAAAGACTAATTGTTGTTTATTTGTTTATTAATGGTTTATGTACCTCTAGTAAAACCATTTTTTTCAGGATTTGATTTTCTCGGAACCAGATCAGTTGATTTTTTTAATTTTGTATAAAATTGTATTTTATTTAATTCTTAAAGTTAGCATACAAAATGTTCAAGAATTTTTATAAATAAAAAATTATTTTTTAAGACACGAATTTTTAAGAAACGATTTTTGATTTTTGTTTTCATACCTATTTATCAAACAAATCAGATGACATACTTTTTTTTTTAGCTCTATCTGTTAAAGCTATTAAAATAACGAATTTATATTAATTAAAAGTTATTTATAGTAGTAATTTATAGTTTAACTTGTTTTTTTACAACTTTTTTTAATGATATCATAATGTTATGCAACCAATACATATCCACACTGTCAACTTCAATTTACGTTTAAGTTGTTAGCTACGAGAGCAAGTTTGTGCGATCCAGTCGTGCCGTTTTTTTTTTGTTGTAATTAAATTTGTCAATCACCCCTATTGTGATTGTCAATTGATAGTTGATAAATATTGAAATTTTGCATTTTAGAAGGTAATTTATTCAAAATTTAATCAACATTTCATCGATTTTTGCCAATTTTCTTGTAATTAACGACTCTGGTAATCATTCTCAATAACCAAAACTTTTAGCGGTTGGCTGGTTTAGTATCGAATTTCAGTATTTATCAACTATCAATCCATTATTGACAATCGCAATAGGGGTGAATGTTTGTTTTTCAATTAAAATTTTGCATTTGTTCATGCATTATAGGGTTTTTCAATAAGAGGTGTTATTTTGAATAGCTATTGTTGTGTAAGCGTAGCCGTGGGGGCCATTTGTCTGATATTGTTTTCCATTATGAATGGCATACTTTGCTCTTTACATTGAAATAAACATCCGACCATTTGTCTCAAAAAATGTCATTTTTCTTTGAATATCAAAATAACACCTTATCTCCATCGTCACATTGTCAGTTAAGTTGAACTAGATTTTGGCATCATAAGGATGTTTGATAACTTGGACATTGCATCCTATTATTCTGTAAAGCCTTAATCATTCACACACAATTTGACGTAGTGACCTCTCAACACTTTCCCCCAATTTTATTAATATTTTTTTTTTTCGGAGGGAAAAAAGCAATATTCGGCTTGCAATTTAAAAATGTGTTTTTTTTTTCTCCTTTTAATTTTGTCTGCAAACTTAATTATTGCCCATTAATAATTTCATTTTTATTGATCAAGTCAAATAAAATGTTGCAAGGAATATAAAGTGTTAAACTTTTAAAGAATTAGTCAGACCCATTATATACAATTTTCATATATTTGAATTATAGTTTGTAGAGTTACAGACAAAATTGCCTTTAATCTCTTGACATATTTTTCCTAATAGTCAAACGATGGAATGGGTTATAAAATGTCTCAATTGATTTTATTAGGATTGTTCAGCGGGGAAAAAGTCAGATCCGAACAGAACAGAACTGTACAGATTCGTGAGAAACGTCAGACAAGTTAGAACGGAAACCCCCGTTCTATGCTGTTCTACCTAAAAAGCAAGTACAGAAAATCCTGTTCTATTTAGTTATAAACTGTTCGGAAGGGACTCATTGAACAGCAAATCAGAACAGTTTGGAACAGAATCATTGAACACTAAAAATTTGTACTTTTCTGTTCCAAACTGTTGGGAACAACGTCGCAAAATAAAGCTAGGTATTAGTAGGTAGGCATAAATATGTAAAATTGTGTATCCAATTTGTATTGGATGTTATTGTTAGCCTTTGAAGTTTTATTTTTTGATACAATTCAGATTCATGTTAAACAAAAAAGATTTCATGCTTATTTTCAGAACTAGGGAATTTCGAAAATTTTGACAACAAGGAAAACTTTTTTTAATCAAAACTGGGGCAGCTCTGCTATTATTGTTGATCAGCTGTTTTTTAAGCAATCACGTACATTTCACTGTCACGCTGGAGGTCTGGGATCGCTTCCCAGCCTCGTCCACCCAAAAACTAAAAAAGTTTTTTTCAGGGCTACTGCCTCTTGCGAGGAATTGACAAATCCTCCAAGAGTATCACTTGTCACGAATAAGTGCTTCTCGTCTAGCCTTTCGGATTCGGCATAAAATTGTAGGTCCCTTCCATTCCTGTCGAAAGGCGCACACAGGAATGGTTGCGAGTTGTTAGTCACTAGGCCCTGGTTCTTCATGAGCCGTTGTGCCACCCAATTTATTTATTTATTTTGTACATTTCACTAAACATAAATGTCCCTTTGCTCCATTTTAAAATGTTATTACTAAATCGATCTTTAGACACAAATTCTATTTTAATCCTATTCAATTTAAAAATCGGCATTTTATTTTAACTTAATTCAATGTTTTTTTTTTGAATTCTCCTAAAATTTATTTTGTTTTTTTCTTTAGTAAATAAGCAAACGAATGCTGACCTTACTCTACTTGATTTTGTATAAAAAAAACTAATAGTCATTCAGGACACGAAACATGAATAAGAATCGCTCCCATTTTCCAATGCCACCCAGTCAACTACTTCGAAGCATGAACAATCATGCAACTTTTCGTGAATTCCTTTATTTTATTTTTTTATTATTTTGGAATTCCCCATATGTTTCTACCACATCTTGTCTTTTATGTTTAAAAGCTCTTCATTTTATTGAATTATTCACATTGCACTCATTTTCAACTCACATCACACACATTTTCCCATAGAGTTAGGGAGATGGTGGCAGTCCTTTTCTGATAAACTATTGGTCTGGTTTTGAGAGGGGGTTTCAAGTGAAATTCTAGTTTGAATAAATTTTACAGTTTTCCGCTATTAATTTTCATGTGTATATGCCGGTTAGCTAAGAGTTACAACCGGATACGAACTCATATCTATGACTTACTGTTACAACTGACAGCTCTACTAAGAGTCGATTTTTCAATCATCAGTTAAGCTATCTGAAGAATAAATACTATAGCAACAGGAACAAATTTTTGTTTTATTCGAAGAATAAGTACTATCTGAGGTTTAACTGGCTATTGAAAAATTGGCCCTAAAATTGTCAATTCTTACTTACTTAGATCCTTGACCCCTCTAAGGGGCACAGGGCATCAACTACCGCTACACACCATCTCGTTCGGTTTCTGCAAAAGTATTTTAGCTCTCCCCAACTTTTACCGAGCTTTTGTGATTACTTGTCGACTGTTCTGCGCCAAGATTTTCTCTGGCCTCCAGGTCTTCTGCCATCTTGGATGAGTGGATCCCACTCCATTGCATGTCTTGCAATAGAGTCTGCACCACGACGTAGGGTGTGACCAATCCACTGCCACTTTCTTTCACTAATAACGATGTCATTAGGACTTTGGCCCGTTCTCCGAAGGAGTTCTTGGTTGGAGATGGTGTTCGGCTAAAAAATCCTTAGGATGTTTCGGAGACATCTATTTTCGAAAGTTTGTAGCTTCTTTGTGACAGAGGCAGTCACTTTCCATGTACTACACCCATATAGTAGTACTGACTCTATGTTCGACCGGAACAGTCGCAGCTTGGTCTTCGTACTGTAGACGTTGCTCCTCCAAACTTTAGACAGCATGCCGAAAGCAGCTTTAGCTTTGCCGATTCGGCAGTTAACATCTTCATCCGTACCACCGCCGTCTTTTGAGACAACACTACCGAGGTACAGGAAGTTGTCCACTGCTGTCCCGCAACGACAACTTGAGAAGAAGATTCAGAAATGTTGAGGATTTATGTTTACCCGGCGTTGATCCTCAAACCGACTTTGTTTGCCTCGCATTCCAGACTAGTCACCATATGATGAAGATCCATAATGTTGTGCGAGAGCAAACAAATATCGTCAGATGTTGCAGGAATGAAAACATCGTCCATCGAATTCCACGAGCTTGCTCGGCTAGAGCTGCATGAAGGACATCCCCTATCACCACCAGGAAAAGTAGTGAAGATAGCAAACATCCTTGACGAACTCCGCTATGGATATCGAAGTCCTCTGATACCTTTCCGTTGTGTAAGACTTGACACGATGCACCCTCGTAGGTAGCCTTTATAATGGCGATAATCTTCTCGGGTACTCCTCTCCTACGTAAAGCTGACCAAATGAAATCTCGATTCAAACTATCGAAAGCCTTTTCGAAGTCGATGAAGAGCAAATTGAAGGGGGGAACGGAACTCCACGCATTGTTCTATTATGATCCTCAAGGTGTTGATGTGATCAATGCAGGATGAGCCTGCACGAAATCCCATTTGCTCTTTGTCGAGAGTAGAAACGAGATGTTCTTTGATTCGTTCCAAGATTATTTTCGCCATTTTCTTTGCCACCGCGGGGAGGACATTTGTCAATTGTCAATTAACAAATGATAAATATTGAAATGTTGGTATGTATTTAAAAACTTAATCTATTAAAAAACCACCAATTGATAAACAACAAATTTTCACGTATATTCACAATGTTGTTAATATCAAATATCAATATTTGTACATCAGTTGATGAATTCTGATTCGTAATAAGAGTTTAGTTTTTTTTTGTCAACAGCTCCCTAACTTATATCATGATTGCTCCATTCACAACTCAAATAAAGTAGATCAAATTGCATTTGGCTTGGCTTTTCTATATCCATCAGTATCATATATACGGAATACGGTATATTCCCTCTATACCCATCGTATCACCAAAACCGACCGCCTCGACTGATGATTACATGGTTAAAATTTCTTGATAAATTCCAGTTCAATGCATTCTGAGTGCATTTTATGCAGATTTCATTTTCGAAAATGATGGAAAGCATAAGAGAGGAACTTTGTTTTTTTTTTTTCTGTTGCACAGATTGTACACGAGGTTTATCGAATGATGATAATAATGATGTTGCCGTTGAAGATGATGATGGTGATGAGTCTGAAATGAGGATGAGGAAGTGTGTATCGATTTTCTCTTCTCTTATCTGGTGATATATAAAATACAATCGAGAATGACACGTAGGAGGAAATATTCGAAGTGTTTTTGCAAGTGAACAAAAAAAAAAAAAAATATTGTATTATTTAAACGAAACAAAAATCGATAAAGCACGATTTGCAATAAGGTATCATTATGCATTGGGGTTAGTTACCCCGTAAAATGTTCGATAAGACTGCTTATTTAAAATTTTATTATATATAGATATGCATTATTATTTGGAGAGTTTTCTATGAGAACTTTGTAGAAAAAAAAAAAAAAACATACCTAACTACTTAATGAATTTGCAGATGGTAAATTTCAATCCAATATTGGATAAAGTTAGTTTTCAATTTTTTAATATTAACAATTATTATTATGAGGAAAACTTTTCGCATTTATTATAGGATTCTATTACTTCCGATATGAAGAAGATGTTAAATCTTAAATGAACAATCTAAAGGGATACAGTTGGGTGGACATAGACTTAGTTCGATGAAAAATCGGTGTCGGCTTCATTCAAAATGGTGCTTTATATTTTTTTTTTTTTCTATAAGGCAGATAAATTGGTTTTATGTAAAAAGAAATAATTTTTTAAACACAACTTAACAATAGAAATAAACAAAATTCGGGGTTTAAATCAAAACTCAATCTACCCTGCGCAGAAAAACAATCTAGTTTTCGATATGGCACTAGAGAGTTTAACAAAGATTCTGGCAAGGCACCAGGAAGAATTAGCCAAGGCTAGAACACGGGCCTTGATGATTATGAACTCTTTTGCCTCGTCAGAAAAAAAGGTGGCTAATGTAGGACTTGATCCCGCGACCTTCTGTTTGTCAGTCCAATGGGCTAACCACTCTAACTCGCTATACAAAATTTCAATGTTGAAAATGAATAACTTTCGTTCTACATATATTGCACACCAAATACATACAGAATACAAACCGGATTTTATGTACTTGCTTTTTAGGTAGAACAACTTGAAAAGGTTTTTTCTCATTGAACAATCTTATAAAACACAGGTGTCTCACACCGATGGTAAGAAGTGTGATATGAAAAAGAAGACAAATGAAAGAGAGAAAAAAGTGTCGTGTGATGCTAAATTTGCATGGTGCTTATAAAATTTTTGTTTTTGGTGTTCAAGAGACATTCCTGGTGCGGTACCAAAACATGTCAAACAAGTTTTCACTAGACAGGAACTCACGAGTTTCCCTCGTCTAAATTTTATGGTACTGACAAGGGCTTGCCAAGTATCTGACAAGTTTTCCCTGTCTAGATTTCCCCTATTAAAAACTTATTAGGGCCTTGCCCAAACTAGACAGAAACTAGGATTTTTCCAGCCGGGACATTGATGGAAAAGTCCTAAAAAGTGAAAAAGTACGTGACAACTGCCAAAAAAAAAAATCACCGTACAACTCGTATTAACAAAATGGCAGGAAATTTAAATCCGACGCTCTTGTTGGGACACACTATAGGTTTTAGCTACAAGAGCAAGTTAGTAGAATCCAGACAGTGCACATTTTTTTTTATCAATATCGTAGGAACTGTTTTAGAGAAAAAGAATCACAACAAAAACATAAATGTTAAAAAAGTAGCCAAGTTCTTCTACATATATACAAAAACTTTGCTTGACAAATCAGCCGTAAAAAGTAATGAGATCTAAAAGTACGCCAAGTTCTAAGTTTATCAATGTTAAATATCAAATATTTTAAGTAGAGTGCTTGCACTTCTAGCCCTACCGTTCTACCAAATTTCATCATTCTGCGACAATCAGATGTGCTCCTTATAATTGGTATCAATTCTATGCAAATGGGCGGTTGCCACGCCCCTGAATGTTAAATCTCAAATTTTAAAATTTTTGATTTTAACTGCACTTCTAGGCTTACCGTTCTACCAAATTTCATCATTCTACTACAATCAGAAGTGCTCCTCTTAAATAATATCAATTCTTTTCAAATGGGTGGGTGCCACGTCCCTGAACGTAAAATCTCAAATTTTAAAATTTAGTTTTTTCTTGCACTTAAATCCCTGCCATTGTACCAAATTTGATCGTTCTACGACAGTCAGAAGTGCTCCAAATAATTTATATCAATTCTATGAAAATGGGCGGGTTCCACGCCCTCTGAATGGAAAATCTTAAATTTTCCTTTGTTTACGCCACAAGGTCTACCGTTGTGTGCAATTGCAAGATTCTACGATGTCGGGAAGTGCTCCATAATTTTTATGATCTGTCAGTGAGTGATTGAGCCAGTTAATTGGTGAGTCAGTCAACTACGGTTTTCGCAATTTTTGCAGTCTTATATCTTGGGAACCACTGATGTTAAAGAATTGAAATTTGAGCTTAGCAAATGCTGTGAGTTTGAAGTTTCTGACTTTATTGGCCCTGAAGTTAGAGGGGGCTGGAAAGTCGCCTGAGTTTGATCCTGTAAAAATGGTATAGTGCCAGAACTTGGCTGGGAACTACCGTGCCCTTTGATATTTTCCTTAGTGGATTAAACTCCAGTTTCACAGTGCAAGTTTAAAATTCAGATCAACAATTTATTGCGTTACACAGTTTCGTTTAAACCTTGAACTGAGTTCAATTTTTAGTTTAAGTTAACCGAGATCATTCTGCCGTTTAAACCTAAGTTCAACGTTTAGGACCACTACTCTATACATAATACATTATGGAATTTTTGTACTCAATTCCATTAGAAAATCCATGTCTGCTTTTAAAGTTGTTATTTCTATTTTTTTTTTTTTTCACAATTATTGGTTTATTTTGCATTTTTTTTTTTTAATTTTGTTCGTATCACTTGAAAAAAAATGTCGATAAATTATCAACAATCCTAAATGATTGTTGCTGTTTCGCGTGTTATTTGCTTCAGAAAGAGAAAGAATAGACAAGGAAAGCTACGTACTGTTTGCAATACGTCACTTGGCGAAGCAAAAACATACAATGCTGCCAATTTATTTTCATAAAATCTAGTTAAACGAAGTTCAACAGATCTGAAGGTCAGATTTCACTGTGAAACCGGTTAAGGTTCAGCTGATCTTAAGTTTAAACTCCCACTGTGAAACTGGGGGTAAGTCCACGAAGAATTTCGAGACCCAATTTTTTTTTCTTCCTTATTAAAATCTTAATAGCAAGTTTGATCAAAATCTCGAATTCAAGTTCAAGTACATACCTACTTTAATACATCGCAAGTAAAAATAAAACTGAAAAGTACAAAAATTCTACGACAAGATCTTTTTTATTTTTTTGAAAACATAAACTTTTGACTAGGTGGTTTCTGATGTTTAAAATGAGCTTATAAAAATATTGGTCACCTTAATAATAAATCTTACGTTGAATTAAATACCTATTTAAATTCATTTACGTATCAGGAGTGCACCTACATAGGCTTATTATTGTTTTTTCTTCTGCTCGAAAATAAAATAGGGCGTTAAACCAATAGGTGGTTAACCTTACACATCAACATTATCAAATATCATTTCCTCTTTGTGTCTGAAATTTTGCCTTAAGCTATCATTCATTTGGACATAAGCGAGGGACAGTAATTTTATTTCAATTTTTATCTTGAAAAATTCTACCTCTCTCAACCACAACGGTTTGTCAATTAACGATAATATTGTTTTAATTCATTTTCCCAACAACAATAACTTTTTATTTGTAGGAACAATTAATTATAATTATTTTTAAACTTTGTGTGGCTATCATAAGTACCTATTTATTTTAAAAATTCTTCCTGTTATACAAAAATAATTCATTATGTGATTTCTTTTTTTTTTATTTTAAGAACAAACCTTCAGTAGTGGAACCGATTGATTTTGAAGGATTTATTGCCAAAAATAAAACACTAATTCAAAATGATCCACATCGAGAACTGTTGATGTATCCAAGTGACGATGTTTCGGTAAGTAAAAATTAACTAAAAAAAAAAAAAAAAAAAAAAAAAAAAGAATTCGTTGCAGTAATAATTCAAATCAGAATGTGTGTCATTAACAATATTTCAAGCAAACCTCAATGGAAACATATTAAGCTCTAAAAACCATTTTTTTTTTTAAGAAAACAGAAATCAGAATACAAAAATAAAAAAAAACCTAGAATCCCAATTTTTAATTAATATTTTAAAATATCTAATTATTCTTCGAGTTTGATAAAATAATTATTCTTTGGTCGTCTTGCGTCTCGTACTTATAAACTTCCTGTTTTTCATTAAATCCACATAAAACTGATTAGTTTGTTCGTTTTCGCTTGCGAGAAATTAGCGATAGGAATATATTTTATCAATCTGGTAACCATAATCTCACTTAAATGCATTTAATATTAAATAAAGCCTGGCAGAATGCAAGCAAACTTTGGCATACCAGAATTAGAGATTAAGAGTGAGAAAATTGCCACATAAAAACATCCATATCACAAAATTTCCTTATCAAACGACGCTAGCGGAAAGTGACTTGACCATCAATGAGTAATAGTTAAACGATATCACGCCTCATTTAAAGTTAATTTGAAGAAATGACTTGTTTAAAAAAAAAATTTACATAACAAAAACCAATAGGTAATCCCTTGGAAACAAATTTCCACAAACTAAGCTGCAACGCTTAGTTCATCCAGGACTCTAAAAGCCGAAACCCATTAGCAATATTTTGAGAAATCTTCAATCCTATGAAATTTCATAATATTTTCTGTAAAATGCAACAACAAAATTAAAGTTTTCTAATGTCAAATGATACCTATAACGCAATTTCCGTTGTTAACAACTCTATTTTTATATAAAATGATGTGACTTGTAGGTAGCCAACCCTAAATTAAAAGCGTCATCCTATCCGCGATACATCCAATTTCACAAGCTTGTTCATGTAACACGTAACAAAAAAAGTATCCATTGTAAAAATTAACCCAGATTGAAATAAAATTGATAAGCGAGGCACTACATTGAGATTTAAAATGACACACTTTTCAATTTACAGACAAAAAAAAAACAAAACAACAAACCTTCTTGTCACGCAACGTTGCGCCTTTTTAATTAATTTAATATATACCCTCTATTTCACTTGTCTCCTTTCTTCTCATTCTCATCAAACAGGAAGTTGTTTTGCCACGTAAATTTCGCACAATCTCGAGTACAATACCAAAATTTAGCGCACCACCAAATACAACAATTATCACGCACAATAATAACGTATCCGCGCAGCAGCACAATGGGAGTATTTCCTCGCAGCAGCAGCTGCAACAGCAAAATGGCAATGGTAATCTTTCAAGGCAAAACTCACTATCGTCCACACAATCATCCTCTCCGAATGGTTCCTTGGGTTCAATTACTTCACCATTGTCGGCGACATCTTCTTCATCGTCCTCGTCGAGTTCGACTTTGAAGACAAGCACTGGAACGATAAGTCAGAGGCCATCATCACCAATGGGCGGTGGGACGTTGTTAACTCGACAGTCACTTTATACGTATCAAACAAATAATCACTTGGTCCACTATAAGTATAGTACTTATGGTGGAACTTGCCATGACCTACCCAAGTAAGTTTTTTTTAATGATTTTTTGTAAGATATTCTATCTAACAGCAATTTTTCTTCCGCAGAATTATTCCCACGGAACAATTAAAAGAGGAACTCTATGAAATCGATGCCGATCAGGATCGTATTGACGAACAAATGACAAAGTCACAGGCTGATTCCATAACCAAACAAGGCTATCTTTTAAAAGGTCCCGATACTAGTTCCGACCGAATGTTTGCCAACATAGGATCAAAGTCCTTCAAACGGAGATACTGTTATCTCCGGCAGGAGGTCGATGGAACATACATCTTGGAACTGCACAAAGACGAAAGGCAGGGCGAGGCAAAGGCTACTATTGTCATGGACTTTTGCACAGAAGTTGTACAGGTAAATTGCTTTTCAATCACAAACATCCAAACCTTGAAATTAAATACCAATCCTTTCAGAATCCGAAAAGAAGTCGTTTATGCTTTGAGTTACGCATGACTGCTGGACACAAATCATTTACCCTCGCAGCTGAAAACGACGAAGATTTCAAAGACTGGCTATGTAAGCTATCATCGGTCCTGCAACAAAACAAAATCCAAGAAGATAAACGTGTCTCTAGTTTGGAGCGAGCTCCACCACCTAGTCCTAGTACCATGATGTTTGGAACACTTAAAGGCCTCGATCAAAGCATGAATCCCCAATTGATAAAATATGGCCGTGAGACTGATATATCGATAGCTCAGGCGAGGAGAGAAAACAGACGACGGCTCTTTGCATGTTACCAATCGCCAAGCAAAGCCACAATCACTGACCATGTTGACCAGTATCGTGAGCAATTCGGTCAACGTATACTTCTTACTTGCAAGAGTTTAAAATTCCGCCTGCAAAACCCATCGGATGGGGAAAAGGAATCTCTGTGTCAAGTTGAGCCATACATAACGAGTCTGGCTTTGTATGATGCCAAAGCTGGACGAAAACTGACTGAAACTTTTTATTTTGATATAAATTTGGAAAATATTAGAGATATGCTGCCAAGCCATTGCTGTGGGTCCAGAACTGAAATGAATGGTGGTCCAAAAAAAGTAATGAATGGTGGTGATTTACCATTTGAATTGGCCAAACTACCCGATGATTGGCTGTCCTATCCAAAGCAGGCGATCCTTAGCGTAACAACTCCCCATCCTGATGTATTTCTGGTGGTGAAAATCGAAAAGATCCTTCAGGGGGGCATAAATCAGTCCACAGAGCCATATTTAAAAGCTGGAAAGGATCCCAAAGCTGGTCTTAAACTGCACAAGTCAGTAAGGTCATATTCGCAGAAAATCGGTCACTATCGCATGCCATTCGCATGGGCTGCCAGACCTTTGTTCCGTCTTTACAGCAGTGAGTTGGATACGACCATTGAGTTCCCTGCGATTTATCGACAAGATTCAAATCGATTAAAGGACGAAGACCTGTTGAGACTTCTGGCCGAGTACCGAAAGCCAGATAAATTTAGTAAACTAACTGTGATACCCGGATGTATTAAGATCGATATCGATGGAATATCGGAACTGCCAAATAGTAAGAAATCCGACTCGAGTATAACCTCATCAAAATTTCTTATATATGTGAATGTTTTATGTCTTTCAGACTCCTTGACGACGACTCTGGCGCCATTAAAGCCATTTCCTATGCCGCCAGCAGTTGAGCCGACACTGGAACTATCAGAATTCCAGAGCACCTCAGAACGTGATATAATTCCCTATACAACATTTGTAAATCACTTTTTTGTCTATCCAATTGGACTTTCATTCGATAGCCAGAAAGTGTTTTCAAGAGCTCGCAATATAACAGTAATTATTGAACTACGAGAAACGGATGGAGATGACTCAAAAGCGCTCAAAGTAAAACCTCATTTACATACCGATTGAATTAAAACAAAACAAAATATTTCTCTAATCTCTGTTTTTTTTATTCTTCTCTCTAGTGCATATACGGACGACCGGGACAAGACTTGTTTGTTTCTCAAATAGCCTGTCCGGTACTGCATCACAGTACCACACCGACATGGTATGAAGAGATTAAATTGCGCCTGCCATTGCATCTAACGAATCAGCATCATTTACTCTTCTCATTCCTTCACGTTTCCTGCAATCTCTCAAAGAAACGCGATACGAATGCTTCATTCGAGACGCCAGTAGGCTATGCCTGGTTGCCATTGCTGAACAAGGGAAAAATTAATTTAGAAGAACAAATATTACCAGTGGCCGCTACATTGCCTAGTGGATATTTGTCCATTCAGCCACTTGGTCTTGGCAAGGGGGTAGGTGTTAACTTTTGTAGTGTACGAGTAGTTTTGTATGTGTGTAGTATTTGTTTGGGAATTTTCTTTCTTGTTTTTTTTTGAAAATTTCAATAAAAAAAAACATGTGCATAAATTCTTTAAATAACAATTATTGACATACTTAGTTCCATAAAGCAGATTTTCGCCAATTGGCACGTTATTTGATTTTCAATGGGTGACGTTTTTATATACGATATGTACATATTTGTTTTTATCAAAGAGAATACCAATGCTATTGGTGTGGGCGAATGAACTCAAATTAATAATACAGATTAAGTCAGATACTTTTAAGATATATGTATACTAGGGTGTCCGTTGTTTCCTAAACTCATTTTGTTTTGGATCCCGTCAATCGAAAGTTTATGCCGAAAAAAAATTATTCACCAACAATTTTTTTTCCGAGGTCTTTAACCCGTGCCTCTAAGGTCATACTTTTCCCATACAAATTTGTATGGGAATTTTACACTCTTCACATTTTATTTTTTTCTCCTGGAAGTATAACAGTTATTCGAGAATTCTGATTGATTTATTGGTCCTTTAAAAAATGCATTTAAAAATTTATTACAAAATTTAAATTATAATTTATTTTTTATTGATTATCATTAAAAAGTACAAGTGACGTCAACTCCAGAATAATTGTGTTTCGCACAGTGGGCTCTTCAGTCAGTCTGTTATGGGCGATTCCATTATCGCGGGTACAACATTTAGATAGACTTTAAGTATTTTTTATAATAAAATAAAAGAATATTTTAATGAAATTATTACTTGAAGGGTTACATTTTCGACTATTCGCTTAGGATTCATTTATAAAGCTCAAAATAAATAAATAAATCGTCAGGAAAAAGGCTTCAAAGTGCGATCGCGGGTGCAACGAATTTGGCCCACCTTTCTTGATCATAGTACGAAAAACACAAAAATCTGTTATTTGTGAAACATTTATTATATTCTTCTTTCATTTTATTGAACGACATTGATTCAATCAACTAAAGACATACAAATTCAGAGCGAAAACAACAACGATTTTTTCAGTTTTAAAGCAATCGCGGGTGCAACATCAAATTATCGCGGGTACAACGAGAGTTAATGAATATTGACATCAGTAAAACGATGTCAATGAACTGAATAAGAGATTAAATAACATATATTGCTATTCAGTACCGTTTTCTATTAATTATTAGTTTTTTTTTTTTAAATACGTCAATATTTCCGAGAAATACTGAAGTCGCTGGTTCAATATTGAGACTCACTTTGAGTATATTTATAATTAAATAAACAAAAATATTTTAATGAAATTATTGCTTGAAGGGCTACAGTTTAACCTATTCAATACGTAGATGCTCTGCATTAGGGCTGACCACGAGATGAGACTCGGCGAGACTTTTGTTAGTCTCGTCTTGGTCTCGTTAAAATCGAAAATTTTATCCTTGTCTCGGTCTCGTGTCGACCTCGCCTCGGTCTGGTCTCCGAAAAATACGCTATCCGGACAACCTGTTGATTATTGGAACGTCAAACTATAATTTGTCCCCCATATAGTTTGAATATGAGCAGAAGAAAATAAATATTTAACTGAAATAGGATTTTCAATTTATTAGACTCGCTGTAAATTTCGTTCCAAATATACAGTCCCGTCGCGATCTCGTCTCGGATGCTTAAAATGCAGTCTCGTCTCGTTTCGTCTCGGTCTCGTCATATGAGACCGAGACTTTTATCGTCTCATGGCCAGCCCTACTCTGCATGAAGTTCAGCATTTTTTCAAGCTTGCGCCTCTATTTTTGTGAAGCATTTTATATTAAATTGTTAAAAAAAAAACAATCTTGAACAACAAAAATTATTATTCAAGGCATATTTTAATAATAATAAATGCTACATCACTCAATAATGTTAGTTGTTGATAAGTTGCACCCGCGATCCTAATTTAGCGATCGCGGGTGCAACCAATTTGAATCAACGTTTTTTTTAATTCAAGATGCAATTTACTCCTAATAACGACTGGCTAAATTTTGTTTTTGATTTTTTCTTACTTTTACAAAGTTTCACTAAAGTTAACACTTTATTTCTGTGGAAAAACCCAACTTTTATATATTTTATATCGTGGGTGCAACAAACTTTCAGTGGCTATTTGCAATCAATAATAGTTAAAAAAGTAATAACAAAAACGTATATGTTTTTATGTGAGCTATTAAATAACATTTGTGACAACATGTCTACCAAGTAAATCATAACCTCAAACTATCGGTAATGTCTTTTTCGGGCTTTTGTTAGCAGCTATGATAGTTACAGTTCATAGCGACTCTTCGTATGACAATGTTGCAAGGCGCAAAAAAAAGTGTTTTCTTTAAATTAGGTCTAATTTTGTTTGCTTGTTAATAAATACAAACCATCTACCTTGCATTGTTATACAAAAAAAAAAAAAATATTGTAATTTATTAATTGATGCCGAAAATCGTCTATAGCGGAATCGCCCTTATACCCTACTAAGACACAAATTTTGGTCGATGTAGGGTATAACAAACTGACTGAAGAGCCCACTGTTATACCTGGGCGAAACACAATTATTTCTGGAGTTGAGGTCACCTTTACTTTTTAATTGAATTGTATTCATTCACTCCACTTAAAACAGAAGTAATTTCAATATTTTGATATTTAAATGTCTTCATATTCTTATTAACTAATAAGTTAAAAAAAAAAACTGCATTAAAAAAATAAGGAAAACAAATTAGAAATAATTTATTTCGATTTTCCGAAATATTATATATTTTTATTTTTTAACGTTTTAAATTTTTGTTTCTTATCAAATAAAGTTTTTTGAATGATTTGTTTTAAACACTATCTTCTGTAAAAAAAAAAACACATTCAAAAATGAATAGAAAAAAAAAAACATTTTTTTTGATTTATATGGTGTTGTTTGTGCAAAGTTCTTTTTCTCTTAGCAAAAAAAAAAAAAGATTAAAAAGAAAAAGAACTTCGCACAAAATCAATATATGTTGTGATATAATTAAACAAATAAAAAAATAATCTTAAATTATTTTTTAAACATAAACGTTTTTTTTAATCAATTTAAAAATGTTTCCATTTTATTCTAAACACTTAAACAACATGAAGACTACACCACAAAGAAATGTTTTTATTATTTTTTTCGTTAAGGATATTAGAATATGAGTAAACTATAACTATATCTACACCGTCAATATCTAGATACATTCTAGCTGTTAGCTACGAGAACAAGTTCGTGCGATTCAGTCGTGCATATTTTTTTAGAGGCAATTATTTGTTCCAATGTTTTTTTTTCAATAAATTACTTCAGGTGATTTTTCATTGATTCGTATCCTTTTTATATTTCGAACCGTATGTTAATACATTCAATTATCAAAAAGAAATTTGTTTTACTGATCGCTATAACCGGCCCTTTATTTAATCGAAATCCTTTTCGTATGAAACAATTTCACCAAAAAGCCTTTCGGCTGCCCGTACAGTGGTGCGACAAAGCGATGCGATATGAGAAATGTTTGGGTGCAAGAAAAATATTTACATTTATTATTGTATACGGACACTGAAGCGATAATTGATGAGTGTTGCGAGTTTCTCGCATATTTATCGCAAGTACCTCGCTCACAAACTCTTCTGACCACTTTTGCAAGCACATCTCGAATAGCTTGTCACATTGATTCTCGTATCGCATCGCTTTGTCGCACCACTGTACGCGCAGCTTAAATAAGTAGCAGTTCCATAGGACCGATTTTTATTTAGTTTTGACTTTCTCATTATTGGTTATGGTATCTTAAACTCTAAATATTAAAACTGGATTATCAACACTTCATAAAAAATAACGATTTACTTGCAACTTGAAACCTCTATAGAACTAGTTTCGCTGTAAAAGTATAATATATCAAAATATATTCTATACAAATTTTCGAAAAATATGTTTGGGTTAAGAAATTCAAAAATTTTTTTTTTTTTGAAAATTCGATATTTCAAAAACGAGTTAATAATTTTGAGGTGGTTAATCATTTGGAAATGTTCTCTTATATACATGTTTTTATTGTAATAAATTTTTTTCAAATTCTAAGCCATTTCAACATAAGAGCAAGTATGCGCAACCCATTGGTGTTTTTAATTTAATTATTCGTGACTTTGGAAAAATGATTTTATTTTTTTTTACTTTTACTTACTAGTTTGTTTTTTAATTAGTTTTTCTTTGTAAATTATTGTGTTTGTATTTTTATTTTTGTATTTTCTGGTTTTAGTAAATTTGGTTGTAGTTTTTCGTTCGTTTTTTGTTTATTTGATATAAATGCAGATTACTGGAAGTAAATATTTCACAGCTGTAGAGTCAAAAATCCTCTACAAAACTTGTCCGTAAACTGAAAATATGAATATAATATAAATAAATATAAAACTGTGAGGTACGACTAAATACTTCACCTAACAGGGATATGTTTTGCATTTGAATTGGTAATTTCGATTTAAAAAAAAAAACAGCTCTTGACCCCGACGTGATTTGAACACGCAACCTTCTGATCTGGAGTCAGACGCGCTACCGTTGCGCCACGGAGTCTTGTTGAAAATTAGTTCTCAAGTTAACATTATTTGTTTACTGAAGCATAAAATAAGCACTTCTATAGTTTTTTTTTAAATAAAAATCTTCATTAAGTATCGTAGTACATATTGATTTATTAAAACATAATTTGTAAAAATTTAGATTAATCATAAATTATATAAGAATGTTTCATTAAATGCATCACTGTTGTTTTGCTCTTGTATGCGATAACACAAAAAGTCAAGTTCTCAACTGCAAATGGAGGGAAGAAAAATTTATTGCATTTATGATAATAAATTCTAGGTCATCAAGAAAAACTTGAAGCAAGAGAATGCACTGCTGCGGATACGTGTTATCTCCGTCCTTGCAGTTTATTTGCTATTGTTAGCTATTCAAAGTAATAATTATATTTGCATGACATTCTGTATGTTAGTTTAAATGATTGAATGATTTTAAACAAAACTTCTTCTTGCATGATCAATGGTTTTAAAACATAAATAAAACTAAATAAAATTTTCACTTTAACAATAAGAGGTGAGAAGACACGACATAAGTTCCATTAGCCTTCCAACTTTTTGCTAATTTTGATCTTACCTGCTAGGACTTATTTTTTCGACTCTTCCATTTGCATATTTTTCATATTGCATTGCTAGGTAGTACCCACATTTTATAAGAATTACAATTTTTTGTCCGAATTCAATAAACATATTCTTAAGCTAGCTCAGCTAATTTTAACACTAATAAAAGTGCAAATAAACTCTCTTTTAGTTTTTGCATGATGTTTCTATTTCAACAACAATAAAATACTTTTATAATCCAAAACACATTTACTACAAAACCAATTTTATTTTTTTAGCAGAATTGTGGACCCGAAATACAATGGATTGATAACCAGCGTCAACTTTTCACTGTAACATTCCGATTGGATTCAACTGTCCTGACAGGCGATCAGCATTTGCACAATTTCTTCGCCCATGCTGAAAAGTTACTTGAAAGTGGAAAAATCTCAGCAATTCCAGCAGAATCTGAAACATGTAAAATACTTAAGGCTGCCCATGCGATTCACATAACTTCACTTATAACATTCCTGCCAACGGTTCTCAATGAACTTTTCACACTGCTCGTAAATACAACCAGCGAAGAAATTGGTCTAAATGTGATACGTTTGTTGACAAACATCATTCACATGATTATCGAAGAAGCTGGCCGCAAAGAGTTGCTGGCCTCATACACAAAGTATGTCTTCTATGCACCAAATTTCAGCCAAAAAGGATTAGGCAGTCAAACTAGAACTGTCCATGGTGAATTGTGTCGCCATTTGCCATCAATTTTACATCCTACCAACACTGATTTTCTGATTGTAAACAAATTTATGAAATACTCGGGAATATTCTTTGAGATTGTGATCAAGAGCATGGCTCAGCATTTGCTCGATACTGGGCGAATACGAATGCATCGAAACGAGAGATTTCCTAAGGAATTTCCGGCTAAAATTGAATCGTTAGTTCAGGTGTTAGTGCCATATTTGATTGCACGCTACAAGGATCTACCAATAGAAACACAACAATTAAATAAGTCCCTGTCGGTGTTTGTCAAGCGATGTCTGACTTATATGGATCGAGGGTTCGTCTTTAAATTAATTAGATTCTATATGGAGAGTTTCGCTCCTGGCGATCCTCGTACTTTGCAGGAGTTCAAGTTCAACTTCCTGCAGGAGGTTTGTCAGCATGAGCATTTTGTTCCACTGAACTTGCCATTCCTTTTGAATCCTAAAAATCGCCCACCCGAGATGATGCATCATTTTACGCTGTCGGAGGATTTCTGCAGGCAGCACTTCCTCTCCGGCCTGATGTTGCAAGAGGTGAAGGGCAGTTTGAATGAGATGGCCAATGTGAGACGCCATGCTTTGGGTATTTTCAAGAATCTACTGGCGAAACATGAATTGGACGATAGGTATCAGAATAGGGGACAATTAGGACGTATTGCCTTACTTTACGTCCCGTGGCTGGGCATTGTTCTGGAGAATTTGAATAGAATCCCTGATCTCATGGAAGAGGGAGCCCACAAGCAACCATTTGGAGCTGAAAACGGTTCGTTCACTCAGCGAATTTCATCTAGCAGCAGTTATGTGTTCTCCAAGGACCTCGGGGTAACATCTTCATCAAGCACTCCCAGAGCCCGCAACCACCGAATGACCCTTCACATCGAACATCCCAATCCGATGCGTGGTTCTATGAATATCAAAGACTCAAATTATCTAGCAGCTATTGCTGGACAGATTATAACAAATGGCAACTCAGAGACATCACTGAACTCCTTGAACTCGGAATCTGGTTCGAACGACACAACTCATATACATAATGAAAACGATGTTGCCCTCCGAAATGGACATAATCGTTCAATAAGTGTTACCCAGCCGATGACACGATGTGACAAATTCTCAGCGATGGAAACAAAAGATCTGCTCACAGCGTTTCTCTTTGTCATAAAGCATCTGGCCCAGGATCAGATGATTGGATGGTGGCAGAATTGCACTGAGTCAGAAATTGTATCATTCCTCACCATCCTTGATCTGTGTCTAGTCCATTTCCGCTATGTGGGAAAGAAAAATCTCATTTTAAATGAAGATTTGGGGAAAAGCAGTCGCCTGGCCAAAGCAAGCACATTGCCAGCTCGTATGGCACCGCCAAATATGGAAAATGGTAATGCCCATGAAACCGGCACGCTGAATCTCACCCAGAATCGGGAGAATCTAGTCGAAGAAACAGTTCGCAGTCAGTTGGCATTGTATGAGTCAAATTTTGCCACAGAAATTGGCATGATCATTCTCGATTGCATGGGTCTCTACTCGATACAGTTTCGGGATAAGCTCAATGAAAGTTGTGTGCTGCCAAAGTTGGCGCGAGTTTATTTGCGCTATTTACAGCTTGGTCAGTCAGAGAACCTATCCAAACATGTATTTGCTGCACTTCGGGCATTCATAAATAACTTTTCTCCAGCGCTGTTCAAGGGGAACGCACTTCTCTGCGGACAGATGGTATATGAGCTCTTGAAAGCATGTGACAGCAGATTGGTAACAATTCGGCATGAATCCTGTGCCGTACTTTATTTACTGATGCGAAGTAATTTCGAATTCAGTGGAAGGAAGGGTCTAACAAGAGTTCACCTGCAAGTTATAATTTCCGTGTCACAGATGATTGGCAACGTAATTGGACTGAATAATGCGAGATTCCAGGAGTCTCTGTCATTAATTAATAGCTATGCGAATAGTGATAAGGCCATGAAAGGCACCGGTTTCCCGGTGGAAGTAAAAGACCTAACAAGACGAGTGAGAACAGTTTTAATGGCCACAGCTCAAATGCAAGCTCATCACATGGATCCAGAGAGATTACTCGAACTTCAATTGTCTCTAGCGAATTCCTACGCATCCACCCCAGAACTCCGCCACACTTGGCTCATTACCATGGCCCGAAATCATGAACAAAATGGAAATATCTCCGAAGCAGCTTGCTGTCATTTGCACATTGCCGCCCTCATGTCGGAATATTTGAAACTAAAAGGCGTTGGCACAATGGATTGGGGTGCAGCTGCATTCACTGCCATTTCAAGAAATATTCCACGTGATGAAAAAGGTTTAAAACTCGATTCGGGAGCACAGGATTCTCAATACACTGAACAAATGATGTTGGATCAGCTGAAGGAGTGTGCTGACTATTTGGACAGGGGCGAGCGTTTTGAATGCTTGGGACCATTGTATAAATTAATTTTGCCAATATATGAGAAACGACGTGACTATGTAGCATTGGCACATTCCTACGAGCACCTAACACAATCCTATAATAAGGTAGTCGAAGTGAACCGATCGGGAAAAAGGATGTTGGGACGGTTCTACAGGGTGGTTTTCTATGGACAGGTAAGATTTAAAGAATTAATTACGAGAAATGCTCAAAATATCACATGCTAACAACACAAATGCTTATAATATTATCAACAATTTCGAATCATTGCAGAAAATGTCCTTCTTTGCTGAAGGGTAGCTTGAAATACATATTGCTTCTGTTCATCTTACGATCTGAGAGTTTAATAAAAATTAATAGATTTTCTTATTTGTTTTTCTCTGTTTTAGATTTACTTTGAAGAAGATCATGCTGTTGAGTTTGTTTATAAAGAATTTAAGCTGACTTCTTTAAGTGAAATTTGTGATAGGCTTTATAAGCAATATAAGGACAAGTTTGGGGCTGAAGTTGTAAAAATGATAATGGATTCGTCACCGGTAAGTTATTAGAACAAAATTTATTAAAATTAAAAATACGTCTAGCCCAATGCGTCTAAATTTTCTAAGTTTTGCTGTAAATGCTCCATAAGAAAAAAAAATTCTTTAAATATTACAAAATATTCTCAAAACAAGAATTTTCTTTGTACTAGAACATGCCTCCGTGGCGCAATTGGCTAGCGCGTTCGGCTGTTAACCGAAAGGTTGGTGGTTCGAGCCCACCCGGGGGCGAATATTTTTTTTTTTTTGGTAATAATTTTTATTTACATTAAAATATTTATGTATCTCTTTGATATGTTTAAGGTTGACGTTAATGGATTAGATTCCAAATTCGCTTACATTCAAGTAACCCACGTCATTCCTTATTTCTGCAAAGATGAACTAGACAACCGTTTGAATGAATTTGAACAAAATCATGATGTTGATACGTTTATGTATGAAACACCATTTACAAAAACAGGTGGTGCACGTGGAAATGTTGAAGATCAATGGAAAAGAAAAACCATCGTAACAAGTAACAAATTGAAAATTATTTAATTATATTCTTTAAAACTATTCAAAACAATGCGTTATCTTTTTAGCTACATACTCTTTTCCTTATGTGCTCAAAAGAATTCCAATCAAAGATCGACAAATTATCGAACTAAGTCCAATCGAAGTTGCCATCGATGAAATGCAGACTAAAGTTTCTGAATTGGAAGAAGTGATTCTACCACCAGTCGATGTGAAGAAACTTCAATTGCGTTTGCAGGGAAGTGTTGCGGTAACAGTCAATGCTGGTCCATTGGCTTATGCTTCGGCATTCTTGGATCCTAAAATATCAGATAATTTCCAAATTGACCGTGTTGAAGATTTGAAAGATGTTTTTAGGTATTTTTGATTTGAGTTATGAATTTACCACAAATAAAATAATTAAAATTAAATTCTAGGGACTTTATAAGCGTTTGCAATACAGCCCTCCAGCTAAACGCCCGCATGATTTGCAGTGATCAAGTTGAATATCATTCCGCCTTGAAGGACAACTATCAGAAACTCTGCACCGCACTAAGTGAGCTACTCGATGAGCCTTTTACTCCGCTGGACGAGAGTTGTAATAGCACGCAGCATCGCAACAGCATGGCTTTATTTAATGCAATCAGTGGCGCTGCAAATAACTCAAGTACTGCTTAAAACAAAAATTAAAACTAATCGCTATCAAGAAAGAGAGAGAGAGAGAAAGTAGTTTAACCTAGAGATATGACAACACATTTTCAAAAAAATAAATGCACAAACACCCTAACAACAACTAACCCCATCCTTTAAATCACTCGTTTTCCCCTCTATTCCCTTTTTTTTTCAAAATGTAACACTGGAATGTTATTTAAAAATTTTTGAAGAAAATTTATATCCAACACAAAAGAAAAAGAAAACAAAAATACTGTATTTGTGTTGCATGATTGATAAAAATGTTTTGTTTTTCCTAGGTTTTGGTTTTTCCAGCATTTGATAAAATCTAGTGTGTGTTCAGGTACACCACATCCAACAGCCCTGCCAGTTCTAAAAAATAATAAACTAAATCAACGCACAAAAAAGTTGGAATAAATGTTCATCCCGATAAATCCTCAAAAATATCGTAAATGTGTTAATTTATATTGTAGATTAAATAAAGTTTATATAAAAATATGGAATGGGAGCAAAAAAATCAGTTTAGAACAATAATACATAACTTAACGATATTCCAGACAAGAAACTTAAAAAATTAATGACAAAAATTCATATGACCATTTATTGTCTTTCTTACTTGTTTATATATAATTTTATCTTAATATATACATATGTATGTATTTTTCTTATAATACCTTAAATATTAAATTTTTTGGTTTATAATCAACTTAAATAATATCGTATTTAATATATTAATATACAGATATATCCGTAAGCATTTTTTATATGAACTAAAATATAAAATAGAAAAATAAAAACGAATGTTTTTAACATCAAGTTAGCAACTAGCTGATGATGATGATAAGATTATGATAATGATGATAGTTTTTCTGTCTCATTTTTTAATATTTTTTTGTTTTAATATTTGTTATTTGCTATGCATGCACAACTAAGGTGTGTTTATAAATATTATCCTATCTGTGGTCCATTTGATACAAAAAAAAAAAACAATGAATTTCTATAATATTTTTGTTGCTTCCTATAAATAAATTATTTATAATACTTATGTAACCTTTTCCTAGTCATTTAAGATATTTTTAATACAATATGAAATGTATTTATATTTTTATTTTCCTTTATTTTGTTGTACCTACATATGTATAAGTTTCTATTTTTAATGTGAATTTTTTTCCCAACATATAAATAAGGCTATGATTATAATATTCTGTTTTTATTTCTCAAAGAAATTTAAAATAAGTTTTTATTTTATTATAACGATATTTTACTTGTTATAAAAAGTAATATTATCCAATATACGTACAAAAAATTAATAAATAATGTTGCTTATCAAATTAATGTAATTCAATACAAAAAAAAACACAAATATTTAAAAAAATATCAATTAGTGTCTTTTAAATGCTATTCATGTTGTTTTTTTTTTTTTTCTTAAAAAACAAAAACAGAAATATTTATTTGCGTAGTATACTTATATTATTCGAATATAGTTATAATAATGTTTAAAACAAACAAAACAAAAACAAGGTAATGATCGAAAAATAAATAATAGATGTGGAACAAAAAAAAAATGACAGTGGAAATCATCTTTATACATACATATACGGATTTATTAGATGATGATAATAATAAATGTTTTTTAAAATAAATTCAAAATAATGTTTTATTTTGTATTATATGATGATGAAATTGTAGTAGATCACAAGGCTCGTTAACTTTGATTTTTTATAATTCTCACAAACTCTTCGTCTCCTGGTGTTTGAATATAATTAATTTTTAGAAAAATCTTTATAGTACAGTAACTATATACTTTCACGTATGCATCAAATCTGGTATTTCTGATTTTTTGCTGAGTTGTTCAGGACATTGGCCTAGTAAATAACAAAAATCAAAATTCAGAAGTTTTTTTAATCGATAGTTTTTGAGAAATTAATTTCCAAACTCAACATTCTGAAAAAGAATTTTCTACTATTTACTTAGTAGAAACAGGATCCTTGGAGCAATTTTCTTTTTCAATATTTTGAGTTATGAAATTGATTTCTCAAAAATGATCGAATAAAATTCAATATTGTTGTTTCTACCTTAAGTCATTTTTTTAGATAATTGCTTCTCCCATCTTAACGGGGGTATATAGACCCCCCTTCCGGTATGATTGTCCTATTCTTTTGGGCCAATCTACACGCTCCAGTGCTTTGATATATTTATGTCAACCATTCTTTATTTTCCATTATACTGTTTGATAACAATACTTTTTATATTAAATTGTTTATCGCTAAATTTGGAATTGCTGTATTTTTGAAACCATTGGGTCTACAGAGTTGGCTTTGGTCTCAAGTTGAAGCAAATTAAGTTACTTTTAATTCGTAAAACAATGCTTTTATTTAAAATTAACTATTTGAGACTAAAATTACCAATAACTAAAATAAGCGCGAAAAAATCAATTTTTTTCTGATTTTTGACCATGAAGTGGTCGCCGCTCGAGGTCGAAAACTTAGGTTATTTACTAGGCCAATATCCTGAACAACTCAGCAAAAAATCAGAAATACCAGATTTGACGCTATCGGTGCCTTCCATACAATCGACAAGGTTACTGGACTATTACTTTTTATGAACATTTAGGAAGTAACAACATTTAGTTATTAAGCTGACAAACACAAATTCATAACAACAAATTGAAAATTTGTTCCTACCTATCCTTATGATGTACATTGAAGCATCTCAAGCAGAATGCTTTGATGCATTGTTTGCACTCAGTCGAAACTTGATTCTCGAAGTAAATATTGCCCTTTAAAGTTATTATAGTACAAAACGCAACGTTTCGTTATTATTTTAACTTTCTGAAATAGTGTTTTTGTAGAGAAGTTTGTTCATGGCCTGCAGATGGTGGACATCACAGATAAGCAATTGCTTATCTGTGGTGGACATTTTATGCAGACGAACTTGACTTCTAGCAACTCGCTAGATCATTTTTTGAACATGCAACATTGAAATGGTATTTTATAGGCCATATTGTCCAATTTTGTTTTAGGATTTAAATTTGCAATGCATTGTAAAAAATATTTAGTTGATTTCCACAAAAACGATAATGATAGTTTACTTTCTAATAAAGTGCTAAACTTTAAAGGAAAATTAAATAAATGACCAACAATATTTGTCTAATAAAATTTGGCGAATTATACAACATTTATTGATTATGCAAACAATTATAACAACAAAACATGGCAAACACTGCCCCATGAATCATACGTACTTTTTTGCGTATTAAAGGGGTTATGACTACCGTTTTAATGTTTTTAAGACAGCACGAGCGCTTAAGAAAGTTGAAAGTAGCGATGCACATTGGTTTGGAATGATTGTATATCATAAAGGGAGAGAAAACGGAGCCGGGTAAAGCATTCGACACATTCGGGTAGTGCGACTGAACATTTACGTCCGAATTTGGACGCAAGAGTAAACTGATAGGCATTCCTAGAAGTACGAATATTACGGTTGAATTGTTTTACGGGAGGAATGCTACTGGTTATTTCACAAGAACACTGCTTATAAAAATAGCGATATGATAATGAAAGACATGAAGCATTGCGTTCAAGAGATGAAAATGCATGCATCATATTTGATATATTTCCGCTTCACTGTGCCCATACAAATAGATTTGAAATCATATATAAGTACTTGAACGTCCAGCTTAAAAAAACACAGTTAATAAACGTATGAATCAAACGTTCCCAAAAACATATATTTATTTAGAATCATTTGATTTTCTTAATATGAGTAAGGCCTAACAAAACAGCGATGTTTAATCATATTGTGCAAAAATAAAGTAAACACATTTTTAAATCTCTGCTGATATAGAATTTATATTAGAAAACACCTTTTCATTTTCATAAATCTATTTATTACATAAAAATAAAAGAATAAAGAATATTGTGAAAACAGAATTATTAATTTTAAAACTTAAATAAATCCATTATTTTTTTTTTAGATATTAAATTTCTTTAAACACATAATCATAAATACTGTTATTTTTATAGTTTTAATAAGAATCTAACAATAAAATCCAATCAAGTTTTTCCTTACAAAATTTTACATTTTCTTTTTTTTCTAAATAGAATGACAAAAAATAAAAACAATTACAAATTTATATATAATATAAATATTGCCTCGAATCAACCACCCCATATATACTTTCACACAATACTGCACCTATATAGAGCTGCACAGTGTTGCTGTTTATGCACAGAGGTGTTTGAAAAAATAAATTAACTCTTCAAAATAATAAGACGCCCTTAAAATCATCATCAATTAATTTAAAGACGAACTCCTGGATTACGTGAACGAACAAAGTTCAACAGTTCCTCGGAGTCTTCACAAACAAATGGCTTCAAATGATGGCAAGCAACATCATGCCACTTAAGTCCATCATTGTAGAAATTATTCAAAATGGACAAGCAAGATTCATCGTTACCCTGGGCTGCTTCTCGGTTATCTGGCTGAGGTTGGTTGTATCCTCCCGTTTGGGACCAGTCACCAGTATTTCTCTGACTTGTTGGGCCAATTTTTGCTCCAGAACCAGACCAGAACCATCCGTTCTCATTTGGTGGTTGTAAGTCGGGACGATCACATCCAGCGAAATTACACTTGCGACCCGATGTCCAAATGAAACGTACGTTGCCACGAGAAATGCGTTGCTTGATGAATTCATTCTCTTGTGGTGTTTCTAGGGACACAGCATCCATACAATGACGACGGCAAATGTTTCGTGCATCCAACCAATCAACTTCGAGGCTTCTAGTTGGTGCATGTTCCCAGCTGAAGAAATACGAATGTGCTACTCCTCGAGCATCACGGTATGTTGCATGACGAACACCTTAATAAAAATCGAAAAAATTATATATAGAATCATTTTTTTATAATTTTTAAAATGTTTAGTTAGTCCTTACGATTGGCACAGCTTCGGGGATCAGGTAGAGCTAGTCGACGTTGAGCCAAAGCCATCGTTGCACCGATCGCTAACAACACCATTGTCCGTAGCACCGACATTTTCTGAAATGACTAAACAAAAATCATGACGGGTTTGAGTTGTAATTTAAAAATAATGTTGTTCTAATTTAAATTTGTTTAACTAATGAATGACCCCACCTAACCCATTTCCGGTCAGCTATGACGAATTTGATTAGTTATTGACAAAGTTCAATAGTATTAGGCTGATCGGTCTCGCGGCAAATAATTGTTTTCTTTCTATAATATTTTGTTGAAGTTACCTACATACAATAGAGCCATCGGAGTTGCTGGAATCAATTTGAAGGGGTGGACCTAGTGGACTTGGCATGTACATATTGTATGGGTAAATATAAAATCCACAAATGAGGGCCGTGGTATTGTCAAAATAGTTTGAAAACAAGTGCGCATATCTATTCGTATTAAAGTTATGATTGAATTAATCAATCGAATGGCTTTACAAGGGTTCGGCGTGCAAATGACTGATGGGATTCCCATTCAGATATATGTATGAACCTATAGAATAAATTCGAGATTTGATATAGGTTAGGGACGTTTAATTCTTTATTACATTTTATAGATGTGTATATACAATTGTACATTTGGTATGTACATATGTTTTGTGTAATTCCATATAAAATAAACAATTTAAATAAAAAGAAAAACAATGTTTTGAGGCCCGCATATTGAACTTAATTGCGTAGTTTGTTGTTTTTAAAGGCAAATGATTTAAATGAAAATTCAAAGAAATTTATTTCAATGTTTTTATTCTATTTAATCAAAACATTCAGATCACCCGACTGTTTCATAAAATTTATGATTCTTCTACTCCAACCACTTATTTGTTGTTTTACAGTTCAAGCTGAGAAAAAATAATAGTAGGTACATAATCGTTTAATTTAAGCTTAAATCTTTAAGTTTCGTATGAGAAAACGGATCTAAATCTTCTTTTATTTTGCGTTTAAATCAGTAACGTTATTTGTTTTCGAATATTTTAAAATTTAATTGTTCTTGCAATTCATAAGGGTTTTATTTGATTTATTTTGCAATAATCATTTCCCTACGACTGACGAATAGCACATGCAATTTAAAAAATGGATGAATAGACTTAAAAATACAAAAATATTCAATCAATTAAAAATCAATCTTGAAAAAAGTAGGTCTGGCAATTCTGTCTGTCTCTCTGTACCAAGACCTACAGCCTAATGCCTAAACCGCTAAAGAAATTTTCTTCGAACTTTGGATTTAAGGCTTTTAGATGATTCCCTTAGTTTTTGGTTTAAAAAAGCTTAGAACTGTTTTTTGATTTTCAAATTTCTCGTCAAGAGCTTCACTGATATTGATCAAGTTTTTTGTACAGGAGGTAATTCAAAATATGAATTTTGGATGAAAGAAAAATATATATGGAAAATAGGAAATTCTGTTTAAAATTGTATTTTACAAAATACTTCAAGTTAACATACCGAATTTGGATTTCAAAAATGTTTAAGAAATTTTAATGATTAGAAATCGACTGGATCGCAATAACTTGCTGTTGTAGCTAACAACTAGAGTGGTGGCTAGACATTAATGGTGTATTGAAATGGTTCGATAGTATTTCAGTATCATTAACGAGAAAATAATAAAACAAAATGACAATTTTCATTTTGTTGGTTATGTGAAAAAAAGGGAAAAATTATTTATTCTTTGATTTTATTTTTTCGTAAGAAAATTATTCAATCAAATTTTTAAGCAAGAACCTGAAATGTAGAATGAGGTATTAAAACTAGTCTTAATATTACATGTACAAAGTTTAATCAAAATCGTTGACGCGGTTTTCGAGAAATCTTGATAATTTTTTTTTTTTTTAAGACAGTTACCCGTTCTAGATGATCATACAAACATTCGAATGTTTCCTCAAGGGAATCACATAAAAATGATTCACACCAAATTTGAAGCAAATCCGTCTAACCGTTTAGGCTCTACATCGATGTACACACATTAGGACGCACAGACAAACAGACTGACGGACATCCTGTCGAAAATCACTGTTAATGACTTCTCCATCATCGTAATGTTAGTTTTGATTAAAACCTCGACATTTTTTTGACACCGAATTATTACTGTCACTTTAGAGCAAGTCAAAAATAAAAAAAAAATTATTGGTAGGTCGGAATTTCGAAATCCAGTCTCAAGGTCCACGGGCGCCCATGGTTATTCATCAGTGTGTGGTTAATCAGCTAAACGGTAAAAGAATTTTTTTAAATCATCATCAGGAGCTACATACAAGCTGATTCGAACCTTTATATACTTTCGTTGATAATCAAATCAAACTCGAGTTATAATTAGGCGTTTTTCTTTTTTAGCTCAGAAAAGAGTTCGGAACAGAGTCCGAGCGAATCGAGCATGCTCTAAACATCCTCTGAACAAAGCGTGTTCTGGTTCTGAGCACTCAGAATTATTTTTGAAACACACCTGAACACTAAACTGTCACTTTTTTTTTTTTTCAATTTCACCTTTCAAATGCTTGTGTTCAGCATTCAACTCGGTCTGCTCAGTTATTTTATTCTGAGCTTATAGAGCGCGCTCTGAATAAGCTCAGAGCACGTTCAGAACGAAAAAAGAAACACAAATTTGAAGCTCTGAACGTTCAGAGGTAAAAAAGAAACAAAATTTTTTTTTGACAGTTCAGGCTCTGCTCTGAACTAAAAAAGAAAAACGCCCATTGTTAATCTTCATAAAATACTAATAGAGGCTTGTTGCTTAGATTTGATACTAAATTGTATCTGTCATAAATCTTGCTCCAAAACAAACAAAACATGTCATAAACACCTTTAATAGCTGCAGCAGTCAGCACTGCCATCAAATTTTCTATTCATTTATATTACAACCAATTCAACCTAGGTGTGGAAGTTTATGCTATTATTACACTAATATAAAAGAATTACAGAAAATATTTACAAAAACAATAAAAAATACACTCAATGTCGAAAAGGCGCTGCCCATTGCCCATATCATAATAAAACTATACAAACAATAATGGATATTGCAACAAGTGTTCTGCTGATGCCATGTAATTACCCCATTGAGTATAATGTTAATTTAAATTGTTTGCAAAACCGATAACAACCATTACTATAGACAGTAAAAAAAAAAAACAACAAAGAATACATCAACAACTTAAAAAGTAAAGAACAAAATAAAATAGCTCTTTTAATCTCGATTGTAGAATCTTCTTTTCGTAATAAAAATCAATCATGCAGAAAGCATTATTATTATGTATGTTTGGACAATGCACAAATCAAAACACATGATGAAAGGTTCAACATCTAAAAACTGAAAGTTACATCACTCTACAGACGAAGATTATGTAGATATGAACCTACCTTTGGGAAACTTTATGATTAGTCAAACATTCATCATATGGGTCGTCATATATGTATGTGTGTTGCAATTTGCAAAACCAATAATAATAATTGTAACGACTTTTAAAGTTGAGGAAGGCAAAAAAGGCACAACTGTTTGTTCAGAGGTTCAGTTCAGACAGACACACCGGAAACTACATACGTGTTGTTCTTGTTTATTTTTTTAGAAAGAAGAAACTAGGTGCGGAAATATATGTAATTAGAAAGACAGCAAAACACCGGGATTTAGTTTTGTGTTTAAATACCATCGCGCTCATAGGCATGCCATAATGTGAACCATCTTGAGGCAAAAATTATGTTTGTTTTTTTACCTAATTTTTTTATAAAGTTGTGCAAACATTTTTGGGAGAAGAATTGGATGGAACAGTTATTGAAAAATCGAATTTTCAAAAAAAAATTGAAAAGTTTTAATTCAAAAACAAATGTTTTTTGAAAGTTTTGATATGCAGCATTTTTTCTAACTTTTAGGAAAAACTTTTGTTTTGAATTTTTTTTTGTTTATCGGTTCATCTATTGGACGAAAGTCGACAATATGAAAAGTGGTTCTATGAAATGTATAGCAAAATAAAATATATTTTTGTATTTTAAAGTAGATTAGGCAAATTTAAGGGATTAGGTACACGAGTTCCAAAATCCCCAAATTAAAATCCCCAAAACCGAAATCTCCAAATTTATACTGTACAAAAACTTAATTCTTAAAACCGAAATCTCCAAGCACAAGAATTCCCATATTTTGAGCATATCTAAGAAATTATATTTGCGCGCAAAAATTTAAAATAATTTCGCGCGCCTATATTGTCAGTCGGTCTGTTATCAAAGTTTTTTTTGTACTAAACACTACTGGGTTCAAGGATTTTAACTCCCTTTTCGGGTCCTCTGTCCCGCTCACGCGACCCCGTCGCTCCGCTTAGGGTATGCTCAGTCGTCTGGCAGGCGCCTATGTTGTCAGTTTTAATTTTATTGGTGGGGGGATTTTGGTTTTGAGGATTTAGAATATAATCGTTTTGGGCTAATAGATTTTAATTTTGGAAATTTTTCAAAACATGGAGATGTTAGGATTTGGGGATTTTTCGTTTGGTTATTTTGTGGGTCTGCCAAATTTAAGAACACTCAGATTTGTTTGTCAAAACTATTGGAGTGGTTTCTTGACGTAATAAGATTTTTTTTTAAATCTTCTTTAACATTCGTATGGTAGGTGCCGTTATTTTTGTTTTTAGGCACTGGTTCTAAAAAAATTGACATAAGTTGTTTTCGAAATATTGAGTTTTAAAATAAAAAAAAATATGTTTTTCTTATTTCAAAAGCATTTTTTTTTTAATTTTGGTCTTAATTAAAAAATAAATCAACTGAAAAGTTTTCGAGAGAACCAAAAGAAAATCTATAACAACCAAAAATAATCGTTTAAAAAAAAAGTAACCAAAATGTAAAGTATATATTTAGTCCAAAAACAATAAAAAAAAAAGGCTGGATGTGACCCACACTAGTAACTTCCCATTGATGCCCTTGAAAATTATTTTAGCTATTTAAAATAGAATAATTTTGATTTTGTTTTTGGGAATAGCTTATAAAACTAAGAATCTTCGGCCCGTTTGCTGATACGAAACATAAATATTTAAGTTCAACACAAACGCTTATGTTCTACTTTTTCCTTAGCATAAACTGTCACATAAATTCTTATGTTGAACATAAATCCTTAAGTTTCGTTTCAGTAAATGGGCCATAATTACTTAAGTCAATTATTTCAAAACAGACTACTGCTAACAGGGGCGTAGCTACCGCGGTATCAGCCGTATCAATTATACGGGGCCCCCCAGATACAGGGGCCCCCGAACCGAGATAAGTTTGTAAGAAACTGAAATACATTTGAACAAAATTAATACTAAAAAAAATATCTTTTCTTGGCAGGTATTTTTTGCTACACCCTATACAAACAAATTGTTTTCTTTCTTTTTTTCATATACCTATACCGACTTAGGCCAACGCAAGTGAAAATTTTCTGCATGAAATTCTCATAGGAACACGAATCTACAGACCAGCAAAAAAATGAGTTTTTTTTTTTTTTATACACTGCACCAGTTGTTGATGCTGCAAAACACGTCCTAGAAGTGTCAAATTTTTTTGACAATTTGGAAAAAATATATACTTTTTTCGGTGGTCAATGTTATATAAAGAGTCATCTGAGGAATATAAAATTACACTTAAAAGGGTTTGCCCTACTAGATGGTCGAAATGACGCTTTATTCGCTGTACGGAAAAATTATTCATTAATAATGAAAGCAATGTGCCACATTAATTTAGTTTCAAAAAAAAAGTGGGCACGACTGGATCGCACAAACTTGCTCTCGTAGCTAACAACTTGAACTTAGCTTAAAATTGTCAATGTGCATATGTGGTTCTATAACATTATGATATCATTAAAAAAAGTTTTAAAAATAATTTAAAATATTAATTATTACTATAATTTACTATAAATTTGTTTTTTTTTGATAGCTTTAACAGATAGAGCTCAAAAAAAGGATGCCATCTGATTTGTTTGATAAATTTGAATTTATGAAAAAAAACTTTCAAAAATCGTTACAGCGATTTTCTTAAAAATAAATTTTTTATATATAAACATTCTTGAACATTCTTAAAAATAAAATTTGGTATGCCAACTTTTAGAATTAAATAATTTACAATTTTACACGAAATTTAAAAAATACTCATTAACCCGTTTTCAAGATATTGAATTTTCAAAAAAAAAATTTCAATATTTTTTTAAAAATCCAAAAATTATTAAAAAAAAAAAAATTGTAAGGACCACTTACATACAAAACTTGGTTGAAATCGGTGTAGCTGTTAACGAGAAATTTTAAATCCAAAAAATCGGTTCTATGATAAACCGTTTCAAAAAATTTTTTTTCTACCAAAATATTTATTGTAGTAATTATAGTAGCGCGTAATTTTTTTTCAAAATCGTTGGAGCCGTTTCTGAAATAAATCAATTTTTGTAAATTGGTTGCACGACAGGTACCATTATTTTTTGAGATAAAAACAAAATTTCAATTTCCCTCTAGGGAATCCCATAAGAACCTTAAGTCCAAACTTTGAAGAAAATCACTTCAGCCGTTTAGGCTGCAGGTCGAAGTACATAGAGACAGACGGACAGATGGACAGACGGACAGACGGACACTCACAGAGTTATTGCTAATTAAATACAATAGCCTTGCATCCAGTTTTCAGGAAGTAATAACGGCATGCCTTTTATTTATTACATTCTCGGTAACGACAGCAACAGCTGAGAGAACATTCTCTAAGCTAAAAATAATACAAAATTATTTAAGAACTTCTATGGGAAAAGAACGGTTCTCGGTCTTATCGATCATGTCCGTATAGAAGTTGAAAAGCTTGAAAAATTAAAGTGGCACAACGGCTCGTGAACAACCAGGGCCTAGTGACTAACAACTCGCAACCATTCCTGTGTGTGCCTGTCGACAGGAATGGAAGGGACCTACAATTTTATGCCGAATCCGAACGGCTAGACGAGAAGCACTTATTCGCGACAAGTGATACTCTTGGAGGATTTGTCAATTCCTCGCAAGAGGCAGTAGCCCTAAAAAAAAAACTGTTTAGTTTTTAGGTGGACGAGGCTTGGAAGCGGACCCAGACCTCCAGTGTGACAGTCGAACGCACTAACCATTACGCTTACGGGCTACTACAACGACCATATTTATGTACCATTAAATTGTGAGTGTTTTTGTTTATTTTGTAAAAATAGTTTTTTGTTTAATTTGTATTTTTAACGGGGGATCCCCAACTATTCTTGATACGGGCCCCCTCGAGGGCTAGCTACGCCACTGATTGGTAAACAAAATACCATAAAGTGAATTTAAAAAAAAAATAACGTTGTTGAAAAGAATATTATGAAAAAAATAAATTTATTGTCAGATGCCAAATTTTAATTTTGAAATGATTTTGAGTGTACGAATTTTTCAAATTAATACATTTTTGAAAAGTGGTTTTTGGCAACATTTTGATTTTAATCTTTTCAAAAAAAGGTTTTAAAAATCTCAAAACTATAGAACATATAGATGGTATTAATACATATCTTTGATAAAAATTGAAGTCAATATCATTGTTTGTTCTCAAGATATTCGAGTTGAAAAACAATTTTTAAGAGTTTTTAGTAGTTTATTTTGCAGTTTTTTTTGCTCTTTAAAAAATCTGTATTGAATGTTTTAGAAAAAACTACCAGTTTTTCACGACGTCATTAATGTGTAGAAAAAAAAAATAGACTGTGTTCGGAATCATTTTTTGTACTTGAAATATTTTAGACGAAAATAATCTTTCAACTGTTTTTCTTAGTTTAAAAAAAAAGTATCCATTGAATTTATTTTAATTTTTACCAATTCTCTATAACTTAAATATGTGTAGAATAAAATAAATCCGAAGTCGATATCTTTTTCCATTCTGGAGATATGCGAGACGAATGAATTTTAGATCTCTTTTTTTAAATAGCTGAAGTAAAAAAACGGTTATTTGATTTTTTTAGAAAACCTTTTCAGTTATGACGTTATTATCTATAAAATAAAGTGCATCCGAAGACGACACACATACAGACATCTTTCTAAAAACCACGGATTCTGATTGTAATAGACCTCAAAACGTGAAGATATGTCAACATTTTTAATTTGCCAAATCACACCAAATTTAATAAGAACATTGGAAGTTGTTATTGAACTTGAAGCTGAAAACGTTGGAAGACAATCTATTCAGCCGTTTAGGGTGTAGGTGCGGGCACAAGCGCAGCAAGTTTGATCAAGACCATGAGTTTATTTTTATATATATATCGCAGGTTAAAATATCAAAACTCGTTACAACGATTATCTTAAAAATTATTTTTTTTATATAAAATTAAATTTTTAAAAACAAAATTTAATTATTTCATAAAATCTAATTTTAAACAAAATTTCAAGAACATTTTTAAGATGCTTGAAAATTTGTACATGCAAAATTGTTCATATTTTAAAGGATCTTCTGTAAAAAATTATATCGTAGTCGGTGAAGCCATTAACGAAAAATTTGAAAATAAAAAAAATACATTCTTTGACAGGTAGTACCTACAGTAAGTAACAGTTTTCTTATTCTACAGTTAATCTTAATTTTTGTATAAAAATCGTTAGAGCGTTTTTTGAGCTAAAGAGCTTTTCTAATAATAATATGGCAGGGACACTTATTTTTGAAGCTAAACAAGAAATTTCAATTGATCCTCTAGGAAAACACTTAAAAACCACTAGTCCAAAGCATGAAGAAAATTGCTTCAGCGCAGCGGTTAAGGCTGGAGGTCCAGGTCGACGATAGACATAGGCTTGCGGTATCCACTTTTTCACGATCATAGTAATCTGACTAATATCTCGAATTTGATTTTAGTTTGAATACAAAAATCTTGCCCTATAGCTACATCAGAAGTAAACATATTATGCAACATTTTGAAAACAGAAATCATACATATCTCACTACTGGAAAGTTAATTGTTTACTATTTGTGTATGATTAATGGAGAAAGTGGATTTGTTTACATACTCTCATTCTGATTATACATATCCATATGAGTTATATTTAAATGCCGGTAGTTTGTCAGCCAAAATTAAAACCCCTCATTTTTGAGCACCGTAGTGCGTGAATAATGAAACAAAACCTTTTAAATGAGTTTATAATTATTGTTTAATTAAATGCCATATCAGTGGTGGAAAATATCCGCATGTATATTTTGTTGTGCGGAAACACTTGATGCAGGTGGCACATCAGACATCATAGATAATGTGAGTTGGGTCTTTTCTATTTTGTTGTTGTTGTAATTATTTTGGTCGAGCTACTACTACTGGCTTATAAAAAAAGTAAAAAAGTAAAGGTTTTTCTCATTATTTTCCCATAATCTCCAAAGCGGGTATATTACGTGACTGAGCAACAAATCACAAACTGATTCTGATGGAAATTAACTCGATTGGTGATGCCGTTGGCATTTGGCGCGGCGGCAGCAGCGCCAGCCAGCGGTGATGGTGGCGTCCTGCTCATCGTGATTAAGTCTTATGTAAGATACCAACCAAACGAATATATCTCACGGTGCAGTAACAACATGTCGTTTCCTTTCACTTTGTAATGCAGTTGCTCATTTTTAAAATCATTTCCACATCATTGAACAGCAAGCGTAGCGCATCCTTTAGTCGCTATGCGCATCAGTTGATTAGTTGCAGAATAATATACTATCTCCAACATACTCGTGTTTTCTAAAGCACCCGAAGATTTTTAAGTTAAGTAATTACCTTTGGCTCTAAGGTAGGTGCATAGTCTGCTTTAGTTATACAATTAAACTGTCAATTTTTGACAAATGGCTTGTGGCGCCACTACTTTTGCAAACGATCAGAAAATTGCCATTTAAGGTTGTGCTAAAAAAGTATGGTTGCAAATTCCATTCTTCTGTCTAAGGTACTTTTTCATCCAACTTGAATTCGTTCACGTAGGTCATGGATGGTGATGCGTATAAGCAAATTGCTCGATCGTGTATCTAAATATGCTTGACATAGATGAATGGGACAAGCAATTATACTTCAGCTTAAGTTTTTGCTGTTATACAATACATTTTTGTATGTTACATCAGCTAATAAAAATAAATACTCCTCGACCAACAGTGTATCAAGCCGTGATGTCTCGTGCCGTGTTAAAGAAGTGAGGAGCACTCATATCATACGAGTGTCACTTTGTTTTTTGGGGGCACTAGTTGTGATTTGACAATCAAAATTTTTGTTTGCATGTCACGCATATGAAATTTTCGAATCACCATCGCCATCGCCGTGTCGCCAGAAGAAGTGTATTACTCATTTATGAAAACTTTGCGTGAATTCTTGTAATCAAATAATTTGATCGAGAGTTTGTACATTTGATAATAATGCGAACGTGAATTAGTCTTTGAGTACGTAATCTGCGAAGTGGTTGTAATAGTTTCAGCCTAGAAAAACCTTGAAAACCATCACTTTTGATTGAAAGCATAAATGATTAATTCAACTTTACCGAATTAAACTATTAGTTTAGTAGAATTAGGGTTTAACCTTGAAGTTCAGTTTTAGTGATTTGGCAGTTTTTTTGCATTGAGTTTTTTTTTCTGCAAAATAATGTACTTTAATGTTTCACTTCTAATAGGAGGTTATTGCAAGCGGTCTGATTTGAATTTTGACCATCCAAGTTTTGAGGTCCATAATCCGAATCCATTGTGTTTGGAGAGAAGTGTATGCGGTGTAGTTCTTCCTACGTTCGTACGTTCGTGATGCTTTTTTTCGCTAACTATATCTCAAGTTACAACGCGAAGGTTTAGGGTGGCGCTGTAGGTGCACATTTCATTTTTCAGCACGCATAACTCAAGAACGGATCGTTCGATTTTCATGATTTTGGATTTGACGGATTTGTATTTGACCAAAAAAGGGCACTATGGAAGAATATCTTGGAAATTATCATGGAAATCCGGGAAGATCCGGTTTTAATGTTGAATTAAAAAGCAAAAGCAAGCGTACGATAAATTGATGCAAGCAGTTGATAACGGAATTGTGTCATTTATTTCCTAAATGCGCCCAGTAAAACTGAAGCGAAAATTTCTGATTTCACTGATTTTAGCTACGATTCGAACGAGATCTAAGATTTCTTTGGTACTCGCCTCTTATGGAATTGCGGTTAAGTTGTTGGAAGGCGGTCAAACCATTCTGCATGGAAATTGCTTTTGAATGTGCAATTGGATGAAGAACAAACATGCAGCATTTCAAAGAAGAAGTATTCGATGTCGATAGTATTGCAGCAATGTTAGATACCATCTAGGACGAGTGCAGAATGGCTCACAAATGCGCATTGGAAGGCCTCAACCACACGTTGAAAGACTTACGAAATTATGAAATGCGTTTCGGTGGCGCCATGAGTTTGCATTCACGAGATTTTCACTAAACGCTGCTTGTCATTCCAAGATCAACTCTGGCAGATTTTAATTGAATACTTGCCTGAAGGCTTCTGCTTTGTGGCTAAGAATTATGTTGACCATAATTGGCTGAATGCATAAGCGATTTTGGTTGCGAAAAAAAAGGAAGTCATTCAAAAACACATCGCCGATGAGTTATATTCATTCAAATCCGTCGACTACTTGATGGATGAAAACAAAGCCACAAACTATCCAACGGAATTTTTGACTTTTTTGGACGTTCTGGACTTGTCGCCATAATACAGTTTGAAATTGATGTACCAAAACTTTGTAACGAAACGCGTTCGAATTTTTCAATACAGAAATTGAATTGACCGAATTATATATATGTACATCAAGTCATATGCCAGGCTCGGAATTATTATTTTCACTACATTAACGAATTAAGGCGGAATGAAGTTGGCTGGGTCGGATAGTAATCATTATAAAATAAGATGTTTTGAATTCTATCTAGAGTTCAAAACGAAAAGTTTCCAATATGTATTTCCAAATTTTTTAACTATGGTGCGGTTGCATGGCACAAACGAACCGAACTCTTAACAACTAGAAAAGCCCAAGGAAAAGTACTTGCCCTACATCTGCCATGGAGATTATCCTCCATCTGTCTCCTCTACACGTGGTTATTGAAAGTGCTGCAAATGAAGCCATTATGAGATTTGCCAAAGAGGGAACTGGGACTGGTGAATGTATAGGTCCCAGAGAAAGAGCTAGCATTCCGAAGTCTTCAGTAACAAACCTTATTGACATTCCAAGAGATGGCATGAGTAAAAAATTTAACTTCGAGAAAAATTTTCAAAGAGAGTTAATTAGCAAGAAAGAGTGATGGGTAAGGGAAACCATCCCATCTGTCAACTGAAGAGTCCAAGTGAGAACGCCGGGACGAAACGCCAATTTGTATGGACTAAAGGCCGTTAAAAGCTATATTGAATCAATAATTCAACAAGTCCAATTAAATAATGCTAAGTCTTCTACTTGGCTGATGTATTTCAGTAGTATATAGGATTTGTATTATAAAACACACTCATAGGTAGGGGAAACCTTTAACTACTCTCTTAAAGCAAACGCCATCAAGTGGTACACTGATGGATCGAGAACGAACGAAGGGACTGGTGCAAGAATTTTTGGGCCTAGAACCAAGATTTCTATACCGATGGGACAGTCTTCTAGCATTTTCCAAGCGGAAGCCAAGCAGAAGTACATGTAATTGGGAAATGTGCGGATCGAAATCTGGAAAAAAAATACAGAAACCAACACATTGCCATTATGTCGGACAGCCAAGCTCGGTCAAAGCACAAAGCTCATACACCATCAGTTCTAAATTAGTGTGAGAGAGTGTAAGCAGGTTAAATGAACTCGGCAAGTACAACACTGTCACCCTTCATTGAGTACCTGGCCACGTCGGTATCCAGCGCAATGAAGAACCGGACTTCTTAGCAAAAATAGGTGCAATGTCCCCCTTAACGGGGCCCGAGCCCTATAGCGGAATAGGAGAAAACGTGATTAAAAGTAAAATCAAAGAAAAAGAGGAGACCATTAGATCCAAAAATTGGAAGGAACTACCAGGGGCTGAGACCGGCTAAACTACTACTTGGGAACTATAACCAAGAATGGTTTTCAAACTGTATCAGCTTAAGTAGGAACAACCTAAGGAAAATAACAGGTCTCCTCACTGGACACTGCAAACTAAAACGACATCTTAGCATTCTCGGCCTAGTAAGCAGTACCACATGCAGATTCTGCGATGTCGATGAGGAAATGCCGGACCACATTCTAGGCAAATGTGATGCACTTGTGCACCAAAGACACAAACACCTGGCGGAAGAGAGTGATTTACCATCTCTGAAGGTACACCAAATACTTAAATTTCTTAGAGAAATAAATTTAGGGGAAGTGTTGTAAGATGTTTACCCTCAACCAACTTCAGTAGGGGGCGCAATAGATCCTTGGGTCACAGTGGAAAACCCCATATATATTATTCATTCATTCATACAATTTTATAGTCAGTGCGGAGGGGGGGGGGCGGGTTAGTCAATTGCTTCGTTGACGATCAAAAGTACCATATTCCGAGCACCTATTTTCCATACTGTCTGTGTTTAATTTTGCACCTTTTCTATAAGCTCTGTCTGAATCCCTTTTAAATATATGCAATTAAAACCTAAAGGTTGTGGTTACAATGGGCCAATATCATATCAATAGTGAAATAGCCAACTGCATTCCTCCCCTTTAACAATTCAACCGTAAAACTCGTACTTCTAGGAATGCACATCAGTTTACCCTCGAGCCCAACTTCAGACGCACTGTCAAGTATAGAGATTCTTTTTTAAGCCGCCCTACCCGAATGTGGAATGCTTAACCCGGCTCGATCTTTCCCGACCATTTTAATATTCAGAGGTTCAAAATCAATGTGCATCGGTATCTCAACGCTCGCTGTGTTTAAACATTTTAAGGGCAGCTAAAACCCCTTTAGCGCGCGCTCAGCTAAAAAAAATCCAGCAAAACATCACACTGGATCTGACGCCACTTTATGTGACTGTAATATAATATAAAAGTAGTTGATATAAATGTAGAATTATCTCATTAAAATCTTCAATTATTAACTACTGAAATCTAACATATCTTCGTGGTGCTATAAAATCATTATTTCTTTTATCACTACCATAAACGTCTTCATTTAACAATGCATTATTGCAATGTTGCGACAGAAAAGTTGTTTATTTTACGAGGTCACAGTTGGTTTGTCACAAGTCTACATATTTACGATTTTGACACAAATTGTAACTTTTCAAACATAAAAGAAAAAATAATTCATGTTCTTTTCCAATTAAACTTTAATAAGCGAATCATTAGATTTTATGGCCATTAATATACCAACATTAAAATTTCAAAAGTCTCAACTAAACAAGACACATACAAGATAGTGACGGAAGTTAATGATCGCATGATTTAAACCATTCGTTCGCTTTTGTAACGATTTCACAAACGGCATTGCATATTTTGCAAGAAAATAAACACAAAAAACATAAAACGGATAGATGATTTGATGACATTCACTATAAGGCATTAACCATCAAGAAGTTTAACAAAAAGAAGTTTACACGAACTAAGAATTATTCATACAAAATAACACTCATACGCCCGAGATACAAAAAAAAAACAACAACCAACAAAGAGGAAATTTTGCAAGAGTACTTAACCTATATGGTGCAATTAAAAATGTAACTAGCGCACTTCAAAGGAAGTATCTTCTTTTCTGTCTTTTTTTTCTGTCATAACTGTCTTTGAGTCGTCGTCGTTGTCGCAGACCTGGTACACATTTAGTTCAATTCTGCTGGTGCTATTAAACTATGCTACTGCTACTGCACGATGACGACTGGTGGTAATTAGTGTTGCCGCAACCTGAAATAAAAAGTCGCTAGACCGACCTCCGAAAGTCGCTAGATTGGCTGAAATTCGAGGGACGAAAAGTCGCTAGAAGTCGCTAGACAAAAATTAGTAAATAAATAGTGTTAAAAGAAATTTCTCTTTAAACAACTTTTTATTTTTGTTCAAAAATTTAAAGTAAAGTAACAAAAAACTTAGGTGTATAATAAGTTTGAAACAGATGAATTGCTTAAATCGGACTACTGTGCTCACTCGCACTCACATTATGCATTATGTTTTTATGTGTGTGTGCTTATGTGTGGTGAGTTTCAGTGTCCAATTATTGAAAATAGAAAATGTCAAATTTATTTAAATGCCAGCAATGTAAGATCACCAGGTCCACTTCATAAAAATATAGTATTTGCGTGTCACAACTCACAAATGTTTAACTTCAAAAGTCGCTAGAAATAATCTAGCGACATCAAAATATTTTTTGTCGCGGAAGAAATTGGAATGTCGCTAGATCTAGCGACAAAGTCGCTAGAACGGCAACCCTGGTGGTAATACTCCGTACACCGTATAACAACAACAATAGTAAATGAGAAGAAAACGGATTTCTCACCTAATTATTAGTAAATGACTGACACACCTTCTACAATAAATTTTAACTGCCATCAGTCACCACCAGTTACTTACAAACTAACAAAAGAAGAAAAAATAAAAATGATGAGGGAGCTGATGGTGAGCTCTGTGATGTGAAGCGACTTAATTTTAAATTAAAATTAAACAACAACAAAAAAGTGCAATCCGGATGGAAAAGTTGCGCACGTCCAAACTCAGTTTTCAATGTTACACGGCCACACCGATAAGGAGTGGAGAAAATTGCAGATATACAATATTCCAAATTGGGAGTTGTTGGCCTGCTGATGGAAAATTAATGTAAAATAGAGCATGTTGCAATGGGCTGAACTGAGCTTGGACTGAACAGACGACAGCCGTGAGTTGGTAATTTCTGTGTAAGACTGTAAAAGAGTTTGGTGTTGCGGTTGGTGGTGTAATGATAATGGTTAGAATTAAATGTTTGGGTATACAGTACACAGCAATTATTTTGAATGACGTTTACTCTAGAAAGAAAGAGAAAACTACTGATAATAATAATTTAAATTGGTCACCAGCAAATAAGTTTAACTGACCACAGAAATTTATTGAATCGCTCGCTACCTACCCAGTAGCGGATCCAGGGGGGTGGCTATATGGGCTTAAGCCCCTCCCACAGCCGAATCATAAAATAATTAAAAATATAGAAAGCAATACATTCCAACGTGTAGAATTTTATATTCCGTCTAAAATATTGTTAAGATATGAGATTTGATGGACAAAATAACGTGGTTGGGGTTGAACTATTTGCATATATGTTATGTAGTTTTTTTTTCTAAGTCTGAAACGAATTGGACAAAAACTAAGTTGGGGGCTATGAAGATGGACATGTTTCATGCAACGACAATTTTTCCCTAAAAATAAAACCCAGAAAATTGTGAAGAAAAAAACAGTTTTGTAGCAATAAGGTCTGAGAATATTTGACAAAAAACCTAGCCAGGGTTAAGCAACTTACTTCGGAAAAACTAACCTTATTCCAGAGAGTTTTGGGGGCTCAAATCTAGGGCCTGTCAAATTCCGAAGTTGGGGCTAAGGCTTAAAGAGATAAGTAAAAAGAGATGAAAATGACCGGGGCTTAACATTAACGTGTCAAATGCCCCAACTGTTTATACTAAAAACAAAGCTAATTTACCGAAAGAAATGCATTTGAGGCTTTAACCATTTGAGAACAACGGGATATCAAGTTAAGTGCAAATGTTTAATACAACAGGAATTGTATCTTACGGCCTTAATAGGGCTTAGAAAATTTCGGGCTACGTTTTCAAAATTTGAAAGTTCTAAGGCAATAATTGTACATACAAAACATTTTTGTACTAGGCAATTACATACAAACTCTCTAGTCAAGGAGCCAAATTCCAAAAGCGTGAGTTTTTTCTGTGCGCGCTCAGAAAATCATGCAATTGCAAAGGAATATTTGCAATCCCTCTAGACTCTACAGTGAAGTACAAATTTGTTCGATATATTTTTTTAGCATGAATAAAAAGTGTATGCAGGGTAAACACGAAAATTAATTCACGCTGGCAGAATTGGGCCACGGCTTATTTCTTAGAGCAGCTTTGTCTTGTGTTCTAAACTGTCAGTTTGAACAAAATAGTTTCTCGTTGATTTGGCTAATTCAGGAAAAATAAGATCTCAGAGGACTCAGAGTAACTAGCCAATTATAAACAGTTTTCAAATCTTGTCAAAAATGGGAAGTTCAAAACATACCCACAGCTAATTTAAAAATATAACTACTAAAGGTAGGTACCTAATCAATTTAGGCTCAAATTATTATTTTGGTGCACCTTTGAATTTGCTTCTATCTCCGCTACAGCAATTATGTATGAATAATTGTTATTGTTTTTTGTAGATATTGAAAACGTTTTAAAGCGTGACAGGAGCGGATATAAAGCGCACACAAAAAACAGATACCATTTAAATGAAAGTGGAAATGTCGAAATTCGTTGTCTTTTATATAACTACACATGTATCTCCATACATCTTTTTCACAAAAAAAATACTTGAACCTTAAAGGTTAGACCGCACTCGCCGGAACTGCACTGCATCGGAACTACACTTCACACGAATTCGTATCAATTTGTATGAAGTTCAGTTGCCGCTTAGTGCGATATAGCTACTAAAATTTCATAAAAAATAATGTCTTGCCGCGTTATCGTGAAGTGTAGTTCGGCTGAAGTTGGTAAGGTCTTGCAAATTTCGGGGGGGTGGGGGGATATTGTTTAAGCTGAAAACTCAAAATAAAGAGTGAAATTGCATGGCGAGGAAGTTAAATTCATACATTTCGGGGGGGGGGGGAGTTGAACCCCCAAAACCCCCCTTTGCGTTCGCGCCTGATATTGTATGTTATTCTGTTTTCTGAAAATTATTGTCTTAAAATTTAAAAAGAAAACTTGGATTATACTTGGATTGTACGAGAAGTCTTAGAAGTCAGATCAAATAATTCATTTTAGCATGACCGTCAACTTGCCAAACGTTTATAATATTGAACAAATTTGTGTGGAACCTAAACTTTCTTAAAACACGAAATTCGTACAGATTCGCTTAAGCTGAGCATTTTTTTAATATTTTTGGTATATCTCCGAAACCAAGCTGAGTTTGAGAATTAAACTTAATAACTTTTTATTGGAAATAAGATTTTCTATCATAACAAAACTGGGGCCGAATTACCGCATCAGTAAGTGAGAAATACGTTAGTGAATTATCATGCATTAGGGATGCCTTCCTAAGATATCGAGTAAAGTATCGAGTATCGAATTCGATTTTTGGCATTTCCTTGTCAGTGAACGAGTGTTTTTTCATACGATAGATGCTAGGTAGACGAGTCAGCAGTAAAATGGCAGACAAATAAAATTATTCTCTTTTCTGGAAATATATTCCTACACAATATTAATTAATTAATTAAACATCACCCAGAAAATAATTCTTGCTTGATTTTAAGGTACAATAATTCGATTTAGCAAAAAAACATTCTTGGCCAAATTAAATTCCAAAGGCAAATGTAAACAAAACATGAGCCCAACACAAGCAGCTGTGGCAATCGACCAATGGAAAGTTAGGAATATTGACGTTAAGGAAAATGTACTAGAATTATCCTAGTACAATACGAACTCAATTTGATACGTGATATTTTATATAACATCATACCAATGTGATTACTCGATAATTCGATAACGTGTAAAAGTTCCTCACTCGTTCACGGAAGACGTAATTCGGCCCCTGATTCAAGGTCGATAGTGTTGTTTGTTATTGAGATATTTGAGATAAATGATAATTTAGAACATTTTTTTTTCGAATAAAAAAATAAATAAATCGGGTGGCACAACGACTCATGAAGAACCAGGGCTAACAACTCGCAACCATTCCTGTGTGCGCCTTTCGACAGGAATGGAAGGAAACTACAATTTTATGCCGAATCCGAACGGCTAGAGGAGAAGCACTTATTCGTGACAAGTGATACTCTTGGAGGATTTGTCAATTCCTCGCAAGAGGCAGTAGCCCTGAAAAAAAACTTTTTTAGTTTTTAGGTGGACGAGGCTGGGAAGCGATCCCAGACCTCCAGTGTGACAGTCGAACGCACTAACCATTACGCTACGGGCTACTACTTTTTTTTTCGCATTGATTTCTTAAAAAAAACACCAAGAGAATTTTTTTGAAAACCGTTATAAAGTTATAACCTGCAACATAAAATTCATTCGAAGGCGATATTTTTAATCGTTCGGGGATATTTTTGGACGAAAAATGGTGTCATGACAGAGTAAACGTACAAAAACACACACACAGGGTATCTCTCTAAAAATTATGGATTCTGCTGATTCTAGAGACCTTAAGAATAAGTATAGCCCTAGTTATGGATCATTTGAAATCCAAAAACAAAAAAAATAGAAAGGGTTACTTTTTGTTTGTTTAATCGTTAGAAGGACTCATAAAGAGTCTATGGTACGGTTTCAACCGCCTAGATCTCTAACCATAGCCGCCATCTTGGATTTTACACACATCAGCTTTTTGCTGAAGAATTCGCCAATTTTTAACTTTTAACTAATTTTTGCTGCTAAATGGTTTTTAGAAATTAATTTTCTACTAATTTTCTGCTTATAATCATTTTTTTTCTTCTATTGATACTTTTGGAATTAATCGAAAAAATATGATTTACCTTATTTTAGTACGACTTATTACCTCCTTTGAGGAGGATTACGATAGCTTTTCATAACATTTAAAAAAACAGTAATAGATTCTTATAGAAGGTTTAAATACAACAATTTCTAAATATAGTAGGGGGTCTATCTCCTCCAGGAGAACACTTTTTTTTAAATACTTAAAATTTACAGTTAATTTTAAAACAACAGCAACACTTAAAACTATTTTTGGAAGCCTTTTATATTGTTTTTCAATGAAGTATTTTCTATATAGTTTTTGAGAAAATTTTTTTCAATCAAACTCAACATTTTGAGAACAAAAAATGGAAAAAATCATAACCAATGTACCTTAAATTCAAGATGATCATTATGGCTAGAGTACAAGATAAACGAAAATCACACCATTGTCTCCTTATGAACCTCTCTAAAGATTTAAACAAAATACATCCATATCTATTTTGGTTTGCATTTCAGGGCATTTTTTCTGTACATTTTTCCGACTGGAATAGTAAGACCAATGAACATTTCACCTTAGAGAAAATATATTCTGCTATTGTTTAATCACACCTTGCTCATGTTTACTTCATATATAATCATGAACAATAAATTAATGTCATAAATATTTTGTAGATTTATTCTCTGTAAGAACGGCGCGCGCCGCGGCGAGAAAACAGTATGATACACTCGGGCGTATACGCACTTTTTTTATTTTTTTATTTTATTGTTTTTTAAAAAAAATTGTGGCCAGTTTGAAGCAGATAATTTTTTTATTTATTTTAACGTAATATATTGAATCTTTGAATCGTAAGGAATGTGTTCTTTAATAATATTCACGGCCCTCCGAAATGACTCAGCTTAATTTCAACATTAACTTGTATTTTCATTGTTATTTTTAATTTCATTTAAATTAATAAATAAAAAAGATTTTTACAAAACGTGACTGCACGCACAGGGTAAGGCTATTACTACATAATGAATATGAACACGTATTATGTTTATTGAAACTACAATCGCTATGTTATGGAAAAGTGTGAAAAAAGTCTACAGCTTCAAGAATTGATTTTTTCTCGAATTTATTTGTTTATGAAAAAGTTCATTTCTGTTAAATTTTGGAATGCAATACATATTTTATTATTTTAAGTGAAAGGTGTAACTTATATTGTTACGATTCAAATGTTTTGAATATTTTATGCACGGATTACCTTTAAATACTCCGTATCAAATTTGAACCAATCAAGAGTATAGGTTCTAAAAGACCAATATTCAAATGAACGACTAGATTCACAGACCGACCGACGATAGACCTTATGGTGAAATAATAAGTAAGTAAATTGCACAAAAACCTATCACTTGTCCAATAGAGCAGAATTCTGAGTTTCAATATTCTATATGAACAAAATTCTGTTTTTTACTTTTTTGAAAATATTGTTACACCAAAATTCTTTGTTATTGAATTATCTATTTCAAAATTCTGTAAATCAAAAATTCGGGACATTCAAAATGTTGCTTATGCTTATAAATTCTATATTTTGAAGCAGTATAAGAAAAATCAAATAAATCAACATCAAATGTTTAACAATAATTCTAAGCAAACAACACCGTTCCAATTTAGAGGGACAAAATATTTTATTAACTTAGTTGTACTTATTTCAAAGATTATCTAGTAAAATTCTCTAGTTAATAATTATTAATTTCCTTAGCTTTGAAAATTGTTTTAAACTCTGGTGTTGATCTAATGAGGCTTTTCACAACTTAAGCATCATGAAACTATAGTATACTACATACAACACCATTTGTCAATTGTGATCTGTTGGTGCTTCAATCCATCTTTTAAAAATATTTTCAAAAACCGTTCCTAAGTTTTTGATGTGAAACCCAAGTCAAGCGAGCTTCTAGGACCATATACATAGTCAACAGACACAAAGGAGTCTCGTACAGTAAAAGAAAATAAATTCTAAACAATAGTGGTACACTAGGGAGTATACTTACTTTTTTTATATTTTTTTGAATTTTTAATACTTTTTCTAAGCATTTCAATATGAGTTTTTATAAATATGAATACATAAAATATATGTTCATAGATAGTACAAAAAAAATAGTGATGTATTTTATGTTCCTTATAGGACGGGAGGCGACCGTATGTTTACCTATCTCATCGCGGCTTCAGAAAAAAATGATGCCAATTCTTAGCTTTAGTCTTAACATGTACAAAACCGCTGATCGGATAAGGTTTTTCAGGTGCCAATGGGTAGAAAACGCACTTTTTCGGTTGCATTTTTGGCTTAGGGTACCTAAGAAAAGAATGATGCCAATTCATAGCTTTAGTCTTAACATTAACAAAACCGCTGGTCGGACAAGGTTTTTGAGGTGCCCATTGGTAGAAAACGCACTTTTTCGGTTGCATTTTTGGCTTAGTTTTTCATAGTTGTCCACCTGTTAAACGCAATGGATACAAAAATAGCTGTTTTTACAAAAGTGGTCGCACTTGCCACAACAACCAACAAAAGTCTGTCCGACCACTGGTTTTGTAATGAAAAACCTGAAAAACCTAAAGCTATAAATTGGCATCATTCTTTTCTGAAGCCGCGATGAGATAAGTAAACCTATGGTCGCCTCCCGTACTATTATGTATTTAAAGATTTGTTTTTAAATACAGAATTAAAAAAAAAAAAACAAAATCTAAAATACTGAATTTTGAATAACAGTATTTTAAAAACAGAATTTTGACCGTTCAGGATTTCAACCCTAAACCGTAATGAACATTTTTACAAAAAAAAATCTTCTTCTTTGCAGATAAAGATACAAAATACCAGCTCTTAATTCAAAATTTAAAATCCACCAAATCGTAGAAACATGTAGGTACTAAGTGCCTTTCGCCAGACTTATTTTAAAGGTCATAATGATTCGTAGACTTTCGAAGGACACCAATTTTCTGTTGTCCAATACTTATGCAGTTCCTATATTCTTCCACAAGCAACCTGTTTACTTATTGTTTTCAGTTTTATTCAAGGCTTGGGAAGATAATCTTGTTTAGTTCTTTGTTTTTACATCGTTTTTTTGAAAGTAAATCCTGTCTTTAACATAAGCAAACACAATAAAAAAAGATAGTCGAAATGTGATAAATATAGTTATTTATTCAATTATTTACTACTCCTTTTAAAATTATGCGAAAATAAGCTTACAAAAAGTGAGGTCAAGAATATTTTCTTAAGGTAAGTTAAGAATTTCAATGGAGCTTGTATCCATTTATTTATGTACATATATGTAGAGATATAAATAGCTCCTGGAATTTAAGTTTTCACAAATTTCCGGATATATATTTAAGACCTTGTTTTTGTTAATTGCAGACTTAAATATTGAAATTCAACATAAACACATAACGTTCTACTTTTTCCTCAGCGTTAGCAAAACAAACTGTCCACACAAGTTCTTATTAAATATTGGAGTTTTGTTTCATCAAATGGGCCTAAGTGATATATGAATGTACATTGTACCTACATATTTTCTAAAAAATTAGGAATAGATTACCTACTGTGTCTCAAAACATTTCATTTCATTTTCAAAAGGTAGGGTTCTCTTTTCTCTGAGGCATGGTCTAAAACTAAATAAGTATCATAACGAAGATGAAGAAATTTAGAAAAATAAAATGACTTCTGTTTGAAGTGTAGTGATTGAATTACATGCTTTGAATTAGATAAATATGTATTAAGAATACATCTTTAGTTTCATGAAAGTCCTGATTCAAGGAAACATTAATCAAAAAACAAATTCACTTTCTACACCTTGAATATACACCACAACTCATAATAAAGTCATAACCATCAAACTATATGCTTCCTTTCTCTGGCTTCTTCAAAACTACACCAAGAAACAACTTTAAAAACTAGTTCAATTAAATCGAAGCTTGAAGACAAAACTTACAAAACAACTTAAATAAAAATCAATCTTCACAAAACAAAGAAAAAAAATCCTTCATCTTCCAAAAAAAAAAAAAACAAAACAGTAATACTCAGATACTTTCCATATATCCACAGTAAAATCACACCTAAAGGAACTGGTAACAAAAACAAATGAAAATAAAAATCACCAATCACCAATTAAAATATCGATTTCACTTTACACATCTTGTTGTTATTAAAAAAAAAAATTCCTACTAAAACTATCTCTGTAAAGGTTTTCCTTGTAAAAAAATGTTTTTTTTTTTTATTACAATTTTTATTCCAGTTAACAAGTTTTCGTATTTTATTTTCGGACGCGTGAAATTCTTTTTCATCTCTGTTATCGTTGTGTCGTGTTATATTGTCGAACGGTGGCATGCAGTGCATAGTCTTGAGGCAAAAGCCTGCCAAGCAAGTTGCACCACACGCAAATAAAATTAATCTTATTCCATATGCCCCGAGGAGGAAAAGTTTTCACTATCAATTTTTAAAGAGAGTGGATTGACAAGGAGGCACACAATAAGGCAACCCAATCATTCATCCAACCATCATTATTATCAGCATCATCATCATCAAGACAGTCACATCCCCAGGCCATCACCACAAGATACCTCCAATCTTTTGTGTTTATTTACATTTTTGTTTGTATTGTAGCTGGTCGTTAAAACAGAAGGAGTTGCCGCATATGTAATGCGACATGTCCAAGAGGCACTTGCTCAATTAGATTGTTGTTTCTGTGGTGCATTCCATGCAAGGCATCTAGATAATGATGCATTGACTAGGTCGTTTGATTTTACAGAGATCTCAACCATCATTATATAGTGTTGCTGCCGCGCCGCCGCCGGACTTATGAATTGAAAGATATGAGTGAGGTTGTATAGCAAAAAGGGGGAAGGAAAACATTTCAAAATTACCACAAATGGATTGAATTGCAGAAAAACACTACTTGTTTGCAGAATCCGGGTCAAAAACCGCAAAGGATGACAACCACACCAAAATGTTAAAGAGTCTTTACTCTACCACCTGTGTATATGGCCGATCATCAGACAGTCGACTATACGCAGAGACGACTTCGAGTTCGACGACGACGATCAAAACGAAGAAGTTGGAGACGATTAGAAATCTTGCAATTCCAAAGCCGACATACCACCCCCTCGCAGGCCGCCCGCTCCCCACAAAGATCACTTGTCATCTTTCGTTCCATTATCCATTCAGTGCGAGTATCTGATGCGAGTATAGTGTCCCGTCTTCAATGTTCAACCCACCATCATATCGAACAACTTGATGTCAACTTGGTATTCAACGAAAGAAAGTCAATGTATCTTAATCGTGCTGTACGAGTACGGATGAAGATGGGCTCTTTACGTACATTATGTGCATGTTTGCCAAGAAGAGTGACACTATTGTCGACGAGGTGTTATGGCGTTGGCATACTTGGCACTTGGCCTCTGGGAGCTATTAAAGCACTTAAAACAAAAAAAAACACAACAGATGGACAAGACACAAGACGAGACGAGAAAAAGAATCTTAAATCGCACATTGTGTATCTTTTTTTCTGTTTATAAATGGCAAGTGTATCTTATTTTTTTTCAAATAAAAAAAAATAGTCCGGTCACGTTTTTTTCGTTTCGGTATTTGATACTATTTTTTTAGTGGTAAATTATCACAATTGTTTTTTTTTTTGTTTTTTAATTTTTTTAGCTTAAGTTTAAAAATTTAAGAATTCCTACCTTTCGCTTTTTCTTAAAAAAATAATTAAAGAAACAATACAAAAAGAGCACTTTTTTTAGCACGATCACACTAAACTTTAAACGAAGATGGTTTATCCTTTTGATTAGCAAGAGAAGTGGTTCAGGTATATTGATACGAGTGTAGGTAATCCCAATCAGAACGATGATCTTTAACAAACTGATCGCTCCGGCAGCCAAGTCTGGGTTTATAGCTGTCCCCAAAACCAAAAAGTCTGTATTCGAACTTGAAGCTACATCGGAACATCTTTACATACATGCTAAGCCAGAGCCAAACGATCATGGCCAACATCATACCAACCATCTCAAACCTAGTTTGGACAAAAACGAGTATCTAAGCCAAAGCTGAATATGTTCGATGTTACTTTCAATGTGTATAGCTCTTGTATTGTTAAAAAAATGTCTATTATAGAGTGTTATGTGATCACGGGAAATTTTATAGGAAAGGTTTTTTTGTTGATTTTATGGGGATTTTCTTCTTATTTTTTCACTTTAAATGTGTCTGCTACAAACTGCTATGGCAAATACCATGCAGTAATAAATTTGAAGCAAACCTTTCCCTACAATTGGTTTGATTAGGCTCAAGTACCATATGCAGATGTCCATAGAGACAAACTCAAGTTTTTTTTTGATTTTTCCATAAACGTAATGATGGTATGGTAAAATCATTCATTTTTGAACTTGTTTGAATTTTTCGCTAGGGCCTAAACGGTGCTGATGACAAACAATGAATCCCATACAAAAACATCATGGAAATCATAAATAAAAAAGTCTCCACTCACTTTAATTGCCTGACCATTAATTATGGAAAATTACATTTAAATTTTCTCTTGTTCTTATTTGTTTTTCTTCCATTGCAGCATGGTTTTCTTTATTTTTTTCGTTTACATATTGATTATTGACGGAACTCTCCATGAATATGTGGAGACTATCGAAAAATCCCAAAATGACATGACGAAATCATAGATGAAAAATTTCGTTCTGCTTTTTGATCAGCAGTACGCTGTTTGATTAATGAAATATTGATGATCACACCAGATTGAGAGATTGAGAAGTCTCCACTCTCTTTTTCTACAGAATGAATTGCCCAGAGCCGTGACCAATCATTGTATACAGATACAGAAGAATGGCATTTTGTGTTTTCATTTTATGTATCTTTCATCACAACATGGTTTGCTTTAATTTATTTTTTTTTTATACACCCCGCTCCACTTGAATAGAAACAAACTTTTTGTTTACTCTCTGAACGTGTAGCGATTTGGTAAATTTATTAATTCATTTTTTGGGTTTAGTTCCCATAAGAGGGATCTATTGCGAATAACTACAGAGACAGAATAATTCAGGAAAATACCATTAGGTTATTTTTTACCACTTTTCTAATTACTTTATTTAAAACACTGTTTTTTTTTGCGCCACTTGAATAGAAACACTCTCTTAAATAAGGACACAAATTGAAAAAGTGCAGTTAAACTGGGTAGTTTTCTATTCGTAATCATATTTTAATATGTTTGCTACCATCTTTATTTGAAATTACTTGAAAACCCCAGTTGGAGACTGAATTATGCAGTTATTTTATATAATTTAAAGAAATTGCACTTCATGCTTCTTTGATTGCAGCAATAAGTGATTCTTTGTTCTCATATTGTCGGTCAGAATCGTAAACTTTACGGAGCATCCATCATCATACGTTTTCAATAATATTTAGGTCCGGAGAATATGGCAGCCATTGAAGTAAGGTAACTTTTTTCGCAGATATGCAACTGTAAATGATCCTTGCGTTGAGGATTGGCAGATTTTCTTGTTGAAATGTCAATGGTATTGGTCCAAAGACATCGGTAAACTTAGGGAAAACTTCTTGCAGTTTTTCCTTGTAGGAGTTTTCCGTCGTTTTCAATGTGGGAAAGTCTAGAACAATTGTTCAAAACCAGAAAATCGCACCCCACGCCATTACACCGACTTCTCGGCAATGGTGGCGCTCCAGAAACCTGGGTTCCTCCCTTATAACACGAAAATAGTAATTATATCCGTCCGGGCCATCATAATTGAATTTTTTTCATGCGAAAATACCACTTTTGTCCACACTTCCTTCCACTTCATATTCTTCCTGCAAAAATCTATTATATTCTGTCTTCGTATTGGATTTAACGGTGGTTTTTTCTTCAATTTTAGGCGCTTCAAATGTTGTGACCCACGAATAACACGTCTAATAGTGTTAAGACTCGCTGTAATACCACTCTTAGCCTTGATTTTAGCAGCAGAGCCGCTTGAATTTGAAGCCAGTCTAATTATCTTTCTTCGGTCTGCTTCTATTGTGGCTCTTGATTGTCTTACACCTTACCTTATTTTTCCATGGTTTTCTTTATTTCTATGGTTCGACCAAACAATTTTCACAATTCCACTTAGGTGAAGCTTGTTTGCCGCGTGTATTTCTATTTTGGCTTTTTCTGCAGGATTTAATGGTTTTCCGCGGCCCATCTTTTCTTTGATCAAACAATTGTTATTTTTAATCTACACTACTATTATTTTAACAATATTTTTTCCTCTTACCGTAATCTATAGAGACAAAACGCACACTTTTTCTATTCAAGTGGCGCAAAAAAAACACTGTATTTTATGAAGTAATTAGAAAAGTGGTAAAAAACTAATCTTATGGTATTTTCCTGAATTATTCTGTCCCTGCAGTTTTATTCGCAATAGATTTCTGCTTTAGGAACTGAAACCAAAAGGCGAATGTATGAATCTACCAAAGTTTCTATTCAAGTGGAGCGGAGTGTATATTTGTTATTAAGAGAACTCTCCATGAATATGTGGAGACTAGTAAAAAATTCCATACAAAAATGACATGACGTAATCATAAATAAAAATTTTCGTTGTGCTTTTCGTTTGCCAGTACGCTGTTTGACTCACTCCCTTTTCGCACAGAATTAACTGCTCGGAACATTAATTTTGTGCCAAAATGACAATTGGGTATGTTGGTGTTTTTAATTATTGATTCTTTCGTTATAGTATTACTATGTTTGATTTTTTCATTTATTTTTGTTTGTAATTGGTAAAACTTTCCATAAATATTGCTTGTTGGTTGAGGCCCTGGTCCACACCGGACTGTAGCGCCACCAGAAGTAAGTAAGTAAAAATTTGTGTTTTGGTCCGAAAAGAAAGAGAAAAGGACATACAAAAATCTGAAAAAATGAGTCTGGGGTCGACCCACACTAGTAACTTCTCATTGGTGCACTTAAAACCGTATAAATAACTATTTACCTAAGTGGTGGGTGGAAGAGTATATATTACATAATTATATATTGTATAGTGTATATTTGGAGAGCTGTATTTGCTAAAGCATTTTGTTTTCCTGATAGAGGCTAGTGAAAAATTACGTTTTGTATCCGCAGCAAAATAAAATCCTCCAACAGGACAACTTAATGCTTATGGAAAAACAAAGCGGGTAAAGTTTCATGGAGAGTTTTACCAATTGTAAATAAATAAAAGAAGAAAAAAAAAACGAATAAAATCTAAGAAAACAAACACGAGCTGGAATAAACCCAACGTCATCTTTCCGCAGACAATTTATGGTCTGAGGAAAATAGAGTGGAGACTTTTCTAAAAAATCGCTGGTATAATCATCAATTTTGTTGGTGAAACAAACAATGAACTGCAGAACAAAGAACAAACTGACACTTTACGTTTACGATTTCGTCCTGTGATTTTTGTGGGAATTCATGACAAAATTCAAGGGGAAATTTCTGAAAATTGACTGAAGCACTGGTACCCCCAAGAGTTTTAATCCAAAGCTGATTATGTTCCATGTTGCTTGCAATTTGTAAATCTTTTGTGGCTTCAAAGTTCAATTCAAATAATGCATTTTGATGATACTTTTTGGGGTAGACCAAAACCTAAGGGGGGGGGGGTGGATTATATAATGTGGTTCATAATGTTGCGTTCAATTGGGAAAGGTTTGATTTGTTGTTGTTATTGCTATTTTTTCTAAAACTCTGAACAGGTTGATTTAATTTTTTTTTTTTTTTGTCAATATAATAATAGGATTAGTTGTAATCGAAATTAACTTTATCACGCGATATAGTGGATTTAATATTTTTTTCGTCTGTTGATTCTTTATCTTAAATGAGGTGAGATTTGTGATGTAGTTAGTAGATGTTGATGACATGCGACACCCTTACTTGGTAATATAATATTATTAACACATTATAATTTAACATTATTATGTTGTTATGGGAATTGTGTGTGCAAGAAGTCAGCACCTGAGCTAATGGTGATTATTTTTATTTGTATGCATTTTTATTAGTTTCGTGTAAAGAATATGGAACTCTTTGGCGTAGGAAAGAATAAATTAAATATTAATACAATAATGCTTTTGTAGTGTATTGTATTTTGTATTGTTTGTACATTAGTTATAATTAATTAAATATTGTTTGATTACGTAGGTATATAGAAGATGTTAATTAATAAGATTTAATGTCATATACTGTAATTTATTTCTTAACAAGTACCAAGTATATTTTTCTTTAAATTAATATGTTTTGGAAAACAATAAAAATAAATATTATTTTTTTTGTTTAAATCATTGAATTAATGATATTTTTACACAAATTTTCTTTCTCACTAATATAAAGTAAAATATGATTGATTAGATTTTAAAAAACTTAAGCATATGATCATATTGCTTTGTCACTCTTTAGTGCTCAAATGTATATGAACTTTCAATAACCACATCCGACAATTTGTTTTGTGAAAGTTCAGGAAGACATAAGTTTAATAGGCAATGATATGTATTTCTTTTGCTGAGAGCAAAAGAATGCCTTTATAGTCCAATTCCCAAGAGCTGGGTGATCGTTTTGCTGTTTTTTTTATACCGCTCCAAATGTTGGTAACATTCCATTTGTATCTGTGCAAATTGTACATGGAATCAACTTAAGTCCTAAGCCTTTGCAAGGTGCATCGAAGTTATGCATCATGCTGCAAATTGATTTGCATAAGATTCGGAACAAAAGCTAGGAAGTGTTTTCTTTTAAATACATAAATTGAGCTCAAGTAATTTTAACTTATATTCAGTTAAAAGGGATGAATGAAACCAACAAAAACCAAAACACATAATGGACAACTGGATCGCTGAAACGGTTGGCTAATATTTTAATATCTTTTACTGGGAAATATTATAAGAAAGTTAAAATAACAATTTTGAAAATTATTGATTTAATACAGAAAAACAAGAAAATGCTGGAAAAAAGTGTTTTTTTCTTATTTTATTTATTCGAAAAAAAACTATTCATACAAATTTTTAATGCAGTAGTTTTTGACTAACTAAGATGTACTAAAATGCAAAATGTATACAAATTCAAGGAATCCATGGACAACATCCGTGAATATAAGGTAAATTTGCTCAAAAAACTAAAATCTTTATTCGAATTTTTTTGACAAAAACCTGGTATACAGTATTATTAAAAGTGTTTTAGAGATAACAAGTGCCTTCGAAGTTTAATCAAAATCGTTAGAGACGTTTTTGAGATAACTTGCTAAAACCTAAATCTCCTCGTGAAGCTGGACTCCCTGTTACTCATAAGAAAGTAGACAGTAAAATAATCGTCGATACTAAGCTAAAATGTAATGACCTTAATGGTTTCATATCGGAAGTTTTCACTCCTCCACCTCAACTGAAGAAATTGTTAAATTTGTATCCACCAATCTTGATATCGATCCGGCTGGAATTTCATGTTTCAAACTCGTTAAACTTCACCAATCTGATCGTAATCTGAGATTCGTCAACTTTAAAATTGGGGTCTCTGCGGATTGTTCAAAGAAAGTCTATGTTGATACTTTTTGGCTAAGTGGCGTCAAGATTCGTCCCTTCGTGACCATTCCAAAGAACTCGTAAGGCTCGAAGGATCGCACATGCCCTTAAGTTTAGATCTACAGCTAAGTCCTCAAAACATCCTGCTAAATAAACGCAATAAATCTTCGCTAAAGATATATTACCACAACGCTAGTGGCATTCGCACAAAAGTATCTCATCTCTTTAATAATTCGAGTCATCTTGATTATGATATTATTATTATTGTCGAAACCTGGCTACACCCTGGCATATCTTCGTATGAACTTTTTGATTCTAGTCTATTTTTTGTCTATAGACGCGACAGATGTTACTCTGCCTCTGAACGTGGAGGAGGAATTATGATAGGCGTTAGTACTAAACTTAACTGTAAAGAAGTTGTCTTGCATCATCTGAATGTTTTTTCTAACACATAATGTAATATTATTTTTTATTGTCAGTTATATTGCAGCTAAAAGTACCTTTGAAGTGTATGAAAAACATTTTTTGAATATCGAATTTATTAATAATACTTGCTCTGAATTTGATAATGTTTGTTGCTTTGGTGATTTTAATCTGTCAAATATTGTATGGATTTTGTCGGTTAGTGATAATATGTTAATTGCTTGTAATATGACAAAAGATTTTGAATTTTATTTCATTGATTCTCTTTATTCACTTAATCTAAGCCAAATTAATAGAATACCTAATTCATTTAATAATATCTTAGACTTAGTTTTCTTATATAATGATTGATTTAACTCCAAGTTCTCAATTGTTCCTTTTTCACTTTTAAATGAATCTATTCATCATAAAGAATTATTTGTTGAAATAGAATTTTATACTTTCTCTAATAAGGAATCTGACCAATATTCAAATTTGTTTAATTTTAAAAAGGCGAACTTCATTGAAATTAATAATTTTCTTAAGACTGGTGTAATGTATTTTTAAATCTTAACCTTGAGCAAATGTACAAACGTTTTGCCTCAATAATTTTTGATAGTTTTTCCAAATTTATTCCAATGTCTGGAAAACCGAAATCGAATCAACTACCAAAGCTTCCGTGGTACAACAAGCATCTAACTAACCTTGTTTTTTAGAGAGAGTGACAATCAACTCAGTAAAAATTTTACACGGAAAACCCAAACAAAATTCTCTATAATCATTTGTTTTGTTATTGTTTTGCGTGTATATATTTTGCTGAGTTGCTAGTCACTCCCTCAAAAAAAACACGGCTAATATAATAAGTATGCCCAATATACCAAGTAAGGTTGATATTGGTGCATAACAGTTAAGTAGTGACGAGTGACTGCTGAAGCTTCAATCATTAAAGCCTAAACCAACCCCCGGAGCTGACGGTATTTCAGCTATATTCCTCAAAAACTGCTCGTCATCACTTTGTTTTTATTTGCTTTGCTTATTCAATAAATCCCTTTCTGAAGAAAAGTTTCTTAATGAATGGAAAATCTCTTATCTTGTGCCTTTACATAAATCTGGGTCTAAGAATCTGATAGAAAATTATAGAGGTGTATTGTTAAAACCAAATAAGAATAATTAACTAGGGAATCTATATCTGAACTGCAGCATGGCTTTGTATCTGGGCGTTCAACCACAACAAACATGGCTCTATTTTCAGCTTATATCATAAAATCCATTGTGAAAAAGAGTCAAGTTGATGCAATTTACACCGACTTTAGCAAGGCTTTTGACTCTGTGAACCACTCCATCCTTTTGCGTAAACTAGAACTATTTGCATTCCATTCTACATTTTTGAACTGGATCTCATCATACCTCAGTGGTAGGCCTCAAAAAATTGTCATTAATAATTCTTCTTCGCGATTTGTTGAATGTACTTCCGGTGTGCCTCAGGGTAGCCATTTGGGTCCCCCTTTTTTCAATATTTTTATAAATGATATTACATCTGTAATAAAACATTCACAGTGCCTTCTTTATGCAGATGATCTTAAACTATTTTCAGAAGTGGCCGGTGTAGAAGATTGCTATCTCATTCAATCTGATATTAATCAGATATCAGAATGGTGCAATTCAAATTACTTAAAATTGAACATAAAAAATGTAGCGATATATCTCTTTTTTTAATTCTAATACTTTTATAAGCTTTGATGTGATTTTATTTTTTAGGAGATTTATTCCAGATTATAAAGCAAGATGTTTATTCCTTGGAATTTAATCCTTAGAATCAAGAGGAACTATTCATTGTATAATGCTTGTGAGGGATATTTTAAGTTATCATATAAGATGTCCTTCCTTATACTTTCTCAAATTCTAATTTATGCACCTTTAAGATCTTAACGTTATAAGAATTTGCTTTTTGAGCAATATCACAGAACAAGCTATGGTATAGATCAATATGGCATTTCAATGCAGTTTGCCAGTTTATTGAACTAAGCAGCTCTAGAGATTTGTTTAAAGCTAATTTAGTACTGATTTTTACTTTTTAATTATATTTATTAAATATGTATTTGTACACATAGGGGCATATTTATAGTCCCAGATAGACCCAGGTTTAACTAAACTACAGTTTAAGACAATTTTGGCTCAATAAATACAGACCGATTTTAATTACAAATTGTTGGTTTAATATTTTTATAAGATAACTAACTTGGTATACTACACAAATAGCTGCAAATATTTTGAAATGATAACCTTAAAAAAGTAGAATCAACGTCCGAAAATTCAACCAAAGCTATGTTTAACTTAGACCCAGGTCTAAAATGACTATGAATATGCCCCATACTATTTAAGTCATAATCTGTTACCTATAAAAGCTTGTAGATGTAAAAAAAAAAAACAAAAATTGTTGTATTACAGCTATCCGTTCTAGCTCACAACAAAAATTCGAATGTTTCCTCCTCTAGGAAATCACATAAAAATGCTTTTTACTCCAAATTTTAAGGAAATCCGTGCAAACGTGAAGGCTCTATAGATCAATGTACATCACAAGACGCACAGACAAACAGACCGACCGACCGACCGACACGTCTTGTAGTCGAAAATTACTTTTTTATTAACATCTCCATTATCGTAATGTTAGTTTTGATTGAAACTTCAAAATTTTGACTTAAAACCAATACTAACCCTATAGAGCAAGTACAAAATTTTCATTCTGCTTATCGAAAACCATTAGGTAAATATGTTCGGTACATGTAACATGTATCAAACCTACATGACCTTCGATCAAAGTTCAATGCAATTCTACTCTCTTCAACGCTTTTAACCTCCAGACCTCTGATTTGTGATAAGAAATTAAAAATTAGATAGGTAAATGCCGACATCTAATTTGTATTGCACGAAGAAAAACAAAAAAAAAAAAAATATATTTAACCGTCACATTCACCAAGTTTGATTCGCTTGATTTGATGTCACTTTCATGACTTGCACTCTGCGTTTTTGTTCACATTTTATGCATTTTTATTCAAATTTCATAATATACATATACATATATCTTTCATCCATCCTCCTCTATACCTATAGTGTATCTATTGCCCATGAAGTTACTGTGAAGGAAAGTAAAAGTTGAAGCCTCGCGTAAACTCCTCGAAGAGTTAGGTATCTACTTATTGGTACTTGCAAGCACGTTTAGGTTTCTAAATCTTTATAGTTAGGTACACTATGGGATATCTAATAGATGAACAAAAAAGCTAAACGTGATTTCACTTATTTTTTTTTATTTCTTTAAATTCATCGTTTCAAGATATTTGCATCGTCACCGTACGATGACCGTGAATTATTGTTTTTTAATAACTACTTTGACTTTGAGATAGCATAATAGATGTACCTAGGTTACCTACTCCATGCAGATATTTTACCATCTAAAAAAAAAAAATGAAAACACAATAGACTGCAGGGTAGGCAATTAGAAAAAAAAATGAATTGCCAACAATTATTACCTATATGAACTGAAGGATGACAATAAGTTTATTTTACAGTAAGTATCTACATATAAATACGTCAACCGAATCAAAGAATACTTAAGGGCTAAACATAACTAAAAATGTGTTAATGCAGAAATATATGTGATAGTTTAAAGAACAACACTTTACAACATGGCATATTACCATGTTTCCTGTGATGAATTTGTTGGTTTCGCTCGCGTTGTTCGTGTAGGTTATATGTAGTGAAATATCGCTCCTTTTCATGGTCTGCGTTTAAGGCCTTCCACACTAGCGAACTGTGTATTAATACTTGTCGAAAAAGTGGGAAACAAATTATGTATAAAAGCGTGGAAACAAAATATGACAGGCCAGCCTACACAACCCACACGATTTGACATGTGTCAATACATGAAGAATTTTAGGAACGGTTCTAATTCTATCCCACATTCTATCATACTTTTTTTTAGGTTAAGGTAATGTATTAATTCAAGTAAGTGTGGAGGCAAACTATGAAAAGTCATTTCTTTCCCACAAATTTGGCAGTCGCGTGGAATTCTTTCCCACTTTCAATTTGACATGTATTAATACACAGTGGGCTAGTGTGGAAGGGCTATTAAAAAGCTTCACTTCTTAAAATTATTCACTTCTATTGAAATTGTCAAAGACAGCACCGCAAATTTTCGACATGAATGTTTATGTATAAATATCAACTTGTCAACACTTATAGTTGACACTCCAAAAGATGACATTTCCATGTGATGTGTCATTTAAACGTTATCCAATGATAAAAACTAACATCGGAAGATTATGTGATCAACGTTTGACAGCCATATAATTCTTAAGAATCTGTCATACGAATAATATGTGTACGGTTAATAAAAACCGGGTTTAAAAAGGACATGATTCTTTTTTAATCTGACAAAGACGGTGTTCACATTCGACTGACTCCTCAAATTTTTTTAACTTCACCAAAGAAAACGTCAACAAGAAATGTATGAACATTTTTTCTGTGATTTTTAGTCCGAAGTCCTGTCAAGTTCATATAAAAAAAATGGAATTGAGAGAACTTGGGATCAAAATGCGCTGAAAATCACAGAAATTCTGAGTAAAGGAACAGACATTTTAATTTTTTTTTTGACGTTTACTTTTGTTAAATCGGAGGAGTCAGTCCAATGTGAACACTATCAAATGTTCAATCTAAAGCTGGCCTTAGACTTTCGGTGTTATCATCGGTGTACGTTGTTCGTTGTTGTTCGAACGCGGAACAACGACAATTTAAATGATAAAACCGAACAACGAACTAAGAACGAATGAAGAACGTGCAAATTCAAATCAAGTCAGAAATTTCGGTGTTCGTTGTTCGTTGTTACCCGAACAACTTGTGTTTAAGTACGAGAACTATTAAAATGAACATTGTTTTGAGGTTTTGTGTAATATGTAGGGACATTTTCGAAGTTCTTTTAATCAATGAATGACACAAGAAGCTTAGGTAAATAAATAAACAATTTTGTAAATAGGTTTCAGCTTTCTAATGTAAATGCTTTCTTCGTTGTTGAGAGAAGAACGAACACCGAACAACGTTCACCGAATGAAGAACGAAAGTCTAAAGCCACCTTAAGAATACAATAATTTGCTTTTCGCCTGTGCATTTGACATCCACAAACTGACATGTGTCAACATAAACATTTCTACATAAAGCATTATTTGTGTTGATTTTTTCCGCTGCAAAAGTCAAATGATTTGACTCGGTTTATTGGTAATGCGCAATTATTTTAAGATTAATATTTTTTTGTATAAGCAAGTTCTCAAAATTCAAATCTGTTATTGAATTATTAAAAATAAACATAACCTTCATTATTCAAATTAACGTGAATTAACCTAGAATTAATTATTGTAAATCAATTAATTTCTCAATAGGCAAGTAGTATTTATAGAAGGCATAACTATAAAAAATAAATTCTATATTCTTCAAATAATGCAGATATACTTTCAATTTTCTAATGCACAATGTTCAACGCCGCGCAGTCTATAAGGTCAGACAATCGCTTTTTGAAGAGGTTTCTAACTTATAGAAAAAACGATCATCAATAGTAACTGGTTGAAATTATTTTTAATAACTAATAACTTAGTGTGGCATCATCATCATCATCTCTCATGGCAGAGCAGTCAACCTCGCACCAAGCATAGATTAAATGATCGACCTAGTTTTACCATAGATATCTATATGTACAAAGATACAAGTTAGTGTAGGTACATAAATAATAAGCGTAATAAGATGTTTCATATAAATGCATCACGTATGAATTGCATTTTTATCTTCATTAAATTTATTTGATTAATTTGCTATGGGTATAAAGAAAAAAAAATTATTTTTTTATTTTTATTTTTTGAAAATTTTACAAGAAAAAAATACGAAGACAACATTTCAATAGCTTCTTCCATAGCTAGTTGTAATTTATTATCGACTTCCTATAACTTCTTTACATCTGTCATGAAGACTACAGCAACAGGGGCGTATATGTAAAATTCCACTCAAAGGTAAGGGGCAAATTACTTAGTACACAATGCATACTTCATTTTTGAGATCATTTACTAAAAATTGAATACGGAAATTATTTTGAAAACGTCATTTTCAGATTTCGAAAGAAGCGCAGATAAGTTGGGTGAACGTATCTTTAGCAAAGCTACATGTATACACAAAACTCTTGGGGTGTCAAAAAAACTTGGATTAATCCTGGGTATACTTCATCTAACGAAGTTTATGTTTTCGGTATGGACGTTTTGCATTTCGATACCAAAACTTCTAAAAACGATAGACTTCAGATGTGTGTGTTCGTTTTTAAATAAATTTAACTTATTTTTTGTAAATTTGGATGAAATTATTTAATTTTCAACGGAATGATTGCGATTAATCGAATTTGAAAATATTCAACTAAATTGAATGAAATATTTTCATCTATACAAGCCTTACAGCCTTATTCTGGCTACCTCACTGATGTCTCACAAGTCACAATAACTCATAACTCAAGGTGAATTCGATTTTGTGACTTTTTTCGTAATCTGGCCAAAACTTCACAACTTGTGAGCCTCATAAAAACTTAAAAATTATGATGTGCTTCTTGGCAGTTCACAACTCACGAGTACTTGGCATATTCACTGAAAACTATACAAAAAATAGCAAAATAAGAATAAACATGAAATTGAATTTGATTTTGATACATATTTTGGAAGAAGTTTTATCTAGAAATTAAAAGGGTATGACATATTGTACCAACTTTTGAGAAAGTCATTCTTTTTACTTGGAATGTTGTTGTGGCGATATATTTATGGTGTTGCGATAGTTTTTGGAGGAAACATGAACTCTTCCATGCAGTCCTCATTGTATTCACTTTCACGAAATACTAATTACATAAAGTAAGAAAAATTAGGAACTATGAAGTAGTTGATGAAACATGATTGTTATCAGAAAGTCAAATTGCTAAATCGGATAACCAATCCACCGCTATCGCTCTCGCTCCAAAACCCTGTAATGGCCTCTCCCCAAATTCCTTTAATTTTGTGTCCGTTTGTAGGCCGTGGACGTTCTGCCTTTTATTTCTTTGCTCGATATCTTAAAGGCCTTCCACACAAGCCTACTGTGTATTAATACATGTCAAAAAAGTGGGAAACAAATCATGTAGAATAGTGTGGAAACAAAATATGGCAGCCCAGCCTACACAACCCGACATTCTATCCCACACGATTTGACATGTGTTAATACATGAAGAATTTTAGGAATGGTTCTAATTCTATCCCACATTCTATCACACTTTTTCTTTAGGTTAAGGTAATGTATTAATACACTTGTATTAATACATTACCTGAACCTAAAAAGTGTGGAAGCAAAATATGAAAAGCCATTTCTTTCCCACAAATTTGGCAGTCGTGTGGAATTCTTTCCCACTTTCAATTTGACTTGTATTAATACAAAGTGAGGTAGTGTGGAGAGGCCATTAGGGAATATTTGTCTGTGAAAGTCTAAAAATAAGTACATATTGCATATATGCGTCACCAGGAGTTTTGGGTTTCTCTTAGCGAGCTGCTCCCAGGGCACTTGTTTATTGGTCTGACCATCTTGGACATAAAATATAAGAATTTTAAAATTGAAATATAGTGTTTAAACATTTCAATGAACTGCTACTTACCAATAGATTTCATTATTATTAATATTTAATACTTTCCAAATCAGATTTGTTTGCTGTGAAATCTGTTTGTTTCGAAAAATCAGCTGGCCAACATCACAATAAAACAAATTCACCCTCCTGTGGTGAGTTTCTTGTGAAGTTTCTTATGAGGGCTTCCACCAGATACGAAATTATGACCGCCGTATAAAAAACCTCACAAAAAAAAACTCACAAGAAATTGTGACTTGTGAGCCTCACAACGGCAGAATAGTGCTGTAAGAGTACCGCATTATCACTTTTCTTCTTTCTTTCTTTAGTAAATTTTAATCAATTTTGTATTCTAAAATTTAAAGAGATTTCAGAGCGCTTTACTTCAATTAGGGGCTGCCCACAAGACGAGACTCGGTGAGACTTTTGTAAGTCTCGTTAGGTCTCGTTAAAATCGAAATATTTTAGACTCGTCTCGGTCCAGTTAAAATCAAAAATTTTCAGTCTCATCTCGGTCTCAGCCTCGCCTTTCTTTTCGCCAGAAAATTTAAATTGGCAGCCTCTTTCCCGGTCTCGTCACAGTCTCGTCACGGTCTCGTCTCCTAAAAATACGATTTCAGTGCAACCTGTTTGGAACGAAACGTTCTCGAAGGAAATATTCTCGTTACCTCGGCGTTTGGATATTGATATCATCTAGCTAGGATTTTCTGCTTAGTCTGATTTAAACATTAATAACATACGTCATTAAATTGAATACGTTTTCTACCCAGGCTTAGAAAAATAGAAGAAATATGGCCTTATAAGAATGATCGAGAATATAAAAAAAGTGTTATGGTAAGAAGCAAGAGAATCCGATGAAGCCTTCACGTCAAAAATACCATCTTGGACAATATACAGCATATGACCAACTCAGCTGGTACTGTCATGTACAAAGAAGATGCCATGAGAATCCAGTTCAAACGGCAAAAGCACAAGACGTTCCAACACTATCGCGGAAGAAGGGCACCCGTAAGAACTCCTGGATGAAACAAATGCAACGACACCTGCATTTAGTTGGCCTCAGACATGGAATAATCAAAAAACCGGGAGGCCTGTCGAAGTTTTCTGAGGTCAACCCGGCGAACCCCACAAGTGGAACCTTATATGTGAAGCAGTTGAGTGGAAGAGTTGTGGTCCCCTCGAGATCATGACAATCGCCGGTAAAATGTAGAAGAAGTGTTTTTGCTATGGTACTTTGTATTTTATTATTTAAATTATTTGCTTTCTTTGTGACCTTTTTGGTTACTAAATAAAAGTTCCCTCTAGTGGGCCCTTGGTCAGTTTTTGATTGTTTCTCTTAAAAATTAAAGCTGTTAGTATCTTTCGCAAGTATTTATATGTAATTAAAGGACAAAGGTCGTAAACACAACCGAAACGGCGCTTGATTTTTTAAGATAAACAATTAAAAACTGACCTAAAGCTCACTAGAGTGAACTCTTATTTTATTATGCATTATAACATTGTTATGCACTATTGGACTGTTTTTTAAAAGATTTGAAGAAAAGAAAGAAAGATTGAAAGAAACGAAGATTATTTTGTTTTTAAAATTGCACCTTCAAAACATTTGATCAGAAAGATGTTGAAAGATTAAAGAGCAGCTTTTGTTTTCGCTTTGAAATTGTGCGTCTGTCGGTTTCATCAAAATACTTACTGGCTGTCCTTGACATTTGACCACTTTTTAAACAAAGAAATAAAATTAATTAAACTAGAATTTATTAAGATTTTGCCGAGTAGATTACCATACGCACACCTACACCCAAATAAAGAAGCTGAATAATTTCTAAAGGCGAACGTATTCGTCTACCAACCAAGCAGCAAATTGACAAATTCAGCATACTACTAGTATGGCAAAGGTTACCTAAAGCATTTAAATGCGATGACCCACAAGAAGGTACTTTCAAGGTTGTTTTAAGTAAAACATTTCGGCCTTCTCCAGCAGTAATTAGGTCACTCAGATAGCTGACCACAATTTCTAGCCACCTTCACAAGGTTCACAGGGTAAATCTTCTGTGAACCGATATATGCAGCGTTTTTTGCTACTCAGTGCCAATTTGTAACGGCCAACAGTAATTTAAAAAAAATAAATATAATTAGTGTAGGCTATAAAAATGCGGGACACTCGAATTAATTAGATCCTCCTCCCAAGCACCCGTACCTGTATAACAAATAACTCAAACACACCAGATCTCTATTGTGCTCGAAAAGTGAAAACTCTTACTACGGAAGAGGTTTGTTGTTGTTGTTAAAAGTACACAGATGAAATTCCGAAAAGATGCCCAATAGTTATGCTTTATACACACGAAGCAAACAAACTTCTGTACATCTGTTATGCCTATATAAATTATTTATGACTGGGCTGGGTGCCAAAGAGGTCTTAGGCAATACTATAATATCTACTGGGTAATTGTAAATAACCAGTAATATATGGCAGATTACAGTGTATACAGATTATCCCACGCTTAGGAGTGCTTTAACTGCTCAGGGGCATTCGACCGAAAGTGAAAACAAAAAAAAAAAAATTTTTTTTCGCTGAATAGAAAAGTGGTAGTTAATAAAGATGATGGTAGTTAATATCCTATATAAGTTTTGTTCAGTTATTATATGTTTTGAATGCAAACAAGATAGTTGAAATGGAATTAAAGAAAAAATAATATAGTAAGCTCAATTATATTTGGATGCAAATATTTTCTCAAATATTAAGTTTTTTTTTTTTTGTTTGCCAAAACAGTTGCTGTGTTTAGTCATGGATCGTTTAAGTTGAAAGCTCAAGATTCAGACATGACTTATGACTTTTTAATTATTATTTCCTTAAAAACTAATTTTTGTATCGTACTTGAAGTTGAAGAAGTTGAAGCCATCAATTAAAATTATCCAACATTATGCTTAGTGAGTTAACTTCTTTATTTTTTACCACGGAAATATATGAGGCCGTGAGTGCAATAGTGGCCTAACTGCATTTTTCATTATTTTCAGTAGAGCAAAAATAAGAAATAGGTTATTTTTAAACACTTGTAGTTTGAAAAGAAAGAAACATAGCTTTAATTTTATTTTCGCAATATGCTCAAAAAATAACAGGGTTTTGATTTTGGATTCATAATCCTTCAAAATACCGTTACAACTGATTTTGAAGTCAGATAGGCCACTATTGCACAGATAGGACAAAGATTTGGAAAATAAACAAGTTTTGTAGCTATTTTAATTTTTTTTTTATTTATTAATTAAGTAATTAAGTTGAAATTTAACATTTGTTTTCACTTTCAGAAGTGTTAGGATTCATAAAAGCCTTTGCGCTTCGTGTACAAAAATTGTGATGTAGATAAGATTAGATTAGATTTATTGTATTCAAATTAATAACAATAAATTATGGCATGGCATGGTAAGTTAGATTATGATAGCAAAAGGAAAGTTAACGTTGCCTTTAACAGAACCGTGAGATACGTATATGGGTTGCGTCGTTTCGATAGAGTGTCACACCTCGCTCTGTCTCTACTTAACATGACATTGGACAACTTCTTAAAATTTCGTAGTATGGTCTTGTTTTCGAATATTCTTTTTACGAACCAACCAATAGATCTGTTTAGTGAATTACAATTCTTCTCCTCTAATAGGAATAACATTTTTATTCAACCTCGCTTTAACTGTTTAGTATCCGAACGCCAGTTTTTGTCAACTCATTTCGACTATGAAATTCACCGCCCCGAGACATAAGAAGAATAAATAGCACTGTAAGAATCAAAAAAGAACTTAAATTCTATTTCATAAACAACTGATGAAAATTGTATTCTTGCTTTTATGATTTATTATTCAACTGAATTTATAGCGAAACTTAGTAGCTCTATAATAAACTCTTATTTAACTTACACTATATTATAAGATATTGTATCTTGCTGTGTAAGTTTTCAAAATTAAATAAATACTAAATACTTAATACATGGCATATGTCGCCGTCTGCTTTGATGTATTGACGGTAGAAACTGCAAAAGGTCCAGCAAATCCTTATTCTTCTGCATGCTAGGTTGAGGCTTGCTAGGCTTACACTTATTGTTTTTGAAATAAAATACTTTGAAATGGAACAATTTCTTCAAGAGAATATTTAAGAGAAGATGCGGTCTTTTAATATTGAAGCTCAAGAATCTTGATCCAGTTAATCTTAAGTCCTTCTGTAGAGATGTTTCTATATGAAATGTTTTTTTTTTCCAGTTTTTAAGTGGATAAAAGGTGGTCTTTGGTCATTTTTATGACTTTGAATGTTTGTTTTTTTCCGCTGAGCTTATGACTTCTATCCAATTATCGGGTATGTAAATATTTGGAAAATCTTTTTCTCAAGCAACCCAAAACCTGATTCGGTTTGTAAATATGATTCTTATCAACTCTATAGTCCGGATTAGATTTTATATACCCGTGGTGCACTCACTTACTTCGTTATAGCAGCAACAGCTGCAGCATTAACTTTAGTATGAAACTCTTGAACTTCATGGCTTATCGAGGGAGATTATCAGGGTACCCACTTATGTTTAACACATTGCATTGATGTTCCCTGTGATCAAATAGTAAAATAATTGAACTTACTTAAAGTTTCAAACAATATAATCAAATATGCGAGCGCAAAAGTGGCCTAAGTGGTAGATAGGTCACTCTTGCACTCAAGCTTTTAATTTGTTTGTGTTTGGCCTAAGTATAAAAGGCCTGTAACTATGGCATGAAGCCGAGAATTTGACAAATTTTAGTGCAGAAATGTGGGTTAGTAGTTAAAGATTAAATTTTCGTAATAAACTCAATTTCTACAAAATTGAAAAAAAGTAAGGCAACTATTGCATCACTCACGGCCTGATATTATAGTCAACAAAATTCTTGATATACCTTAGACCTGGTTTGTAATCAGTGGATTGTTCAATATAAATGTATCGAGCACTAACCGACACTTTAGGATAAACTATAATTACATTCCAATTCAACATTTTTACTTGCTCTATGCGGCAAGTATTGGTTTTCGTGTCAACATAAAAAAAATCGAGGTTTTAATCAAAACAAACATTACGGTGATGGAGAAGTCCAAAAGGTGATTTTCGTTAAGATGTCCCATGGTGTGTTTGTCTGTGCGTCGGTACATCGAGCTACAGCCTAAAAGAATTGACAGATTTGCTTCAAATTTGATGTAAATTTTTGTTTTAGCTCATCTAGAACGGGTAGCTGCGATACAACGATTTCGGTTTTATCAAGTTTTATCAAAAACGGTTCTGATTAATCTTGGTACATGTAATCTATGGAACAATTCTAACCATACTGAATACCATATTTTTAGTTATATGTTATGTTTTTTTTTTTTAATTGCCTTTCTATATACTTGACCACGTATAATCCCTCATATCTCGTTATTGGCCTCGTTGATTTTATCATAATTGTGCAATTCGATACTAAGTTTGCAATTCCTAAGTTAGTTAACAAATAAATAAAAATAAATTGGGTGGCGGAACGGCTCGTGAAGAACCAGGGCCTAGTGACTAACAACCATTCCTGTGTGCGCCTGTCGACAGAAATGGAAGGGACCTACAATTTTATGGTGAATCTGAACGGCTAGACGAGAAGCACTTATTCATGACAAATGATACTCTTGGATAATTTGTCAATTCCTCGGAAGAGGCAGTAGCCCTGAAAAAACACTTTTTTAGTTTTTAGGTGGACGAGGCTGGGAACTGAACCCAGACCTCTAGCGTGACAGTCGAACGTTAGTTAAAAAATATTGCATTTAGATTCATATGAAAAATTTTATTTTACAAAAAAATGTATTATCAAAAAATTACTAAATCTGCACCGTCAATGTCTAGCTACATTCTAGTTGCTATCCACGAGAACTTGGTGCGATCCAGTCATGCAAATTTGTATCTATTGTGTTCTCTTAATTTCGTTGGACTTGTTGTACAATTTCCAAACGTTTTATCGATTAATTTCGCTAATTCTTTTTAAATAAACTTCATAAGGGTCTGGAATATTTTGTTTTGTTTTAATAATTGGGGAAATATATAAATATCATCACAAATTTTAGGACATACTGCATTACCAAATTTTGTATAAACTATTACTCTATTAAAGACAATAAACAAAAAATGAACACATCCATATCTCTAACAAAATACACTTCGAACGTGTAAATTTATGCACTTCATAATTTTATCACGTTGTAGGTAATGATAATTTATGGCAAATTTTTATAACATAAGTACTAGCTTAAAAAAACTATTGCTATGATTCCTTAATTCGATAAAAAAATTGAATTTGTGATACTTTCAATTGGTTCGACTTTTAATAAACCTAATAATTAAAGTTAAATTTTAATTAATTTGCAAAAAATAGCTCAAGACTCCAAAATTAAGTTCAGCTTATTTGTCGTAAGTTAATAATCGTGTCCAATTCTGATTTATTAAATAATTTTGTTATGAAATTTCATAAACACTCACAAAATGTTCGGTTCATAGAATAAATATAAAAGACCACCAAACAAAAGAGTTGAGCAACGAACTTAATTACAAACTTCAGCACAACCCATCTTATAAGTACCTACTTACCTTCTTTAAAATTAAAATGTCTCACAATTCAGCTTAACCACCAAATACCAAAAGATGCAACCACATCACATTACTTTTGTTCAACATATGCAATCAATCTAATGAAAATAAAAATTGTAGGTATATTCAGGAAAACATATAAAAAAACAGTTTTTTAAAGGAAACTTACAAAAAAAAAAAACAAAAACTAATTGCCCTCGTGCCACCTGCACCTGCAGTCTAAAATACCACGTGAGCAATCATTATTCGAATATAGTAAAATGGCAAATGTTCATTAAGCATAAATGCCACCAACTTCAAATTATACATAAATATTACCGTTATTGTGACACTCTAGACATTAGACAGATGTCTAACCCTGAATTGCCCTAGTTGACCGGCAGAGGTCGTTGTCGGTAATGATGATATTCAAAAAGAAAATCTAAATCATATTTGCAACTTTGTTTTCAACAACAATAACAAAAAAAAATCACAAAACAAAAAGAAGTCCAAAACCAATCGAATAAAAACAAAATATGGCAATAATCTCAACCATCAAGTGAGAAAAGCATCCACATGAATCTAAATTGCGCAACTATGCATCGGATTCTTCATCATTCTGCGATAATGGCGGATGATATGTGCTGATGATTTACTCGCAAGACTCTGCTGCAAGCAACACACCATCTGGGGAACCTACATATAACTATAAAGATGCATAGAAGTATAATATCGCACATAGGGTCTCACCTGTCTTGGCGAATGTTTTGCATCGCTGCAAGCTTCAAACTGAAAAATAGAGGAGTCCGTGGCAATTTTTAAAATGGGGCAGGTTATTATTTCGAGCTTAGTATATGCACTTGATGTGCGTCTATACATTTTGAGCTAAAAAAAAACAATTTTTAAGTTCCCTGGCTGGTAGTACATTTTTTAGATCTGACTGGTATAAAATGTCGGTTTATACCAGTATCAAAAATTTCACCAAAATTCTTTTAACAAATTATAATTTTTTTCTCAGATGTTGAATATACATACATTGACACGCTAGTGAAGTTTTCTAATCATCAAATAAGACGATTCTATTTTTGTAGTTATCCTAGATGGTATAAATTGGTCTAAAGTAAGAAAGCGGTAAATGTGAGTATGTAAGCAAAACAAAAAATAAGTTGCATCCTCCCCTATCCTTGCCTCCCTTACTGACTATTCGGTACTGTGGTTTAAGATTCCCGTGTATCTATATAACCTGAACGAATATTCATCCCCGATAACATCATATCTGTATAATATATGGTGGGGATAAGATGGCGTCAAATTGCATAACACCATCTACAACCGAAAGATTTTCGCTCACCAAACAATGTTCCAACGACACGGTGACGACGAGGTATGTTATTTTTATTTTGCTTCTTTTTTTTGCGCCCAGATATAAGAAGTGTCTTCACTTTCTTAAGCTAATTGATAGTAGTAGATTTTTTTTATTACGAAGATTAACCATGAGAATATTCCGGCGTGTTAAACATGGCAACAAATTGAATTTATCTATAACAATACACGCATTATTTCCAAATAGAAACCGAACAGAAAAAAAGTAACAAAAGAATTCCCATCGCACGCGGATAGTGTAAACAGAGCTTAAATGGTAGCATTCAGTTAGTTGTAAATAGATGTGGTGTTACATTAATTGGCAGTTGGTGTGAAAATAATTCGAATCGTGTGATTAATTGCAGAACGTGAGAGTGATTAATATTTTAATACACGCAAGACGATACCTCATTAACCCACAACTTAAGGCTCAGTCAGAGTTTTTTTTCAATGATCTTAAGCTTAAGCTATCATCATATTTTTTCGCTTTGCTTTGATTTATTTCTTTTTTTACGAATACGAATGATTTTATGATTGATATTGACCTTAACTATGTTTGATTGTTCATAGGATACCTACCTCCATCGAATGAAAAGAGTGCTTCATTTCAAATTAGTTTGGATTGAGTTTAGATTGATACTTGTGTGCATCGCTTCATTGAAAACAGAACATCAGCTTCCTGAGGCGAACTATAATTAGTGCCTTTTTGGTTAACTTTAGGATTAGTTATGCTAAGTGTTGTATATAGCAATGAATTTTGCTGTTTATTTGTAAGGCAAATAATTTGTAGCTTAACATATTTCGTGACGTTTTTTTTGTTGTTATTACTTTTATTTTAGATTGCGTTCAAGTTCAAACTGCAATGACAGTGAGGTGAGTGCTCAAGGTTCTTAGCGATTATTAAATGTATATTCTGAAGCATCACAACTTGCAATTAAGAGCTTTTCAATTCTTTCAATTGAAGAATAATGAGTTCAATTTTCAATGGTGCGACCGACGCGACGCGACGGCGAAGCATCGTGACTATAATCTTGTACCCACTAATACTTCCTGAGAAGTGATTACCTATAGTCGTTTTACAATTTTTTGTCTATTTGTTAAAAAAAAAAATTAAATGAAAGTTTGGGAATTAAATAGAAAATTTATGTTTTTTGGTAAAGCAATTGAATTAAATTAAATTTAAAGTTGTATGCCCACTAGCGTACCTGAGCGAAACGAATAAGACGATGATTTGATTTTTGAATTACAGAGAAAAAAAAAAAAAAATTAAAACATGTAATTTGACTAACAATAAAAAAGAATAAGTAAAACCACTTTATACCAATTAGCAAAATAAACTTAGGTTAAATTATTTAAACATCAATAGACGTTTCCCATAGATGTTAAGTAAAACCTTCCTTCTTAATGACTAACGGTTGTATACTTACATAATGTTCATAATGTATATAAGGTATGTCTAGGTTAGGTTAGGAGGGGTGTGCACAGCCTATGCTGTTGCGTAGACAGGGGCCTATTGGTCCATTGTGATCCCCTTAAAAATCCTTAAAAATAAAAACGGAGATGTTCCTAACTAATAATTCACATAGACTGGTTCATTTGTGAACCAGCCTGTTTTTTCTATGAATTTTCTCATATTTGCCTGTTTCCGAAGTACCGGAGGCGGTTTGTTTGGAGGTTTGGACAATCAAAGAGCAGGTGCTTACTTACTTACTTTACTTTACTTACTTTTGATGGCGCTCACAGCCCAGGATGGGCTTCGGCCTCAACTAACAAGCCCCTCCTGACAGCTTTGTCCCTAGCTAGCCGCTTCCAGTTGCGCACACCGAGTGCTTTGATGTCGTTATTCACTTAATTGCGCCACCTGTTACGGGTTCTTTCTCTGCTGCGTATCCCATCGGGGTTGGATTCGAAGACTCGTCGGGCAGGTGCGTTGCTGTCCATACGCTCCACGTGCCCCAGCCATCTCAGCCGCTGTATTTTCAGCTTTTTGACCAGGTCAACGTCGCTGTATAGCCCCTATAGCTCGTCGTTGAATCTTCTCCTCCATACTCCTTCGATACACACCGGACCGAAAATCACACGAAGAATCTTCCTCTCAAAGCACCCTAGCAGATTTTTATCCGAATCTTTCAGTGTCCATGCTTCTGACCCATAAAGCAGGACCGGGATGATTAGGGTCTTGTATAAAGTCTCCTTGGTTCTCTGAGAGAGGACCTTACTACTTAAATGCCTTCTTAGACCGAAGAAACAGCGGTTAGCAAGAGTAATTCTTCGCTTGATCTCTGCACTGATGTCATTCTGCGATGTAATAGTGGAGCCTAGGTAGACAAAGTCCTTGACAACTTCGAAGTTATATCTGTCCATCGTGATATTTTGCCCGAGTCGACGATGTTGAGATTCCTCTCTCGATGACAGCATATACATCGTCTTGTCCTCATTAACCGCCAATCCCATTCTAGCCGCCTACGATTCAATTCTCGCAAATGCCCCTGCCACAGCTCGCTTCGTTCTGCCGACAATGTCTATGTCATCCGCATATGCAAGCAATTAAACGGACTTTTGATAGATTGTACCGCTGGTGTTGACCTGTGCGTTGCGTACAATGGCTTCAAGAACGATGTTGAATAGGTTGCATGATAACGCGTCGCCTTGCCTCAATCCTTTCTCAACATCAAAGGAATCGGTGGTGTTCTTACCAATTTTGACAGGAGCAGCGCGATTTCTCCATCGTCATCCTGCACAGGCGGACGAGTTTGGCAGGGATGCCGAGACTTGACATGGCTCTGTATAATTCGTTCCTTTTCACGCTATCACACGCGACTTTAAAATCGATAAAAAGGTGGAGTGTATCGATCTGGAATTGCCGGGATTTTTCTAGGGATTTTTAAGCAGGTGCTTAATGGTTTCAATTTCCTCAACATTCTGACAGCTTCTAAAGAAATCGGGTGCGAAAGCGCCTATTCTGGTGGCCATTGACCCGTTAGTAGTCCCGTTAGTACACCTATCAAGATTCTGATTTTCTTTTTACTCAGCGATAAAATATATTTCATTTATTTTAGGCCATAAGCTTCTAGAGATAACGCAGCAGTTCCTGGAAATCCAGGATTTATTGATTTGCTCTTTCGTTACTAGGTCAAATTTCTTTTTAATAACGCCGATCGGGATTTCAGGTCCCGCAAATAATTGGCTACTACTGTTTCCGTTTGATAATGACCCTTTTCTTGCCAGTTCATCTGCTATATCATTCCCTTCTATATTACTATGTCCAGGAACCCAGCAGAGCTTGACTTGGTTGGAGTTACAAATATTTTCCAGTACGCCTCGGCATTTTGCTACTGTCTTGAAACTTATAGTCTTACTGGCTAATACTTTGATTCGCAGCTTGGCTGTCCACGAAAAATGTGATCTCTGGACAAGCTCAGTTTTTTCTTGTGTACCATTTCTGCCGCTTTTTCAATAGCGTAAATCTCAGCTTGAAAGACACCACTCATCTCGGAGTTTATATGATTCTGTAATATTGAGAGGTTCACATAACACCCCTGCACCTGTTCCTCTTCCATTTTTGACCCATTAGTGTAGAACGGGATACCTTGTTCACTGATTAGTGAGTTAGGTTCCCATTCATGTCTTTTGGGAATTAAAATGGAGAAGTCTATTTTAAAATCTATTATGGGTGGTACGTCAGTCGTCACATCAAATTCGGTCACTGTGTCATACATTTGCAAGATACCCATAGGTGCTGTGCTTCCAAGAGCTCATTTTGGCCAGACGAAAAGCAAGCCCAACTAACAATTTTTCCTCTATAAGGTCCATTTTTTGAATTTCTAGAAGTTATTATTCCTACAAGGCTTATATTTAGTTTAGAAATCGAAGTTGCAAATTTTCGAAGCTATATTTTTTTCAAAACAGCTTGCTACAAACCTTTTACAGGCAGAATCTATAATTTTTTGGAAGTTTAAATATTTTCAATTTGGTTATAATTTTAATTAGGCTTCCAAGAAATTTGTTTCTAGAGGCATGTAAAATAAAAGCAAAGAAAAAGCTTTCATAAAGAAGCACATTGCCAAGAGCTCATGAAGGGCCACCTTACAACCACCTGAAACAAGCTATAATGTTTAATAAAGACTTATGGAAGCATAATTGTCAGTGGAATTATGTCAATTTATTTTGTTTGTGTAAGTCCCCTGCGCAAAAGCCTGATACAAGCATTATTTTGTGTACTGTTCGGCGCATGTATGTTTCTACTGCCAAGAGAGGGTAACCACATCAGGTCAATTTGTTTATGAAAATAAAAATAGGAAAAATTGTATCATTTTGAAAATTTAAATTAAACTAATTCATTGAGTAGGTATGATCTAATATTAAAGCTCTTATATTTTGCAAAACAAAAACGGGACAAACATTTATTTTCTGCATTGGATAAATATGGTAAAAGAAAACCATTGATATTCACTTGATAAAAAAAAACGGAAAAAAAATATTTATTTCTTTACATGGCTCATAATCATGTATTTATATTCAAAACTGCTCTACAAATACAAATTCATATTCATTGTTTGTCTTTTTTTTAATTTCTATTAAAAAAATAATATCCCAGATCCCACCAATAAAAATAATTCCATTAGAAATAATTTGATCGCAGTGGAAACTCTGATTAAGCATGACATCCAATTTTGGTTCTATAACACAGTAAACACAAGCCCGACACAAGCATAATAAATGTGTGAACTCTGTCAGACGCATGTGCGAGAAGCATTTATTTCGATGAATTTGCCTCAGCGAAGTGTTGTCAGCTTAATTTGTTTCTATAAGACCTGTGAAGAGGTGGTTATGCAAATATAATTTTAATCATCCTCTCAGGCGCATGCGCGGGAAGTAATAATTCCGATTATTTGGTCCTAGCGAAGTGTTGCACACTCAACATGAAAGAATTAAAAGCTGGTACTTCGCATGGAAAGTAGCATTTATGTGAAAATAAGCTACTGCTGGCTGAATTATTTACATACGAGGTGACCATAGATTCGATTCTGTTTCATCGTTAAAAAATATTGTCACGTTAAGAAATTCGAATGTTTTTAAAAATTTTCTTAGTATGAAGCTTTCATTTCTCAGTGGTTTTTTTTTTATTACAATTCAACCGTTTTTTTTTTGTGTTTGTGTGACCACTTCCATATTTTCTCTAATAAGTAATCATGAATCATTAATAATTAAAAAAAAAAAATAACATTAAGTGAAAAAAACTCCCTGCAAGCTACAGACGAATGGTCACCTGTAATTTATAAATTAGGGTAAGTCATCAGGAAGCCCCAAGGAAGTTTTTGGGAAGCTAATTTCGGTTTCAAGTGGTTCCAATTTGGCACTCAATTTATATATGCTAGGCTCGCTCGATATCTAAGGTGCCCTACTCTCAACCCAACCATCCTCGGTTCAATTCCCGCAAAATTCATCAAGTAAGTAATGTGTTTTTTTCAGATATAAATAACTATTGTGAATATTGTGAATTAATTTCCAGAAGAAAATCATTACTAGCATGAAAATAAGGGAGAAAATATAGAAATGAAAATAAAAAATTAATTTTTATTTTGTTTTGCATTGTGCTTCGAAAAGGCTTCTCCTAGGCCTCGATAAGCCTTTCATAAGGGTTTTTCAATGTGTCTATCGAAACACTTGAACAAAACTACACTATTACATTTGCAATGTTTGAGTAAAGTTTTTTTCTATAAGGCCTTAGCAAAATAAATTGAGTACATCCAATAAACCTGTAAATGATTGCTTAAAGCCATTCGAGCTTCTCAATGTGGGCCAAATGTGAGCTTCTCAATGTGAGTCAAATTATTAGGAAATAACTTCGAAAGACTCTTACAGAAGTTAAATTGTTAGTTGGGAGGGTTCCTGAGGTCATCTTAAGTCGAAAAACTTATGAGGTTATTTTCTCATCGGGACACTGTGTGTACAAAGGTATAAGAAAAGCTACTTTTTGTAAAAAAAAAAATTGAAAATGGTTGTTTTTTGTACCTATCTCTAGTAGAAACATTTAATTGGTTTTTAAATTTATCGAAAACGAAATTTTCCAAGGATAAGCTTTAAGTTTAAATCTTAGATGTTGTATACCAAAATGAAAAAAAACATATTTTTGAAATTAAAAAATTTTATTTTTCACATGACATATTGTAAAGTAGTCTTTAACAACGCAGTCTTGTGCATAAAAACAGCTATCCGCTGGAAAACACAATTCTCTAGCTTTATTTTTGAAACTTAAAGAGGTTTTGATTGAACAGTTTCCATTAGAATAGACTACGAAAATCTTTTATACGACATACAGTTTGTTTATAACTAGTTGTAGAGGATTTAAACAAACCTATTGATGAAATACTTCGTAAATAGAAGCTTTTGCATGGTATCTGTAAAAAAAAAAAAAAAAATAATGTTGGGACTATAAAAAAGAGCTAGATTTATAATTCCTCAGAAAAAAACTCTCAGCTTGGATGTCAAAATACTAAGGAAATACATTTTGGATTCGCTTGCTCGTTTTCCTGAACTCACCAATTCTGTTCTATAAATATTTATAGTTTATAAAATTATCAAACATTTTAAATTGTCTTTTTACGTGCCTACTACAGGATTAAACGAACATTTCTATCCAATTGGATTTTAAAGTATCAATTTTCAATATAAATAATAGCAAATACCACACAAAGGGAAAAGTCCTAATTAATTAGGTTAATGATGGTTCGTTTACATACTTCCTTCCAAAGACAGAATCAGCATTCAATCTTCCTCCAAATAAACTAAAATTCAGTCGTTCGTGGACACGTATAGGCGTATACGCATTTTTTTCTTATGGTCAAAAAGTAGTTTGTCATTGTTTCCTGCAAAATGTTCCTTTACCGACGACGACGAGTACAGAGTTTTTTTGCATCTGAAAACTATTATGAATCTCTACAAATAGTATTTTGGCTAACATTCCTAAATGGACTTACACCATTTCGAATTGTCACCGACAAAGATGGAACAAAACGAGCCAGAACAACTCTATTCGGTTATCTGAATTCATTATTCTATTGTTTAATCTACGGTGGATGTTATGTGTTGACTTTGCAAAACGATGAATCGGTTATTGGTTATTTCTTACGAACAAAAATAACAAAGATTTCCTGTTTGATTCAAACAATAAGTGGTGTAATTTGTGCTGTGGTGATTTACTTAACTACCGTTACGAAATACTCGATTTTTTTAAAAACGCTTCGTATCCTTACACGCTCTGATATAAATTTACAGAATTTAGGATCTAATATAAATTATACCAAAAGACTGTATTTGGTTACTGGTTTTATTGCTGGGGCATTGTTTGTCAATTGTATTTTTTGTGTTGGTTGTTATAAAATACTGAGGAATATGAATGTGAATCCTTCGATTTGTTTGTGTGTTGCATTCTTCATACAACATAATGCATTGTGTTTGAGTGTTAGTTTATTTTGGTGTATAACGAGATCATTTTATTGGAGATTGGAGAAATTGAATGAGGTTTGTGCAATTTTTTAAAAATTTTATTGAGTTTAATAATAGTTTAAATATTTTATTGAGTTTAATAATAGTCATGGGAGGCTGATAATATTTTGTGCATATTCGATTTATCATAAAACTGGTGTTAAATTAATTTTACTAATTCATTTTTTTTAAAGGATAATGGGCAATGTGTTCCACCTTCTAAACAGTAATGAGTCATACATCGTAGAAAAGGTTATAGCGTGCCTAGTAGGCCAGTTCCATACATTTTAGCCCATTATCTGGTATTCATAGAAACTATAACAATAAGTAGATACGTAATCAAATGAACTTTGCTCGGGTCTTACCTCAGAAATCTGGTTTGAGTTTCAAATATCGACAGTTTTTTCAAATTAATTTTTAGTGAAAAGAATTGTGTAACTAAACAATATTTTTAAAGAATATTTTTTTTTAAAGAGTACAAAAAGCACCACTACCATCAGTAACAACCGATGAGATTTCATTAAAACTCAAGAAAACCTCAAAACTCCAATATGTGTTGCACCCAGGTGCACAGAAAAGAAAGACGTTTTTGTGGAAGAAAATATAGGATGGCTGATTTTCTCAGTGTATAGGCTTAAATTTTAGGTTTCATGGTGCCAAATATCCTTAGTAAGAGCCACCATTTTGGAAAACGCGAAGATAAAGACAATCTCCAAAACTATTAAATACTTAGCTGTGTTTAAGCTGACAAAAATATTTAGAACAAAGTTATTGGAAATATAATTATTTTTCATTTTTTTTTAAAATTTGTTTTTATGCGTATGCAATATTTTATAGCTTTTGTATTTTTCCTTCCTTTTTGTCTTTTCTCCTTCCTTAAGAAGCTTATTAACAAGATTTCTCTCATTTGGTTATATTCTGGTGTTATTGGAGTCCCAAGTTATAACTTTGAAATTTGTCTTCAATTTTTGAAAGTTTTTTTTTAATGAAAACTCTTTTATCCTTGAAACAATCTTTAAAAATTCATTAAAAAAACCTATGGTAAATGAGGGTGAGTCTTATACGGCCTTGAAAAACCCGAAAAACTTCAAAAATTCATATAAAATATCCTATGGTTGACCAATTACTGAAACTAGCTGACCTTTTATCACGAGTCGTTGGCCTTTCAAATGGTATACTTCTTTTGCGAATATCCAACAAATGAGGTGCTAAAAGTATTATACGACCTTGAAAAAATAAATTTTAAAAATTCAATTAAACAAAAACTATGGATGACCAATTACCGAAATTAGTTGACCTTTTATAAGGTCTAGGTAACCTTTCAGATGGTGTATATTTTTTAAAAAAAATCTATGGCTGACCAATTACTGAAAGCAGCTGACCTTTATTGACCAGTTACTGACCTTTTAAATGGTATACTCATTTTTTCTTAAATTCTATAAATGAGGTGCTAAAAGTCTTATACTGTGACCTTGAAAAAAATTTTTAAAATTCATTAAAAAATACCTATGGCTGACCAATTACTGAAACTAGTTGACCTTTTATCACAAGTCGGTGGCCTTTCGAATGGTACACTTTGGAATATACCATAAAAGAGGTGCCAAAAATAGTTGGTGACCTTTGAAAACTTTAACCATTGATTACAAATTTCCTATGGCTGACCAATTTCTGAAACTAGTTGACCTTTTTTGACCAATTACTGACCTTTTAGATGACATACTTATAATTTGTAATTTTTTATTCTAAATTTCTTCTCCTTCGATATATTCCATTAAATACATAAACTTTTTTTTCAAAATGGTGGACAATGCAGGAATTTTTGCTGTTCGAATCTTGTGGAATCTTAGAATCCCTAAGGGGAACTCTTTATAAATCTAAGAAAATTTTGTGTAGATATTTTAGATTAATTAACTTAACTTAATTTTTTTTCCAAGCTGCTGGTGCGAGAAGAAATTTTTCTGTGTTTTCCAACAAGATAACAAAATCCTTACGAAAACCCAGTGGAAAAATATTTATGGAGAGTTTTGAAAATTGCAAAAAATAAATACAGAATTTAACGAACAAAGAAACCAATGATGGAATGATTTGTTTGATTTGTTCGTTAAATTTTGTTTTATTTATTTGAAATTTGTGAAACTTTCCGTGAATATTTGTCCGCTGTTTTTTCGTAAGCATTTCGTTGTCTTTTTGGAGACCACACGAAAATTTCATTTCGCATCAGCAGCGTACTAGACTTAACAGCGTACCGCATAACGAAAACCACAACGAATTTTGTTCGTTTATAATTTGGTCATATCGTCATATGGTCGTATCGGATTTTTCGTTCCGCATTAGCACCGTACTAGGCTTTCTAAGGGAATGTTATAATTCTCCATTTTGTCTTTTTGAAAATTATAACCCTCCTTGATTTATGCACATTATGCTATCATCAGAGTTAGATCTATAACTTTGTTAGGTTTGTGAAGTATTTCCTGTGTCATTTCTGATGTAAAAAATTAAAAAAAAAAGAAATATATAACTGTTCGTTTTTGTTTGTTCCATTAATATAATAATTGACACGCACTTTTACTGCCGTTACTTCTGCATATCTCATTCGACAATTTCATTAATTTTTCTCTTCCGGTATTAGAAAACTTTGTTATTACTTTCACTTATTTGTCGACACTGACTGGTTCAATTGGGTTACTCGAAAACGTACTTATTTGTCCGAGCTTTAAATTTAAAACAAAAATGAATCATCTCAAATCTATTTTATCAGCCAAAAGTTTCAACGAATCTTTGAAACCATTGCTAAATTTAACTTTTCTCTACGGTTTCACACCATTTCGTGTTGTCACCAAAAAAACACACGGTGGCATCCAACGCATGGAATCCAATACTATTGGGTTTTTCATGCCCATTTTCTATTCAATTCTCCTTACGGGATGTTATATTTTTGAATTGCAAAATGGCAAAACAATCATCGGTTATTTTATGAGAACACACGTCTCAAGATTCGGCGGTTTAATCGAAATTATCGGAAGTATTTTTGCTGTTTGTTTAATTGAAATTACGGGAATGATAACATATCGGAGAATATTAAAAACCTTTTCTATTATCGAAAAGTCTAATGCTCGGCTAAGAAGAATTGGTGTTATTCTGAATTATACAGTTCTTTTGCGATATTTATATATTTTGTTAATAATTGTTTGGATAGTTGTCGTTGTCTGTATGTTTGGCTTCATTTATTTAATAAAGAGTATGAATATAAATCCTCCGTTCTGCTTGTGTGTTACTTTCTTCATTCAAATTAGTGGAACGTGTTTGTGTTGTTCAATGTTTTGGTGTGTCACTGGATTAATTAGCTGGAGAGTAGATCTTTTGAACAAGGTAAGTTCTTTAAAAAAAAATGGAATATTTTTTGTTTTCCTTTATTTTTTTTTTTCCTGCGGGATGGACGGACGATTCGTGTATGGATTTGGTGAACAAAGGAAATTTATTTCCATCACTCACCTAAAGTTACATGAAATTGGACCATCTGGAGGCCTGTTTTGCGTTTTTGATGTTTGATACAAAAAAAAAGAATTTTAATGGTTAGACAAAAGTTGACAAACAAAATTGTTAAACTCTAAACAGCATCAAAATCTCCATAGAAAGCCCTTTTTGTTTCATCGTTATTGGGTATATTTTAACTTGTTCCAATCCCATAAAAGCTATCGTGTATAAGGGTGGTGCTGGGGTGGTTTCATTCATGCTCATAAGTCGATATAGATCTAATGAATACATATTAGATAATACATATAGTTTTTTATTCAATCGTCAAAATAGTACACGAGCTAAGGAAATTAAATGTAATAAACATTTTCCTTTACGCTTAACCCTTTTATTCAGTTGTGTATTGACTTTCATATCGTTAATTTCACGTGTCGCCCAATAATATTATGACACTGTATCATAAATTTAAAAATGGTCTAGGACAGAACAGCTATTTAGACTCCTTGCAGCCATTGCTCCTAATTGCCTATCTTTGTGGATTTACACCATTTCGCATTGTTATTAAAAAAAAAAGAACGAAATTAGTAAAAGACACTCTAATGAGATATCTCATTCCATTATTCTACTTTCTTTTCTATTTATCATGCTTTTCCTATACAGCAATTAACAATGAATCAGTTATTGGCTATTTCTTAAGAACCGATATTACAAAATTTGGAAATTTAATTTTGGCAATAAGTGGGATTATCGGTGGAACTGTAGTGCAAATTTCTTCAAATTATAACAAATGGTTGTTATTGAAAGTTTTTGAATTACATATTTGCATTGATGAGCGTTGTCGACGTATTGGTTTAAATACTAATTATTCGCAAATTTCACGCGAGTTAATATTTAATTTGGTAGTTTTTATTTTAATAAATAGTGCTTTTACATTTGGACTTTTTTACTTGTTGCGTAGAATGGATGTTTATCCATCGTTTTGTTTATGTGGAACAATTTTTATGCAATTAAATGGATTGGCTTTAAGTGTTTGTATTTTTTATTCATTGGTAAAATCTGTGCAACGGAGATTGGATGTTTTGAACAGAGTAAGTTTTTGTTGTTTTTTTATTAGTCGAACTGATTTTAAAATATGTTTTAATAATAAAAAAGATTAATGAGTAATACGATTTAAATTTTTGTTTGAATTCCTAAATAACATTTAATTTATTGGGGAACATTTTTACAAAAAATGAAAAATACAACGTTTTTTCTTAAAATCAAAGATATAATTGGATTTTCTCCAAAATTGGTACAATTTTTTAAAATTTACTTAAGAGCCAAAAATAACGGTATCTGTCATACAAATTTGTTTAGCTAAAAAGGAGAATATTAGCCTTTTCAGAATAGGTTACTGAATAAGCCTTTTAGGAAGGAATAAATCAGTTGAAGGATTATTATTGTTATGTGTGCACCGTTAGCTTTCTTAAAACACGAAATACACCCAAATTTACCAATGTATATTTCTGAGAGAATTGTCACACTGGTCTGTTTTTAAAATATTTGGTAAAACTCGAAAACCAAGCCGAGTTTGAGAATTTAACTTAAACTACTTTTTCTTTTAATGTTCTATTTTTATGGGGTTTTTTGATCGTTTCTTTTTATGCAAATTAAAACAATTCCATATTTTCTCCCTACGTTTCAATGATGTCTTTCAACTTCTTCAAGGGCAACACTTTATTGGATTTTTACTTCTAGTTACATTGGAGGAATTTAGTTTGAAACATTTTCTTATATAATTTAATGAATAAATAAATAAGTTAATTAATAATACATTTTAACACTATTTAAAACAACCTAGTACAAAACAAAAAAAACACGTATATTACAGTTGGATTTACTTGCACTGAGCTTATCCTTGTCTTCTTTCTTTTATTTTTGTTTTAATTTAGATTTTCTATTAAAAAGCTAAAAAGTATAATATAATACAAATACAAAAATTTAAACCGGAAAATTCAGCAAAACCGTCCTAAAAAATCATTGATTTAAATGTGTGTCACTGAAATGATTTCTTTCCAACAAAAATATAATGCTTTGTTTCCACTTGTCATTGCAAGACACGGTTTGAAAAAAAAAACACCAAGGCAGGGTGGGGTTATACCTTCCCTCTACTACAATTTCCTTTAATTTTTTTGTTGGTACTAGCCACTCTGTCTTGTCAAAGTGTGTCAATTTGGGTCTTTCAACGACAAGTGGAAACATAGCATTATATTTTTGTTGCAAAGAAAGGCGCTAGACATTTATTCAAACTAAGAAAGAAGAGGATCGAACCTTTAAGCCCATACAAAAAAGAAACAAACATTTATTTTCTTAGGACCAAAAATAACAGTACCTGCCATACAAGTTTTTAAAGCCTAAAAGGAAAATATTTTTCTTCTCAAAAGTGGCCCAAACGATTTTCTTAGAAAAATTTCAAATAATTAAAGTTTTATTATTTCAAAAACTGGATATTTTTAGTTTCTCTAGTACAATCATTTTTTTGGTTTTTGATTTTATCGAAATCGGTTCAGTTGATGTTTTTCAGTTTTTGTATGGTGAAGCTCCTAGAAAGTTTAAACAGAATTGAACACCAACCCCCTTATTTATAAAATAAAAATAGTTATTTAAGCTTCCGTATTTAGGAAAACTACACCATGGAATAAGAATGTTCCGGACTCAAATGGAGAAGTAAGCAATTGTCTTTAATTTGAGCCCACAAAATTCTTATTCCATGGTGTAGTTTTTGTAAACACGGGAGCTGAAATAACTGTTTTTTCTTTATAAATAAGGGGGCAAATGTTTAGAAAAATATTTTTTGAAAGCTCAATATTTTGAAAACGACTTGCTCAATTGGTTTAAAACTTCGTTTAAAATAGTTTATTATCGTCGTTTCTAAATTCAAAACTAATGGTAGCTTCCATATAGCAAATTTTAGGAGTGGATGTGTAACCAAAATCTGAGTATGAGGGTTTAAGGGCAAAAGTCTGGCAGGTTTCTTCTCAGCCTTTGGTGAGGGCTCTGACATTTTCCCTAACTTCAAACAGCTTTATCTTGGTGATCTGACTAATAGAACTCTTATATCTTGAGTGTTATTAGTCAGATCACCAAGATTACGGTGTTTGGGCTTAAATTATTCAAGTTCTATTACCCCTGATAAGAAATTTAGAAAATCTCTACTTTTAAATCTCCGCCCCGCCAAAGGTTAAACAAAACTTACCAGACTTTTGATTTCGTATCACAAAGTATGCCCCTGTAAACCCTCATACTCAGCTTTTGGTTATATACACTCAATCCCAAAATTTGCTGTCGGCGCTTGTACTAAAATTTAATTTTTCTCGAAAACGACTCCAAGAATTTTGATAAAAAACTGTGTGTGATATTATTTTTGTTTTTGTTTTTAAATTGTAACATGTCAAATTAAACAAAAAATTAACTTGCAAACAGTCCAGCGTCCTTACAAATTAGCATGATCTTAATTTGAAAATAATTTGGTTTGTTTCATCTTATAATAATAATAATACTTTTGTGTGATATTTTCTTCTTCTATCTTCCCTTTTGAAATTTCAACACCTATTTGTTGCTTTTAGGACAAGTAAAGGCATACATTTATTGTTTTCAAATCATATTGTCAAAATGTCGGGCACGTGACAATTCAACAGTTTAATTTTATGTATTACCAAACTGAGGCTAGTAGCTTTTTATAATTTACGACTTAAACAGCGCAGGAAGTGAGCTATTTAATACATAATTTTGCTTAATTTTATCGTGCTAATAACATGTAAAAAAAGGTGTTTAACATATTGTCGGGCACGTGACGCGTTTTATTAAGTCTCTGAAAACCAAGAAAAAGTGTTTATTTTGTTTAGTAACATAATATTTGTAGAGAAGCAATAGACGTTTTATAATCGTGTATACTTTCTTTTTTGAAATTTCAAAATTTTTCATCAAGTATTGAATTTAAAAGAACCAATATAAAGTTGACGGGTCATTTACACACCCTTTTAGTGTGAAATTGTTCGCCCCTCCCCAATAATTTGTATACAATATTTAGCCAGATTTGTAAGATTTTTTTTTTAACCTTCATTTTGAAGATCTGACCAGTAAAAATGAAGTTATGATTTTTTAAAAGCAAAAAAAGCCGATTAGAAATAATTATTTTTATTCAAATAACAAAAGTTGACTATGAACAAAGCAGAAAATTTCGACCGATTTTTGATAAATTTAATTAATTCGATTGTGACACTAATATAGAGCACATAGATCAACAAATGAGGTATCAAATTAATCGTTGTTTCATTGAGATGTAAAATAATAAACAATTTAATCAATCGATACACACATTCAAAAGTTATTAAGGAATATGTGTTAAAAATATTGTATTATCAATATCTCCACTCAACGTTTATTAATGAAAACAATTTTGTTTTCATACACACGAAGAAACACGATTTGTACCAACAAGGCCACGATTTGGACCAAAAAGACCACGTTTTCAACAAATATCTATGCATTGTCAGTTCCAATTTCGTACATGTCGGGCACGTTACATAATTGTCGGGCACGTTACGGCAATTATAATGCTAAAATTCAGATTAAGTACATTGTTTTCAACCAATTTTTTTTTTTGTTAAAAATATCCTTATTTGTTAACTATTTTGTAGAAAATGTTATTTTGCTATAATTACTCAAAGTTTAGCTAAAATAAACCAATGATTAATGAAGTTTTGGTAGTTTTAATGTCGGGCACGTGTCGCAAACTACTCTTAGTATAATTACCAGTTTTTTTTAATTTTTAACTACAAATCCTTTGTCATATCAAAGCGGATTTCAAACGATCTAAAAATGTATGAAAATAATCTCGATTCTAGTATTAAGTTGTTTTAAGAGCCAATTTTTCAATAGTCAGTTAAACCTCAGATAGTACTTATTCTTCGAATAAAATAAAATTTTGTTCCTGTTGCTATAGCATTTATTCCTCTGATAGTTAAACTCATGATTGAAAAATCGACTCTTAAATTTATTTTAAAATAGTAAAAACTACGTCCGAATGTCGGGTACGTGACAATGGAATGCCCCTGAAGCACTTTTTATATTTTCGACTTGTTCATTAGTGAATAAACAGATTTAAATTGTTTTTGTATGCATACAAATAAAATTGCATATCAAAATATATATAAAAAAAAAAGATTTCCAATTTTTTTTTCTGGAAACTGCATTTTTCAAAAACTGGCGTTACAAATTTTTTTCTTAAAAATGTTTTCAAAATTTTATTTATAAAATATTATTCCACAATTAATTTTTTTTTTTTAATAAATTCATATAAGTTTAAGAAATAAATTGGTCTCTTTTTCGTGTAGCTCAAATTCCTAGAGCTAAGTAATTTAAGAAATTAAAAAAAAATTTATTTCATGTTTTTTGAATTTTGTTTAATGCTTTTAGATAATACTTTTTTGTACTTAATGCCTTAATTTCAAAATTTTATTTTAATTAGTTTTTAATATAACATTATTGTACCATTAACATAATCGTAAGCACGTCAATATCTAGCTACATTCTAGCTGTTAACTACAAGAGCAAGCTCATGCGATCCAGTCGTGTATTTTATTTTATTAATGTTTTCAAATATCACTTAAGACAACTCTTTTTGTTTTATCCTTATTATTTTAAGTGTTTCCAATTTCATAAAAAGCTATGGCGGGAAGGACGATGTCATGCATATAGGCATAAGTTAATTAAAGTCTAATGAATACACATTACATGATGGATTGAATGACAATCCTCAAAAACACAACGATCTGGAGAAATTAAAAGTTTAATTCACAGACATTTGTAGGTCTTCCTTCCGTTCAATTCTTTTATTCAGTTGTGTATTGACTTTCATATTGTAATATTCACGTTGGGCATTACAATATTATGTCACTCTATAATAAATTTAAAAATAGTTTAGCCACTAGCAGATACTTAAAATCCTTGCGGCTACTGCTCTTGATTGCCTATCTTTATGGATTAACACCATTTCGCATTGTTGTTGGAAAACGAGGAACGAAATTAGTAAAAGATACTCTAATGGGGTATTTTATTCCTTTATTCTACTGCATTATCTATATTGGATGTTATGCCTACACTGCAATTAACAATGAATCTGTTATTGGTTATTTCTTAAAAACCAAAGTTACTAAATTTGGAAATATAATTTTGGCAATGAGCGGTATTATTGGTGCAACTGTAATGCAAATTTCGGCAAACTATAACAAATGGTTGTTATTGAAAATTTTTGAATTTCACATTGGCGTTGATGAGGGTTTTCGACGTATTGGTTTGAACGATAACTACTCGCAAATTCCACGGGTGTTAACATTTAATTTTGGAGTTTTCATTTTAATAAATGCTTCCTTTACTTTTGGATTTTTTTACTTGTTGCGCAGAATGGATGTGTATCCTTCTATTTGCCTTTGTGTGACATTTTTTATGGAATTAAATGGATCGGCTATAGGTGTTTGTATTTTTAAATCATTGGTTCAATCTGTGCAACGGAGATTGGATGTTTTGAATGGGGTAAGTTTCTGTTTTGTTTTTTTTTTTTTATAAATTGTTTGTATTATCTGAGTTTAAATCTTAAATATACTTAGCTCCGAACCAAACGTTTGTTTAAACTTTTGTTTCCGTTTCTTGTTTAACATTTAAAAAAAGTCCATAATGGAAGAAAGAATGGGCTTAGCTTATATTCATTTTATAAGGTAATTTTGTTTGCTTAACTCAAAAACGCAGAGAAACACTATGTAATCGGTTCAAATAACGTACTTTTTAACGATTTACTTTATGATTTAACGATTTATTTTATGATGGCATCGCAATCTACTGATGCAGTTTTATTGTTCAATATTCTCCGGGTGCAAACATTTTATTATTCTATTGTTCTATACCGAGTCGACCAAAAATTAACTGTAACTTAAAGAAAAAGGAGAAAAATTGGCGCAAGCGATGGGAATGGATCTAGGAATTTCGTATTATAAACTTGAATTTTAGGGATAGTAAAATCTAGAATGCAGTAAGTTTTCAAATACAAACATTTATGGTTTAAAAAGTCATGTTCAGAAAAAGGCTATTTTAGAGAGTAATTTCAGTTATGTTGCAACATTTGTATGCAACTTTAACACTCGCTACCTCTTAATTGCACCCGGATTGAAGATTCTTAGTATCCATTTGTTCTTAGCTACCAAAATACCTGTTCGCAGAAAAAATCTTAGCTTTGATAAAATGACGTATGTCTGGCGGCCCTGGGCTCTTACTCTATAAGACTATTGACTGGGTTAAAAAAAATATGTACACAATTTTGAAAGATTAAACTTCAAACTGATTTTACTATTATGGATTTAAATATTCAATGCTCTTATCAGTTCTAATGTAAGGCTAACACTGAAATCCTGATGGTTCCAGGCATCAAATAAGAAAATAATATCAAATATCGAACGATTTTCTCACAGCCAGCGCAACGGTACACGTTTGTAAAGTGGGTAAGGCGACTTTCAGCTAGAGTAACAGTACCAACGCAGTAATTTTTATTTTGTTTGCTTTTCTGTTGCCGAAATTAAAAAAAAATACTAAAATATGAAATTAGCAAATCAAATTGTGTATCTCGTGAAGTTAGCAGGGCAATATGAGTTTATAAATAAAAATAACTTACAATTTTGGAATAAGCATTTGAAGAATTTGGAGCCTTACTTCAAATCTCTAGCATGCCTGGTTCTCGAGATACACTATGTGACCTGGGTCCAGATCGCGTAAGACTAAAACGATTGTTCGATTGAACGAACGTCGTTTTGACTATTGCTCTCTCTATATTTTCCTATATGTGTGTATACAGACAGCTATCGTCAAGACGACGATCGTTCAATCGAACAATAGTTTTAGTCTTACGCGATCTGGGCGCTGATCACTTGATTACACCCACTATTTGTTGAGCTGGAAAATCGGTAATAGAATTGCAAAACAATGCAAATTACTGCGTTAGTCCCGTTATTCTAGCTGAAAGTTTCCCTGGCAGACGTTGCAAGGGTGCTGCATGAAAGGTATAAATAATTATCTAAAACCATTTGAATAGAAGAGTTACCATAAAATAACTTAAAAATAAATTATTGGACAAATAAGCTTTTTTTCAAAACACTAAAACTCTTAAACAGTCCCTATTATATTTATAGCAAAAAAGGCTCTGTCATGGTAGGAAAATTTTAAAACTAAATTTTTGAAGGCGAGAAATTATTAAGTTACATTTTCGAGAACATTTGATGTGTTTGGCACATATTTATGTTCATTTATTGATCAATTCCTAATCTCCAACTAAATAAATGACCCGCACGCCACACTTACTCGAGAAATAAGTCTAGCGAGTTTCCAATCACTTCAGAAAATCAGGTTTGAAATTTGAGTTCCTTTTTAATGCTTTTATTTTGACCTTGAACCTTTACCTTAGCAGGTTTGTATTTGTATGCACATGTTTGTACAGTAGCATTTGATGTGATTTGTGGTATTTTTGTTTACCAACGTTTAATACAATCAATGTCCGATTATAAAAAATAAATAAATCGCGTGGCACAACGGCTCATGAAGAACCAGGGTCTAGTGACTAACAACTCGCAACCATTCCTGTGTGCGCCTTTCGACAGAAATGGAAGGGACCTACAATTTTATGCCGAATCCGAACGGCTAGACGAGAAGCACTTATTCGTGACAAGTGATACTCTTGGAGGATTTGTCAATTCCCCGCAAGAGGCAGTAGCCCTGAAAAAAAACTTTTTTAGTTTTTAGATGGACGAGGCTGGGAAGCGGTCCCAGACCTCCAGCGTGACAGTCGAACGCACTAACCATTACGCTGCGGGCTACTACTCAATGTCCGATTAGTGACTAAGCATTTTTAACATTAACTATTAGTGACAAAGCATTTTTAACACTGGGACAGTTTTTGATTGAATTATTTGGGCTCAACAAATTAATAAATTTGATGAATAATAGATTTATACAAAAATGAAAAAGCGAGCACGTAGGCTAATTTTTTTTTTAATTTCTTGCCAGCCTATTTGCCGCCCCCGGCAAAGTGCCACCCCAGAGCCTGTGCACACCCTGCCCGCCTAAGCTACGCCACTGGTTCAAGGGCCTTTGCTTTTCAAAATATTAAAAAAGGAGGGAGATTAACTGTTATTAAGTAAACTCTTCTTTCATTTCTGTTTATAAAATAAAATTTATTATAGCGAAGTTGATTTTTACTTGCCGTAACATAATTATTATCGTACATACTTCCTACATACATATTTATTTAAGTAATTGAATGTTCATACCTTGACCAAAAATAATTTGTTACTTAATTACCTTTTCCCGTTTTCCTTAATTAATTTCGAACAAAAACAAAAAAAAAAAACTAAATATTGATATAATTTATGTGTGGGTGTTGACTGACGGCTCGGCGGCTTTTATGCTATGTAATTTGAGAATCATATCATTTTTCAATAAAATGGAATTCCCCTTAGCTAATTGTATTCATGTTGACTGCTTCAACAAGTGTACTATTATACGATACCACTTGTTGCCATTTTGATGACAGAAGAAAATATCCAAGGAGTATTATAATACACCTTATAAAAAGCAACTTGGTTATTATAAGTGACGTAATGTGTTTTTTGTTTTGTTGGTATAAATAAGTGTTAATTAGAATTAACCCTCAGCCAGAACAAGGTGGACTTAGGATCACAACTTTACATGCAGCACTCATGCAGTGTATTAGAATCCTTTGACCAGACAACTAGTGGAACGGTCGTCGGTATGCCATTGCGAAGATGGATTCGTCGGTTTTTTACTGCCAACCAATTGTACGAATGTTTTCAACCGTTATTTTTCGTAACATACTGTCAAGGCCTGACTCCATTTTATATCTCCCAAGACACCGGCGGCACAAAGAAACTCAAACATTCGGTTTTTGGCTATTTAAACGCTTTATTCCACATAATTTTATATGGAGTTTGTTATGCTGTTACACTGGCAAAAGACTGTGAATCTGTGGTGGGATATTTCTTTCGAACGCGTGTCTCATACGTTGGTGATTTCATGCAAGTTTTGAGTGGATTAATTGGTGTGACTGTTATTTACATTTCGGCCATCATTCCAAAACATCGTCTCGAAAAAGTCTTGACATTAATTGGTTATATGGATGAACATTTAAAAGATATCGGTGTTGAGATAAATTATACTAAAATATATCGATATGCTTATTTTTTTATGATTAGTTTGCTAATACTCAATACGACTTATATTGTGGGTTGTTTTGAATTGATAAAATCTATGGAAATTCGGAAGCCATCTTATGCTTTGTATGTGACTTTTGTGCTTCAGCATTCGGTGCTTTCAGTGGCGATGTCATTGTTTAGTTGTCTAACCAGGACATTGGAAATGAGAATTAGTATGCTTAATCAGGTATGAAGAATAAATAGATTAGGTATACTTTTATTAAAATGTTTTCAATTTTTAATCTGTCTTAAAATGTTTCTAATGTTCATTTTCTAACTATTCTATTAATATTTTAAAGTCTTAAAATAAAAAACATACATTTATTATTATAATTGTTATTTTTTAGTAAAATCTTTTTGTTGTCTAAATTTAATTTTTCAGCAGTGCAAAATCAATTGATATGGAAAAACAAAATATATTGCGCGTATAACATTTTGTGAACTGTGTTGATTTTTCATGTTTTTAATGAATTTTTTAATTCTTATTTTATACGAAATGAAATTTGAAACAATTCCTTCAAACAAAAAACTAGAACCTAAGAACTTATAGATTAGAGGTCAAAATCAAGTATGCCATCTGAATTGTTTGATAAATATAAATGTATGAAAAAAAAATCAAAAATTGTTTTTATACATATATTAAATTTTTCGATCATTTTCAAAAATAAAATCTAGTATGCCAACATTTAGTATTTAATAAAATACAATTTTCAAAAAAAAAATTTAAATATTTTTAAAAAATATTTTTTTGGAAATCAAGTATGAATTTTGGTTGAAATCGGAGCAGCCGTCAGCGAGGTACCGTTGTTAACCGTTATTGGTAAAATTTGTTTTCATCAAAATATTCACCATACTTTAAATAGTAAACGATGCACGTTTTTATCAAAATTCTTGGAGCCGTTTTCGAGAAAAAGAATTTTTTTCTTAACGGTTATTCAACATTTGTATGGAAGGTACCGTTATTTTTTAATTTAAATAAATGAGTTTTTCAAATATTCTACAAAATAATAAAAAACTATCTTACAACTAGTTTTGAAAAAATTGACCAAGTCGTTTTCAAAATATTCAGTTGTAAAAAAAAAATTTGATTTATTTTTTAAATTTTCAATTTTTTTTTAATTTTGGTTCACAGTAATGTTTATAATTTTAAGAAGATTTACCATAAAAAAAATGAAAATTTTAAAATCAAAAAACCAAAAAAATGGTTGTACTAATGGTACCCAAAATATTCAATTTATGAAAATAAAAAAAAATTAAAAGTAGCATTTCCTTACTTAATTTATTTGATTTTTTTTAAACAAAATCCTCGGACCCATTTTTGAGAAAAATATTAATTTCTTTTTTTGGCGAAAAAAAATTGTATGGCAGGTACCGTTATTTTTGGCCAAAAGAAATCAAAAAAGCGTCTGGGCATATTAGTCAAAAAACACTACCAAGTTAAAATCCCTCCAGCCGTTCAGGTTGTACGGGCGAGGACAGAAAGACAGACAGCCAACAGACGCATTCGCATTCTCTATCATCGTAATGTTAGGGAAAATTATTATCTCGAGTTCGATTTTTTTTACGAATCCATAACTTACAAAATAATACCTATGTATATCGCAAGTAAATTGTATACGTAGATTTTGAAAACATTTTTAGAGACAAAATTTGGAATGAGAATTTATATAATACATTAATACATTAATAGTCCACATCCTAAATTTACTTTTAAGAAGTGTTGCCATAGTGTCAACACTGGCAGACCGGAGATATAAGAGTTGCCTTCTGACCATGTTTTAACACGAAATTTTACATAAATTAGCCTATAAATTGGGAACCAGACATCGGTTGATTTCGTGGAATATCTCGTTGGATTTAAAATACTTGAAGCCAAAGAAATATGTTAAATTTTGACCCCTCCGGATATGCTGTAGAGTATGAAATTCTACGTCAATGCTCATCTTAAAATTGTATGAATATTCATTTTATAAACATTATTTTCTGATAAATAAAAATCCTTATTCGCCGAGGGTATTTTGCTCCCCCCGCTTACAAGGGTGGGGAAGGTGTCAAATTATGAACATATTCCTATGGCTTCAAGTATTTAAAATCCAACAAGACATTCCACGACATCAACCGATGTCTGGTTCCCGATTTATAGGCTAATTTATGTGAAATTTCGTGTTAAAACATGGTCAGAAGGCAACCCTTATATCTCCAGTCTGCCAGTGTTGTCACCGTGGCAACACTTCTTAAAAGTAAACTTAGAATGTGTACTTTTAGTGTTCCAAAGCTCATCCCGTCAGAATGAGGTGCAAAGTTTGACCTAAAATATGGCCTTAACGCCCTAACTATTAAGGTTTTTCTGAATATGTATACAAAACTTGATTTAAAAAATTAATTTTATCAACCAGTTTTTAAAAAATCAAAAAACATTATTTTTTGAAAATTTCGATATTTTATTCTTTTTAGAAGCTTCTGTATATTACAAATAATTCAAATCTTTCTACCCAATGATGAGAGAGTCTAAAACAAATTTCCAAGTTTTAATCAAACAAAACTAACATCACGATGATGGCGAAGTCAATAAAAGGATTTTCGCCAAGACGTCCGTGCGTGCGTCAGTCTGTTTGTCAGTGTCATAAACGCCTCGATGCAATAATGATGCGTCATCAGTCATCAATCTCGGCAAACATTCATAAATGCACCAAATCAGCATTACTTGTGTAAAGCTGATGCATTGCAACGGCATCAACTGCGTTGTGCATCAGCATCGCAAAAACGCAGTGATGCGAAAATTATTTGACGTTTATGAATTTACACAAAATTATGTAGTTTTTTGAAAAAAAATTGCATTTCTTAATACTTGTTCAGGAATGTTTCCCATATCACATTGACTTTATTGATTTTATTATTATTATGCAATGCGGTACTTCTAAGTAAATTTAAAAAAGATGTTTTCTCGTGATAATTCAAAACCTTCAATGTAAATATGACGGAGCGAAAGCTATGCAGCCTATAACAGCAAGTGTTATCACGAGAAAACACCTTTGAATGAAACTTAATTCTTGACCAGTGTCAAATCTTTCATACAATTTCCCTCCTTACACATATGCAGCGAATTGTTGCGGTGATAACGGAGACGAGAAAAAGAAAGAACCCGAATGAATAACATCTAACTTGTGTGTGGCTTGTAAAAATGCTAGTTGTCCAAATGCAATTGTAAAATTAGAAAAAAAAACCTTAATTTGGATGGGCACGATCAGGTGACCTCGGTGGTGCAATGCGTAGTGCAGCGACCTCTGAGGTAGCTTGGTCTAGGTTCAAATCCAGTTGACGGCAAAAAAAATTTATAAATTAAAATTAGAACTATAGACTAAGCACCACTAAACGAACCTGATGATTGATGTGGCAGCCATGAAATTGCAATAATTCCAGCCTATATTATACTCGGTGGTAGCCAACACAAGTAGTTGTTGTTCATTCAAAATCTTCAATCTAAATTTAAAAACCACAAAATTTTAAACAACCTATTGTTAAAGGCTTAGCAATTTACTTGTAAGTTATTTTCTAAATATTTAGGATTTTATTAACTATTTCAAAATTTTAAACCTTTTTTTCGATTTACCAACTAGTAAATTGCTAATTGGGAAATGTCAGTCAGAATTCACATTTGTTTTGGAATACTCTTGGAAAACGTATACCACCTTCCAAATACGCACTTTTCAAGTGTGAACCTGGGGGAATTTGCCGATGCTATAAAATCCTTTAACCCCGCAGGGGATGACGGAAATTCCCACTGTGTTCTAGACCATTCCATGTAATGCTCCTTTAAGATTTATGGTTGAACATAGGCACAAATATTATATCCTTTGTGTTCCATAACGTAGTTTAACTTACCAACACCAGCCTGATGAATATTTCGCCCAAAAAAGTGCAATGTAACTAGTACTTGCAATTCTGGTGAAATCGGAAGCCCACAGTTTATAATTCGGCCTTGGATGTTTAGGTTTTCAACCAAGAACAGAACTGTTGTCTTGTCAAACCTATATCTGGAGTAAAATTCTCCATCGTCCAGCTCTTCAAAAGGATGTGCTCGCTCGGGATTTAAAACTTCACACTTTTCTGCACAACCAACGCTGTATCTTCAAATATATCGAAATATTCGTCTGCCGAAAACATTTTATAGGTACTATTTTATTTACTTTGAAAACAATTAAAGCTCACGAATCATACAAAACAAAACACAATTCACTTTTCCAATTAAAATGGGTAAGACATTTTTTTCAAGGAAAATGACAGATGTCGTATGGATTTAGCAAATTGCTAAAAGTTAAAGTAGCCATTTTGTGATTTTAACTTTAATAAATTGTTAAGAGATAGTAAGAGGTTAAAATCGTTTAAAATTAGCAAAATATTCTTTTTAACTTAGTAACTCACTAAAATGGCTTTAACAATTTACTAAATCGTTTAAAATTTTGCGCCATTACATTTATAATGTGTGTGAATTTTTTTATTTTTTTTTTATTTTCAACTTTTTTGATATGTTTTTATTATGAAAATATTATTAAACCAATAATCTTCGTTATCGTCAACATTAGTTGTTAGTTACGATAGCAAATTCGTGCGATCCAGTCGTGCATATTTTTTTCTTAATAAAATATTGCGCTAATTTAAGAACACACTCGTTTTTTGGAGTCGTTTACAGGAGAAATAAAATTTTTCTCAACGGTTTTTCAACGCGTTTTTATTTTGAGTTTTAAGAACATGAACTTTTCAATTATTCAATTAATTTTTTTAGGACCAAAAATATTGGTACCTGTTATACAAATTTTGATAGCAAAAATATTTTTATAAAAAAAATCTAATAATTAAAATAGGAAAGGCTATTGTTTTTCATTTTTGTAATACTTGATTTTTGTTTAATTTTTGCTATGGTGAAGCTTCTTAAACTTTTTTACATTGTTGTAGGCAAAAATTCTTAGAGAACTTTTTTTTTTTAATGTTTGAAAAAAAGTCAATGTTTTTTTTTTAAATTTAAAATTTTTAAGTTTAAAATTTTTTTATTATCTTCTAGAATATTTGTAAAAATCATGTTTTCAAATTCAAAAATAATGGTAACTTCCATAAAAGTTAGTTGGGTATCTTGGATCTAGTAGTGGATACTCACACAAATATTTCAACGTCTCGGAAATTAAAAAAAAAATGGTATTTCCAGACCCCGCGGAACAAATTTTTTTTTTTAAAGTCAACAAATGATCAAGAAATTTGCGTATCAAACGTTTCGTTTCACCGACTAAAAAGGATTTGTTTTGGGTTTCTAGGAATGTTAATAATAAAATAGCACAAGTTACTGCCCCTTAAAATTTAAAAATATACCCCTTTTACTCAATAACTGGCTGAAAATCCCGCAAAAATCGGTTGATTTTTAAGTTTTTCCTACACGGTTTCGGGAACGAAAAAGTAACTCTTCTTAATAATATATAATATAATTTTAACTATATGCCTGTAAGACCTTAGGTCTTTTAAATGCAATGCACGGTACTAGTTAGAAGGAATAGAAGGAAAGGAAAGATTTTGATAGCACAGTGGATTGAGAATTAGATGTTAATTATCTCATGAAGTTCCACGGGTGGCATCCAGTTGAAACTGGGGAATAAAGAAAAGAATGCTAACGAGACTGAGGTTCGAACACACACCCCAGGTTAGCAATCAAACACTATGTCCACTGTGCCATTGCCACCCGTTTTGTGTTTTGAACTCAAATCCGTCATCCGTTTTCCGTCATTGGCTCTAGTTTTTGAGATATTCCAGTCTGAAAATGGAATAAAACCTCTTTTTCCCTATTTTTCAGATTTTGTAAGAATATGCCTCAAAAAAAAAAAATGCACCGACTCATCCATGACCATGAGGCATAGTGCAGTACTTTGCAGTTCAGGCAGACGCTTAAGCATTCTGTATGTACGGCATGATGTATTTTGCCATTGGAAATCCCTACAAACAAAATATTTTTATTAATCAGCTTTTATAAAGGTTAATAACGTTGACTCTCACCTTTCTCCCAATAATTGTTTGTCATAACTATATTACTCCAATTAGTTGATTGATTTTAATTCGGTGTAATTCAATCGGTTGGCTCGTCCGTGTCTTCTTATATGTTTTTGTGTAACACTTTCAGGTCGAATGGTATCAAGAGTATAGTTAGGTATACCTAATAATTTATGCCCCTTCAAGTTGTTGACGGTGAGTTTGATATCCTCTCAACTTATATTATATTTATACATGATATATGATTGTCTTTCTAAATTGAAGGCCATTAAGCTTGTCTATTTGTTTGAAGCTCGCACAATTGGTAATTACCGTTAAACAGAAAACTTCTATAAAATGTATCCTTAATCACCGAAATAGCTTCAGTTTCAATACACAACACAACACCATTGTTCGTTGTGACCTAGCACCTCGCAGTAATAATAATAATAATAATATGTGTTCAGCTTTCTGGAAGGAACTCTTTAGTCCTACCGACTCATATGGATCCATTAAGACTTTATTTATAATTCTCTTTGTGATGGGCCTAACACCTTTTTTAATTAGAGGTCCAACGGGCAAACGACAAATTCGCGTTAGTTACTTCGGATTTTTTAATGCTGCCATTCATTTGTCGCTGTTTATGTTTTGCTTTTTATATGCATTTGTCAAAAACGAATCAATTGTGGCGTATTTCTTTCAAACTGAAATCTCAAGAATCGGAAATACTTTGCAAACGTTTATCGGAATGTTCGGGATGGTAACTCTGGTCGGTATGTCTCTGGTGGAAAAGAATAAAATAATTCGATTGTTACATACGATGGCGAAGGTTGATGCGAAGCTATTAGATTTGGGAGTTAGCATGAACTATCAATATGCCCAGAGGCATGTTCATGCTCAGATTATTGCTGTACTTGGATTGAATTTACTCTATATTTTGAGTAGTTTTGGACTTTTATTCAAGAATGGAATTTGGTCGTCTTTGGCAGCAAATGTTTCATTTTTCTCACCACATGTATTTCTGTTGGCAGTTGTAACGTTATTTACAGCGTGCATGGTACGATTGAAGCAGCGATTTCGAATGGTTAATAAGGTAAAGATTTACAAGAAAAAAAGAGGTCGGTACAATTCTGTATAGGTATATGTATCAACATGAAAATTCTGATAAACTATAGTTAGGGCTGCCCACGGGACGAGACTCGGCGAGAATTTTGTAAGTCTCGTCTCGCTAAAATCGAACATTTTCAGTCACGTCTCGGGGTCGTGTCGGTCTCGAGTCGGTCTCGTATAATTAAGTCTCGTCTCGGTTTCGCCTTTATCCCGAGAAAATTAAATTTGTAGTCTCGTCTTCGAAAAATACGATTTCTGGACAACCTGTGGATTATTGGAACGAAATATTTTCGATACGTCAAAATATAATTTGTCCCCCATAAACATAGTTTGAATATGTGCAGAAGAAAAAAAATATTTAACTGAAATTGGATTTTTCAATTTATTAGACTCTCTGTAAATATACATAGTCTTGTCTCGGTCCCGTCAAACATATATATACATACATTGGGTGGTGCAACGGCTCGTGAAGAAACAGGGCCTAGTGACTATAAAAACTCGCAACCATTCCTGGGTGCGCGTGTAGACAGGAATGGAAGGGACCTACAATTTTATGCCGAGTCCGAACGGCTAGACGAGTGATACTCTTGGAGGATTTGTCAATTTCTCGCAAGAGGCAGTAGCTCTGAAATAAAAACTTTTTAGTTTTTAGGTGGACGAGGCTGGGAAGTGAACCCAACCCTTAAGCGTGCCAGTCCGACGCACTAACCATTACGATACGGGCTTCTACTACTCGGCGTAGTCTCGGATGCTTAAAAGCCAGTCTCGTCTCGGTCTCGTCTCGGATACTTAAGAGGGAGTCTCGTCTCGTGGCCAGCCCTAACTAAAGTTTTGAATTTTCTTCTAAATATCTTGCAACTGATCTCTTATACGTACACAAGTCACATCATACTTTTTCAAGAGGATATTAAAACCTTCAAAATAAGTTCAAAATATTTTCCGTAAAATTTGTCATTTATGCGTAACAAAGTAGAAAGGTATTTTAAATTTTTGCAGCCAAATTTATTAACGTGGAATAGAGAAGGGTTAACCTCATTCCATGGAGCATGGACTAAAGGTAAGATCGCACTGGGCGGAACTGCACTGTAGCGGAACTGCGATTCACACAAATTTGCATGAAATTTTATGAGGTTCAGTTGTCGCTTAGTGCGATATAGCTCATACAATTTCATACAAATAATATTTTGCTGCATCGTGGAGTGTAGTTCCGCTGCAGTTGTGTGCGATCTAACCTTAAGTACAAAATGTTATTTAAAAAAATAAAATTTCGTCTAAGTGACGCTTACTTAGTTAAACCACCGAACATGGTGGTTTAGCAAAGGAATAAAAATCAGACGTGTCAAAGAAATGGCAATAACTTTGACAGAATTATTAGGTGTGTTCGGTAACGTGATCTACTTATTGTAGTAGATGTTCGTTTTGTTTTTATTAATAGGAAATTGTATTCCATGAATTAACTCTTATTCCATGGGTTTGTAAACTCATGGAATAAAGGTGGATAAGCGTTTTTTATTAATACGGCTGTTGGTGATTTTTTGAAATAATGATATCATTCAAATTATGGCTGCTAGAAAAAATTGGATAACGCAGCGTATATAGGGTTACATAAATGTTTAAATTTTGTATCTAAATATCTTCTTACTCTGATTTTTATAAGAGTCGGTGAGCATCCAACAAAATGAACGTCTTAGTAGGTCATGATGGACTGGTGGACTCCACTGTCATATATGGGCGAAACACATTCATTTCTGGAGTTGACGTCACTTGTACTTTTTCATTGAATTATATTTATTTACTCCACCTAAAACAGAAACAGTTTAAATATTTGAATGAGTAAGTTTCTTCGTCTTCATTATATTAAAAGTCTTTGAAGCCGACGGACAAACGACCTTATAACCGACGACAAACTTATGCAAATTGTATGAAAACCCACCAAACGACGGAAAAGCGCTCGTTAAAAGCAACTGCGGTCGTTATAAGCCGTTTTGTTATAAGTGACGTCGGCTGTATATTTTTTTATTTTTGTATAGCCCAAAAATCAGTGCGACGAGTTTCCTCCATTTTACTCCTCGGTCTCTTCCAAATTTAATTCAGTATTTATTTAAGCCGATTTTTGATAGTAAAGCAACACGTTCTTTCATCTTGATTAATGTGTTTTCTTTGAGAGCTAATATACAAACATCATTTCCAAACGTTCTACCATATTAACCAACCACTCAACTTTTCAAGGTTAATAAAGTCAAATAAAACGTGGCGTTAACTTTTCCGGGATTCCGTTGCATAAATATTTTATCAAAAAAAATTTCCCATTTCCATTCAATTAGTTTATTAGTTTCATCAAAAATTAATAATTGTATTTTTATAATAATGAAATTTTTCGTCAACTGATTTTTTTTTTTTATAAAATCAGTTTTAGTTGCCTTTGTATGTATATGCCGGGTTAACTCTTTAAAGGGATTTTCTCCACTGGCATCCTTATACGAATAAACTTCGCACCAGAAAGGCGCTGTCTCTTTTATGTTTTTCGATTTTATGAAACAAAGATTGCTCCACTAGCTTAAAATCTTTTCTTTTGAATCAGGCTCAACCTTCATCTCTTCCAGAACTGGAAGCAATAATGAGCTTTTGTTTTGGTAAAGGCATGTGTCGACAGAAAGCATGCTGATCTGTTCTTTTATTAGTTTAATAATAAAACTTTTGCAGTTTTTCCTAAAAAAAATATGAATTTCTTCGTCGCTCACTTCCGACTTGATTTTCAATTTGTTAATTTTTTCCTCGCACTCTGCTCCCAGATAAGGATTAGTTTGTAAATCTAAGTCTTTAACATTCGAATCAGCATCAAAATTTTTATTTGATTCAGGTTTTACAAGTTTTTTTATAAAAATTAATATAAGAAACTCAAAATCCCCCAACACTTTTACAAAATCAATTTTCTAACTTTCAAATATTTTGTTTACTCTTTGAAGATCTTGTAATATAGGTTTGAAAAACATATTTAAGCGTAATTTATTACCTTACAAAGTATAACACATTACACTCGGCCTACACTGAAGTTGAAACGTATTTTAAAATACCTTAACAAAAAGTTAAGTTGCATATTGAATTATTGAATAAAGTCAAAAGACAAGTCAAAACACTTTTGACAAGATTTGTATTTCATTTCATATCAACAGCGATGCAATCTTGTCAAATTTGACATGAAACAGGTCAAAACGACAACACTGTTTGTCAATTCCTCGCAAGAGGAGTAGCCCTGAAAAAAACTTTTTAGTTTTTAGATGGACGAGGCTGGGAAGCTAACCCAGACCTCCAGCATGACAGTCGAACGCACTAACCATTACGCAACGGGCTCAATTGAAAGGGTATAACAAAAAAAAAAAATTATTAAAAGACGGTCTGAATTTTGATTCCACCCTTATTTGAGTGGCAGAAAATATTTGCAAGACTATTTTATAAAGTTGAAGTGATAATTCTCAAAAATTATTTATGAACTATAGTCCTTTAGTAAAGCCTCTGTTGCAGAATACAAACTTTTTGTCGTCAACGCATTATTAAGTTCCCCATACATAAATTATTGCATGGTTAAATTTTAATTAACATTATATTTTTGTTTTAATCAATCACCACCATCATCACAATAAGCCTACATCCACTTAAGTAATTGTTTCAATAGATAGAATGCATTAGGTATAAATTCCAAATACCCGCTTCCGTTTTCATTAGTTTTTATTGCTTACATCATGTGGTTGTTTATTTCAAGTTTTATCAAAGACATTATAAATCCTCGCGATGTATACGCCACACTGCAGCCATTATTTATCGTTTCCTTAATACTCGGAATAATGCCGCTAACGATACGTGGTCAAATAAGATGTCGCTGGCTCGGAACATCAACTTTCATCAATTTATACGTGATATTTCGAGTCCTTTCACTAGTGTTCTTTTTTATTTTTGCATTTCTGCGCTGCAAATGTATTCTATCGTACTTCTTTCGTACACCTCTGTCGAAACTTGGTGATATTTTGCAAAAAATCAACGGAATGATTGGATCTGTACTCGCTATACTCATAGCCATGGTCAAAAAGGACGAATTGAAGGCTTGCATTTACGCCCTAGCTGAGATCGATTTTCACTGCAAGTATTTGGGGTTAGATCGGAAGTACATGAGGACTACTATGACAATATGGGCTCTTATGTTCATGCCGTGTGTGTTGAACTTTCTTTATGTGGTGTATACGGTTTTTGGAATTTTAGTACGAAATGGTATATGGCCTTATAGTGCTGAATGCATTGCATTTTTTTCACCGAGCATATTACTGTCAGCGATTAGCATGATGTTTGTGTCATTTCTCTTTATGATAAGCGAACACCTAGAAACTTTGAATCAGGTATGTACCTAAGGGAATTTTCTGAACACCATATCAGATTTTTTCAAATCTTAAAAAAAGAGTGATTTATTTTTATTTACGTCTTCAAAACTGTCAACTATCGTTATAGCTTTAAAACCAATTAGGTCTCCTATTACAACTACTGTTAGTTAATAAATATTTAGGAAAACATTTATAGAAACAAGGTGAATAGGACTTACCTTTTCATGGATAAAGAAATTAAAGCATTTGGCCTTTCAGGGTGCGAGCTTATTTAATAAACATGGAAAAAGTTCTAAACATGTAAATATCACCAAATTCTCTAAGAGAATTAATTTAATTAATTAAAAGCATAGGTATAGCTTTCCCCTTTCAATCCAATAGAAATGATTGGTTCGATTATTTATTTATATATACATAGGTATAACAAGCAAAATTGTGACCTTCATGCAATGCGTTGAAATTCAATTTATGTTCATTTATCTTATTTGAAAAATTTAACTAATTCAGTCAACTCCTCGTCGACAATGTGGAAAGTTCTTCTCCTAATTAAAACTCGTTACAATGATATTTCGAATCCTCAGGATGTATACGCAACACTTCAACCAATATTCATAGTTTCCATTCTCTATGGAATTTTACCAATAAGTATTTATGGGCCCTTCGGAAATCGTTCGATTAGATTTTCATATTTTGGAATGTTCAATATGATAGCTCGTTTATTGTGCTACGGATATGTTTTTTACAGTGTACTCATCACCACCGAAAATTCAGTGTTGGGATATTTTTTTCAAACTCAAGTTTCAAAAATTGCAGATAATATGCAAAAAATCAATGGATTAGTTGGTGTGACAATTACAATTTTAGTTGCAATTTTGAAAAGGGATGCCTTCGCAAAATGTGTGGTTTTATTGTCGGAAATTGAGAACAGTTTAATTGACATTGGAATATGTTTGAATTATAAAAGTTCAGTGAATTTATTGATGCGTCATATGTTTATTTTGACATTTTTGAATGTTAGTTTTATATTAGGAAGTATTTATGGACTTTTTATGAGATATGACATTCGACCGCAATTGCCGGCTAATTTGGCATTTTTCTCACCGTGTATTTTGTTAACTGGAATTTTTATAATGTTTACGTGTATAACACAGAAAATTACAGAATATTTTACTTGTTTACATGAGGTACCTATACTTATCTTTTTTAAATACACTGTTCTCAACATAAATTTATTTGTAAGGCCGAGAAATGTATGGAAAATAAAGTGCATTACTTGAGGCACAGATCGACGGATGTCATAACGAAAACCAATTTTGTTTGGACTTATCCATCATCGTTATCATTGATTTGATTGAAACCTCGAAGTTTTTGTCACGAAACCAATACCTATACTTGCCCAATATAGGAACCGTGTAAAGAAGCATTTGACTTTGTCTGTGGTTGCCGTAAATATGCCGAAATATGCCGTGAAAAGAGCAAAATAGTCGTGCGCATATGGATAATTTTACGCGTATCGTTAGCATGACAGTTTTTAATTTTTGGTTCATAATATTTTTTAGGGATGCCAGTAACTACCGAATAATTGCCGTAAATATGCCGTGAAAAGAAAAAAATGTCTTGCCCATGTTTTGCCCAAAAAAGGGAACCCTGCCAATTCCAAATGCGTAGGTAAAGCTGGAATGAAACTTTTTTATTTTGGCCAAAAACTACTTATGAGTAGGTATACTATTGGTTGCCAAATAATTTACGTAAACATGTCATGAAAAAATAAAAATAAAATCGTGCTGATAATTTGCGTAAAAAGGGCTAAAAACGGTTCCAAAGCTATTTTTGTATATAAAATAAGCATGAGAAGTTTTATTTTTGAATAACTTTAACATTGCCAATAAGTGTCATTCTAACAGCCCTTTTCTGCCGTTGTGAGGCACACAGGTCACAATTTGGTTTTGGGTTTGTTCTTGTATAAGGCAGTCACAATTTCGTAATCTGTGGAAGCCCTCATAAGAAACCTCACAAGAACAACGTGAATTGTGATCTGCCAAGGAGCAGATCATAATCGAGTTATGAGGTGATTGTGACCTGTGAGGCATCAGTGGGGTTGCCAGAATAAGGCTGTAAATTTTGGTAAAAAAAATTGTCCACAATTTTAGTTTACCATAAATAATCAAATGTAATAGCTACCTTACCTATTATTATAAATTTTTATGGTGTACGCTGGCGTATGAGCAACATTTTGTTCTAAATGCGGACACAGGTGTATAAAATGTTGCAGATCAGTCAGTTTGAGGTCTAACTAGAAGTAGGTTAAAATAGGCGAAAGTATTTTCTAAGCAAAACACATACAGGGTGCCACAACGTCACCAACCTAGACGAAAACCATGGTTTCTCTTTTTCGCTTCTTTTTCTACATATAACGGTTTTTATGAATTTCGGTCTCGTTACTTTAACTGGCCTTAACTTTGCGGAAATAAAGCCGATTCTTGATGATTTTTTTGTACTAACACAAGCGCACCTTGCAGATTTTACCCGTACCACAACTTTTTTCTATGCGTATTACGGTTTTCCCGCAATTTAAAATGTAAAATATGTATTATGAAACTTTGTTATAGACAAATTTTATTTGAATTCTTTATTCTACGTAAATTGTTTGACTACATGAAATTTGGCCCCAATGAAAAATGGCTTTTTTTCATAATGAAAAATGAACCCATTTTCAAAATTGAAAAATGACCCCAATCTTATGAAAAATGGCCCCAAACAAAAAATGAAAAATTGCCGAAAATCAATATAAGAAGCAACGACAAAAGAAAAATTACAATCGTACAAAAAATGTCTTGCGTCGGTTTGGGAGAGCCTTTAAAGTACATTGCCTGGCTTCGCGGGTTCAAGGATTTGAACTCCCTTTTCGGATCCTCTGTCCTGCTCACGCGACTCCTCCGCTCCGCTTAGCGTTTGCTCAGTCACCTGGCAGGCGCCTATATTGTCAGTCGGTTTGCTAGCAAAGTTTTTATTTCAAAAGTATTTTGTTTTAAGAATAAAAGTTTAAGGCCATTTTTCATAATGAAATTTCACCACAAAATTAAAAACGAAAAAAGGACCCAAAACCATGAAAAACTACCCCAAACTACAAATTCTTTACTTTTTGTTTGTTTTTGTTGTTTCCCATATACATTTTTGGCGCCATTTTTCATTTTATGTTTGGGGTCATATTTCATTCGGGGCGAATTTCATATAGCCCATTTTTTGTGTGATGTATGTACATATATGTAAGCCCTATATTTCGTTTAAGTAGTTTGAGTGTTTATTTAAACAGTTTCAAAAATTCGAAATTTTATAAACATTCAACTTTGTGTGGAGAGCCCAAATAGACATACTTATTATAACCTTATAAGTATTTAAATTTTAAGAAAAAAATAAAACCTCTCAGCAAAAAAAAAAACTCCACATCTTATTTACTCTCATCATGACAATCAAATCATACATATATCTTTTATATCCTTGCAGGTTCTCAAAAACCTATCAAATCAATGGGAAAACCGAAAAATCCGTTCAGTTTCGGCAAAAAGTCGTTCTCTCAATTGTCTCGATTCATTCTCCATGTACACAATCGTTACCAAAAATCCATGCGAAATTATTCACGAGTCAATGGAAATTCATCATTTAATTTGCGAGGCAGCTTCAACGGCTAACAAGTATTTTACCTACCAGCTGCTCACCATCATATCGATAGCATTTTTGATAATTGTTTTTGATGCTTATTACGTTTTGGAAACTTTACTGGGAAAATCAAAACGTGAAAGCAAATTTAAAACTGTTGAATTTGTAACGTTCTTTTCGTGTCAGATGATTTTGTATCTTATTGCTATTATATCGATTGTTGAGGGAAGTAATCGAGCTATTAAGAAGGTAAAATTGATAGAAATTAATTAACTAAATAACAACAACCAATTTTTTTTTTTAGAGTGAAAAAACTGGTGGCATTATACATGGTTTATTGAATAAAGCTAAAAATCCTGATGTCAAGGAAAAACTTCAACAATTCTCAATGCAGCTGATGCATTTGAAAATCAATTTTACTGCAGCTGGACTGTTTAATATTGATCGGACGCTATATTTTACGGTATGTATTTTTGTCTGTTAAATTTTATAGCATTGTGTTCTGTTATTTCTAATGTATTTTTCTTTTAACAGATTTCTGGAGCACTTACAACTTATTTGATCATTTTACTGCAATTTACTTCAAGCACACCAAATGGATCTGCGCCGTGTAGTTTTGGGCAGAATACAAATGAAACACTTCTTGTCGGAAAGAATTGAATATGAATACAATGAATAATGCACTCACCATTTAATTTTTGATGTTGAATTGAAATGTAAATCATATATTTGTTTTATCTGTTTTAATAATGTATTTTAATAAAATTGCAAATTATTTTTCGTAAATTGGTATTGATTTGTTGTTGTTCATTAATGATTCTTGAACTCTTAGGGCTCGACATCAATTGTCTACATTACGTAAAGACTTCCGGTTGCCACAACAATGTGTACACTGATTTAAAGTAAAAGATGACTTCCATCCCGCTCTTAAATATGTACGTACACCCTTATTAATAAATGCAAATCAAACAAGAATTATCTTTGTTATCTCGTGTTTACCTGTGACAATTATTTTGTTTTGTCATTTGTATTCATATTTTTGGTTCATTAATGTTTACTTATGTAAATTTGTTAGATAACTTAAATATTTGTCACATCATATCAGGGTCAGAGCTTTATACTACGTTTTCACCAGACACTAAACCGAGATTTAGCAAGATCATCACAAATCTCCTTGAAATCTACAAAATTTACCATACAAATTTTAATCTCCTCAAATGTAGATTTCAAATAAAACTCATTCAAATCTACTTGGAAACATTAGTTTGTCAAATCAAACAAACTTTGTTTTCGAAGAATAATTGTGGAACCGACCCATTTGCGTTTATTGAAATGGAAATGTAAACAAAAACTATCTATCTCACTTCCACTTCATATCAAAAAAATGAAACACCATTTGAATGTTTTGCGATAATCCTCATTTTGTGCAGTGAAAACACCAAACAAATCTCATTACCTAAATCTCGGATTAGTGGTTGGTGGAAACGTAGTATTAGTTAGAACCATAAAATTAACTGCTTTTGAGAAACATAAAATTTGCCTCAATTGTAGTAAGGGCACCTTGGGTAATTTTGAAATTAAGTTTTTGAAATTTCTCAATTTCAGGCTTAAAGAACATACTGAACGAAATTGGTTAATTTTGGAATATTTTACCGAAATCGTGTTAAAAATCACCTCAGTGTCTATAAAATTGCGTATGAAGTATATTAGTATTTTACCAGTTTTTCGATAAAATGGACAAACAGATCTAACAAAACACTGCGTTATTTTGAAATTAAGTTCTTGAAGGAATGAAATTTTAAGCTCTGTGATAATATACATACTTTTAATTAAAACTAATTTACCGAAGAATGTATTTGTATTAACGGACAGAAAATTAAGTTAAAAATAACTTTTTTTTATTTTGGTGAGAATCGTGTGTAAGTAGTGCAGTAGTTTAATAATAGCTTGATTCGTTTACTTCTCCCAAACTCTCTACCAATTTTAATTTAATACTTATCTTAGGTGTGTCTACAGTTTAACAATTTGAATAGTTATAACCCATTTTTTATCCGAAGATTTCATAAGCAGACAATCATGTTTATTTTTTGTATAATTGGCGCAGTTTTTTATTATCCTTAAGGTTAGACCGCACTAGGCGGAACTGCACTGCAGCGGTTCACAATAATTTGGATGAAATTTTATGAAGTTCAGTTGCCACTTAGTGCGATATAGCTCATACTAATTCATACAAATAATGTTTTGCCGCGTCATGAAGTGTAGTTCCGCTGCAGTTGTGTGCGGTCTAACCTTTAAGGTGAACAAACACGGTGCGAGCGTAAGGAAAATAGGGAAGTGCAAGGGTTGAAAAAGGAAATACCGATGCACATTGGTTTTTAAGTTCTGCATATAGAAATGGGAGGGAAAGATAGAGCCGAGTAAAGCATTCCACATTCATGTGGTGCGGCTAAAGAAAGAATCCCTATTGGTACTTCACAGTACGCCCGAAATGTGGTTCAAGGGTAAATTGATGTGCATTATGGCCACTAACTTAGCGGAATTGGTGTTGTAATTTAAATGGTCTTATTTTTTAAGCGGATATGATGGAGTGGATGTAAGGTGTGTTTTGTTGTGCCCGCACTTTATGTTAATTTAAATATAATGGCAATTGGTGTGTTTTGTGTGCCCTTTTTGTTAGCTTAAATATAATTTCCATAATGTAAGTACAACAACAATTACACTTTATTCACGATGATAAATATCTGCTTTTGAAGTAAGCAGATCTTATAACAGAATTATAACTTTTATACATAGGGTAATCCGCGATGGTATTCCTAATGCAATTATTTTTAAGCTTATATTAAGTGCACAAATATAAAAAACACACTCTACGAATTCTTAACACTTGTATGGAGGCTACCGTTATTTTTGAGTTCGGAAAAATAATTTTTTAAAATATTCTAGAAAATAATGGGTCCTATCATAGTATTCCTTCCGGAATCTACGATCGGAGAAAAGTTACGATGGTAAAGTTTAATTTTGTCATGGTATTTACCATCAGCGCATACCTATTCGTCTACTCTCAACTGCATAAAACAAATATGTCTGTCCCTTTGGGCTGCCAAAATGATTTTTTAATGACGTTATTCACATTGGACTGGGTACGTTCAGGAGTCTTAAGGGACTTCATATTCAGTCAACCACATCCATTCTGCCTCAGCAATAACAATTTTTTTTTTTGACACGTCACTATGTCAAGCTTGTTACTTTTCTTCTAAAGTTCGGTTAGAAAAACAGAATCCTCGACATGGATACAAAATTCCTTCGAAATGTACGGAAAATTTCATTTCAAATTTAATCAACCCGACCGCACAAACAATTTAAAAAAGTTAAACTGATTGTTTTATTTCAAAAATGACAATTTTGGCAAGAACACACTTGATTTAAAATTAAGGCAAATATTTCTTGACTAACTTTCCAGTGACTTTCCAATTAAAGTTCCCTTCATTTGAAGTCAATTTTTTGAAAGCTGGCCAATATCAGACTAGAAAATTGCCTTACTTGCAAGTCCCCTTAGTCATCTGAACGTACCCACTGACTCTTCCGACAATTGTTGACTTCTCTGACATTTATCTCTCTTCCACTTCATGAAAGGGAGAAAACTAGTAATTATAAAAAAAAAAATTAAAAATTTGTGGATTTTTTTGACGTTCTCTTTTGAAAATTCGGAGGAGTCAGTCCAATGTGAACACCGTCAATGTTCGAAACGTCAAATGTTCGAAACGATTTGCTGTCGTCGAAAATCGGAGAAATTGGAGAGGCACAAAACAAAATGATCGCCTTACATCGCATGTATTAGCAACGCATTAATCGGATTTTGGCATTTCGAATAAACTTTGATATTTGGTGGTGAAATTAATGATTTATCAATCGATACAGTAGCAAAGTTGTCAATTTTTCGTTAAGAACGGAGAGAATTTCGTTACGATCGAATCGGATACGATAATAAATCCGAACAAAATTTAATATACACCAACCCCCTTATTTATAAAGAAAAAATAGTTATTTAAGCCTCAGTGTTTATGAAAACTGCACTACGGATTAAGAATGTTCCGGACTCAAATGGAGCTGTAAAGCAATTGCCTTTAATTTGAGTCCACAATTTTCCTATTCCATGGCGTAGTTTTCCTAAACACGGGAGTTGACATAACTATTTTTTCTTTATAAACAAGGGGGCAAGTTTTAGGTACCAGGCGAGGCCCACTTTTTCTGCGTTCTCCATGATCGTATTGTTATAAGTAAAACTAATATCACGAGTTTGATTCTTTTTCGAACCCATAACTTGCCACATAGAACATATAATGTACATAATGTATAGAGCTATAATAATGAGTGTTTAGTTAAAGCTTAAACCTCTTTGTATCTGATAGCTTATTGTGTTTAATATTTTTACTTTATATTTCAGTTTTATGGTTCATAGTTCTGACCTAACCTAACCATATCGGATTAGTAGCTTGTTGCACTAAAATCCTCTTTTAATACTCTACTTGACAGATACACTATGTGACACTTAATTACTTATTATACTTGTCAACATTTTATGTTCATTGAAGACTAAGCGCAGTTATATTTTCCCAGAAGACTTAGCAGCAATAACTCACTAAAGACAACAACCTTTTATAAAAATTGCAGAAAAACGTTAGTAGGTATGCAGGTACAAGCGAACTTATAAGTAAGTTTCACGCAGAAAACATCAAAACTGATTGATGTCCTTGCGTAGGAGGAGCTTAATCTATTATACAATAATTAAATTAATGCAGTTTATTGTTTGGTCATAGGTCATAGACCACCTGAAGGTGTTTTTTATTAAGAAAATAAACTAGAAAACCTTGTTGTAATATAAGTAGCATTGTAGGTACAAGTAACTAAATACCTATGTATGTCAAAATCTAAGTCATTTCTTTTTCAATTTCTTACATTACTCTTTTGATACTTATTAATTTTTGTAAAAGAAGGAATATCACTGTCATCAAGTTATAACAAAAACAAGAAAGGCAATCTATTTAATTACAAACTAGTATGTGAAGACAGCTAGACTTTCCTAGTCCTGCAGTGAACCTTGCACTCAGTTATGTTCTATAATTCATACCAAATGGACGTGCTTCGGGCTTTTTTCTCTAATGGTTTTAAATACTGGGATCGGCTTACGCAAGCAGAAAACATTTATCAATCAATTAAGCCCTTAGTTTATATATCCCTAATTGGCTTAGCACCTTTTCGAATGCATTCGGCTAGGCTAGTGCAAACTTCGGCACCCGGCCTATTCGTGAGTGTTGGACATTTTCTGTTCTATGCTTTGTGTCTGGGTTTGTCCTTGATCGAAGGTGATTCTCTAATTGGATATTTTTTTAAAACAACAATTACCGAACTAAGTGATATTACACTTATGATGGCTGGTGTTATTGCTATGTTGAGTATTTTCGGATTTGCCATATTCAAACGAAATCGTCTCATTCAAATAATTCAAAAAAATATTATCGTGGATGAGATTTTTGTGAAGCTGGGACTTAAATTGAATTATCGCAAAATATTATTCCTTTCATTTGTGATTTCGATTATGATGATGACTTTCAATTTTGGATATTTGATAATAAGTTATTTGTTATTGATGTCAGCGTGTATAAGACCATCGTTTGTGGTATTTACAACATTTGCCCTGCCGCACATCAATACGACAATTATGGTTTTCAAATTTATGTGCACAACACATTTGGCTAGAAGTCGATTCGCGATGTTGAATGAAGTGAGTTTATTTTAATTTTATATTTGATACATTTAATTGGACTCCAAAATATATACCTACCTACCTACCTGCTAGGACATAGAAGTGAACAAAGTGACTAAATTAGTGGATAGCTTTTTTAACTTTTATTTGAAATGTGCTTACCTACATTTTACTTGCAGATATTGAAAGACATCCTTAATAATGCAAATGAAAAAAATAACCAAACCGAACTGTCACCTCTTTATTTGGTACCTTCAACTGACAGAAAACCATCACCACAACGTTCCAACATAAATTACTCAATACACCAAAATCCATGCCAGTCTGTTAAGGAAATTGCCAACATTCACAATTTATTATGTGACATCTGCATTATAATCGAAGAATACTTTACATATCCCTTGGTAGCAATAATTGGTATATCATTTATGTTCATACTCTTCGATGATTATTATATTTTGGAGGTATTGCTAAATCCAAATCGTTTGGAATATTTCGAAGCCCATGAATTCTTCGCATTTTTTCTAATTCAAATGGTATGGTATGTAATTATTATTTTGGCAATAGTTGAAGCAAGTAGTAGTACTATTAAGGAGGTAAGAATTTGTATTCTCGATTGGGATTCATATTTTAAAATGTTCAATTTGATAGAGCAGTAAAAGTGCAGCATTGGTTTCAAAACTTTTAAACACAACCGAAGATATCGAATTGCGGGAACGACTTGTACGACTATCTATGCAATTGGCTCATAGAAATGTTTGTTTTACAGGTGCTGGGTTATTCAAATTGGATCGGACTTTGATATTTACAGTAAGATTTCAGCTTTAAAAAAATCTTAAAATCGTAAAACTATCAACAATAATGTTTCTTTATAATTTTAAATAGATATCAGGAACTGCTACTTGTTACCTCATTATTCTTATACAATTTCGTTCAACGACAGTTTTTCATGAGGAAACAAAAAGGGTTGGAAATTGCACCGCGAACTATATCTAACAAATAAAATACATTACATTTTCAAATTAATAGTAGATAGTAATAGTAGATAGATTAATAGTAGATACATAACATCCCTTATGGAGAATCCATATTGTAATCGGAATTCCCTTGTAACGGAAATTTTTAGGTTTCAGCTTTTTCAATAAGAATTCTGATATTTTTGTCGGGATTTTGTAAAATGAAAGAAGAAATTATTAACAGAGAAATTGTACCTAATTTGTACTTTGATTTATTTCATTTGTATTTAATTTATTTTTGTATTAAATAAATTTGTAAAAGAAACTTTATTTTAGGAAATGGTGTTTGATTTAATTTGAACGAACCTACGTTCCACATTTCTAGCAAATACCAATAAACTCTCAAGTAGGCAACCCTATTAGTGCGAACATAAACCAGCAAAAGTCAAAACCACACAAACTGTTCGAAATAGTTCCAATATTACACTTAACAAAAAGCGTGTTCATCTTTCTGTATAGACTTGTATAAATTACTTTAATAGAAAAACGAATTTAGAGGCTAAACTTGCTTAAATACGATTTTTAAGACTTTAGGCTAAATTAAATTCTTAATTCGTTTATTACTTATGGCCAATGCATTTTCTAATGTTTATAGTGACACAACAAAACACACGAGACAAATATGGTTCCACGCATATGTAATACATTGTAGCGATAGCGACACACGACTCCACAACACAACACACGACACAGATGTGGATCAGGCTTAACCGATCAATTTCACGAAGTACCCTGCAAACCAAAACTCAGTATTTGCCTTGAAACACAACCACTAACAAAACGCATTCTATAAATGTATGTGTTTCTTTATTTACAAAAATCTCTCCTCTCAAAAAAGGACTTTTGTTTCTCCTAAAAGAAAATACAACTCTTCTATCGAAAAACGGAAGAAAGAGTGCGATGTATACGATGCAAAAAGTTTTGTCTCATTTCGGATGTGCACAACAAGACAAACAAAAACATTTATTTCATCGGCGAGCGCGAGTTATAAATGGTTGTTTTTTGGTTGTTCTTTATTATAAGAAACAAAGAAATTATATTTAATTATTGTCATTAAATTTAAATAGAAAATACAAATGTTTTTATTAGTGTTTTATACTTTGTTATTACTGCATTTCAGATTCAAGGAAACCATTTTCGATGATCGTTGTGTATTTTGAGATTGCAGCAAATTGTTCAATTATTGGAACGGCTCTATAGTCTGACTAATTTTTTTTTATCAATTTTGATAAAACTAGCAATGACGAAAACTATTCGTAAAATTCAATTTATCATATAAATTATTTCATCTTAGTTTCAGAAGAAACAAACTACTTCTTTTACGTACAAGTTTCACCCCGTTATATCCGTACTGCTAAATTCGAGAACTCAGTACCTATGTAGTATTACGGATATAACCGGTGAAATGTTTACGCATAGGAAGTACTTTTAAAGGACAAGTTTCAGTGCTTTCGCTATGGTTTAAGAAACTACTTTCGTATAAGCATTAGAAGTACTTCCAGTAGTGCTTCGCTGATATACATTTGAAGTACCTTTGTCAGTACTTTAATGGAGAGGAAATTCACAACATTTCGCATGCTAGAAAGAGATAGCTGCTTCATGTATTCTCATGTATACGAGGTATTTAACTGAGTTTTTTCCCGAGCCCCTTTCTTTTTTCAGTGGAAAAGAAGTACTTCTATTACGTACATATTTCACCGGTTATTTATGTAGTTCTACGTTTGCTGGGTAGTAAGGATGCGCGACACTGCGTCGCGTTCTCTTGTGTTCCAGCAGAAAAATTATGTTGTACCTGGCAGCTACCAGTCAGCTCTTTATATGACGTTTAATTGAGCGCTGAATGTTTCACAAGGTGTGTTTGTTTAGTTCATCTTGCAAATCCAATATGTTTTCGACAGGTTTTATTTAAAACTTGTGTTTTATCAAAACTTGTGGTTTCGCGAAAATGTATGGGAAAACTTGTGTTTTCAATTTAGGTTTTCAGCCAAAACCGATATTTTCGCGAAAACCGGGGTTTGGGTTTGGTGTGAAAAGGATATTAGCACGACTCCACAACACAACACACGACACAGATGTGGATCAGGCTTAGCCGATCAATTTCACGAAGTACCCTGCAAACCAAAACTCAGTATTTACCTTGAAACACAACCACTAACAAAACGCATTCTATAAATGTATGTGTTTCTTTATTTACAAAAATCTCTCCCCTCAAAAAATTACTTTTGTTTCTCCTAAAAAAAAAATAAAACTCTTCTATCGAAAAAGGGAAGAAAGAGTGCGATGTATGGATTAATGGAAAATTTGTGTTTTCAATTTAGGTTTTCAGCCAAAACCGATATTTTCGCGAAAACCGGGGTTTGGGTTTGGTGTGAAAAGTATATTAGTTCAGAGTATAAAATATCTCTGAACTTATCAAATTTAATAACAGAATTATAACTTTTATAACTGTTATACTTCTATAGTTATCTTAAGCACACAAAACACTCTTTTTCTTTTTTTAAGCAATGCACTTCTGGGAACCTATTCTAGTTCTGTGAACAAAATTAAACAAAGAAATTGTTTATATATTAACCGTCAAGCATTTCTTTCACATTTCAAACTCCACTAGGTACAAAAAGCGATTCTGGTCCAATGAATAAAACTACATTTTCGATTATTGAACCACCTGATTATTTATCCAGAAATGGATGTGCATTTTATTTAGACCGCTTTCGTACAAGGAAACTAAGTTGCCAGAAACTAGCTAATTTGCCTTACGCTTTTCTCGCCCAGTCGCCGGCAACTCAGTTTCCTTGTGTGAAAGCAGTTTTAAGGTTAGACCGCACTAGGCGGAACTGCACTGCAGCGGAACTGCGATTCATAATAATTTGTATGAAATTTTATGAAGTTCAGTAGCCTCTTAGTGCGATATAGCTCATACAATTTCATAAAAATAATGTTTTGCCGCGTCCTAAAGTAGTTCCGCTGCAGTTGTTTTTTTTTCTCAATAGATTAGACAGAAATTATCATCGAAGTGTGTGGGCCCTAGGTATACTTTGTACACAATAACAACTCTTTGAGGATGAGATTAGTCGATATGGCGTGTGCAATGTAAATACTATAAGAAAAAATTATTTAGAACAAGGAAACATGAAACCCAGCATAACTGTTATACGGTTTTGCATTTTGTAACCCCCATAGTGCCCGATTACACGATTCGTTTTTTCGGTTGTTTCGTCTTTCGTCTTTTTGACAGATTGGGTGAGGGGAGAAGAAATGTAGAGGGAAGGAAGTAACGAAAGCAGGAATGAAAATTTCAAGACTTTTTCTGGTTGAACTTTGACGTTTCTGATTTGGCAACCACAATGCTCCTCGATGTTAGCAAAAAACGATTTGAACAAAAATTATTGAATTGGAAAATTGTTTTTCGTAATTGGATATAACTAATATACTATTGTATTTGAGAAATAAGTGATTAAAAAATATTTGTATTTATTACTAATGATTATTTTCTTACAAAACAACCCCAAATTGCATGAAAGTCAAAATAACGAATGGAAGTACGTATGCATTTTCGCGAACCATGTCCCGGTCTACATTGAACGATTTTTCCCGTGCTGAATGGAAAAATCGGCCGAAACTGGAAGGATCATGTCGGCTGTACCTCTCAATCGCACACGATTACAACAACAATTTTTTGTCGGCACTGAAAATATCGTTCAATGTAGACCGGGACCATGTAATCATGAACGTTCGTGCCTGTCAAAAAGAAGAAAGAGGAAACAACCGAAAAAACGAATCGTGTAATCAGGCTCATAGTCACTATTTTTGATCTCGGATAAATGAACAGCCCTAATTTATTTCAACTGTTGCAGCTGTCATCGTTGACATTTGGCATTTTCAGCTAAACAAATGGCTGAAAAACAACCACAATTGGAGAAAAATAAGTAAATTAAACAAAATTTATTAAAATTTCTTTAATTTCTTTTAAATTAAATCTATCTAGAAAACATAAAGAGTGGCGCAAGGAAGTTAAAAAACTAAGAAGACAAACAATACGACAAAAACTTGCCGAAGAACGAAATAAACTTGCTGCCGAAAGTACTATTCCCATTTAAATATTTTTATTTATTATTTTCGTTTGACCTATTTTCAGAGGAAGCTGCCCAATTGAATGATCCAAATTATGTTAGATGGCTTCAAGAACAAGAAGAATTAGAAGTCTTCGAACGTGAACAAGAACAACGTGAGCGACAAGAGCAAGAAGAACTCTGGATGCGCCGAGAACTTCTGGCTAAGAAATATTTCCGCGAGCAACAACAAAAACAAGAAGCAACTGCAGCCATAAAAGAAGCAGAACGTCTACGAATCCAGAAAGAATTCGAAGAACTCCAACAGAAAGCCAAACAACGTCGAGAAGAACGCCAACAACGTGAAGAACAAGCCAAACTAGACCACGAACTGATGATGGGGAAAATCTTCGATTATATCGAATTAGGAGGTACAGTTCCCGAAGAACTCACATCCAGTGTTCAATCGAATCCCAACAAATCGGAGTGTCCTTTCTTTATGAAAACCAATGCCTGTCGCTATGGATTGCAATGTACGCGAAATCATATTCGTCCCAAACTCAGTCGGATTCTATTCATACCGAATTTCTTTTCGCACATAAAACTGGATCATGGGGGAACCAATCATGCCAGTGACATTAATCTTGAATGTTCTGATGTGGATTTGAATAATGATTATAAAGTGTTCTTTGAGGATGTCACTGAAGAACTGAGCAAATTCGGACAAATACTCAATTTCCGGACTTGCATGAATACTCTGCCGCATTTGCGAGGCAATGTTCTGGTGGAATATTATTCGGAAAGGTATTTAATGGATTTGTTTAACTTGATGAATAATTGAAAATGTTGTCTGTCTAATTTTAGAGATGCACTCAAGGCTTATGTTCAACTACAAGGCCGTTTCTATGCTAAACGTCAGATTAACGTTGAGTTTTCGCCAATCACTTCCTGGAAGAATGCTGTATGTGGTATGTGGTGCTACGGCTGATTGTATCCTTTTTGATGAAATTTTCTTAGAGCGTTATTTTTGGTTTTACTTTGATGCATGCTTATTGAATAAGTTGAACTAAATTTATCGCTTATTTTTCGACAGGGTATTCCTTTTAATTTTTGACTCATTTCACTTGGTAGTCAAACGTTCGACTCAGGTTGAATATTTTTGAAATCATTTAATGCCTTCATTTTACGAATAACCAATTGTGATGTTCGAATATTCGAATTCGACTATGTTTTGAAATTGCATGCCAGTATATTTAATCTAGGTTACCCTTGTACGTTAGTGTCAGAATTCACATTCGCCAAATATTTCCTGTCTATCGAAGCTACACTTCTAAAAATGGACAAAAACAAAAGCCGGCCAAAAGCCTATTTGCCTGAGAAAACGAAGCATGATTTTACAGTTTTCTCGCGTTTTTACTTTTTTGAACTCGCCAGTTGTGACGTGTATGTTTATTCGAGCTATGCATTCTTTTTTCTATCTCGTTAATAATTTGTTTTTTTTTAATTAGTTTTTTTTTTCGTTTTTTTTTTTTTAATGAATAAATCCTTAAATGTTCCCTCAAAGTATACAAACAAAAAGAAAACAAAAACACATTTTTTCCTTAACTTTTATCCAGGATTATTCTTTCCAAATAAATGTCCAAAAGGCGGAGATTGTAACTTTTTGCACATTTTTAAGAATCCTAAAAATGTGTATAACAGGCCAATTTATAGAAAAGAAAATGATAAAAAAGCTATGCAAACACCGCAAAAGACAAGCGTAAGAGGCAATTCTGTTATGAGGTTAGATTCATTTTCTTTTTATTGTTTAAATATATACAATTTTAACTATTAATAATTTTTGTATACTCTTGTTTAGTTGGAATGATAATAAGAAAGAATCTAGAAGCAGAGGCGATTGGAGTTGGTCAGAGAGTCCTGAACCAATTTCAAAAGATGACAAACGTCGAAGTGAGCGTAAAGACTTATCAAAAAGAAATCGAGATAAATCAAGAGAAAGATCTCATAGACATGATGAAAAGAAACACACCAAGTCGAAAGATGAACGTTCTAGTCGAAGTTCAAGGCACGAATCATCGAACAGAGAGAAATCAAGAGAAAGATATCGAAGCAGAGAAAGATCGCATATAAATGATGGAAAGAAAGACACAAAATCTAAGGATAGAAGTACTAGTCGATGTTCAAGGCACGAATCATCGAATCGAAAAAAATCCAAAGAAAGATATCGAAGCAGTGAAAGGTCGCATAGAAATGGTAAAAAAAAGCACCCAAAATCTAAAGAAAGAAGCGTTAGCCGAAGTTCAAGACACGCATCTTCGACAAGAGAGAAACCCAAGGAAAGATATCGAAGCAATGAAAGGTCGTATAGAAATGGTGAAAAAAAGCACCCAAAATCTAAAGAAAGAAGCGCTAGTCGAAGTTCAAGGCATGAATCATCTAATAGAGAAAGATATCGGAGCAGTGAAGGATCACATAAAAATGATGTTAGGAAACACCCAACATCTAAAGAAAGAAGTCCTAGTCGAATTTCAAGACACGAATCATCAAATAGAGAAAAATCTAGAGAAAGATATCGAAGCAGTGAAAGATCACATACAAACGATGGAAAGAAACACACAACATCTAAAGAAAGAAGCCCGAGTCGAATTTCAAGACACGAATCATCAAATAGAGAGAAATCAAAAGAAATAAATAGAAGCGGTGAAAGTGCTCATAGAAACGATAAAAAGAAGGACACAAAATCTAAAGATACAAGTTCTAGTCAAAGTTCACGGAACCATTCCAATCGAAATGAAAATTCAAATAAAAAGGAGAAGGAGAGAAAAAGAAGTAAATCGAAAAGTCCTTCGCGATTACGAAAGCAACATAAAGATGATGATCGAGAGAAGCACCTTGAGAACAAAAAACGTAAGGAAAGTTGCTCGTGAGTTCATCTTTTTTGTTTATTCATATTTCTTAGGAATGTACAAATGAAATTATACAAATAAAAGGAAATATACTTACAAACACCTGAACGATGGTGGTTTTGTAACTTGTTATTTCGCTTTAGTATGAAAATAAATTTGCAATAAAAGTATGAATAAAGTATAGAAACTCATTTTTAAATTGAATTTTAGTTTTGTTTTTGTAGTGGAGTTTATTAACGCTTTACGTATGGTAGAATAAAATTGATACATAAAAATGCTTGTTATGCTTGCAAAGGCTTTTATATGGTAATCGTTCCCTTTAGATATTTAAATTTGAGTTCGACTTATCGTAACACCAAAGGTTAAGTTTTGTGGATAACTAGTAAGAAGCTTAATTAATTGGAAATACAAGTAAAACAAAATAGTTTTCTTAATTTAAGACTTATTCATACTGTGGGTACATTCAATTTATGAAATTTAATTATGTAAAGTCTCTCCATTGTCAAAAATTTGGAGTAAAAAGTAAAGAAAGTTTTAGTAATGGGCCCAGAGTATAAAGTTAGTACAGACAGACCCACGGACGAAAAATTGGTGGGTTCACCAGTGCAAAAAGAAGAAGATATAATGCTGCAAGCAATAACATTAAATAAGGCCAAACTGATATTTCGTCGCCTGAGAAAAGTACTGTCGTATGTTGCATTTTTTGAAAGTTTGGGAAATCGCAATCAAAGTTTAAAAAATCATAACTTTGAAACGGCTTGGTAGAATTTTTTAAAACTTAAACCATATGTTCAGAAAGAATTATATTTTATTTTTAAATCAAAATAAAAAGTGTGCATGCACTATAATGAAAATTAAAGCCAATTTATGAAAATATCATTTTGTCGTATGTTGACATGCCTTCGTTCAAAATTTCATCACTCATTCTAATAAATTTAAAATAAATGAACAAAACATTTTAGTTGACTTATAAAGTCACAATACCTACGCAATAAGTTCTGGAGGTAACTCCGGCGCAGCGGACTCATCTGAACTGAACGACTGAAGTTTCTCTTATATGTACACATCCTTATGGCACATACGACAATAATTTATCGTAACTTGTGTACAAAATTGTATGTGCAGTATTTTTAACACATACGACATTTATTTACTGAAGGATCAAAAACCGAGTTTTCAGTACAAAAAATGTCGTATCTATGTGCAAAAACCTTGCACATGCGACAAAATGAATACGAATTATCTCCTAAACTAAGATAGATATTAAAACGCGGAAAACAGCATTATTACTAACAGCAATATTATTTTTTTCTGTGAAAACTGCAACAAAACCTGAAAATCGCATTTTGTTCACATACGACATTTCTCAGGCGACGATTTGAAGTCCGAAACACAACAAAAAAAAAATTCCAAAGTCTCCTAAGGCTTAACAGGTGAACCCGTTTAAACATGTAGAACGGCTTTAAGTAATTTTAACAAATACATTCCTTAAAACATTCCTTATACGGACGGTTCAAAAACCGATGATGGGGTTGGGGGAGGTGTGTACTCAGAAAGACTAAATTTAAGTCTCTCATTTCGTCTTCCAGACCATTGTAGCGTGTTCCAGGCGGAACTTTTGGCGATAAAGGAAGTTTTATCTTGGATCAAGGAAAACGTGATATCGACATCTGATATCCGCATCTTCTCAGATAGCCAAGCTACTATAAAATCTCTCGAATGTGTCTCTACAAACTCTATAACAGCCCTAAACTGTCGATCATCTCTTATAGTGATGGCACAGCAGTTCAATATTTTCCTTTGTTGGGTGCCGAGCCATAGGGACATTCCGGGTAAATGTAAAGCTGATGAACTCGCCAAAGGTCGACCAAGACTACCTATTTTACCTGAAAAGGTAAATATCGGTATGCCTATAGCTACATGCAAATCTTTGCTGAAGCAAGATGCTTAGGTGGAACAACGTAACCACTTGCCTGGCGACAAAACAGATCTGGGCTACTCTAGATGTGAGGTGCTCTAAGTGTTTGTTATCTTTGAACAGATTGTATATCAGCTCCGTAATTGGTGTCATAACCGGGCACTGTCTTAGAGCCAAGCACGCAAACTAGCTTGGAGTCTTTTGCAGAAGCTGTATGGACGAAGGGGAGGAAGAATCTGTTCCTCATCTTCTTTACACATGCCCTATCCCAAAGACGTAGGATCCATCTCAGAGACTTCATCTTCTATGATCCTAGTGATCTAACAAACATAGACATAAGTAGTCTCGCGCGCATTAGAAGCTCCAACTGGTTTTAACGAGTGGGGAGAAAATCTCTCTAGATTCACGTGGTATCACAGCGGACCAACTTATGGTCTAAGTGTGTTAGTTCCTTGCTGGCAGCCACTTCAACCTACCCTAACCTATAACACAGTGCGACAGAGTAAACACACTTGAACCGAAACCTTTTAGAGTTTAGATTTTTTTGAATTAAAAAAAAAAACACATGAAATGACTAAAATACAAACAATTTAATTTTATGACAAAAAAAAATGTTTCGTGTCTTTTCACATATAGGTACCAAAATACAAAGTTTCCATTTTTCATTCTATTTTAATTATTTTCTTATTAGAATTTGGAAGGAGCGAGGCAGTCCTTTTCAGTCATGTATTGCATATTTAGTGAGGAAGAAATAATATGAATTTCGAAAGCATTTTAATTTTTTTATCTGTCCAATTTTAATTATGTAATCTATTTTAACGCTCATCCCTCACTCACTGACTTGCTGAATGGAAACTCTATAATATAACATGTTCGACGGACATAAATAAGTAAATATAACGCTTCAGTATGAGTGTTCTTAGATTTTCTAGGAGGATTTGAACCCAATTTGAAAAACCGTGGAAGTTTAAATAGCGCACTCATAAATGATGCCCAAAAATTATTCCATAGTATGTAAGCATGTACATGCGTTACCTCTACCTTTTGTATGTGAATTTATAATATTTAGGCTTAGCAAATACAGTGTTGGACTGGGTTCGAGTGATTTTGACACATTGAGCTTGAGCGAACATTTTCTCGAACTGTCGTTATTGGTTGAAAATCCAATTGAGCATTTTTTTGTTGGTAAAATATTTGTTGAATATATCAAATCAAAATCAGTCCAAACAAGTCAAAGGTTCGATTCGCTATTCATAATCAGGGCCTTAAATTGCTAAAAAATAAGAAAATAAAACAGTGAGACTCTTTACGGACATTACCCCTAGTTCACATTCGTAAGTAATGGCAATTGAGTTGGGTACATATAAACAGTATGCATGTAATCAAATAATGTACATTCATTTTCAAATCAATCGCTGTTTTGGTAACATTTCTGGATATTTAACCTTTTTTCTCAAGCCTGAAAGTAATACTTTCAGGTTAACAAGTAACTTGAACCAATAATACTTTACTGCACCCCGGTAGTCTGGATGTTGTGCTGATGATGCGATTGTGGTATAAAACAAATACCAAACGCATTTATAATATTGTTAAATCTTAAATTCTTTAGTTTTTAAGAAGCATAACTCAAAGATGGCTGAAACGATTTGGCTCAATTTTGTTTTCTTTTAATATAATGTGCCGATAGGTGGCGCTGAAGTTAAGGCAATTAATAAATTCTGTATTTACATATATCAAAGTTGATATTGATAAATTAAATCATAAAATCTGTACCCCATAGGTGGCGCAGTTGAAGTGTTATTGGAAAATTCTATATTTATGAGGCAAATATTCACAGTATAAAACTATACCCGCATATCAAATAATATTGGTTAAGTGCCAAACAAGTAAAACAAGGAACGGATTCACACTGCCTAGAAGAAACAAGCCACAAAGTTATGCCTTTGTCACGTCACATTTTTATTCTCTATAAAAAGGCAATAAAACAGTGGTTTTTTCTTATTAAATTGAATTTTCAACACATTTTGAAGGTTTGAATGAAACAACAACCATTTGAGTAAACTCCCACCAGGTTTATATAGGTTGGAACTATAGATACCAGGCAGCTGCCACACTGGTCTTAGTACATTATGTTAAAATTTTAATTCATAAATTATTGTCGTCAGTTGGGCTTTGAACTTAAACCATGCCACCTCAGAAGCTTTTGCACCACGTACTGCCCTGCCGAGAGATCAAGTAATCTTGTGTACCCAATGTAGGCTTATACCGTTTATAAAATTTCATTTGAATCAATTTTCCCAACTCAGAGCAACGTCTATGGGGCCTCAACAAGTTATAATAATAAATAAAACATAGTTAAATATTTTTTATAAGATTTTTATTTATTTTTTTTTTTGGATTTTGTATTATTTTGTTTTCTTCTTCTGTAAAATTTATTATTATTTAAAGAAACTGCTTTCAATTAAAAAAAAAAGAAAATAAATATTCATAATAAACAAAAAATAAACAACAGTAGGTAAAGATGAAATCGAAATTATATAAGATGCATCACACCTCCTCTAATTGTTTAAATAAAATTCGCATTCGCGCGCAGATAAATTGCACATATAGGGCCTTTAGAACATTTCTCTCAATATTCTTCAAATATACCTTAAGTAAATTTTAAAATTTCAAAAAAATTAGTCAAATACTGCCCTCTCGTGGACAAAATAAAAACACTTATCTAAAGTATTTTTGGTCGTTGATGAGTTTACAATAGACAATCGAGGAGACACAAAGAGAGAGGGGGGAGGGAAAGTATAATTATTATAATAAAAAAAATATAAGATTTTACACAAAACAAAAAAAAAAATGCGAAAAATAATATTAAGTAATAAAATCTAAGACTAAGAACACACACACTATCCAAAAATCAACTCGAACTTCTTATAGACGGATTCCTGGATTTGTGGCAGCAACATAACGCAGCAGTTCTTCGTTATCCTCGCAGATAACTGGCTTCTCGTGGTAGCAAGCAACATCGTGCCATGCAATACCATCATTGTAAACATTATTTAACACAGACAAGCACTGTTCCTTGGTCTGGTTGATCTCGTATTCAGCGTTGTCTGGTTGTGGGCGCTTCTTGTGTCCGGTCTGAGACCAGGGATTGTATCCCCAACCTTGTGGAATCCTGTTGGTGGCTTGGATCTTCTCACGAGTTGCAGACCAGAACCATCCATAAACGCTCTTTGGTTCCAAATCGGGACGGTTTTCGCAACCGGCGAAATCGCAGATACGTCCAGCTGTCCAGATGTATGGTACATCATTTTGTTGGATCACACGGAAGATTAGATTATTTTTTTCTTGGGTCTCCAGAGCGACCAAGTCCATGCAGAACTCACGGCACAAGTTACGTCCGTCCAACCAATCGACCTTCCTGTTTGCCAATGCTGGAACATGGCTGGTTAGGAACATGTTCTTTCCACGGTATGAGAATTCTTTTGGTCCTGAAATTATAAAAAAGAGAAATCAACGTTAATCACTAGGCATACAGTATTTGATGATAGATAATGATATAGATAAAGATATACCATAAAAGCTCAAGATTAAATGTCAATTAAGGTAACCCCATCGTCGGGGCCGCGGCCGCGCCATCAGATGGCATCATTGAAACTTCATTAAGTCTCCAAAGTGGAATTATTATAAGTGCCACAAGGCGTCTCTTTACGCAACGGCAGTTCAATAAATGCATTGACCCACTTTTTCCTCTCTTGCACAGATTACTAGCTTAGCTATGGCTATTTCCAAACCTAAAGGCTGTGTTTTTTGTTGTTGTTGCATTTAATGTTACGAGAGGTTTCTGGTGCATTAACAGACGTAAGAGTTATTTTTTTTATTTTATCATGTGTGTATCACGAGGCAGCATTCGCTTTCTTTCGATCTGGAATAAACAGTTACCTAAGGACCAAGAATCTCCCTCTGAGGAACAGGTTAATCTCCTTTACTCGCAATGCCTTCAGCAGTGGGAGACCAGAAAAGCTTGATTTTTTGAATTTTAAATTAACGACTTGGGGATTTGGTGTTTTTTGGAATGCCTGGGTGTGGCTTTGGAAAAAATAAAAACTTAAATATATTTCAATCACATCAATCAGTGATAAATTGTCTGCAGATGCACGTTACCGTTGACCATAAGTGGATGCGACAATCTTACAAGCCCCGGCCCTGTATATCCCAGGTCGCCCCGCAACATCTCAGAAGGTCAGTGTAGAAAATTAAACTAAACCATTTTGTACCGGGCACCGGTTGGTGTTTAAATTTAAATAACCCCCTTGGAGCAATAAGCAATCGTCATCTTCACAACGACAACAACAAAAAATATGCCCAGAGATCAGTAGATCTTGCCAATGGCAAGTTAGGAAGAAACAAGTTTTTTTTGTTGCTGTTGAACTGCTTTAAAGCTTGTTTCCATGCCATCAATGGAGACGACGACGTCGACTTGGTTATGTAATGATTTTTTTCGCAAAAAAAAAAAACAAACCGAAAATAATATTACGTGGACGTGGAAAAATGTTTAAACAAAAATAAAAAACAACATCTATCTCTAGCCATCCTGGTGTAATGATGATGATGGTGACTATCCTTATCGCATGTCGGTCGTCGGCAAAGACAATGTCGTGTCTAACCTGGCCTTTATGTCGATTCTCCATTCAAAAATAAATACAAATAAAAAAGAAACAACAACAATGGAGGGAAAATCTTCATTAATAGTTTTTTTTTGTTGTTGTATGTTTGGCAACACTAAAATATTGTTGCAATTGAAGTTTTTCTTTGCCTTTATTGTGATGAAATAAGGTAGGTAAGGTATACCTTTCAACTAGCGCTATGTACTATCATAAATCAATCTTCTTAAATCTTAACAAAAGAGAGACTTCAGGGAACTTTAAACAAATAAACAATAAAATGAACTACTCATTCAATATGCTTATGAATCTACAAGAAGTAGGTAAATATGACATTACAGGAAAAATTAAACAAGGGACCTAGGTATGTTGATAATAATTGACTCTGTTGAACAATTTTTCAAGAGCTTATTTTCTTTTTATTTAAGTACAGGACATAAATAATTTTAATCGGCTTTATGGCAGAAAATGTTTCCAGAGTTTTTCCTCATTGACAAAAAAAATATATAAGATTATGTGTACCAGTTTTGTTAGTTTTTCAATAAGACTTCCTGAAAATTTATTTGTATAGAAGCACGAGAGAAAAATCGAAAAGAAACAACTTTCATTAAGAAGCTCGATTAAGTCACATAAATGTAAGCCTAAGATATTATTTATTTTGAATTCAAGTGCGGAAATCAACAGAATCCTTACATCACCTTAAAACCGTCAAAATAATGATTCTTTGTTACTAAAACGTGATTTTGTCGCTTATTTTAGCTGTTTTTAAATGTCTGGCTGATAAATACGCCCCACTCTAGATGTATGGCTGATAGGGAATTATTTTTAAACAGTTGTACATAGAACAAATAAATATATGCTTTAAAACTATATTGTAAATGGCACGATTAGTTTGACAGACATTAAGTATCTGGCTCATGTTAGGCCCCACTGTAGATGTCTGGCAAGTGTCAAATAAAGTAAATGGCCTCATCCCCTAAGACATAGCACAAACATTCATCTTTGATAAAATAACACAATGTTGCAACATTTGTATAGAATTTTAACACTCGCTACCTCTTAATTGCACCCGGATTGAAGATTCTTAGTATCCATTTGTTGTTTAGCTACCATAGTATCTGTTCGCAGAAAAAAATCTTAGCTTTGCTAAAATAACGTATGTCTGGCGGCCCTGGGCTCTTAGTCTATTAGTAAACTCCTAAATTTTGTTTTCGTATATGAATCGTTTTTCATTGAAAAAAAGATTTGCTCTGTTTGTGATAAGAATTGATCTTTTTCCATTAGTCATGTTTAATTCAAAATCTACAATACCAAAGATCAATGATACCGTATTGTACAAGCACAAGTGGAACATATATTTTGCGGAATCACCCAAGTTATACTTTTCAGAAAAGGTTTTGTGGCCTGAATTCGAATCTGACGTCGGAATTGGCTCAAGTTGTTGAGATATTCTAGTCTAAAAGTCCCAAAAAGCGTTTTTTTAGGTTGGTTTTAGGTTTTAGGTAGAACTAGTCCACTTATTACATTTTCCCCACTATCTGGCCCGAAAACCAAATTTTGGATCTTTCCAATACTTTATTTCTCCTTCAAAATATAATTAATTATTTTGAGTCTTCGCCTCCCTATAGATAACTTTTGAAAAATCCATTATAACGAAACACTCATACATTTTAATTTAAGATTTCTCGAGGATTATTTAAGGTGATAGTTAGTATAGTTTTTTTTTATAATGCCATAATGATTTTTGTAGGGAAAAACCACAAAAATACAGAAAAACTGTTTTTAGCACTTTTAGGTAGGTATCTCGAAAACCTGAGCCAATCCAACATTTCTCAAATCAGATTCTATCTCAGAACACAAAAATCCTTCTGAGGCTGAAACAAGTTTTCTGGAGAAAAATTGATTGGTGAGGCACTTTAAGATAAGGGTATCTCAAAAACCTGAGACCACTAACAATTCTAAGTTCAGACTCGGATTATAGGCGCTCAAAAAGATAAGAAAAGTATAATCCTGTTTCTCAGCGCAGTGCTTTGGTTAAAATTGGTTGCCTTGTGTATTAATTTTGAATTTAGTCAATTTTATTTAAAAACACAAAAGACGTATGATTATATCGTGCTTTTTATAGGATTAATAATCAAAATGAAAAATGTATTCTTGCAATGCTAATCACTTTTTAATTAGCTAGTTAATAAGTGAAAAAGGGGCCAATCAGATACATACGTAGCTGCAGGAAAGATGTGATCACACATCACCCATGTAAGAAGACTCCTATAAAATTAAAAAAAATTTTGTTCAGAGATGCTATTCAACAAATAATGTTGATTCTCCACAATGTTCTGGATCTAGAAAGATTTTTTGCAGTTTCTTTCAATCAAAAATAGACTTGACCGCATACTATCTTAACAACAAACGTCAAGTGGTTGTTGATTCATTCAAACATAAAAAACATCAATATTTAAACAATATCTTTTTTCAATAACAAAAAAAATGTTCCACATACGCCACAGTGATCATCTGCTCTAGACATTGAAGTTTTGTATTAAAAAAAAAAATACATAATAAGCCCGTGCCCATGAATTATTTCAAACATCTCTCATTAATAATTCATAAGTCGCTGACTTAATTTTAGTCTTAAACTCGAACACATAATTTTTGCTTTATATACTCATCATCGCTTTTAGTTAATATACTTCACACACTTTTATCACCAAATTGTGATCGTATTCACAGTATGTTAATAGGCTTTGGACCTCTAAACTAATTTTACCTTGCTTTACCAATATTTAAAATAAAATTTCACAATGTTGTGTTATATCACCATACTATATATTTTGATGAACCTTTAGCCTTTATAGGTTAGTCTTTTATTCAAGTGCCGTGTGAAGTATAAAATATGTTTGTTTGATGGGATTCCGTGAGTAATTAAACCAACAAGTAAGCGAAAAGTGCATATAGCGTGAGCAAACACAGTAAATTAAAATATAACAACATTTTAACAAGCAATGAAATGATATCACGATTTTTTTTTTGTCTTTAATCTTAAAGCCTTTAGGTTGAAGATGGGAAAACGTAAAATGTAATGTAACTATACTGGAATTACCATTAGAAGGTAATTAAATCAAAACAAACAATTAAAGTTTGCGGAACTGCATATATCGAATCTTATTTTTTTTAAATTTAATTTAATGACAATAAGCTTATTAGCATTCATTCCCCCATAGACTGTATAGTTGAGGTAATGTTCGAAGTTATGTTGAAGTTTGTGTATTATTTATTATTTTAATAAATTCAATTTTTAAACAATTAACGAAATTATAAATTATAAAATAAAATTACTTCTGTTTTAAGTACCTGGGCGAAACGCATCTTGGATTTGAGGTCAATTGGGTTTTTAATTGAGTTTGAGAAATAAATCTATGTGCATTAGCAAATTATTTACTGGGTAAACATAATCACATGGGAAAACAACAAGAATCTGTTATGCCTGCTGCAAATTATGCAAATATCATAACAAAAGAAATCGTAGAAAAAAAAATAGTATTTTGATGTTTCGATTTAAAAGGGAAAATCCACAAAATTTGCTCTCTAGTTCTTGAATACCAAAAAAAAAAAAAAAAAGTGTCAAGGAGACTGTTTCTTTTTTGCACATTAAAATTCAGATGGAAAAGTTATCATTTTTCATTCTTACGAGTACTTATGTAAACAAAATCCTTCCAGTGTGAAACTAGATTTAAAATTAAACCACAAGCATTCATAAGAGTGTAAAAAAAAATGTTGACTTGTCGGAAACTGCCTAAGAACACAACTTAAGTTAGATTTAACTTTCATTAAAGCATAATTTGAATACATATACCTATTTAATTCATGAAAACTCGCGGAGAACCAGTCCTAGTAGATTTATGTAAAACTCTAAACCATTCATTTGTGCATGTTGTTACTCGACAGTAATAATACCCAATAAATATAAATCATAAAAAATATGAAGTGAAATTTCTTAGAACAACTAAACAAAAGAGCTGAGTTGCAAACTCGATTTTCATTTTCAATACAAATTTAATGGTTTTTGTATCTGTCCGCGTCTTTTGCCTGCCTGTCTGTCTTTCTTAATAGTTGGGTAGTTGTTATTTAAACTTAACTATAATAGATCAGTTAAAATATTTTATAATATTTAAAGCATTTGAAAAATAAATGCGAGACAACCACGAGATCTGATATGGGTTGAATTTAGGCAACGAGAAGTTAAGGAAGTCTACGTGCGGATGGTCATGGACATGTACGAGCAAGTTAAAACAAAGGTAAGATGCCCCTCTGGAATCACCGAAGAGTTCCCAGTTAGAGTAGGTGTGCACCAGGGCAGTGTCTGGAGTCCTTTGCTCTTTATTACTGTCCTTGACTTTCTGCTTGAGAATAAGGTGACGGACCCCATATTGAATCAGTTATTCTTTGCTGACGATGGAGCCATCATAAGTGAAAATCCTGTGTCCTTGCAACGAGCACTTGATGTATGGATGGATGTTCTGCAGGGCAATGGATACCTCATTAGCGCTAAAAAGACCGAATTACTATGCTGCCCATTTTCTTATCCACACAGGCCTGTTCCGGACATCTACTTGAATGGACCAGTGCTTCTCAAGTGCGAAAAGTTTAAATATCTTGGATCAATGATCAATAGTGAAGGATCTTATGATGACGACATCAAACATCACGTAAGCGTAGGGTGGATGAATTGGCGGAAAAACTCTGCCATCTTCTGTGATTTAAAAATGCCTCCTAAGTTAAAAGGGAAGCTCTACACGGCAGTTGTTCGTCCAGCGCTTACATACGGTTCACAGTGCTGGACAATGTACAAGAAGTAGGAGAGTAAATTGACGGCGGCTGAAATGCTTCGCATGACAGCAGGAGTGACAAAGCGTGATCGAATTAGAAGCAAGAGAATCCGAGGAAGCCTACACGTCAAAAATACCATCTTGGACAAAATACAGCATGAACAACTTAGCTGGTACTATCATGTACAAAGAAGATGCCATGAAAACCCAGTTCAAAAGGCAATAGCACAAGACGTTCCAACACTATCGCGGAAGAAAGGTAGGCGCAAAAACTCCTGGATGAAACAAATGCAACGGCACCTGCATTTAGTTGGCCTCAGACATGGAACAATCCAAAACCGGGAGGCCTGTCGACGTTTGCTGAGGTCAACCCGGCGAACCCCACAAATCTAGGTGAAGCAGTTGAGTGGGATAGTTGTGAATGTGATCATGACAATCGCCGGTTAAATGAAGAAGAAGAAAAATAAATGCAAGTAAAAGTGAACAAATCGTGGATTTTATTTTATTCTTACTGCTTAAGGAAGTGATATCAATCTTTAAAATGGATTTTCATTAGTACATTGATGTAATTCTACTTTAAATTTAATCAAAGTCTGAAATAATAAAAACTGGTTTTAATTAATTCTCATTATTACATTGCAACTATTTTTAGCTACAAATAAAACAGCCAACACCTTTTAGATTTTTTTATAGAATAAAATCACCAATTATTATTATTACTCATCATCCGGCTTAATTTAATCCCATCAACCATCTGTTTTTTTTTTTTTAAATAAACTACCTATCAACTCTCGCGTTCCCCAGAGAGTTGTGTATATATCTTTGCACGTTTTTCTCATAAAATATAGTTTTTCCGTCAACAAAGTGTGCGGTTGGCTGCATCATCGTCTTATAATATTGTGGGTGTAACTTTTTTTATTCTACCTTCGAGGAATTCCCACATCATCAATATAATATGTGTTTATACAAATGTTTATTAAAAAAAAAAAATAGAAACACATCCGGAACTAAAAATCTTTCGTCTATCTAACACAGCATCAGACACTATAAATGCAAAATAAATGCATCATCAGCATCGTTATAATCAAACCATTAACACCTAGTATACATTTGAGGGTTTTTCTTTATCTTAACTATCATGACTATGAATTTAATTAATAAATATTAATCCTCAGCTTTTTTTTTTTAATGCAGTAATCTAAGAATGTTTGTTGATTCATATTTGCCTCGAGTTGCGCTAAACTGCATATTATCGAGTGCAATTTGTTCAAATTTTTCAAAGTGTAAATTAAAAATTTAAATAAAATCATGAAAGGTATAAGACGGAAATACAATATGCGTTAATTCATTTAAACTTGTCGAATTCTCAAAAAAAAAGGGAAAAATCGAAATTATTAAAATACTTTTTTAAATTATTAAACTTTTTTAAATAAGCAATCTCTCTATAATCGATAATTTGCACTCTTTTTTGGTCATGTTCAAAAAATATACCACTACTTGTCTAAACTGAGTGACAAGTTGACAAGTGCTGTCAATGGGTTTTCTTTTGAATTTTTTTTTTTTTTTGTATATGGAGTTAGAAACATAATTTCACTTAGAAAAATTAATTTAAAATCAGAATGCATATTAAAATAAAAACCAAACAAAAAATACTGATCAATATATAAACTTTTCGCTCTCACCTTCAAGACATATATTGAGTGAAGTCATACTAGAGCCATCACCATAGACATAATGTACATAGCTTCGACTTTGTCACCTAATTTACCATTTATTTTTTATTGTTGTTTTCTTTTGTTGTACAACGTAAATACTTTTGTTTTGTGATTTTGGCTCATCTTAATAATAATAATTTGCTATTCAAAAAACGTACTTGACCATAAGTCATATTGACCTGGTTGTTGAAAATATATACATACAAATATGTTTGTATGTAGGATGTATGTAGGTATATTGGAACTCGTTATGTATTTAATTTATTTTGATGTAATCCATTATGATGATTAGATGAAATAGTTTTTTTTGTTTTGATTGAGGAACGTGTAGGTATCTATTTGGTTATCAATTTGTATAATTTTTTTTTTTTATTTACACAAAAAAGTGATTGGAATTTTTTTGTAACTTTCGATTTTATTCGAGAAAGGAATTTAGTATTTTATTTTTTTTTTGTGATGACTCAATCTTAATAAAAGAAGAATGTGAAGTTTGTTTGTTGTTTTATGTGTTAAAAAGTAACTTAAATACACTTTAAGGACTGATGTGTTTTGTTCACACATAGGTTCTACTTTTTTTTTAAATAATGTTAGCATCAAAGTTATGGCTGTGGTTTCAAATGATAAATGCTAGCAATTATTGAATCTTGATAAGAAATGTTTTAATGAAGTCACAAAGGTACAAAAATAGCCGACAGTAAATAAAATCTACAACTGCGTCACACGCACTTGCATCTGTGTTCAAGTAGCTTAGAATTGAGAAACAATAAATTATTTTTGTTTTAAGTGCAGTGAGTGAGTATAATTCAATTAAAAGCTCAAGTGGCGTATCAATTCCAAGATGCGATCAAACTGATTTTAGTCGACTGTTTCCTAGATAATGTTATAAGAAACCAGGACACGTACAATTTAAAAAATGGCCTAACGGATTTTCGAGATAAAAAATTAAGTTTTACTCTTGAAATGTCACATATTAAATTTAAAATATTTTTATATTTCAATCTTTAAATAATTGTTTGGTATACATAAGGGTTTTCCAATAGGGACGGGTTGATTTTGACAGCTCGTGGCGAATATCGTCAAAATATCGTCTTTTAATCAGTTACTAAAGTCAAATCATCATGGTAAGTTACAGCGTCGAGCAACACGTGCTAATTGGTTTTTGAAGCAGTTGAAAGTTGATCCCAATTTTGGTCGAAAAATCATCTTTAGCGATGAGGCCCATTTTTGTATGAATGGGAACGTGAATGAGACAAAATTGCCGGATTTGGGACGAAACCAATCCACGTGAGATTAACGAGTTACCAATGCAACCAAATAAAGTTACTGTTTGGTGTGGATTTTGGTCTGGAGGCATCATCGGTCCGTACTTCTTCGAAAATGATGTTGGCCAGGCCATCACCGACAACGGCGATCGCTATAGGTTGATGATCATAAACTTCTTGTGGCCTGAATTGGATGATATGGATACCAAAGACATATGGTTTCAACAGGATGGTGCTACGTGCCATACAGCTCAAGACACAATCGATATTCGGCACCAGCGGTTTCATGGGATGGTTATCTCAAGCCGAGGCGACGCCTTTGGACTTTTTTATGTGGGGCTTTCTTAAGCCGCAGGTCTATGAGAATAAGTCACAAACCACCGCGGCCCTCAAAGACAACATAATGGATATGGCATCGGTCAAATTCAGACTGATTTATGCGCCAAAGTCATGGAAAACTGGACCTTTCGAATCCGCGCCACCCAGCAAAAACGCGGCGGCCATTTGAACGATGTTATATTTTACACATAATGTCATTGATAGGGCTCTCAAATAATTGATATATCATATACAACTTGTTTTATTCAATTTTAAAATCGACCTTAATGGAAAACACTTTACTTGCATTTTTAGTTAAACAAAAGAGCTGAGCAACGAACTTTATGAAGTTGTTGAGTTTGTTTTTAGTTAGAAAAAAAAAAAACATAATAAGTTTATTCAAATTTAAGAATTTATACTGTCTTCTATGGAACTACGAAAAATTTATCTGACCAGTTGTTTTTTAATGAAAACTCCCTTAGAAATTGATCGATTTTAAATATTTGAATTTATTCATCTTCCTTTAACGATTTTAAATGACGTTTCCTCTATTATCTAATTGTTTAAATAATTAAAAAACAGTTTTTGCTGAAACGACAAAATCAACAAAATAAGGGGGATATTTAGCCTTAAAAGAGGATTTACGAACTCTTTTTTTTTATTCACTCTCAATAAGCGTTTACAGTCAGTGTTTTGTTTGTAATCATAAAGTGCGATGTGGAAAACAAATGCACAATAAACTTAAAACACCTTCTGGTGAAAAAACAATCTATAACCATTATAAATGTTTTTAATGCACTGGGATACGAATCCGACCTCAAAATTAATGTTCCAATTGAAAAATGACAAAAAGAAACAGTTTTGAAATGATTTTTTATTGGAATATCTTCAAAACTCTACAGAAAGGATTTAGCGCATGGATTTGGATTCAGTGCACCAATTTTTCTTTGAGATTTATAAAACGCAAAAAATCTACAAAACAAAGTCTCCAAGAAAAAACCGTCAAAGTTTGCAGTTTATATCTTAAGTTCTATTAGTCGGATCACCAAGATTAAGGTGTTTGCATTTAGGGAAAAAACAGAGAATCATGATGTATTTTCAATAAAATTAGTGGAAGCGATAATACCCCTGATAAGAAATTTTAAAAATCTTTATTTTCAACATCCCTCACCCCCTCCAAAGGCTGAACAAAAATTTTTTGGTTATTCATCCACTCCGTCTTGTACAAGATATATGTAATTGTTTGACTGTAGAGAAGAGTTTCTGTCAAGTGTCAATGTGAGTTTTTGGTGGTCGAATTTCGGCCAGTGGACGATATACTAGTGTTATTAATTCTTCTACTTGTATGGTCTAATTAGGAATTCAATTAAAAAAAAAATGAAAATATATTGACTTACGTTTAGCGCATTTTAATGGATCAGGCAGAGACAGGAAACGTCCTGGTTTTGTGGCAGTTGTTGTTGTTGTTCTTGCCTGGCTAATTGCCGGTCTTGGTTCAGCATAGCAAGCTGCTATGCAGAATGCGGCCACTACAAGGGCTACCTTCATCTAAAATTAAATTTAAAAAAAAAAAAATATTTTAATAAATTAATTATGTAAATGAATAAATCCATTTATTTTTGGAATTTTTTTGTTTAAGCTTTTTTAAATTGGTTTTAGTTTGGTAAAGTGTTTGGATATTTCTTAAAGTTGCTTACAGCTAAGTGAAGTGAGTAAAATGTCTTACAAAATAAAATACCTCTTGTAACCACCAAATTACAAAAAATGCCTTAAGGTGCTATTAGATTGTCATATTTATAATAACGGGTGATTTTTTTGAGGTTAGGATTTTCATGCATTAGTATTTGACAGATCACGCGGGATTTCAGACATGGTGTCAAAGAGAAAGATGCTCAGTATGCTTTGACATTTCATCATGAATAGACTTACTAACGAGCAACGCTTGCAAATCATTGAATTTTATTACCAAAATCAGTGTTCGGTTCGAAATGTGTTTCGCGCTTTACGTCCGATTTATGGTCTACATAATCGACCAAGTGAGCAAACAATTAATGCGATTGTGACCAAGTTTCGCACTCAGTTTACTTTATTGGACATTAAACCAACCACACGAATGCGTACAGTGCGTACAGAAGAGAATATTGCGTCTGTTTCTGAGAGTGTTGCTGAAGACCGTGAAATGTCGATTCGTCGCCGTTCGCAGCAATTGGGTTTGTGTTATTCGACCACATGGAAGATTTTACGCAAAGATCTTGGTGTAAAACCGTATAAAATACAGCTCGTGCAAGAACTGAAGCCGAACGATCTGCCACAACGTCGAATTTTCAGTGAATGGGCCCTAGAAAAGTTGGCAGAAAATCCGCTTTCTTATCGACAAATTTTGTTCAGCGATGAGGCTCATTTCTGGTTGAATGGCTACGTAAATAAACAAAATTGCCGCATTTGGAGTGAAGAGCAACCAGAAGCCGTTCAAGAACTGCCCATGCATCCCGAAAAATGCACTGTTTGGTGTGGTTTGTACGCTGGTGGAATCATTGGACCGTATTTTTTCAAAGATGCTGTTGGACGCAACGTTACGGTGAATGGCGATCGCTATCGTTCAATGCTAACAAACTTTTTGTTGCCAAAAATGGAAGAACTGAACTTGGTTGACATGTGGTTTCAACAAGATGGCGCTACATGCCACACAGCTCGCGATTCTATGGCCATTTTGAGGGAAAACTTCGGAGAACAATTCATCTCAAGGAATGGACCGGTAAGTTGGCCACCAAGATCATGCGATTTGACGCCTTTAGACTATTTTTTGTGGGGCTACGTCAAGTCTAAAGTCTACACAAATAAGCCAGCAACTATTCCAGCTTTGGAAGACAACATTTCCGAAGAAATTCGGGCTATTCCGGCCGAAATGCTCGAAAAAGTTACCCAAAATTGGACTTTCCGAATGGACCACCTAAGACGCAGCCGCGGTCAACATTTAAATGAAATTATCTTCAAAAAGTAAATGTCATGAACCAATCTAACGTTTCAAATAAAGAATCGATGAGATTTTGCAAATTTTATGCGTTTTTTTTTTAAAAAAAGTTCTCAAGCTCTTTAAAAATCACCCTTTATATATGGCAAACTTGCCTTATTAATTAGTTCCAAAAGCGACATAGAACGGTGATATACATGAGGCTGTGAGTGCAAATGTGGCGTAACCCCCTTTTTGTAATTGGGCTTAAATCGACTAAAACAAGCACACTATAGTAAGGTTATATTTTTGTTTGAAAGATTAGATATTCAAGAATCTTAAACTATGTTTAAAATGATGTATCTCCGTAAGACAATAATATTAGGTACAAAATAAGCCAATTTTTAAAAATAGTGTTACGCCCCTTTTGCACTCACAGCCTCACATATAGTATGACAGACTAATATTGTAGTCGTATGTACTGTGTGATTTCAATGTGTATATCACCGTTATTTTGTCGCTTTTGGCACGTATTTACATATACATATGTCAAGTTTGCCATATATATATGATAATGTAATATTAACCTTTCCTTTATGCTGCAAAGACAATATTAAAAACTTGACAAAAGTTAAGTCATTTAAGTGTACATGTCCTTCACGTGATTGCAAAATAAAAACATTACAGGTCGCAGCCAATAAACCTCTTTATGTCATGCTTAAAAAACAATATCATTGATTGTTTAAATCTTATTCTTTACCATACATTAGGTAAGGTATTTCATTCCATTTTCTCTTGGCTTTTTTTTTGTTTCTGTCAACCTGTAGTGAAATCGACAGTTAATGGACATTAAGTGAAAATGTCAAACTGTCAATAAGTGAGTACCATCTTATGAAAAACTAAATGGAAAATAAAGAAACATGTCCACTATCGGCAAAAATAAAAAAAAAAAGTTGCAACAAATTCCCCGGCCAATCATGTTATGGTCATTACTTGTATTTACTACTCGCTGATGTGCTGTGTATGAAGTTGGTTGAATGTCGTTTACATTTACCCCTCAAATCGAAACAGTAGCTACTGGTATATGGCTATTAAAAACTGTTAACTATGTTAGAAACTTCTTTTGTGGAAACTACATGGTAGGGTTATAATTTATTATTTTTTTTTTCTATTTCCCTTTGCGTTAAGTTAAATCATACAAATAAATTTGCATAATTTCTTTTTTTTTTTTTAATTTAAAAATGATGAGTTTTTGTGTGATTTTTGTCTTCTGTTGCTGTTTCTTCGTTGTCATCATCATCATCATCGCGATGAGCCAAACACATCTTTGATATGTATCTTTTTCTTCTTCATCTTTCTCGTACATTTAATTGAATTTTTTATGTCAAGGATTTCCATAACCGGTATAATGCATGATAATGATTTAATTTTGTTTTTTTTTTTTCAACTTTTTTTTTTGATGCCAGCTAGCATTTGAACTATTGATGAGAATAAATTGATCATCTTTTTTATCTTGCACATATACAGAGAAACCAATTTTGTATAGATCTATATTATATAAAAAACTAGTTGAGTCGAAAGTAAATCAATCGGTTGGCCATCTTGAGAAACCCATCTATTAAATCAGAGTTTTAACATTTATTCTATATTTTTTTTTTTTTTTTGATTATGCCACATATTAAATGGTTTTTATATGGTGGCACAATTTTGTTTTTATTTTAATTGAAATATATTTTTCTGCATAAAATTTCCATTCGATCAATATCTATTTCAAGTCTATAAAAAGATCTTCATACTGAAATTAATTCATAAATATTGAATGTAAATCGAATTATTATGGAATTGATATAATATTTGATTATGAGTTACTTTATACTTAATAACGGTGCAAAAATAAATATTAAAGCGGTTTGAAGAAACAAGGTTTTTGTAGATAGTAAACAAATTTGTTTGCAGAAAAAAAAAACAGATTGGTAACGATTTTGGATCAGGAATGTCATACAATTTTTAATGTAATCTTTAAATATGTTTCTTATTAAGTTGTTTGCCTTTTTTAAGCTAATGAATTTGTTTATTACATATTTGTGATCTAACATCCAAAAGTATTGGATATAACTTAATTTCTAAATGGATTATTTGTTTAAGAAACTGGTAAAGTAAATATGCCAATAAGCACAACAGAAGTAATATGCAAATGTCAAAGTCAATGACAATATAAAAATGGTAAAGTAAAACAAACTCACTCCCAATACACAATTACAAACGTATCGTATAGGGTAGGTACCTAAAATTGGCGCACATCTTTTATAACCGCAAAATGGTTTTGCTTTTTACTTAATCATTTCTTTTTATCCTTATTGCCATTTTTTGCATGAAGTTTCTTGAATTTTATTGAGGAAATTGAATGAAGTTGCGGACCACTGTAGCTACATTTACACGAGTGATCAAATTTCAATATTTCTCACATTATGTAAGTAGTTATATTTTTTGTAATTACCCGCCTGGAAAAACAGTCTCGTTTTCGACGGGATACCCGCGCAGAAAAACAATCTAGTTTTCGACAAGGCACAAGAGAGTTTTACATAGATTCTTGCAAGTGGCTATCAAGGGTTAAAAAAGGCGATTATGAACCCTTTTGCCTCGTGAGACAAAAAAAATGTTGGCTTATGTGGGACTCAATCCCGCGATCTTCTGCTTGTCAGTCCAATGTCTCACACTCTTAGTCAAACTGTGATATAAAAAAGAAGACAGAGGAATTAGAGAAAAAATGTCGTATGATACTGAAATTGCATGGTGCTTATAAAATGTTTGTTTTTGGTTTACAACAGACATTTCTGATGGGGTACCGAAACATGTCCAACAAGTTTTTACTAGGGAGGGCCTCACGAGTGTTTGAAAAGTTTCCCTCGTCTAAATTGTTGGTATTGAAATCCAACAAGACAGAAACTTGGAATTTTCCAGCCGGGTACTAGGGAGATTTACATAGATTCTAAAAAGGGACTATCAAGTGTTAGTACTGGCCAGAACTAGGCTCTTGTCGATTATGAACACTTTTGCATCGTGATAAAATTAGGTTAAATACGCTCCGGTTATGTTTTTTTTTCACACATACAAATATTAATAAATATTAATTATTTATCAAATACATAATGTATTAATAAGAGCATCGAACAAACAAAGCTAAGTCAGTAGATACTATTAATTACACCAAATTTTGAAAAAAAAAATATATATATAATATAAAAATATAGAAATATAGAAAATGGCCCTTTGCGCCTAATCTTAGGAAAAAGAACCCCCTTTGGTTTTTTTTCTTAATTATCTTAAACCCTTTTTTTTTAAGTATGTACTATATTAAAAGTATCACCATGTAATAAAAAAAACATTATTAATTAAGTCAATTAAATAAATAAAATTAATTAAATTATTTAAATTGATTAAATTATTTGAATTGATTCAATTATTTAAATTAACTAATTACATTGAATTAAACTAAAAATATAAAAATTATATTTGTCTAAAAACTTTGTTGTGCAATGTTTGCAGCATAAGCAAAATTATAGGAATCGAAGGTATTAACTAAAAGATTTTCAACATTTGTGTATATCAAAACGTAATTTAAAAAAAAAACTTAAAAAAATAAAAGCTTATGCTATTAAAAATATTCACTGGAAGTATTAATTTCAAAATAAATTTTTTTAATTTATTCTTATGCATTTGTATTTAAAAGTAAAAGTTCAGTTTAAGTAAAATCAAAATAAGAAATTTACCGTTATTAACGGTTTTTAGAAAAAATATTTTAACAACAAAATAGACAACGTGTCTACTAGTATACACATCTAAAATATTACCAAAATATCTTAAGCGATTACTTAGTTTCAAAGTTATTTAGATTTTTAGTACTTAAAAATGACTCCATTACTGTTTGTTTGAAATCCAAAGCTCCGATTTAAGGCGATGTTCACATTGGATTAATTCCTCCGGTTTTACAAAAGAAAACGTCAAAATATCCACAAATTTTTAGAAAAAAAAAATTAAAATGTTCATAAATTTAGTTTGGCGTTTTCTTTTGTGAAGTCAAATAATTTGGAGGAGTCAGTCGAATGTAAACACCGTAAGGCTGAATAGCTTTTTATTAGGAAATAGATAGAGGATAGGTTTGGGGCATTGGCCTTTTTATAGAGTAAAAATGGGATGAAAATAAAAAAAAAACTGACGTTTGATTCAAAAATATGTAAAAAAAAATATTAAACTAAAAGCAAATACAAAATACAAATAAAAGAGACTAATTTTTCTATTTTTTTTTTGTATGTACAGAATCCAAATCCAAGTTGAAAATTATTTCATCAAATAGGGTTTCCGTGATGTTAAATTAAAAAAATACAAAACTGTGTATTTTGTCATAAATAAGCTAAGACTGGATTAAGTGCTTATTAATTTGATGGAGGCTCGGAGGCACTTAATTTAAAAACAATTATTTCCTTAATTCTTTATAAAAAAAAGCAAGAAAATGAAAAAAGAAAAAAATTATTGAGGGCCTTGATACCCTGTAGCTTTTTGGGCTATAACAACCTATAAAAAGTTTGACCCAAAACAAGAATCATTCAGAATTTTAAGTCGAAAAATAGATATAGAATCATTCAGCCCTATTGTGAGTTTCACCCGGGAAACATTACGCCCGAAAATGTTTTGTTTTGCGACTTTCACCCTACATTTTACCACAAGTGTGGCCTCAATCGCAAACAAAAAATAAATGGAAATCTTGACACGAAAAAAATGCTGTCAATAGTGTAAGGGAATTTTTACAAACAGGGAACATTTTTCGCCCGAAACTAACAATAAGGGAAGAGTGAAAAGTAATTTTTCCGGGCCGATTTTCTTTCACACGAAACTCACAATAGGGCTGATTTTTATAAAAAGGAATAATAATGGAATGGAAGGGAGAGGGGTGAATACGAAATTTGTGTGTGTGGTTTAGACATTGAGGAGGAATAAATATATTAAATGACTCCCTCTCACAATTTAATTTTATGTTTGACTAAAATGTTCTATGACCCATGATTGCAAAATCGGCCCTAAGTAAATATCTAAAAAATTCCTCTAGTGGGCTATAAGTCAGTTATTGATTTCTTTATAGGTTTTAAAAATAGCGTTTCGATCGTGTAAGGTTTTGTATTTGAATTCAAACTAATTTCTTTCATATTATTCAACTAGTTATTTAAATAAAACTGATTCCTTTCTCAATAATTAAAATTAATTTGTAGTTTTATAATTAAATTTTTTAGTTAAAATAAAAATAAAAATAAAAACAAATACTATATATTTTTTTACATATACTACATTTTGATTTTAAATATAAATAAATAAAAATAAATTAAAAAATGTATTTTTAAATAAAGTCTCGCCATTTCTCGGTAAATATTTATTAAAGATTAAGGTTTTGCTCTGTAATGTTAAACATTTTTTTTTTTTTTTTTAATTAAGAATTGATATACAAAGTTTAAAAATCTTTAAATTAGCACCTTTTTTATATTATCATAAGTTTCATTAGTCAAAAATTCGCTTTTATCATAATTTTAAATTGTTTTAATAGAATTATTAATGGTCATGAAGAAAACATAATTTTAAACGCAAAAAGCTATCTTTTAAAACAAATCCAAATGTATACTATTCCTAAAACGTAAAACTTGAAGTTTGTTCAGTTTAAGCCGGTTCATTTCCTGCGGCTTTCGACTTAAATGGATAAATCCATTAAAAGGCAATTTTTCATGAATTTACTTTGCAATAATGATGATTAACAGTTGTTGAAGTCTGTAAGTAATATATATGTATGTACTGTATGTACTTTCATCACTTCAATTTGCTTTTAAAATTATATAAAAACAGCTTTGAATAACATCATTACAATAATTGTTCGTTGCCTTATTCATTCAAATTAAATGGCACAATCTTTTAGAATTAAAAAGAAAAAAAAAAAACATCTTTTAAATATGGCACTGCCAAATAAGCACTTTTTCAACAAGGACTGCATATTTCCTTAGTTGTGTCACTTTTTTCAGTTCATTTTTAAAATTTGAGTTCTTAGCACTTATATTTATAATTCTATTTATCACTTCTTGTCACTAAAAACCAAACTAAAACCAATTTAAAATCCTTCACAATTTGATTATCCTTGAAATTCCGAATTATCCAACACAGAATCGAATTTCAATTCAATTCTTAATATGATTTGAGTATATCTGGGGTGGTAATCCTTTTTTTTTTTTCATTTTTTTTTTCTCTTAAACGCCGAAGTGTTTTTCTTACCTTTTAGCGAATTATGTTTTACCACGAGCAGGTACAACCAAACGTCGTAACTAACAAACGAAAACAAAAGTCAATTGCGATGGTGCAGAGAGTTTTATAGGGGCTTATAACAAAACCAATACATTGCTAATTTATACCCACAGAGTGTATAAGTGCTGGGTCAATACGTGCCACTATGATGATGACGGTATATTTTTTTTTCTACTTCTATTTCTTCTTTATCCTCTTTCATCTTCTTTCTGTCTTTTTAATCTTCTTCAGGTGAATTTTTATTTAAGTTTTTTATTTTTGTATTTAGTTTGAATCAAGTTTGGCATGTAGGGTGGCACAGGTGATACGACGACGACGGGGTGGTGCTGAAGGTGGGGGGGATGAGCACAAATCACAGTAAAAATAGAAAAAGAAAAAAAAATGTTACTATGGCACAAAATGTGATGGAGAAAAAAAAAATGCAAAGCATCCACTCCACATCCATCGTTGAGTATCCGTGCCGAGAGGTGGTATAACTGAAATATCTTCTCATTGAAGATGCTGCTGCTTTGTGAAGTTTTTTTTTTGTTGTTGTTGTAATTTTCAAATTTTTACCTATGCCGGGTTTGTGTGTTGAAGTGTAGCACTCGTTGAAGTATTGCACATCATTTTGTAGCATTGCTGAATGGAATTGAGCCCAAAGTAATATTTGAAGAAAAAAATCATGTAATAGTTTAGGGATAAGTTTTTTTTTTTCGATTCATGCAATTTACGATGCCTATATCTACTACTGATGCACTTCTTGAAAATTGTTTTACGCAATTGAAGTTTGTTTTTGAGGAAAACTCTGTTGTATGGGTTAGATAAAGCACAAATCATAGTTAATTTCAAGAGATCTATCTGCACCTCATAATTGAATAAGATTTTTGTTTGAACAAAAAATATTTAACGAGCTGGTTCTCAATTAAATTTTGTTGAACATCCTTATAAACAATTCATGATGGGCACTTGAAACTCCATGGGCCTATACAACAATACAATAATTGCTTGATGTTTAACAATAATGCAATATGATAGATATTTAAAATTGGTGTAACAGAATCTTTTAACAAATTGTAAAACTTGGTACCTACACTTTTTCCAACCAATATTTTTTGATATTTTAAATTTGTTGCTTCATTTTTAAAGTTTAGGTGAAAGGGAAACATATGTACTGGCTCCAGGCAGTACTCCCTCCTCACTGATTAACTCAGAAATAATGAATGGAACACATGAAGAATATCCTCACAATAAATGCAATAATTCGACTTAAAAAATGAAATCAACCCTAAATTAAGATAAAACAACTTTAGTCTCTAGAAAATCAAAGAAATAATAGTGAAATTGAAAGCAAATGGTCCTACAGTGAATACATACATATTGAAATAAAAATAAGACAATAATTATAAAGGAGACAAAGTATGAAGATAGAGTTTCTTAAATTTCGTTGTAGTTTTTATTAAGCAATCTTAAACTAATCCAGAAGGTTGGTAGTAAAATATGTGTTTTAAAAATCATGAAATTTTGTCTAGATGTATTGTCAGAAATATAATTGTCAGGCAACCATCTACCTAGCTGACCTAGCTACTTGGCTTTAGAGTTGTTGGTTCTCAACCAACTAACTGTGCCAACAAACAAATCTTAAATTGTCATCACATCGTAAGAAAAAATCGGCGAACTAAAATTTGGACCAATGAAAAATGGCAACAAAAAAAAAATGAAAAATGGGCCGGAGAATTTATATGTTAAGCAACAAAAATTAAAAGAAAAGTTTGAACTTTTAAAATGAGACTATTTTTAATGGTTCTTGGGCCTTTTTAAATTGTTAATTTTGAGTTAAAATGGCATCATAAAAAATGGTCCCAGATTTGTATAGGCAAAAATAAAAAATTGATCCATTTTCAATAAAGAAAAATTGCCCGAATTTCAAAATTGAAATATCACCCAAATCAATTGAAAAAAATGAGTCTGGGGTCGACCCACACTTGTAACTTCCCATTGGTGCACTTGAAGACCATATACATATTTACCTTAGTGGTGGGTGGTAGAGTATATATTACATAAATATATATTATATAGTGTAATAACTTTGGGTTTTTGGATGATCAGTAATAGGTAGGTATATATATAGAGATTCAGGGCAAACTGTGACATAACCTTTATTTTATACTTTTTTTCCTAACTCTTCTCGGTATAGAGGTATTAATTATTTAAGCCAATTATTTCAAAACAGACTATTGGCTAAAAAAATACCAAACATAAGGGGAATGTACTTAAAAAAAAAAAACATGGTTTCAAAGAATATAAAAGTGTCATAATGCAAAATTTCGATTTTGAAGGAAATTTTGATGGTATGAATTTTTCGAATTAAAGCATTTTTGAAAAGTTTTTTCTTGCAACATTTTTATTTTTAGCTTTTTAAAGGGTGGTTTTAAAAATCTCAAAATTACACACCATTTAGGTGGTATATGTGTACATTTTTGGTAGAAATTTTAAATCACTATCATTGTTTGTTTTTCAAAATATTTGAGTTGAAAAAAATTTTTTTTTAATTTTTAATAGTTTTTGTTCCAGTTTTTTTGCTTAAAAAAAAAACTGTTTATTGAATTTTTTGTTTTAAATTATCAGTTGTTGACTACGTCATTGTATGTAAAAAAAAAAAATAGACTGGGTTCGGAATCATTTTTTGTTCTTGAAATATTTGAGACGAAAATTATTTTTCAACTGTTTTTCTTAGTTACAAAAAAAAAAGTGTTTTTTTTTAATATATACCAATTTGGTATTGTGTAATTATGTGTAAATTAAAATTAGTCTGAAGTCAATATCTTTATATTGGTATTCCAGATAAATGACACTTTACAGCTCCTTTTTAAATTGCTGTAGTAAAAAAACGGTTCATTGAATTTGCTAGAAAACCTTCTCAGCACGTTATGACAATATTATCTGTTAAATAAAATCTATCCGAGGTCGATATCTTTATTCATTCTCGAAATATGGTGGACGAAAAAAGTACCCCGAACGGACGTACATACACACATACAGACATCTTGCTAAAAACGTCGAATTCTGATTCTAGAGACCTCAAAACGTGAAGATATGTCAACATTTTCAATTCGACAAATCGCACCAATTACAATAACTTCCCATGGGAAGTTAAAAAATACTAACCCAAATTTAAAAAAATGCTTCAACCTATGTAAAATATTTATTAAGTTGAATCTTAGCAATGCCATTTTTGTGTACAAGAAAAGCGTGTGTTTTCTTTTTTGTGTTTTGTGTACGAATATTTAATAAGTTTATTCGAAATTTAAAAGGATCATTGTGTGAATCGTCGTAAAAATAAATCAGTTGTTGTTGCTTTTCATATAAAGGAGAATGGGCAAAAATATATGGGACCTGGTCTACCTCGTGCCCAGCAAAGATACCTATCAAAATCATTAGGTACTATGGATTGTACCAACGTGCGAGTTTTTTTTTTGTCCTAAACAATGGGAATTGGCTAAAACAAGCGACCAAAAAATAAGAAAAACACTTTGCAAATTCGAATAAATATAGACGAGTTGTTTTATGTTTCGTATTATACTGCCTTAATCCCATGGCTTACAGTTCTGTGTCAGTAAGTATTCAAAAATTATGCTCTTGAAATAAGCTTTCCAACGTTATAGATCTTAATTGTGGGCACTAGACGCACAATTATTCCCATTCATTAAATTCTCTAAATCGAATAAACAAAAACTAGAATTTTCATACTGTTAAGCAAATTGTGTGCCAACAATGATATTATTGGCCGTTGGTATAAAAGTTCCTTTATTTTGGGGTCTATTTAGTTCATCGAAAGCGACCAATACTGTCAATTCAATGGAACATTATTGCAATTAACTTTTGCTCTAACTGCAATCTTTGTTGTCATATACTGCTTAAACCCCATGGTTTACAGCTTTGTGCCCTTCAAAAAAATTATGTACTAGGGCTAAGCTTTTCAACGACATACATATATCTCATTCGTGGGCAATAGGTAGACCAAAATGCCCATTCTCCTTCGTTGGCTAATTTTTCATTTTTGGCTTGCAGCCGTTTTTAATGTTTGGGGACACTTTTTTATATTGAAAATGTTACAAATGAATCGAGAGCACTAGAAAATTAAATACAAAGAAAAAATGGTCCACTTGGGCGTATGCGTTTGCTTCGAGTCTTTTTTATTTAATTTGTAAATGCCAATTTAAACATTTAAAACACATTTTATTCAATCTGTCATTATTATAATAAAGATATGGCTATACAAAAGTGATTTTCACAAATCACATTAATCGTTTGGCTGTCAATCTAAGTGTGTATTTCTGAAATCTGAACATAAAGCTTAAATGGATGGAATTAACCTATTTCCATGTAAATATATCTACTATTTGTTACAGAAAATAAAATTAGTTATTAGTTCTCGAACTTGTCTAATCATAATCGTGCTTATCCCTTATTATACTCTTGTATCTTATACAAGTATTTTATAACATTGAATTAAAAAAAAATCCCTATGAAGACTGAAACCCTACTCTATGGAACCTTTGAGATGAATAGTGAAAACCTTTCTTTTAATGTCTAGGCAAGCAAGAAAGTTAATGCCGTGCGTCGTGTTAAACAAAAAAGTATTAATTAAGTCTTTTCTCATTTAATACTATTTTTTAATACGACCCACGAAAAAAACTATATTTTGCTTAATCATCTTCATCCTTCTAAAAAAACCAACATTGACTTTGTGATGTTGAAGTGTTCTGTCTCCAAACTCTCAAACTATGAATAATTATCATTTTATACTCAAAAAAGTTATGTTCGATTGCTCACATCATAGTTTTTTTTTGATGGATTATAATAATAATTGATGCCGGAAATCTTTGACTTGGTAATATTGTTTTTCCGCCGATTGTGGTGTATGGTATATGGACAATGACCAAATCCAGGAACTCGACAACTTATTGCAAAAAAAAAAAAACCTTTCATAAACCTAACATCATTTTTATTTTAAATATGATCCATAAAAAATTGTTTATACAATAAATTTATACCACCAATAGCATTATAGTATTGCTTATTTAACCAGACTCCATCTTCAATTTAACCATTCACACTCTTAATGAATATTCAACCTAATTAATATTGTTATGACATTTTAATTATAGTGTATTTTGTTTTAAATCTACACATCAATTATTTAAATATGTTTACCATAAGTCTTCTTGTGGACAATCACCACACGACACGACCGACACGGCGACCACTCTCAAATCTAGATAGAGCATCTTTTATCTTTTGATGTTGCTACATTTTGTGTATTGCCACAACTCGGTGAGATATATATATGTATTTCTAAATAAAACTAATACACTATTGCCATTATTTTAATTTAATGCAAATCAAATAAAAGCAAAAACCTGAAAAATACCTACATTAATTTATTTATGATGTTGACTAGGTATTTTGAATACAGTGTTTGTTTTATTGCGATATAGGTTTTTATTAAGGTAAGTTAGACAGTCATTAAATAATTAGAGATATTTGTCAAATATTTACCGAAAAATGATACAAAAGATTGGCAAGTCAAAATATTTGAGAAGTCACTAAACAAAGATAAACCTAAGATAGGTTGTTACAAACTCTACCAAGATTTTATGAAAGAGTTGCTTGGAAATTAAAAGAATATAAAAATGACCTGACGTGTGGTGTTACTAAAAGCTAAAGCATGTAGATTTCTTTTAATTTATTTTTAAGGAAAGTTTTTTTTAATAAAGCATTTTTGGAAAATTAACTTTCAAACTTAAAATCTTGAAAAAAAAAAATAAAAATTAAAAAAAAAAGGTTCAAACTAATTTTTTTCAAAATTTTACAATATAAAGTACTGTTTTTGTTTCAATGATCTCATTAATTTTAGGTCGAAAACTGAAAAGCTTATGTATCTTAAATTTATGAACCAACTTTCTCATAAGAATAAGAAGATTCCGAATAAATGATCATTTCATCAACCGGTTGATTCTTTTTTTTTTTTTCTTGTTTTTACTAAACAAATCGTTCTTTAATTATTTGAATATCTTAAAAAGTTAAAGTGCTAGAACCATATGGTTTCAAATTTTTGAGGCCGTGTGTAAATTGCGTTAAAAGTGCGTTAATTTTGATCCCATGGCTTTTTGACATTACTGAGGTGAATACAGTCGTCAAAATTTAACCTGCTCGTTTAAATTTTAAGTAGTGGATACATTTTGACGCTTGTATTAAACTTCTTGCACATTACTCGACCTTATACCTGGACTGCTAGGAGCCAACATTACGATGGTTCCCTTTATTATAAAAAAAATCGATTCACTAGCGGCAATTTTAAAACGACTTATACTACGTTTTTACTTGGCCAAATGAGGTAATTTCGTTGCAAATTTCCAAATCAGATCAAAGGGCACCCCCTCTAACTTCAATACCAATAAAGTCAGACACTCCAAACTCGCAGCATTTGCTAAGCTCACCAGGTTTAGGCAACTCACCAAATTTCAATTCTTTAGCACTAGGGATTCCTGAGATATAAGACTGACTCACTGAAAAAAAATTTAAAAAAAAATTTTAAATTTGATATTTCACATTCAGGGGCGTGGCATCCGCCCATTTGAATAGAATTGATATCAATTATGAGGAGCACTTCTGATTGTCGTAGCATGATGAAAATTGGTAGAACGGTAGGGCTAGAAGTGCAAGCGAATGCAAAATTTTATAGTTTGAGACTTTAAATTCAGAGGGCGTGGTATCCGCCCATTTTCGCAGAATTGATATCAATTATATGGAGCACTTCTGGTTGTCGTAGAATGTGAGTGATAGGACTTGACATGCAAGCAAAGGGAAAATTAAAAATTTGAGATTTAACATTCAGTGGGCGTTGCAACCACCCATTTTTACAGAATTAATATTAAATATATTGAGAGCACTTCCATTTGGTGCAGGATTATGAAATTTGGTAAAGCAGTTCGTTTTCTGGTGTAGGTATACAAAGAAAAAGATGAAATCATAAAATTTTTCTATGCAGGGGCGTTTCATCTACCCACTTCTTATCAATTATTATCATTACAATGGAGCACTTCTAACTTATGAAAATTGGTAGATGGGAAGAACTTGTAGTACGGCATAAATTAAAAACTTACTTTACTTAAGAGGCTCTCATTGGGAGTTTATTCCACCTACTTTTCCTGATAAAAAGACCCTTTGCAAAAAGTAATTAAATCACAACAAAAACATTAATGTTAAAAAAGTAGCCAAGTTCTTCTATATACAAAAAACTTTGCATAAAAAGTCAGCCGTAAAAAGTAATGAAATCTAAAAGTACGCCAAGTTCTAAGTTTATTAATGTTAAATATCAAATATTTTAAGTAGAGTAATATCGAAGAACCTCAAAATTATTACTCGATTTAAGTCAGTTATCATTAAATAATAGATGTCTCTAATAATTTTCAGATTCTTCGATATTACTCTTCTTAAAATACTTGATATTTAACATTAATAAACTAATACCTTGGCGTAATTTAGATCTCATTACTTTTTACGGCTGACTTTTTATGCAAAGGTTTTTGTATATAGAAAAACTTGGCTACTTTTTAAACATTTATGTTTTTGTTGTGATCCGAAATTACCTCATTTCCCATACAAATTCTCGTTCTCAAATGAGCTTATTTCAACCAAATTTGCACGAATTGAGGTTCGAAATGAGGTAAATCCATCCATCAGCAGTCCATTCCAAAAGCTTTAAAAAGCTCTTGCGTGAAAATGTCAAAACACAAAGAGAAAACAACAAAAACAAACGTTTAACTGCCATTCCAAATTCAAAATGAAATGAGATATCAAACGAAATTAGCTAATTTGATAATGAAAACACTTTTTTGACACATTCCGAAATTACCTCATTTCGGCTCTAATGAAAACGTAGTATTATATTGTTAACAGTGGGTTAAATTTAGTATGTGACTTTCACACGCTCTCATTAACTAACGCTTATCAACCTAAATTAACTTATTAGCGATAGCGATGATTAGGAACTCATGCTTTGGTTGCATTTTTCGAAAACAATTTCATCAACAATAAACACATTTGACGATTTCCCAGTTTCAATAATCATGGATTAAAGTGAGATAAAATCTGTTTGATGTCAAATACTCAACAGTATAAAAAAAAATTGTCAACAAAGAACGTGTTTGTCAAATAGAGAGTACACACTATCAAACGTGAACAGATTTGTCAAACAGGTTTGTATGTGTACCCCGTTTAAAGCTCTTCCAAACCAACGCGAAACATTCGGTGCGGCACAATAGGCACTGTTGTCCCTTTTAGGGCCAGTTTGTTCACAGCTGATTATCTTTAATCCATGATTAGTGGAGCTGGGAAATCCTCAAATGTTTTTGTTGATCAAATTTTGTTTAAAAAAATCAAAGTATGAGTTGCTTATCATGGATTTCACTAATCAGCTAATTTTGGTTGATAAGCGTTAGTTAATTAAAGCCTATGAAAGTCACATACTAAATTTAACCCACTGTGAACAAACTGGTCCCTTAATCGGTAAAACCATTTTCAATGCAACTTTTGTATGAGAATGACGATCGACTAGCAGTCCAGGTGTACTAGGTCTATGACTGCCACTGGCAAAATGCAATTCCCGCATTCAAGACCATATCCAAAGCGATTTAGATAGATTTGTGTTGTAATTCCTTCTGAAAAAAAGCTATTGCAACAACAAATGATGGTATTTGAACATTTTTGGATGGGTTAACACCGTATCGGATAGGTTCATTAACCCAAGGAACATCAATGGGAAATGTATGTTTTACAAAATTCCATTTAAAGCAATTGACACAGCCAAACCCTCCAATTTTATTCACCCCTTTAAAAACGGATCAAATTTAACTGTATGGGATCAAACGGCCTAACTAAGAAATGGTAAAAGCATTGAATTTTGGAATCAAAAATAGTACTTAAATACGTACAATTTTGAAAAAAACTAACTTTGAAAATTAGTTTTCCAAAAGCTGTTCATTAAAAGAACTTTATTTAAAAAGAAATCGAAAAAATATTTGTTTTTTGTTACCGTGCAACCGCTGTTTGTAATTAAGTTTGTTTTCTGTTTTAAGTATTTTTTTTTTAGAAAATTGACCCTCCCACCCAAACGTAGGGAATAGAACCCCTCCTCCTTAACGCTTTTTGTATTGACTCGACCCCAGCTACACGCTCTAGCTCACACCTTAGTTGAATCAACCTGTGTATTCGAGTAAATATGTAAGACCGAGCTGTGAACATTTACAAAGTAAATATTTATTATGAGAATTATTATGAAACCACTCTAAAACCAGATGTTAAATAGATTCGTTATTTAAAGAATCCGTATTTCACCAAACAAAACCTCTACCTATCACATGATTTTTTTTTTTTTGTCTGTCCAAAATCATTTGCACGAAAAAACCTCAAGTTCAAGTTCAGGTTGTTTTGTGGTTCACAAGTATGTTGTACATATATAAGTGCCCTCCCTTTCTCTAATTGATAAACCATCAACAAAAAGATAAAAATCCATCTTTAGACAGTGGAATCAATTTTATTTGTTGGTGTTAATTTAATTAAAAATTGTTTGTTATTGGTTAGCTTTGGGAACATAAATTAATAAAAATAAAAATGTTTTACTTTTGTATGTTTTTTTAGGATGACCTTTTTGAATAAATAAGTTTTGTAGCACTTTTATGGACTCTGGAATGTTGGTCTTCAATATTTTATTTTTTTTTATTAAACATCTTCTTTATCTGCTGGAAGTTCATAAACAAATTTTTAACTCATGATGTGAGATTTGATTGAAAGGAATACAAATTTTAGAAGGGAATAAAATATTGATGATGTGGGTGTCAGAGGTTATTTACATTATTAATGGATCGATGGATTATGTTAAATTTTTCGAATTTGTTTGTTTGCTCTTTTTTACGGAGACAGCCATGAATTGTTGGTTTTATGTTAATTTAATATTGCACGTGGAGATTGAAGTGCTTTTTATAAATTAGTTAATCCCGATTAACTATATACATACATACCTACAATGACGGTTTTTCGAATTTTGATGAGTTTTGTTTTTTAACAAAATTGATATGCATAGAATGTATTTAAATGCAGGAAGATTAATTGCAAGCAATGTCATGTTGTTTTTTTTTTTATTGTACTTGATTCGAAAATATTTGTACTTTAATTTTGTTTAGAGTTCAAGTTTAATGTTGATGTTGTTCATCAAGGATAATTGTAAAAAATCGTTAAAGTGGAGGAGATTTGTGTTGATAAAAGTCTCGCAAGCAAGCGCTGAAAGTAAGTATGCTGGATTCTGTTTTAATTATGCTCTCAGGAACAACAGAATAAAAGTTGTGGTTTTTGAATTTTGATCAAAGATTTGTTCCTAGACAAACATTAGATTTCGTAATATCTTCAAAACCTTAAGTACCTGCATTATATCTACACATAATGTACTAGATGAAAAAGCACGCCTTGAAGTGGTTTACAGACTTTGCAAGAAAGTAGCAAACTTCAAGCAGGGAGTACGAAGAGCATGTATCGGGAGCTGGAGGAAATATCTGCATCGGCTGCTGATGCAAACCAAGCTATTCAGGAACTGCAACAATATGAACAAGGGCGCAACTATTCTCAAAATCGCCGCACAGAGAAGGAAAAATGCTCAGGAGATTCGTTCACCGAAATTCATTAACAACGCTCAAGGCTAACTCCTGGTGGATGACGACAGAATTCTTCACAGATGGCAAGAGTATTGTGAAGGACTTTTAAATGAACAATTTCCGAGGATATACCTTCCAAAAATTGCACCTAACAATGAAGAAGTCGCCGGCATCACAGTCGAAGAAGTTAGCTATGCGGTGAAAAACTCAAAAAAGGGAAAGCGATTGGGCCAGACGAGATACCCTTTGAGTTCTGGAAAAGATGGTAGACATCGGGTCTAGATGGCTCATGATTCTCAAACTTATCTGCGGCGACCAAATGCCTATAATCAGTGGAGGGAAAGTTACCTTCTTAGAATCTACAAGGGGAAGGGTGATACACGAAATTGCGACAGCCACCGTTCGATCAAGCTGATGTCACACACCATGAAGATCGTTGAGCGGATACTGGATGGCCGCCTACGAAAAATAATACGGCTATCTGGAGACCAGTGGTGGTTTGGGTAAATCAACCACAGATGCTATTCATTATATAAGAATCTGAATGGAAAAATATAGGATTCCTCGAGAGATTTGCATATTGTATTGGTTGATTTTGAAAAAGCATTCGACAGACAACCACGAGATCTGATATGGGTTGCACTTAGGCAACGAGGAGTTCCGGAAGTCTACGTGCGGATGGTCATGGACATGTACGAGCAAGTTAAAACAAAGGTAAGATGCCCCGCAGGAATCAAAAGAGTTCCCAATTAGAGTAGGTGTGCACCAGGGAGGCGTCTTGAGTTCTTTGCTCTTTATTACTGTCCTTGACTTTCTGCTTGAGGATAAGGTGACGGACCCAAAGTGAATCAGTTATTCTTTACTGACGATGAAGCCATCATATGTGAAGATCCTGTGTCCTTCCAACGAGCACTTGATGTATGGGTGGATGTTCTTTTGAATTGATACCGCATAAGCGCAAAAACGACCGAGTACCTATGCTGTACATTTTCTGATCCACACAGGCCTATTCCGGACATCAATTTGAATGGAACAGTGCTTCCCAAGTGCGAAAAGTTTAAATATCTTTGATCAATGATCAATAGCAAAGGATCTTGTGATGACGACATCAAACATCGCGTAAGCGTAGGGTGGATGAATTGGCGGGAAAACTCTGCCATCTTCTGTGATATAAAAATGCCTCCTAAGTTAAAAGGGAAGCTCTACACGGCAGTTGTTCGTCCAGCGCTTACATACGGTTCACAGTGTTGGACAATGTACAAGAAGTATGAGAGTAAATTGACGGCAGCTGAAATGCTTCGCATGACAGCAGGAGTGACAAAGCGTGATCGAATTAGAAGCAAGAGAATCCGATGAAGCCTACACGTCAAAAATACCATCTTGGACTATCATGTACAAAGAAGATGCCATGAGAACCCAGTTCAAAAGGCAATAGCACAAGATCTTCCAACACTATCGCGAAAGAAAGGCAGGCGCAAAAACTCCTGGATAAAACAAATGCAACGACACCTGCATTTAGTTGGCCTCAGACATGGAACAATCTAAAATTGGGAGGCCTGTCGACGTTTTCTGATGTCAACCCGGTGAACCCACAAGTGGAACCTTAGGTGAAGCAGTTGAGTGGGATAATTGTGTTCCCCCTCGAGATCATGACAATCGCCGGTTAAATGAAGAAGAAGAAGAAGAATATACTAGTATGCAGTTGGGTATTTTTCCAGGAAAGTTATGGAGAAGTTTTGTATTGTTCACTACTTTATATACAATATCTTTCACTACTCAATTCCTGAAGATTTTAATTGAAAAATATTAACTAGTGAACCTACCCAATTTTATAGTTTGGCTCCTTTTATAACATTTATGTTTTTGGTGTGTCAAGTTTTCTTGTACCGGCTCTAACGATTTTGTTAAAATTTCGTGTCTACAATTTCGTTCAAACACTCGCAATTTGCAATAATACTGAATACCAGGTGCCTCATCACGTAAAACAAAAACGATCGAACGATATCGTTTTGGAGATAGCTTTCTTTATTTATCTCTATACTGTAGTGATAGAGATAGCAATATTCAAAACGATATCGTCCTATCGTTTTCGTTTTACGTGATGAGGCCCCAGGTTTTTGCTAAGAAATTCGAATAACGGAAATATAGTTTTTTTTTTTTTTGTTAGAAAATTTCGTTTATTTTACTTATTTTGTGATATTCCTGAATATCTCGTTGACTTAATTGATTTCAATATTATTTTGCATTCCGGTACCTATGTATGTACCTAGTTAACAAATATTGTGTTTAAAATGTGTTTAAATAATTTGTGCGAACAAAAAAAATAAAAAAAATATTCTTTTATTTTTGAATTTTGTATACATTTTCTTCTTTTTCACTTGCTCTATAGCTATAGGGCAAGTATTTTGGTTTCGTGTTTAAAAATTCGTGCATTTTATTTGTCTTACTTTTACACAACCTTCACTTTTTATCTTAAATGTTTCTATAGGAGTTTCATTGACAAGACTTATAGAAAAAATAGTAATTGGACTTTCTTCAAGACAATTTATAAAGCCTTTAAATATTTATGTATTTGTATAATTATTTTTTAAGAGACAATTTCTTGGTAAAAAGTTTAAGTAAAAGTGTTTATTCTTCAGATAAAGCAAAAATGTGTTCCTTTTGATATAGTGTGTATTACTCTGGTAGCTTAACTAGTGCTTGAAAAATCGGCTATAAATATGTTTCTTCCATAAGGTTTCTTTTAAGAATAATAAAAGATTCCACTATGAATTTCTGCATAGTACTATGTAAGGTACTAGTATATTGGGTCATTATAATATAATTAACAAGTTTCTATATAAATATGTCACTCTGCGTCTGCATTCTTTTAATTATATTTTAAAATTTAATTATCTTTTGAAACTGGTTTATTAAGTAGTTCTAGTTAGGTAGGTACTTAAGTAAAAATAAAATTTCATTTGCTTTCAGACACATCACATTATTTTTGACGGTTATATTTCAACTTTGGTTTGACCATGACTCTTTGTTTTATTCAGAAAGAAGCTCAGCCCACTTGTCACTTAAATATACCGTTAATGTCAACAAGTATTTATAAATATTTTTAAATGGGATTCCCATAACCTTATAATAAATGTACATTTACGTATGTATAGCTTAAGTAAATTGAATGTCTCTTTTGATGATTGAATTCTTGACACTATAAACAAGTTTCTTAAAAATTATTACACTTTCAACTTGAGCTGATGCCATCGCCATTGCAGTGGTATCTTCTCCAAATATTTGTCAAATAATAGCAACAACGAACATCACTATCTTGAATTCTTGAAAAAAAAGCAAAAAGAACAACATTCATTTGGTCAGTCGAGTAGAATCAAACGACAAACGAGTATCGAGTGTCTAGAAATTGTAAAATTCCATTTGATTATCACGTGACTCTGCATTAAAACACCACCTTATTGGTATTCCACAGTAATGCGGACAGATGACCATGACAGCAACTAAACACAGCCAGGCCAACAGCAGAATAAAAATATGAATTTAAAAAAAAAAAATCGTTAAAAAAAACTGCATTTAAAATTTAAACAAAAAAACAGAATCAACTTAACGCTATGGTTCCAACAGCCATCATTGCCGCCGCCATAGGTAAAGAATCTTAAATTTATTAGCAACAACTCACACAGACTGACTGGGGGTTACAATAAACGAAGGCGATTAAAGTGACCACAATGCCCACATCGACGCCACCACCACCGCCGCTGCCGACGATGATGACGACAATTCAACGAAAATAACAATAATATCGATAATGGCGACGACGGTGACCGGTGACATTCATTAACGGTTTAGGGCACACATTGTGGTCAAGAGTTAATGATCTGTTCGATATACACAATGCAACTATTCAAGCATTATATAAAAGTCAAGCAGAGACTAAGATTAGAGTTAAATTTGTAGACAGACAGACTAAAAATGTGTGCAGAAATGAAGGATTAATATGAAAGCTATGAGAACAATAGTATATTATTTTTAGGTTCCACATACAATCCACTAAATGTATTTTGAGAAAGAAAGATTACTAACGAAATATATAAATGACTCAAGATACCTTCACTTTTTCCTACAGTTAGACATTCATACATTGAACGTTTGTGTAGTGAATTAGCTGATTGCGCTAAACAAAATTGTGGATTATATGTTTTGCAGAATAATATCAAAGAAATATCTTAGCCTGATATCCAGTAGAATATCTTCATAAAATACAAACCCTCATATATTAATAAACGGAGCTAGCGAACAGTTATCATTTTCTCGCCGAGTTATCATTCAGCCGTATCACAAATTCCATCGTAATCGGAAATATTTTACGAAACCCGAAAAAACTATCACCAAATCAGTTCGTAGTTGCAATTTGTATGGGATTTTCCATTACGATGGATGGATTCCTAAGAAGTTTCCGATTACGATGGAATTCGTGATAGGGCTGATTAGCTCGTGGATTAGGTGCTAACTTAACCAACAAGGTAGGTAGTTTAGCGAAAGGTTAAATAAGAAAAGTAAATATACTTTTTAATTCACGAATTATATCTTAATCCATGCTCGAAAGTTAGAGGTGAGTTAAGCACTGTTTTTATTAACATGGCTAAAATTATCTATCTTTTGAACCAATCTCAAGTTAATATTAAGGAGGATTAAAAAAGAAATTAACTTTTGCTTTTTTCTGCTGAAGCCATATACAAAGTTGATTGCTTGGGGCCTAGCTACTCAAGCTCAATATAATATTAACACCAGTTACCAGGTTACCAATTGATTATTTTACATACTACATAGTCGTATGTACAAATTATACATACTTCAAAAATTCTTAAGACAGCGAGAAAGCATTGGACTAATGTTATTCGAGGATGTGAATCATGCTTACTGTAGCCAGACCATGTGCATAGTGAGTGCTGATTAGGCTGGTCAACTAATTCGATTTATTCGTTTTTTTTTAAAAAACAATTTTTTTACCTCTTTTTAAAAAGATATACTTGGCTCGTCCCAAAAAATAAAAATAAAGAATTTTTCAGATTTAAAAAAAATTATTTTAAAAGCATCAATTGTATGCATGCAAAAAATTGCATTTATTTAAATTTAAAGAATTTACCATATTTGTTAGCAGTTAAGTACTAAATCCACTGCACATTTTCCACCCGCAATATAATTTTTGTATAGGTTATCAGAATCACATTTTCTATAAAAAAGAAGATACCAATATTTTTTGTAATTATAAATTAAATATAAATTAAAACTGTTTTCACTCAGAGAGTTACTACATTATTTAAGAAAGATTTTGGTTTCGGGTGGAGATTTATTTAAAACAAAAATAAATAAAGGTTATCGGTTGAGATTTATTTTTTTATTTTAAAAAACATCTTTCAATGGTTAAGATTTTTACGAAAAAATTAATGCAAAAGGTCAACTTCTAACCTTTTTCGCATAAAATAAATCAAAAATGGTTAATGCAGAAAAATTTGAAATTTGCCGAGAATATGTTTATTTTTCAAAAATAAATACATATGAGCTTTTTTCTTATTTTTGGTATTAAGTCTTACTTATAATCGCTTGAAATAAAATGCAAAGACGAAAATGCCTTTCCGACTGTGACTTGATAGTTACTGGGACACCAAGCACAACCAATGCAATTTCGAAAGAGCCCAATAACCTGCATTTCCGCATGCATCAGTGCTTACAAAGTACTATCGGTCATACTAACGGGCATTCTGATTCATAAAATTGCAGATGAGATTTATGAGATAAATCTCACTAAAATATTTTTGTTTGTTGGGAAAAAAGGTTTTAGTGTGACCTTTATTGTAAATGACAACAAATAACAGTTATTAAAGAACCTTATATTCATATCGCCGATTGATTGATTTGTTATTTTTGATAGTTGCTATAAAAGAGGAAATTTTGAATAATTCTTTTTCCACGTCGTGAATAGCAAGTGTACAATAGAATCATTTTCTCATCTTCTCTGAAGTCGGACAATTTTTTTGTTTTTGATAAATTTGCTATAAAAAACGAAATGTTAAATAATATTTTTTACTAAAGCTTTTCAAAAACATTTTTTTCATTCTGTGCTGAACGTTGCACTAAAAACAGAAACGTTGAATAATAATATTTTTTTTTCTGAGGGTGGACAAACAAATGTTTTTATTGATAACCGTGACACCAAGGGAACAATAATTGTGACTTTCATTCCCATGTTCTAAAATTTTCATTCGGGGGAGCTGGATAACTTGTTTTTGTTTTGGATAGTTTTGTTATAAAAAAGAAAAAAAAAAAGGAACACACAAATTATCAGAAATCCTTTCTTGTTATTTTCCAAAGTTTCTATTTAGGGTAGCTGGACGACAGTTTTGTTTTTGATAAAGTTGCTATAAAAAAAAGAATTGATTGAAAATTGATAGTTAAATAAAAATATAAATTAGAATTAATTTACTATTTTTGTTTTTGTAATTGTTGTGGTGGTTTTTTTAAGCAAAATATTCTTTAATTTCTTTTATCTTTAAATATCTTTAAAAAGACGTTTATCATAATTCAGAATTTCAAGAATATTAAACTTGAAATATTATTTAATTTAAAAATATATAAAAAAATTTCTTTCAAAATATTATTTTTGAAACGAGTCTAATATAAAGTGTAATCAAAATAACATATGGTTATTTAATCAGCTGACCATACATACTACTGAGTCCCTCCAAATCCAAAAACAAAAATAGTAAATTAATTCTAATTTATATTTTTATTTAACTATCAATTGTTAGTATTATTATAGTATTTTATTTTATATTTAGCAATATCTAAAACCCATTTTAACAGGCCTGAAGAAGGACGTAAACACGTCCGAAACGTCGCAACTGAAATAAAGAAATAAAAATAAAGTCCTATAGCCCACCTAGGAATAAAATTATATTTATATAAAGGTCACGAAATAGGAACAATTGTTTCTGTTTGCTATAAAAAAAATGTTTTTAATATTTGTTTAACTTATGGTGGAAAAACAATGATCAAATGATGAAAAATAAACGGTCGCATGGGTGTCGGAGACTAATTATTTGAACTCCTCTAGGATAATTGTAATTCGTCATAATTGAAAAAAAAAAAACAATTTATAGTGGATACGTCCCACAAACAACAATTGACATCCAGTGTTTTGTCTTCGCAAAGGTTAGTTATGTTTCCCGTTTTTTCTTCGTTAGTGTCTACTTGACATTATTTTATTTACAATCATTGCAATTGCAATTTAAACCCAGAACAATTATATCACATGCAATCCACATTCCACATAGTGAAACAAAATGTTCCACATACTGAAAGATTATACTAGAACTGAAGAATAAAAACAAATAATTTTTTGGCTTGAACGATTTTCTCGTAAATATAAACCTAAATTATTTATTTTATTTACATCTTTCTATTTAATTTTAAATGCGTTCCAAACTTTCCACTCAACGCTAACATACCTTATTATAGTAAAACGGTTAAAAAAAAAACTTTTAAAAGTTTTTTGGACTTCGTTTTGCATTTGGTTATTTCTTGTTTTTTTTTTTTGTTTTGTTTTTTTTTGTTTTTTTTTTTTTTTTTTTTTTTTGTCTTGTCTTTTGTTGTTTATTAAGGTTTTTGGGAAAGTTCATGGGTCGTTGTGCGACTGTTGATGTTTTGACTTCTTTGGTATAGTTGGCTTAAATTTTGCTGACCTCAAAAGTCACTGTATGCAATGTGGTTTTTACTTGGTGCATTTTCAGGTTTTTTTTAATGATGTTAAAAGAGAAGAGGCTTACAAATTTTTTTTGTATTGGTTTGTTTGTGTTTTAAGCCAAAAGCAAAAAAATGCTATGAACCATGTTAATAGCCTCTTGTTGTAGTGCAAAATAAAATGTTGTTTTGTGGTGGTGGAACATCATTTGAGGAGGTCATTTAAATGCTATTAAGTGCCAAAATGTTGCCTTAGCTTATGATAGCGTTATCTTTCTTTCGTTAAAGTTTGGTTTCTGTTTTAAGCTTAAAAAAAACATGGCTAATGAATAAAACATGATCGCAATATTAGGATAAAAACATTAAATTTGTGCATAGTGATTTATAGTGTGACTGGTTCATGTTTTTAAATGAATGTCAGATTATTAGATTCGCATGCAAAATGTTTAACAGATTAAATTAGGTATACCTAACTTAATGAGTTTTTTGGTCTTACCTTTCTTTTTATTTTTGATCGTCTTGGAAATATTAGGTCTGTTCCTTTACTTTGAGTTTCTGTGATTTTCTGTGATTTTTAATCCGAAGTCCTGTCAAGTTCATATAAAAAAAAATGGAATTGACAGAACTTGGGACCAAAATGCACAGAAAATCACAGAAACTCAGAGTAAAGGAACAGACATATTGCTTTCACAAGCAATTTAAAAAAACAAAAACAAATTGACAATTAATATGGAACTTGGATCTGTAAATATTAACTTTTAATTCTAATTTGACTGAATTTTGATACAGTCAATAAAAATTCATGTGAAAAACCGAATGACATTTACATTATTTATTAGGAAAGTTGTTATATTATTTACAATGCGTTGACTTTTTTTTCATAACCAGTATTAAGTGGAAAAATAATTTATTTAAGCTTTTTTCAGTTTGTATAGGTATATTTTCCATATTTATTGAATGCGCTTTATAAATGCAATGGGCGAATAAAAATTTATTGAATACATGTAATATTATTATAGCCTGAAAATGATGATGAATGAAAAAATTAATAGATAAAATACTTAGTATCCACTAAAATTGGTATCGACGTAGAAAAGCACGCCCTAGAGCACTTTGGATGCATACATAATATATAGGTTATGTATTATTTTCTTATAATACATAATGTATGTATTTATGTAGGCATTCCTTTTTATTTAATCATAACTTTATTTCAAGTTGAACAGGTAAAATATTACCGAAAACCCTTTAAAAATAATGGTAGGAACGTTAATTTTGCAGCCTTCTTGTTTAAAATTTGTTTGATATAATTTTTTTGAAAAATTAAAAAAAAAACTTTAAATAACGTTGGAAATTTTTCTTTCGCGAATGTCGTGTTGAAAGAAATCGCTTTGATTTATTTTCAAATTTATATTCATAGTAAAATAAAAACATCAATACGATTTGGTTTAAAGCCCAAACTAAGAGACTATAATGGCCAATTTCATAAACGTTCACTAAAAAATCGCTTTTATCTAAACACCTTTTAAATTATAACAGAGCACTAAATTTTTCGAGTTTCACCAACGTAAAAAGCGAAATGTTCGGGATATTTTAATTAAAATTGAGTTTGCTCACATCCCTGTATACAAAAGATGGGTTCTGCTCCTCTTACATATGAAGTATACGGAGAAAGTGAAACTAAATTATTCATACATACAAAATGTCAAAAAATGAAAAAAGAACGATATCTGAGGTGGAGTATTGGGGTATAGCCACCATCACCAAGTAAAAAAACAAACCCAGGTAGACGCGGAATAATCTGGCGTGGAATCTCATGTTTTGTACTTTATCCTCAATCTATCACACAAAATTTATTACCTACTCAAAATGGCTGCCATCTACAAGAAATGAAAAAAAAAATATAAATGGGATATCAAAATATATATGAATGTTTTTCTATATACTACCGAAATACGTCAGCCAAGTAGAAGACTTAGCATTATTTATTTGGACTTGTTGAATTATTGATTCAAAATAGCTTTTAACGGCCTTTAGTCCATACAAATTGGCGTTTCGTCCCGGCGTTCTCACTTGGACTCTTCAGTTGACAGTGAGGGCCTTGTCAAGACGCAATTTTTATTAAGTTCAGTCCAGCTTACATCAATTTTACAGCGAAAATCAAATGTGAACATATCCAAACCAACTAGAATTGTTGGAAATTTTGTTGCCCGCGGCCTGGCATTGTTTACATATGAATGTTTTTTTTCCATTTTTTTATAATACAAATTCTATATACTACTGAAATACATCAGCCAAGTAGAAGACTTAGCATTATTTAATTGGACTTGTTGAATTATTGATTCAAAATAGCTTTTAACGGCCTTTCTATATATATGTCTATAAAAATATATGTTCACGAGATTTGATGACTTTTACTTTTAAAATTTAATGAGACGAAAATGAGCTTTTAGTTTATAAGGGTGTTAAAAGCCTGTTAAGTTCAAAAGCAGTTGGTTAAAACGAAAATCCCCATTTTAATTCTAAATGACCTTTTAAATATTTAAAAGTCCTTCATGAAATCGCCCATGAGGCTAATTCATTCACAGTCTGGTAAGAAGTGGACTGTTGTTTTTAACTAAAATGTCTTTTGATATAATTTATCATTCAGAATTGTTCATAAATTATTTGATTCATTCACTCACCTATACTTAAATGACTCGCTTTAAATGGATCCTTTAAATTTAACTGCTTTTTAAAAATATCATTGCAATTGTTTGTTTACTGTGGCTGATAAACTTCAAATTTAGCACTAAACAAGGTTAATTAGAGTTTGTTTTTGCTTGAGAAGGTGGTTAAAATTTTGTGCGCTTTTGTTTCCACAACGCACACAAAAAATATGAGAACAAAAAACTGACTGTCAACGCTAATTGATAGTGGATAAAAGATACAGTTCATTAATCATCTATTAAGGTTAATTATCCTCCTTAAAACGTGTATTTAGTTGTTTTAATTAAAACCGATTTTTAATTTATTAAACAATAAGTTAATAGAGGAAAATTAATTTAAAATCGTTAAAGGAGCGTAAGAAATACAAATTTAAAATCGAGCAATTTCCAATGTTTAATAGCGAATTTAAATTTATTGGAAAGTGAATAAAATGGGGCTTATTCCCAATCTAACAGATTTTTAATACCATTTGTTTATTTCCACCTAAGTCCCAATTTATTCAATCGCTTCAATGAATTCATCATTAAAAAAAGGCAAGCTTATACAATTTATATGAAATTTTAAGAAGTTCGCTTTTTTAAAAATTGAGTTTAAATTTAATGAAGACTGGAAAAATTAGGGCCAATTGGGAATTATAAAGTATAACTTAAAGCAAATTTTTAAATTATCAATTAAACATTTTGTTGACTTAAAAAAGGATCAAAAATATTAAAATGTTCGATTTATCAACACAGGGAACTCATAATGCAGTTTTTTTCTAAAGACATACAATTTGCATTTGCTGTCGGCAAATTAACAAGGAGATAGTATTCCGGAGGTTGGTAATAAACTGCTTTATGTTATGGTTCGTTTAGGTTGAGGTTGTCCCCTGATCCTGAAATCCTGCGTGTGCCCTTGACGGAACCGTTCGCAGTAATTGCTGAAATACGATTAAAATATTTTAATAAATTTTAACTTTCGACTGTTTTAAATGAATTCTTCTATTAAAAATATATATTTTTTTGAGTAAAAAACGAAATGTTTGCTACTGAACGCTTACGAAAATACCCACCTAAAATTTTGATAAAGATTATATGCTTTTGTGAAAAATCTAATCTAAAATATTTTGCTGCTTAGCGCCTATAAAAAAATTAACACATTCTAGAATTTGAATATTTGCTATTCATAATAAGGGCCTATGTTTTATAATATATTCTCATAATTTCAGTGATTTTATTCTATTTTCTTTCAGTGTAAAATATAAATTTTGTATAAAATTAGTATAAAATTTCCCGTAATAATAATATATTAATAATAATGAATAAATCTACGTCAATTCATAATAGTTCAAGTGGAGTTCAAAAGCCTAAATAATAAATTAATCAATGAATATGTTACCAACTCCTAAACAGGAATAAATAACTAACATTGTGGTTTCATGGAGAATTCCATAAATCTATAAGACTATAATTAATAAATTTACATTTTAAAATCTTAACTTATTGCATAAGTAATTAAGAAGAAGTGACGTCTTTTAATTTTTTTTTTCTCACAATTTCACAAGAAACTGGAAAATAATATTCTTCTATTAGAATTGTTTTTTAAATTATTTATTATCAAATTTTAAATTAGCAAAGTCACGTTAAGTTGATCAAAAGCATCAATTTAAATATTCAATTAAGAAAAGAAAAAAAAAAAACAAATATCCAATCCATACCACTTATGCTTTAAGAGAGGATTATATTTTTATGAAAAAATACATATGTACATTAATTTACATATTATGATTTTAGTTCTTTAAAATGAAGATTCGATTCTTCTTCAAATGTATGCTTTTTGTCAAGTGAAAGTCATTTGCCTGTAAAGATAATATCTTGTGATCGACAGGTTTGCTTTGAATAACTAAAACAATTAAGATTGTGCTAGGCAGTGCCAACCGGATTTGATTGTTTTGATATCTAATTCATTTGTTAATAGATTTCCATTCTCTAACATTTTTTTAAACACAAACTTGAACAATCTCTTGAAGTCTAGTGTTGGTATATGATAGAGTTTATTAAACTGAATCAGCCGGTACCGGTGCGTTCTGCGTACGATTTTCTGACTTAAATTCGAATTTAGAATATTTATGCTGATTATATGATATGGCGAAGTGCCAACACAAATAACAACCTACGACAACTAGTGCTTTTTTGTTTGTTTTATATTATTGGCTTTTAGCTTATAACTTTAAAATTAGTAATCAAATTTTTTTAAGTTCTGTTCTAAATAAGCAAATAAAGTTAAACGAAAAAAAAAACAAAATTTTAAATAAATTTGTGCCTTTCGGAAAATTTTACTATCAGTATTTTTTCCTTCGAATTCTAATTTGATGACAACAAAATGCTGCTGAACAAGGCCGTAGGCAAGATTTCGATCAGGAAGGAGGGGAGGGTAAACTCTTCAATAACCAGATCAGCGGAATTTCATTCATATTTGGATGTTGTAAACATTGTTATCCTTCGGTTAAAAGTCGTAGGACCCATAAGCAGTTAGTACCAACTTTCAGAAGACTTCCACGTCAAATAAACTTACCGGCAAAGAAGCTAATTACAAAAATATATGAGTTTCGAGACAATGTTAAACAGTTCAGTGAGGTTTTTTTCAGATTAGAACAGAACAGAACAGAGTAGAACAGAAACGTCAGACAAGATAGAACAGGCAGCTGTCTGACAGATGTAATTGTCAAAAAAAAAAATTCGAGTTTGGTGAATAAGCAAGAAATACTTTTTATTAAAAACAATTAGAAAAAGTATTTATTTAACTACACAATTTAATTTAATTTAATTTATGTTGTTTTTTAAATATTTATTTGTTTGTTTTCAAAGTAAAAGCACAAAGAGCTACGAAATTTGTTAAAAAATATCAACTTGCAAGTGACACCAGCTGATTTTGACAGTTGTCAAAACCTGTTCTAAGTTGTTCTACCTAAAAAGTAAGAACAGAAAATCCCGTTCCATTCTGTTCCAAACTGTTCGGAACAGCCTGACTGAACAGCAAATCAGAACAGTTTAGAACAGAAAATTCTCATTGAACAGCAAAATCTTGTACTTTTCTGTTCTAAACTGTTCCAAACTGTTCGGAACAACGTCACTGAACAAAGCTATTGGTATATATTCAAATATTTCACATTGACAATTTCATTTTATGAACATTTCATTTTCACTCTAACTGAGAAGGTAATGGGCCTTCGTTGAAAATACATTTTGTTTGCTAAAGTGGATTTAGTGTTATGCTGTAAGCTACAGTAACGCCTTTACTTTGACTATATTATAATAGTTTGAAAAGTTTATTTTTTAAAGATTTTCATTTTAATTTCTCAAATAAAATTGTAGCAAATACATTTTATCTAGGGGCACATATCACCCCTGCCCCTCCTTTCCTTGGGTATGCTTTTGATGCTGAATTTTACTATGTATCAGCTATTAAGGGAATTCACATTCAACAACAAATAGTTTTGCTAGCGTTGATATTCAACGACCTTCCATCAACTTTATTTCTAAACAAATTTTCAGAAAGCAAACATGGCACTAGATTCGGGGCATCAATTTGTTTTTTTTTTTCTGCTGCCTTTTTGTGGGTTTAAAGCTCGATTCACAATGCGACGTGAAAACGTGACGAGAGCGTAACGTGAATCGCTGTCATTTTTTTCTAGTTATAAAATCGTTCCCCAATTCACAATGCGACGAGTTTCTCGGCGACGAGTTTTTTGACAGCTTTAAATTATTTATTATTTTTGTTCTTGCTGTGCTGTGTGCGTTCAAAATAATGAAAAAAATCAAACTGAAATTACTTTAATTATTTAAATATTATAATTGTGTTTGTCCATTGGGCTGGTGAAATGATTTTCGGCTAAAAGTGCAAAGAAACAATACAACATTATAATATTGTCAACACAAATAGATCTATAAATATAACTTCATTGTCAACAAAATTTATATTTATTTTGGTTAATTTCCACTTATCTGTTGTTTTCTTTATTCTTTTCTACAATTTCATAAAATTCACTATCAGTCAAATATAAAAAAACATAAAAAACGTCGACGAAAGCGTTTTTATTTCAATTTTACCAACTCCGGCGGCGTGACGTAACGACCAGAAAAGTTTCATTGTGCATACCTTGGCGTTTCCTCGTATAATTACATGTTTTGAAATCGATTTGACAACTGCGACGAGTTCTCGTCACGCTCACGTCACGTTTTCACGTTGCATTGTGAATCGAGAATAATTCTTTTTCAACCCTTTATCTTCAAAATTAAAAGAAACAAAAACAACACAAGACCTATCAGTCTTTCAACAGACGCCGCGCTGGTCACGTCCTTCGCGTCGTCGTTCAAACGAGCAAAATAAGCGTGTTCAAGAAAAGGAGATTTCAGATGGCCTCAGCAATCTAAGCTGCCTGAACAGGATTCCTCAGCCAAAAATCTAAGTTTGGCTGTCAAAATACTGCGGACAAAAAATTTGTATTCGCTTGCTCAGGTTTTGATAGAGAAAAATCTCCGATTTTTCGTTTTCCTGAACACGACAAATATCTAAAACAACAGACAGTCGGTCAACTGGGTTCACATTACAAAATATGTGACATTTTGACACGGTGTTGATTAACTTGTCTTTGAGTAAAATCCCGCTTTTAATGTAAAGAGCTTACTGAATACTGATGTTAAATAAATCTATTGAAAATATGTTTTAGAGCTCTGTAAAATTTTTTGTAGAATTAATAATATTGTTTTTCAAAATTCTGAAATTTTTCATCAACTTCTGCATTTTTGAAAAGCGAATATCAAATGGGTTTTTCCTCCAAGTCGCGTGCTATAGTATGAATTTTTGGAAGTCCTAGAATCATCCGGTTTTCAATGATTGCCTAAGAATTGATTAAATCATTGAATTAAAATATAGTACCTACTTAATAACGTGATATTTTTTTTTATTTATTTATTTTTTAAAAAAAGTCTTGATCGAAAATCTACACACTGGAGCTTTTTGACACAATTAGATCGAATTACCCTATATATCGCGTTTTAATGTAAGATGATGCAAACATTTTTTTATTTAGATCTATAACAACTAATATATCAAGTTAATTGTTTTTTTTTTTTTAATTTTTGAGGTCAAAACATGTGGGCACTAACTTCATAAGTTTGTTATATCTATGTATGATCGCAAAAAATATTCAAAATATGTATCAAGTTTAAATGAACATTTGTTGTCAGTTACATTCTCTACGAAATTCATCTATGATCAAGTTTTTTAGCGCGCAATCAAATTTGCTGAGTTAACACATTTAGGGCGAATTTTTTAATAGACAGTTAAATAAAATACAAGTTCCTGTTGCTATTGTATGTAAATATATTCGTCTGATAGTTGAAAAATCGGCTTTGAATTTGGTGAGTTAACTCTGGATTAACTCAGTAGATGCTTTTAATGTTCTTTCGAAATTTTTTTGAGTCTTTCTACATGCATCGTTCATCCTTCACTGAAAAACTGAGCTAACTGTACACAAATCTATATCCACAGCTGACTTCATTACGGAAAAATTGCGACTAAAAGTATTTGATTTTGCGCTAATCTTACATTTTTATTTTTTTTCTGAGAAAAATATGATTTCGCGCTAATCTTAAATTTTTAGTTTTCTTCTGACAAAAATTTTATTGTAAGCTAATATTAAATTATAATTTTTTTTTTCTGAGAAAAAATTTAACAACTTAAATGGAAAAGGCTAAATCCGGTTTACTTTTTTCTGAGAAAAACTAACCAAAATTTTAATCTGTATGTGGTTACAGTGTACTGTTAGTTTTGGTGCACCTTCTGACATTTAAAAATGATCATGCGAGCAGTTTAAGTACTAAAAAAAAATATAAATATTCAGCTATATATAAATATAAATAAAATAAAAAAAAATCCAACCAAAAGGTTCTAAATAGTAATTCATGTTTTCGTGATAAAACATTCTCTCTAAAACAAAAACAATGCAACTGTTAGTGAACTTAATTAAAAGGCGTCACGATGATAAAAAAAAAAACAAAAAAAAATGCACAACTGGATCACACGAACTTGCTCTTGCATTTAACCACTAGAATAAATTTTTAAGGAGAAAATATTAAAAACAAGATTAAATAACAATTTTATATTTTTTTTTTTTGATTTAATGACGAACAAAAAAAAATTCAAAAATAAAAAACAAAATTTATTTGTTCTTAGATTTTATTTGTCCATAAGAACTATTATCTATATAAATTTTAGATGCAATATTATTAATCTAACTAAGAAGCACCGGAATCTAAAATAATGACAAAATCAATCAAGCTATTGACGATATATTCAAGGATATGCAAAAAAAAAAACAATTTCCTCGAAAACCCTCAATAAGAAACCTAAAAAAAAAAACTGTTTGGTAGTATTATGAAAACTAATCTAGATTTTAGATCTACAAACTTTAATTAAAATCATTTAAGACGTAATTATAATCATTTAAGTAAGCCATTTTCCGTTTTTTAACTGAAATTGTTGTATGGCAGCTCTTGGGAACTAGATAAAAATGTTTCACAGCTTAATTTAAAGCAAATCCGTCTAATCGCTTAGGCTCTAGCTCAATGTAGATCATGACGAACAGACCGACGGACATCTTGTCGACAAACCCTTTTTTGAAATTCTCCATCATTGTAATCTTATAGTTCTGATCTGATTAAAACTTTAAAATATTTTTTACACGAAACCAATACTTGTCCTATACAGCAAGTACAATACAATAAGTCACAAAGTAACAGTGCATGCTGTGTTATAAATAGAATGAAGCTACATATATCGCTTCCTTAGATGGCCTAATGCTACTTTTAAGTTAGATCTATCCCAATATGTACATATATCTGTGTCTTAAGATACATATATTTTTCTTACATATATATGTAGCTCATTCTTGCATGTAAGCCTTTCGGTAAATGATTGATGATGAATGAACATTCAACGAGAAAAATATAGTGGCAATCATTTCTTTTATAGGCATGAAGTTAACATATAAATGCATCATGACTTTTTATATGGATTGTAGGCCAATATCGGATAAGAGGATGTATACCATCATACCGACAAGCTTAATGTAGGTGCATTGTCACGTAATACGTGATCTACAATACATACAGTATGATGTTTAAATTGTAAACTCTTGGATTTTTTGTATTTATAAAATAATTACCTATGGAGTTGCTTCATCTTGAGAGGATGTAAGTTTTTAAGTGACTCTTGAGTTGGTATCTTTTTATTTTGTAACTTTCACTTCATATGAAGAAGATTGAATTGTTTTACATAAAGTACCAACAAAAACCATAATAACAGATTTGAGATCGAAACCACAAGTTCTATCTGATTTATCAAATTTTTCACCACCATTTTGTTTGTCATTTTACCAAAACGACGGTTAAAAGACTTGATTCTATGGACAGTGACGCGTAATGTGGTTTCTTAGCCGTTCAGGGAAAAGTCTGATTTGACGCCCTGGGCAGGTTCTTATCTGGCAACCCTGAGATTTATTACTCGCGTATGTGCCTATTTATAAAGTACGGCATTTAAAAATAAAATGCACGATTGGATCGCACGAACTTGCTCTTGTAGCTAACAACTAGAATGTTGAGGTATTGACGATGTATGTTAATTAAAATAAAATTTTCAAAATTTACGATCTAATACAAAGTTTTATTTAAAAGTATTCTCTAAATACATAGGGGCATATTCATAGTCATTTTAGACCTGGGTCTAAAGTTAAACATAGCTTTGGTTGAATTTTCGGACGTTGATTCAATTTTTTTAAGGTTATCATTTCAAAATATTTGAAGCGATTTGTGTAGTATACCAAGTTAATTATCTTATAAAATTATAAAACCAACAATTTGAAATTAAAATTGGTCTGTATTCATTGCTTGCATGTAGTTGGCCCACCAACTATTGAGTTGAGCAAAACTGTTAATTGCAATCGTTTTTACATCGTTTGTCTACGTTTGTACAAGTTTTAGATTCGTTTGTCACTCACCGTTTTTTTTATATAGCCACTTCAAAAAAATTTACGGAGTTTGGCCCACCAACTATAACGCTCGAAAAATCTGGAAATGCAGTTCGATAGATAATCGTTTGTCTATGTTTGTTTTTTAAAACATATGCATTCGTTTGTCTCTTTTTTATAATGATTTTTCATCGTGTTATTTTTTTTAATTTGTATTTATTTCTATTTTTAATTAATTATTACTTTTTTGGGACATGTAGTTGGCCCACCAACTATAACGCTCGAAAAATCTAAAAACGCAGTTCGATAGAAAATCGTTTGTCTATGTTTGTCTTTTTTTTTTCGTTTGTATACGTCCCAAATTTTTTTGACAACAAAATTTTTTTTAACCAAATTTTATTAAAATTTTAAAACATATGCATTCGTTTGTCTATTTCTTATAATGATTTTTTATCGTAGTAATTGTTTTAATTTGTATTTATTTCTATTTTTAATTAATTATATATTAATTATATGGAGCATTAAAAGCGTTAAGCAGATGACAAAATTCAAGTTAATGAACAAGTACCTATAGAATTAGAAATATTTTTGTTTGCTTTTTTTAAATTATTTTAACTGAATAAATTAGAAATAATAACTTAAGTCTTTTTAAATGCAGCCTAAATGCAGGGCACTCCTTAAAAAGAATAGAAAAAATGAATAAAGTCTTAATTATCGCAATTTCGCATACAAGTTGAAACTGGGGATACCCAAATAAAAGAGAATGCTGTGCATGTCCCAAAAAAAGTAATAATTAATTAAAAATAGAAATAAATACAAATTAAAAAAACTAACACGATGGAAAATCATTATAAAAAAGAGACAAACGAATGCATATGTTTAAAAATTTTAATAAAATTTGGTTAAAAAAAATTTGTTTGTCAAAAAAATTTGGGACGTATACAAACGAAAAAAAAAAAAGACAAACATAGACAAACGATTTTCTATCGAACTGCGTTTTTAGATTTTTCGAGCGTTATAGTTGGTGGGCCAACTACATGTCCGAAAAAAGTAATAATTAATTAAAAATAGAAATAAATACAAATTAAAAAAAATAACACGATGAAAAATCATTATAAAAAAGAGACAAACGAATGCATATGTTTTAAAATTTTAATAAAATTTGGTTAAAAAAAATTTTGTTGTCAAAAAAATTTGGGACGTATACAAACGAAAAAAAAAAAGACAAACATAGACAAACGATTTTCTATCGAACTGCGTTTTTAGATTTTTCGAGCGTTATAGTTGGTGGGCCAACTACATGTCCCAAAAAAGTAATAATTAATTAAAAATAGAAATAAATACAAATTAAAAAAAATAACACGATGAAAAATCATTATAAAAATGAGACAAACGAACGCATATGTTTTAAAATTTTAATAAAATTTGGTTAAAAAAAAAAATTTTGTCAAAAAAATTTGGGACGTATACAAACGAAAAAAAAAAAAGACAAACATAGACAAACGATTATCTATCGAACTGCATTTCCAGATTTTTCGAGCGTTATAGTTGGTGGGCCAAACTCCGTAAATTTTTTTGAAGTGGCTACATAAAAAAAACGGTGAGTGTACAAACGAATCTTAAACTTGTACAAACGTAGACAAACGATGTACAAACGATTGCAATTAACAGTTTTGCTCAACTCAATAGTTGGTGGGCCAACTACATGCAAGCGTATTCATTGAGCCAAAATTGTCTTGAACTGTAGTTAAGTTAAACCTGGGTCTATCTGCGACTATGAATATGCCCCATGGATATTAAAAAAATGTTTAAAACCATGAAATTATATTTTTTTTGGAATTGCTTAAATTCCTTAGGTATAGTTGTTTTAGCTATATCTTATATACGTACAAAATCTTGAAAACGTTTTTAAGAAACAAATTCGGAGTGCTATAAAGTTATATTTATCACAACAAAAACATAAATGTTAAAAAAGGAGCCAAGTTCTTCTATATACAAAAACCTTTGCATAACAAGTCAGCCTAGAAAAGCAGTGAGATCTAAAAGCACGCCAAGTTCCAAGTTTATTAATGTTAAATATCAAATATTTGAGTGGAGTAATATGGAAGAATCTCAAAATTATCAGAGAAATCTCTAATTTAATGATTACTAACTTTAATTGAGTTGGTTTACTTGGCAAGTTTTCTTTTATTACCTAATTACTCAATTTTAAAAAACTAGGCAACTTTTATAGCGATTTTAAAAGTTCCGAAATGTTCACAAAATTACATACAAACAAATTACATACAAACAAAATACCAGAATACCATATTAAATTTTTGAAAGCACTCAGTGTAACGTATCTTCAAATTTCTTCTTTGTTTAAAAAAAAAAAAATAGAGCAACGTCAGAAATTGATATTTTATATAGTAAGATGCATTCATGACGATAAAAAAAAAAACAATTTGTATTCGCGGACAGAACAAATTATTAACACGACGGGATGCTTAGGTAAACGAAAACAAACAGAGGAAAATGGAAGAATAGGAAATGTCAGGAAATTAACAAGAAATAGAAAGATCGTAAAAGAAGAAAGGATAGTACTAGATTTTTTTTACGATCTAGGCTAAAGATATTCTAAATGTTGCAAAGCGAGAAAACTTTTGTGCAGATTTTCTCGGCGCAACTTTGAAGAGAAAAAAAAAGCTAATGGGTGATGGTATGAATTTTGACTCGAGAGTGAGGGTTTTTGGCTAATGAAGTCAATGATCTTGGAAATTAAAAACAAAGGAAATGAAAAGCTTTAAGTTCGGTATATTTTCCAATGTCGGTTGGTGATAGGACAGGGAAAATTTGCGGAATCAAACTAGGTATCAGTTTCCATCAGTTAAGACGGTTAACAATCTTGTGCGGATTACAATTTGCTTGCATACAAATTTTGCATTTTTCAACTACCTACTTTGTATAATTATTATACAACAAAATACTAATTTAAAAAGTACAAATTTTAAAGCGGTGAATTTGCCGAAGTTTATATAGATTTTTACTAGCCCCTCGGGGTATACTTACTTACTTTACTTTTGATGGCGCTCACAGCCCAGGATGGGCTTCGGCCTCAACTAACAAGCCCCTCCAGCCAGCTCTGTCCCTAGCTAGCCGCTTCCAGTTTCGCACACCGAGTGCTTTGATGTCGTCATTCACTTGATTGCGCCACCTGTTCTTCCTCTGCTGCGTACCCCATCGAGGTTGGATTCGAAGACTCGTCGGGCAGGTGCGTTGCTGTCCATACGCTCCACGTGCCCCAGCCATCTCAGCCGCTGTATTTTCAGCTTTTCGACCAGGTCAACGTCGCTGTATAGCCCGTATAGCTCGTCGTTGAATCTTCTCCTCCATACTCCTTCGATACACACCGGACCGAAAATCACACGAAGAATCTTCCTCTCAAAGCACCCTAGCAGATTTTTATCCGAATCTTTCAGTGTCCATGCTTCTGACCCATAAAGCAGGACCGGAATGATTAGGGTCTTGTATAAAGTCTCCTTGGTTCTCTGAGAGAGGGCCTTACTACTTAAATGCCTTCTTAGACCGAAGAAACAGCGGTTGGCAAGAGTAATTCTTCGCTTGATCTCTACACTGATGTCATTCTGCGATGAAATAGTGGAGCCCAGGTAGACAACTTCAAAGTTATATCTGTCCATCGTGATATTTTGCCCGAGTTGACGATGTTGAGATTCCTCTCTCGATGACAGCATATACTTCGTCTTGTCCTCATTAACCGCCAATCCTATTTTAGCCGCCTCCGATTCAATGCTCGCAAATGCCCCTGCCACAGCTCGCTTCGTTCTGCCGATAATGTCTATGTCATCCGCATACGCAAGCAATTGAACGGACTTTTGATAGATTGTACCGCTGGTGTTGACATGTGCGTTGCGTACAATGGCTTCAAGGACGATGTTGAAGAGGTTGCATGATAACGCGTCGCCTTGCCTCAATCCTTTCTCAACATCAAAGGAATCGGTGGTGTTCTCACCAATTTTGACGGAGTTTGGCAGGGATGCCGAGACTCGACATGGCTGTGTATAATTCGAGGCAAAAAATCTGCCGCGAGGCAAAAAATCTGCCGTGGGGCAAAAAATCTGCCGCGAGGCAAAAAATCTGCCGCGAGGCAAAAAATCTGCCGCGGGGCAAAAAGTCTGCCGCGGGGCAAAAAATCTGCCGCGAGGCAAAAAATCTGCCGCCTGGCAAAAAATCTGCCGCGGGGCAAAAAATCTGCCGCGGGGCAAAAAATCTGCCGCGGGGCAAAAAATCTGCCGCGGGGAAAAAAATCTGCCACGAGGCAAAAAATCTGCCGTGGGGCAAAAATTCTACCGCGGGGCAAAAAATCTGCCGCGAGGCAAAAAATCTGCCGCGGGGCAAAAAATCTGCCGCGGGGCAAAAAATCTGCCGCGGGGCAAAAAATCTGCCGTGGGGCAAAAAATCTGCCGCGAGGCAAAAAATCTGCCGCGGGGCAAAAAATCTGCCGCGGGGCAAAAAATCTGCCGCGGGGCAAAAAATCTGCCGTGGGGCAAAAAATCTGCCGCGAGGCAAAAAATCTGCCGCGAGGCAAAAAATCTGCCGCGGGGCAAAAAATCTGCCGCGGGGCAAAAAATCTGCCGCGAGGCAAAAAATCTGCTGCGGGGCAAAAAATCTGCCGCGGGGCAAAAAATCTGCCGCGGGGCAAAAAATCTGCCGCGGGGCAAAAAATCTGCCGCGGGGAAAAAAATCTGCCACGAGGCAAAAAATCTGCCGTGGGGCAAAAATTCTACCGCGGGGCAAAAAATCTGCCGCGAGGCAAAAAATCTGCCGCGGGGCAAAAAATCTGCCGCGGGGCAAAAAATCTGCCGCGGGGCAAAAAATCTGCCGTGGGGCAAAAAATCTGCCGCGAGGCAAAAAATCTGCCGCGGGGCAAAAAATCTGCCGCGGGGCAAAAAATCTGCCGTGGGGCAAAAAATCTGCCGCGAGGCAAAAAATCTGCCGCGAGGCAAAAAATCTGCCGCGGGGCAAAAAATCTGCCGCGAGGCAAAAAATCTGCTGCGGGGCAAAAAATCTGCCGCGAGGCAAAAAATCTGCCGCGGGGCAAAAAATCTGCCGCGGGGCAAAAAATCTGCCGCGAGGCAAAAAATCTGCTGCGGGGCAAAAAATCTGCCGCGGGGCAAAAAATCTGCCGCGGGGCAAAAAATCTGCCGCGGGGCAAAAAATCTGCCGCGAGGCAAAAAATCTGCCGCGAGGCAAAAAATCTGCCGCGGGGCAAAAAATCTGCCGCGGGGCAAAAATCTGCCGTGGGACAAAAAATCTGCCGCGAGGCAAAAAATCTGCCGCGGGGCAAAAAATCTGCCGCGGGGCAAAAAATCTGCCGCGGGGCAAAAAATCTGCCGCGAGGCAAAAAATCTGCCGCGAGGCAAAAAATCTGCCGCGGGGAAAAAAATCTGCCACGAGGCAAAAAATCTGCCGTGGGGCAAAAATTCTACCGCGGGGCAAAAAATCTGCCGCGAGGCAAAAAATCTGCCGCGGGGCAAAAAATCTGCCGCGGGGCAAAAAATCTGCCGTGTGGCAAAAAATCTGCCGCGAGGCAAAAAATCTGCCGCGAGGCAAAAAATCTGCCGCGGGGCAAAAAATCTGCCGCGGGGCAAAAAATCTGCCGTGGGGCAAAAAATCTGCCGCGAGGCAAAAAATCTGCCGCGAGGCAAAAAATCTGCCGCGGGGCAAAAAATCTGCCGCGGGGCAAAAAATCTGCCGCGAGGCAAAAAATCTGCTGCGGGGCAAAAAATCTGCCGCGGGGCAAAAAATCTGCCGCGGGGCAAAAAATCTGCCGCGAGGCAAAAAATCTGCCGCGAGGCAAAAAATCTGCCGCGAGGCAAAAAATCTGCCGCGGGGCAAAAAATCTGCCGCGGGGCAAAAAATCTGCCGCGGGGCAAAAAATCTGCCGCGGGGCAAAAAATCTGCCGCGAGGCAAAAAATCTGCCGCGGGGCAAAAATTCTGCCGCGGGGCAAAAAATCTGCCGCGGGGCAAAAAATCTGCCGCGAGGCAAAAAATCTGCCGCGGGGCAAAAAATCTGCCGCGGGGCAAAAAATCTGCCGCGGGGCAAAAAATCTGCCGTGGGGCAAAAAATCTGCCGCGAGGCAAAAAATCTGCCGCGAGGCAAAAAATCTGCCGCGAGGCAAAAAATCTGCCGCGGGGCAAAAAATATGCCGCGGGGAAAAAAATCTGCCGTGGGGCAAAAATTCTACCGCGGGGCAAAAAATCTGCCGCGAGGCAAAAAATCTGCCGCGGGGCAAAAAATCTGCCGCGGGGCAAAAAATCTGCCGCGGGGCAAAAAATCTGCCGCGGGGCAAAAAATCTGCCGCGAGGCAAAAAATCTGCCGCGAGGCAAAAAATCTGCCGCGAGGCAAAAAATCTGCCGCGGGGCAAAAAATCTGCCGCGGGGCAAAAAATCTGCCGCGGGGCAAAAAATCTGCCGCGGGGCAAAAAATCTGACGCGGGGCAAAAAATCTGCTAACTGAGAGGAATCGCCACTGGGAAAAAGTTCCGAAACGATAGTCCGTTCCGATCGGAACTTAGATTTCATTCGGGGTATCCACTTCGGAACAAAAAATATAAAGCATACAATCGCATTCATTTGACACATCCATCCGGATTAGTTAAATAAGTGAAAATCTTTGTGATGTTTAAAAGTTTATAAATTGGTCAAAAAAATGGATAGTGTTGCTTTATCATCTATTTGTTATTTCAACCAACCTGTCTTGCTGAGTCGTCTTCGTTGTTTATTGCACTAACGCAACAAAATTATATTTATTTATATTTTTTTGCTTACTTTTCTTAAAATATTCCGCAACTTTTTTCTGTTGGAGAATTTCGGAAGAAATTTAACGCACAACTGTCAACAATTCTGGACTGAACGCACTTCATCGCTATGCGATGATAGTCGTTACATTTTATCGGAAGATTGTCCGATCTGTCAATCGGAACGGATACCTCGGTAGAAAATTCTCCGATTTCGAATAGATCGGAAAAAAATTTCTCCGAACGGATACCTCGAGGGCTGATTTACTTGAAAAGTGAACAGTTTTCGGAACTTTTAAAATCCCTTTAAAAGTTGCTTAAAAAAAGATATAAATATTATAACTATATTTTATGATAGTTAAGGGTTCCAAGTACGTGTACAAAAATCAGCGCCATAACTTAAGTGTCCTACTTTGACCACAGCAATTATGCAAACATTGCTTGTTGCACTAAGTTAACTTCTTAAGTTAAGTTCTTGCCAAAACTATTTTACCGATTTGGATCGAATTTTCGAATTTCGTCTTATAATGCTATAAACTATTTAATTCCAATTTTTTAGCAGAATTGGACAATTATTGACCTAATTTTTGAGTGCTTCAAAATAACTTAGTTTTTCTGAATTTTTTTTTACTCATGGTTTGATAACAACTCTAATATAACATACATGAATTTTAAACTTATGTGGTCTTATAAAAAATTTTATAACAAACAAGAATTTAGTGGATGGTTTTTTTCGTTGCATATTTTCAAAGTTATAAAGGAAAATGTCGGGAAAAATGGGGTGATTTTAGTGTTTTTTTCACTGTTGCATTTTTCCTACAGTGAGCACAGGTTTTACGAAGTTGCAAACTTAGCTACAGACTACTCTAACATGCCCCAACAACATATCAAAAATGCAGAACTACATCGCGCTTTGCGAATTTAGCCCTTTTTTTTGTAATTATTGACTGGGCTATCTAGAAGACATTAAAAAACTTTTTTAAACCAAGTTTAAACAAAATTTTTTAAATTTTGGTTGACAATAATGTTAAAACCTTGTAGAATCATCACCGAGAAACTCAAAAACAACCAACATGGTTGTACTAGAGGTACCAAAAATAAACTTTTTTTGCAAAAAAAAAAAATTACTTATCCTATTTTAATTATTAAGTTTTTTTTTTAAGAAAATCGTTGGAAGCTTGTAAGCATTTTACTCAACAATTTGAAGGTATGAATCAAGTTTGAAGAAAGTCCATTCAGCCGTTTAGGTTGTAGGTGTGCGGACAGATAGACAGAATTTCAAGGCCTCTTTGCTTTGTGTTCTCTATATCATCGTAGTATAAGGTAAAATTAATATCTCCAGTTATATTTTTTGACAAATCCATAGCTTGCCATATATTACCTACAAAAATATATAGGAAGTAAAAATCTAAGCATGAAGACTTAACAAAAAACTACTTGAACAAAAATCGACAAATCAGTGATTTTATTTTTACTTTCGATATAATGTAGCTACTATATAGGGCAAGTCTTGGATTCTTAAAAAAAATCGAACTTCAGATAATAATAAAAAGTTGGTCCCGGAATTCTGTCTGTCTGTCTGTACCTACCTCGAAATGAAGCCTTATTTTCTTTTTTAATTTTGTGTAAAAATTGTATTTTGATAAATACTTAAATTTGGCATATCAACTTCTTTTTTAAATGTTCAAGAAATTTTATATATAAAACAACAATTTGTGTAAGTGAAATCGGGCTGTATTCCTTGGTCTGAAATTGTCTTAAACTGTAGTTTAGTAAAACCGGGGGGTTTATCGGCGACTATGAATATGCCCCTATGTATATCAACTAAATTGTTTAATAAAGTATCTCTTTTATATAAAGAAAAACATTAAGGGTATTTATGCAACGTCGTAAAACACTAGATAAGTTCATAAATGAAAGAATACAAGATTACGCCACTTCCTACGTTTTTTTTGGAGACAAAACGTAACAACAGATGTGACAGCCATATTTTTTGTATAGAAATGATTTTTTGTTCGCGAATTGTTTTATGATTAATATAGTTTTTTATTTTAAAAACACAAAAATCTTACCAGAAAATGTTTTTTAATTGTTATTCAATTGTTTTAAATTATATTAATAGTCAAAACATGAAGCAAAAATAGAGAGTGCGATGAAAAAATCAAATATCAGATATATTTCCTTCTTGAATTATTATTTTTATTGTTGTTTTTATATCATCAAAATATAGCCCACAACATTAAAAAAAATAATGGTAAAAAAATCACTTTAAAAACATGTTCAAGTAACTTAAAGTCTTCGAGCCCCTATATCTCATACAAATTATACCAAAGTTAAGTCTTTTTTGTCTCCACTTGAGTCACGAAGCGTGTTGAAAATTACAATAACAAAGCGAAAAATCCGAAGTGTCGTAATCTTGTATTCTTTCATTCATGAGATAAGTTAACGATTTGGTTAAATTCATCATTTGGTAAATAAACTGTCAAATTTTGTATGGGAAATGGTTTACACAATTTGGTTAAAATTATTTAAGGATTTTGATGGGGAAAATTAACCAAACGTCATTGTGACTTTTAGAATTAGGCGCGTTCATAAATATGATTTACATAATGTTATATCTCACTCAGAGAACTAAAAAAAACTCTTTGTGTAAACTTATCATTTTACAAAATTTGTAAACTTACGACGTTGCATGAATACCCTTATTTTAATTCTGCAATATTGCTCGTACTTGTAACATTATCATCTTCCTACGCAGTACACATAGAAACTTATTAGTTAATAACCATCAAATAAGGTACATATATGCATATGTAGATGTACCTACTTATATGTTTATAAATATCAGTAGCATACATTTATTACAACTCAACTATTGTTGCCAAATGAATTGTATTTATGCAATCAACAAGTGGTCATCAACTGGCCGGTCATCTTTAGAATTTATTACACAACACCCAACTATCATTAGTAACTCAATTTGAATTGCCAACACATTTATTTATTTAATTTCCACATCAGTGGGATCATATGTATGAGAGGTGCCTGTATATTTGCCTTTTTCCGTTTTTTTCTGTTTTGCTTAAACAAAAAAACATTTTGTCTACATAGTTAGAAGAGCTAGAAGTACCTACAAGAAATACATACACCTATAGTCAATGTTAGTATTTTAACAAGTTAATCGAATGAAATATGCAAACATTTGCTAATTATCTTGAACAGATAAGTTTATGCTTTATAAGAACACCCCAGGAGATTTTTCTTATTATGTCTTCTGTCTTGTGTGTGTGATTTATAGACTAATCTTGTGTAAAATGGCAGAAAATATGACCGACCATATAAGACGTGGGTAATTCTTTAAAATAAAACATTGATCGATAACATCTTTGAGGAAGGAATTCAATTATAATAATATGTTGTTTATTGTAATTTTTCATTCTGAGTAAAGGTAGGTAAGATGAATCTAGCTGGTTAGGTAGGTAGGATAGAAATAATTGAGTTGATTTTTATACAAGAAAGTCAATGTTTAAGATGGACGTACTGAGGAAGTAAATGAAATTGAAGAATATCCTTCTGTGTATTTTGAGAGAACAAAAATTACAAGGAAAATTGAATACAAAATAATTTCATCCATTTGGACAATGGCTTGATGTTTACATGAACACATTGTCACATCTCCGGTGTATCTGCCCCCACAACCATCCACATTTTGTTTTCATAAAGAAGCTAAAAGAAGAGAAAGAAAACGAATTGCGCTTCAAATAGATGATGCATGGCTTACACAGTACGAGCATTATGTAACTCACGATTTGTCCGCATTTATAGTACATGAATTTTGGTTTTATTCAAAAACCTTTCTAATTCTATCTTAACGAAAATGAAGTTCAGTTTGATAAAATTAACTTTTGATGACGATGAGTAGGTTTTTATAGATAGACCTCTACCCAATGACTAGAGTCACGAAATAGCGTTGAACAGAGTCACCAAGTGAAAGGAAATCATGTTATACTATTCTAGAACCAACCTCAGAATCTAAGTCATTTGTTGTCAAAGTATACATGTGGTGGTAATATTAGTATGAGAAACCAATTAAATTAAACAAAGATGATGATACCAGTTTGCCTCCACCTTGGACCCAAAAAAATGTGTTCTTGGCTGTGATCGATATTATGGTCATAAATAACCATTTAAATGTTTATACATATATGTATACTATACATATTGTTTAAAAGTTGATTCAGTTTTTTTTTTTTTTTTTTTTTTGATAATAAATACGCTCTTAAGCGATTACTGTCCGATACATGACTGATTTATTTTAGATTAATAACTCTCTCAGTGGGAAGAAATAATTAAAATGACATTTTCAATCAGAGACCACCAAAGAGTCGTTAAATGGTTTATTTTATTACTATGGCCAGGGGCAGAATGTTTTGAGCATCATCGCACAGTTGGAAACAAATTCATTTTATTATGGATTAAATTATTATTGATGGTCTTAAGCTTATTGCAAGGTTGTGTAACAGTCATGTCGTCGTTTTATGACCCCAGAGCACAGAATAAAATCCAGATTTTGATAAAGTTGAGTCATACAGCGTCAATTTAATGGTCATAAAAGTTATCAAAGCATACTAACACCCGTATTCATAAAGAAAAACTAGTTATTTTAGCTCCCATGTTGAGGAAAACTACACCATGGAATAAGAATGTCCCGGACTCAAATGGAACAGTAAGCAATTGCCTTTAGTTTGAGCACAGAAAATTCTTATTCTATGGTGTAGTTTTCCTAAACACGGGAGCTAAAATAACTATTTTTTCTTTATGAATACGGGTGTTAATATATATTTTATTTATTGTTCATTGTTCCTATTTTCGTGACCTTTTTAAATTAGTAAAATATACATATATAAAATATAATATACAGACGTTCGATATAAAAAAAAATATAAAATTTGTTTCCTAAGTGGGCTATAGGTATTTATTTCTGTTTAATTTTGTATTTCACTTACAACAGGCCCGAAGAAGGACGTAAACACGTCCGAAACGTTGCAAGTGAAATACAAAATTAAACAAAAATAAAGACTTATAGTCCACTTAAGAATCAAATTTTATATTTTATTTATATCGAACGTCTGTATATTATTTTGATCAAGCTTGATTTTTGTTGTTATTGATTCTAAATAAAGAAATACAGTTAAAAAATCTAAAAATGTTTTGGAATATTTTCAAAAAAGAAAAAACAAGCTTTTACCGAAATGTTTGATTATTCATTTGTTTCAATAAAAATTGTAAGCAAATAATATTTGGTTGTGTACCTATTGATTATTTGGAGAAATGATTAAGTTATAATAACAAGCTTTATGTACCTATATCTACTAACATACATACGTATATATATTTGAACAAACTCAACAACTAACTCGTGTTGAATTTTTAAACTTGGAATATAAATGCTGAAATCAGTGGCGGATCCAGGGGGGTGGCTATAGGGACTAAAGCCCCCCCCCACAACCGTATCCTAAAATTAATTGAAATCGTGTAGGGTTATATATTCGTCTCAAATATTGTTAAACTTTTAGATTTGATGGGTATCGGACAAAATAACGAGATTGGTGCGGAACAATTTACATGTTATGTAATTGCTTTTCTAAGCCCCAAAAGAATTTGGTTGGGGCTAAGACCTTAAGGGAATTGGAGAAAAGGCAAGTTCGGGGCTACGAATAATGGACATGTTTAATGCAAGGTCGATTATTCCCTTAAAACAAAGCCCAGAAAATTGGGGCGAAAAAACGGCTCGGGACTAAGGCCTGATAAGAATTGAATGAAAAAAGTAACCTATTCCCTAAATACTTAACTAATTCTAGAAAGTGTTTGGAGCCTTACAATTATTCAGACTGTCAATGTCCGAAGTTGGGCTTAAGCTTAAAGAGATAATTAAAAAAACGATGTTGGGGCTGAACATTGAAAAATTAACATGCCAAGTGCAACAACAATTTTCCCCTAGAACTTAGCTTATTCAACAAAAAAAATGCAGTTGGGACTAAAACCCGATTAGAATTTGATAAAGTTAAATCAGGTGTCAATTTTAGTGTAATTGTTCAATACAACCAGAATTGTTTCTTACTTCTGAGAATCTTCGGGCTTACATTTCCAAGGTCGAAGTCAAATATTCATAGAAAACATTTTTGGACTAAGCAATTTCATAAAAGATCTCTAGACAAAGCGGCAAGTTCCACAAGCGTGACTTTTCTCTGTGCACTCAGGAAATAAACATCTTTTTTTTTGTCAATTGACAAAATATTTTTTCCGTGCTTTCTAGAGTGACATTTCGAACAAAGCAGAAAACTACTTTACTAGTTGATTTGACCACTTTACGAAAATGAGATCTCCAGAGGCCGTTACTGTCAAAATACATATGAACTTCTGCCAGTGATATCTTAGATATCATTTACGTTTTTGTCTCAAACTTGATTTCCAAGCCCCCCCCCCTCCCACAGTTAAGTCCTAGATCCGCTACCGGCTGAAATTATATGATATTTACGTTAGACTGTCTTGAAAACCTTGGGTCGGACTCGAATCAAGGAATGACTTCTGTGCAAGACAACAATTCCATTTTTTTCCTCGTAGTTAGCTTTACGTATTATAAATAAAACTAGTATCGCCTATCGTCCGAAATAAGACCTTTAACCATCTTTTTCCTTAACGGTTACATACGCACATAATTTTTGGTTTGTGTACTCCTGATGGAAAAAACCTTCTGACGGTAGTTCCGTTAAGTACTTTCGGAGAAACACGTACGACAAAGTTTGTCCACTTTAATAACGTAAATAAAATTACGTATACGCCGCGCCATAGGTGTACCTACCATTCATTTTAACTTGCTGTATAAATCCATTATTGGTTTGGTGTCAAAAAAAAAATTGAGGTCTTAATCAAAACAAACATTACGATGAAATCTAAACATGCGATTTTCGACCAAACGTCTGTCACGTTGCACAGTGGGGCAGAAATGCCTTATTAACGGCGATAATAATAAAGCTTTTTGTTACCTAAACCAAAATATACTTTCCGAAAGGTTTTTGGTATGCTGAATTCAAATCCGAAGTCGAAAAAACTCCACCACTTCAAGATTTTGAGATAATCCCGTTCCCACATCGTATGGGAGTGGGGAAGTTATCCCTCCCTGCGTTAAGGCGGGAGGCTCAATTTGCTAAAAAATTGACTTACAACAGAAAAAAATTATTAAAAAACAACGGTATCACTTACAACAGCCCTTTCTTTAATTTTCTTTTTTAATAATGTTGCTTTAGTGAATAGTTTTTAAAAATTAATTTTAAAAAGTATTTAAGCGACCTTTAGTCCAATGCGTTTCGGTCCTGATAACAATTACAGTGGACCTCATCAGTTAGAGCTGTAATTGTTACCTTTCTAAGACGCAACATTTTAGTCGATGGCTACCGACGTTTATAAAATTTGCAGCATAAACACATTGCAAATTATATTTTTCTAGGGGAACATGGTTACATTCAGACACCTAGATATAGATATAGATATTATGCCCGTGGTCTGGCGAAGGTAATAAAGAAAGAAAAAACCTAAACAATAGAAGTAATATTGTTTTTGTTTTTATTTTAGTGGACTGTATTGAATACTTTTTATTGAATTTCATTCAATACAGTCCACTAAAATAAAAACAAAAACAATATAACTTCTATTGTTTAGGTTTTTTCTTTCTTTAAAAATTAATTTTCAAACTTAAAATTGTGAGAATGACAATTTTTTTCAAAATTATTCGTAGTTAATTCCCTCTTGTTTTTGTTTTCAAAAATCAGTGTTCTTATTAATTCTTAGTCAAACACTGAAAATCGGATGGTTCTAGGACTTTTATTTTTAAAAACATTAAAAATTTAAGAAACCAACTTCCTCATAAAACTAGGAAGAATCCTGATAAATTACCATTTCTGCAACCGGTTGATTTATCATCATCATCAGCTTATGTTTCATCGTTTTTACTTAGAAGTTGGTTTACATGTTCTATCTTTTTTTTCACATCATAGTTGTATCACCCTGTAAACATTCTTATATCATTTTTTAGTGAAATATTTGTATATAAAGTAAACATTTTTGAAACATTTCAACTGCTTTATTTTGATTGAAGACAAATAAATAAGATTTTGAAATACATTATGTATGTATTCAATTTTTAATTAGAAACAAACAAAAATATGTTGTGCACCTAGGTACAAAGATAAAAAAAAAACATCTCGTTTACCTTTGCTTGGTGTTGTTAACAAACTATTTGCGTAATTGTTACTACTCTGAGTCCGAAAAATAGTCGATAATTTCAGTCTGCGGTTGGTTGTTTTTGGTCAATGGGCTTAAATTTACTGTTGAAAATTTTTTTTGCAAAGTTCCTGCCTTTTGCAATAAAAAAATTGCATGTTGAGCCCTTAAACATAATGAAAATGGTTTAATATTTTGCATGCTTATATACACAAAAAATTAAAAATAAAATATTTTAGGCAAAGATTTTTTACTTTTAACTTCAGTTTCGAATAAAGAATAGATTTATCTAAGAAAAACACTTTAAATCTAATTTTAATGTTTCCCTAATCAAAAAGTACCGTTATTTAAAAAATGTGTTAGTGTTTTTATAAGAAGTCGACATTCTTTTGTATTTTTGTTGCCATTTTTACTACACTATCGAAGCAAAACTAATGCTATTATAAAGAACATTCCTGATTTATCAAACTCTGTGTAAATTTGTTTTATTAACAATAAATTTTCAATATAATTTTTAAATCACTATATAGGCCACTTATTTCGGTTAGTTTAACATAGAACACAATTTTAACTAAACTGTCAACTTTGATGCCGAATGGTACAGTGATGGAACCACTGACTAAAAAAAAATAACTGAATCATGTAAGCTATATTAGCAGTTAATCGAAATTGGTAACATATAGAAAAACTGACTTCTCGCCGCTTCTGCTAAGGCAAGATCCCACAGTGCGTCGCGTCGGTCGATCTGTTTGTCTCTGCATGAGTCTCTACGTCCTGATGTACATTGAGCTAGGTCGTAAACAGTTAAACGGATTTGCTTAAAATTTGGTGTGAATCATTTTTATGTAATTTCCTTGCTGAAAATACTCAAAAATTTGTTTGAGCTCATCTAAGACGGGTAGCTGGCATACAACATTTTGGTCTTATTAAGATTTTTCAAAAATGGCTTCAACGATTTTGATTAAATTTTCTACATATAATCTCTAGAACGGTTTAAATAATACTGTATACCAGGTTTTTCTTAAAAAATTCGAATACCGGAAAGAAAGTTTTGAGGATTTTCGGCTGAAAATTGGTGACACAGAAACAATTCCGCTTACTTTGCGACGATAAACATCTCGGCTTATGAACTAAAAATATTTCAAAACAGAACTAAAGTTAACTCCGCTTAATTGAAATCATCGGCAATCTGAAACAAGAAATTTATTCCGGAGCCTTTTTGAGAATTTCTCACACATACTGCTTCGCATAACTGAACTTCGCTTAATTGCAATCAAATGAACATTTTTCACTATTCAACTCCACATAAGTGAAGCGACCGTTGAACGCTGCCATAAAATTTTGAATCGAACGCACTCTTTGAATTTGGAATGTCAAAATCTTATTTCTTGTCATTTCCCTCCTGGCATCAGTCGTTTCTCTTAAATTTGTTTAGTTTTTGGCTTTTGTCAAAAATGTTTGATATGGCTGACAGGCTGACGCAAAATTTGTGATTAAAAATGTAAATACCTGCCTTTGTTGTATGAATTGTTTCATATGGAAATAAAACTATTTTGACACAATAAAAAAAATCATACCTACATTTTTTTTCTTGTGATATACGTAGTATAAGGCAAGTTTAGGATTCGTGTAAAAAAATTTGAGATAATAATTTTCCATAACATGACGATGATAGAGAACGCGAAAAAAGTGGGTCCCGCAATTCTGGCTGTCTATCTGTCTGCCCGTCTGTCCGTTTGTCTGCCTGTACCTCGACCTGCAGCCTAAACGGCTGAAGCGATTTTCTTCAAACTTTGGACTTAAGGTTTTTATGGGATTCCCTAGAGGGGAAATTGAAATTTTTTTTAGCACAAAAAATAACGGTACCCGCCATTCAACCAATATACAAAAATTGATTTATTTCAAAAACGGCTCTAACGATTTTGGAAAAAAAATTACGAGCTACTATTTATAATTATTACATTTTATATTTTGGTAGAAAAAAAAAACTTTTTATAACCGTTATTAACGGTACCTGTCAAAGACTTATTTTTTGGTTTTCAAATTTCTCTTTAACGGCTACATCGATTTCAACCAAATTTTTTTATATAAGAGGTCCTCTGAAGTTTTAACAATTTTGCATATATACAATTTAAAAACAAAAATAATTTTTGGATTTTTAAAAAAATATTGAAAATTTTTTTTATCGTTTCATTGACGCTTATAACATCTGTTTTAATTCACTCAACAAAGTAATTTATTCATAAATGCATTTTCTATAACCAATTTTCCAAGCTGTTCCTTATAGCTTCATCATGCGATGATTCAAATCAATACCAAAGCTATTCATAGAACAGGATCTACAACTGTCAGTAATTAGTTAACCTACTTGTAGTGCAAAACAAAACAGTCATCTCATCAACAATGCACAACAACAATATATAAAACTGTGAAGAAGCTAGTTTCAAACATCCGTTTGTCTAATAACTTCCATTAAAAAAAAAAAAACTCAACTCTTTAACGTCAGGGTCTTAACTTCACTCTCAGCCATACAATATGCTTTGACGGACTTCCGGCTGAGAATTGGCTGCCATATGGAATTGGATTCTCTCCAACCGAATGACTGTAACATGTTGTTTTTTCCATCGCGATGGCAGGCGATAGTCTGACAGAGACATCTTTTGGATTCTTGGACTCCTCTCTATCTCTACTGTAGACACAGAAATTTATCCGTGATGTGTCAGATTTTCTTATACGCAAATTGCCCGCTGATTGGCTTTTCCACCTACACATTGTGTACTACAATGCTTTTGGAGATGTTGGTTTATTTGCAATGTAATATGGCATTGATATAGTGTGATGATGGTGGGCGCCATTTAAGGTTAATATCGGTTTTAGCAACAAAAAAGAAGGTAACCAAATCATATTAACTGAACAATAAGAATTGTATTGGTTACAAGGCAACAAAGAGTTTATGGTCAGGAGTTCTATATTCAGTTATAAGTTTAAATGCGGCTTAAGAATAAAGCTTCTTAAAATACTTATTATAGATGATGAGTTGATAACTCGTATGTAAATTTGAGAAGTCAATTACATTAAGTGAGCATTTTATCGCCTATGAATCAAATGGGAAATTTGTATGATGATGAATTTAAAGGTCAATCATTAGTGTAAGGAAATATTTTAATAGTAATAAAGAACCACAAACTTATATATGGTGGCTAATCCATACATTTTATAATACCATCATAAAATTTTGAAGAAATAATGTACATATAAACAAAAGAATGAGAGATTCTTTTTTGCAAAACATTTCAATTATCTAAATTCTAAGGCTCAGTTCAAATAACAAGCTTAAAGTTAAACTCGACTCTAAGGTTTAACTTGAGCTAGCTCATCAAATTCAAAGGACTAACTCGAGTTTAACTCCAAAATTCAAATGATCTTGCACTGAAAGACTGAAACTAAATGAATTATAAATGACATGAGTCGGTATAAAGTCACAGAGAAATAAAAAAATTATGTATTCCTTTAGCTACGTGCAAAAGTGCAACGAGTTATTTTTTTATTTAATGAGGGTTAAGTTGTTATGTGGAGATTTTTAATTTTGTAATAATAAAGATGTTGAAATTTCAATATTAAAATATTAAAATTACTTCGGTTTTAAGTGGAGTGAATAAATATAATTCAATTAAAAAGTACAATAAATGACCTTAATCAATGACTGACAGTCACAATAGGGGTGAATTATTTCTGGAGTTGAGGTCACTTGTACTTTTTAATTGGATTATTAATTTTGTTTTAAATTTTCATATTTTAATTGTACACTGGCTACATGGTCACATGGGTTAGGGTCGATTCATGTTTTATGAATAGTTATACACATTACTTATATGCACTAATATATATTTATACTTACGTAAACTTATACACTAGTGCACTCATTTACACATTTTTGGTGGCAATGGCACAGTGGATAAAGTGTTTGACTGCTAAATTGGATGTGTGATGGGTTCGAGCCCCAGTCTAGGTTGCATTCTTTTCTATATTCCCCACTTTCAACTGGATGCCACCCGTGGAATTTCATGACATAATTAACATCTAATTCTCAATCCACTGTGCCGACAAAAATCTTTCCTTTCCTTCTATTCTTTCTAACTAGTGCCGTGCGTTGCATTTAAAAGACCTGAGGTCTTACAGGCATATAGTTAAAATTATTATTATTGGTTTATTTTAGGTGCCAGTTATAGCTATCATTGGAAACCATCATTGAAAATGTTAGCTGTTGATTTTGAGCTCGTTCGAAAGTTTAATCATTGAATATTTTAATGCAGAAATATAGCTTACGAATTCAATATTATTGCTCCTCCAAAAAAAATTCATTTTCACCCATATCTTCCCCATTACGTTACTTTTAATTTTTTCAATGATCATTGGTAAGGTAGTTCATCATTGAAAAATTAAAAGTTACGTTATGGGGAAGAAATGGGTCAAAATGATTTTTTTTAGAGGAGAAATATGTTTAAAGTCGTAACGGTCAATCAATTCAATGATTAAACTTTCGAAAGGTCTCAAATTCAATGATGGTAGTCAATGATAGCTATAACTTGCCCCTTAGATTGTCATAAAAAGTGTTTCAGGCTTTAGGTCGCTGAAAGAATGACTCTTATTTTTGCAAAGAAGTATTTTCGAGAAATTCCTAAGGCTTTAAGGGTTTTGTTTAATAAACAAATTTAGAGGTTTTAATCGAAATTAACATTACGATGTTAGAGAAGTCCAATAAAGCGATTTTGGACAAGATGCTCGTCTGTCTGTTTGTCTGTGCGTACTGATGAACATCGAGCTGGATCCTAAACGGTTGGACGGATTTGCTCCAAATTTAGTGTCAAGCATTTCTATGTGATTCCTTAGATGACAAATTCCAACTTTTGATTTACCTTATGTAGGACGAGTAGTTGGTGGCTCTAACGTTTTTTATTAAACTTAGTAAATATAATCTCTAGACCAGTTTTTTGTGAATTATGCGGTTATAAAATTATGCGGTTTTCTAAGCAAATTGACCTTTATTGGGCACGGCTGGATCGCACAAAACTGGCTTTCGTAGCTAACTACTTAAACGTAGCTTGAAATAGACAGTGTACATATCTATTGGTTCCATAACATTATGATATCATTAAAAAAAGTTTCTAAGACAATTTAAAATATAAGTTATTACCATAAATTACTATAAATTTGCTATTTTAATAGCTAAATCAGGTAAAGCTCAAAAACTAGTATGCCATCTGATTTGTTTGAAAAATATGAATTTATAAAAAAAAATGAAAAATCGTTAGAGCGGTTTTCTTAAAAATCAATTTTGTATTCATAAAAATTCTTAAATATTTTTAAAAATAAAATTTGGTAGGCTAACTTTTAGTATTAAATAAAACACAATTCCATTCAAAAATTAAAAAAAAAAATCATTAAGCATTCCATTTTTTTTTTTAATATAAAAATTATTTTTTCAAAAACTATATAGATACTGTTAAAATTGTAAAGGACTTCTTACATAAAAAAATTGGTTGAAATCGGTGTAGCCGTTAACCAGAAAAAAAAATCGGTTCTATGACAAGTATACCGTTAATACTAACCGTTACAAATATTTTTTTCCCACTTAAATATTTAATATAGTAATAATAGTGCCTCGTAATTTTTTTTTTTTCCAAATTGTTAGAGCCGTTTTTGAAATAAATCAGTTTTTGTATATTGGTTGTATGGGAGGTACCGCTATTTTTTGAGTTAAAAAAAAAAAAATTACTCCTCTAGCGAATCACTTAAGAACTTGATTCCAAAGTTTGAAGAAAATCGCTTCAGTAGTTTAGGCTGCAGGTCGAGGTACAGACAGACAGACAGAATAGCGAGACCCACTTTTTTCGCGTTCTCTGTCATCGTAAAGTTATGGAAAATTATTATCTCGAGTTCTATTTTTTGCATCCTTTTTGTTAATCCTTAACTTTCCCCAAATTACGTATATCGTTAGTAAAAACAAAATAATCACAAGTAAAAATAAAATATTCCAATTTTATTTTTTGAAAACTCAGTATTTTGAAAATAACCCAATTAATTTTTTTTAAACTTGTTCGTGTTGCTATATAGTGTTTACCTATTCCTTTGATAGCTTAACTGATGATTGCAAATTTTGCTCTAAAACAAACAAAAATGATTGGGATTGTTCAGGAATAGGAGATCTTAGAAGGTTTAGCGAAGTCAGTTGCCTGAACGGGATTTCTCATCAAAACATCTCACTTTGAATGTGAAATTACTAAGGAAACAAAATATGAATTCCCGTGCTTTCTCTTAGTTCTCGATGGATTTCAAAATCTCTGATATCTTATTTTCCTGAACCACCAAATGGAAGTAAAATTTTTAAGCTCCTAATATTTTAACTGATTTTTTTTTATTTATTTACCTTTATAACTATCTGAAGATAGATATAAGATACACAAACTCATGCCATTATTTTATTATAAAACATCAACTCAAATCATTCTAAAACATCTCTATAGACGTAGACAAACTTGAAGTAGGTCGAAGATGATCTTTCTGTAAGGCTATATAACTTTTTTTTTCATACGAATTTAACTGATTTCAAAAGTTTCAAAACACCCATAGTAATAGCCGGTGTGGTGATGCCTTATCTTGCCAAAAAATGTACAACATGTGCCCTTTGACTTAAGAGGATTCGCAGTACACCATCCATTGTAAATAATGATGTGTAGGCAGGCAGTCAGGTATTTGATGTTTGTGTCGTCTTCCAAAACATGTCGTCAATAATTTTGCGCACAAACAATCGAAAATCTGGGTTAAACCGATCAAGTCTTGAGGTTTTTTGTTTGTTGTCACGAATCACGATAGTAAATTGTTTGTATAGTCTGTGTCACGATGAAGTGCGTTAACCGACCGACACCGTCGACGACGCACATCACGGAATATTCTTCCCCATACCTTCATCATATACCTATTCAAACATTAAAATTGAATGTCCTTGACGGAGTCATTTAGCTTAGAAAGGTTAATCGCCGCGGTTTACTATTTAATTCATATTTTTTGTTTATCATTGGACTAGGTATACTTAACTCTACTATTGTCAATGTCAAAGCTGATGATGCCTTCATCGTCTAAGCAATAATTAATAAATTAACATTCAAGTGAGTCTACATCACACATAATTTTATAGACCAAACAAAATAATTCTTCAACTGCTTTTAATTGTGCATAATATCACTTTTAAAACATCCTCGACTCCGGGTTGATCATAATTTTTTGTACTTGTTTTGATTAACATCACGCATCGACTTTTGATTTGATCGTGTGCTGATTTTAAGTTGAGGTGATAATTTGTTTGATTATATTGAACCCACCTTACTTTATGAAAATTATTCTGATTGATGAGTAGAGAGGTATTCGATATTTATTTTAGCATTGTTTTCTTCGACTTCATAAGTAATAGTCAGATGTTGAATACCCATGTATGTTCTTAAAAATACAATAATCACACTGACAATGAAATACCAACTTTTATAATTGATTTTAAGTGAAAAGGATGATGGGCAGATTGGTCGTTGATCCAACAGAATTAAAATATATCTCAAATGAAAGGTGTTATCCAGTACTTTATTACATTATATGGCGGCAAGGACCAAAACCACCGGAGAACAGAGATATAGCCAATTGAATATGAAAATTACAAACACCATATTTCTTTTTTTTTTCGAAATAATTGCTCAAAACTTTCAATATAAAGAACGTAGGAAAACGACATTGGTATTAAATAAACGGTAGTTTTCTCATCTTTCAAATAATAAAAAATAAATTAAATAAATCGGGTGGCACAACGGCTCATGAAGAACCAGGGCCTAGTGACTAACAACTCGCAACCATTCCTGTGTGCGCCTTTCGACAGGAATGGAAGGGACCTACAATTTTATGCCGAATCCGAACGGCTAGACGAGAAGCACTTATTCGTGACAAGTGATACTCTTGGAGGATTTGTCAATTCCTCGCAAGAGGCAGTAGCCCTGAAAAAAACTTTTTAGTTTCAAATAATAGCAAAGTTATTATGCTACGTTTTATACACTTTAAGATATTAAGTTTTAAAGTCTTGAGTTGTGTTAAGCCAGTGTTAAAAAAATTTGTATTCAAGTATTTAAAACTTAATATCTCAAAGTGTATAAAACGTAGCTTACTAACTTTTATAATATTTGAAAGATGAGACAACTACCTTTGACTTCTGACATTAAAATCATTTTCCTACCACTTTTATATGAAAAGTTATGAACAGTTATTTCGAAAAAAACTGAAATATTGTGTTTGCAATCGCCAAATTCAAGCTCAAATATCTCGGATTTCCCATGTACGATTTTGATAATATTGAACTTATGTAAGAAGCTCAATTTCACCATTGGTTTGATACCAATGTCATTGCTGTTGGTCTAACGACCAGATTTCATACAAATTTGCCCATCATCCTTTAGAGGGAATACACAAACGAATTTAGTCCTTCTTTCATCTACTTAAATCAGCTTATATAAGATTCAGTCATGGTGGATTCAGATTCACTAAAACCGGATGAAATGATACTTAAGGTCCAATTATTGAAAACCCAAATTTTGTTAGTAGATACATATAGAATTCATGAGGTATGTAGGAAGATCAATTTTCTCCAAAAACGGGACAAAGATATCTGCTAATTACGTTTGCTTCTCTTGAGAAAATAACTATATAATTCTTATATCATTAATAAGAAAATGGTAAAAACAAGTTAGAATGGCAATTTTTAAATTTTGTTTTATTAGATTAGATAAGATTAGATTTTTATTCATTGAGGTTAATTATATATTTTATAGGTACATTTTCTTTTGTTTACATTTTAACATCATGAATAGTTGAGGCATGACAATTTATGTCGTCTGCCTGAATGGCTTTACATTTTGATCCATATTGCTCAATTTAAGTTTTTATTTTACGATAATTCAGTTATAAATAAATGACTTTTAGTTTAGCTAAAACGAACAAAAAAAAAATGTGCAGAACGCTTGGATTTACAATTATTGATTTTTGACCCTTAGTTAAAAATTTACAAATGATTTTTGACTTTTAGTTTAGTTAAAACAAAATTTAATTTAAAAGCTTTCACTTATTATTCTGGTTCGGTATGCTGTCGCCTCTTTACAGTACTCCATAAGCTGCATACAATTTTCACCGTTAAGGATTCTTAGCACTTCGTTTTCCGACAAAATATTTTGACCAAAGACTGCTCTTCTAATTTCACTTAAAACTGGACACACTCCCAAAAAATTACCAACATCTTCCTTTTTGTTTAAGTTGCAGAGACTGCAAATAACTGTTAAATCACTGCGATGTGGAACAAAATTAATTAATTAATTATCTCCCCTCGAATTTTGAAAATAGTGCTAATGGTTTCCACTGAGAAATTTGGGGTAAAGTAGTTCCGTTCTTAGGGGTTGTAAATGACTTTCGTGTAAAATGACCTTTCCGTTGATGCTCTTACTCTTGCTTTGAATGCATACATTTCGTTCTCATCCGTTAGTTGGATAATTTCGTACAGTGACTTGTTTAGTTCCAAATGATTAGTTCCTGTTTGATTAAAGGTAATACCACAGCCCGCTGCTATTTTTATCCAATCCTGGTACCAGCTTTTCTTATATTGCACAACATATTGCCAGACCAGCTTTGGTAGTCTTGTAGCTTTCATGTTCATTATCCTAATCAGGTAATCCGCATTCAGCTTTAGATTTGAAATAAATAGTGTTGACAGACCACTTTCTAAGTAAAACATATACTTTGGTGTACTTATTGGAAGCGTAAAGATTTTTCTAAGAAAGAAACATAGTATATTTTCTACAGCTTCAAATTTGTATGTTCCCCAAACTTGTGCTCCATAAAACAAGACTGATTCCACGGTTGCGTTGAAAACCCGATATTTAGAGCTCAAAGCAATATTTTTACTATAAAATATCTTTTGCCAGTTTGTACAAATTGCTGTTTTAGCTTTGTTAACTTTCGATTTAAAATATTTTTCCATATTAAGATTAAACGTTAGCTCCATGCCTAAGTAAGTGTATTCTTTTACTACTTCCAGATCCCTTGCATCGAATTTCCATTTCTCATCTTTTGCAGCCTTCCACTACCATTCTGAAAAATAATAATCTTTGACTTTGACTATATTAACTTGTAAACTCCATAAATTACAGTAATCTGCTAGCCTATTTATCATCAGCTGAAGTGAGGTGGCAGACTCCGCTAATAAGACAATGTCATCTGCATACATAATAACTTTAATTCTGGTGACGCCGATTTCAACTCCACAAGGTAATTTTATTAAATACACAATGTTCATAGCGTCGCCCTAGTATTGAAGTGCAGTTATACGCCAAATTGTATTTTTTTTAACTCGTTATGCAATCTTATGTTTTCGGGGGTGCTCTTTTCAAATCTGTTATCCGCTTTTTTCTATCTCTTTTCGTTGCTGAGATATTCAGAATAGTTTTGACGTATATTCATCAAAATCATCAAGTTCACGTATTGTTTTGACGTAAACACCAAATTTTGGCATTTACGTCAAATTTTTCATGCAATTTAAGAAAAAAATAGTTTGATAATGGTTTTGATGTACCTACGTCTTATTGTCCTGGCAACGTAAGTCGTCAGAAATCAAATGCTCGTTCAGTATTGACTTGACGTATGTGCATACAAATTGCAGTATAATGTTTAGAAATCGTATATCCATACGCCATAATCACAAAAAATATTTTATTTTTCATTTGCGGTATGTCGATAAAAAAAGTATAAATATATTTACACAATTCAAAAAATTGAACTATCAAAATCAACTTTAAAATTGATTCAAAAGGAAACTGATTATTTCAAAGCACAAGTCGCATATATCCGCTTACTCAGAATGCTTTTTTTTTAAATCGATTGGAGAAAAATTAAAAGTCGTATCATGGTACTCAGTGACCATAATTTTAACAGGAAATTGCAACACCTCATTAATTTTTAACTTTTTTATATTCAAAAAAAACGTAGGTTCAGATTTCATTCTCTGATTCCATAACAGAGATGGGGAAATTTGTTGCGGCATGCTTTCTGAACATACCTATTTTTCGAACTGTCGAAACTCCTGATAGCTATTTAACTCCTGATAGGGCTGAATAGTAAATTAATTTATTTATTGAAAATTTTCTTTGTTTGTTAAGTTTAAATTACAATAGTGCTGTTTTTTCTCGTACCTTTTTTTTCTGATAACAGATATACTCAAAAAAAAACCATATTTTCATCATTTTTTTGTTTTTTTTTTTTAACAGCTTTCTAAATTATAGGTCGTAGGAAAAAAAGTGTGTAAAACATTTTGCTGTTTACAAAGTGTTCCTAGACTTTTTTTTCGAAAGCATTGATGGTTTAACAGTTATATTAAAAAAAAAAAAACGATATTTTCGTCATTTTATGTTATTTTTAAATAGCTATACCTTCTTAATTATTGGTCGTAGGAAAATAAATGTGGCCATTTTTTTATAGAAAATTTAATGATCTACTGTACTCGAACTTCTTTTCGATAGCATTTGCCATTAAAAAGTTATTTCCTAAAAACTGATTTTTTCGATACTTAACCATGCTAAAAAGTAATGCTCCTGTCGGCTCGTCGGGGACTTTTAGCCATTGCTGCGTTATAGTTACTGGAAGGCCCCCAGCAAGCTTAAGCGTTATCGGAATTTTGTTCAGGATTTGAGATTTGTATGTCCATTTTGACTGGACTAATTACTGTAATACCGTATAGGGTATACATTTTTTTTAGAGGTACGTGTATGAAGAAAAGAAACTTCTGATTTCCCAAAATTGTAAAAATGGCGTATACGGCACTTCAATACTAAGGCGACGTAAGGTACTTGATCTTATGTTTTCAAAATATTTTTTAATCCATCATAATCATAGCCATCCTTCAATTAAATGTTATTCCGCACACAACTTCAGCGGAATCACACTTCACGCACCCCGGCCGCGGCAAAACATTATTTGTATGAAATTGTATGAGATGTCATACAAATTATTGTGAATCGCAGTTCCGCTGCAGTGCAGTTCCGCCTAGTGCGGTCTAACCTTAAGTTTGACAGTTGCTTTAGTTAGAAATGTTTAAATTTCTTGGCCCTTCTCCCCTTTAAACTTATGGCAGAGAGAATAAATATTTAATTCTAAAAATTTGATCAAAAGGTATCCACACCGCTTGATATACAATGAATGAACGAGGCCAATTGCTTTACAACTTTGTTTCACAACTACTGTCTACGAAAAATGGCAAGCCAAAAGCGAGCGAGTTCCTCAAGTTTGTGTTGCTACTGGCTATCTAATACTAGTTTTTTTTCAGTCATAGATTATGAATATTGGTAGAAATTGGTTTCACTGGAAAACAAAATGGCGCATAATATAACGTGCACTCTTCAATTAGCATTTGAAAGTGCATATTTACATGCCATTGAAAACATAGCCAAAAGGTCAAAATGAGCAACTGACGGCAGCTGTCTTTGAATTTGCTTTTCTTCTGTAGCAAAATTTTAACGTCTATTGACTTTTTTGAATTTTAAAATGCCGTCAATTTTGTAATATACTTAAAAAAAAATTTGACATTGGGTACGTTCAGATGGCTTGCAAATAAGGCAAGTCTCTAGTCTCTGATTGGCCAGGCCAGCTGTCCAAAAATTGCCAGTTGTCAAAATTGTCAGTTGTGAAATTAAAAATCAGTTTAACTTTGTATTAATTGTTCGTGCGGTGGCGTTGAGTAAATTGAAAATGAAATATTCCGTACATTTATAAAGAATTTTGTTTCCATGTTGAGGGTTCTCTTGTTCTTAACAAACTTGAGGTAAAGTATTTAAGAAAAGAATATGCAGTCCCTTTAAGTCTCCTGAACGTACCCATTACGAAATCTCGACTTGATAAAACGTCGACTAGGTACTTTGAAATACAAGTCGAGTCACAAAAAAATTATAAGAAATGTCAACTTCTTAAATATTGACTTCTATATGATCGACTTTCGCCATAATCTCGACAGACAAAATATCGATTTGTGGTTTAAGACGATACAAAACCATCCAGTGAGAGATTTTAACAGTCAACATATTGATAGTCAAAATGTCGATGGTTAATATGTCGATTACTGTCGAGATTTTGAAAATTGACATTTTAAAAAATTCATCCAAGTTTTGTTCGATATTTTGTTCAGTCGGACTTTTAACCAGTGGACAGTTTTTTTTCTTATCGGGAGATTATGAAAGTCGATATTATGGAGTCAACATTTTGAAAGTCGACATATCGTACCCAGTCGCACAATATTGCCTGTGCTAATGACTTAATCAGTGTCTAGGTTAATTCTTCTTAACTATTTGTTCTGTTCTAAGGAACTCAAAGGCCGAAATAAATTCCTTATTAATATCGTAGATATGTCTATTCAAAAACATCAGCCATCATTAAATCAAAGCTTTTGTTTATTTATCTGTCCTTGCAATGTTTGTATGTATGTACATATCTCTGGGGCAAATATCCTTGACCTAACACAAATAATCATGGCATAACAAACCACTTCTTTAAACTCTGTTTCCTAATTCCCCTTAATAGTGACATCTAAAACTATCCATCAAAATCCACCACCAAAAAGCACTCTAAAAAGAAAAGTCATTAATCAACATTTTTAATTACGTTAACTTTAATAAAATATCAAAGCTCGCGTGTGCTCCAATAAAACTTCAACTACAACAATTTTTATAGTTTTAAGTAGGTATGTAATAATAAAGGTTTAGCTAACTCGGTTTGAATTGAGTAATTCTTTTATCAAGCTGTTTCCCATGTCCGTTTGTATTTAACTTTAAATAATTGCAGACCGTTTACGCACTTCATTGTCAATCTTTGTTGTTGTGATTGTATCATGTTGATGTTTTCAAGTCTTTGATGATGGTCAAAAAAAGGTGTTACTTGTTGTTGATTCAGTCTTATTTATTCATGAGTGTTTATCCTAAGTGTGACAAATAATGACAAGCGTATACATATATTTACGTATGGAGATGTAGATATGATTTGTTTGAATTGCAATAGTTGAAATCAGTTTCTAAATTAAAATTTCAAAATCAATTGACTTATGGTCTGTCCGGTGCTACCGAAGTTTGAAAGGAGCTTTAAAGATTTGCAAGTTTGTTTAAAGCCTGATCCACATCTGTGTCGTGTGTTGTGTTGTGGAGTCTTGTTTCGCTATCGCTACAATGTATTTCATATGCGTAGAACCATATTTGTCTTGTGTGTTGTGCTGCAGTGTGGCGCATAAAATATATGGAATGACAGCGACACACGACTCCACAACAGAACACACGACACAGATGTGGATCAGGCTTTATTCGTAGGTGTAGGCAGTTGTTGAATGACAAGAATATATTGTGAATAAACTGAGCGCCATTTTTTTTTTTTTGTTATGCTTGGAAAGTTTGCCACCAGTGTTATAAACTGATCATATATCGAAGTGTTAAATTTATATAACCTTGAAGTGTTTGATGGCTCTTAAGATTAGTTGTTTTTTTTTTTTTAATTTGATGATACCTACCTACTACATTTATAGTGTAGAAATTAATAGGGAAAGAAGTAACGAAAGCAGGAATGAAAATTTCAAGACATTTTCTGGTTGATCTTTGCTTTGTCTTTTCTGATTTGACAACCGCAGTGCTGCACGATGTTAAGATCATAAATCTATGTAAAAAAAAGTTATTGAGTTGTAGTACTACGTTTTCACTGGGCCAAATAAGGTAATTTCGTTGCGAATTTCCAAATAATATCCGAAATAACCTCATTTTCCATACAAATTCTCGTTCTCAAATGAGCTAATTCCAACCAAATTAGCATGAAATGAGGTTCGAAATGAGGCAAATCCATACATCAGCAGTCGATTCAAATAGCTTTAAAAAGCTCTTGCATGAAAATGTGAATACACAAAGAGAAAACAACAAAAACAAACGTTTAACTGCCATTCGAAATTCAAAATGAAATGAGATATCAAACGAAATTATTAAATTTGATAATGAAAACACTTTTTTGCCAAATTCTGAAATTACCTCATTTCGGCTCTAATGAAAACGTAGTATAAAATGTTTTTTTTTCTAATCGAATATATATAGTAGATATATACATGACATACATATGTACATATTTGAAAAAAATTATTAAAAAATATTTTGAATTACTACTATACTGATTATTTTTCCACAAACAACCCCAAACTCCATAAACGTCAAAACAACAAATGGAAACGGTTTAATCACCAACGTAAGCATGCTTGTCAAAAAGACGAAACGAACGAAAAAATCAAGATCTCGTGTCTTTTTATGTATAAACGTCAAAATCATACTTTGGTACATTTTGACATTCAGCCATTTGTTGTATTTATACGCGTGTTCAGCAATCCTAGTTGCCTGTACAGAATTATCATAAGCAAACATTCTCAGATTGGCTTTTTACTGAGGAAAAATAATTTGGATTCGCTTGCTCATTGTGTCATGATTTAGAAACTTTTAATTTATACAACTTCACTTCATGACTATTGGAATTTTCCAAAGCTTTTTAAACTGTTAAAATGTTGTATTCGGTAAATTTTGAATCATCTCTTCTGACACTGACACTGACACTTCACCTAATTGATGTTTGCTGTCACTTTTATCTTTGACAGATTAGTAAAGTTTCCTGTTATTTCATGTCCTACGAATTTTGTATACGGCTTTTAAAGTTTCTAAAACATGCATATACCTTACCTATACCCTTGTTTAGCGTTTTGAAAATGTTCACCAAGTTTCGCAAACTTTATTTTTTTCATTATGTTTTTTGACAGGAAGACCACTTTCACACAACGAAACTGAGTTGCCAGAAACTAGCTAGTTTGTTGTCGAGAAGGGTGTGAGGGGAGATTTGTTGTCTTCTTTTTACGCCCTTCTCGCCTACCAACTAAAAATCGCCGGCAACTCAGTTACCTTGTGTGAAAGGGGTCTAAATTGCAAAAAATTGAAAATACCAAACTGAGGTTAGAACTGTAACTTTCCCCAGGATGCATATATGTATGCAGGTACAAAATTAGGGTGTGATGAAAGCACATAGCCCTGATCAAAAAAGAATAACAGGTGATAATAAATTCTTTACGAAAATTAAATTGTTTTTAATTTTAAAAACAAAAAATAAGAAGATAAAAACATTTCGTTTTTTAACCGTTTTAATGTTTTTTACTTCATTATCATATGTCGTTAATTCCCAATGGTTAATTTACACAAAATTATAACATTTTGTTTGTCTACTTCCGAAGGCAAAGTAAAAGTGGTTAAATCGTTGTTGGTTTTTTTAAGGTCAAAAAAGTCTTGATGGACCTTCTTCCTAATTCTAACGTGTCAAAATCTATTTAATCTATATATATTTTTTTTAATATAGATAATGCGAAATATTATAATGGATCGAGATCATCAGCATCAACAAGGTCATATGATCGTTTCTCACAAAACTTATCAGCAAACAAAATCGATTTACATTCGCAAGATTTCTGTCTTATAATCCAATGAACAAAAAGCTCAAGTAGAGAATTATATAGACGAATAACAATAATTCCGGAAATAGAAAATGATTAACCGACATGTTATAATAATTTTAAACTGCGCCATCTTCAAAGATTTAAAACTTTTTGTTGCTCTTATTTGTTTACACGCTCGATCTCATGGCAATATTCACAGATTAAAATGTAATCTTTGTCGGGATGGTGTGGCAGCGGTAGCTTCGTGGCGTGTTAAATATATATGAAAGTAGCCGAAGGTCGAGATGGTACAATATTTATTTTTTTTGTTCACATTATGATGGCGGTATTGTGTATTGTTGATGGATACTCTGACAGATATTATCATATATAATCAAATTTGAATCTATTAACATAATATAAGGTGATTATCGATCGAAGTTATTTTTTGTGAATGAATGTTCAGTCAGAAAATGGGGCGATGAGCAAGTACCTACTTTCAACTATGGTGATTGATTTAAAATATTTGATATGCAAATGACTCAAGGTTAAATCAAGAGCACATAATTATTTGCAAAATTCATAAATAGACATGGGTATGTAAACGCGTCTGATGATGGTTTTTAAGGCAGATTATGAAAAATCAAAATTAAATACTTTTTACCTATTATGCAAACTTAAGGCTAAATATTCAAAAAAAAAAAACAATGACAGCCTCATGTCAAGTTTATTTAGGTAAATTAGCAAAAATCCATTAAACAAAATCGAAAGATTTCCGGTAAAAAAAAATCACTGCCCTTTTGTGTCATCTCATAGGTAGACGTGAAAAGTTTTGTATTAAAAATACTTTCATATTATGTATTTAGGTAGAGGTATACTAAGTGCGAAACGCCCTTTAACAGATAAATTTATCGCGGAAACTCCATTCGATTGATCATGTAATGTATTGCAATTGCTTTCAAAATGCAAATAGGGAGTTGAATGGGTTTTACTTCTTTTTTGTATTTTTTTTCAAATATTCAATTGGTTTCATCAATATAGGTAGTCTCTGAGCTCTGAGGTTGTAAAAAAGGGGGAAAATAAAACTCCTTTTCTCATTCCCAGGACAGCAAATGCTTTAAATGGTCATGGTTGAGTTATATTGTTTCACATGATAAGCATCTTCACAAGTGAAAAGCATTATGTTCAAGTATTTTAAGTAGGTACCTATATACACATACTTATATTGTACATATATGTATATATCGTACTCCGTACCTATACTAAACTATACCCAGTAGAGAAATATAACTTTTTTATTATTGTTTTTTTTTGCTTATATGAGCAGAAACCATTTCTTTATAGTGACACAAATTTGTGTCACTTAAGAATAGGCTTCCAAAAAGTGCACGCCTTAAAACAAATCTCTTTTTACTTCACAAAACCCTTTTCTTTTGGCCTCTCCTTGCCTAGGCGAATAAAGTTATGTTGCTGCGTTTCGCAATTTTTTTTAACCACTCGGAACTTCCTTTAGGGTCTTCTATGTAGGTAGATATGTTTAAAGGCCTTTATTTATCTGGAGTGACTTGCTTTTATGATATTTTTATCAGAAAAGTGGTCTTTTATTCAATAGAACTCGAAATTATACTAAACACGTACCTGCCTACTCAAACAAAACAACCATTTGACTCACTTTGACCTTGTGACTACGATTCTTATTTTAAATCCAGAAGAAAATATTCTATTAATAAGAAGAACTATCTTTTTTAGGGGTTTAGCAAGCACATGACGTATCTTGGACGCCATTAATTTGAAATTAAATTTCATATTAAAGGATCCAGTTTTTCAGTACAAGTTTAAAGTTAAACTCGAGTTAACACACCAGACACAAAGGGTTAACTCGAGTTTAACTCCGAAAAACAGATGATTTCGCACTGAAAAAACTAGGCCTTATACTCTGTAAATAAATTATTTCTTACAGCTGTACATGATTATATGATACAGCGTTTATATGTTAAAATAGCGTGCATGAGAACCGTTCAAAAGCGGTCATCGAAATAGCTGATATAATTAAATTAATATAAGGTCTTACATCCACCTTAAATAAATTAAATAAATACAAACCAAACAAAGATTATTTAAATTAAAAATACTATTTGTAACGTACTTTTTAACATAATGTAACGTTTTCATAAATTTAAATTATGTTCACGGCAAATCATATGTAACGTTACGTCAATGTGTACTTAAAAACACAACTGACAGCACACACCCTACCTTCCAAGTTCCTATTGGTACACAACAAAAATATAAACAAATCACCACTACATAAATCTGTCACGTGCTTTTTGTCTATTCTCACAGCCGTTTATTGAAATGTCACTTTGACATTCCACCATTTTCTTTTTTTTTTCTAAAAATTGACATTTGAATGGCGTCTCCTACTAAATCAGTCAGAAGACGTCAGGTAAAAAATCGTCGAAGTCGTTAGTTCTATTCATTCGCCTAAATTTCGTTTTAAATATAATGTTGAAAATTTTATGAAAATCTTATTAAAAAATAATTATTAATCAATCGCTATAACTGCAGTCGAATAGTGTTAAGATCGAAATGTCTTCAAATCAACGACAATTCGCTCAAAAACTATCAAAGTAGGTGAATAGGTTTCTCAAGGAGACCTCGCCCTGTCTGCCATAGTCCATTCTCTGAGCCTTATCATATTTTTTTTTTAATTTTTACGAATTAAACCAACTTATTATAAATTCAATTCTCGTAGGCAACAAGCTTCGGAAGTGCGAAAGAACGTCGTAAGCTGCGGCTTGACTACAAAACCATCGGATGTTGCGTCTTTATGTTCATCTACGGCAAGTGAAAATAATTTATGTTTTTTTTCTTCAATGTCCCTGTGGGGAGATTTTTATTGATTTTTTTTTTTGTCTTTCTTCTGTAATATCTTGAGTAATATTATGAGTCATAAAAATGATAAAAATGTTTTATTTTGCGCAAAATACCTTCATAGATTTGCCTAACCGAACCGGTGGAACCATTGGATTATGAAGAATTTTTACTTCAACATTCGAGTATTTTGAATCGAGACCCACTGAGGCGGATTTTGGAATTCCCTCCAGGAGATGTGTCGGTGAAGACAATACCGAGAAAAATTCGTACTGTGGAACACATTGTGCCAAAAGAAAATATGTAAGTTTAAATTTAAAAAAAAAAAGGAAAATTATATCAAAAGTACCTAACTATGTACCTACCTATTATGTTTTTATTTGAATTTGAATGTTAACATTCGTGAAATATGATCGTATTGATCGTACATTGAAACTAATTAAAGACCATTATTCGTTCATGTATAAACTAAATACCTGCATAATGATTATAAAATGTTGGTATACCCAGAGTTATCCAATTTATACTGATCCAAATTGTAGGAAGTTAACTTTATCCAATTTCTTTTGTACAAACAAGGAGCACAGTAATGAATTTTGATAGAAGTAGGCAATTACCCCAAGTTCGATTATCAAATTGGAATTAGTTGGGTTTATAGTTTATATCTACATACATACCTAATGAGACTGTAATTTTTATTTATTTAGCTCAATTCTAAATGAAAATTCCCGTGGAAATGCCTACTCTCCTATTTTAAACTATAAATTCCTGGAATTTTGTTCCCTTTTCCTTATTTTAAGCAAACTTCGAATATGAGAAATAAAAGAAGCTGGCATTCTAAATGTCCAAAAAATGGAAAATGTAAATATATTTGATGTGGGGAGCATTTTAATTTTTATTTAGAATTGTGCTGATAACCTACATAGGTACCATTTATTCATCGAATCAATTAAAATTTATTTTAAAAATGCATTATAGGTACTTGCTAGTTTCGTTTCTGTTAATTTTGAATAAAAATGTGTATACCTATCTATAGTTTTGTTTTTTTTGCACAGATTTGTGAAAAACGTCAGAACAAAGTAAACTGATAGCTGATTTGTTTTGTATTTGTCATCTGATACCCTTTACCCAAAAAAAAAAACCCAATACCAAAACAAAAAAATAAATAATTTCAAATATCATTCCTCCATTCGCCACGAAAGCAAAAAAAAAAAAACCAAATTCCTCATCAAATACATAATTGACCGAATGAAAACCCCATTATTAATAGTTGTGGAATGTTTAAGATAAAAAAAATAACAGATAAGTGAGTGATAAATGTAAAAACCCATTGAATTCTACGAACAGACCATTCTTTCAGGTAGCACAGCCAACATGTTTCAAGGATAATTTAGCAATGTCTAAATAAAGTTCCGATTAATTATTATTAGACACATAAGAATGCACATTTTAAAGTCATAACTTTCATGACTCAATTTAAAGTATAACTTACCTCAACTCCAGAATTTAATGCGTTTCACACAGATATGAAAGTGTGGGCTCTTCAGTTAGGCTGTCACATCCTTCACATACTATAAATCTGGCTTTAGACTTTCGTTCTTCATTCGTTGTCCGTTGGCCGTTGTTCAGTGTTCGTTCTTCTCCCAACAACGAACAACGAAGAAAGCATTTACATTAGAAAGTTGAATTCTACTTACAAAATTGTTTATTTAAATAACTAGGCTTCTTGTGCCATTCAGTAATTAAAAAAACTTCGAAAATGTCCCTACAAGTTGCACGACACTCCAAAACAATGTTCATTTAAACAACTTTTGCATTTAAACACAAGTTGTTAGGGTAACAACGAACACCGAAATTTCTGACCTGATTTGAAACCGAACAACGAACTAAGAACGAATGAAGAACGTGCAAATTCAAATCAGGTCAGAAATTTCGGTGTTCGTTGTTACCCTAACAACTTGTGTTTAAATGCGAAAACTGTTTAAATAAACATCGTTTTGGAGTGTCGTGCAACTTGTAGGGACATTTTCGAAGTTTTGGCAAAAGAAGCCTAGTTATATAAATAAACAATTTTGTAAATAGAGCTTAACATTCTTATGTAAATGCTTTCTTCGTAATTCGTTGTTGAGACAAGAACGAACAACGAATGAAGAATGAAAGTCTAGAGCCAGCTTTAAGCCAGCACTTTCATTCTTCGGTGAACGTTGTTCGGTGTTCGTACTTCTCTCAACAACCAACAACGAAGAAAGCATTTACATTAGAAAGTTAAAACCTATTTACGTTCATTCACGTTCTTTATTCGTTCTTGGTTTCGTTGTTCGGTTTTATCATTTCTATTTTCGTTGTTCCAACACCGAAAGTCAAAAGCCAGCTTAAGACGCAATTTTTGGTCGATGTTTACCGACTCTTATAAAAATCCTTAGCAAAAAGATACTGTGATGATGCTGATTATTCTAGGCAAATATAAAAGGATATGGCTTAAGAGCCCACTGTCATTTCTGGGCTGGAAATTAAATTCTGGAGTGGAAGTTATTTATACTTTTAATGGCTTTTTGACTCCACCCAAAACAGAAGTTATTTCAATTTTTATATTTCTTCATCTTGGTTAGTATGAACTTTTATGACCCTGCCTCAAAATAAAGGTGTTGGATAAATATTCAGAATTTTCTTTGAACAAGCCCTTATTTTATTAAGACGCCACTAAAGTGAAAAATGTAAATTTGCAGTACTGGCGAAAATATATTTTTTAAACGGGAAGTTGTTTTTTGTTTTTATTCTTTTTAATCAATAAACTTTAACGGTCTTGCTTTTATAAGCGGACAATTAAATGAGGCCGTGAGTGCAAAAGTGGAGTAACCCCATTTTGAAAAATTGGCTTATTTTATCTCTCATTTTGTTGTCTTACGAAGATAAATTATTTTAAGCAAAGTTTTAGATTCTTGAATATCTAATCTTTCCCAAAAAAATATAACATAACTATTTTAAAAACATATGTGCTTGTTACAGTTGATTTAAATCCAATTACAAAAAGTGGGTTACGCCACTTTTGCACTCACAGCCTCGTACCTTATTGTTATTATCGTGTTTTTTATGTTAAAGTTAAAGTAGAAAATTATTTATTACAAATTATAACTGGAATTCTTATGAACTTAGGGCAAGTTTTATAGTCGAAAGTGCGCAGTATAGGATACATATAGGATACTCACTTGCCTGAATAAGTTGTACTTAAGTCCCCAATCTTGATAACCTAAGTATATCACTAAACTTAGACTTTGTAAATCTCCATAAGTATCAATTTGAAAAACTTAAGTTTAACTTATTCCGATGGGTGTGTACTGTGAATTATTTATAATACAACTTTTCTATTCAAAAAAAACCTAACAAACATTTCACATCATACTACCGTATATCAACATCACATCATCATAAACGAAATGATTTAACGAATTCTAAAACAAACAAGTTATATAATTTTTCTGTGATAAGAAAATTAAAAGAATTTTTATTTTTTTCTTATCAGTTGACAAGAAAAATATAAACTAATGCAAAAGAATTCTATACCTAGTATGAATATTTTACAAATTAACTTATTCTTATCTTAAATTCTTTGGTTTTATAAAATTTTGAACCGATAGAAATTTTGTTAATTTTTCAACATTTTATTGTAAACAATATTAAACAGGAATACATCGTTGATGAGCTTGAAAAGTTAAGCAAATATTAAATGTTGAAAGGTGTTTTCTCGTGATAACACTTGCAGTTAGGCTGCATAGCTTCCGCTCCGTCTTATTTCTAATGTTGATTTAAAGAGACATGTTTAACTGTTGCTGTTGGCAGCTTCAGTAATGCCGTCTTAAACAAAAACAAATCAAAACAAAATGGCACTACCCATATATTGGTTTGAAATTTTAAAGCAAACAACATTATCGAAAATCTTGTTACCCGTTCATTTGTTTTTGAAATCAAAAAAAATAAACATGGGTTTTTTCTTCAGAAACAATTTTAGAAAGGTATGATAAATTTAATAAAATCCGTGAATTCCTTATGTATGTACAGTGTTGGCGGCCTAATTAAGAACGATGTTTTTATAAAAGTTTAAAATGCATAACTTTTGTTTGGGAAATCTGTTGAGGTTGAGAAGTGGTTTTATTTATAGCCCATGAACTACGGTACACTTTGAGTAATGTTGAACAAATATAAGCATGAGAATTTTGGTAGGAAAAAATAAACATTAATTTAACTCTTATTCCGTCTGGCAATATAATTAAGAACAGAAACAAAAGGTTGTCATAACATTAAAAATCTTTAAAATTTCAATATGTTAATGTAAATATATTGTAGGAAAACCGTAATTCTTTATAATTTCATACAAAATTCCTTGCATATTTTCGCGTAAGGCATAGGATTCTTGATAGTGGTGTACTCTATCAGATTTCCTCAATATTTAAATCATTCTGATCAAAATGTTTTTTTTTGTTTTACTTTAACCATCCCTTGATGTCTCCCCACAAGTTCTCAATAGAATTTAGGCCCGAGCTTTGGATGGTCTAATCTAAAAAATGACTTCTTGAATACGCAAACACCTTCTTAGCAATCCGTTGAAGACTTTTTGGATCATTATCGTCCTTAAAAACAAATTTTACGGACATAATTTCAAATGAATAAGATTCCATAACAAGTTCTTCACTGTCTTTATAAATTTTCTAGCCAATTAGAGCAATTTTTTTCTAACTTATCGACCATACTATTCCAAGTCAATTCACCCCAAATTAAATTTAGTTTTATCCTGGGCCCAGATCGCGTAAGACTAAAACGATTGTTGGATTGAACGATCGTCGTCTTGACGATAGCTGTATGTATACACACATATATGAAAATATAGATAGAGCAATACTCAAACCGACGATCGTTCAATCGAACAATCGTTTTAGTCTTACGTGATCTGGGCCCTGTACTCTGTACGGTGTTAAGAGTGTATTTTTGATTCAATTTATTGTTCTAAGAGCTTCTAAAATCACATTTACTTTCTGACCTACAAAATAAGAAATCCTCAGAACAAGAAAGTTGACGCACTTCTCAGCCTCAATAGATTTCCCAAACAAAAGTTATGCATTTTAAAATTTTATAAAAATATCGTTCTTAATTAGGCCGCCACTGTATATCGGTTATTTGCATGCAAAAAAAACGCAATTTGTTCAAAACTTTATTTCCGTTATTATTATTATAAAAAATGTCCAAGCTGACTTCTATCTTCTTATATGTGATTTTTTTCGCCAAAAACGAAAAAATAGTCATCTTGGAGTTGTCAAGAAAACCTAGTCAAGCATGGGTAATGTTCAACGAACTAAGCTATAATTTTTAGAATCTTTCTATGGTCATTACTGGATTAACGTGCCACGGAAATTTAGTTCTACTTACATGTATTATTTCATTCTCGAAAGGGTCTTTTTTCAGACATTCTTTAAAAAATGAGTTATTTAATTGATAAATTTTTTTGTTTCTTTGTTTTTTTTTTCAGAACTGAACTACCTCCCCATGTCCAGGAATGCGTAAATTGTTTTACCAGACCGTGGAAAAGTGTCGAATATTCCCAACGGCATTACTCCAGTTCGTGTTGCACACGAGAACGCATCGATCGCGGTACACTTAGCCCAACAAATTTCCAACAAGAATTTGAAATCGACAAAGATTTCGCCTCATTCGATGATGGTTTCACCGATAAAAGTGACAGCTGTACACCAAGCAGTCGTCAATCTATTGCCAGTCTGTCTTCGGTTTCATCATGCACCGACACCCTCACACCTCGCGGCTCATGGGCTAGCTTCGATTTACGTCGCTCAGTCAATGATCCACTAATACCAAATCTCCTCGATGATCTACCTCCAGAAAATATTGACCAAGCCAACGAAACTCGTCGCCAGGAAGATCGACAAGAATCTCTATTTAGTTTATATCCCGAAGCTGATCCAGATGATCTAATTGAACGTCGACTGCCAGCTGAAAAACCAATCGAACACCAGGGCCATCGAATTCACATTAAATGTCTGCAACTACGATTGGAGCTGGAAGTTGAACCGATATTTGCCTCAATGGCTATCTATGATGCCAAAGAAAAAAAGAAAATTTCAGAAAATTTCTACTTTGACATGAATTCAGATAATTTGAAGAGAATGTTGAACTCACATGTTCAGTATAGCGATGTCAGTACGCAAAGTCGAACGGGCATCTTTGAGATCACCTATCCGAGTAATGATTTGTTTCTTGTTATACGCTTGGAAAAAGTTCTACAAGGCGATATTAAAGATTCAGTTGAACCTTACCTCAAGGACGACAAAGACAAATACAGGGACAAAGCTAAATCGAATGCAGCCGATTTTTGCGAGCGCCTAGGCAAATACCGAATGCCATTTGCTTGGACTGGCATTTACCTTACAAACGTCTTCAATGGCGACAATTTTGAGAGTGAAAAAGAAAACAGCAGTCTCGGAACTGCTTCTAGTTCGAATAGTCTAGGTAATGTTGGTTAAATTTTTACTTTTAATTATAAACTTGGTATATTTTGTCCATTTAGATCGAAAATCATCGACCAGTAGTTTTGATCAGCTTCGCCAAAAAGCAAATGTCATGAGTGGTACCCTGACGAGAAGGGGTTCTCTGGAAAGAAAAAGTGAAAAACGGCGTTCGTGGTCACCGGATGAATTTGCTAATAGCATAGAGACATTCAGACCAATAACAATAACAGTATCAAGCTTTTTTAAACAGGTTTGCTTTTAAATTAAATGGTGTATGCAAGAAGCTTAATATAATTTGATATGTTTGTTGGTATAGGAATCTGATAAAATGAAAGATGAAGACTTGTATAAGTTTTTGCCTGAGCTCAAACGTCCAGCAGCGGTAATGAAGAAATACAAATGCATACCCGGTTCTATTAAGTTAGAGATATCTCCATGTCCCGAAGATGTTAAATGTGCACTCTCACCAGAATTGTCCAAAGTTGAACCTTATCCGAGTATGAATAGCTAACTAGAAATAGGATTTTTCTTCTTACCAATTTTAATCTTTTTTTCTATTTCAGATGATAATACTCGACCGGTTAAGGAAATTCTCGAATTCCCCTCAAGTGCCATATATATTCCCCACTATACTTACCGTAATCTCTTGTTTATAGCTCCGAAGGAGTTAAATTTCTCGTCTCGTGCTGGTTCTGCTCGAAATATTGCAGTTCGCATTCAACTTATGGCTGGAGAGACACAAAATGAGGCACTCAGAGCGATATTTGATAAATCCTCCTGTCCCGAATATAGCTCTGAGGCATTTACTGCTGTTAACTATCACAATAAATGTCCAGCATTTTACGATGAAATTAAAATTACCCTTCCAGCAAATATTAAACAAAATCATCATCTTCTATTCACTTTGTATCATGTGTCATGTCAAAAGAAGCCACAAGAAATGCAAACAGCAGTTGAAACACCAGTTGGTTATACTTGGATTCCATTGCTTGAGGATGGTAAATTAAGAGTTGGTGAATTTAATCTGCCTGTAATGGTGGAGACACCTCCGGAAAATTATTCATTTATTCCGCCGAATGTGCATTTACCCGGCACCAAGTGGTTGGACAATCATCGTCCGGTGTTTACTGTGACTATCGATGCTGTGACATCGATACACACATTGGATCCTTATCTTGATCGGTAAGCATGTTTATTTGTTCTTCGTTTTTTTTTATCGATTGAACCCAAGTATAAATGAAATTGTAGATTCTTCCTTGCTTGTGAGTTTCTCGAATCAAAAAAAGTCCCTCCACATATTGGCGAGGGAAACATGGAAAAAGAAATGAAAAAATGTCTTCTCGATATTGAAAATGCAGACCGCGAACCATTAGTCAAGAATCTTCCAATAGTTTTGGATAAACTTATTGAATTGTTAGTCACAACTTATAAGATCACTGGACAGACCTTATCGATGGGTTCAAATGTTTTCGAAGTTCTTTGTATGGTTTCAGAGAATCTTTCGGTTGGTTTTTGATTTTTTTAATAGTTGATAATTTCTCACGTATAATTGATGCAAAATGTTTAGATTCTCTCTGATGACTTAGTTGTAGATCAGTATGGACGTCAGAGTCTTCTTTCAACTTATGTGCAATTTCAAACAAAAATCCTTCATCCATTTAGTGGAAAGAGGCGACTTACATATAGCAGAAGTAATGCTGAAGAAATGATGGTGTCAACGCATGATGGTTATGTTATGCATGAGCACGCGGGAAGAAGTTTAGACAGAAAAGGTAAAAATAGTTGGAATCTAATTTGTTGCCCTAATTGATTTGTATTATAATTTCAGAAATGTCGGCTGAAATCTCTCCCTCGTACATCGGTCGTGATGGACAGATTCGTCTGTTGCACGAAGAACTAGCTCTGCATTGGGTTGTTGCAAGTGGGAATGCTGCGGAAATGGCTATGAAAAACTCTTGGTTTCTCTTCGAGCTTATGATCAAATCGATGATAGAACATTTAGATCTTACTCGTGCCCTCACAGCTCCCCGCAAAAGTCGTTTTCCTCATCAATTCACAGACGATATATCGACGTTAATACATCTTGTTACTACTAAAGTCGTTGGTTATCATAATATTGATCAGAAATTGGCCCAGTCACTAAATGCTAGTTTAGGTTTTTTTATATTTGATCTATTTAACATTATGGATAGAGGTTTTGTGTTCGGCTTGATAAAAACTTATTACAAAGTTTTGATTTCAAAGAATTCATCGATTCCCGATTTGATGCACTACAAGGTGGATTTTCTTCGGATTGTATGCAGCCACGAGCATTATATAGCATTAAATCTACCATTTGCTACTCCTTATACAACAATTCCAACTCCAACAAGTCCAACTCCAAGCACAAATTCAAATAATAGTCAGAATTCTTATGTAAGTTTTGAGTTCTTTTTGTATGGATGAATGAAAAAGTCAACTTTGTGTTTATTTTTAGGGATCAATTGACAAAGCTCTGCAAGCAGACTTAAATGCTGAATTCAGACAGCAACATTATCTAGTCGGACTAGTTTTAAGTGAACTTGCAACTGTTTTGGAAGTTTCGTAAGTAAAATAAATAATCCAAATCTACCCTTTTCTAAACTTTCCTTTTGTTTTCTTTTTTTTTGTAGAAACCCACCACTTCACAGTAAAGCAATTCGATGCATACGTAACTTAATGACTTCCCATGATCTGGATGCCCGATACAGCGATTCAGATGCTAGAGCTCGTGTAGCATCCTTGTATATTCCCCTATTGGCAATTGTAATGGACACAATCCCTCAACTCCATCAATTCCTCACCGACACTCAAGACAGACTACATAGCATTGGACTTCTGGAAGATTACCAAGGACCACATCAACCAATTGCAACAACAACCATTAGTCCTGAAGTAGCTTATGCGATTTCTGGCAGTCGAACATATGCATATGTGCCGGATCCAGTGAAAAATAAGTCGCAACTGAACACCGAAGATACACGCCATCTTCTAGCTTGCTTCATATGGGTGGTCAAGAATTTGGAAAGAACAATCCTTTATCGTTGGGTTTTGGGTTTGAGTCCCCATCGAGTTCATCAAATGCTACAAGTTCTCAACTGGTGTATTCCATGCTTTGAATACAGAGGACAAAAACGCCTGCCAATGGTCAAGAGAAATAACACTCAAAGTTTCCGCAAAACTCCTGACATGAAGGAAAAACTTGAAGAGTATATTCGTGGCACTGGTTCGGCTCGTAATGATTTGATAAATCGTCGGAAGGATCGTAATTCTACTGAGAAACTCCGCTGGCGGAAAGATCAGATGCCGTATAGATCACAATTCGCCGATCCCCCAGTCAAGGCTGAGCCAGAAATTGAGATAAGTCATTGTATAGAGGGATCACTGGCCACGGAATTGATCCTCGTTACCCTGGATGCCCTGGAGATTATAGTACAGGTGGCAACCAATTCGGAAATTCATCACAATCTTCTGAGGACAGTTTTAAAGGTTCTTCTACACGCTCTTTCCCGCAATCAGAGTACACTTTCTCTGCAGAATCTGTTTGCATCTCAGCGCTCATTGATCTTTAAGTTCCCTAATTTATTGTTCGACGAAGAGACAGATATATGTGCAGACCTGTGTTTGTTATTGCTGAAGCATTGTGGATCATTGCTGCCAGGAATAAGATCACAAGCAGCTGCTTCGCTGTATCTTCTTATGAGACAGAATTTTGAAATCGGAAATGTAAGTAATGAAGTGAAGATTATTGCTTTTTTTTATTTTTTACTTAAAGTTAATGAATTGGAAACATTGGCGGTTTCGGGGATATTGTTTGGATGCCCAAACACATCACAACGTGAAGGAAATCTCATCTAAAAATCATTCATTTTTTTTTCATTCATTTTCATATCAAATATTTTATACCATCTATTTATGACAATTATATTTAAATTCTAGAACTTTGCACGTGTTAAAATGCAAGTTACCATGTCCCTTAGTTCGCTGGTCGGAACAAGCTCCTCCTTCAGCGAGCAGTCCCTTCGCAGAGCATTAAAAACCATTCTAGTCTATGCTGAGTCCGATATCGATCTTCAAGACACGTCGTTTCCTGAGCAAGTTCAAGATTTACTTTTCAATTTGCACATGATCCTCTCTGATACGGTCAAAATGAAAGAATACCAAGAAGATCCAGAAATGTTATTAGATTTAATGCATCGCATAGCAAAAGGCTATCAAAACAATCCCGATCTACGACTTACATGGCTGGAGAATATGGCTAAGAAACACCGTGAGCGTGCCAATCACACCGAAGCAGCAATGTGCTATGTGCATAGTGCTGCTTTGGTGGCAGAATATTTGAGTATGTTAGAGTCACAAACTCATCTGCCGGTTGGAGCGGTTAGTTTTCAGAAAGTCACTCCGAATGCTCTAATGGAATCGGCAGTGTCTGATGATGTTCTAAGTCCCGGCGAAGATGGTATTTGTCTTGGCAATCATTTTACTGAGATCGGACTGAAGGCGTTGTTGGAGGAGGCTGCAAACTCGTTCCAAATTGCTGGAATGTACGAAGCAATGAATGAGGTTTTGAAAATTCTAATACCCATATGTGAGGCGAATCGTGATTTCCAGAAGTTGGGCAAGGTACATGGTAAACTGCAAGAGGCCTTCAATAGAATCGCTCAGTTGCAAGGCAAACGTGTCTTTGGCACATATTTTCGGGTGGGATTCTATGGTACGACATTTGGAGATCTCGATCAACAGGAGTTTATCTATAAGGAGCCAACTTTGACAAAATTGCCTGAGATATTTAGTCGATTGCAGGTAATTTTTGCTATGAAATGCTAAATTATACCTATTTATTTTTCGTTCTTTTCTAAGAGTTTCTATGCTGATCGATTTGGTCCAGATTCTGTGCATATAATCAAAGATTCAAATAATGTCGATGTAAATACTCTGGATCCAGATAAGGCCTACATCCAAATAACCTATGTTGAACCCTATTTTGAAACATTCGAATTACGTCACAGGGAAACATATTTCGAGAGGAATTTCAACATAAGTAAGCATTTGAGATTAATATAAGTCATTTTATTAGAATTCGCCTTCCTTTGCAGAGCGTTTTATATTTGCCACTCCATTTACCAAGGGCGGTAAAGCTCATGGCGAGCTAAGCGAACAATGCAAACGCAAAACAATTCTCACCACTGCTAATCATTTCCCTTACGTCAAAACCCGCATCCAAGTCATAAGTAGACAACAGATTATCTTAGAGCCAATTGAAGTGGCAATTGAAGATATTCAGAAAAAGACCCTAGAACTAGCTGCGGCAACAAAACAAGAACCAGCCGATCCAAAGATCCTGCAAATGGTTTTACAGGGTTGCATTGGAACAACAGTCAATCAAGGACCTATGGAAATGGCTACGGTATTTTTATCTGGTTTGGCGGATGGTGTGACCATACCAACAAAACATCAAAATAAATTGCGTTTGTGCTTTAAAGAATTCGCCAAACGTTGTACAGATGCACTTAAGAAAAATCGTAATCTTATTCAATTGGATCAGAAAGATTATCAAAGAGAATTAGAGAGAAATAATGAACGTTTCTTGGAACGTCTCTCACCCTTAATTACTTTAAGTCCTAGTCAAGCTGTTGGAGCTGTTAAGTAAGTATAATGTATTTTGTTAATCTCAAAAATAACTTGGTTATTAACTTATGTCTTGTGAATTTTTTCGTATTGAAACAAACAAACAAAACAAAAAAAAAAAAAGGAAAAACTAAGTATTGCTGTTCTTTTAAGGTACACTAGTTTTGTTTTTGTATGAACCATTTGTAGCTCACAACATCCATCATCTTAAGTTCTGTTTTTAATTTTGTTTCTTAATTCATTCTTTTGAGTGGAAAAGGTTGTTTTTGGATTTGTGTTATGTCGCCCTTGAAGTTGAAAATTTAGTTATGAAGGCGATGGAAAGGAAGAGAAATACATATTTAATACCATCCAAGAAATATTTCTTCTTTGTTGTTTGTTTTTGCGCGTGAAGAAAATAAGTCAGGAACTACAATTTATATTTGTATAATTTAATATTACTTACACTTTTAAAAAGGCAAAACACTTATAATACATTTTTTTATTTTTTTGTTTAAAAAAACAACCTCACACTTTTTTATCGTGAACACTAACACTTTTATCATTAAAGTGCTCTTTTACTAGTTATTGCACTATGGACACATTATATGCTTATTTATATACTATAAACTCACTTTCCCAGTAGCTTATTTATCAGAAATCACATTAACACATGTAGATAACACATGCACATCTAAATAAATAGAAATAAAAAAAAGAGTTGACTCTGGGTTCATGGTCAGGTGAGGCTCATGTAGAATTACTGTAGACTATCAATTTTGAAGAATTTATTATATCAAGATAATTAAGCCTAAAGTTTCACGAACTTTTAAAACGTCAGTTTTTCTCGACAGTCTTCTTTAAAGCGTATGGGTTTTATACAATTTTAAAAGATTCGGATCCCAAATAAAAGAGATGCTAAGAAGCTGAAAATACCAGAGTAGAGTTCATCTCTTGTTGCTGCATTTCTTGGTTTATTGAAGGTCGCTCTTTGAGAGTTTATCAACAAATTACCACATTAAATTTCGCTAAACAAAAATTGATGCTGTGTAAAAAGCCCATTTTGATTGTAGTCTTTATGAAAAGTAACGCTATTTAGAGAAGCAAGGTTTTATTTAATAATGGAATACAAATAATTATTTCCAATTATCTGTTTTTGAGGATCATCATGCTCATTATTTTATTTATTTTAAACTTCCTCTATTCGATATAATTTAACTAAAAAAATGCCTCTCTTTTCTTATGTTCATATAGCGCCAACAGTTACGTCAGCAAGAGTACACCATTACGATGGTAGGTAAATTTTATATAATTTTTTTTTTTTAATTTATAGTTTCTAAAACAAAGCGTATCCATCACATACATAGACTTACATATATTATAACCAAATTTTGTAATCATGTTTCTTTTTCCTTTGAACTATTGTTACATGCTTACATTTGGATAACATTAAAAAATAGTGTTTCAGATTATTTCAAGTAAAACTTATATTATTATTATAAATCACATAAAACCAATTGAAAGATTTTATTTTAAATACACAATACAAATTGTATAACTCGAAATAAAATTATAATAGTAACATAAAATTTACGTGTGTAGTGTGGAAAGATTTTTTTTTATTTAATATTATGTATTTTAATTTTATTTTTATGTAAACATTTTGGACTGAACGAAACCAAAAATTTAAAAGCTAAAAAAAATAATTTGTTTGTTTTTGAGATAAATTATTTAGTGTAGTGATAAAATATTTAACAACAAACGAAAAAAAATATTACTTTCAAGTATTTAAAAATTAAATGCATTTTTAAGCAAAAAAAATCAAATTAAATTTTAGAAGCTTTTAGCTTTTTACAAAATGCATTTAATGTATTTTAATTATATACAAAAGAAAAAAACATACATACATATGCATTGAAATATAATGCATTTCATCATACATTATAATATATTTACCGCATTTATTCATAAAAAAAAGGATTACCTACAAAATTAAGGTACCTATAATTTTATGTATACATACATTATTATAAACGTGTATTAAGTAGTAGTCATTTACACATTTTTTGTACTTAAATCGGAAACGAAACAAATAAATCACAATAATATGTTGTATATTTTATTGAACTTATTTTCAGGCAGATAAAAAACATTGGTGTAACATCGGTTAACATTTTATTTTGACACATACTTTTTTTTATGTACACGCTTCACCTGAAGTTCCACTTGTGGTTCGCCGGGTTGACGTCAGAAAACGTCGATAGGCCTCCCGGTTTTGGATTGTTCCATGTCTGAGGCCAATTAAATGCAAGTGTCGTTGCATTTGTATCATCTAGGAGTTTTTGCACCTGCCTTTCTTCCGCGATAGTGTTGGAACGTCTTGTGCTATTGCCTTTTGAACTGGGTTCTCATGACATCTTCTTTGTACATGACAGTACCAGCTAAGTTGGTCATGCTGTATTTTGTCCAAGATGGTATTTTTGACGTGTAGGCTTCCTCGGATTCTCTTGCTTCTTATTCGATCACGCTTTGTCACTCCTGCTGCGAAGCAACTGCCGTGTAGAGCTTTCCTTTCAGCTTAGGGGGCATTTTTCTATTACAGAAGATGGCAGAGTGTTCCGCCACTTCATCCACCCTACGCTTACGAGATGTTGTCATCACAAGATCCTTCGCTTTTGATCGTTGATTCAAGATATTAAACTTTGGGCACTTGGGAAGCACTTTTCCATTCAAATAGATGTCCGGAATAGGCCTGTGTGGATCAGAAAATGGACAGCATAGGTATTCGTCTTTTTTTCGCGCTGATGCGGTATCCATTTCCCTCTAGAACATCCACCCATACATCAAGTGCTCGTTGCAAGGACACAGGATATTCACTTCTGATGGCTCCATCGTCAGCAAAGAATAACTAAAAGTATTTTGACAAATCTTAAAATGTTTAAAAACAGTGCGATTGTTCGGAACGCAGAAAAAGTAGCTTTGAATATAAAAATGGGAAGGGAAAATATTTACCGAATAAATCATTCCACATTGGGGTAGCCCAGTAATAAAAGAATCTCTATACTCTTGGCAGTAGGTCCAAAATTTGGTTCGAGGATAAACTGATGTGCGTTCCTAAAGGTACGACTATTAAGGTTGAATTGTTTTAGGGGAGGAATTAAACTGGCTATTTCACTAGAAGACTGTTTAAAAAAGTTACGGTAAAATAATGAAAGTCATGAAACATTGCTTCCGTTATTTTTGTATTACTTTTTATACCTTTTATTTGTACATAGTATATTCAAAAGACTCATTACCTATGTGTGGGGCATGAGGGTTGGTTTCGTTTTGTTAATTAATTTTAGATATACATTTTGTATTCCAAATTAATTTAATTTCTAATTTTAAAATAGTTGTTTCATGTCCGCTCCACTGGGTCCACCGAAACTCCCATATCCCTTATTTGTATGTTGTTGTGAAAAAATTTTTAGAATCGGTCGACAATCAAATTGATCTAACGGTACATTTTTTGCTGCTGTACAAACATCTTCAGATTATTATTGTAAAAAATTAAAAATTTGGGAATGTGAATGATGCTGCAAAATTTTTCTGCCATTTCACAGGATTTTTTACATGGGGAAATTTATCATGTGGAAGATAGCAACAAACATTTTGAGAGAACAAAATATTCAGATAGCAAATCTACACGAGATTCCCGATAGGGTCCAATTTTTGTTTCATTCATATCTGCAAAAAATCCGTTTTTGATAATTTTAACCTAGCAATTTCGCAGATTTGTATTTTTTATTGGATTTAATGCCTCTTTTAACTAAAAACTGTACAGCAGCAGTAGAATATGTAGATACCCGCAAGTTTGACGACCAGCAGCTTCATATCCACGAATATACACCAATGCCATATCGTATGACATACCCCACGAAACAAATTAAATTCCGTATCGAATATTAAATTAACCAATGGAAACTCCATTTTTTTTAAATTTTAAAAAGTGACTTGAAATCCAACAAAAACAGTGTAAATAATTGACTTTAATTACAAATAATATTCCGTTCGCAACAATCTGGGTATTGAAGTTTTGTATCTGCCTGGCATCCATCCGTCTGTGTATGAAAAAAATTGAATTGTAGGATTATTACAAAATGACAAGAATACACCCTGATCCGAAAGAAAGAAAATTTAGTTTATACACAGAAACTCAAAATTTCAGATCTTTGTCAGGCAATCAAATTTTGTAGATGATACAGACAAAAAAGGAACACAATATAAATTGAAAAGAAGTTACGGACTGAATTAAGCATTTTATTCCAAATCTGAATTAAATAAAAGAGTTGGGTTTTGACCCCTTTATTCGCCCAAATACATTTTTTGAAAAACCTGAAAACACCCTGGCGCCAAAATTTAACACCTGGAGTTGTCATGAACTCGCCATGAAGTAGATCTATGTTCTTTTTGCTAGGGCGACTTGAGGTAACGAATAAACTGTCAAACTAGCATTGTTTTTTTTTTTTTCTAAATAGAAATTGATAGAATACACAAATAAACAGATAAAAACCAAAAATCGTAACGTTTGAAGTTGTAGTTCGTGCAATATGACAATCCATCCAAATCACTTGCACTTAAGAAGCAGCTACAAAAGCCTTTCAGTGTATTTTGAGATCCGCAAAAGAGAGGTCAATTAGTGGAGAGTAGCTTTGTAGAGGGTACCCCAAATATTTTATATGACTGAGCAAACATATGTATATGCAAAGCTCAGCCTGTTATCAAATGATTCGAAGCAAATCATAATAGGATTTCTTAGAAGATTTGCCACTTTCTCGCAAGAGGCAGTTTAGAAAATTTGACTCTTTACAAACCACAATTTTTTAGTTTATAAAAAAAAATAATTTGTTTAGAATATGAATAGTCTAAAATTTAAGCGTTTTTATTGGTCTTATCGTATTATCCACACTTACTGTTCCATTTACAAAAAGTTAATTTGTTTAGCTTTATCTTTATCCAATCCTAAAACTACATACTTTTAAATTTTAAAATTAAGTTCTTGCTTAACCATGAAATTCACAGCCGTTGTATCCGTAAAAAAATTTTTCGGCAATCTTCATTAAATAAATAAATTGACACGCATGAAGAACCGGGCCTAATGACTTACAACTCGCAACCATTACTGTGTGTGCGTGTCGACAGGAATGAAGGGGACCTACAATTTTTTGCCGAATTCGAACGGCTAGACGAGAAGCACTTATTCATGATAAGCGAGACTCTTGAAGGATTTGTCAATTCCTCGCAAGAGGCAGTAGCCATGAAAAAAACTTTTTATTTTTTGTATGTGGACTGAGGCTGAAAAATGAACCCAGACCTCCAGCGTGACAGTCTAACTCACTAACCATTACGCTACTACAATCTTCATTAGAATCCTTTATTTCTTCATCAGGAGAGAGGATTAAGTTTTCTCTGATTGCGCATTTACCTACTGGATATTCTTTAAACAAATCAGAAAAATATAATAATACCTATACATAATAATAATTCTAAGAAATATTTAGTATACGTACCAGGATTGTTGAAATCACCTCGAAAACAGCAGCTAATGATAAAGTAAGAAAAAATGTTAAAAGAAATACAAAAACTGTTCTTCTGAAGAGAGTAGCACAACATTTTAAACTATAAAATGTTTGTTATATGTACCTAGTAATTAAAAGGAAATGTTGTTTATTTAATGAGTATATCAATATTTGGCAATGTTGGTAATGAAATTCTTTTGACTAAACTAGAAGTATTTTACAAAGTCAACATTTAACCATTTTTGTGCTGGTCAGAAAACAAAAACAAAATTCGGGAGGAGGCGTGATACTATCCACCACCTGTTTACGGCGCGCGTAGCAGTTTTCCAAAATTGACTGTCAGCTCTTATAACTATAAGTGTACCTATACCTATATAAAGTTTAAAGAAGAATGTAATTAATAAAAACTCAATGATTGAAAAGGTGATTATTTTAAACATATCACATGTATTTCAAAATTATGTACATACGTTTATTTTATGAGGTATGACACAACATTAAATTTATTTACGAATAACATTTCATATCACAACAAAGCGGATATGTAAGGCTTTTATTTACGTAATCCCATATCTTGCATCCATCTGTAGGCATATAAGCTCCACATCTGTGTTTGACAAAAAAAAATATATTATGAGTCCCGATCAAATTATGTAAATTGTATGTATAAACAAATGTATGTAATAGATTAAGTGCCAATTTTTCAATTAAGCAGTCGATTAGTATAATAATAAGTATATATACCTACATTATGTAGGTTCAAAATCACGATATAAATAGGAAAATTAAACAAATTATTTTTTCGAAATTCAGACACATAAGGTAGGTAGGTACATAAGGGATAAGGGTGTACCATGATTTCCTTTTTTTTTCGTTTTTTCTCTGCGCTTTCTGGGAATAAGGTTCTTTGGTTCCTCAAAACACTATTAGAATTTGTTCAGATTTTTAAAATGACATTTAGAGGTCGCGAGTAGCATCGATTTTATGCAAAAGAATCATTTTTGATTTTTTTATTTTTGCTACCGAAATTAGCATTGAAGAAAACCGCAAAATCTTCCATTTATCGAAATAAAAACTTTCGAAGACCGTTTTTTTGGAATACGGTTTTAATTACATTCTCTTTGTAAAGCTTTTTTCCAAGTGTTATTATTATCACTGACAAAAATTAGACTTATCTAATCAAAAATTGTGCAAGTTATGAATTTTTTCTCGAATGAAAGCGATTTTTTCCTAAATAGGAACATTTTGAACAATTTGAGAATTTACCTTTATTGAATAAACAAATTCATAACTTCCACGATTTTGATGAAATAAGTTAATTTTTATTAGTGTGCAACTAATTCAACGTTTAATAAAAATACAAAAATAACCTATTTTTGTTTATGTTTGATTCTTTTAAATATTACAACAACTTGTTTTTTAATTTAAAAACAAAGTTGAACAAAGAATTAGGTAGCTGTTTTTAACTCTAAGCCACCGGCCTTGCTTAGCATTACAATAAGAATTCTGTGATTGCAAAATATTACCATTAATTGTATTGTTATTCTAAACATTTATGACCTGACTCCTGAAAATTGGTTGGGGCTAGTTAACGCCATGTATAAGATTGGTTCTAGTTGTGTTTCCGTTGAAATTAATTTAACCCGGGTTCGTTTTTTTTTTTTTTTTTTTCATACAATTCTATACGAACTTGAAAATATTGTTCTCTAGTTTAATAATATGGTTTAATAATATTTTAACTTACGATTGAAATTCAGCATAGCTATCCTCTCCGCAGATAATCGACATGCAATCACCATTAGGATTATTTTTCACTTCACCGGGAGAGAGAATTGTGTTGTCATTGATTGTGCATTTACCTGGAAATCCTTTAAAAAAATAGGTATAGGTACATTTATTTTTTAATAAATAAACTTCTTTATTAATATGTTTTTTATAATATTTATAATCATACGTACTAGGATCATTAAAATAACCTTGACTAGTAGCAGCAAAGGATAAATTGACAAAAACGGTTGAAAGAAATAAAATGCCAAAAATAACGGACTTCATGTTGACGGGTATAAGTTTTATTTTGAACTGTTTTTAAAATGAGTATAGCACATAATTTTATAGGTACCTACTAGAATTTTTGATAGAAGATAATTTATTTTATTTGTATTACCTACCTACAATATTATATCAATAGGTATTATAATATTCGTATAAGGTAGTATGTTATTGGCAAATTTATGTATAGGTATTGATTAAAAAAAAGTCGTTATAGAAGTATTTTGCAACTTCAGCATACGAACATTATTTGTGTTAGTTAGAAACGTGCGTTAGTTAAACGTTGAAATCAAAAGGGGAGACGTTAAAATTAATATTTTAATTTGAGTTTTGACTTATAACTTCTTGAGAGTGATGTTTGCAATTTAGAAAATGTTCATAAGTTTAATACTTTAGAAATTTATTTTTAAATCGTACCTACACCTATCTACCACAGACAAGAAAAATATTCTGTATTTGGCTTTTATCGTAAAATAGATATAAGGTAGGTATATACAGACACAAATGAATTGGTTTTTCAATGCATGTGGTGTATGAATGTAGTGTTATTTTATGGTACGTTTTACGTATAGAGTCTACACCATGCACTAAGTAGGTACTTTTAAAAATAAAATATATACCTATATGACTACTTTTAGTATTTAATAAAATACAATTTTACACAAAATATAAAAAAAAAATCATTTATCCGTTTTCAAAATATTTATAATTAGGTATTTAGCCCAGTCAAATTCGACAATAAATTCGCAAAGTGCGATGTAGTTCTGCATTTTTGATATGATGTTGGGGCAAGAGTAGTATGTAGCTAAGTTTGCAACTTCGAAAAACCTGTGCAACAGTGAAAAAAAACGATAAAATCACCCAATTTTTTCCGACATTTTACTTTATAACTTTGGAAATATGCTACTTACGAAAAAAACATCCATTATTTTCTTGTTTGTTATAAAATTTTCTACAAGACCACATTAGTTTAAAATTCATATATGTTATATTTGAGTTGCTATCTAACCATGAGTAAAACAAATATTCTGAAAAACTAAGTTATTTTGAAGCACTCAAAAATTAGGCCAAAAATTGTTCAATTCCATTCAGGTTCCGTTTTTTCTGTGTGTGGTGAATTAGAAAACTCTCATACATTCACATAATGGCTCCGTAGTGATTCTAATTTCCATACTAGTTTGATCCGATTTGGAATCGTTTTCGATCCGTTTTTGGGTCCGTTTATGAAGTGGTTTCGGATTCAAAACGGACTCGCTTGCTTGAAGGGAAACTGTTTTGATTTGCTGTTCAATTAGGCTGTTCCGAACAGAATAGAACAGGATTTCTTGCTTTTTAGGTGGAACAGATTAGAACAGGTTAGAACGGGTTTTTCTGTTCTAGCTTGGGTTACGTTTCTCACGAATCTGTGCTGTTCCGTTTTGTTCTGTACTAAAATATTTCTTCGCTGAACAATCCTAATATGAAAGGAAAGTGCTTTCTGAAAGCGACTTTTATGTCGTTTTCGGTTAAAGGTTCAGAGTTACTCCTTTTTGACTCCTATTACTCCAGAAGACTTCGATTGGCTGCTCCGAGTAATGTTTTCGGAGTGTTCTTCTGGTCGGATTTTTCTAAAGGATTAGACCCGGAACACATATGCATATAAACCCTTTCATCGGATTATTTGTCAAATTAATTTTATTCGACTGAAGGTGCAAAATACATATACATAAATATTAGACAATTTACTCACACACACATAATTTTTCGCTAATTAGTCTTGTAAGAACAGAAAATAATTCGATTGAAATCAAAAGGGACTAGCACTGTTTCAAAATCCAATCGAAAACGATATTACTTTCAACGCGAAAGCGTTTTTTAAAAGTGATTTCTGAAAATAAAAATAGGTACATAAATGTGCATATAAAATACAATATATTCGTATATCGCGCGATACATCGTTTGAAAGGTGTCACTCCCTAGTTCACGGATATTCAATTTTTAATCCTCTAAGGGCCAGTTTGTTCAAAGCTGATTATCTTTTATCCATGATTAGTGGAGCTGGGAAATCCTCAAATGTTTTTGTTGATCAAATTTTGTTCAAAAAATTCAAAGTATGAGTTGCTAATCATGGATTTCACTAATCAGCCAATTTTGGTTAATTAGCGTTAGTTAATTAAAGCCTATGAAAGTCACATACTAAATTTAACCCACTGTGAACAAACTGTCCCTAAAATGGGTTGGGTATAGTACATCCCAGCACCTTTCGTCCCGACTTAATTGTACCCGCGTGTTTGGTACCACTGGACAATTGGTCCCAAGACAAATCAACCCAGCCGGAAATCGCGTTTAGAAAAAATAAAGTGTCAACTTTGTAGGGCTTAGTTCGAATATTTTGGCCGCAAATCGAGATAAAAGATGAAATTTCGTTTTCGATTGAAAGGTGCTACTATTTCAGATCATGAATGTGCAATTTTTAAGTCCCTACGGGTTTTAGTTTAGCCGAAATTCGCGATTAAAGAGAAAATTATGTCGGTTTTTCATATCGTCCGATATATCGATTGAAAGGTGGCACTCAATATACCAGGTTTCGCGGGATATGTTTTTCACCCGAATTGCTCTTCTATCAGGGTAAGGTTTGCCCGCCGATTTTTAAAGTACCTACCTACCTACAAATGTAGGTACATAATGCACACACTTTAAAAATCAGCGAGCAAACGTTACTCTGATAGAAGAGCAATTCGGGTGAAAAAAATACGTTCGCTCTCAAGAAAGCGAAAAACTTTCACAAACAGTTTCTGAAAGCAGAAAGTGTTTGCTTTCTTAAAACACAGTAAAACATTTTTTTGTTAAAGCGTTTTCAACAAAGCAATCACTTTCAAAAAACACTTTCAAGAAAGTACTTTTCGGATCCTCATCACACAATAAAAGTTATGCTTTCTGAAAGCACTTATGTACCTTTAAGTGTGTGACGGTACCTGTAATAAAATAGTTGAAAAGAATCACATTTAACGCTCAAGAATCAGAAAACAAACAGTACGGTGTTTGGAATTTTTTTCAACTTTTAACTTCCCTTTGGAAGTTATTGTAATTGGTGCGATTTGTCAAATTGAAAATTTTGACATTTCTTCACGTTTTGAGGTCTCTAGAATTGGAAACCGTCGTTTTTAGCAAGATGTCTGTATGTGTGTATGTACGTTCGGGGTACTTTTTTTAGAGCAAAAAACTGGAAAAAAAACTTTTTAAAATTCTTAACAAATGTTTTTTTAACTCAAATATTTTGAAACAAAAAAACAATGATATCGATTTCAAATTCTTACCAAAAATGTATACCTATACAATCTAAATGTTGTGTTATTTTGTGTAACAATGTTGCAAGAAAAACTTTTGGAAAATGTTTTAATTCGAAAAATTCTTACCATCAAAATCGCTTCAAAATCGAAATTTTGCATATGACACTTAATTTGCCTTTTTATATTCTTTGAAACCACGTTTTTTTTTTTAAGTACAATCCCCTAATTTTTGGTATTTTTTTAGCCAATATTGTCTGTTTTGAAATAATTGGCTTAAATATTTAATACCTCCATACCGAGAAGAGTAAGGTAAAAAAGTTTTATAAGTAAGATTCTTAGAATTTTGTAAGCTACCTATTTACAAAAAAAAATATACAAAATTTAATATTATAAATAGCTAAAGTACAAAATATACGTAAGGTCACATTTTGCCCTTACTCAAAATTTTGGAAACTCAAAAAAATTAAATTTGCACTTTCATGACTCTGGCATAAGGGTGATAATGACCCTTACAAAAAGGTGATTTCTTGTTTTATTTTTGTTTGCTTTTATTTTTTTTTTTAATAAATACGGCCTGTTTTTATTTGCGAAATATAGGTAGGAAAAAAACCCAGATAGGAATTTAAACAAACAAATTTTGAGAATTGCAACGAAAGATATCAAATTGTTTCAAGGTTATGAAAACAAAAAACATTGGGTATTTATATTTAAAGAGCATTGGGAACAATAATTAAACAGCTTTTGGATACAAAAAAAAACAGTTGCAAAATGTGTATGGTTACTAAAATTAGCTGTCAGAACGGTTTTCGTTTGTATTTTTAAAAGCCGGTGTCATTAGCATAGTCCCTTTACACACAATGAACTTACTGAGTTGCCAGGAACTGGGAGTTTCTAGGCGAGTAGGTCAAGAGGTGAGGGGAAGGAACAAAAATCTCCCTATTTCTCCCCCCCACCCCCTTCCGATATGATTGTTCTATTCTTTTGACCCAACCTACACGCTCCAGTGCTTTTATGCCTTTATGTCAACCATACTTAATTGTCATTATAGTGTTTGATAATACTACGTATTTAATAACACTAATTTTTGTATGGCTAAATTTTGAAATGCTGTATTTTGGAAACCCTTGGGTCTAAAGAGATGGGTTTGGGCTCAAGTTGCTTCAAAATACGTTACTTTGAAATCGTAGAACAATGTTTTTATTTAAAATTAGTTCTTTAGGACTAAAATCACCATAATAATTGAAAAAAGGGTGCTGTGCAAAAAAGTCCAACTTTTGGACTTTATTGCACTCCTACGAATAGACCTCAAAGTTATCATAACGTTTCGTTTCTGAAATTCAAAAATTTTAAAGTAGAAAAAAAAACGTAGATAAATAATTTCCATCATCCCTATTAGTCCAGTAACCTTGACGTTTGTATGGAAGGCACCGCTTGCGTCATACATTTTATTTCTGATTTTTTGCTGAGTTGTTCAGGATATTGGCATAATAAATAACCTAAGTTTTCGTGAAAAATCAAGTAACCAACCATTTTTTTTCGCGCTTTTGTTCAGTTATTGGTGATTTTAGTCCTAAATAGCTAATAAAAGCATTGTTCTAAGATTTCAAAGTAACTTATTTTGCTTCAACTTGAGACCAAAGCCAACTCTGTAGACCCAACATACAACAATTCAAAATTTAGTGATACAAAATTTAATATAAAAAGTAGTGTTGTCAAACAGTATAATGAGAAATAAAGAATGGTTGGCATAAATGCATCAAAGCACTGAAGCGTGTAAGTTGAGCCAAAATAATAGGACAATCATACTGGAAGGGGGGTCTATATTTTTCTAATTTTTTAATGTTTTGAGTTTAGAAATTAATTTTTCAAAAACTATCGACTAAAATAACTTTATTTAAAAAATTAATTCAAGAATGGGTTTCTGGGTTTAAGATAAGCGATAGGAGAATATTGTGGGTGTTACCATTGTTTTTTAAAGATGTTGTTTCTACCTCAAGTCATTTTTTAAAGATAATTGCCCCTCCCATCTTAACGGGGGTATATAGACCCCCCCTTCCAGTATGATTGTCCTATTATTTTGGGTCAACCTGCATGCTCCAGTGCTTTGTTACATTTATGTCAACCATTCTTTACAGCCGCGAACGCGGGGGGGGGGGGGATTGAGGGGGTTCAAAATTTTGGCGTACACAAAATATTTCGTTCCAAATGTCAACAGAATTCCTAAAATCGCCTAAACATGATTTACGAACACAAATTTATTTAAAAAAACTCCCGCCTGCTTGCTTTTCTGCGGGCACAAGACAAATAAAATCGATATGCAGAAGCTAAGCAAGTACTAGGCTTGCCGCAGATTTCTGCAATACGAACTGGCCCAAAGTTCTTAAGAATTGGAATTTAGCAGTCTTTGAATACAAACTAGTCAATAAATGCTAATAGAAATTTGTTCATAAAAGAACCACAATACATATACAAATATGAACAAAATAATTTATTTCTCAAAAAATATCAGCCTAATTCTCGGCAGGAAACAATTTAAATGAAATCAGGAAACTTCTAACAGTATATGTTGTCCGGCTGTGAAGCAGCGCTTCAACTCCTCCTGGAGCATAGGGCAGCAACAAAATCCTTCCATCTCTCCCGATTAGCCGCAACTGTCCTTAGCTGCGGCCACGATTGAATACCTTGAGACTGAGCTTCCTTTAAAACAGATGACTTCCAAGTTGTTTTTGGTCTTCCAACGCGTCTGTTACCCTGAGGGTTCCATTCAAGGGATTGCTTCGCGATATTTTTGTTAGGCTTCCTCAGAGTATGGCCTATCCAACGCCACTTCCTTTGCATGATGTCGGCATCAAATTTTTTCTGTCCGGTCCTATTCCACAGTTTTCTGTCCTTGTTAATTATTCGTAGACCCGAACTTGTTTTTTTCTTAAATTCTCATCAGGCTTTACCCCCAACTTAATTCATTTGGGGCTTAGACAAAAAATGTATACATAAATTGTAAATTGCTTAGCCCTAGCCTCGCTTAGCAATATTTTAGACGAATATAAAACTCTTCACGTTGTAACGTATTGATTTCTATATTTCAATCAATTTTAAGAATCGGCTATGGGGGGGGCTTTAGCCCCTATAGCCACCCCCCTGGATCCGCGCTTAGTGAAACTCACTATTTTGTGAAACTTGTATAATTTCAACTCAGTGGAATTAAAATTGATGAAAAATTTCAAATGAATAGCTATTGAAGGTAATGCTAGGTTTCCACTTGTCATTGAAAGTTACAGTTTGACAAGACAGGGTGGGTTATACCTTCTCTCTACTACTATTTTCTTTGCTTTTTTTTGTTGATACTAGCCACCCTGGCTTGTTAAAATGTATCAATTTGCGTCTTTCAATGACAATTACTTATTCCCAGAATCTGCAACAATTTAATAGGTGCTAGGCGCTAGGTCGGTCGCTAAAATTCTGTAAACTTAATTTTTCGTAATTTTTCTGACGTAAGTTTTCATACATATGTACATAGTAGGTACCTACATACATTTATGTATGTGATATACATTTTAGAAGCAACATTTAATTAAAAATTATAATAAAGAAATTATACAAATTTATTGAACATGCGCTGGCCTCGCTGCATTACTTGTGATGAATACTTTTTGACTCATATATCTAAAATAGAATTGTCGATATGGCACGGTAAAAAGTGTTCCAAAAACCACTTTACTTTTATTCATTACAAATAATTTTTCGTTTACAACAATCCGGGTATGGAAGGCTTTTATCTATGTAATCTCCTAACTCGCATCCCTGATATCTTTGAACACCACACCTGTGTATAAAAAGAGAAATATATTAGTGGCGATCTTGTATTTGCTATATATGTTTAAAATTTGTTTCTTTGTCTAATGGCATTTACTTATAGATATGTTTTTTTATAAAAATATGCCGATGTCGTCCTGCAGCTTTAAAGTCGGGTTAACTTACTGTTTCAGATGGGTAAACTGTCTCATTGCTCATTTTTAGGAAATGTTGGACTTTAAAGCCTTAACTGCATAGACCTACTTTTTGCTAAAAGTACAAAAGTGAGAAATTAAAAAGTTCGCTAAAGAAACCTGCTTGCAAAAAAACATACGAAATTTGTTCAGACAAATAAATTAAGCCCTCATACGGTCATACACAATTCTTCTGATATCTTCATAGATCTTCATAGATATTTGTATCTCTCTTTTGTACTTTTTGGCAAAAGTAGACTTTGTAGTTGAGCCTTAAGCCTAGTACAGCCTATAAGTACATACTTCTGAACTACCTCGTGAGCCCATACAAATTTCACTTTTTTGTTCACCCGTCAACGTGCTATCGAAGCTGAGTGGAGAACAAAGTGGAGAGTTTTCTTTGACAGTTGGAAAAACAAAAAAAATTGTGTACAGTGTCAATTTGTGCGCATTCCTAATTTATCTTCTGTTAAATCAACTTGAAAAATTAAAAGAAAATACAACAATGGATTCTATAATAATGAATTTACACACCAAAGATTTATTTTTTGCTATGGATTTGATGCATTGAGGTTTCAAACGTCAATCGTTCAGAACGCATTAACAGTTGTGTACCAGTGATAAATGTCAAACGTTCACTTTCTCCACAGGCGAATGTTCACTTCACGAGGAAGTATGCGCATTCCTCATTTATTTTCTGTTTGTTCCTTGCGTAGCGTGCTTTTAGAACTTGAAAATTAAAAAAAAAAAATGCAACAATGGCATCTTTAATAAATAATTTATACACCAAATATTTAAATTCTAGGCATTTGATGGATTGTGGTTTTAAGCTTCAATCGTTCACAACGCATTCACAAGTGTGTACCAGTGATAAATGTCAAACGTTCACTCTCTCCACAGGCGAATGTTCACTTCACGAGAACGTATGTACTAGGCTTTAAGGCTTAGATTTTTGGGTTTACATATTTATTTACAATTTCAAAACAAACTGAAATGCAAAATCAAAAATTATGTAATAATAGATACGTAGGTATGATGTATATGGTTGCATAAAATAGTTTCTTGTGTTAAATTTTTCCCAGAAAAAACTTCATAAAAATAGAAAAATCACACCAAAAGAATACATTTTTTTTTTAATTAAGGACTTGAAATTTTGGACCCAGCCTGTTCTCTAAATGCAAGAAAACTGCAAATTTGGAGACTAATTGCAAGTTCCTATAGCACGCTTGGTTCACGAGATAGACCATGTGACCTATGCTAACTTCACTGTGAAGTTAGCAGGTCACTCGATTACACACACTACACTGCAAAATCGGGGTTAGAAATGCAAAAAAAATGCATAAAAACTACAAATAACTACGTTGGGCCCATTACTTTAGGTGAAATGCCAGAACTTGGCTGGGCACTACGCGTGCCCTTTGATTTGCCTTTCCAACTTCACAGACGTAGTTTTTTTTAGTGATGAAAATGGAAGATAGGTTAACTCCATATGGAGTAGTTATTTCTGTATTTCTATTTTTATCAATCGCTTGGAATATCAGAGACAAGAGGTTAACCAAAATTGTTTGACAAGTTTGCGTTTTCGTAAAATTTTGACAATAATAAAATATCGTTGTATGTCAACTAATCCCGTTATAGGTGAGCTAAAACAAAAATTCAAGTTCTCCTCTAAGAAACCACATAATGTACAAAGGCAATAAACTTAATTCAAATCAAATCGGTTTACCCGTATAGACCCTAGCTTGATGTACACACATGCCGCCTCCAGTGGCCTTGAACGATGTCCATAATCCAAGCTACAATTTAATCCACATTCTGATTTGTATAGATATGTCACTGCATGGAAATGGATTTTTGCGTCTCCATTGGATTTTGTCTAGACATTTTCATAATTCAGCAATCGTTCATAGCCAGTGATGGAGGCGGCATGATACAGAGGACGTTCAGGCCTAACCGATGGACGACATGATAACAATCGAATTTTAGTTGATATAAAACCAAAAGAGACAGTATAAATGTTAATAACTTAAACATGTGTTTTTTGTATTCATTCAATCCGATGAGTGCCTAAGGGCTTGCAAAAATGTAAGACGATTTTTATGAATTTATTTTAATAACTATGCATACTTACGTTTGGAACTCAGCATTGCCATCATTTCCGCAGATAATTCGACCGCAATCTACATCAGGATTCTTTACCTTATCACCAGGAGAGAGTATTAAGTTTTCCTTGATTGTGCATTTACCTGGATGTTCTTTATAAACAAAAATAATTAGAAGATAATCTTCAATAATATAATTCTAATAACACTACTTTAGTTATTGTTTAATACTTGTTATAAGTATGTACGTACTAGGATCGTTAAATTGACCTCTGGCAACAGCAGCAAAGGATAAATTGACATAAACGGTTATGAAAAATATAATGCAAATAATAAACTTCATGTTGACGGGTATAAGTTTAAGTATGAACTGTTTATTTTAGAAAATAGAATTGATAACAGAAAATATATTTTTTCTTTTGAATTAATTAAAACCATATCAGCATTTGGCAATTTATAGTAATAACAATTTAATTGACTAATCTTAAAGTGATAATGAAAGTATTTTCTAAATTTTCAGCATCCAGTGATCGAAAACAAGCAACTCAAATAAATTAGGGGAGAGCGTGGCAAAATGTACCATTGTTCAAAAAGAACCCAATCGACTTTTGGCTTAGTTTTGAACTAGCTATCTCATCTTCAATGATTAGAACTTCTTAAGAATAACCTACTTTGAAAGCTCTTCCCAAAGTTTCGTAGTCACAGTTAACTTGGTTTCATTTTTAACCGATTCATTTTTAATGATTCATGAAACCAAGTTAACTGTGACTACGAAACTTTGGGAAGAGCTTTCAAAATAGGTTTTTCTTAAGAAGTTCTAATCATTGAAGATAAGATAGCTAGACAATTTGCTAAAAATTAAAAACATTCCTTTTATAAAATCGACACGTTTTTACTTTTTTGTTAAAAAGTGAAGTTTTATTTAATATAACAAAATAAAAACTTTTTAGAATTAATTTATTTCTTTATTATTTTTTAATTAAAATATATTAATATTAAAATAAACAATGTAAATACATATATATATTTCTTCTATTTTGTCCCACTAGCGGCATAAAATGGGCTTGTGAAATCGTGTTGTATTTTTGATTATAACTTTGTGTACACTTGTCTGTGATGATCGTTTTCGATATGATGAAGTTAAAGTAGCTATGAATGTCGTTTTCGGTTGGAGGTTCGGAGTTACTCCTTTTTTAATTCGCTTACTCCAAAATAATTCGATTGGCTGTTCCGAGTAATGTTTTCAGAGTGTGTTTCTGTTCCGGATTTTATAAAGGAGTATGGACCCGGAACACACGTATGTATGTATGTACACATCAGGCCGTGAGTCTAATACAGGTCTAACTGCAATTTTATCGAAATTGAGTTTATTGCGAAAATTGAATCTGTACCTACTAACCCACATTGCATTAAAATATGTTAAATTTTCGGCTTCATGCCATACTTACAGGCCTTTTGTACTTAGCCCAAACACAAACAAAATAAAAGCTTCAGTGCAAGAGCGGCCTATCTACCACTTAGGCTACTTTTGCGCTGGCATATTTAATTTTATTGTTTAAAACTTTAAGTTAAGTCAATTAGTTTACTACTTGATCACAGAAGCCATAAATGCAATATATTAAACATAAGTGGGTACCCTGATAATCTCCCTCGATTAGCCATGAAGTTAAAGAGTTTCATACTAAAATTAGACCGCTTTTACACAAGGAAACTGAGTTGCCGGCAACTGGGAGTTTGTAGGCGAGAATGGTAAGAAGGGAAAGGACAAAAATCTCCCGTCTAGTAGGCAAGAAGGGCGTTAGGGGAAGAAAAAAATCTCCCCTCTCACCCTTCTTGCCAACAAACTAGCTAGTTTCTGGCAACTCATAGTTTCCTTGTGTGAAAGCGGTCTAAGTTTATTATTTGCCGAAAGTTCTGTTCGATTTCTAAAACATTAACCCCCATATTAATAAACGAAGCTATCTTTAACTCGTGGATTAGGAGTAAGATTTCTGCCACTTACGAGCGAGCTAAACCACCAAGGAAGGTATATTTATTTTTCATAATTAATCCTTCGCTAAACTACCTTCCTTGGTGGTTTAGCTAGCTCGTAAGTGGCAGAAATCTTACTCCTAATCCGCGAGTTAAAGATAACTCGCCGCTGGCTTCGTTTATTAATATGGGGTTAAAAATGTTAGGAAAGTTTGATGCTTATGTACATCGATATATATATGTAGTCCTTCTTGCCCCCCACTCCACTACCTTTAACCGTCGAGACTGTTATTGTGTACTACAGTATAAATGTTATAAGGCATTTGAACTTAAACACTTCGTTTTATTTCTACATACATGTGCACTGCATATTTTAGTATAAATGTTATCATACGAATTTGACGCTATAGATAAAAAAGGTCTTAGTTCAGTCTTTTGAACTTAAATCCACTGTAAAAAAAAAAACTATTCATGTGTGTATTATTGACCCTCATGCTCACTCATCTTTTGGTTATCAATCCACTCCAAAAATTGGCTGTGGGCTCTTGGTCTGTATATAGGTAGAAGGTAGGAACCAATTGCAATATTATCAATAATACACACATGAATGGTTTTTTTTTTGTTACATCGGATTATAGTTCAAAAGACCTTTTTTATCTATAGGGTCAAATTCGTATGATCAAAATTATACAAATATGCAGTGCACATGTAGAAATAAAACGAAATCTATTAAGTTTGCAACTTCGAAACACCTGTGCTCGCTGCAAGAACAGTGAAAAAGACGCTAATATTACCCCATTTTTTCCGACATTTTCCTTTATAACTTTGGGAATATGCAACTTAGGAAAAAACCGTCAACTATCAACTTGTTTGTTATACAATTTTCTACAAGACCACATCAGTTTTAAATGCATGCATGTTATATTTGTATTGCTATATAACCATGAATAAAAAAAAAATCTGAAAAACTAAGTTATTTTGAAGCACTCAAGAAATACATATAGACCAAGAGCCCACAGCAAATTAAGGGGTGTGAAAGGTTCAAGGTTATTTATTGAACATATATTCACAATTTGACTTAAGATAATCTTAAAAAACTAGCAGCCGAATCTATAAAGAAATTTTAAAGGCTTCTTAACTCTAAACTACCTCTAAATATCACTTAAGTGTGAAATCGGTATCTATAATCAATTTCCACATTTAAGCAACGTAACTTAAACACCTCTTAACTTAAACACCATCCAAAGCGTTTAAAGGCTACGCAAAGCCAACTTAAATATATTTTGACACATGAGAATTGTTTTTTTTTTTATCAAAACAAATTGTGCGTAGGTTGAGTAAGGAAATATTTATGTGTGTACTGTGATGGCCGGATTTAAATTGTTTTGTTTTGTTTTTTTTTTTTTTGTTAAAGAAAATAATATAGTTAATGATATACTTTCTCAGCAATATAGGAAGGAAATTTCTGAAAACAAAATAAAAAAAAAAAAACTAAAGTGGAATGGTTTCATTTCCTCTGTCTTCTGTGTTTGACGATGCATACACACATACACCCAGTTGCTTCTCTTTCTGTCTTATTATTTGTGCACTCTTTTGTGTTTGCAAATTTTTTTTTGCATTCTGACAGAAATAGCCTGAGAGTGAAAAATGTACTAGAAATTTGTATCAGAATTATCAATTTTCTTGCGTTACGTTACATTACGGTTGTTTAGTTAAGTATGAAAGGAATATTGATTATAGATACAAATTTAAGTAACGTGATTTAAAGGCAACTTTAATATTTAAGCAAGCTTAACTAAATAACCTCTAAAAGGCATTTTAAGATAATTTTATAGATACGGCTGTAGATACATTGGTTTTACAAATTTGTTGGCACATAGGGGGCCTACCCATATACAATGACTTAAAATAAGGAATATAAATACAAAATTATAATACATGTCATGTTTTTTTTTTGTTAAATTAAAAGTACGTTGACTTTGTTATCCTCGGGGTGCTCCATCCCGGTTGTCCAGTGGTGGTTTCATCGGTGTTTAAGGTAGGGTTGGCGATTAGCCACGGTGGTGGGTTGACCCTGGGTCAGTGTAGAAGTGTGCTGCTTCTTCGTCAGTGGGTGATGAGAATATATCATCGTCCAGGATTTCCAATGCGCTGAGGTACCTTGACTCGGGATGTCGTGGCAGGTCTGTCATCCTTCTAATTAGTTGGTTGGAGTGTTGGGCAATGTTTGCAACTAGCTTCTTAGCTGATACCATCAGGTATTTGTCCAGCGGAGTTATTTTGGCTTCGGTGTAGAGTTCTTCGTTTCTGAAGTATTTCCGGCGTTGTCGATCAAGGGGTGTGAAAGTGAACCGAAAAAAAAGTATATGAGTCGAAAGGTGTGGTAATGCTTATGAAAGAAATGCAAGTCTTGCAGTCCCTGGAGGCGGCTTAAGATGCGTTATAGCAATTTGAAAACCTAAAAAAATCAACTTTGAGGATGATTGTATAAACCAATAAAAAATGTGTATCCATTCCTAGGTATTGAGCCCCTGATTACAGATCCGTATGTCCAAGACCGATTGGAGGCGGAATTTACTCTGCCAGACCGATCCGTATGTCTAAGACCGATTGGAGGCGGCATTTACTCTGCCAGACCCTTTGTAGAACTCGACAAAATTTAAAAGAAATAGGTACAAACATTATTAAAAAACAGCAGTAAGAACTAAAATGCCCTTTTATTTTTGTATGTAAAGTCAGAAGTCCCTTCTATCATTTCCTTTTTAAATAAAGTTATTTTAGTGAACAGTTTTTGAAATTTTAATTTTCAAACTCAATATTTTGAAAAAAAAAAATAAAAATAAATGTTCAAAATACTTTTTTTCAAAATTTCACGTCATTAGGTACTATTTTCAATGCTCTTATCAAATCATAGTCAAATACTGAAAACTGTATGGTTCTAGGATTTTTACTTTTCAAGATATTACAAAATAAAGAAGCCAACATCTTAGTAACAACAAGAAAAAACGAAGTTGATGATAATCAAGGTTGGTATAATGATCATTTATCCGCATTCTTCTTAGTTTTATGAGAAAGTTTTTTTAATATCTTGAAAAGTAAACATCCTAGAATAATTTGATAAGAGCACTGAATTTTGAAAGAAAAAATAGTACCTAATGACATGAAATTTTGAAAAAAAGTATTTTGAACATTTATTTTAATTTTTTTTTTCTTCAAAATTTTGAGTTTGAAAATTAATATTTCAAAAACTGTTCACTAAAATAAATTTATTTAAAAAGGAACTGATAGAAGGGACTTCTGACCTTACATACAAAAATAAAAGGGTATTTTATTTCTTACCGTTGTTTTTTAATAATTTTTGTACCTATATTTCTTTTAAATTTGTCGGGTTATATAAAGGGTCTAGCAGAGTAAATGCCGAAATTCGAAAACTCGATTTAAATCGGCCAAATATTTTAAGGGTTCCAATTACGTGCACAAAAATCAGTGCCAACTTAAGTGTCCTAATTTGACCACAGCAATGATGCAAACATTGCTTGTTGCACTAAGTTAACATCATGTTTCTTGCCAAAAATATTTGACCTATTTGGATCGAATTTTCGAATATCGTATTGTAATACTCTAGAGAGACTATTTGATTCCAAATTTTGAGCAGAATTTAACGATTTTTGATCTATTTTTTTTTTTGTGCTTCAAAATTATTTAGTTTTTAAGTTTTTTTTTGATATCTGGTTAGATAGCAACACAAAATTAAACAATCAAACAATGTACATGTTGAATGAATGAATGAACATGGGTATGGGGTTTTGCACTGCGACCTAAGGATCTATTGTGCCCCCTACTGGAGTTGGATGAGGTAGACATCTTACAACTCTTCCCCCAAATTTATTTCTCTTAGAAATTTAAGTATTTGGAGTACATTCAGAGATGGTAAATCACTCTCTTCCACCTGGTAACGTCCAAGGTGTTTGTGTCTTTGGTGCACAAGTGCATCACATTTGCCTAGAATGTGGTCCGGTGTTTCCTCATCGATAAGCCGAGAAATAAGCCGTTTTAGTTTGCAGTGTCCAGTGAGGAGACCTGTTATTTTTCTTAGGTTGTTCCTACTTAAGCTGATACAGTTTAAAAACCGCTCTTGGTTGTAGTTCTTTCCAATTTTTGGATCTAATGGACTCTTCTTCTTCTTTGATTTTATTTTTAATCACATTTTCACCTATTCCGCTATAGGGCTCAGGCCCCATTAAGGGGGACATTGCACCTATTTTTGCTAAGGAATCCGCTTCTTCATTGCCCTGGATGCCGACGTGGCCAGGTACCCAATGAAGAGTGACTTTATTGTACTTGCCGAGTTCATTTAACCTGCTTACACATTCCCACACCAATTTAGAACTAATGGTGTATGAGCTTAGTGCATTGAGTGCAGCTTGGCTGTCCGACATAATGGCAATTTATTGGTTTTTGTATTTTCTTTCGAGATTTCGATCTGAACGTTTCCCTATTGCGTGTACTTCCGCTTGGAAAATGCAAGAAGACTGACCCATCGGTATAGAAATCTTGGTTCTAGGCCCAAAAATTCCTGCACCAGTCCCTTCGTTCGTGATTGATGGCGTTTGCTTTAAGGGAGTAGTTAGCGGTTTCCCCTACCCACTCTTTCTTGCTACTTAACTCTATTTGAACATTTTTCTCGAAGTTAAATTTTTTAATCATGCCATCTCTTGGAATGTCAATAAGGTTTGTTACTGAAGACTTCGGAATGCTAGCTCTTTCTCTGAGTCCTATACATTTACCGGCCCCAGTTCCCTCTTCGACAAATCTCATAATGGCTCCCTTTGCAGCACTTTCAATAACCTCGTGTAGAGGAGATAGATGGAGGATAACCTCCATGGCTGATGTTGGGCAAGTACTCTCCTCCCGTTATACATAAACATGCGAGCCTTTGGACTTTTCCTAGGGCTTTCCTAGTTGTTAAGAGTTCGGTTCGATTGTGCCATGCAACCGCACCATAGGGTCTTACCATCATGGTGTACATCCATCTTAGGATGTGTGGCTTGCAACCCTGCAAGTCTCTTGCATATCATTAGGGCTTTTGTGGCTTTCCCAACAGTTATTTCTAAATGTTTATTCCAGAGGAGTTTGCTATCTAGTGTTATTCCTAAGTATTTAACCTCCATCTTCGTTTCGATTACTTCACCAGCTAACCGGATAGGTTTCATGCGTGGTAGAAGTCTTTTCTTGGTAAATGGTACAATCGTAGTTTTTGTAGGATTGATGTTTAGTCCTATTGATATACACCATTTCCTTGTGATTGCTAACCCTCTTTGGATTATATCGCATAGAGTTTCTTCAAACTTCCCTAGGGCTGTGATTACAATATCATCGGCAAAGCCAATAACGCGTGTGCCTTGGGCGGTTAGATTTTCTAACAGTTCATCCACTACAAGACTCCAAAGCAAGGGTGATAGAACCCCTCCCTGAGGACAACCTCTGGTGGTGATTATGTCAGTCTTGATGCCTTTTCTTCCAGCCACTTCGCTGTTTCTTGCCCAGCGCAATCGACCAAAAGTAACCCCGTTCTGAAATGCAGGCCATTGAATTTCAGCTTGTGCTTCCACCCAAGGGATACTTCCTCGATAATCGATTCTTCCAGTGTCGACAGTTCATCGGTACTGACCTGATGGTTGTCCCTGGGTAGAACCGCCAATCTGACACTCGTGGCCGCACCAGCATATGAGGGCTTTACTACTCCGGCCACGGTATGTTTTCCCGATGAATCCGAAGTCCTTGGTTTTTTGGCATCTTGCCTTTGAGGAGGAGTGATTTGGTTGCTCTTCCTCTTACCCTCTACCAGGCTTTTGGAAGGTCCATTGTTTGGGACCGATTTTCACTCATCCACCTTTTTCCTGGCTTCTTGCGGGGACATCCCTTCAGCAAGGAACTTCAGATACCATCTTTTTCCCGCGCCACTTAGTCCTTTCCTTAGTGGATCGTCCAGGCCACCTGGCTTTTCCAATTCCGGACGTGGCCTAGTATTGCGGTTTGGTTTTTTTGGTGGTGTAGAGCTTTCTCCTGATGGTGTATTCCCAACAGGTTTGCCTTCTGCGGCTTTGCCTACATTTTTACTGCCAGGGGAGGAATTCTCTCTTTGTCAGTGGCCGATGTGTTTGGAATTCCATCTTCCATTTGGCCAGGAGGTATTCTCCTTTGGCTAGTGGTCGACGGTCCTCCTTGAACTGCCCGGTTCTGTAAGTACCCGTGAGATTTTCTCTTCAGGTAAAAACTGCTTCCCGGTCTCGGATCTTCACCACGGAGGTTTTTCTCCATGTGCTCCGCATACTCACTCGCGGTGACATCCCGCGGAGTGTTAAATTTTGTGTGGTTTTTGTTGTTTTTTTGTTTATTTTGTTTATTTTGTTTCTTAATATTGTTCCCACGAGTAGCTTGAGAAGGGTTGGTCCGCCATATCAGAGCTCCGCATGATATGGTAAGGTCATAGTTACTCTTTGATTCGACCTGGTTTCAAAGAGGTACCGTTAGAATACAGCCGGTGTACCCCCTGGCTGCAAACCATCCAATAGGCACGGTCCACTTTACACCCTGGATTAGGGGGGGCAGGTCTTAGTCGTAACTCCTCAAAATCACTACCGCTTTTGGTGGTCCCAAACTACGGCGGGTCAGATGAATCTTTGAAACTTAAACCTCCTCACCACGACAAGGTGCCTGCCACGCGAAGGTTGACCTACATATACATATTTCAAAATATGTTAATTTAATAAACATATGTACATACGTAACACATATTATTATTTTATGGACAAAATTCTGGTTTGTGACAATTCGGGTATGGGAGGGTATCATCACCTTACCCAAACGCACATCCAACTTATTCATACGTACCACACCTGTGCATAAAAAGAGAAATATATTGTAGGTTAGTGACCATTTTATATCTTCTTTTAAGATTAAAGTTATTATAGTAATGTTTAATGACGTTATTTTTGTATTTTTTGTAGAAAATACACCACCGCGCGCCGCCGTGTTAATATACCATATCCATTTTTTTTCTTTTCAAAATATTGATATGGAATATTTTTTAAATATTAAAAATAAAAATTAAAAAAAAAAAACGTTTAAGCCTACCGACACAAATAAAAAGCGAGTACCTTACCTACCTATTCACCAGCAGTACCTACCTTTTTATTATTATAAGAAGTTCATATACTTACGAAGTGAAGCTAACATAGCCATCACTGCCGCAGCTTATTTGACCACAATCTATATCAGGATGCTTTGCACTTTCACCATAGGAGTGATTAAATTGTTTCTTATTATGCAAAAAAAAATCTTAGAAATTCTTTGTTATACGAGTACTATTTTATTATTGATACGTACTAGGATCATTAAATCTACCTATAGCAACAGCTGCAAAGGATAAATTGACAAAAACGGAGAAGAAATACAACGCAAATAACAAACTTCATGTTGACGCGCACAGTACCTACAATACTGTGAGTAATATAGAATTAATTAAAACCATATATCAGCATTATTTGGCAATTCATAGTAATGAAAGTTTATTTGACCAATCTTAAAGTGATATTGGAAGTATTTTCTATACTGCAGCATCCAGTGATTGAAAACAAGCAATACAAATATAAATTAAGGGAAAAAAAATTAATAAATTGGGTGGCACAACGGCTCATGAAGAACCAGGGCCTAGTGACTAACAACTCGCAACCATTCCTGTGTGCGCCTGTAGACAGGAATAGAAGGGACCTACAATTTTATGCCGAATCCGAACGGCTAAACGAGAAGCACTTATTCGTGACAAGTGATACTCTTGGAGGATTTGTCAATTCCTCGCAAGAGGTAGTAGCCCTGAAAAAAACTTTTTAGTTTTTAGGTGGACGAGGCTGAAAAGCGAACCCAGAACCTCCAGCGTGACAGTCGAACGCACTAACCATTAAGCGCGTTCAATACACGATACAACCCATCGTACCGATTTGAATTGTACGGATATCGGTAGCGATATCGCACGTGAGCACACACACCATACGATTAACTCGCGATTTCATCAACTGTCAAAAAAGTTGTTGCTATATTCGGGAATGTAAACATTCCAAAAGCAAGACATATCAAGCTGTGAATTTCAATAAATTCCAACCAGAATTCTTTGTCTGCTATTGAAAACATTTTTCTCATTCATATGTGTTTACCTACTAGCAGCGAACACAGAAGCTTCGGCTTCAACGGTCGTACAAACGTAAACAAACGGTACGATCCCCATCAAAGCAGTCGCACGCTACCTCTTGTTTTCGCTCGATAGCATTCGACCGTGCGATTTCGGTACAGCGGATACTTCGGTTTACACACACGATACAATCGTCGCATGCGATTCAACTTTTGCACGATAATCGGTACAATAATTGTATCGTGTATTGAACGCTTTACGCTACAGGCTACTACTATAAATTAAGGGAGAGCGTTGCAAAATGGACCGCAGTCCAAAAAGGGCCAAATCAATTTTAGACTTAGTTCTTACCTCTGTCTTATTTTCAATGAATATACATTTTTTAAAAACCTGCTTTGGAAGCACTTTTCAAAGTTTCATAGACACACTTGGTTTGAACTTGGTTTCATTTTAAACCATATTAAAAATAATGAAAATAGACAATTTACTTAACAAAACACATCCATTTTGTAAAAGAAATGCAACCACACGGTCTTAGTCCTACGGGAATTTCGGTTTTACTCAAATGCTTGATTGATTTATAAAAACAATATAATAAAAACAAAACGAAATAAGAAAAAATATTTTTAATATAAAAAACTTCTTGGCCTTGGCCAGAATAACATAGTGCAAAATGGAGTATGAAGTATGCCCTTTGACAACTTTTGTATAAGTTTTGCATTTATTTATCTTATCTTATTTTTTGCTAGTGGGGCAAAACGGTCTTTACAAATCGTGTTGTATTTTTGTTCAGTGGCGTTGCTAACCCTCGAAGGGCCCCGTATCAAGAATTAGTAGGGGGCCCCCTCCAAAATTACAAATAAAACAAAAAACTATTTTTACAAAACAAACAAAAACACTCACAATAACAAATCCAGTATATTCCGTTATTTCCCAAACTCATTTTTTTGGATAGCACACTCTTGTCAATCGAAAGTTTATGCCGAAAGAAAAAATGATTGACCAAAGAAATTTTGTTCCGAGCCCATTAACCCGTGCCTCTAAGGTCATACTTTTCCCATACAAATCTGGAACTGTTACAGTTATTCTAATTTTTTTTTGGGAATTCTGATTGATTTATCAGTCCTTTAAAAAAACTGCATTTAAAAATGTATTAATAAAACTTAAATTATAATTTATTTCGATTTTTTAAGTTAAAAAATACTTTAAATTTTCTCTCTCGATTTTCAGCAGTTTTTGTTGTTTTTTTTATTGATTATCATAAAGTAATAAGTTTTTTAAAAAATTGTTTTAAAAAAATAATGAAATCAAATTATAAATAATTAATTTCGATTTTACAAAATATTAAATATTTTGATTTTGTATGTATTTTTTTTTTCTTATCAACAAAAGTTTTTTTAAATGATTTTTTTTACCAATATCTTGTTTAAAAACCACATTCAAAAATTAATAAAAAAAATCTTCATTTGATAAGACGCAACTTTATTTTTTTAATGCATTTTTTTTAAAAAACGTATTACTTTATGTTAATCAATAAAAAAACAACAAAAACTGCTGAAAATCGAGAGAGAAAAATAAGAGAAAAATATATAATACTTAAGTATTTTTTAACTTAAAAAATCGAAATAAATTATAATTAAAATTTTTTTAATACCTACGTTTTGAAATGCAGTTTTTTAAAGGAATAATAAATCAATCAGAATTCCCAAAAAAATTTAGAATTACTGTTATAGTAGAATTACTGTTATAGTTCCAGAGAAAGAAAATAAAATGTTAAAAGTGTAAAGTTCCCATATAAATTTGTATGGGAAAAGTATGACCTTAGAGGCATGGGGATAATGACCTTGGAAAAAAATTTTGTTGGTCAATAATTTTTTCTTTCGGCATTAACTTTCGATTGAAGGGGTGTGTTACCAAAAAAAATGAGTTTGGGAAATAACGGACACTCTAATACATATGGTCTTTAAATAGGTACATACATAAATGGAGGTGCTATAAAACTTAAAACAACAGTAAAAACCCCAAATAAAAACTTTTCTTGCCTTTGTTTCCGATGACGTATTAATCATCAAAAAGATCAACTGACAGTTCCTCATTATTTTCCTTCTTTTATTTTTTAAAACTCTTCCCAAATGTCTGAGTTCGATTAAGAATGATTTTTTTTTTCTTAATTCTCTCAGTTTATTTAAAAGATTAGTTAGTGAAATACTTGCTTTTTGTAAATCATTGTCTTTATGCTGTAAGGCTTTGGACCCATGGTTAATGATTTCAAATAAAGAAGCAAAAAACGATACCAATACAATGAATTCGTAGCTCTCTAAAATGTTAATTATATTTTAACTTTCATGACTGTCATCTTTTTTTTTTAAACTAAATTAAGTTGGTACAATGCTAAAAATGCCTGCCAAGAAAAGAGATATTTTATTTATTATTCTTTTTTAAATGTATTTCAGTTTCTAACAAACTTATCTCGGTTCGGGGGGCCCGTATAATTGATACGGTTAATACCGCGGTAGCTACGCCCATGTTTTTGGTTATAACTTTGTGTACCCCTAGCCTACCTAGCCTTTTCTATGATGAAGTTGAAGTTTTAAGTTATTATTTTTAAAAAGTTCTGTCCGATTTGTAAAAACATAAAAAATGTTAAAAAAGTTTGAAGCTTCTTCTTGCCCACTACTCCCCTATCTATTTTTAATATAAAATGTTATAAGGTATTTAACATAAATTCTTTGTTTGATTTCTACATGTGCACTGCATTATGTATAAATGTTATCATCCATAGATAAAAAAGGTCTTAGTTCAGACTTTTGAATTAAAATCCACCGTATTATTTCTGAAAATATTTCTATTATCAGTTCGAAAAAAACTGTTCGTGTGTTTATTATTGACAGTTGCAATTATGTACCTTTATTCTAGGTATAACTTCATTAAAAAATAAATTGTAAGTTCCAGATTTTCAAAATCTCCTGAACCAATTGGAATGATTTTGTATACTAAAAATGAACAATCATTTTTATGCCCATTTAAACTATGTTCTGGAATCAAATTAAAATATTTTTGTTTTAAGCGACAGTTTTAAGGTCCCCTAAACATTAACAATATTATTTTGTCAACAAAAAAGTTTTCGTAATTTTTTAATTTTCTAAAAAAAACTCTAAACGCGGTTTTTGCTTAAATGCTATATAAATTTATAGACATAATAAACAAATCTGTGTTGCACCAAGGATCTTCACAGATTTTTTAAAGCTAAAATGCAGTTTGGTAACGATACTTGCTTTTTATCATCTGCTTTTAAAAGACTAAAGGTCGTCTGATTTTTACCAAAAAAAACACGTTTTTATAAAAATGTTCGAACTCGCTTCAAAAACCAAACAAAAGGATGTATGGGCTCGTAAAAATTAATGTTAAGACTAGACTGCCTTTGCATATGCCCAACTTTTAAAGGTCACCTCTCGAACTACATATTATAATAGGTTTCTCATATTCAGGAAAAACTCTTATAAATAACAAAATATCAGAAAATCTCTTTAATTAGATCATAATAGAAAATTGAAAAAAAAAATCAATCAAAATCTAAATATTAGGTATAGTGGACCAAGGTGCATTCTTAAAACTCTGTTCATTACAATTTACTGTCCCAAAATCTTCAACTTTAAGAGCAATTAGTTTTTGTATAAGAGGGTGATATCAGCTTTCCCAAACGTGTATTCATCTGCGCTCTCCGTACCAAATTTGTGCATACAAAGAGAAATATATTGTAGGTACATAAGTGACCATCTAATATCTTTTCTTAAGATTCAAGTTATGATATTAATGTTCAATGACGTTATTTTTGTATGTTTTGTAGTGTTTTTAAAAATTGAAATAAAAACATAAGAAAATTCTGCATACAAAAATTAATTTTCATCAGTTTAGCCGATGTTGAGGAAAAATCTCATAAACGTTTTATTTCTTACAATAAAAACCTTTCCTGTTAAATTGTAGTACTAAAATTATCATACACAAAGTTTATAATCAAATTTCTTGATTTTTCATAAAGAAAAATAGTTAATTACTTAGCCCGATGCGGTGTCCTTTTTTTAAATGAAATCCTATACGGGTTTGCAAAAACACAACACAAATTAAATGAGTATTTATTATTATAAGAACTTCATGCTAACGTCTAGAAATCAACATAGCCATCCGGTCCGCAAACTATTTTACCGTTTTCTGCATAAGAATTCCTTGCATTTTTACCAGGTGAGAGAATTTATTTTTTTAATTTTCTTTACAGACAAAAAATATAAGAATTATTTATTATAACTAGCATCGCCAGTGGGCGAATATTCGGCCAACGAAACAAACACCAAATTCATGGATGCGTCATATTATCTTTTTACTAATACACCAAATGCATGGATACGTCATAGATTATCTTTTTACTAATTTATATAAGATCCATGACAATTTTGAATTTTTTAGAAAAGCAAAACTAATTATTAAAAAAAAAAATACGGATACGTACATAGGAATGTACATTCCTTTAGCATTTGTTCAAATTTTGTCTTGAACTTAAAAACTAAAAAATAATGTTTGTTACTTATTTTTTAAATATTTTGTTCATAAACTATTCAATAGTTAACCTTAATTCATCTATAAAGCACATATAACACTACTTTAGTTTCTTAGTTAAACCAAATCTAATTCTACTTAAATTATGAAAATATAAATTTCTAAATTGAAATTCGAAATAACGTACACCCTGGCGTATAGGTATTTTTTTTTTAAATTTGTAATAAATTAAATAAGTGCCCAACTTTATAGCCTTAAAAAAAAGGAAAATGTGCTCCCGCTTAGTAAGTTCGAAATGGACGGATATAATTCATTTATTTTGTTTGCATTTTTAAAAGTACTTAGGCTAACATTAGCCTTAATTTAAGTTAAAACAATCTTTGTCCTAAATATGAATTTTTTTGGCGAGTACCTACCCACATAAAAAAATTGAATTAACCATTGGTCTTTTTAATACTTAAAAAGAGTTGCGGGAGCGAGATAGAGGACATATAAAAGTATTTAAAATCCTCGGAACCCGTGAAGCGGGCCACCTAAGGTACTTCTACTGATGCCAAACAAAATGTTATAAAACGTTGAAAATGAATTATGAAAACATAACATTTCAGCCTTTTATCAATGTTGCTGAAAAAACTCTAAGCTTTACACGTGAATTCTAGAATGTACTTATTTTGGAGTTATACAATAACATTTTTTGCAGGTCTCAATCGAGTTTCAAATAAGGTTTATAAAATAACGTATGCCGAGATCGTGAAAATAAACATCCTGAATCTTTGCCATACTCAAGTCGTATTTATATTTATTTATAAATGTTACTCTTTTAGAAGTGTTGATGTTTGTTTTCAGAAATGATATCAAAGTTTTGCAAAAATTTACATTAATGATGATTTTAAAGCTTATATGCCGTTTTCCATTGGTTTCACTCAAGGTTTAACTCATTCATCCGGAAGTCTTCTGAAACCATTCCATTGGCACAAAAAATACGCTTCTGACGATTGTGAGAAGAGAAATTCGATTCTGGATTTCAAATCAGAATCCACTCAAGAACTTTCCATTTTAATTTAATCCAAAACCAAAGTTTTTGGTATATTTTAATCAACAAATTAAAAAAAAAATCAAACAAAAAATATTATTTGGAAGTTCTGAGTTGATACACTCGTGTTTTACATTTAACTTTTTGTGCGGCAGCAAATAATTTTTATTTGGCGATTCACCTATACAGATACCAAGCCCCAGAATTGAGTAGAAGCATCTTGAACTGTTCCATTAGATTTCAGAATTAGTGAAACCTTGAGTGAAACCAATATAAAACGGCATTAGATAAGTAGCGTAAATTAATAAAGTGATAATTGAAATTTAATAAAAAAAAAAACATATAGGTTAACATTTGGCAATGTTCCTATGTATAGTAGGTATTAAAAGTTCAAGTAACTAATCTTGAAATGATAATAATGAAAGTAGTTAACTTTTTCCTGAACTTCAGCAATTAAACAGTGGTGTCATGTAAAAGTGTAATTTTATTTGAAATACCTTATTTTATTACTTTTTGTGTATTGTGCATTGTATGTAGGTATATTGTATAAATCGTATTATAAGAATTTGTCTGCATGAATAACAAACAAAATCGAGTTGAGCATTTTGAAAACAAAACAATTGTTTTATTTCTGGAAAAATATTAATAATTATCAGTTTTCATAAATGTTGGTATAATGCCTTTTGTCGAAATTCTGCATTTCCACAAAACAAGATTATGTTTTAGGAATGTTTTATTTTTTTTTTCAATTTTATAGGTACTGTACGTGTGGGCTCAAAAGGATCTGGAATTGTTTTCTCCAAGTCAATAATGTTTCTATTAAAAATACAAAAATACTAGATTCTTGAAATCCGATTTTATAGACAAAAGAACAACTTTAGCTGTACTTTCATATAATCTGAAATTAAAAACTATTTTATTTTATTTTTGATACTCACATTCGAATAGTCGAATGCCAATAACGATCTTATATTTCTTTAACGAACTACTTATACTATAAAAATACATATGTAAATATATATTGTAACAACAATAAAATATCTTCTATTTAGTTTTCGTTTTAAGGCTCTCCCAAACCAATGCAAAACATTCGGTGCGGTGAAGAAGTCAAAATTAATTTACATGGTGATATATGAGAGTGCCCACACCAACGGCGAATGTTTCTTCGCCGCACCGAACGTTTCCCATTGGTTTGGGAGAGCCTATAATCCTCAAATTTGTTCTCATACAAAAAAAAACTAATTGAATTATAAATATTTCTCTTTTTTCGTGACCTTTCTTCAATAATAAATGAAAATCCTGATGTGGGCTTAAGGTCAGTTTTTGAAATTCTTATTTTATTTAAATTGCAACGTTTCGGGTGTGTTTACACCCTTCTTCGGGCAACTGAAAACAAAACAGGAATATATCCAAAAATTCTTATTTTTTTATATATGTGTGGATTTTTTGTTGTTTATTTAAAAGCCTTGAAAAAGACGTTTTAAATAGATGGGCGTATCCTTTCTTTATTTATTTAATAAGTTTATTGATATGGCTGTATTTGTTTGAATATATTTTCAAACAAACTTCACAAAATGAAGTTTGTTTGAAAATATATTCAAACAAATACAGCCATATCAATAAACTTATTAAATAAATTAAGAAAGGATACGCCCATCTATTTAAAACGTCTTTTTCAAGGCTTTTAAATAAACAACAAAAAATCCACACATATATAAAAAAAATAAGAATTTTTGGATATATTCCTGTTTTGTTTTCAGTTGCCTGAAGAAGGGTGTAAACACACCCGAAATGTTGCAATTTAAATAAAATAAGAATTTCAAAAACTGACCTAAAGCCCACATCAGGATTTTCATTTACTAATTGAATTTTTTTATAACAAATTTTCAACGAAGATTTTTTTTAAATTTTTTTTTAATATCTTTTAAAAAATAATTCTTCCCTGCAAGACTTTTCAGTAATGCGTAGCTTCATAAAGTCACTAAGATTGTCTGCATCTACATCTATACAGTCCATTTCTTGGTTTACGACATCACCAGAATGCTCGTACCATCTCTTCAAATCTCTACCCACTTTGAATGTGTTTCTCTCCTCAGGTGGTGATTTTATTTCTACAATGTGTGAGTTTGCTAGTTGGTCCAAGGCTTCTCCTGAATTATTATAAAATAAGAGAATTAATAGTTTTTAATTTTTTTTTATCTGTTTTGATTCTTACTATGAGTTTCTGTGAATTGCAGCAAATCCATACTATCTAACCAATATTTACAAATAAAGTATAGATGGTGTCTTGTTAGGTATCCTTTGTGGTCAAACAGTTTCGTCATGTAATACCGGATGAAAATGGTATGTAAAAGCCGAACACCAACTTTGGCAATGTTTTCAATAAGTTTCACTTCTGGAATTAAACAAGAATCAAAGAAATTCATTTTATTAGACAAAATTTGTACTACCATGCTCTCGTGCCATTCGTTGCCACTGCCGCATAACTTGATACAGCAATTTTACCACACTGCTGCACATCATAACATAGCAATGACATTTAACATTGACTGCCGGTTGCTGAGGCATTGTACCTTCCTCATCCAATTCGTCATCATGTGGTAAAATATCGGCAACAAATCGTGGTGGTGATGGAAAGCAGCTTGTGAAAAACTTCAATTGATTGTAGCAAATCTCGGAGAGTAATTTAAATTCATTCCGACTCAGTTCCTGATTCGCTGGGAAAGCTGTCTCCAACAAAGAAGCATATACTTGAAGAACACATGAGTCCGTCGTGAATTTATAAATAACTTGTGATACCGTAAAATTGGGGCTTCGCGCATTAGCACACAATTGATCTCGAGCGGTGGGTGATAATTTCTGCAGGCATAGTGTGATGAATTTGCACGCCCATGCATTTGGCCTGCAAAATACTAGGGTTTTTAGGAAGTTCATCAAGTGTTCCTGATAATGTTGGTCCTCAGAGTGATTATCCCATAGTGTGTCCAGCAGCATGGCAAACGATTCAATAACACCGAAATGCTGGCAGATTTCATGCGAGAATCCCAGTTTGTTCAGCCCGTCCACAATAATCTGGATGAGAAGATATTCGTTGTGACGCATCGAGAAAAGAAGCGCTCCAGCTTCAGGTACCAATTTACAAATGACACTCAATCCAGCTATGTAACGGCGGAGATTTATTGCCTTTTCATTGTGAAATAGAACATCCGCCTGATAGAGACTGCACCGCTGGATCTGTTGTCGGCTGTCCTTAGTGATGTCAAACGAGTGATGCGGCAGACTGTGACTGTGCTTGTTATATTCCAAGCTGTGAACATATGTCCAAAACTCTGCAAATACACATCTAGCGGATTTGATGACATTTTCCGCTAGCTCCGTTCGCTGGTTAGTCTTCAACATACTTATGTATTGGGCTCGAGTCATGTGGAACTGTAACCGCTCCATTTCCCGATGAAATACATCTTTACGGAACTTGCTATTGCCTATTTCTATCGATTGATCGAAAATCTCTATGGGAATGCTACAGCCTGCTGGAACTCTTCTATTTAGACGGGCAGATCTCTGAACTTGAGTCATACGTCGTCTGTTCGAAGTGGTTATGCGGAGGTTGGTTTGCTGCTCGGTGGTACTTTCATTCAGATTTTCCCTCATGCTATTTTCGAATCTCATCGTTTCATCTGCATGATTAATTTTCAATTTAGAAATTTCCATTGTTTTGAACTCCAGGACGGTTTGCTGAGCTTCAACTTGCTTGGCTAACTCATTGATTTTATCTTGCCATTCAGATTTGACTACATCGCTCGATTGGAGCTTTTCGCGTTGGGCATTTTGGATTTGCTGCTTCAAATGACGGATTTCATCGCGGAGTAAAGATACCTGACGAGACCAGGAAAATAGAAATTCAAATCAATAAGCCCATCACTATAAATTTTATTGCTTTCCTAATTTGATCTACTTAAACAGAAATTGTTGAAATTTAATATTTTATAATCAAATCAACTTTGAAAAAAACATTCTTCTAGTGAAATATTTTAATTATATTTTCTTTTATAAAATTGTTCATTCCTTAATAACGTCTCCTAAAATAAACATTCAAATATTAGCTCCGATTTTATTGTAAAAGAAACTTCCAGAAAAACAGGTTATGGGCACAGGCGAATATTAAAATAAAATTCGTTTCAAGAATATTTGTTTTGAAAAAATAATTTTCAGTCGTGGTTAATGTTTATGAAATTGTTTTCGTAAGCTTGCATGTGTTGCATCTCCGGCGAAAACGTTTCCTGATTTTGTTGAAAACAAAATGTCGTCAGAAAATAGTTTTTTGAACTCCATTGAAAAATTAACCGGATGTGAAAATTATGCAAAATGGAAATTTGCAATGAAAACTTATCTTGAACATACTAATTAGTGGAAAACTATCGTAGGCAATGAAACAGATGCTAACAAACTTTCAAAAGCGAAAACTTCTCTGGTCATGACGATACATTCGGACAATTATGTTCATATTCAAAATTACAAAACCCCTAAAGAAATTTGGGAGCAGCTTTCAAAACTTTTTGAAGATAAGGGCAGATTTCGAAGAATGGGTTTGATTAATAAGTAATGCGATACAAAATCGTAGAATTGTGATTCCATGATCGAGTATATTGCGACTATTGTCAATGCAGCTCAGCAGTTAAATTCGATTGGATTTAAAGTCGACGATGAACCATTCATCCACATTTATTCTTCACGGATTACCAGAAAAATATGATCCATTAGTAACGGCACTTGACAATAGTAAAACGAAAATGACAAGTGATGCAATCAAGACCAAATTGTTGCAAGGAAACAGAAGTGAAGGTGCAGGCTGTGCCTTTTTTAGTAAACATTTCAAAGGTAAAGGAGACAGGAATCAAAACAAGGGTCAGCAAAATTTGATTAATAGCATTCGTTGCTATAGCTGCAATAAAAAGGGTCATAAGTCTCCTAATTGCCCAGATAAAAAGAAAGATGGCAAAAATTCAAAGAAAGGAGACTCTGGTGCGACATTCAGTGCGGTATTTTTGGCTGGTAAATTTAATAAAGGCGATTGGTACATAGATTCCGGCGCAATACAAAATCTAACTATGGACCGAAATTGGATTTTTGATCCACAAAAAAGTCGACACCTGTGGATCTGTGAGATTGTTGGCTGATGTGAACGGAAAACCAAATAGCATCGATGTTACCAAGCATGGAAATAGCGTGAACTTTTTCTCAGATCGATGTGAAGTCCGAAATCAAAGTAGTTTGGTGTCAATGGCAACAACGATTGATGGTTTGTATCGACTCAATGGTATGAAAAATTGTGGCTACATCGCGGTTGCAGCCTGTGATAGTTCCGAAACTTGGCATCGACGATTAGGTCACCTTAACTATCAGCATATGCACAAAATGAAATCCGGTGCAGTTGATGGCGTTTCATTTGTTGAACGCAGTGGGGATCATGTATGTGTTACCAGCCTCAAGGGAAAACATTCCCGTTTAATAAAATTGGTTCAAGAGCAAATGATTTACTAGAAGTTGTTCATGCAGATTTGGCCGGTCCCATGGAAGTCAAATCATTTGGTGGAGCTCGCTAAATGTTTGTTTTGGTTGACGATTTCAGCCGAATGACATATGGTTTTTTCCTGAAAACCAAAGATGAAACTTTTGACAAGTTCTGTGAATTTAAGTCATACGTTGAAAAACAAACTGGGAAGCAGATCAAGACATTCAGATCTGATAATGGAACCCAATTTTGTAACCAACAATTCGAAAAGCTATTCAAGTCAAGTGGAATCGCACGTCAAACGTCAACGCCATATACCCCGCAACAAAACGGCCTAACCGAAAGAACTATTCGGACTTTGGTGGAACGAGCTAAGTGTATGTTGCAAGATGCTGATTTGTCAAAAAAAAATTTAGGCTGATGGGAACAGCTGTTTATTTGAAGAATCGTTCAGTTTCACGAGTTCTCAATGGGAAGACACCTTTTGAAGTTTGGACAGGAACGAAACCAAACCTGCATCCTGATCCCGTGCAATAGTGCACATACCTCACGAAAAACGCAAGAAACTCGATGCTAAGTCAACTGAACTAATTTTTACTGGATACAACGATGGTATCAAGGGATATCGATTTTATGATGCTAAATCAAATCGAGCCGTGAACAGTCGTGATGTTATTTTCTTGGAATCAGGTAAATCAAATGATCTCAATAATAATTGTTCTTCTCTTTACGAGATAGACGATCAAACGGGACTGATAAAAATCAATCCGATGAAACGTTGGTACCAAATCAAAATATTTTATCTGATGAGCCGTTGAACACAGTTTTTAACTCTGATGTTGTGCAAGCAATATCAATTGAAAGTTTCGGTGATGTACAGTTGAAAGATATCACAAATAAACAAATAATTTCAACGGAAGAGATTCAAGATTCCTCGTCGGATAGTGAAGATCAAGTTCAATTGAGAAGATCGACACGCATTCGAAAACCAAAAGTTTTTTATGAATGTAAAACTTATTTAATTTGTGGCAATATTGACGAACCGTCAATCGTTGATCAAGCCATGAAAAGTTCAAATCGTGAAGAATGGAGCAGGGCGATAGATGAGGAGTATCAGTCGTTGATGGGTGGTCACACATGGAAATTAGTTGATATTTCAATTGATAGAAAGGCCATTAATTGCATATGGGTATTCAAAGTCAAGAGAAATTCAGAACGCGCAGTGGTTCGTTATAAGGCAAGATTGGTAGCGAAATGATGCAGTCAACGCGCTGGCATTGATTATGAGGAGACGTTCTCACCAGTCGTTAGACACACGTCTATTCGACTACTTATTGCTCTGGCTGCGAAATTCAATTTGGAGACCGATCAAATGGATGCAATAACGGCATTTCTTCAAGGCGACATTGAAGAAAAAATTTACATGAAACAGTCTGAAGGTTTTGATGACGGGAGTGGAAAGGTTTGTTTCCTGTAAGAGCAATTCATGAGTTTAAACAAGCGAGTCGTCAATGGAACGTCAAGCTAAATGATGTTTTGGTCAATTCAGGGTACACACGCTGCAAAACCGATGCTTGCATTTACTACCGCCGTGAAAAAGATAGCATGGTTTACGTAGTCGTTTATGTGGACGATTTGTTGTTTTTTTCCAATAACAATGGCTGGAAAAATCAACTGAAAGCAAATCTGACAAAACACTTCAGTATGAAAGATTTGGGTCAAGTCAGTAGTTGCATTGGAAAGCAAATCACACGCAATCGTAAGGAAGGGACGATCTCATTGGATCAACGAAAGTACACTAAAGCCATCTTGGAAAAATTTTGTATGACTGATTGTAAACCAGTGGATTCACCAGTTGATCCAAACTCCAAGTTAACCAAATATATGTCAGCAAAAACTAGAAGCGATGGAAAACGTTCCATATCAGGAAGCAGTAGGCTCAATTCTATATTTGTCTCAATGTACAAGACCAGACATTACATTCGCTATTGCCAATGTTGGCAAATTTAATCGCGAACCGGGTCAAGGCCATTGGAGTGGTGTGAAAAGAAGTTTTCGTTACCTGAAGAAAACAATCGATTACAAACTTACATTTGGACCCAATGGTGATAATTCTGAGCTTCATGGTTATTGTGATGCAGATTGGGCATCTGACATTGATGATCGCAAGTCAAGTACCGGATATGTCTTCAAATTTCAAAATTGTGCAATATCATGGACGAGTAAAAAGCAACCAACTATTGCACGCACCAAGGCAGAATACATGGCATTGTCGGCTGCCACTCAAGAGGCAATATGGATTCGACAGTTGCTAAATGAAATTGATAGATGAACAAAAACCAATACGAATCTATTGCGATAATCAAAGTGCAATAAACTTAGCAAAAAATCAAATGTTCAGGCCACGCACCAAGCATATCGACGTACGTCACCATTATATTCGCGAAAAATTGGATGAACGCGAAGTTGCACTTGATTATATTGCAACTGACAAAATGGTAGCGGATAATTTAACTAAGGCTGTGAGCAAAGATAAACATACATTTTGTACTGCTGGGAGTATGGGCTTCACCCAGCAGTAAACACATTTTTTAAAAAACTATATATTTTCTTTTATTGTTATCGTTGTTTAACTTAAGTATTAGATATCATTTTTATTGTTATGTTTTTTTTTTTTGTGTTGATTAAGTGGGGATGTTGAATTTTAATATTTTATAATCAAATCAACTTTGAAAAAACACTCTTCTAGTGAAATAATTTAATTATATTTTCTTTTATAAAATTGTTCATTCCTTAAAAACGTTTCTTAAAATAAACATTCAAATATTAGCTCCGATTTTATTTTAAAAGAAACTTCCAGAACAACAGAAATGCTAAGTTATTTTTTGTTTTTCTGTCGAAGTTTAATTTTTAGAAGCTCTAGTGTAAAGGAGCTGGTAACTTTTTTCTACAACAAACAAGAAAAAAGTGATAACATTTAAAAGACTTACCTCGCCATCTTTGCTTTCCATTTTATTCCGAAAGTCATCCAGTTCTTTGGCGATTTTGGCATTTTCTTTCTTAAGTGTATCGGCTCGTTTTTGTAGGAATTGTATTTGGCATTCATGTGCTTTCTCGCGATTCGAGTTCTTATTGAGACTATTGGGCTGCGATAGACTTATGGGTGCGGAATTAAAGTTGGAATTATTGCTGTTTGGTGCAACTTGTCCTAGCAAAGGAGTCGCAGATTTGGGAATATCACTACTGAAGGGACGTTCAGTTCTTTCCGAGTCTTGATGTGGTCTCTTTGTAGGCGCCACCATTACAGGTACCTTAAAAACCATCGGATTATTTGTTTTCAGATTTGATTGAAATACAGAGGGTTTTTCGGAGGCAACGACAACTCCATCATCCCAGTCATCGTCCATTTCCGAAAATAACTCCACATCTGGTTCGAAATACTTTTGGGTGCTTTTGACATTGGGAGCAAATTCACTAAAAGTAAAGTCTCTCGTTTGTGTGGACAGTGGAATTGATTGGCCAGCGGATTTTTCGACCACTTGCGACGCCATGAGAAGAACTTCATCATCATCGTCATCCCAGAAATCATCGGGACTCGACCTTGGTGGACTTAGTTGTTTTGCTGGACAAATATAACCTTCGACTTAACTTTATGTTCTTTTATTGGTTAAAACATTTGAGTATACCTGCATATCGTGATGTGCTAGGGCCTCCTAGTGTGTTCTGATTGGAACGGCTCTTTCCGACAATTATCTCAAGTTTTGGCTTTTTGTTAACTCTTCCGTAATCTTTGGACGGTTCGTATCGTTTGTCCATGTTTGAGAAATTGCAATCGATGTATGGTTAACAGTTTTTCGGTCTTTAATATTTATTTATTATACATTTGAACAATTAGGTAGTTAAGAAAATTTTAAGATTTTTTTGTTTATAAAACAAGAAAGCAAGCTAGCCCTGACTACCAGACATATGAAATAAAAAAACACCAAAACGAAGCGACATTTCGAACAATAAATGTGGCACGATCACAATGGATTTTCGCATTTCGAAATTCGCCGACGGAAGTTTTGTTGTTGTTTAGCATTGTTTATTTATCATTTTTGTTATCATTGTTTCGCGCTGCATATTAAAAGCTCCGCGTTGGTTTGGGAGTGACTTTAAAGGCTCTCCGAAACTAACGCGAAAGCGGCACATTCGCCGACGCGGTTTCAGTTTTTCTTTGTTGTTTAGCATTGTTTATTTGTCATTTAAAGGTTCTCCCAAACCAACGCAGAACATTCGCTCTTCAGGGCACACCATTCACAATGGTGCGAAACATTCGCCGACGGCAGTTTTGTTGTTATTTAGCATTGTTTTTTTTTGTCCTTTTTGTTATCATTGTGTATGATTCACCCTGCAGGGCAATTTTTCCGCGTAGGTTTGAGTGAGCCTTAAGGTTAGACCGCACACAACTGCAGCGGAACTACACTTCACGACGCGGCAAATCATTATTAACATGAAACTGTGTAAGCTATATCGCACTAAGCGGCAACTGAACTTCATAAAATTTCATACAAATAATTGTGAATCGCAGTTCCGCTGCATTGCAGTTCCGCCTAGTGCGGTTTAACCTTTATTTGCCTCGGCGTTAATTTTTTTTTCGTAGATCCCAAAGTTCGGCCAAAGTTCATTTAAAAAAAAATTACTAAAATTAGTGGTTTTGAGGATTAAAAAAGAACGCAGTTGCGGTCAACCTTTCACGTCGGAAACTTTCCGACGTCGTAAAATCGTAAAGTTTTCGACACACGTTTCATGAACGCCCCTTTATCTAATTGCATTTATGATGCGGTGAACAAATTCGGCGGATTTAATTTATTTTGTTTACCTAAGCGTTTGAAAAAAATAATTCAAAATGCCTCTGTGTTACTGAAATATTTGTTGTTGTCAAATTTTGATACATAAAATGTCATAATACTATTATAAAAAAAAATTCCACGTTTACTATACTTTCATTTGCGACGTTTATGACACAAATTCGTGTGGGAAAGTTTACGATTTTTCGTAAAAGAATTTTCATACAAATTGTGACAGTTCGTTTACGTCGTCGTAAACTTTCCGACGCTTACGACGTTTACGATGGTTTTCCGACGTTGCATGAATACCCTTTTTAATTCCACGTTCGTTTTCGAAATAAAAATAAAAGACAAACATTATTAATTGTGAATGCACCTGAACTCCTGAACCAAAAATAATAAAAACGAACATACCTTTATTTGACAAGCACGTGTTTGTTGTTTTTTTTTTGTTTCTGTCATCATCTTGAGGAGGCTTGAGCAGCGCAACAACACCTACAACAAGGAATTAACAAATTTTACAAAGTTAATTTTGTGATAAATTACTTAATTTCAACATCATGGCAGATGTAAGAAAACCAAGACTTTATCTCGACGAACATAAATTAAAACAAGATCCACATGACTATGGATTGGCTGACGAGGAATGGGCCCACGAAACTTTCAAGAAAAAATTCCAAATTGTAGTCGTGCGGTAATTCATTCATCATCACAAAATCCCTAGATTCTGATTAATACTTTCTTGTTTTTTTTTTTCAGTTATGAAGGCTATGAATTGGAGTTCGATATGATTGGAGTCCATCCAGGCATTGCGAATGCCTTTAGACGAATCATGCTGAGTGAAGTTCCAAGCATGGCTATCGAAAAAGTCTTTATCTACAATAATACGTCGATTATCCAAGATGAGGTCCTCGCCCATCGATTGGGTTTGATTCCCCTGAGAGCAGATCCCCGACTCTTCGAATACAAAAGTGACGAAAGCGAAGAACTTGGCACAGAAAACGACAGCCTCGAGTTCGAGTTGAAAATAAAGTGCACACGTCGTAAAGATGTGAAAGAATCGGCGAACTTTGATACCATCTACAAAAATCACAAGATCTATTCGGGACAGATAAAGTGGCTACCCAAAGGAAAGCAAGCAACGGTCCACAATGAATCAGACGTCGGCCCCATTCATGAAGATATCTTAATCAGTCAAATGCGCCCCGGACATGAATTCGACTTGAAGCTGCTGGCAGTAAAAGGTATTGGCAGTGATCACGCTAAATTCTCACCAGTTGCAACAGCATTCTATCGACTATTGCCGGAAATAAAACTTAACCGAACCGTATCGGGCAAAGAGGCATTCCTTCTGCAGAAGTGCTTCTCGCCAGGAGTCATTGGCATCGATGATAATGATGTTGCTTTTGTTAAGGATTCGAGGTATGACACATGCAGCCGCAATGTATATCGCTATCCCCAGTTGGCCGAGGCAGTAACAATGTCCCGCATACGAGATCATTATATTTTCAATATTGAGTCAGTGGGTGCGCTGAAACCTGAAGTTATATTTATCGAAGCGGTGAAGGTGTTGAAAAAGAAATGCCGAAAATTCCTCGACGAAATTGAAGCAGTGTAGTCATGGAAAATTTTTTATAATAAAATTATTGTTTTTAAGAAAATAAAATTCAAAATAAAAAACTTGGAATTGTTTTTAGACCTCATAAATCTCTTTGGGAATGTATAAGGATTAAGGACCGTCATTTTAAAACTTTATTAAATAAATACTAAATAAATGACGGTTTTCGGATACTTTGTAATTTTCTTAGGAACATAGACTGAAACTGGCCATAATAACACCAGTGAGCCAAATGGCTCGGAGCCTTTTGGCCTCTGGCATTATGTACTGGATAAATGTCAAAAAGGTTCGGCGCCGAACAATTTGGTTTGGGGCCCTTCGGCTCGCTCGTGTATAACTTACCAGCTTTACAAAACCGCTCTCTGGCTGTGACCATGAATAAAAGAATTCTTTCATTCATGGGCTGTGACTATCACTCACTTGCCATTCGTTTCGTAATACATAATATGGCTCCTGACAACATTTGAGGGATAATAAAATGCAGCTTTATTACTCGAATACAATAAGAACAAAATTAAATACCTCTGTTTCCCACGAAAATCAAATCACTTTTTGAATTGAAGTGCAGATCATGTTGTGGGTCTGGCACTGATACTTCAAAAAGCAAAGAAAAGTATCTTTCCGAAGTCAGCCATATTGCACTCAAGTGAAATTTTCATTCCTACTTCATCCAGAGCGATCCTCCTCTTCGAAAGCAAAAGCGAACGAAATTGAGAAGCACCAATCCTCAATTATAGATGTATCATATGATTTCCTTTATACTCGCTTGTTTACGTCAACCCACTTCAGTGCCCCTCGGACAATTATGCATAGTTGCGGCTTAAAGGCTGTCCCAAACCAAGAAGCTCAAAATAGCCGTAAAAATGAAAGATACACAATGCAAAAACAACAAAAAACTGTCGTCAGCAAATGTTTCATGTTGGTTTCGGACATAATTCCGTAAATGAAAACTCTATCTTGGTGGATTTACATGTATCTGCATTTGGTTTCTGCACAAAAAAAAAGGATGCCAAATACAAAATATATATTTGTTAGATAGAGAGAAAAGATCAAAATGCAAAAGAACTTCGTTTCTGTATTATAGGAAAGTCCCATAATGCAGAAATGAAGACGAACATGTTCATCTTCTTCATGGTTCTCTTTCACTCGCTCGGATTTTTTGTATACATCTGTCCTGCTCTACTTTTCTGCATTTTGCAGATGAAGATAAATGTAATGGTGGATTTATGCTGGATTTACATGTATCTTCGTCTGCAAAATGCAGAAAAGTAGAGCAAGAGAGATGTATACAAAAAATCCGAGAAAGTAAAAGAGAACCATCAAGAAGATGAACATGTTCGTCTTCATTTCTGCATTATGGCACTTTCCTATAATGCAGAAACGAAGTCTTCTGCATTTTGATCTTTTCTCTCTATCTAACAAATATACATTTTGTATTTGGCATCCCTTTTTTGTGCAGAAACCAAATGCAGATACATGTAAATCCACCATAAATCCACCCTCTTTCTACACATGTGAATCTCTATTTAGAGATCAGTGATTTATATGTCCCCTTTCATACCAGGGAACTGGTTGCCAGCAGTTTGTTGGCGAGAATTTATTGGTAACTCATGCCGTTTTCCTTTGGATGTCCGGAAGCGTCCGGAAGTCTTCTGAAACCATTTCATTGGCACGCTTCTGACGATTCTGAGATGAGAAATTCGATTCTTGATTTCAAATCTGAATCCACTCAAGAAGCACTAATACATTCAAACTCAAACGTCACAACAAACTGCAATGTTAACTTTTCATTTTAATTTAATTTGCATCAAAATCAAAGTTTTTGGTAAATTTTAATAAACAAATTAAGAAAAAATATTACAGAAAATATTATTTGGACGTTCGGAGTTGAAACTCTCGTGTTTTTACATTTCGCTTTTTGTGTGGTAGCAAATAATTTGTATCTGACCATTCACCTATACAGATACCATTCCCCAGAATTGAGTAGAATCATCTTAAACAGTTCCATTGGATTTTTGAATGAGTGAAACCTTGAGTGAAACCAAAGGAAAACAGCATCAGTTACTTTGTGTGAAAGGTGACCATATGTGACAGAACAGATTATGTCGAAACTATCATTTGATACCGATGTTTATAATTTAAAGGAGTCATTGTATATGAAAACTATAGTAATATCATCAGAAGCGCCGACTACTGAGTCACGTAGTGTCGAAATCCACCAACTTCTCTTAACACTTTTTGTTGAGGAATCAAATTTGAAAGTCGAGATCTAACTCCCTTACTCCCTTACAATATAACAAGACTTACTCTTTCTAAAAATTAATGTCTACGCTGTCAAAATCATAGAATATGTTGCAAACAGATGCGCCACCAGCAGTACAAATCCAGCGAAAATAAAAACGACTCCATGAGAATACTATAGTTTTCTTATACAATGAAGGAGTGTCCACTTGAATTTACCAGAAAAAAAACCCATGATAGCCTATTTGGAACAGCAGTTTGTATTGAATTTTGTCCCCTACTACGAACTGTCAGAATTATCAATAACGAAGATAGTTTATAAAAAAGAATAGTCCAATAGAGCCTTTTGTGATTCTGTCAAACACCCAAAAGTGTCAGCTAGCACTTTGTGGGGACTGTAAATTGCATAAGAATATTTTGAAGTACCCAAAATATTCCTATGCAATTGACAGTCCCCACAAAGTGATATCCGTCACTTTTGGCTTCGTTAAAAGCTCTATTGCCAACCGAACGCAACCATTTGCTTGTGTTACAAAACAAAACTTGCCCATTGGCAATGCCTCAGCTGATATCTGTCATAAATTTCGAATTCACTTCAAAGTTCACTGTTCACTCCTGTTTCTTGTGTTTTCATTTTTCATAAAATCCAAAATAGCATTTTCATATTCCATTGCATTTCTAAAAATTGGTGCGTATTTTTCAAATGCAAATAATAGCTTTTACTGTACAATTTTACGTAAAACTGTACCAATAAATGAGTTAGTCATATATTATTTTTTTTATTTTCTCGAAACCCTAACCTTTTTTGTGTCTCCACCCGGCTCCCTGTAATAGATAATCATGTCAAGGAATCTAAATCGATTACTTATATCATGCAACAAAAATTTCATACCTCAGCGTGTTAGCTTAGCTCATCAATTCGTCCGACAACAATCACAAGCTCCTAATCCAACCAAAAAAGGCAAAGGACCAATATCATGGAAGAGTCTTGGTATCCTTTCGGTTTTCGGAGCAGGAGGTTTAGCATTCATGTACTATGTGAAAAATGAGAAGGAGGAGGCAATGATGCGAGAGCGCAAGAGGCAACTTGGTAAGGCACAAATCGGAGGTAAATGGGATCTGATTGATTGTAATGGAAAGACTAGAAAGTCTGAAGAATTCCTTGGCAAGTGGCTATTGATTTACTTTGGATTCACTCACTGTCCAGATGTATGCCCAGATGAGCTTGAGAAAATGGCTTTGGTTGTTGATGAAATAGGTACAAATTGAAGGCCTTTCTTAAAAGCGAATCTTTAATCATTTTGTTTTTCTTTCTTTAAGATAATGCACCGAAAAGCCCTGGAATTCAGCCCATTTTCATTACAGTTGATCCGGCTAGAGACTCAAAGGAAGTGGTTGAAAAATACGTCAAAGAGTTCTCACCAAAATTACTCGGTTTAACCGGCAGCCCAGAACAAATAAATAACGTCTGTAAGGCCTTTAGGGTTTACTACAGCGCTGGACCACGAGATCAAGATAATGATTATATTGTAAATTATTTTAGTTTATTTTTTTTTTGTTTAACAATAATAACAATAATTAATTTAAAACTTCTATTTCAGGTGGATCATACAATTATTATGTATTTGGTTAATCCGGAGGGTGAATTTGTTGACTACTATGGCCAGTCGCGTGATAAAAATCAAGTATCATCTTCGATTCTGGTGAATATGGCTAAGTGGGATCAGTTGCAAAAGAAGTCTTGGTTTAGTTAAAGTAAAAAGTTGTATAAGTTTACTGATGACTCAAAGTAGTCAGATTGATGAAAAAAATCTATTTGTTATTTCGGTCGTTAATAAAGTTTTAATTGTAAACTGTTCTCCTAATTGATAAATTCATTTTTAAGAATGCGATGTTTTTAAATAATAGGTAAACAATTATTTAAAAGAAGGCACGGTGAGAACGTCGTGAGGTTGGTCGAAAGATTTGTAGAGATTTTTAGAGGAAATCCGGTCGATTTTTAAAATGACAGAGTATCTTAAACTTAATATATGATTATACATGTGACGAATAAACCCCCAAACCAGCGTTGCCAACCTGTTTAGGCAAAATCATGCATCATTTGAAAAAAATAATGCCTTTTCCGACGAAATAATGCCTCACATGATGTTTTTTTTAGTTTTTAAGAATAATCTAAATTTAAACACAATTGTAACAAGAATAAACAAAAACAATCCTTTATTAGAAAAAAAAATCAGATACATCACAGAAACAATAACTTATTGAAGAACTTTTAAGTAATTTATAAAAGATGTTTAGATGCATAGGTATAAAGTAAAAAATTTAATATAGTTTTAAATTTTAATTTAAGTCGTCGCATCCTGATCCTTAAAATCATACATGGATTTTTGAAATATAGATATATATGGGTTTCTTGTAATTGGAAGTCGTAGCAATTACGATTTTTGAAAAGTGTCCTTGCGATTGCGTGAACAATTCCACTCAATATACATCTGTTTTTAATATGTTTCTGATTTATATTTTGTTTAAATGCACGAACAAATTCTTTCAACTGTATCCGAGGAATGCAGCACGCAAATAATATAGTAAACTAATGTCTAAAGAAAAGGATATGTTTTAGAACCATCTCTCTTTTTATAACATAGTTTTAATACTTTGTTCCTACTTTTTTTGAGAATGTTTTAGAAAATTAAAAACAAATTTGTTTAGTTAAGATTAAATCTAGTATACTATATCTAGAAGAAATGAAAAAAAAAGCCTTTTAGTAAAAAAAAAAGGCTCAAAGCCTCAGGCAATGAAAAACGGCCTAAAAGGCATTAAAAAGCCCCAGTTGGCATCGCTGCCCCAAACCAACATGGGCTGAGAAAAAAAACTGCCACAAACTCATATTGGACATCAACTCCGAAAATTCATTATCGACTCTAAGAAAAAATAAATAAATAAAACTGCATTTTATAATACTTTTGTTTAATTATTTATTACTTTTAATACTCTTTTTAGGGCATTATTTTATTCATAAAACTTTAAAGTTAATTTTCTAAAATCTTCAATTTAAAACTTCAAAATAGATATATTATTTATTTATTTCATAAAACTTTATATTTAACTTTCTAAAATCTTCAATTTAAAACTTCATAATAGAAGTGTTTTATTTTAAAATTCAAAAGATAAATTATCACAGCCGGCTCCACCGTCATCATCAACATCATTATTCTCATCACCATCATTGCCCTGGAAAAAGTCAAAAGACATGTCGTCAGCAACTGGTTGATTGGTATTTTTATTATCGCTCGTATCGCCTGCAAATTGCGATAGGAATTCTTCAAAACCATCAAATTGTTTAGTTGATGCTTTTGTTTTGGGTTTCGTGTCTTTTTTCTGTATTATTTCCTTACTATTTTTTTCCATTGGTTTCTTTTCTTTGATTTCTTTAACTTTCTCAATTTCAGATGCTGGCTTTAGTAGCTTATTATTGTTTTTAATAGGCTCAAAATCAGGAGACAAGACTTCAGAGGTATCTTTAGACAAATCCAAAAACATCTCCATAAAACTCTTCGAACCGATACTAATAGACATCTCAGAAGGAGAGCATTTAGTTTTGGCTGGTGAATGGTCTTGATAATCAGAATCATCTTCATTGTCGGCTTTTCTTTTCATGTTAACTTTTGGTTTGGCTGGCTTGATCAACACGTCATCTATTACCTCTATTGTTGCGGTGTTTGATTCTTTTTCAGTCAAATTCTCTTCCATGTCAGAGTCTGCGATCGTTTCTACATAAGACGGGTCTAAGGTATCAAAAGGTGTGTTTGGAGTTGTCTCTTGAGTTTCGATACTTATTGTTAAATCTTTGTGCAAATCAACATCAAAAGAAACTGTTTTCGGTGAAGGTTGTGTTGGTTTTGGATAATCTTGTGAAATTTTCAAAATACTTGGAAGTTTTGGAGCAGCAAATTCACCAGACAAAATAATAGGACTTGTTTGCATAGACTTTCGAATAACTTCTGATTGTTGCAGAAGACGATTCAAGCCATTTCTTTGATTTATTTTTCGAATTCTTGGCAATGCAGGTATTGAAGGAATTTTGAATTGTTTAAAATTCACACTCAGCCGTGAGGATAATCCAACTTTTTGAACATTTAACTGTTAAAGAGGTATGTAAGAACTTCTTAATAAACATACAAAAATAAATTAAAAACTAATCTTACATCAGGCCGAGTGATTCCGTTGGGGCGCTGACTTCCAGAGAGTTTAAGCTGAGATTGTGAGTTTTCTGGGTATTGATCAGCGAATATCTGTGGTGAACAAAACAAAATAAAATCGAGGAATAAATAGAAATATACAAAAAAAAAGCTCATACGTCTTCTAGCGCTACCGAGCCTTGTACCAATTGAAGTATTAATTTGGTTTCTTCCAGTCGTCTTGCCTTGTATTCGTCGGCTTTTTCTTTTAACTTATTAACCCTTTCCTCTAGGTGAATTCTTTCTGTTTTAATTTGTAAATACTCTTCTTCTACTTGTCTATATTTTTTTACTTAGAATATACTCATACAATATAACAAAATATAACAATTCAAAATAACTTATAAAAACCAACCAATATTTCGTTCTTCCATTTTTTTGGCCATTTTAACTTTACGCTCATTAAGTCGCTGATACATATTGATGGAGTCTCGAGTTTCCAATTCGAGTTTAATTTCATCATAGTTAGCAAGTTTTTCTAATTCACATTCATCAATATCGAATGAAAATTTAAGATATCTAAGAAACATACATAACGACCAATGAATTTGAAATATAAAATAAATATGAAAGTACATACTCATCGTAATAATCCAAAAGAAGTGAATCCAATTCAGCTTGGGCTTCGTTGTTTTCAGTTACTGTTTTGTATATCGATTGTAAATTACCAATATCCAATTTGAGCATTATGTTCTCTTCACGAGCATCTATTTATAAAATGGTTAAATTGATTAAATTCAATTTAAGTGGTTGTATTACATAGTACATTTAAATTAATTTCTAGAAGATAGTGGAAATTAAGTAGGTACATACTTTGAGCGTGTAATTCCTTTTTTGCAAAATCTAAATATTTAGCAGCAATTGTTTTGCAATATATTTGTAGTTCGGCATTTTCTTCGCATTTTTCACGAAGCAAACTTGAAATTGATGCAAATTCTGCCATTATTAAATGTTGTCTTCTTGGGATGGAATAAAGTAGAGATTTAAATTAATTTGTGTATATACTATGCCAGGAAACGGAAAACAATGGATTAGTTTGTAACTGTATTTTTGTAGAAATTTAATAGGATCCGTTTCCGGTTGTAGAAATTAATTAACAAATGCAACACCCCGTCTGCACTTTCAAACAGGGCAACCAGTGGCTGGATATTTTTTTGACGTTTTCCATTATGCTGGATTCATGTATCTTCATCTGCAAATATGAAGAAAAGTAGAGCGGGACAAATGTATGCCAAAACTCTGAGCGTGTGAAAGAGAACCATCAAGAAGATGAACATGTTCGTCTTCATATCTGCATCGGCAGCTTCCTATAATCTGCATGTACGAAGATCTTCTGTATTTTGGTGTTCCCTCTCTATCTAACAAATGTAAATGTTAATTTTGCATCCTCTTTTTTTTTGCAAAAGTCGGACGAAGAAACATGTAAATCCACCATTAATTGCCTTGTACTTTTCACACAAAGAAACAAAATAGCCGGAGATTTTTGTGTGGTCTATTGGCTGAAAGCACATTACGGACAGTGTGGGAAGGAATGTGATAAAAATCTACTCAAACGTTGACCGGGGAGATTTTTTTCATTCCCCTTACTTCTTGCCCTTCTCGCCTATAGACTCCCAGTTACCGGCAACTCAATTTTCTTGTGTGAAAGCAGTCTAGGTTTCAAAGAATGAAATAAGTAGTAGTTTTTGGTTGATAAAAAGCACAGCACAGGAACAGTATACATCAAACGTCAACATTTGTCTGGCAAAATAATGCTTCAAACATTATTCTTTTTCTCGGCAAAATTAAAAAAAGCAGACTGTTTTGTCCGGGAAAAAATGTATGAGAAATAAATTTTGTCCCATTCTGCGTACTACACTTGTGCTACTCTCCTCTGACTATAAAACTGACCCTAAGACTGCTTTCACACAAGAAAACTGAGTTGCTGGAAACTGGGAGTTTGTAGGCGAGAAGGGCAAGAAGTAAGGGGAATGAAAAAAATCTACCCGGTCAACGATTGAGGAGATTTTTGCACATTCCCTCTTCACACTGTCCGTAATGTGCGTTCAGCCAATAGACTTTATATGGAAACAAACAAAAATCTCTGGCAATTCAGTTTCCATGTGTGAAAGCTACAAGGCAATTAAAGGAAAACGTAAAAAAAATCTCCAGCAACTGGTTTCCCTGTGTGAAAGGGGTCTTACCAATTTTTTCTTATACATATTTGTTTTTAATTCATCTGTTATCTTTTGCACTACTATCTCCTTTATAGGATTAAGAACTTGTTTTTGGTTCATGTTTTATCTCGCCACTACACCGGCATTGTTAAAATATAATAGCCGTGTTTTTTTGCAGGTTCAGATAAAATTGTCGAAAAAACGACATCCGAACTTAGCAAAGTCATCGAAGTAAAAATGACCACAATAACGAAACTCAGATATCGCCATCACTAGCCATGTTTTTTGCAGGTTCAGATAGAATTTGACGAAAAAAACAACATCTGAACTAAGGAATTTACATGTAAAATACAAAAACAACTGAAGTCCATATGAACTTAGCCAAGTCCAGATAATTATCGGTTCTTAACTTAAGTTCAGATAGAAAAAGTACTGCCAGCTCAAATTACTATTTTGTTATCGATAATTTGTATGAAAACGTCAAAATATCTGAGCCTACGAATGAAAATATTTTTTTTATAAACAAATAAAAATGGACGACCATTATTGTTTTGTAAATTAATGTTTTTTTGATTTGTGATTTAATTTTTTTAACGATCGGAATAATTTTCCATACGAAATTTCTTTTTATTTGCATGTATTTTGTAGTGATGGGTATATCAGAGTTTCCTGATAGTGCTGGGAATTTTTGCTTCGATGACTTTGCTAAGTTCGGATGTCGTTTTTTTCGACAATTTTATCTGAACCTGCAAAAAACACGACTACTAACCTTTCAGATTTTGGACTAGTATGTCCCGATCTACATTGCCCGATTTTTCCACGAAGATTTTTCCAGAAATCGTGTGAAATGTACACAGAACGAGTTTTTCCATAAGATTTTTCACCTTGTGTCTTCATTTATTTATTGCTGTGCTCTTTATATTTCATTGATATTCACTCACACGTCACACCATTAAACGAACGGCACACTGACACCGAACACACACAAAAAATTGGAAAGAAGGTGAAAGAGAACATAAACAGACTGGAAAAATCGTTCGAGTTTTCTGGTACAAACGATTTGATTCCTACCCCTCACTTTTCACTCCCTTCACCCACGAACAAAAGATCAGCACTGGAAAAATCGTTCAATGTAGACCGGGACTATGCAAAATAATAATAATAATTTCAAGCCGAAAAAATACACGGCCACTGAAGCACGATAAACAGAAACAAGGTATGCTCATTTAGGTGTGTGACGTCACAATCATCTGCTTATATTTTTTATAAATTTTTCTACTGCTTATTAAGAATTTAAAAACAATTTATTTAAATACTTAAATTTGTGATTAAGGTCTTCACTTTAAATTGAACAAAAACATAAAAACTGACCGTGACGGCACATAAATATACCCAGATATTACAAAATGCTGAATGTAATGTTTATCTAATGATCATAAACCTTATATCTGTCTATCGTGCATTGAAGCGTATGTCTTAAACCAACGAAAAGTAGCTTTCCGAATGCTCAAAAAGACAAATCAAGTGAAATGAATTATCTTTCTCTCCTCGAGTTCAATTTATTCAATATACATTATATAATTATAAATGTCAATAGAATTTTTTAAAAAGCTTCTTTAAAATGACTTTTACAAACTCGAGCTTCTTTATTATAGATTGACGTATTGGTCGCGTTCGGGTACGTCGCCAATGGTATCTAGATTTGTTCGTGTTATTGGCCCTGAATTTAGATTACATTCGATTTTTTTTGTATGGAATAAAGTCGAATTTAGAATAAATTCGACTCAAAATTCGTTTATTACCAAGGGCCATTGTAATGCTTAAGAAAAAACCAGCCGACGAACAAACAGCTGATATCAAAAAGAAATCTAAGGCTATCCCAAAAATGTTCGGTTCTGTTTGGATTATATGAACAGCTGACATCCCATTTTGTTTTGTGAAGGGTCATTTGGTTTGGTTTGGTTTGGTTGCCTATTCGGTTTTGGTCGTTCTAAAACATACCAGATACTAACGTATCTCGATACCATATCTGCCTACCACCCGAATACCTTAGGAAAAACCAGCGGACGAAAAGCGAACAGCTGATGTCAAAAAGAAATCTAAAGCTATACCAAAAATGTACGGATCTGTTTGGATTAAGGCTCTCCCAAACCAACGCGAAACATTCGCTATGCAGGGCGAATCATTCTCAACCATAAAAGCAAGATGACAAATAAATAATGCTAAACAACAACAAAAACTGCTGTCGGCGAATGTTCCGCGCCGCATACGCGTTGGTTTGGGAGAGACTTTAAACTAACAGCTGACATCTCATCTGTTCATTTTCTTGGTTTTCGTTTGCCATTTGGTTTGGTTACGTACACTGTTTTGGTCGTTCGAAAACGTATCAGACGATAAAGTATCTCAGATACCATATATCTGCCTACCACCGGAACGTGGCCATTCTTTTATGATTCTTTAGTTAAACCTTACAAGCCGTATCGAAGTATTCAATAAAGCTTATTGAAAATGGTCACAGAAAACTTTTAAAGGCAGCAACTTATATAAAAACTTTATGCAGCCTTTTTAAAGTAACATCTTCAATAATCTTCTCTAATATCAATTTTAGAAGCTTATTAGAGTGACAGCTCGCAAACTCGGTAAGTCTTTCTTTTTCTTATTACTATTCGGCTTTAAAGAAGCAGTTATCCAGCTCGTTACATGTATACAAAATTTAATTCCGCCGAAGGCCCTACCAAGGCTTTATATAAAGTGAAACAGGCGGCACATCAATATTTTTAAGCTAAAAGAAGCTGAATTGTTTGTTGGGAAAGACGTCTACAATGATGTAGCGCATGATCAGAGCTGTTTTGACTTGTAAATTTATTCGAGACGTGTTCAAAACACTTATGAAATTTATATTTGAACTGAATTTGTATTTATAAAGTTACAAAACCAGAAAAAACTTCTCAAATGCATTGAACTTTCCAAAAAAAAGTGAAAAGTCAAAAAATGACATATGGGAACCCATTGTCATCTCAAATGCAGCTTGTAGCGCCGCCAAAAGTTAAAGTTGAGTCAACTTTCGCCGCAGAGAATTTTCTTACTACAGCTTCAGCTTCCCATTGTGGCGATGTACACCATTTTCGTATCTTTGAACTTTGACAGTGCTACCATGCCACAGCTACAGGTACACCATTGTGTTCGGCCAGGTAATCTCCGTCTGACTTCTGCAAAAAAAGGGATGTTAAATATAAAATTTACATTTGTTGGATAGAGAGAAAACTGCAAAATGCAAAAGATATAAGGGGTATTCATGCAATGGCGTTAGTGATGGGTACCTCATGCATGAGGCAATACAAATGTCGCACACACCACTTTGAAATGTCCCATCACCTTAAAGCAAAAAAATGTATTACCTCTCACCTCACCAAAAACAACAAAAAATATTTGTCTTTACTCTTTCGTCTCCAGAAAAAAAAAATATTCTTACTTCTCACTCATAATTTTAAACGCACACAAATTCCCACTTTATTCACAGTATATTTTGTTGTTGTTTTAAGATAACAACAAGAAACCCAATAAACGCTGTGTGTGCACTTCTTACGCAAACTTTCTCAAAACTCGTTTGAGGATGTATCTATGATGTAGAAATGAGGAAATACCTCGTGCTCACTATAGTAGTACATTCTCTCTTCAACCAATGAATGCGTTAAATTTTGTATTATGAGTAGGTACCTACTAATTACTCAAATGTCGCAATCGAACAAAATTCGTTACATTGTCCCAGGCTGTGACATTGCTGTAGGTTGTGACATTTGAAGTACGTACGAGAAGAGAATGAGGACGAGGAGAGAAAATGAGGAGGTCATTTATGAATGTTGCACTACAAAACTACAATGAACAAATAATGAAGATATGCAGATAATCATCCAGAGGGTTGAAAATTGATGGAGGTTTGTTATTGTCCGTTTGAGAGACTTTTTTTAAAAACTGCAACTACATTTTTTTATTTTCTTTTTTTGTTTGTATTAAAGAAAGTTATGAGAAAAAATCATTTGTTCTGGTGCGTGGTTAGTGTTTATCTTGTTTATAGTTTGTTAAATTTAAAAAGTTTACACTATTACCAAAAAAATGTGCTGAAATGTTTTATTCAAATTTCATGATCATTAGAATTGAAGAGGCCTCATTGAAAAATTGAAATTTTCTTATTGAATATGTCCCTTTAAATAGGTTTGTCCTATGGGACATTTGAAGTGGGACAAAGTACCACCTCATTTCAAAAAATGAGTACCTCATACAAACTCATTTGAAATTCGTGTCCTACCCATCACTAAATGGCGTAAAACCCAATAAGCCTGGCAAATCAAAGTTATAATTTTATCTCAGTAGAAATGAACTGTCAAAATTTGTATGGGAAAATATTCTATAAAAAAAAATAAATCGGGTGGCACAACGGCTCATGAAGAACCAGGGCCTAGTGACTAACAACTCGCAACCATTCCTGTGTGCGCCTTTCGACAGGAATGGAAGGGACCTACAATTTTATGCCGAATCCGAACGGTTAGACGAGAAGCACTTATTCGTGACAAGTGATACTCTTGGAGGATTTGTCAATTCCTCGCAAGAGGCAGTAGCCCTGAAAAAAAGCTTTTTAGTTTTTAAGGTGGACGAAGCTGGGAAGCGATCCCAGACCTCCAGCGTGACAGTCGAACGCACTAAAATATTCTGCAAAACACAATTTTATCTCATGAATTTGATGCCGAATGCGTAGAAAAAATCTGATACACTGGGATAAGTCATTTGTGACATTTAATTTGATTATTTCCCACGTTTACGCAAGTATTTTTAAGGGGATGCGGAAATATATTGATTTATATTAGAATCAATAATTCAACGAGTCCAATTAAATATCGCTAGTCTTCTACTTGGCTAATTTATTTCAGTATTATATAAAATTTGTATTATAAAAAACACACAACTTGCAGAAAGTTAAATTTTTCTGCAAAGTGGAAAATTATCTCGTTGCATGAATACCCTTAAAGGTTAGACCGCACACAACTGCAGCGGAACTACACTTCACGACGCGGCAAAACATTATTTGTATGAAACTGTATGAGCTATATCGCACTAAGCGGCAACTGAACTTCATTAAATTTCATACAAATTATTTTGAATCGCAGTTCCGCTGCAGTGCAGTTCCGCCTAGTGCGGTCTAACCTTAATTGTTAATGTAGACTAGGAGAAGTACCATGCAGACGAACATGTTTTCTTTCACACACTCGGTTTTTTTGCTTACATCTATCCCACTGTACTTTTCTTCAAATCTGCAGATGAATGTACATGTAAAGGCTCCCTAAAACCAATGCGGAACATTCGCTATGCAGGGCAAATCATTCACAATGATAAAAAAAATGACAAATGAACTATACTAAACAACAACAAAACTGCCACCGCGTCGGCGAATGTGCCACTTTCGCGTTGGTTTGGGAGAGCCTTATATGCCGTTTTCGCTGGGCCAAATGAGGTAATTTCGTTGCAAATTTCCAAATGAGATCCGAAATTACCTAATTTCCCATACAAAATCAAAATCGAAATGAGGTAATTTCAACGTCATTTGCACGAAATTAGGTTGGAAATAAGGTAAATGCATCCAGCGGGAATCAATTTCAAAAGCTCTTCAAAGCTTTTGGATGAAAATATCAATACACTATACTCAACAACATAAAACAAAAAGAGAAAACAAAAAAATAAACGGCTAATTGACATTCCAAATTCAAAATGAAATGAGATGTCAAATGAAATTAGCAAATTTGATAATGAAATCACTTTTTTGCCAAATTTCGAAATTACCTCATTTCGGCTCTAACACCCCGACTCCACAGGCCATGAACGATGGCCTAACTATGGAACATGTCCCATGGAGTCACAAAAATCCATGTCCAAGCTGTGACATATCCATACAAATCAGATTGTGGATTGGATTGTAGATTGGATATGGACATCGTTCATGGCCTGTGGAGTCGGGCTGTAATGAAAACGTAGTATTAAATCCACGAACAGTTAAAACCCTGCTCCACATCTGTGTCGTGTGTCGCTGGCATTCCATATATTTTATGCGCCACACTGCAACACAACACACGAGACAAATATGGTTCTTCGCATATGAAATACATTATAGCGATAGCGACACACGACTCCAGAACACAACACACGACACAGATGTGGATCAGGCTTAAGCCGTGTCGTGTGTCGCTGATGTCATTCCATATATTTTAGTAGTTGTGTATATCATGCATTTGTGTAATCGTACCTTAAAATTTTCTATTTTCTTCTTTGGAGAGTTTTTGACATTTTGTTTTTTTGCGTTTTCTTATTATTTTTTTTTTTTGTAATGTACAGCTATCATACCGTTTGCCGTACCGTTACAGTTTTGTATTTATTTATTTTTTCTGATTTAGTTCAGCATTTTGGGATTCCTTCGAATATTGTTTAATGTGTTATAAAATATAGTTTTTTTTGTTATAAAATTTAGTGAACCATATAACAAAAGTGGTAAGTAATTATAACATATTAATATTCTTTTAAAATAACAAAAAAACTTCGATTTCTGTTTTTTGTTACGTTTGGAAGGGAAATGTTTGTTGTAAACCTAATCGATTCGGACAAAATATTGTTACTTTTATACGTAATAAAAAATTTATCAAAATATAATTACTGACCAACTTATCTGAAGGGTGGAAAATTTCACGTTTATTAAAAACAGATGCTTATCGGGGTAAGTGCCGGTATGGGGGTGCTGCTTGATTTCTTTTTGCCCCTTATCGAGACGGAAGAAGTAAACTATTTATAGCTTTATTCAGGGAAAAAAGGCGCGATCACAGATTCGTGATAAAAACATCATAACAAGTTGGAACAGAATTATGTTCTAGAAAGCAAGTACAGTACATCCTATTCTATTCTTAGCTGTTCAACACAAAGGCTGAGTTCCAAAAAAGTTTTGATGCGGCAGCAATACTCTATTGATGCGCATCTGCTAAGCAAACATGCTGCTTTCGCTTTGTAAACATTTTAACGTTTGAGTTTTGGAACTTATGGCCTTGCATCAAATGCGCATCTGATGCATTTCGGACCTCATTAAGCAGCAGCAGTCAGAACAATTTGAAACAGAAAATTTGTCATTGAACAGCAAAAAGCTATAAAAATTCACTATTCTGATTTACTATTCAATGAGTCTGTTTCCGAACAGTTGAAAAACAGCTTTGCCTTCTATGTAGATTTTCTGTACGAACTTGTTCTAGCGTTAACTAAACAAAATATAATCTAGGTTGACCCGTATTTACTTTGACAATTTAACTTTGTATGTAATAAAACCTTGTTTTATTGCATTTATAAATATCTGGCATCGCACGCAGTGACTCCGATTTGCTTCAATCCTTGACCGGATCGTGGAGGAGTCATCAATTGGCTTTACTGTGGGTAGTATAGCTTAACTCGCGGTTATAATGCATTGGAAATGATATTGGCGTAGGCGTATACGTAAAGATGTACGTTAGTGCTGAGTCTGAGACAACACCTACCGAATTCTGCAATTTTACACAAAAAAATTTGCTCCCAGTATTATATACCTACACATTTGACAAGAAACCGCATTGTTCCATTTAAATATTTTGCAATTACAGTGGTGGCGGCCTAATTAAAAACGATAATTTTATAAAATTTTAAAATGCTTAACTTTTGTTTGGGTTGAGAAGTGGTTTTATTAATAGTCCATGAACTACGGTACACCCTGAGTAATGTTTAAAAAATATAAGCATGAGAATATTGGTAGGATACAAATAAACATTAATTAAACTGTTATTTCGTCTGGCAATATAATTAAGAACAGAAACAAAAAGTTGTCATAACATTAAAAATCTTTGAAATTTCAATATGTTAATGTGAATATATTGTAGGAAATCCTTAATTCTTTATAATTTCAGACAAAATCCCTTGCAAATTTTCGCGTAAGGCATGGAATCTTGATAGTGGTGTACTCTATCAGATTTCTTCAATATTTCGAACATTCTGATCAAAATATTTTTTTTTCTTACTTTAACCATCCCTTGATGTCTCCCCACAAGATCTCGATAGTCTAATCTAAAAAATTACTTCTTGAATACGCAAACACCTTCTTAGAAATCCGTTGAGGACTTTTTGGATCATTATCGTCCTTAAAAACAAATTTTAAGGAAATGATTACAAATGAATAAGACTCCATAACATGTTCCTCAATGTCGTTATAAACTTTCTGGTCAATTCGAGCATTTTTTTCTAACTTATCGACCATACTATGCCAAGTCAATGCCCCCCAAATTAAAACAAGTTGTATCCTGTACTCTGTACCGTCTTAAGAGTGTATTTTTGATTCAATTACTTTTTCTAAGGGCTTCTAACATATAATTTACTTTCTGACCTACAAAATAAGAAATCCTAAGAACAAGAAATTTGACGCACTTCTCATCCTCAACAGATTTCCCAAACAAAAGTAATCCATTTTTAAATTTTATAAAAATATCATTCTTAATTAGGCCGCCACCATTGTATGTATTATTTAAAAATTAAATTTGAATAAAATTATTTGAATTAAACATCTGGGTTGAATAGAAATATTAATAAACTTAATTTCTTCACATTCATGGAGATTCGATAGGATAAGAAACACAAACTAAATGTTTTATATTCGTTTGAATAAGTTCTTTTTAATCCACCCTGCAAATCAGAGTTACAAGTAAAGCTATAGCAAATAGAAATACCCATTTTTACATACATATGAATCTCTTAAACCAAAATCTAAGAGATCTAAATTTAATGTCATTCATTAGCATTCCAGAAAATTTCCCTCGTATTTTAATCGAACCCAAGAGCATGAATGTCGTCTGTCGTGTTTTGTTTATCTTTCTCTCAAAATGCTTTGTTTTGTGATGTGCATTCAACGCAGTTTTCTAACTTCGTCTCCTCCCTAGTGTGGGTGCACATAGTTTTTGTAGTTGTATTCATCCAACATCAACTTCATCGTAATCATTACATTGAAAAATGAAAAGTCTTGTTTTGATTCACTATTCCACACCATCCCAAACCGAATTCCCGAATCACCAGTATCGTGCCACATTCCGACAGCGAAAGATCGTCCGTCTCCGTAGTAGACGCGGTAAGTAAATTAAAAAGTGAATCAAATAATAATGAAAGAAATATAAGTGTTTGTTTGTGTTTATGTTTCCGTTCTCGATAAAATCTCACGTTCAACTAAAAAGCGCCCCACATTAAATCGAGTAAGAAGTTTTTTCTTTCAAAGAAAAAAAAAGGATTTATACAAAAATTAACTCTGCATAATCTCACTGAGATGGTTTTTCAATCGTTTCGTCAATAATAAGTAATTTTCTTGTTGAACGAAGACTCCATTTTGTTTATTCTCCCTTTTGGAGTTGTGCAGAATTTTCTCAAGAAAAGAAGAAGTCTATCGGATCGGCAGGAAAAATCTGTACATTCAGTCATCAGTGATCATCTAACAGTGGCAGATCTAACATTTGGACATGGTAAGCTAAATATTATATATATTTTTGCTCATACTTAGTGAATACACTTTGTTTCCATTTTTTCTGTGATTGTGGTTCGTCGAAATTCCAATTGAACATAAAGTGTTTTTTTTTTTAATTTTATTCGACCCTTTGATGTTTTGCAGATTTTTGTTTATATTAAAGTTGCCCAATGGCAAAGGGATCTTTAATCATCAGAATTTGATGACCTCATTTTGGCCCCAAATGCTCAAAAAAACACAAGCTCTTGCCTTGTCTTTTACCAAATTTTTTCTTCGGATGTGTTCCTATTTTCGGCAATAAAAAGGTCAATAGGGAGTCTAAATTTGGAATATTTAACTGATAAGAAAAAAAAATTAAAAAAACTTGTTGAAGTGAATAATTCTAGTCTCTATGTTAAGTTTGAAATATCTATTATTGTTTCATGTTGCTGATATAGAATAATAATTGCATATCACTCACTCGTAGAAGGTAGTATCATATTTATTATTTTTTTTTTAACGAGTTGCAACGAATGCTAGTGCTCGACATAGTGCTTACTAAGCAGAGCATGAAGGAAGGTAACAAATATTCGTACATAAATGGATGTCTCACACATTGCACAGTTCAAGAAACTGATAAAAGTATGTGTTTTGTTTGCTTTTCAGTTGAGATAAGCGTTTTGCTATTCCATTATCCATTTTCAATTAATTAAATTGTATCTCGCTCTGGACAATTTAGCAGTAGTTCGTTCGGATCGTCTTTACTGAAGTTTGTTTTTTTTGTATCTGTCCTATCCAGACAATTAATTTCATCTCTGGTTGTTTGTCTTAAAAATCATTATGACCATATGGAAGAGGCACTCCCCATTTAAACATCCATCTGTCGATCTACACTCGTTATTTATAGACTTCTTGCCGCATGTCTATGTGATTTTATTTGTTTGCCACTTTTTTATTTAACTGAGTTTTTTTTTTATTGTTTTGCATACTTACTTATTTCTTAAATGAACTTCTTTGCGTCTAATGTTTGTTCAAGTAATGAATTTCAATGTTGTTTGTATAAGTGGTTAATATTATGTCGGCCGGGAAATGAGTGTGTAGTTGAGATATGACACCATCGAAATATTCGCCGAGCCCGCTAGTTTTAATAGAATTTTTAAATATATAAACTGTAGGTATCTATTTCTAGACTAGATGATCTTAACAATGTAATCTCAATAGTGGTTACAGCTCAATTAAATAATTTAAAAATGACCTCAGTGAAAGGATTATGTCGTATGATGTATTGTTTTAATTAATACCTACCATTACAATAAATTCTACTAATGATACCATGTGCATGGTTTGTTTATAGACTTTAGGCCTTGAAAGTATTCGAACGAACGAGACATTATGGAACCGCATCTTGTTGGATTTTACTTAAAAAAGTTTCTATAGCTTTAGTAAAGACGATTTAAAGAATATTGAAAGATATGTTATCGACAAATGTACCGTAACTGATTTACAAGCATCTGAATTAACAATTTTGTCTGACAATATTATCAGTAAAGTTGTTGCAAAGCCATTGTGAGAAACCATTTCATCAGCTCATTGTAATCCAATGACAGATTCGAATATACAAATAAATAAATAAATTAAGTGGCGCAACGGCTTGTGTCGTGAAGAACCAGGTCCTATTGACTAACAACTTGCAACCATTCCTGTATGCGCGTGTCGCCCAAATCCGAACGGCTACCCGAGAAGCACTTATTATTCTTATTCATGACAAGTGATACTCTTAGAGGAATTTTCAATTCTTCGCAAGAGGCAGTAGCCATGAAAAAATATTTTATAGTTTTTAGATGGACGAGGCTGAGAAGTGAACCCAGACCCCTAGCGTGACAGTCCAACGCATGGGCTACTACAATATACATACACTATAACATTTTATAACAAACAGGAGATGAAATCGTTTATTTTGGTAGTTTTTTTTTTAGAGATGTTATCTAATGTGGTTAAGTTCAAAAACAGAGCAAACAAGTCATTTTGTTACATAACAATAGTATTGTGTTTGTTATGTACTTACAAGTTTTTTAAATCAGGCAAAAAATCTCACTGAGCGGTTAGAATTATTTTGCTGTGATTTATGAAGCAAATAATTTTTTTGGAATAATTTCTCAATTTGTTTTCTCAGTCAAATCAGCTGATCGTTTGAAATTTTCTTGTTCGACGCGCCTAAAATAACAAAATAAAATTAAATTATTCGTTAGCTAGTTGAACTTTCCCTAGGTTTTCTTGACAACCCCAAGAGTTGCCAAAAAACTGAAATTATTAAGTTTACTCATTTTGGTTTTTAATGAAAAAACTGGAGAGATAGAGCAACAACAATGAGTAGAGTACACTAAGGCGGGGTTTGAATTCTGTACCCAATTCACTTACTCCGTTTACATGGAGAATTGAATCAGGCTTAAATTCCGATTCAATTCCATGTATACCTGGATCGGAATAAACAGGATTACTCGATCCGATTCGACTACTGAACTGAATCGAAAAATACAAGTAGACCTGGGTTGAAAAATTAAAGAATCGAGTGTGTGTGTATTTGATTTTGCTTTGTTTTGATTTGTTTTGTTGGTTTTTTCTCGTATTCAATTCAAATTTTTTAAAAAACTTAGGGCCAGTTTCACAGTGAACACTTATCGGAATAATTTGCACTTAAGTTTTACATAATGGTACTTTTGGGTAATTTTTGCAGTCTGAGTTAGTGACACTTAAGTGCCCAACACGGGATACTTAACTGGTACTTAACTCCTCAAACTATCCAGTTTGCTGTTGGGTGAGAGCTGTACTAAAAAGATGGACAAATTCCACTCCTCCCGTCTTGCTCGGACTGTAGTAAACGGCTTGATCTCGATAAAGTCGAGATTGCCGTTCGCGTTTTGGCGGAGCTCATGGCCCTGACGCTCCGTGCAGGAATATATGCCCTTCAAGACCGTTTGTAACTTTTCCACTACACATCGTTATTATAATATATGTATGAACATAGTTGCTTTTTTTTGTTTCAAAAACTTTTTTGTCACATATTTATTATTGTTAAGGTAAAACTTGAATTTTGATGAATTCGACTTAATTTAATGAAATCGATTTTAGAAATGGAGAGATTTTTTATACAAAACAACTTACATCGTTGATTAAATTTCCAATTTTTCAAATAAATAACAGGGAAATATTTCAATGGAAATCAATTAATAAAAAAAATACTAGCAGTTGACTTTAAATGCGATTTTCCTGAAGCGGTTTTTCATTTTTTTTTTACAATGTTTAACTTCTAGATTTTAAGTGATAGATACGTGGAATTTTGTTGTAATGTTTGTCTGTGCCTGTAGTTTCTGAACTTTCAAGTTGAAAATTTACAATAAATAAGGGCGTAGAGCCAATAGGCGCCAACAATTTTGGGGCATAGTTTTATATTTAAAATATTCCTAAAGAATGAAAAAATAAAACATTTCAGTAATCAATCTTTTCCACGTGGTTCAATTAAGCGAAATAATTTCAACTATTAGCTATTCTGTTATACGATTCTATCAAAACTTTCGATTCCCGGGAAAGATTTCTTACATCTTCCTCAAAATATTTCTTGAAATCTTCTATCCTTCGAGTGGAAAGCTTTAACGATATTTATTATAGGACTTATAAAGAGAATTAAATTTTTTAAATTTTATTTTGCTATCAATTTATACGCATTTTGGAACAATTTCTTCCCTCCGGCGGATAGCAAAATGCAATATTCACGCGAACGTTTAGCAGAATCAGACTGTATATTTTGAAACTCAAAAAATCCCTGTTCGAAATGTTGGAAACGCTTTGATTAGTCAAAATTCCGTATTTTTAATTATGCCATACAGAATTTACTAACGAGTCTATATTGTTTAATAAGTAACGGTTTTAAATTAAATACCGTTATATTTGTTTAATTTCTAAAACCCTCCACTTTGAACCAGTTTTTGAGTCACCCTGTCAAAATATGATTTTTATTTTTTTTTGTGCTCAACTACGTCAATCTTGTGTATGTAATTTATTCTAAAATCCATTTGACAAGATCGAATCATACACTATGCCTTACAATTAAATTTCACACACATCGATCAATATCAAAATTTTGTTTCAGTAAGATCCCAAACATGGCATAACGGATTATATTCTGTCTATTGGTAGTAATTTTAAAACTATAAGTACTAACATGCATAAAAAGAATAAACAAAATTCAATGAACTCATAATTATTATACGAGTAGCATCTTAATTAAAAATATGTACATATGTATTGCATATACAAAAACAAAAATTATGTTTCCCCTTACTACGTCCAAGATATTTTTAATCGAAATGTTTCGGTTATGAAATCACGATAGCAGCCAATGTTCAAATTTAATCCATTTGCCGCATCCGTATGTCTCTTTTCTCAATTTCAATCATTGTATTTCTCAAGAAGAATCTTATTCATAACTTTTTGTTTGCGATAAGAAGGCTACATACCACTAAGCAAAAAAGAAATAAAAGCCGCATCCCAACCATTTCAACAAACGTAAGACGATTCGTATCATGATCATCGTCGTCATCATGTAGCAGGGAAATAATAACGAACAAAAAAAAAAAAAAAAACAGAAAATATAGGAAGAATTGAGTCCAAATGTCGCGGCTGATAACTCAAGTATCCCATTTAACTATGAAACTAAGAAAGAGCAGAGCGACGGAGAACAAAACCCAATACTTCAAAACATTTCAATTTTATCTCGGTTTAGCTTTCAATTTCTGAAACGAGTGCCTTAGTTTAGTTAAAGATTGGATTTCGCTTTGAGTTGCTGTGGGAGAGCTGGGAGAGAATAAAAAAAAGAAGAAAGGTTCGAATCACAATCACAGGAAGGACAAAAATAAAAGACTTGATTTTAAATTGTATTGTTCTTGTCATTTCAGTGTTTTTATTTGATGCTGAATCAAAGCTTATAAGCTAAAGGTCATCTGAGAGTCTATTATCCTTCACGTTAAAGTATGTTTATGTTCTTTTTTGCTTTTTATGTTTATAGCTATTCATCCTTAAATTTTTGCTCTTTTTAGACCGTTGTGAAGGATTAATAGTCAGAACAAGGAGTTTATAACAACAACAAAAAAAAAACTCATAGAAGAAAAGAGATAACAAACCGGAAGCAGTACATCCATTATGGTTTGGCATCAAATGTGCCAACAAAGCCCGAGTCACAGACCGCTGATAGCTGTTATCGCACTAGCTGTACTATGCGCGGTAGTTTTAAATGGGGCTGCTGGCCAACAGCATGGACGACGTGATCGTGCTCGCGATAAACCACTACAGAGGCAATACACTAAAGAACAGTCATGTGAGAAGGGGTCATGCTATCCGGCAACGGGTAATTTACTAATTGGACGTGAGAATCGTTTAGAGGCATCATCTACTTGCGGTTTAAGAGGGCCCGAACGATTTTGCATAGTATCACATTTGGAGGAGAAAAAATGTTTCTTATGTGACACTCGTCCCGAAACCGAAGAAGATCCATTAAAGAATCATCGAATTGGACAGATTGTTTATACGACAAAAAGAGGAACTCGCACTCCTACCTGGTGGCAATCGGAGAATGGCAAAGAGAATGTTACCATACAATTGGATATGGAAGCCGAATTTCATTTTACTCATTTGATCATTGTATTTGCCACGTTTCGACCGGCTGCGATGTTGATTGAGAGATCTTATGATTTTGGAAAGACCTGGCATGTTTATCGTTACTTTGCACATTATTGTCATGATGCTTTCCCAGGAGTGCCGACAGTTTTGAGAAATATCACGGATGTGGTTTGTGACAGTCGTTATTCGAGTGTAGAACCATCAAAGAATGGAGAAGTTATCTTCAGAGTTTTGCCACCGAACATGAAGGTAGAAAATCCTTATGCCCCACATGTCCAGAACATGCTAAAAATGACAAATTTACGAATTAATTTCACAAGGTTGCACAATTTGGGAGACACCTTACTTGATGACCGTCAAGAAATTCAAGAGAAGTACTACTATGGTATCACTAACATGGTTGTTCGAGGATCCTGTTCATGTTATGGTCACGCTTCGCGTTGTTTGCCACTCGAAGGGACAATGAACAATGAGGTGGACATGGTTCATGGACGATGCGAGTGCACGCACAACACCAAGGGCCTCAATTGCGAATCTTGTGAAGATTTCTACAACGATCTACCATGGAATCCAGCATTTGGAAAGCAATCGAACGCCTGTAAGCGCTGTGAGTGCAATAACCACGCGACAAGCTGTCACTTCGACGAGACTGTGTACGAACGTTCGGGAAAGATAAGTGGTGGTGTTTGTGATAACTGCCAACACAATACACAAGGACAACACTGTGAAGAGTGTATGACCTTCTTTTTCCGCGATCCTCGTGAAGACATCCAGAGTCCATATGTGTGCAAGCCGTGTGATTGTGACCCAATTGGAGCACTCGACGAGGGAATCTGCGACTCAGTAAACGATCCAGAAAACGAAATCGAAGCAGGCGCATGCCACTGCAAGGTGAATGTTAAGGGACGTCGTTGTGACATCTGTAAGGATGGATACTGGAATTTGAACCCAGAAAATCCAGAGGGATGTCAGGCCTGTACTTGCAATACCATGGGAACAGTAGATAACTCGGGTTGTAATATGTACACGGGAGAATGTACCTGTAAGCGTTTGGTAACTGGTAAGGACTGTAACCAATGCGCACCCGAGACTTTCGGTCTTTCTGCGGCTGAAGATGGATGTACACCGTGCGCATGTCACGCTGGTGGTTCGTACAACAATTTCTGCGATGTCATAAGTGGCCAGTGCCAATGTCGTCCCCACATGACTGGACGCACCTGCAATACTCCGAAACAAAACCATTATATTCCGCAATTGCATATAGTTTACGATGCCGAGATCACAGACGAATGCATAACCTATTCGAACAATGGAAACTGCACTAAAGTAGCTTTCCAGAATCCAGGAGATCGTGAAGCTGATTTTACAGGAACCGGCTTTGAACGAGTACCCGAAAACTCACAAATAACTTTCACAGTTGACAATGTGCCCAATACCATGCCATACGATATTGTTATTAGGTACCATACAACTACTAGGGGTGATTGGGAAGACGCTTATATAACGCTTGTTCGTCCAGATGAGATCGATATTAATGGGGGATGTGCTGGAGAGGATGTTTCGTCGTCATATGAAACCCGAGTGCCGTTTAGTTTGCCGGAGAATCAACGCGATGTTGTGGCACTTAAAGGCGTCTGTCTGGAAGCTACAAAAGTATATAAATTTAGGATTCGCTTTGAACACCACCGCCGTAACGAAGACAATCCAACTGCCCAGATATTAATAGATTCATTGACACTTGTGCCACGTCTTGAGAAGACGCAGATTTTCAATGGGTCGCCTATGGCAGAAAATCGCCTAAGAGAATTCAATATCCTTGGGTGTAACGAATCCTATTACAACCTCCATTATAATACAATAGCCAGAGAACGTTGCAAGGAATTCCTCGATATTGCCAGTATTTCGATCTATGATGGTGCAACAATGTGTAACTGTAACCCAACGGGATCGATCTCCAAGCAGTGCGATCCATATGGAGGTTATTGTCAGTGTAAACCGAATATTGTCGGTCGTCAGTGTGACCAGTGTGCTCCAGGAACTTATGGCTTTGGACCAGAAGGATGCAAAGCTTGCGATTGTAACAGCATAGGCTCTAAGGATAATAATTGTGACCAGATCACTGGACAGTGTATTTGTCTCCCCAACACCTATGGCCGAGAGTGTAACCAGTGCCAGCCGGGATATTGGAATTTCCCCAACTGTCAGTCCTGCGAGTGTAATGGCCATGCACAACTTTGTGATGCCGCCACTGGGCAGTGTTTGAATTGTATGGATTTCACTACTGGGTACCATTGTGATGCATGCTTGGATGGTTTCTACGGTAATCCATTCTTAGGCAGTGATATCGGTTGCAGGCCGTGTCGATGCCCCGACACCATGGCAAGTGGAAACTCCCATGCTTCATCTTGTGACTTGGATTCCAGAAATAATAACATGGTGTGTCGTTGCCAGGAAGGCTATGATGGAGCCAGGTGTGAAATATGTGCCGATAATTACTTTGGAAATCCAGAATCCCCAGGTGGTGTTTGTGTTCCATGTGATTGTAGCAAAAATACGGACCTTTACAATACCGGTAACTGCGATAGGAATACAGGAAAGTGCCTTAAGTGTTTGTACGAAACAACTGGTGCGCACTGTGAAATATGTCGTGATGGTTACTTTGGCGATGCTCTGCGACAGAGATGTGACAAGTGTGATTGTGACATTTTAGGCACAAATGGAACCATTCAACATTGCGATAGATTCACGGGACAATGTCCTTGCTTGAAAAACGTACGCGGTATTCGATGTGATGAGTGCATAGAAAATCACTGGAAAATAGCATCAGGAGATGGCTGCGAGGAATGCTCTTGTGATCCAATTGGCTCTGAATTGGAGCAATGTAATCCATATGACGGCCAGTGCAGGTGCAAACCAGGATTTGGCGGGCGACAGTGTAACCAGTGTCAAGCAACATACTACGGAAACCCAAATATCGAGTGTAAGTCATGTGAGTGCAATCCCTATGGAGCAGCAGATCACCAATGTGACCGAGAGACAGGCAAATGTATTTGTCGCGAAGGAATTGGCGGCAAGAAATGTGACGAATGTGCTCGAGGTTATTTGGGACAGTTCCCATCTTGCTCGCCATGTGGAGAGTGTTTCAATAACTGGGACTTAATTTTGACTGCACTGGATGAGGCAACGAATGCAACTATCGAACGGGCTAAACAAATAAAACTGATTGGAGCCACAGGAGCATACACATCCGACTTCAATGCTTTGGATCAAAAGTTACAGAGAATTCGAGATTTGCTTTCGAATACGACAATCAGCTTGCAGGACATTGATGGATTGGACAAAGAAACATTAGAACTGAAGAACAAACTTCAAGATTCACATGAGAAGCTAATGGACACCGAAAGTAATCTGGAAAAGATCTACTCAGACTTGTCTTTATCTGCAGTGCAATTGGAATCCCTGCAGAATCAGAGTGCGTTGGTGAAAAAACTGTCAAAGGAGCTTAAAGAGAATGGAATACAACTGCAAGAGTCAAATATCGAAGGAGCATTGAATCTCACAAAGAATGCATACGAGAGGGTACTTGGCTTATCGACGGTGAAGAATGAAGTACTGGAATTGAGTGCCAATATTTCAAGAAATAGTAAACGTGTGGAGACCCTGGCAAATAAAATGAACGATGACTCAAGTTCAGTAGCAGTAAATGATAACATGTTGAATGATTATCGATCACAGCTCGTGAATTTATCCGCTTCTATCCCGGATCTTAATAACGATATGTGTGACAAGCGGGGTGATCCTTGTGACATTTTGTGTGGTGGAGCTGGTTGTGGATCGTGTGGAGGCTTGTCCTGTGAAGCTGGAGCGCTCACTCGTACTGAGAAAGCCCTCAAAGTGTCTAGAGACACTGAACAGTTAATCAAAGAAAAAAAAGAAGCAGCCGATCAGACTATTCGATCATTGTTTCAAGCAAAGGTAAATGCTTCAGAGGCATATACAAAGGCTAAGGGAGCCTTTGAAGATGCTGAACGTTATTTGAACAACACAAACCAAAACATAAAAGCTGGTGAAGATGTCATTCTTAAGCTCAACGATTACATCAATAATAACACTGCTTTGCCAAATGAAAGCATGGAGTTGGCTCAGAAGACACTGAAATTGAACTTGAAATTGGATCCCGAAGAAATTCAAAAATTGGGTGGACAGATCAATGAAGCTGTTGCTTCTTTGAATAATGTCGAATCCATCATTCTCAGTACCACATCCGATCTGATGCGAGTGAATGAATTACAACAAATAGCCAATGCCACCAAAGCAAAGGCAACAGAGATTCTTGATACTGCAAATGCAGTTGTTAAAAATTTGGATGATGCCGATGTGTCACAGCAGAAAGCCCAAGAAGCCATTGCTAAAGCCAACTCAAATATCGAACTTGCTGCCAATGATTTGAACGAAATTGACCAGGAGACAAAGGAAGCTGAAGCTCCAGCCAACAGTACAGCTCAACAGGTGGAGGAGCTGGCAAAGAAGGTAAGTCGTCTACAAAAGAATATCGTTCGCAACGAAGTAGATGCCAAGGAAATCAAGAAGGAAGCTTACAAAGTGAACGAGTCAGCAGACAGTTCTTTGAGACAAGCTAAAGATTTGCGATTATCTGCTCAGACTGCCAATAAAACCTTAACGGATCGTGCTGCTCGCTCAGAGAATGCACGTGAAAGGGCAAAGGAGCTATTACAGCGTGCATCGAAATTGACAGTCGATACTAATGAGAAGCTACAGGAGTTACGTAAGATGCAAGATACATACCATCTCAAAGAAGAACAGCTTGAAAAGCTGAAAAGCCAAATGAAGCCTCTCAACGACGAGATGACAATCTACTTGGCAAATATTCAGCAACAAGCTGATCGGTATAGGTTATGTACCAGTTAAACATCTATGTTAAGTTTTCAAAATTTTCCATTACGTTACCAGTTACTTAACAAAAATAAAGATTTAGTTTATATGCAACACTTGTAAATATGAATATATACCTTCTTTTTTTTACATAGAATTAGTGAAGATACAAAATGCAATAGCCGCCGTTATTAGTTTAAACTAAACGGGCCAATTGAAAACAAAAAATAAATATATATAAACAGGCAAAATCGAACAATGTCTGAATTTATGTTATGTTTAAGATTAAACAAATGTAAGTGCCTTTAAAAAATAATAATTGTCTTCAGAATAATGTTTAGTATTATGTATTAGTTTTTATATATGTATGTGTTAAATAACACAGCCATAGAAAATTTACACAGCCACACACACACAAACTGTTTCTATATAAAATAATTTATATTTTTTTTTTTCGTCAGACTAAAAACTAAAACCACCGCTTTGAGAATGATTTTAATATTTTTTGTGTGATTATGCATGCGAAATAAATATTATGCCTTAACAAATTTCCGTTTTTTGTAATTTTATGTATGTATAATAGAATGCGATACAAATAAATAAAATCTTTTGCCATTTTGTGGTAAATGTCGATGGTTTTTGTTACGTTTTTTTTTTATGAGAGAGTTTGCAAATTTTCTATATCCCAGGGAAGTACCAGTAGAAAAATCTTACTAGTAGATTCATATATTGCAGAAAACGGATAGAAACGTAATAAATGGAGTTATGCCATAAAAAATGGTTTGTATGGGAAACATGCATATACTATACATTCATACGTACATGCTGTGAACTAACACATATGATTAACATTTAACCTTTTTTGAATGGAACAACAGTATTCATTGCAATTTCACAAACGATTTCCTTCAGTAATTGGAATTAAACTTAAAACGAATCCCAGGTTCAATTCATATCATTGAATGTGAAGCATTTCAATTGAAAAAATGGCGAATGATCAGCTTGGTGTCCATGAAATAGGAATAACTCCAAACTTAAAAGCTTGATTGTATCACATTTGTTCTTGTTGCTTCATTGAACAAAATGTTGAACAAAATAGTGCTGTAAGTATTTACATACATTGCAATCACGCCCTCAGATATTCGATACTACAAATTGTGTGCTCACTGCTTATTGAAATGAAAACAAATTGTTGGAGTTTATACAACTAACGTTTTAAAAAAAAAGCTGGTAATGTGTGTTACTTGAGAATTAAGAGATCGAAACTTTCAATTCACGTGAATGTTCATTCAATTTGACTCACATTATTCTTTTTCGAAGCTTTATCCTTTGAGCGCCAGAGAATTCAATTGTTTAAACTTTATTTTGATAGCATTTTATGTTTCGAAACATTTTAAATCCATCCGGCGAATGCAGAAAACAAACCTTCACGCGAACGTTTAAAAAAACGTGCTACCTTGACGAAACCCATAGGTCCCTGAGATAATTTTAAGTCGAAGTCGAAAATAATGCGTTATTCCGTAGGTTTTTTTTATTATTATTATGAAAAATACTAAATAACGGACAAAATTGGTCCTGCGGTTGTCGATCAGAGATTGCACTTTAAACGATCATCTCATCACCGTCGAATGATATAAATGGGTATTGTGTTACTTGTGCAACCAATATTTTATTTATCTTAATCTTAAATATTATACCTATAAAGACGAAAGAATTATTTTGTTCCTTCGGTCATAACTCATAAAATAATTAACTGTCTATGAGACGGTTTTAGGCTATTTTTTATTTCTTAATTTGTTTAAATTTTCAGAATATTGTTTTTTATTTTGTTTTATTTTCTAAGAGTTTGTCCCACATATTCACTCATACACTCAAAACGGTTTGATATTTTAAAATAATCACAATTTTTTGATAAACTCAACATTCATACGAACATTTTAAGACCTATATCTTTTCTTAATCTATATATATAAAAGAGAAATGTCGTCCGTGTGTGTCGTCCGTGTGAACGGATCGCTCGATTTTCACGATATTAGGCTTGATGAATTCGTTTTGACCCAAGGAAGGACATAGGACACCGTAGACAAATCCCGAAACATTTCAGGAAAATTGGAAATCAGGGATCATCCTCTTTTTAATGCATATATCGAGAACGGTGTCTTCGATTTTCACGATTAAGAGCTTGATGGATTCGTATTGGCTCAAGAAATGACAAAGGACACTGGAGGAAAATCCCGGAAAATTGGAAAACTGGGAACATCCAGTTTTGAATGCATAACTCGAGAACAGTTACTTCAATTTTTACGATTAAGGGCTTGATAAATTCGTATTAGTTCAAGGAGGGGCATAGGCATAGGAAACTTTTTAGGGCTTGATAAATTCGTAAGGCCCAGGAAGGGCCTGATAGCATCGGTTTTATTGCAATTCGTGGAGAAATTGCAATTGAAAACAAACATGCGAGTCGCTTTAAGAAATGACCAGTTCTCCAGTCAATTTAATGGCGATGGGCGCGTGATACCAGTGGACTTAGTCACCGGCCTTATTGAATTTCCATCGAATTTTTGCTACTTTACAACAACGCCGGCCGGAAGAGCTCATCGCGAATGTTTTTCCGAATTTCACTCAAAATTATGTTAACCATGATTGGTTCACGCGCGATTTTGGTTGCGAAAAACAAGAATGTCGATCATTTAAATTTCGTCATTCAAAATCAAATCTTCGGTGAGTTTATTTGATTCAAATCCGTGGACTCCGTGATGGATGAAAACGAAACCACTAACTATCCCACTGAATTTTTGAATTCTTTGGATATTCCAATTTAAAATTGAAAGTCGGCTCAGTTATAATTTTGCTGCGCAACCTCAATGCACCAAAACTTGCTAACGGAACGCGTTTGATTGTAAAGTGCATCAAATCAAATCTTATATTCAAGCCACGATTTTGAGGGGAAAATTCAAAGGCGAAGATGTTCTCAATCCACGCATTCCGAACGATTTGTCACTCGTATTTAAGCGTCTTCAATTTCCAGTGCGTTTCGCTTTTGCAATTGACAATCAATAAGTCGTAAGGACAATCGCTAGATGTTTGTGGCAATAATCTTGAATTCCCATGTTTCTTACATGGTCAGTTGTATATGGCGTGCTCACGTATCAGCAAACCTACCGCTTTCTACGTGTACGCACCTGAATATAAAACGAAAAATGTTTTTTATCATTAAAGCTCTTCAGTAAAGAAGCATTGTTTTTTTTGTTATTCTGTTCTTTTCGTCCGCAAACTGAATTCATGCCTGCTGCATGATGCATTCAAAAAAATGCATTACAGCAATAATACGAGATCCTGCGCAATATCGGGACTACGTTTTATGAACTAAAGATTAGTTCTAACGCTGGCCACTAGGAGGCTCTCTCATAACGGAAAGAGTAGTGTAAATACAACAATATTGTTATTGCAACTCTGAGGCTCAGGGGCCCTATAATGTTCAACGATAACGATTAAACGATATCGGTTTGACGATACCTGTCACATTCTTTTTTCACAAATTTTATAGGGACAGCTGTTGCCAAAACGATATCGTTTAATCTTTATCGTAATAAGGCCCCTCTGTTTTGTTTTTATTCCAGGAATGATGTATACGGAGTGACTATAAAATGTGGCTATTAGTGAAATGTACTCGTCCCTAAGTTCCTTTTATTTATTTTTCATATATCTGTTGTCTTTTTTCCTAACAATACGCTCTTGGTTATGATAGAGACTCCTTCCCGACAGAGTAGGAACTAGTTTTGGGTTCACGAACGTGATCATGATAAATTCCAGGTATTCGTGTTGTTGTTGTAAAACATTTTTGTTTGATGATCAATGTATATGAATCATATAAAATATTATGATAACAAAATTCGGCTTTTGTTGAAAAAGTTTTCTATGTGTCCATGAAAGTCAAGCTGCACTAATGGGAATCCAAACACTTGCTCGTTTTTCTTCGTTCTAGGCTTTCAATGGTTTTTTTAGGGACAAATCAACAAATATTCTTAAACTCTAATTTTTTTTTTTTAAGCTGGTTTTATTGTATAAATTCATAAACGTCAAATAGTATTCACATCACTGCTTTTTTGCGTTGCTGATGCACAACGTAGTTGATACCTTTGCAATGCATTAGCAAAAAAGCATCAAGAATTCTTTTGATTCTCTTTTGTTTGAAGTTTGCGACTCATGTGATGCAAGTTTGCAATAGTGAACACTTAACACAAAAAGTGATGCTGAATTGATGCATTTATGAATGTGTGACGAAAGTGATAACGCATCAATAATGCATTGATGCGTTTGTGAATTAACCCTATTTTTTTAAGATAAACAGATTAATTTATAAAAAAATAGTAGATTCGTGCTTTGCTAAGTTTTCAAATTCAGATGTCTAGTCGTTTAAATACTGCTTTATTTTTCAATGACGCAGAAAGTATATTGTATGTCCTTTCCTCTCAGTGTATTTACTATGATTGGTTTTCTAGTATTCGCTATATTGTAAAATCCTATATAATATCCTCCTATAACGACCGCTGAATAATAGAAGAGAACAGCATTTTAAGAAGCAAATAACAAATGGATACAATAGAAGCGTGTCTCGGTGACCGAGTCTGACGAAGAGGATTCTCACCACCTGTTGCTTTATTGTCATTTGCGATTTTTCAGTTACTCAGGTTAGTGTTATCGATGAACGACTAATAACCGAAATAGAGGCCATGAACGAAAAAAGTTACACTTTATCGTTCAAAAATGTCAAAAGAATAAAAAAGCATCATATTTGGGTTATGTGAATCTTAAGTCGAAATTTTGAATTCCAATTTAACAAAAAAAAACATGTATTTACATTACTGTTACAAAGTTTAGACAAAATCTTTGAATTGAGGATTTATTTTTACTTTATTCAAAAATCCTAATTCTAACGTAAGAAGAATTTTCGCAAAAAAAGGTTGGTATAAATCTGTGTGCTCGTTCTTTTGTTAACACCAATTGCTGTTTTTGTTTTATCCTAAAAAAAATGTTTTCTTTTCATGTCCACAGTTAAAATTCAAATATGGATTCCAAAAATTCAATCACTCTAAACGAAAAATCCGAATTGAAGGCTTTCATCGCCAACATACGTTCAGGAAATCTCGTTAGACTAATCGAATCTAACCAATTGCAATACGAAGAGAAATGTACTTACTTAACTCAAAAACTTAAAAAATCCGAAGAAGAAATGCGAAGAAAACTATTAATTTTGCAACAAAATTCTCATCTTATAGACAAATTCCAAAACCAGTGGGTTCAAGAAAAAAATAAAAACAAAATTTAAGAAAAATTAATTTGTTAATTTATGTTTTTTTTTTTAGGCTTCAGGAACTTTCTGATCAAAACACTGAATTAATTTCTCAACAACAATTAATTAAAGAAGAAAATGAACATTTAAATGCCCAACTACAATGTTCGGAGGATAAATTCGCCCAATTGGATATTTTATATGATCAGCAAGTTTCTGATTTGTCTGAAAGGAACAACGAGTTAGAGCAACAATTGTCTAAGTTAGAGAATACTCAAGAGCAATGCATTGGTCAGGTAATGAAAGACTTTTTAATATTCGTTAACAGGCCTCGAATTACTTTTTTATAGTTTGACAAGACTCAAAGGGATTTTAATGAAATGCTCACAAAAGTGGAACAACGCAATGCTGATCTTCTGAACGAATTGAACAATTTAGAATTCCAAAACAAAATAGAAAACGAAGATCTCAAAAATAAGTTATCTGACTTAAATGTAAGTTTTTCGAGAAATTAGATATTAATATAGCAATAAGTAAATGGTGTTTTTTCAAATATCCTTAGAATGTTTTGAATCGGAAGACAATTGATTACGAAGAAAGAATTCGAGATTTGCAAGGTAGTCTTTCATTGGCGTTAGATGGAAATAAAGAAGTATATGACTTGAAGGTAAAATGAAATATATGTATTAATTTGTTGAAATACTGTTATATTTTTAATTTTAGAATCAAATCGATAAATTAAGGAATGAACGAAAGGCAGATCAAAAGGAATTCGATAATGAGAAATCTCTAGCAGTTACTGCAAATGAAGAATTAAGGGTAAATTATTGTTTTAACTAGTTTTTTTTTTTAATTTTATTTTAGAGTATATGGAATTCGTTTGTTTTCGTATTTTCCGTTCGTTTTTTGTTCCGTTAAATTTGTATAGCTTTCATATACAATTTATTTGTTTAAATTAGGTGACTGTTGAAGATTTAAAACGGAAATTGTGTACAAAGGAAAAAGAAGTGGAAGAAGTTTATTTAAAATATAAACAACTTACTCGTTTGGGTGCTCCAACTGCACCAGTTTCGGTTTGTATAGAAATAACTTTTAAGTAGATTTTTTTTTCTTTTTGTCTGACCTTATAACAAATTATTCAATCTAGATTCGTTCAGGCAGTTTTCCAAATAGAAAAAATTCAAGTACCGATGATCCCATACCATTGTACGAATCGACCGATTCCGAGGGATCATCAGTTTCAATTTATAATAAAAATAAATTTCGACGTATTTCATCAGATCACGAGGAAAAAACAGAAAATAAGCGAAACTTTGAAGTAAATAAAAATAAATTTAGAGCACCTTCCTTCGGCTATAAGAAAAAGATACCTAAATTGGATCATATTGTAAGTAAAGGTATATGTATATAAAGTATTTTCAAGAAATACATCTTTTTATATAGGAAATACCAGAATCTCCAATTGTGAGTTCTTCAGCCTTTGGAAACAATGACCACAAGATGTAAAGATGTATTTTTAAATATTTTTTAGAAAAAGTGAAGTATTTTTTTTTGTTATACCATTTTTGTTTTGTGTTTTTATATACTATATATGTAGTTACAACAATAAACTACAAGGTTTTTAATAAAATACATATACGTTTTTAATTCAATTTCATCTTGAATTTCACTTTGTGTTGCCAAATTGCACAGAATTTTGTCTCTAACTTGTAATCTAAAATTATAAATCTATCAGGTGTTTTGTACTATTGGTCATAAAACACAGTTGCGGCTTCTATTTTTAAAAGTTGAAATTTTTGTTTAACAGTGCCTTAACAGAGACAACTTGAATTTGAAATTTCTTAGTTCTATAATAATTCTCATCGAACATAAATTAGATTTGGTTTGCCCTTTCTGTGCTGAGAGAAAGTGGACAAAAAAAAGAATTCCAGTCAACTAACAGCTCCATTCCAACACATAAAATAGGTTTGTTCCCAACCTTTACCAAAACTGCCAATTGTCAACAATTATTGTTAAGTAAATCCTTTTCCAGACTTCACAAATTTGGTAGTTTTGGGCAGAAGATACCGCTCACGAGGCAGTAAAACAATTTCCCCTCCTGATAAATTCTGCCCAAGAAATTTCTTTGGGCAGACATTTTTGGTCTTTTACATGTCAGGTTGCGGTATGTAAATTTACTGTTATTATAGTCAAGTTTTTGCTATAGAATTTCATCCCCACTCATCAAAAATTTCAACAATTTCTGCCCAAAAATCATGGGAACAAACCTAAGTTCACACATCTCACCTTTTCTCTTTTTTCCCTCAAAAGGAATCATGTAAATGTTTGGAATCCAACTCCCACTACATGAATACCCATAAATAGGGCTAGGATTTGCATGCACATACAAATAGGAAATATGCGCCTAAAATATGCATTTAAAAACGGAAAATATGCAATTAAAATTATCACTTTAAACCATAATGTTTCGCGTTGGTTTGGGAAACATTGCCGCCTCATATTAAAAACAAATTGTTTTTATTAATATCAAATGTGCTCTTAAATATCCCCATAGGCAGTCCTGGTGTAATCACCACACAATGACAGTTGGTCTGCAAAGTTTCTCTTCTGCAAGCCTCCCTCACACATATTTGTAAATCAGAGCTGCGGTTTAAGTTTTTGATGAAGCAGTACTTCAAAAAAAAGCAGTTCAGAGCAGAACTGCAGTAAAATACGATTTTTTCATATATTTTTTTTTTCACACATTCGCCGACGCGGCGACATTTTTTGTTTTTTTTTTTTCTCATTTTTGTTATCATTGTGAATGATTTCGCGTTGGTTTGGGAGAGCCTTTATATCATGAAAATGATTTTTTTTGCTGCACAACAGCGATACAAAATAAAGTTTACAACAAGCAGTACTAATTATTATTTTAAGTTTTCTTTGAGATCAATAAAATATTTTAAGACTGTCCCAAACCCACGCACAACATTCGCTATGCAGGGCGAATCATTCACAATGATAACAAAAATGTCAAATAAACAATGTTAAACAACAACAAAAACAGCCGCCGGCGCCGTGTCGACGAGTGCCTTTATTTTAAAATGAGTTTCACAGCCTTTTTGAGTATTGAAATTAATCTTTTGATTAACTATTCTTGTAGAAAATAAAGCTTTAAAGTATGTAATTTAATAGGAACATTTATAAATGTAGGTTCAAAGCACTTTTAATGTTTTGTTTTGTTGTATTGTTTAATCAAATTTAAAGATGGTTTCCATTCAAGTGCCTGATGGTAACCGTCCAGTTTGTTTGCATCATTGGCAGTTTCTTCTCGTTTTTTTCCTTATAACAAATCTAAAATGAAATTATTTGTTGATAAACCAACCTGTGTAAGGAAATTAACCTTTTCTTAGCTGTCCATTTTAATAAAATTTATCAGAACAGCGCTCGGCGGGAGCGCACCTCAATTAAGAAAAGCTGACATCTCGCTGAAATAGGAATGAATAAAAGAAACATGATAAATTTCACTAGAGTGCAAGATGGGTGCGAGTTCTCCTTTTGAATGTTCGGAAGGTTATGCGGGATTTACACGAATGGCGGGTCTTATACGAATGACAAAATGTCATTATTCCTGTCGTTATGTAACTATTTTTGACATTATTATGACAAAAAGAATGAATTTGCTCATTATTTTGTCATAACAATGACAGAAAAATGTCAACTTGTCACTCTTGTAAATCCGGCATTACTTTTCGTTGATTTTTGACATACGCTTAAGTGCCCAGTAGTTATAGTTCTACCTTGCCGCTACTTGTTTTTATTTTAGGGGTATGTTTGTAGAGATTTTTCGTTTGTGTGTTTAAAGGCCGTCAACACTAGCCCATTGTGTATTAATACATGTTTAAGAAGTGTGAAACAAATTATGTAGAATAGTGTGGAAACAAAATATGACAGCCCAGCCTACACAACCTGACATTCTATCCCACACGAATTGACATGAAGTGTTAATACATGAAGAATTTTAGGAATGGTTCTAATTCTATCCCACATTCTATTACACTTTTTTTAGGTTAAGGTAATGTATTAATACAAGCAAGTGTGGAAGCAAAATATGAAAGGTAATTTCTTTCCCACAAATTTGGCAGACACGTGGAATTCTTTCCCACTTTTAATTTGACATGTATAAATACACAGTGGGCTAGTGTGGAAGGGCTATTAGAGAGCAGCAAGTATATATGGAATCACAGCGACACACGGCTTCACAACACAACACATGGCACAGATGTGGATCCGGCTTAATGAAAATGAATAATTAAAAGAAGTATGTAGTATGAAAAAGTAGTTTACAGAAAAAAAGCAGTACTTTGGCCGTGTTGGTCCCGATCTACATTGCCCGATATTTCCACGAAAATTTTTCCAGAAATCGTGTGAAATGTACACACAGAACGATTTTTTCCATGAGATTTTTTCCTTGTCTTCTTCATTTTTTTATTTCTGTGCTCTTCATTTTGCATTGATATTCACTCACACCATCAACCCAATGGCACACTGACACCGAACACACACAAAAAACTGGAAAGAGGGCGAAAGAGAACATAAACAGACTGGAAAAATCGTTCGAGTTTTTCACTCCCTTCACCAACGAACAAAAGATCGGCACTGGAAAAATCGTTCAATGTAGACCGGGACTTGACAGTACGGAGTTTCAAAAAGCAGTACAAATACTGCAATTGCAGTACTTCGCCGGCCCTGTTAATATTTTGAAAACGTCAACTATTATCAAACAGTAGAATGTCATACACAAAAGAAACTTGAACAAAATTCCTGAAATGTCATATCTCAGGTTTTCAGATTTTTCAAGTCGTCAACTACCATCGTCGAAGGTAGAGGATTTTTCTTTCCAACTTCCTCCTAACAAAAAAAAAAAAAGATTTCAACTTTTTCGCGACGACGGTATACAAAATTTTCATTTGTCTTTCAATAATCATCTTAAATAATTTTCATATTTGAGTGGAAAAGAAAAAAACAAAAAACTTCATAAATGAAAACGTAATAAAAAATATTCTTAATCATCAAAATGGATTACGGAGTGCAATGAAGAAATAAAAATTGAAATTGATTAAAGTGCAATAAAAGAAGAAAGAAAAATACAAAAAAAAAATTATAAAAGCGAAATCAGTGAATTTTCTTTCAACACAAGAAAAACCTAATCAAGAAAATGGTTTCCCTTATCAAAAATCAACTTCTCAAGCATTTATCATGGTATGTATGTATATTAAGCCAAAATTAAACTAAAAACAAATTTTATTCAGACATCCGTTTAGATAGGTCTAATTGGGAAACATTTTTACGCTAACGGCTGTTGGCTCTTTTCAATGGGTACCCATCTGTCCGTCCAGTTGGTAGTTGCAGTCTAGCTGGCTGTGAGTAGGCAGAACCCTAGAATAGGTACCTATTAATTTTTCTGGGTAGAAATAATTATTATATCTGTTTAAGAGTGGATATTGGAATATAATATTGTTGTCACCTCACTCTCCGCAGCCGCCGCCTAACATCTTCTTTGGTGTTTGATAAAAGGGAACTTGACTTTTCTCTATCCACAGATCAGAATACTTGAATTGATTTTTCCACACCACAATGCGAAGTGAACATTCACCATAGACAAAAACGCACAGCACACATTCAACCAACATTATCGAAACCCGAACAAACCTCAGGCTCAACACTTGCTAGCAATAACGAATCGAACACACATCCATCTTCTCCACGTTGCTCATGCTGTAGCTGTTGCCAATCGGTGCTCAACCCTTTTTTCCTCCTAGGCGCATCCAAAACCTCTTGCATCCTACATCCTTCATCCCCTCATCCAGTTCGTCATGTCTCTTAGTGCAAAAATCCTCAACACGACAATTTGTTTTTGTTAAAGTAAAAGTTAATGGGGGTATGGGGTGGTTTCCTCTCTTTTGTCAGAGTTCGCTGTGCTGGATCTGGTTATGGTTCTACTGGATGAAGACGGAGGTTGGTTTGGGGTGGTGGGGTGGTACCTAGATTCAGTGAGGCAAACGAATGCGTTTGTATGAAAGGGAAATTAGATTTATTTAATTTGTTGCTTCGTCGTTGTCATCATCGTCGTTGTGTCAGCCGCGTTTCGGTTTCGAATACACGAATACAGAGGGTTTACAAATGGCAGAGAGACCCAGAGCAAGTACCTACCTAATAGGAGGAATGGGTCTGTTGGTGGTGTAAGTTGTTGCATTTCTGTGCATACATCGTGGTCATGGGACATTGTTCAAAGGATTGCCAGCTGCCACAAGGTCGGATAGTATACATATTCTCTTTTTTTTTCCTGAGCACGAGGTAGGTGAATTATAATTGAGTTTTGACATCACCTGCAAAGATGAATAATATGTATTAGACGAGAATGAGGAAAGAAATGAGAACCTAGCAGCTTTGAGAATTCAAAATCATCAAAGCATTTTATGGATGGTGCACTCTGATAATATATCTACGTATCTACATATGTGGTGAAAAAATGCGTTTTAAAGGAAGCAGTCAACGGCAAAGAATTGCTTTTCTGAGCTTAAGCCTAAGGGGCAAATACAATTAGGTCATGACTGAAATTTATTTTTGAAATGAATTTTAATAATAAAACATCAAAAAGTATTTCAAACCAAACTGCATACCTACATAGTAGGTGGTAGGTTCCTACCTACCATTGCCTGATGGTGTTGGCGTGCCTCCTTTACTTCAATTAAATGAAATTAAAGTCTCTTCTGACAATGTAGGTATAGGTTTGCTTTAAGACGGAAGCAAAATAAAACGGTAGGTTAGGTGGGTCTATAATGCAAAGGAAGTTTTCTTTCAAAAAACATTATTCCTGGCTAAGTGATCTTATATTTTTGTATTATGTGTGTATTGTTTTTTTTGTGCGAGACCAATTTTTTCACTTTTGTTTTTTCATTTTCACGTATGCAGAAAATATAATGAAAATCGGTTCATAAGTTCTTTAGAAAGTCCAATATAAAAAAAAAAACGGTTCTATGATAGGTAGGTGCCGTTACTAACCGTTCATTAGATTTTATTTACTTATTTATTATTTTTTTATCGGTTTGTCGGAACCTTATTCAAGATAACTAAAATATTTGTTAATCCTCTAACGCAGCCATGCTCAAACTTTTTAAGCTTTGGAACCCTTAAGAAGGTCCAAATAGATTTCGGAACCCCTACTCTTAATAATAGAAAAAAAATGAAAAACAACACATTACATTTCAAAAAACAAAACAAAAAAAATATAAACGTACAACATGTTTATTTGAACTTTTGTTTAAGAATGCACTGACCATTTATCAGATTTTTCGTACAATTATCCGGGTGGTTCAATTAACGAAATCCCGCTTTATTGACCGACCTGTTCAATTAGCGAAACTCGTGTAATTTCACAAGTCGGTCAATTAAAAGATAAAATATTCATCAAAGTCATTCACTAAACAAATTTTAGTGCCAATTTTAGTGCTACATAGTAACTATCAATTATTTGTAGTTTTGTTTCGTAATGATTTTTGTTACCGGAAAATATACAAGTTTTCAGTTTTTTAGCTGCATTTTTTTAAAGATCAACTCAGTAAGAGTAATTAAATTAAGTAGGGTTCAATTTAGCTATTCTACTTATACGGATTTTTTGAAACGAAATTTTGTCGGTCAACTAAGCGGGATGTTCAATTAACCGAAGGGAAATTAAGCGGGGACTACTATATAATAACAGGGTGAGGCATCGAAAAATCGATAAAACGCAAACGGTTTGAGAATGAAATCATTTTTAGGGCTTCAGGAGTGTTGGGAAAATTGTTATAAAAAAGATTTGACGTTTCCCCAAAAGAAATAAACGTAGGGGACCAAACCAGGAGGGCGCACTAGCCAAATTAAATCGACATGTTTTTGTTGTCTGGCTTAAAAATGACGTGCCGACGATTCTTGGACGACAACCATGTTGTAGGGGTGAACATAATGATGTTCTGTAACGATTCGTAAAATGGAACGTTTCAACATGCCTGTTTTTGTAGTGAACGCCTGACAAATGCAGTTCGTATACTGTCGATGTTTTTCGTTGTGTGAGGCCCACTCCTTATCGTGAATACATTTTCAGTACCCGGAAAGGCGTAAGAATTCGTTTTCGCATGGAAACTCGACCGCGGGGAGGGATATTAAAATGTGGAAAGAAACGGAAGTCACGCTGAACACAAACAATAAAATGGGTGTTTGTAAAATAGCCCACAAAAAACATGCCGTTTAACAATCAACTCCATACTGGAAACTGAAACTAAGTGCTTAAAAAAATTTTCGATCCCCTCTTTATATAACCACGAACGTTAGATATAAAGTTAAGACTGATTCAAATTCACCCGTCTGTTGTGCGCCATTCTGTAAATACATATACATTACGTATATACATTTCTCAAGCTTAAATGTGCAGACAGTAAAAATTCTGAACAGCTCTTGAAAAATTGTAAAACTCTTTGGAGTTAGTTCCAAAAAATGATAATTGTTGACAAAATTCTCAAAAAAAAAATGTTGTTCATGTTTTGACCTCGACAAATTAAAAGTTCAATACAAATCTGAAATATATATTGATAACAGTACTTGCCTACAAAAATTTCAAAACATATAACCGTTGAACCATAACATAACATAACATAGATACCCCGAGCCTCGATACCTGGATGTAACAGCAATACTGGACGAAGGAATCATTTTTATCAACGACGACGAAGCAATCCAATTCTATGAGGACGCAGCGTCAAACTACCACCGTGGCTAGTAGCCATCCTTACCCCGCATACCACCACAAATACAACCGGATATGAACAACCCGAGTTGAACCATCCATAATAATGTAAATAGTATAAGACAATCGAAGACAATTTTTTAAATAATTTTTATAAAAATAAAAAACAATGTATAAAATTAAGCCCCTTATGTGCCAAAACAATTTAAAACATCAATGTAATATACTGTAAAATAGAATTAAGACCCAATTGTATATACTTCAGTTCAATAAAATATATTATTATTATAAAATAACATAACATACCTCTTTTTTAAAGTTTTTATTGAGCTGAATTTAAAACGGACTCAGAAATGCTCCGTCAGGTTTCCAAGATATTCCATTATGTGTATACGAATAATACACATAGAACATATGTACGAGTATGTACATACCTATTTATAAATTTGTTTACAAAATACTCGGCAGCGGGGAAAAATAAAAAAAAATAAAGTCTTGATAAAAAACAGTTCTACATACAAATTTAACCGATAAGAAATGGATTAAAATTTTTTGTTTGCTGACTTTGTATCAAACAATTACCTATTTGTTGAGTTACTTACACATACCAGCAAATGATTGCTGTAGCTGAAGCAACCAAGTAAATAAGTACCTACCTGATGCTAGTGCGATGTATTATAATTATTAATCTGATCGTTCTTCCAATTGGAAAGCAATTGTAATGAATATTTTTAAATAGTCAAACAAACCTATAAATAGTTATAATCGGGTTGTCTTAACAAAAAAAAAAAAAAAAAACTACAGGTTTAAAGTACATTAAATTCATAAATCCATAGTTCAGTTGCGGTGAATGATTCCTTCATAAAATCCCAAGTAAACCCAAGTTGAAATCGTTAGCTTGATAATATTAAATGTTCTGATTGAGCATGTACATACATAAATTATTATAATTGTTAATTAGGTACAACTACTATTATATCCTTTTTTTATTTTATGTTTGCCTCGTGTTCTTGTGGGAATTAACAGAAATCCAATAAAACAAATATGCTTCATAAATTTAATATCTATCACATAAATGTACTTACGGAAAAATATTCGTTGGTATGTATATAATACCACTAGCTGACCCGGCGAACTTCGTTCCGCCTAAATTCATTTATGTAAAGAAAATAATTATTCCGAGCATGATGCACAACAATGTTTCATGTAATTCGGTCAATTAAAATTCTTTATTCTAAACTAAATTAACAAAGTCGATGTGTTTCAATGAAACCAAAATAATTGGCGTGTCGGCCAACCTTCCGCTTCTTTACTAAAGAGCTTTATGGTAAACATAATTTTTCGTTTCATTTTCAGGCGCGTACACGTACACAAAGCGGTAGGTTTGCCGATACGTGAGCACACCACATACAATTGACCATGTAAGAAACATGGGAATTCAAGATTAATGCCACAAACATCCAGTGATTGTCCTTGCGACTTAGGGGCCAGTTATAGCGATCAGTAAAAATTTTCTTTTGGATAATTACATGTGTTTTAAAAAGATTTGAAACATAAAAATGATATTAATCGATGGCAAATCGATTAAAATATTTTTTTTCTGACAAAAAATAATCCCAACGAAGAATAATTTTTGTTGAAAAAAAAACATTTATTTATTTTACTGATGGAAATTCGTTTTACTGAACAGCTGATTTCCAATTCACAAAAAAAAAGAACATTTCGTTTCAGTTTTCTATGTTCCATTTTTCTGCTGTTCCATTCATCAGTAAAAAAAATTACTGAAGCATTTTGCATCATTAAAATAAACAAAAGATTGCGGCTGTCATAAATTTACTGATATAATTTTACTGATTGCTATAACCGCCCGTACGTAAAAAATTCCAGTTTTAAAGTGTTTCAACTTTCACTGATGCTCTTTACTGATCGATATAACTGGCCCCTTATCGATTGTCAACTGTCATAGAAAAAGCGAGACGCACTGAAAATTGAAGTCGCTTAAATACGAATGGCAAATCGTTCGGAATAAGCGGAATCCGTGGAATGAGAACATCTTCGATGCACTTCACAATCAAACGCGTTCCGTTACAAAGTTTTGGTGCATTGAGGTTGCGCAGCAAAATTATAACTGAGCCGACGTTTAATTTTAAATTGTGTGCTGAAAAGCCCGCAACATCCAAAGAATTCAAAAATTCCGTGGGATAGTTGGTGGCTTCGTTTTCATCCATCACGGCGATTTGATTTTGAATGACGAAATTCAAATGATCGACATTCTTGTTTTTCGCAACCGAAATCGCTCGTGAACTCAGCCAATTATTGTTAACATAATTTTGAATGAAATACAGAAAAACATTCGCGATGAGCTCTTCCGGCGTTGTTGTAAAGTGGCAAAAATTCGGTGGAAATTCAATAAGGCCGGTGACTAAGTCCACTGGTATCACGCCATTGCTCATCGCCAATAAATTGCCTGGAGAAATCTGCAGCGAACTGGTCATTTCGTATAAAGCGACCCGCATGTTTGTTTTAAATTGCAATTTCTCCACGTATTGCAATAAAGCCGATGCTTTCAGGCCCTTCCTGGGGCCAATACGAATTTAGCAAGCCCTAAATCGTGAAAATCAAAGTAACCGTTCTCGAGTTATGCAATAAAAACCGGATGTTCCAGTTTTCTTCCAGTTTCCTATGCCCTTCCTTGAACTAATACGAATTTATCAAGCCCTTAATCGTAAAACTCGAAGTAATCGTTCACGAGTTATGCCCTTAAATCTGGATGTTCCCTGTTTTCCAATTTTCCTGGAAATTTTCCGGGATTTCCTCCAGTGCCCTATGTTCTTTCTTGAGCCAATACAAATCCATCAAGCCCTTAATAGTGAAAATCGAAGACACCGTTCTCGAGATATGCCTTAAACAGAGGATTATCTCTGATTTCCAATCTTCCTGAAAATTTTTCGGGATTCATCTACAGTGTCCTATGTCCTTCCTTGGGTCAATACGAATTCATCAAGTTCAAAATCGTGTAAATCAAACGATCCGTTCTCGAGTTATGCGCGCACACACGGACGATATATGCACCACATTGAGACTTTTTTTTGTTTGCAATTGAAAAATGCTAATAAGAACAAAAGTGATACAAAAAAAAAACAGATCGATATTGATGGCTTACTAGAGAATAACATTTAAAATTGATTGCCGTAAATTCGCGGCGCCGCCAATGTGATTGATTAGAGGTCTGGTATTTTTTTTGTTTGTATTTGGTCTATATTTTGCGTAGGTACCTATATTAGCAAGGTACACGAATAACAACAAAAATTGAGGCTTTAATCAAAAGAAATATACATAGGTACATACATTATGTATGTTACGATTTTTAAGGAGTTTAAAAAACAATTTTCTTTTGTTTTCAAATCTAATTTTAATTTTCCCATTTAATTTACAGCTCATCTTAATCAAAGTTTCATAAAAACAAGACTACTTTTCAATCAAGGTTGGTTCCTGTGCGGGATTTTGTCCATGTTTACTTCAAAATCACAGATACAGGCATGTTTAATTTCTGACAAACCTGTGCTTTTCAATAACTTGCTGAAAATTTGGTATAACAGCTTACCGTACCTCCGGTCGGCTTCAAATAAGGTAGCACAAGCATTTCCCTAGGAAAGAAGTTTGAACTTCTTGGTACCTCCAAAATGATGAGTTTTGTTTTCCTTCGAAGGTGTTTTCTCGTGATAACACTTGCAGTAAGGCTGCATAGCTTTTGCTCCGTCATATTCATTTGGATGGGCACGATCAGGTGACCTCGGTGGTACAATGCGTAGTGCAACGGCCTCTGAGGTAGCTTGGTCTAGGTTCGAATCCAGTTGACGGCAAAAAAAAAAACAATTTATAAATTAAAAATTGGAACTATAGACTAAGCACCACGAAAAGGAATCTGATGATTGGTGTGGCAGCCATGAAATTGCAATAATTCCAGCCAAAATGTAATACTCGGTGGTAGCCAACTGTTTTCCACTATTTTTTTTTCACGAGAATTACCAAGATCGTTCGAAAGATATTAGTACTTCAACTTTTAGCATTTACAGCCTCCCAAAGTCTCCCCTATTCAATTATCAACTACTAATAATACAGGGTGGGCCAAATACAAGTTTTTATTGCTTTAAATGCAATAAAATGAACAATCGTCGTTCAAGTGGCTGCCTCATCTGGCTTCGCAGTAGCGCATTCTGTCACTCCAATTTTCACGGGATTGCTTGGATGATATTGGCCTTAAGTGCTTGAATCATTTCCGAATTATTGGCATAACATTGGCCCTTTATGGTTCCCCACAAAAAAAGTCCAAAGGGGTCAAATCGCAGCTCCGCAGCGGCCATAGACATCGCCAAGACGGCTGATAACACGATTTGGGAACTCGGTCTGCAAAATATCGATTGTGGCATAGGCTGTGGCATGGCGTGCCATCCTGCATGAACAAGAGGTGGTAGCCGCCGAGTTGAAAATGTGCCTTGTCAGAAACGATAATTTTTCGCAGCACTTACTTTGGAAAGAATTTTAATAATTAATCAGTTCCAGCGTATATCGACTCATTTCGTTCCGCGGAGGTATGATACTGACTTTCTGTCAAGATTTCGAGCAGGAAACAGCTATCAGTGTCAAAATAACCTATGATTTAAAAAGAAATCACTAGATGGTCCACCTTTAAGTGTAGTTTATAATAAGTGCAGTAATTCGAGACAAAATTAAAGGTTAAAAGTACAAAATTTCGATACAAATTTGTATGGAAAAAGTAAGCCTTTAGAGGCACGAAACCCTGCAGACATTTTTTTTTGATGCAGAACCTTTTTCAAATTGGTGTTGAGTTTGAGAATTAACGGACACCCTAATGCACAAAATAATTATTATTTCCAAACGGGTTGATAATTTTTTTTTGGTAGTTTCCCTATTTTTTATCTGCACATTTTTTTCAAAACTCTAGCTTGACAACAAAATTAATGGACCAAACACAGAATGTGGTCGTACCAAAATGAAACAAAATGTATTCTAACGGTAGTAAGCTCGGGGGTTTTATTTTTAGATTTTTATTTTTTACCATAGGTTTCTGTAGTTGCATATATGTAGGTACCTACCGTTAAACTACCACTAAGAATATTTTTTTTGAAGACAGCTGTTTTTTATTTATTTATAGTAGAGAAATATATAAAATTAATTTACATTATTTCTTGATTTAAGGCATTTGTTGGGCTGAAAGCCATATAATACCGTCTTTAGAGTTAATTTTGCATTTTAGTTTGTTTGATGTAAAGTTTAAAATTTTGTTGGTATAGTGAAAAAAATTATATTTAAAGGTTTCTATGTTGCATGATGTAAATGAATTTGGTCTATATATCGTTGAATTTATGATGGGGGGAGGTAGCTACCTTGAGTCAAATCAATTTTTAGTTAAAAATGTAACTTGAATATTCAGCTTTAATTTGGGCGAGCGTTGATTTGGGAAAGCGTTACAAATAAATAAAAAAAAAAAAAAAAAATCGAACGATTAAAGTCTATTTGGACCATTTTTTCTATGAAAATGTTTTGATACATATATAATATACCAATTAGCCGAGTTTTTTCATACTCATTAATTACTCACTTTTTTATTTTAAACACGAAACAAAAACAAATCACACTACTCAGTGTTTATTTATTTTTTTTTTTTTTTGCTAATAAAATTAAAAAATGAGTAATCAATGAGCATGAAAAAAACTCGGCTATCATTCAATTATAATTTTTCTTATCTATGATTGATTTGCAAACATTTCTTAGAACAGCAGCGAACCGTATGAAAAACTGCTTTGGATGCCCTCCGCATTATAAGGAGAGTTCAGCCGGTCTTACGAACAGTCTCCGAGAGGCTTTCTTGTAAAAGGGCTAGATGTCACCTTTGGTCAAGAACAGAAGACAAGAAAATCAGAACTTATTGCGATTGTTGTGGTAGATTTAGTTACCTTCGGCACACAAATAGCGTACGCGTCGGATGTCTCCCGGAACTGCCAAGTAACTAAATTAGTACAACTTTTTAGGTTCCTATTGAAATAAAATACCTAAGCAGAAACATTAAATATTAATTCTATTGAATTGCAACTCGAATAATTAGTTAAAAGACCATTTTTTGTAATGGATTGGTGAAGATATCCACATTGTTTTTTTTTTATTTTTGTTAAGTAAATTACGAAAACTATTTTCTTAAGCACACATTTTGTGTGGGTATAAAGTATGTACCGTATAAACCCGTGATTTTCAAGAAACATATAACACAATTGATTTGAAATTTGTTTTTTCTAAGGATGGACAACATTTTTTTGCCATTTTCACTCATCCTTTCCCCTTTTAAACAAAAATTTAACAAAAATATGAATCAGCTTCGAGACAAAATCAAATATTTTACAACATTTAAGAGAACACCTAAGTATTTTTTATTTAATGAACAAGTCTTTTTATATATAAACAATTTTCTTTACAAAAATGTGATTGTTTTAAATAATAATAGCAAACTTACCTTCCTATTTTGGGTAAAATAAAGCTTAATCCCATAGGCTCGGGTTCAACAAAAAATGTCAACTTAAAATTAAGTCAGCAAAGGAAAGCTACTTATTTTACTTAAGATGGTCCTTAAAGTCCAATGAAAAAATATAGGTAGGTATATGTACCTACATACATAATACATTGTAGGTCGAATTCAATAGAAAAAATTGAATATCTGTAGGATTCCATGTGGGTTGATACAAATTCATGTTCATAGTATTCAGTTTTAAACTTTTCCATTTAAAATCAAACCCAAATAACGAAAAAAAAATAATCTTCCTGAGTTTAAATGGCAAAGTTCCTCAATATTTTGATGTTTAATGTAGAACAGAGAATTAGACCAACTAACCAATGCTTACATGTTATTCATGTGCCTACGTACCTACAAAAACGAAATTCTTTATTGTCTACTTCAACGTATGTTATGTACAACAAGCATTCTATTAAAAAAAAAAAAAAAAAAATACGTTTGGCTTTCAACACAATGTACATACATGACTCATCAACATGAAGAGGACGAACTTAAATCAAACAAACATGCAAATACTTGAACGTTTTAATACTTATGAATATGCAAAGGTAGTCTAGGCTAAGAATAGCTTCTCTAAAGAGTGTGCCTGCAACAATCGTTAAAGGTTGTGCGGATAATGCGACAATATTAATTTCTAGAGTAGGTACTTATACCTACGTATTTTTTAAATCTCGGTAGACAAGTTAAGTGCTGTAGTTAGTTTTGTGGCAAAAAGTATGAGGTAAAATTGATATGCGTATCCTTCAACAGCCCCTTTCAACTGTTCTTTGTTTTTTTTTTTGTTTTATTTAAGAACAAGTTTAAGTCGTCGCTGCAAACGCAGAACATTTTTCTATCGATTTTCTTAATTTGAAAACAAAATTGAAAGCCGGTTACAATATATCACCCACCTAACCGCCAGCGGCCAGAAGAAGAAATTGAATTTAATCGTCTTGTCAATTAGTCCATTAGATTCCCCATTTTAACGAATCGATTATTAATGGGGAAACATAAATTATCTAGGATACCAATTACCAATAGACTGAAAAAAAAAAAATTCCAAGTATCCTCTCCACGCTCCTCTCAATCAATCTGTTCTGAAGAGACAATTTTCGTAGACAATTATCTAAAGTAATTTACTTGTGTTTCTGCTGCTGAAGACAGATACATTTCCATAAAACTTCCGGTTGGATGGGTTGGGTTGCTTTAGCCAAAAGGGATCGATAATACAAAATGGATAGAATATTTAAATTCAAAGCACATGAGTCTTTCTAAATGAGAATTGATAAGATGGGACTTTTTGTTGTTGTTGTTGTTTTTGTGATTGCAATGGTAATTTGTATCCAATAAAATGAGGTTACTTTCAAAAGTGTCGACTCCCAAGGCTCTTCTACCCATTAGATACTGAAATGAGTTCATGTTTGCTGACCCAAGGAATTCAACTTATTTTACTCCTAAAATAAAAAGATTAGGAAAATGTCTAAAAGTTTTTTTTCCTTAACTTAACTGAAGTCATCGACTTATCAAGTCGATTTTAATGGAAATTCTTTTTGTTGTAAATGATAAACTAATCACGGAAGAAAAGTTTCTCTTCTGTTGGATGTATGTAAATAAACTGTAAATGAGTCCTAACTTTGTTACATTAGATAATTCTACGTATACTCATTTGTATTTTATATATTATGTATGTTGTTCTTTTGCAGCTACACGAAAAATCTTTCATCGGATAAAATTAATTTGAGTACATTTCGAGGTGAAGGTGAACTCTCAAATTTACAATTAGATGAGAACGTTTTAACTGATTTGCTGGAACTACCATCATGGCTGCGATTAACATCAGCGTGGTGCAATCATGTTTCTTTTCGTATCAGCTGGACAAAGCTGAAAAGCGTTCCTATAACCTTGGTTAGTTTGAACCTTATCCTTTACTATAAATTACCACTATAAATTCTTTTCTTAATTTTTTTTTTGTTTAGACTCTTGACGAAGTAAATATATCAGTTGAAACTTGTGATCCTAATTCAAGAAATCAAGATCCTAATTCAAGAAATCAAGATCCTAATTCGCCAGGCTTACAGCCTATACAAGTACCGCCTGGGAAGTATAGTTTCATACACAAAGTTGTCGATGGCATTACAATAGTCGTGAATACTGTAAACGTAAAGTTCCTAAGCCCAGCCTTTACATCAACGGTTCAGGTATATGTTCTTTTTTTTTTTCTTATATCTTTCGAATGAAAAAAGAATCATTTTTTTTCCTCTTGTAGATGTCGCGAATTCGTGTTGAATCAAAAACTCCAAAATGGGCAACTGGCGATCTACGGATGACACGATTAAAGGACCCACAAAGAGGAATTATTCTTATATTTAAAGAATTATCATGGCAAACAGTTCGAATTGAAGCTAGTTCAACGCAAGATAAAACACTTACACCACTGCGTTTGCTTACAAATCAAGCTCGTTGCAGAATAACGATACGAAAACGGATGTCCGATTGTAGTGTTTTAGCATCTCGCTTGGTCCTGATTTTGGATGATCTACTATGGGTACTGACGGACTCACAACTAAAAGCAGCTCTTCACTTTGTTGATTCTTTGTCGGGACTAATAAAAGCTGCAACACATGCAACTCAAAAGACCAAAGCACAAAAGAAACTTGAGGTAAGTTATCTTTAATCTAACATAGAATTTTCTGAGTTGATTATATTTATTTACTTATTTCTAGACACTCCCAGAGTATCAAGCACAACTAGCGCAACAAACCCGCCAACATTCTGATCTTGCACATACTTCGTCTACACAAAAAATGTTTAATGCATTCGATGTACGTGAGACTTCTTATCATTTCTTCAGTCAGCGCATTGATTTGCATCTGTGTGATGATGAAGGGGGTAATGATTATAATTAATTATATTGGTTAAACCTTATAACAGAAACGATATTTTTGAAGTGAAACTTCTTTACGCATAAAACAAATTATTAAGTAGTGCAACAGGTCGTGGATAACCGGCTGACTTACACTCTCAACAATCATTCCCAAGAGCCGACAGCAAGTATTGGGAGTGGATTGATAACCAAAATATGAGTATGAGGGTTTGTAGGTGCATATATCGTTGTATCGAAAACAATCGTCTGGCAGGTTTCTTTTTCAGCCTTAGGCGGGGGTGGCAATTTTCCAACTTATTTTGTCAGAGGTATTACCACTTTAATAAATTTAAAAAAATATATGCCGTGATGCTCTGTCATTTTTTTAAGTTCAAACTTCATAATCTTGGCAATCCAATAGAACTCAAGATATTAGCTTTTTAAGCGAACTTTAATAGATTTTTTCGAAGACTTTGTTTTGTTAATTTTTTGTGTTTTATAATTCTCCAAGAAAAAGAAGATAAGGTCCTCCTAATAAGCTTATAACTTGAGTTCTATTGGATGGATTGCCAAGATTATGACGTTTTGACTTAAAGAAAATGACAGAGCATCACGGACTACATTTTTAAAAACCATTAAAGTGGTAATATCTCTCACAAAATAAATTGGAAAATCACCACCCCACCCCCGCCAAAGGTTGAAAAAGAAACCTGCCAGACGATTGTTTTTGATACCACGATATATGTATGCACCTACAAATCCTCATGCTCATATTTTGGTTGTCAATCCATTCCCAAAATTTGCTGTGGGCTCTTGGTCTATATGTGTGTGTTCTTAATAGGAAGAAGTAGAGGTTGTCTACAATTGTCTCCCGAATCCAAACACTTAATCATATATTTTATGTGATAGGCTGGATTCGAACCCTAGATCTCTAGGCCTGATATTCCAGCTAAATTTTCATTATGCCGTAGGGTACTACTAAATGGGTTTTGACTTCCCTTAAAGTGATTAAACAGAGTGCGAGTGTTTGGAAAATAGAGAAGGGCATTCCTAGAAGTAGGATTATTACAGTTTAATTTTGTAAAGAAAGAATGCAACTGGCTATTTCACTAGAACACTGTTTATAAAAGTAAAATAATGAAAGACAATAAACATTGAGGTGGTGAAGGAATACAAATGTTTCTCTTGTATATCTATCACCTATAATTTTAAAAACTTCGGTACTTAATCCTTTCTTAGGTGCCAGTTATATCTATCATTGAAAACCATAATTGAAAAAGTTAACTGTTGATTTTGAGACCTTTCGAATATTTAATCATTGAATATTTTAATGCAGAAATATAGCTTACGACTTAAAAGTTATTTGACCTCTAAAAAAAAATTCATTTTGACTCATATCTTCCCCATAACGTGACTTTTAATTTTTCAATGATGAACTACCTTACCAATGATCATTGAAAAAATTAAAAGTTACGTTATGGGGAAGATATGGGTCAAAATGAATTTTTTTTGGAGGAGAAATAATTTTGAAGTCGTAAGCTATATTCCTGCATTCAAATATTCAATGATTAAACTTTCGAAGGGTCTCAAAATCAACAGACAACTTTTTCAATGATGGTTTTCAATGATAGCTATAACTGGGCCCTTAGAGTCTAAAGTGCCGGACGGATAAATGCTTTATAGTTTACAGCCAGATAAGAAAGGGATACAAATTTCTTTAGTCTACGAACAAAAATTAAGAAAAAGTTGAATATTTGATCGTTCCACAGAAGCTGATCAGTGATACATATACCGAGAACTGAAAACTGTTCGGTTTCTTATATGCAACTACGCGTGGTGGAGTAAGAATCGAACGAATTTATGTTCATTTAACAACACGTTATATTTCAAATAACTTGAGTTGTACTGATCTTTACTGAAAGATCTTAAAATCATGGATAATAAAACAAAGTTGATTTATGCATCGGTCAACCAATAATCTGCAATTAATACAACAACAAGTCCACTAGGACCGACTATGGAATTTTGAGAAATAAAAAAAGGATCTTTTCTAAAAAAGCGCTCCTATAATATTTGTTTTACTAAAAAGTTTCACTTCTCTATTACCTAGTAATTTAATAATTGGTATATTTTGTGTGTTTTTCTTAGATGGCCGTTCTAGTTATCCTGACCTCCATAAAGGTGGAGCCTTACAGATCTCTGTGCAAGCATTTCAAGTTGATTACTATCCCTATCATTTGGCAAAATCTGATCGATCTCATTGGGCCAAGTAGGATTTAATATTCATGATACTTATAACATCACTTAACATTAATGAAATCTATCTTTATTGTTGCAGATACAAAGAAGCCTCTGTCTTGACCGCCCTTTGGCTGAAGGAATCTTTAAATTCATTCCGTGAAGCTATACTCAGTCTAAGTCAACCAAATCGTCCATCAACACATGCACCACTCGAACGTAGTGCACCCACATCGCCAGTCATGCTAAATCCAGCCACTTTATCTGGCATGACCACATCTGGACAATCAACTCCAATCAATTCGAGTAGTGCACCAACACCATTATCACAATCAATTCAACAAAAATCAACTTTGGACAATCTAGCTAAATTAATGAGTGCATGTGTTATTCTTCGCATAGAAGATTTCACTCTTTATCGAGTAACTACTTCTGGAAAGAAGCAAATGCCAAAGGAATTTGTCTCAGGTATATTGATGTTTCAAATTTTTGTTCATTTTGTATTCTTTATTATTTTGTGTGTGTGGCACTTAATGTGTGATTAAAAAAAAAAAACGCATAAAAAATAGAATACACGAACATTATTTTTTTTATCTCTTTGTCTATTTCTCATATGATCTTAACATTTATCCTAAAAACAAAAACAAATATGTCTGATGCTTTTACAATTTAGCCCAACAGAAGAGGAAAACCAAAGCAGGTGATTTTGAAGCTCAGTTTTGTTCATTTCATGTTTGTAGTAGCATTTGAGCAGGGGTATTGTTTAGCATGTGTTTTTTTTTATTTTTAATAAGTAGATTCCGTCCTCTGTTGCTGTTATTCTGTTCAAATAAAAACCTAAGTAGTTAAAAATTGATGTTTTAAACAGAAAAAATGTTCATCTTTATTCTAGGAGACAAAGATCGTTACTCATTCCCGCCTGAGATGCCAATTGTGCATGCCGAGTTTACTTACTTTTATTATCCTGGAGATTTTATATTTCCACGTAAGTACAAAACTAAACGCCATCATATCACTTTAAAAGCTGATCGATTGTTTTTTTTTATTATAGTTCCTCCGTCCAAAGTCTTCGTACACATAAACCCCTTGCAGGTTCATTTCGATCTAGGTAGTGTTCTATGGTTTAATTCATTTTCGCTTAATCTACACGAAAGCCTTTTGCGTACGAGTGTTGGATCTCCCACTGCTTCTGATTCATCAGCTGCGGGATCCCTATCAGTAAATTCTGAGCCCAGCCTAATGTATATGGATGTTAAAGTTGAAGCAATTATGCCTCGTATTATAATCGAGTCCAGTATCGATGCACCAAATCAAAAAGATCGCCCGAAAATCATGCAAATTCAAATCTCTCGATTTGCTTTGACAAATATCCGTGAAATGGGTTCATCCAGGGCTGATCTCGCCAATGCGTTGCATTCACTTCAAGAAGGAACTTTAGTGTTTGGCAGTGGATTCCCATCAGTCAATGGTGATATGTGCATTGTCACAGATCGAATTCTGTCGCATGTAGCAGCTAGTGATGTTCCGAATATTCAGAATATTCAGCAACCGCCATTAAGTGCATCGGTGTCATCGCAGAATCTCTCCCGGTATGCAACTTGGTCTGAGCCCCGGGATGTTTGGTGTATAAAATTCGATCCGGTTTGGATTGATTTCCTCGGAGCACGATCCCTGGGACCAAATAAATCGATTCCGTTTGTCGATGCAGTTCCTATAACATTATGGCTTCATGGTGGTTCGGATATTGCAACGGCTGCGACAACTGCCGCTTCAACAGCCAAAGGTTCTGTCGAGACAAATATTCACCGAATGGACTATACAAACCGAAACTTTGCAACTTTAAATCCTTTCCTTGAACCAGAACCGCCAAAAGAGACCTCGCCAATAGATGCATCATCTCAAAATCGTTACAAATCAGCTGATAGCACCAACGAGAAAACTGCTGATATGCATGCCATTATTCATATTTCAAACCTAGTTAGCGTTCAAATTGATCACTATCAGTATTTGTTTCTTTTACGTTTGGCCGAAGAGATGAATGAATTAACAACATTCCTGTCGCTTGATGCTGAACGTATTCTACAGAAGGTTTGTCATGAATAACGCTCATATCCATTACGTATATTTATTATAAAAAAAAATCCTTTTCCAGCAAAACATTAAGAAATCATTAATTTTGGGTTGTGTTGTGCCACAAGTTGAAGTAACACTGGTGATGCCGTCCCCAACACCTGGTAAGGAATCTAGTGGTGGTGATGCTGAAAGTGTTTTACCCGATTCAGCTAGTTTGGGTGATGATTTACACATGAATAGTAAGAATTTTTAGTTTTATTTTATTTTTTTTTTGAAAAAAAAAAAGAACCAAAGCAAAAAAATTAATAAAAAAAAAAAAAAATTATCCTTAGTTTAGATATTTTTTGTATTTTTTTTAAATATATATTTTTTTTCTTCAAGTTTTATATTACTAACCCGAAATGCACCTAATTTCAATATCACACCACACTTTGCATGATTTAATAAAATCTCATTCATATGTTATTTGAATGCAGGTTGTCTTCATATGACGCCGTGAAACTAATTCACTATGTGTTTGTTTGTTGTTGTTGTTAAAGGTACAAATATTATCTGGCCGACATCCACACATCCACCGCTAGATCAAGTTAAACATAGTACATTTGGAAGTGTTGAAACACCGTCCCCAGTAACAAATGATCCACCTTTTGAAACTGGAATGCATGTGTCCAATCCAAATACTCATGGGTATGCATAAAAAGCAACTTTTTTTTTATAACCCATTGAGGTCTAATTTTTAGTATCTCTTTAAGTTATAATGTTCAAATTAAAAGTACACCAACAGTGGCTCCATCTTCGTTGCAAAGTCAAGTATCGCGAACAGATGTTGGTGCATCGTCGTCGTCGTCGAAATCAACAGCAAAAACTAGAAATTCTATAACCGATTCAAGTATAACCAAGGAAATCAATTCAAGTGAGTTTCAAAGAGAAGAACAATCCTGAAGCCTATTACCGAAAATCTTCTCTTTTTTCAGGTCTGCTCTCAATGAAGAAAGGTTTCTCTAGTTTTATGACATCAATTGATTCAGCCATAAAATCAGGAAATCCAAATGACGATGCTAGTGATACATTCTCCATTCAAAGTGATATAAGTTCCGATTCGGAGAATTTCGCAATTGTTATGAGCGATGATAAAACAACCGATTGCATCGATGTCATGTTTAGGTAATGTTGGCTTATTCTAAATGATTTAAATTCAAAATATTTTTGGTTCCGTAGACTTAATCCATTTACAACTGATACAAATCTCAAGGCATCACCTGTTGAAGTCGCAAGTGAAGTTTATGAAGAGCCTACAAATAATTATAAAACAAATTTATCCTCACCATCAGAACCTTCGGAGGCTAGCACTTGGCGTCGAAGGGACTTGGTATCGATGACGACATTTAGGTGAAACTAAATTCATTATATCTGTCGATTTAAATTGGTTTAAATAGTTTTTTTTTTTTTTTATTAAAATATTAATTTTGTATTGCAGATTAACTACAGTGGAAGTGATAAAACAAAATGAAGGATATTCATCATCATTGCGACTGCAAGTTGCTGCAATATCGTGCAATGAATGCGGTTCAATACCTTGGGATGAATTACAAGTGAGTTTATTATTATTTTTATTTTATTTTTATTTTTTTTTTTTTATTTATTTTTTTTTTGTATTTTTTCTAAATTAATTTGTATTTTAAGTTATTTTTTTTTCATTGTGATTTGCTATTTCATCATTTTCATTAATCCTTGTGAGTTTGTGGATGTTACCTGCGAAGCTACAATTCATTTGAAGCCATTTATCTCTGCTTTCATCATCAAATCCTTAAATCGGTGCCTTGACGTAAGGACATAGGTATATAAATGCATACGTCATAAAACACTTATGCTTGACATGAATTTTAAGGTACCTTTGAGAATTTTCACTACCATTACATTTTATGTTATTGTTCCGTTCGTATCATAAATTTGGAATCCACCAAAGTCTGACATATCTCCAAAGGAATATTTTTCCATATGGTCTAAAGTATGGCTCAAAGCTGATTATTATTGGTGGGTTTTGAACCTGCAACTACTTTTTTAACATCCAACCCAAAGGTTCTCTATTGATTTGAGGTCAGGAGATTGGTCAGTCATTCGATACAAGTAATATAATTGACCCGAAATCACTCTTAAGTGCTTCAGGGTCATTGTCTTGTTGAAAGACCCATGTGATTTGCATTTGCTGCTCTGTGTAAGGCAGCATGGTTCCCTGGAGAATGTCAACGTATACATGCTGTTTCATCACTTCATTAATTCGGTATAATTGGCCCTACACCATGAAGGAAACTCATACCATTATTCTAGGGCCACAATGTTTTACTATTTTTCTCGTATACCTAGGCACATATTCAGCATTTGTTGGGAGTCGCACATATTCACGGGAATATACAGGAATATTTTACTTTCTTCCGTCCATAAGATATTGTTCCAATCCTGAAGAGGCCTGTCAACATGGTATTGGCAAACTGCGTTCTTTTGGAAATATTTTTTTTGTCAGAAGTGGAACGCTTCGTTGTGGATTATTATTCATTTATATTTATTACATTCTTTTTAAGGTTTCCACACTTCTGCTTAAATTTAATTGCTTTTTATCTCCTTGCCGATTTTGGGGGCAAAACCTTTTTTCTTTTTTTTTTTTATTTGTAAAATTTCGCATTTGAAATAAGACTGCTTTCACACAAGGAAACTGAGTTGCCGGCAATTGGGAGTTTGCAGGCGAGAAGGGCGTAAGGGAAAGAAAAAAAATCTCCCCTCTCACCATTCTCGCCTACAAATTGGCTAGTTTCTGGCAACTCAGTTTCCTTGTGTGAAAGCGGTCGAAGTTTTTCCAGCAGAAAGAAGTTAGTGAATGATTCGCAGTTTTTCCGGAGTGCAGTGCTTACTTCGGCCCATACTTTAAGAAACTATGGGGTCTCGAAGGCTTACCTTAAAACTTCAAATATTTATACCTTAAATATTCAAAACATCAAAAAATAATACACAATTTAAATTATGTTGGCTGACACAGCTGTCATTTTTGCTCCAAATAAACACACTTGAAGAGCTTTCAAGTAATATTTGGAAGTTATGGATTTTTTTTTCTGTAAACGTAAGACAAAATGTCCTAGTACCAAAATAGTAAAATGTAATTCATTCTTCCTATCTTAGCTTGAACTATGTATAATATATTGTTGGGAAGGTTACACTGCTATTATTTTGAATACGACTATACTTTACCTCAAATATAGCGAAAGTGCGTTTTTATTCATTTTTAGATTGGAATATTTCGAAAACCACACTTAAGATTTAAATACAAAATTTAGGCACAAAACATAAATTCCCGGCAATAAAACCGGTGCAACATTGTGTTTAAAACAAAAATTGGGCCGTAGGTAAGAAAAGTAGGTAGGGTGAGGTATCAAACCCCTGTGATCCCCCTTGTCTTTCCCTACGTTCATACGTTTTTTTTCGTATTTTATCTTATTCAAAGCATCATGTATAATGGAAAAGTAATAATGGAAGATGACCTTGTCAAAAATAGACATTACGACCCAATAGAGCAAGAAAATAGTAAATGACCAACTTAGCTGGTACTGTCATGTACAAAGATGATGCCATGAGAACCCAGTTCAAAAAGCAATATCACAAGACGTTCCAAAAAAGTTGGCCTCAGACATGGAACAATTCAAAACCGGGAGGCCTGTCGACGTTTTCTGAGGTCAACCCTGCGAACCCCACAGGTGGAACCTTAGATGAAGCAGTTGAGTGGGAGAGTTGTGGTCCCCCTCGAGATCATGACAATCGCCAGTTATTGAAGAAGAAGAGCAAGAAAATAGTAAAATACACCAGAGCTCGGACTAAAAAATTCTTTTTTAATGAACTTTTAGGAGTAGCGATTTCTCAACAAAGCCACTTAAGAATATTTTTAAATACGTTCAGAATTCTGACCTTGTTTGCTCGTTATTATTTCCCATTTACTCCTTATTGTTACTCGTTTACTTATTCTTCTCAAAAAAGTAGCCATACGTGAAGATTCAAATATTTATAACAGGATCTTTTTATAAATGTGGTCAGTATTTCTTTCTCGGATTTGCTCAACGATCTTTGGCGAACATCCCACAAGCTTATCACTTTTTTAGTTTCGTTCCTAAATTAATATTGTTGTTTTTTACATTTTGTTCTTTTTTATTTTGTACCAATACTATTTCGTATTTTATTCAAAATGTTTAAGTTTGCTTCCGTTTATTAATTTTCGAAAATATTTTCTATATAAATTATATAAATATTCAACTATTTTATACATTTTCTAAAATTATACTTTTTAAATCTAATAATAATCAAAACGTTAATGTGTCGCTATAACTTTTTTGCATGCTTTCTCTTCTCTTCTATTTTCATAAATAACCAAAATAAAAAAAAACTATACAAACATAAATTATATACCTACCTAAAATAATTTTATACCTAAAAATTACACATTAAAAAAAATAAAAAATCATTATTGTAAAAACTTTATAAATATTATTTTAAAAATTAATTAAATATGTGTGCTAACGTCAAACAAATTATTTATTTTTTTTTTTCATAAATAAAATAAAAACTATTTGATATATAAATAAATGTATGTACAAATAACCGCTACATATAAATATAAAAAAAAATCAATTAAACACAAAAAAGACCGCTCACCAATCAACAAAGGTACATGTAACTTGTTACTATTATTATTATAATTATTATTATATTTTATAAGTATTAACTTTGTCTTTTGTTTTTGACATCTTTATATTATTCTGTATCGTTTTTAATTTTAACTGATTTCTTTGAATTTTAAGTTTAACATTGATTTTTTTAATTTAGTTACCAAATTAAATTTAGTTTTTCAAATTAAATATTGAAATTTTCATTAAAAAAAATAGGATTTTGTGCTGTAGTCTGAGAGAATAGAAAATAAAAATAAATCTCATCATTGTTTAGGTTTTCTTTTATGTTTTTTTTTTGCTCTTATTATTTTCATATTGAAACTATTTTTTTTTTGTTTCTATATACTCCTAAAGCCTATTGAGTTGGAAATACAGTTTTTTTGAATGATTGATAACAATTTGCTGCGTCACATTTTAAGTGCTGTGTTTGTGCTGTTCTCTTAGACAATTTTTTTTTTCGTTTTTGTTTAAAAGAAAAAACGTCCGTGTTGGATGTTTTTTTGTTTAAAAGATAATTGAAGTTGAAGGAAGCGCAACTATTCGAAAATACAAAAAGAAAAACATGATTTAAATCAAAACAAAGTGCATGAGATCGAACTGACATTAACACACTTGCATTTATTTTATAAATTTTTGTTTGTAGAATTTTGCTTTAAAACAAATACAAATATACTTACACTTTTTTTTTTTTTTTTGTTTATCAAAGGTACACCTTATAATAATACGAATGAACATTTTAACTAAAGACAGATTTTTTTGTTTGCTATTGTTAAATCTTTATGTAATTCAATGCATTTTAGGTCGATAGGTCCTGCAATATTGTTTTTTTTTTTAATTAAAGGCGAAAATCATATGAACAATGGGAATGTATTTAAAATTAACTGCATGTATTGATTAAGACAAACAAAATGAAAGACAAACACAAAATTTAAATAACAAACCACTGAACATAACATTTTTGGTTTTCATCATGTGTTAAACGTTCAAGATCAAAAGATTAAATGGAAATAAGTCTGTTAAACTAATTATTTGACTAAAGACACTGGATACATATCGTTTACTTCTGAATTATGATATGAAAAAAAACATAAATTGAAGACGAAATTCTTGTTATCTTACTAATTTACTTTACTTTCACAGCCCAGGATGGGCTTCGGCCTAAACTAAAACCAGCCAGCTCTGTCCCTAGCTAGCCGCTTCCAGTTGCGCACACCGAGTTGGTTGATGTCGTCCTCCACTTGTGCGCGCCACCGGTTACGGGTTCTTCCTCTGCTGCGTACACCATCGGGGTTGGATTCGAAGACTCGTCGGGCAGGTGCGTTGCTGTCCATACGCTCCACGTGCCCCAGCCCTCTCAGCTGCTGTATTTTTATCTTTTTGACCAGGTCAACGTCGCTGTATAGCCCGTATAGCCCGTCGTTGAATCTTCTCCTCCACACTCCTTCGACACACACCGGACCGAAATCACACGAAGAATCTTCCTCTGAAAGCACTCTAGCAGATTTTCATCCGATTTTAACAGTGTCCATGCTTCTCTTGTATAAAGTCTCCTTGGATCTCTGAGAGAGGGCCTTACTACTTAAATGCCTTCTTAGACCGAAGAAACAGCGGTTGGCAAGAGTAATTCTTCCTTTAATCTCTGCACTGATGTCATTTTGCGAGGTAATGGTGGAGCTTAGGAAGACAAAGTCCTCGACAATTTCGTTATATCTGTCCATATATACTCGCACAAGCGGACGAGTTTGGCAAGGATGTCGATATATGATATGGCTCTGTATAATTCGTCCCTTTTCACGCTATAATACGCGACTTTAAAATCGATAAAGAGGTAGTGTGTATCGATCTGGAATTTCCGGGTTTTTTCTTAAATCTGTCGAAGTGTGAACATTTGATCGACGGTTGACTTGCCTGGCCTAGAACTAGACTGATAGGGGCCGATCAGATCGTTGGCAAAAGGTTTTAAGCGGTCACACAGGACATCCGACAAGATTTTATAAGCTTAGTTTAGGAGACTAATTCTTCTGTAGTTGGTGCATTTCAGAGCATCTCCCTTTTTATGGATGGGGCACACTATACCGAGGTTCCATTCATCGGGCATACTTTATCCGACCGGTATCTAGTGTTTTTTTTAATAATACCCCAAAGGCTTTCTGATTTATTTAATAGTAACAGTACATAAATAAATAAAAATATTTTTTTCGAAATCTCAGGTCCGATGTATGTACTCCAAAAATGACTTCTTATTTTTTTTCCCTTGGGCAAAAATCGCCATTAGAATAGGATTACTTAAAACTTTCATACAAAGTTTTTTAAACTGCAACTGCCTTCAAATACAGGTGTTTTTTAAGCTGACCAATCAAAAACTATGAACTCGCCTTACCGTATAGGCTTTTCGACCCGATTCAAACTATAATAACGATGAAGTCTCGATACAGTAAAATATTCTTGCACAAGAAACAATATTAGTACCTAAATTCAGGATTCTCTGATTGATTTTTGTGTAAGAAAATTTGATCGAATCGATAGTGTATCGGTATCTTAACACAATAGTGTGAATTTGACCTTATGTTCTTTTAACGTACCCAATACAACATTTAAGAGTATATTATTTGGCACATTGCATGTAAAATCTTTTTTAAGGAATGCACGTTTTTTCTGCTATGAATGTTTGGAGCTTTTTATGTAGTTTTGTATTTGAAATTAAAATCAACGTTTAACATTTTTACTAAGCCTTCGATGTATGTGTATTTTAACAAATGTTATGTTATTGACAATAAAAAAAATTAATGGACACATTTTTGACAATTTCTATCAAAATGTTTCAGAATAAATTCGGTGCGCGTTGTAAAGCATGGAATTTGGCTCCATATAATCCTGAAGCACCGCCATGTGTTCAATTGCGTTTGGAAGAAACACTAAATCCACCTGATGAATCAGTTGATATAACTGATAAGAAAAGCATTCAAGAGTAAGTATATTCAAAAGTTGTAGTAGACACATGTTATGAAGTTTGTATAACAAATAAAAAAAATCTTTTCAGATGGTTCACTCATCATGCTGACATTCGTCTTAGAGATATATCACTTGATTTGTCGATGAGTACAGTAATAGGATTGGGAGATTTGGCTGAAGATGAAATCATCACCAAACCGTTGCCTTTGAATGTAATTTTACTCTTATACTAAAGACACAAAACAGATTATTTAAAGTTTGCTGTGTTTTTTATTGTTATTGTTTTTTTTTTTTAAGATATCACTTGAAAATGTGAAACTTAACTTAGTAGAAGATAGACCGCCAGTTAATATTACCTCACCGGGGCCAGTTCCAATAAATTTAGTTATAGGCTCAATGAAAGTGAAGCGTGATGAGAATGGAGTTTTGCAGATTCAGCCCATTGAAAATAGTAAACAAAAATAACTCTTAATGGCGTTTTTTTTGGTAATGTGTTTTTTTTTGTTTTGAAGTTATACACAAAGAAGCACCCAGCACGTCAGCTTCACCTCGTGACAAGGATCGAGATCGTGAAATTCTGTCGCTGCAATTAGTCATGCAACAGCTTAAGCTGGACAATGAGAACGTTAGAAAACAACTCAATCATTCTAAAGAGAATTCCGAGAGCTATAGGTAAGACAAACAACAATAATATATAAGAGAAACCATTTATGTATATAATGTTTTTTTTTCTAGACAAAAAGCCAAACAAGAAAACGATGTTCTTCGCACTTATTTGAAAGCAGCTCAAGATGATATAACTATATTGTTAGATGAGAAGAAAGGTCTTCTCGATACAATACGTTCGCTACAGGTAAGCGAATATTTAAAAAAAACGATACAATTAAACACAGAACTTAACACAGAATCTGATTTTATTTTGCATTGAATATGAACAAAAATATATTTTGAAGGTCAAAAATGACGAACGGAAGAAAGGTCAGTGCGTAATAGCTGAGTAGTTGAGAAGTGATAGTTTATAGATTAAAAATAGTTTTCATTAGTATTTTTTCGTTTGATTTGTTATATTAAAAAATATCCTTATAATTACATGTATAAAATATTTTTTCGTATGATTAGCTCCAAAAAAATCAATAATTGGTATTTGAATGACAAAAACATATGCCTTTTATTATATTTTTTGCTAGACAAGCTGAAAAGAAAACAGCTCTAGCATTCAATTGGCTTAAACATTAATGCCTTATTATGTTCTCCCCGTATTTTTTCCTTATAAATTTCTTATTTTTTTTTACTGTACAACTCCACGAAAACAGACAATACCGCAAAATCATTTCAATACCGACAATATCAAATTGCAAAAATGGCCAATATTTAGGCATGTTCAGGAAAGGAGAAAGCTCAGCAATCTCAATTGCCTGAAAAAGATTCCTCAGCAAAAATTCTCAGTTTGGCTGTCAACAAAACAGAAAAAAAGTTTGGGTTCGCTTGTTACCCTTTTGATGGGAAAAATCTGTGAAATCTCATTTTCCTGAATACACTAATTAATTCTTTATTGCCGTATGCTCATTTATGCATGGGTCGACTGATTTTTTTTTTAATTTTATGATCAGGTTCTTTCCAAACAGCCAGTGTAATATTAGCCGAATTTTCGTGAAAATTTTATAAAGCATTCTTTAAGCTTTTCAATAAAACGACGGCACTGTTTTGGGTTTAAAGCTCTTTTTCACATTCAATTCACATTGAACTGAAGAAAAAAAGGTCAAGTAATTGACAGTAATTTATTGTCGTTGCCCATTTTTGCTGAGGGAGTTTGGAAGTCTTTGAAAAAGACAGTTGTTGTATACCAACATTTAATATAACTTAACTTGACCGACAAGGAAACAGTCGTTCGTTTTCGTAAATTTTCCTCATTTGACAGAATGAGAGCACAAGCTAAGGCATTTCTTGACGACCTTAATTAACATACCGAAATGAAAACCAATGACTTGATTTCTTTCGAAATGGATCTAGGATTGTCTTTGGTTTCTTTTGCACCATAATCTCCATCGAACTCCCGTGACTGCATGCAAGCAGACTGTTGGCTTTTGAAGCAAGCTCATGGTGCACGTGGGCCAGACGATCAGTTGGATCGGTGTTCCAGTCAACAAGTTGCTTAGTGCAAATGGTTTTTAGGTGCTATTTGCTTTCAAATTAGGTGTGTTTTTCCTAATATATGTCCCCCAATTGCTAGTTCAAACTAACACCCAAACCATAAGCATAAACAAAATTCGTCGAAATAAACCCAAGAAAGATGTCTGGTCTTAATAGCGGGGTGGTACTCCCTCTGATGACCACATGTCTTGCTGAAAGAGCAGACCAAAACTTCTCCGGGGTTCTTAATTCTTAAAAACACTAAACATTAGTTGATTAAAATTCAACTTTCCAGCAGATAAAACGATTCCAATTTTACAATTAATTTTTGACGTTTTTTTTTTAATTTTATGTTGTAAGTTCTACCGCAGCATGGAGCCGGTATAAAAAAAAGCTGCGACCTTATCTCCCAATTTATTTCTTAATTTAAACTGACATAACTCTTACATATTGCGAACAAAAAAACTTGAGTTCTAATTGAAAAGTGCTTTTACCCATGCATTTATAATATTCATAACAGCAGAGCTAAATAAAATTTTACATCCAAAAATTGAAAAGCTTTCAACAGCAATACACACAAAAAAAAAACATCACACATACAATTTACAATATTAGCTTATACTCTCATATCAGTCCGCTATTTTTTTATTTATAAACTACAATTCTTACATAAAGTTTTATTCAATTCTTTTTTTTCCAGCTTCAACTGACATCATCGAATACAAATAGAAAAAGTGATGGTAATAACAGATAGCATAACTGCATGGATTGCATCCAGTGTTGCAGTGAAAATAATAATCCATGATTCGAACCCAAAAATCAAAATTCAAATTTCCTACATGATTTTTTTAGAATGTGCTATCGCTAACAAAATCAAACTTTTTTTTCCTACAAAATAGCAATACGCTTTAAAATGGACATACATGTATAAGTGATGAAAGTACATACATTTTTACTTCAAAATTAAATGAAAAAAGAAGTGAATAAAAGAAAAAAACAAACATCAAAAACGAAATACAATATGCCAAATTTTAAGTCTGATAATTTGGTGTAAATATATAATTTGGTTTTGATTATGATTTCAAAAAAAAAAAAACAAAAAAATATTAATCAACAATTTTTTTTTGAAGAACTTCTTTTTGATTTCTGAACAAAATAAATACATAATATATACGAAATTATACAAGAAAAATTATTTTAAAATTTCTCAAAAATTAAACTATACAAAAAATCGATTATTATAAATTTTTAAATTAATAATATTTTTTTTAATTGTCTTTTTTTCTTATAATCATAAGTAAGACTGAAAAAAAAAAACAAAAAAGTGTAAAAAGAACTTTGTTAAATTATATGTTTTGTTATTTTGTGTTTTTGTTAATTTTTTCCAATTCGAGTGTTAAAAGTTAAACATATTAAAATTAAAAAAAAAAAAAAACAATCGTAAAAATTCTCTTAAAACAAATGTTGTAAATTAAAAGCTTTACTAGTAGTTATATTTATTCGAAATCAAATATTGTAAAATTAAAAATGTGTGTATATTTATTTCCTTAACCAAGAAAAAAAAAATTGTATTTTCAAATGTTCAACAACGATTTTTTTTCCTTCAAAAAATAAAAGTTGATCTTTGCATTCCTATATTTCATTCCAAAATGTTTTTTTTTTAAGAGTTGCTTGCGCTTGTAAATCGTTCAAAATAAAAAAAAAAATAATACAAAATAATTTATATATTTAACGTTTTTTATTTAGCTGGCATAACTCATACTATACTGTTTTTATGGTAAATGATACATAGTTTCGTGTTGAAGAAACCATATTTTCTAAAATGCTTGGATATTTGTGATTTCTCTAGAAAAAAAAAAAGAAAACAAAAATTGTTCGTTTATTTTGTTTGTAGGTAGGAGATTCAATAAAAAAAAATTATTAACAAATTGGTCACTTAAAAACAAAAAAAACTTTGATTTACATTCTATTGTGTCGCATACATTTTTAAAATAAAATAAATGTTTTGTTAAAAATCGACAAATTTTGTGAAAACTTATAAATTAATTAAAACAAAAGTAAAGCATAAAATCATAAAACAAAAATCATATTTGCAAAATATTTACAATTACAAAAAAAAAGAAAAATATATTATATAGGTTAAAATAAAAAAAATAAGCCATAAAAAAACTGTACAGATATAATGAAAATACTATTTAATCCAAGAAACAAATTTTATTGTTGTTGTTCAATATTTATGTATTTTAAGGAAGATCAAAAATAATAAAAAAAAAAAAAAAAATACTTTACGATAAAAAAAAAATCAAAAACAATTTGTATATGTTTTACCTTCAACCAACTGAGAGTGACAAAAATACACACTCTCTACCAAGGGTAAATGTTACACATCATTGGCGATTACTACAAGACTCTATCGCTTTTTACTTGCGATAATTAGTCAAAGAGCCGACAGCAAATTTAGGGAGTGGATGTATAACCAAAATCTAAGTTTATACATGCATAGGTGCAAGTTATGGATACGTAAAAAAAAATCGAACTCGAGATAATCAGCCTTATCACAGGCTGTCGTAATACATTCGTACTACGATTCCCGAAAAAAAGTATCATAGGTCCCGTCATACTAAAAATACTTCGTACGAAATTCGGAGTTCGGGAAAAGTAGCATCACTTTCACTAGCCCCGAATGAATAGGAAGTTTGACTGTGTTTTCTACGAACAGTTATTTTCATAGTAGTCTGTGGACAAGATACATATATTACAGGTAATATCATTAGCATGTTCATTTTTGTTCAGTTCTGCGCATGTTGTCAAAATCAATAGTAAAAAAATTGAATTTCAAACAAGCACAAAAAATTTGATTTTGTTTACTGTGTACTTACCACAAAGGGCAGCCATCTTGAAATTTGGAAAGCTGCGCCTGATAATACCTTAGATATGTGTACTGTGGTCTGTGGAAACGCAAAGAAAAAAATAGCTTGCAGACGAATAGGTTCGCCTTCTAAGGACGCAACTAGCTGCAGAAAAGTACATTTAAATAGTTTTGTTTTAAATTATGTTACACTGACTTTAAATAAATTCTTAGGTGTGGTTGAATTAGAAGGTGTTTATCAAGATAAAATTGACCGACAAAAAAAAAAAAAAGGATGCAAAGCTACAGGTGGCAATACAAATAAAATTCATTCGTTTACCAGTCTAAGAAGGTGTCATAAGATTGACTGAACGGGAAAAGTCGACCGGGGAGATAAAAAGCACACACATGTTCTTTTGGAGGCAAAAATTCGTCTGAGCCATTAGATTCAAATACGAATTCAGGAGAGATTTAGGAGTTCCACAGCGAAAGAGCAAATAAAGCTACAGCAAGAATTTTCATGATTTATTTTAAAAATTGGAATAACTACTGAATCCATTTTGGATAAACAAAACAATTAAAAACTTTTCATTGAACTTCATTCAAATAAAATAAACTAAAATAAAAAACAAAAACAATATAACTTCTATTGTTTTGGTTTTTCTTTCTTTAAAACAATTAAACTATCAAAAGATTGACAACAAAAATTGAAATCGACGTTTCTTCTCACGTTTTGACGTAAAGCAGCTCATTTTGAAACTCCAAAAATCGGATTTCTGTGAGGCAATGCTGTTTTGATTTCGTTCGGGGCTTATGATGTGAATTTATTCGTATTCGTAGCGTAACAAAATATTCGGAAGTTTGCTACGAGGGACTCTGTGATAAGGGTGAATAATTTTCCTTAACATTACGATGATATGGATAGCGAAAAAAGTGGGTCCTGCAAATCTATCTGTCTGACCTCGCCTCAACAGCCTAAACCAACGGCTGAAGTTATTTTCTTCAAACTTGGTACATAGTGTTTTTTGACTAATTTGCCTACACGTTTTTTTTAAATTTTTTAGGACCAAAAAAACCGGTACCTGGCATTCAATTTTTTTTCCTCAAAAAGGAAAATAATATTTTTCTCAAAAACGGCTCCGACGAATTTGTTAAAATAATTCAAATAATTAAAATTTTGGTACCTCCAGTACAACCATTTTTTTTGTTTTTGATTTTTCGAAATCTTCTTAAAAATATAATCATTGTGAGCCAAAATTAAAAAAATTGAAAATGTAAACAATTTTTTTTTTGAAAACTCAATATTTTGAAAACGGCTTGGTCAATGTTTTTAAAACTAGGTGTAAAATAAAACTTTATTTTTCTTGTAGAAAACTTGAAAAAAATAATGTTTCTTAATTCAAAAATAACGGTACCTTCCATACAAATGTTGAAAATCCAAGAATTTTCATAAAAAGATGTGCGTTCACTATAAATGGTATGGTCAAAATATTTTGATACAAACATTTTTTACCAATAACTGTACCTGTACCTGTCATATAACCGATTTTTTGGTTTTCAAATTTCTCGTTAACGGCTACACCGATTTCAACCAAAATTTTTACACAAGAGCTCCTTCACAATTCAAACAATTTTGCATATACAAATTTTCGAAAAAAATAATTTTTGAATTTTTAAAAATATATTGATTTTTTTTTTTTAAATTCAATATCTTGAAAACGGGCTAATGAATATTTTTTGTATTGTGTGTAAAATTGTATTTTTATTAAATACTAAATGTTGGCATACCAGGGCTGGAATCGGCTAAGGTCATAGTTGATTATCAATTGTGGTGATCGTCGTTTTGACTATTGCTGTCTCTATTTTTGCCTTTAGATGTGATAGAGACAGCTATCTTCAAAACGACGATCACCACAATTGATAATCAACTATCACCTTAGCCGATTCCACCCCAGATTTTATTTTTAAAAATGTGCAAACAAAAAAAAATTATCAAACAAATCAGATGGCATACTTTATTATGAGCTCTAACTATTTAAGCCATTGAAATAACAAATTTATAGTAATAATTTTTTTTTTAATGATACCATAATATTTTGGAGCCAATACATACATAAATATATGTACTTTTACATAATCAATTTCTAGCTACGTTAAAGTTGTTAACTACGAGAGAAAGTTCGTGCGATCCAGTCGTGTCCATATTATTTTTTTTTTGTTTAATAAAATTAAATTGATTTTTCATTATGTATAATACAGTTTTATTTATTTGTATATATTTTGTATACACATTTGACTAAAATTTAACATTTTTAAAATTTTCTTTTAAATTTCTATAAATTATCTTAAAAGTAACAACATTGCACATTTTGAATAACATTTTTTTAAATTATTATATATTTTTGTTTGCGTTTGCCTCAATCTCTACTCAAAGCTAATTGAATTAGAGGTAAAACTTTTATAGAAGAAAGATCCGAAAGAATTGCTTCAATATTATCTAAAGACGAAACTTGCATGATACTCTCTTTGCGAAAACTTAAAATGATAATTGCAAAGAGTGAAAGTAATTCCAAGCTATCAAAACCGAGCATCTAAAAAAAAGAAATTATTTTTTAACAATTTTAAACTCCCTCTATACATAAGCCGTATTTTTTGAAGAATTGTTTTGTCAGCTCAGTAATTTTTTTTCACACGTACATAAAAATAATGATTATAAAAAATTTTGCTGAGCAGGCTATATACTTTTGAAGAAAACACGTCTATTGATAACTTACCAAGTCCCAGAGTACAAGTAATTGATCTGGAGGCAGATGTCCACTAAATGCTCGCATTAGCCATTTGAACACAATTCGTATACTATTAAAAATTTAGGAGCTGTTAAAATTTAATTTATTAATTTCTATAAATTTTACTCACGGTTGAATTTGTAACTCTCGAAAGTGAGACCATAATTGGGGCTCATGTGTTTGCAGTAACTTTTCAAACAACAAACAAAGACTTACAATGCCCTATAAAAAAGTCAAGAAGTGTAAAATAAAATAAAAATACCATGGACCCAAGTAATAATCGATTTTGTAGTAGAATTAAGTTTTAATTCTGTTTATTTGTATACGTTCAACTCGACTTTAGGCTAAATTGGATTATAAATTCGTTTATTACTTAGGCCCGAAGTGGTCAAATGTAAAATGAGCTATGCTGGATTAACTCAACTGTCAAATTGCCATACTTTCTGCAATAATTTCTGCGATACTGTAGCTATTTACGGCTATTTACGTTCTTATGGCAGAAATAAAAGAAGCAAATATGGCGATTTGCTAGCATAATAACGAGATAACACGATACTTTTTTATTTAATTTTGAGAAATAATAACGGTTTATAATTCTTACAGCCCTATTGTGAGTTCCACGTGAAAGAAAATTAGCCCGAATAAATTACATTTTACTCTTCCTTATTGTGAGTTTCGGGGGAAAAGATTTCCATTTAATTTTAGGCACCGAACAAGGCCACACTTGTTGTAAAGAGGACGGTGAAATTCACAATAGATTTTAAAAATCGGGGCGAACAAAACATTTTCGGGCGAAATATTTTCCGGATGAAACTCCCAAGAGGGCTGTTAGAGAATAACAAACCGGTAATTTATATCAGTTGGTAGGTACTGGTGAAAGCCGATATTTACCTGTGGATGAGTATTGATCGTTGTAAGCCTATGGCAATATCTGATGTAAAAAGCTCGAAATGTAAAGTATAATTTCATTGGTGAGTCATAGAGATAGCAAAAAGGAGCGGCTAAAATTAAATTACTTTAAGTTTTATTATTTATAAAATCTTAAAAAGATATATTTACCGAACATACAAATCCCATGAAATGGTACAACACCTGAGGGTGGCCCGTCATATTGTTTGCCTTTGAGGGGAAAACTTTCAAATTGAATTTTTTCCGATATCTCCCAATCTCTAGAGAAACATAACATAGCTTGATATAAAACATCTTCGAAAACAAAATATTGATCATCATTCGAAGCTGTTAGTTGAATATCTTTGAAAATAAGTTTATCAACAATGTGATCGGTGGTTAAAACTTTATTCTTTAATTTATTCCAATGGTCCATATTCTGCAAAAAAAAAAGAAAAACGAACAAAATAAAAATATGTATTTAAAAATACTGTTACAAATTTAAAAAATGAAAACATATAAAATTCTAATCAAAAACTTAAATATTGAATAAATAATATACAGTATGTCAAAAAAGAAAACTTACATGAACATTAATATGACTTCCAAGAATATAAGCCCAAAGTGGTCCACGATAAGGAGCTGGCGTATTACCTTTTTTAAGTATTTGTTGGCATAGTGGTGCGTGTTTGTAGTCTAAAATTTTCTGACATTGAATATTTATGTCGTAGGAAGCATCCTGACGTAGCAATTCAGCAAAGTGAGATCTCTTGAGGGAGAAATTAATAGAATAGTTTAGCTACCTATAGTCTGAAATTTAAGCCAGTGGACTGATTATGGCATTCAATACAAATAGAACTGTCATTATCGTCTTGCTAAGATTCACTCTATTATCAAATTTTACAGGTTTTTTTGTACATACCTACTTGGCGTGTACCATCAACTGAGCGAACCGAGCGCTCAAGGATTTTTTTAAGTGAGACAAAAAATCTCAACTGAGCACTTGAGATATTTTGCGGAGGTTTCTGATACAAACATTTCTTGGATTCACTACTCAATTTTTTTCGCAGTCGAAACAGCTGTTTGTTTGACAACCAAGTTAAAAAAAAATTTTGAGGGTGTGAAAATAAGAAAGTGGTAAATAAATACAAAATAAAGACGTAATGTGGGTAAAAAATCAAACAAATTGAATAAGCTATTTTCAATAACTTCAATAAGTTTTTTGCATTAATTAAATAAATATTTAAAGAAAAATTGAAATGTTATTTCTTAACTTGTATTAGAATAATAGAACATGTTTCTTTTTGAAGTGAAACCCTTGCGTGCGTTAAAAGTGAAATTTCAAGGTTGAATTTTGGTGAAACGAAAAAATGTAACGCTACATGTGCAACGCTGAGATCATTGATTACCTTATTGGTGGGAGGTAGAGTACAAGTAAAAATTTTTATTGATAGGCTAATATATTTTCTAGTGCAATATGTTTGGATTTTTTGATAATCTATATTATTGTAGCAGGTAAAAGGGAAAATGTCCTTTTATGTGTTTTTTCTAATTTCGTTAATTAGAATGCTAGAGTTTTGGCATTTTATTGGTGAATAGATAATGAAATTCTAAGAATCTTACCACTTTGAGATTTTTATCTATGTCCTACTGGTATGGAGATATAAATTATTTTAAACATTTTAGCTCAAAATAGGCTAATTTCAAAAAATTGAATTAAATCAAGAGAGTCCGCTAAGATTTTGAATTATATATGGTTGCAAAATAAATAAAACCAAATTAAAGTTGTCATAAACAAATTTTTGATTTTGCAGAGATTTTGAGTGTAGGAATTTTTGGAAATAGTCGGAAAACCTACTCAAATAAAACGATTTATATATCTTTTTAATTTTCACCTTTTTTACTTTAAATTTTCACCATTATTATTTAATTTTCAAGTTTACAACCCCAACCCATCTATCATTTTGATATAGAACACATAGCTGCGTCTTACTCATATAAACTTAATATCCCTATACATATCCCCCCTAATTTATAATGAAAAAATAGTTATTTCAGTTTCCGTGTTTAGGAAAACTACACCATGGAATAAAAATGTTCCGGACTCAAATGGAGCACTAAGCAAATGCCTATAGTTTGAGCCCCAGAAATTCATATTCCATGGTGTAGTTTTCCTAAACACGGGATCTGAAATAACTATTTTTTCTTTATAAATAAGGGGAATCGAGATTTTTTGATCGCCAAAGAAGTTTCACTTCTGCCACGAGAACCTACTCATGCTTATTTTGAGATTCGAATGAAACGTTAATTCGAGTGACTAGATCTATTCGTTCGAATTAACTTTGTTTATTTTGACATTCGAATGAAAAATATTCATTGCAGAAAATGAACCCAAATTAACCTTATTTGATTTAGTGTGACCATACACTGTTTTTTTTTCGAAGAATCTTATTTTCAATTCAAAGTTTGTTACTTGATTAACAGTTTCTTAATTGAAAAATTAAGTGAAGCAAAGCTTACTGAATGAAAAACATCGAAGACATGAAATTTAACATTTTGTAAACTAAGGTAACAATTTTTGTCTAAATTTGTCATCTTGTCATCTTGATACCCTTGATACCCTTTAATATTTTATTTATGTTTCACACATACGGTCACACTTTTCAATTGAACTGTAGAAAACCAAGGAATCAGGAATCGCAAGTGGTGTAATGGAAATACCCAACATTTTTAAGAAATTGTAGCACGGTCTTTAGATTGAGGCCCGTAGCTTTTGAGCTTCACGGCAGCGGCAGCATCTCTCCAAAACCGGTCGGTATCAGTTCAGTTTACTTGAAAAACCCTTATAGACTAAGAGCCCACAGCAAATTTTGGGAGTGGAAGTGGATTGATAACCAAAATATGAATATGAGGGTTTTTAGGTGTATATATCGCGGTATAAAACAAAAATCGATTAAGGTTCTCTTAAAAACCTAATATCTTGAGTTCTATTGGTCGGATCGCCAAGATTATGACGTTTGGACTTGAAGAAAATGACAGAGGAGCACATAATATATTTCTTTAAATTTATTAAAGTGTTAATACCTCTGAAAAAATAAACTAGAAAATTGCTATTTTCAAACCCCCACCCCCACCAAAGGCTGAAAAAGAAACCTGCCAGACATTTGTTTTTGATACCGCGATATATGCACCTACAAACCCTCACACTCATATTTTGCTTATCAATCCACTCCCAAAATTCGCTGCCGGCTCTTAGACAATTAACTACCTCCGGATTCTCCTCCATTAACTTGACTTCTATTTGTCCTGTTAGTCCAATAAGAATGCAATTTGTGCTCTTTATAAAATGGCAAGAAAAAACTCTCGTCATTATAACTTATTTTATTTAATTATCTTATACAAATTGTTTAAACTTACATGTTTGTATACCTATTCACCAGGAAAATTATGTGATCGACACAAAAATGACATTTAATTCAAATCATTCGAAAGTCAAAGTTTGCTTAGTTTTCGAAAATAAATGAAATTTCGATTGATTCTATGAACTTTCGAATCGATAGAATCTCAAAATGAAATTTTCTCGAATTCGACTAACTTTCGATCGAAAGCGAAACTCAATATAAGCATGACTGAGTTACACGCGCTCTTTTTTTGAAAGAGAGTGGAGAATGTTGTCCCACCAAATGATTTTGCCTCCGTTAACCGGACATTGAGCGCTCACTGAGCGCTCAGTTTGTGGTACACGCCTAGTATTTAGAGTCAAGTGACATCGAAATTGTTTTCACCTTGAAGCGAACCCTGTAAATTTAGTTCTAAATTGAAAATCCACTATCACATATGATAAGATTCGAATTCCATGATCAGGGCCCAGTTAAAGTTTCTTAGATCACACGATTCGAGATCTGAATCCATTAATGTACTTTCGTCTTTGCTTTCACAAAATCAGATTGATATATTAGTCGTGTTTTTTGAAAGAGTGTATAGCAACTCAGCAAACATTTTATACGCAAAACAATAACAAAATAAATTATTAAAAATAATTTTGTTTGTGTTTCCCGTGTACAAAATTTGCTGAGTAGCTGTTCACTCTCTGAAAAAACACGGCTATTGTTTGATTCGCTTGGTCAACTATTTTTTGTCGCATGGAATCGAATCAAATTCGTTTCAATTTGTTAGATCTCAGAATCGTGTTAACTTGGCTTATTTAAAGTATCGATTATATGTTAAATATTTACGTAATATTCAGAAAAATGAGGTCTCAGAGATTTCGCTCCGTCAAAAAGTGACATCGAACCTGAGATATTTTCTGATGAAACCTGTTCAGGGAACTCTGAGATTGGTGAATCTGAAATCTCATTTTCCTGAACATGCCTGATATTTCTAAGATATTTTTGTACGTACCAAATCAAATAAATTTTTTACTGGCAGGGAAATGTGTGAAAACTCCCATTTTGGAATTAGGCTTTAAAAGTATCAAACGTGAAAAAAAAGATGTTTTAAATAAATATTAAATCAGTAAACAAAATATACACAAACTCATTATTGTCCAGTGAACGGGTGGGACCTTTTAGTGACAAAAGGACATCCAATAGGTCTTTGGGAGCGTAAACTGGTCGAAAACATGCCAAATCTAGGATAAGTTGAAAATAGTAAATACAAAGATTAAACCAAATTTAAATAAGATATTAATTTATAATTTAAAATAATTTTTTGTTTAATTTGGTATATGGGTAGGTTAGCTATAATACAAGCAAACTTTGGAAGTGAATGTCTTTATAATCTAGTAAATTTATCAAATTTGGTTGTATCATTATTTGTATGGGATTTCTCGTTTCGCATCAGCCCACGCGAATACGTATCTTTAGAACCAATTTTCATAGTTTCAACATTCGAACTATGTACACTAGAGGTTCTATAAATATTTTATAAAACCATTCTATATGGCATATATAAGACATCATACCTATTGTATAATTGCTGAGTTCTTCCCATTTTGAAAGAAATTCTTCGCGATCCGTTAAGCTTCTTGGTTGACCTTGAAGAGGCATCTTAAGTTCGTTGCACATAGAATTAAGTGATTTTCTAACTCTTCTATCCCACTGTACTGCAGATCGTTTAAGATATCCCAAAGGATCAGTCTACAAACAAATAAGATTTCAAAATAGAATTTAAAATCTAAGAATATTTTATGTAAACAAAACAAATAATTACCGTTCCAGGAGTTGTCTTGATTTCTGTGTTCAAAGAACTCTTAACCAGGTCAAATATTATATTTCGAATTTCAGTTTCAAGTCCTGTTGACTTAATGGCTGCTTCAAGAGTATTTCTTAAATCATTCTTATCAACATCCGGTTGACATACGAGTTTCTATTTTGTATAAGATGAAAATTACATTATTTTTAACAATTTTTTTTTTTATTTATTTAGATATTTCTTAAAAGAAAACATACCTGAACAGTTTTATATAATGATGCATAGATTTTCATTGCTTGAATGTCAGATGTTAATTTAAGGGCCGTATGGTGGATACTTGTGTTTTTGAGTTCTTGCATATTTAATTTATTATTTATAAAAAAAGTTAAAACTATTTTTTTTAGCAAATTTATAAAATGAAAGAAAATGAGTGAATTGGAATTTGTTTGTTATTTGAAAAGAAACAAAATATATAATATCGATCAAACTTTTGATTTTTGTGTATGCGCAAGAGTTGTGATTGATGGAATGTTAAACTCTTTTTACTTGTTGCTAAGTTCTAATCATATTTTTATCAAGAAAGTTTGTTTAGTTCCAAACAAAGCCTAAGGATGTGACAGTTATGTTCTACGATATTCTACATACAACGTTATAATTAAGTTCTGTTAATGTTGGACCGCACACAACTGCAGCGGAATTACACTTCACGACACGGCGACGCGGCAAAAACATTATTTGTATGAAATTGTATGAGCTATATATCGCACTAATCGGCAACTGAACTTCATAAAATTTAATACAAATTATTGTGAATCGTAGTTTCGCTGCAGTTCAGTTCTGCCTAGTGCGGTCTAACCTTTAGATTGATACCTAAGACGGTGTTCACATTAGGGGCCTTCACGAAACAGAGATATCGGAGATTTTTCTCCGTCAAAAGCTAATCAAGCGAATACAAACAAATTTTTCCTCAGTATTTTGACAGCCAAACTGAGATTTTTGCTGAGGAATCCTTTTCAGGCAATTGAGATTTCTGAGGCCCTCCGATATCTCCCTTTCCTGATCACGCCTGGACTAACTCGCCTCCTCCGATTTTACAAAAGAATACGTCAAAAATAAAATCCACAATTTTTTGTTTTTAATTAACTTCTTTTCTCTCTTTCCAACCATCAAATGGGAGTGAGATAAATTTCAGAGAAGTCAAAATTAGTCGGAAGTGAGTTAGTCCAATGTGAACACCCTCTAAAGTTTGTAAGAATATCAATTGATTAATTTTCTTAACCAAAATGTTCAAACAAAAATACTATTTACTTCAAATTGTTCAAATTTTTGTCTGTCTCCATTGCATTGCCTTGAGTTCTTTAATTCGCGATTTATAACAAGGGTTATAATGGGAAGTTAACATAAGGTCTGTTTAATGAATCTGTTCGGAACAGAAAAGATTAGCAAATTACAACATTGTGTGTTCCATGAGTAAAAATCTTTCACTTAACTGTTCTATCTTATGTCACTTTACTTTGTGTTGCATGAACTTTTCAGGTGAAGCAAGTGAGTGACAAGTAGTATTAAAGCAAGAAAAATATATTAAAGGTTATATCACTAGCGTTTTCATTTTTATTCAGTTCTGCGCATGTTGTCAAAATCAATAGAAAAAAAATTGAATTTCAAACAATCACTACAAAGTACAATGGTAATTTTGGCCCTCAGACCAATAACGATATGTCATATATCGTTTAAAAGGTCTTTTTTTGTACATAAAATGTTCGTATGAAAGTTTGTTTCCATTCGCTGTGGGAAAAAAGTTATCGGCCGAAGAAGTTATAATACATAAAAAGCTTATATCCAAGTCATCAATAATAACATTGTTAAGAAACGCCACTGTGTCATTAAAAGGTTCGCATCTTCTGAGCCCATCAAGAGCATCGGCGAGTACAAGTACCTACATTAGACCCCTTGCACTCAAGGAAACTGAGTTTGCTGGCGATTTTTAGTTTGTAGGCGAGAAGGCTGTAAAAGGAAGACAACAAATCTTCCCTCACACCCTTATCGCCTACAAACTAGCTAGTTTCTGGCAACTCAGTTTTCTTGTGTGAAAGCGGTGTTATTATTATACTATTGCATTTATTGAGTTTTGAGCCTTATCAAGTAATTATGTAACAGATATTTGTTCTTCCCCTGACATTCCGTGAATAGGAACGACCTCTTATCAATCAATAAGGGGGGCAATAATCTATATATAAATAGCCTTAAAAAGAGTTGGTGGTACCATTTGCTCAAAAAGTATCCAACCGATTTCGATAAATTGTTAATGGTTGGAAAGCCATATAGGCGGAGATGTGCAGAATATACCTGAGACACGCATTTACACACTGTGGGCCATTTTTGGTTTTGCACTGCCGATCAATGTGCGTATTACAAAAAATTTAAAACTAAAAAAATATTTTGTGATTTAGTTTTCAAACAAATAGTTTGACTCTAGAGTCTGTGAATGTGAGTTTTGGGTTGACGAATGTCGGCCAGTGGGCGATACTAGTTAATATATAAACGGTATTCTCTTGAAATATTTCTTCTGCGTAAAGAACATTTCGTTTTTCGTACATGTACCCCGCAATAAGATTTAGTAAACCTCTTCAATGGCATGTTCACGCACATAGTCAGCCATCGCAGGTTGACCTTGAATAATAATTTCTGTAAGAAGTTGATGTTGATACCTTCGATTATGAAGCCCATGTTGGCAAATGCCCTTCCATTTAAATCACAAACAAAAAGAAAATAACCGTATTAAATCACTTTAGTGCTTTCCAGATTAATTAGCCGCGATCAATTGAAATGCATTCTGCACAGCTCAAAGCCAACTAGCGATTGATCGATTATATAAAAATGAAGCTTTTTTTTAACCTCCTTCACCCACTTCGCTTCGCGCATATTTGTTTACGTTCCGCTGCGTTTGTAAAGTATGTCGTACCTTTTCTTACTCTGTTCTACTTTAATGTCCATATCTTTTTTTCACACAGCAAATTGATACTTGTCGCCATATAAACAATTGATCTACGAAAAAATACCTTTTCAATGATATATGACACGTCCTTATTGGTCTGAGGGCCAGCTCCCATACAAAAATTGCCATTGTCTTTTGTTTTTGTTTACTGTGTACTAACACAAGGGGCAGCCATCTTGAAATTTGACAAGTCTGATATCAGGCCGTGAGAGCAATAGTGCCCTAACTGCAATTTTATCGAAATTGAGTTTATAACGAAAATTGAATCTGTACCTACTACCCCACATGCCATAGTTACATGCCTTTTTAAAAGCTCGAGTGCAAGCGTGGCCTATGTACCACTTAGGCCACATTTGCGCTCACATATTTGATTTTATTGTTTGAAACTTAAGTTAGGTCAATTATTTTACTATTTGATGACAGGGGACTTCAATGCAAAGTGTTAAACATTAAGTGGGTACCCTGATAATCTCCGTCGATAAGCCATGCAGCTAAAGAGTGTTATACTTAAGTGTTATACTAAATCTGTTGCTGCCATTGAACAAAGAGAGTGGAAGCGAGCATGCATAACTTGTTGAAACATTTAGGTTTAATAATAAATTAAAATAATATCAATTTAGCTACATTGTTTTAATTATTTTGTGAAATGGCCTATAGAAATTTGAGTCCCGGTAAATTTTATAAATTTGTGTATATGTATAATTATTTAAATAACCATGTTTTGTATTTGAAGACATTTTTGGTTCGGAAGAAGGTTTGGAATCAGAATATTTTCCAATAAGTAGTGAATATCAAAATGAGAGAATTACGCACAATACAGACACCAGAAAAAACCCAAGTCCTGGTAAGTCATTTGTGTAGGGAATGATAAATTTAAAACTTAACAAAAATAAAGTTGAACAAAGATTAGGAAAGTAACAAATCATTTTGTTTCATAGATCTCTTTCTCTCTGACGACGATGAGGCCCTTCAAAGTACACTTTCGCCGTTAACTCTTGAGAATATTCATGAAGAAGTTATTGTTCCAGAAAGTAGTCTAGAAATTCTGAATGACCAAGAAGGGCGCCGAAAGAGCAGAAAACGTGTACGCCATTTTGATAAATGGAAACGCATTATTCGGAAGCGAAAGAGGAACAGGGGTGAGGGATACATCAATGTAAGAGGAGCACATGTTGAAGCCAAAAGCTTAAATGAATCAGTTCAATGCTCGTGCCGAAATAAATGTCACCAACTAATACCATCTACTTTTCAAAGAGAGCTCTTCAAAAAATTGTATGATTTGAAATCTTTTGATCTACAAACATCCTACGTATTTAGTTGTGTAAGTGTTATAACAAAGCAGAGGTTCACTTGTGGGTCGCAGTCCAGGAGGTCAAATTCAAGGGTATATTTTTTGCCTAATGGAGAAGGTACTGAAATTAAAGTGTGTGAAGATTTTTTTAAAAAAGTATTAAAAGTTAGTGACGGTAGAATATCCCTTATTGTGAAATATAAAAACAAAATTTCAACACCGCCAACCGATAAGAGAGGAAAGCAAGACTCCAAAAACAAATCAAGTGAAGAAGCGTGTGATGGTGTTAGGAATTTTATAAATAGCTTCCCGAAATACGAATCGCATTATACCTTGCACAAATTTCCCAGTAGGATGTTCGTAGCCCCTAACTTAAAGCTAAGTATAGTGTACAAATTATATCGTGAAGCTTCTGATGCCCCCGTTTCAGCGTTTATGTTTCGGAAAATATTTAACGAGGAATTTAATTTATCTTTCCACGCACCAATCACCAATTCTTGCAAAAAATGTGACAACCTAGACAAGAAGCCAACAAATTAAAAGAGTTGGAATTAGATAAAAAGAACCATTTAATTAAAGCTGAAGCTTCAAGAAAAAGCTTTAAAAAAGATACAACTCTAGCTAAAGACGAGTTTAATGACGTAACAGTTATAGTTGTTGACCTCATGAAAACACTACCATGTCCCGTTGTATCAACAGGTGTTTGTTATTATAAGCGTCAGCTTTGGACATACTGCCTGGGTATTCGACAAAATTGCGTATACGCCCGAGTGCACACAAATGAAATAGATTTAAATGAGTATTTGGTTAGGTAAAAACAGCAAGGACATGTTTGTAGGCCTTAAATTACACAATACCTACCCCTAACTAATGGAGATGACCAAAAATGTATGGACAAAAACCCAGAATCGACAAGAACGAAATGCTTACTAATAGTTAAGTATATTAAGCATTTGTCGTTAGCAAAAAGGGCAATCCCGAAATCCATGCGGGGTATATGAGCTATGAGTAATTTTTTAGAACATACAGATCACCAAATACGACTATTGTTAATATTATCTTACTATTTTATTTGTATTTATTTGTTTTGTGTTTAAAAATAGTAGAGCGATGCAAAACTAATCAAACGCTGATTAGTTTTGCATCGCGGCTGTTAAAAAAGAGAGTTCCATAACAGATACTTTTAGTCAAAAGAAAACAGTTTCAGTTTGCTTCGGTTAGAAAATGCACTTCTTCAGTTGCATATCGATACCTCATGGCTTATCGACATAATGAGATATAAATTTTTCTTGTCGATTCTGGGTTTTTTCTTGGCCATCTCCTTTTCGTAATTTTTTCAAAAGTATTAATAATAACGAGTATCTCCCACTGACCGAAATTCGACCACCAAAACATTCACAGACTTTAGAGTCAAAACAGTTACTCTGAAAATTAAATTAAAGAGTGCGTAAATGCGTGTCTAAGATATATTCTGCACATCTCCGCACCTATGGCTTTCCAACCATATAAAATTTATCGAAATCGGTTGGATCCTTTTGGAGCAAATGGTACCACACATTTTTGTTAAGGCTTTATACAAAAACTTGACAACCGGGACGGAACACCCCGAGGACGATAAAGTCAACCGACTTTTAGAATTAATTTTTTGACATGTATTTTATTTGTATAATCCCTTAAAATTAAGACAAAGTATAAAATAAGGCCCCCTATGTGCCAATAAATGTATAATATCATCGTATCTAACTAGTTATAAGTCAAATTGTAAATATTATTTTGTTCAATAAATCTTAACTTCACTAACTAACTAATGGCTATATACAAACATAGATAACTTTATTTAAAACTAATTTAAACGAACTTTGAAAACTAACGGTACAGTTCACTTCTTTTTTAACTGCACGTCTACCTGAACGTGACGTTACAAATTCAAAAGTGCTTCTATTATATCCCGCTACAATATTTTTTTTTTTATTATTTTACAGTGCGTTAAAATTTCTCAATCCGTTGCTGCTCAGGCATTCTTAAAAGGTAAGAAATATTTTACTATCTTTTTTTTCTTGTTAATTTAACACTTTTTCCATATGAACACAATACTTATATATAAACACACAATACCTATCAATAAACCTTGTTCTATGACGATACATAAAGATTATAATTATACATATTCACATGCGCTTGTTCAGACGGCCAACCTGGCGCTATTCATGCAGGTGATTTTTAATAAGAGATTAAAAAATATGAATATCATCAAGCAATACAAGCAAAGATTTAATATTACAGGGTTCGATGAGACAAAAAAGAAATAAATTACATTAGGTATATGTATAGTATATAGTATCAAATTGCAACTGTTATTATCCGATAAAATAAATTTACAATATAAATTTGTTCGTATAGAATAAATTGTAACTGAAAACATTTAGCAACATGACACGAAAAAAAAAAAAATTGTTTTGGTAGTATCACAAGAATTCCAATAATTTTGTCACCATTTTTTGTTTGTTTGCAAAATTCCAATTTCAATACCTAAACATAATTGGGTACTCATCATCAATAAAGAAATTCACAACGCATTGTTCTTTTCGTTGCTTATACGATAAGGCTACTTAATTGATGTCTGGAAATGTAGTTTTATCGAAAAGTTAAAAAAAGCTAATATTCTTCAGAAAACAATCAAATATGTTTTGAGTAATTTATCATTTACCCTATTTAGTACTGAAATAATTTTACTTTAAAAGCTTATATTATTTAGCTATTAGGGCTGGTCACGAGACGAGAAAAGTCTCGGTCTCGATCTCGGTCTCGCATGACGAGACCGAGACGAGACTGCCTTTAAAGCAACCGAGACGAGAACGAGACGAGACTAAATATACAGTCTCGTCTCGTTCTCGTCCGAAATTTATAGAGTGTCTAATAAATTTAAAAAATACAATTTCAGTTAAATATTTATTTTTTTCTGCACATATTCAAACGATAATCGAAAATATTTCGTTCCAATAATCAACAATTTGTCCGAAAATCGTATTTTTCGGAAACGAGACCGAGACGGGCTTAATTATACGAGACCGACACGATACCGAGACGGGACTGAAAATATTCGATTTTAACGATACCCAGACGTCTCGTGGTCAGTCCTATAAGCTATTCTGTTTGAAGCAGATTTAGATATCCTTTAAAAAAAAAAACTGGTATATTCTTTCGATTTGTATTGTGTTTTATGAGAATCTGTTCAACAGTGAAACAATAGGAACAAGATGTTTCAAAGTAAAGATTCAACCTTCGTTATTTTACCGATGCGAGATTTACAGAACATGCACAGGAGTCGGAACAATTTTATTCATATTAAGGACTACTGGAACTTGTGAATCTACGGAAATTTTACGCTACTTATACAGAAATTTGGTCTGTTCGCGTCCGAAACTTCCAGATTCTACTTCCATTTTCTACTGGCAGTTTCACTCTAGTACACAAACAGACCAAAATATCTTCCTTTCATTTCCGCACCATAAGTGAATCGAATAGAATAGGTAAATAACTTTGGAAGGCATGTTAAATGTGAAAAGTGTCCAAATCGCTGAGAATAAAATATGATGAACTTCATAATTGATATGACTGTAAGTTATTTCCGTTTATTTCGTTTCGGACGCTGCTGATGCGAAACGAAATTTTCATGTGGTTTCCAACAAAAAAACTAAATGCTTAAGAATACATAGTTGATTAAAATTCATGGAGAGTTTCACAAATTGCAAATAAATAAAATAAATAAAGTTTAAGGAAAAACTAAATTAAATAAAGCTGTTATGATAGGCCCAACAAATAAGAACACGAACAAACTAAAATTTAATTTTCCGCACACAATTATTGGTCCAGTCAATTGATTCCGTGCGAAAAGGCAGTGTAGACTTCTCAAAATTTCAATATCGCTGGTCGAACAGCGTGCTGCAGAAATGTTTCACTTATGATTTCGTTATGCCATTTTTGTATGCGATTTTTCGTTTAGCATCAGCAGCGTACTAGGCTTCAGACTGAAAGCGCACCGGATAAGGATCTATTTCGCAAGCGTGAAGGATTTCCCGTGTACACTTACTTTTCACACTCAAGAAATATTTGAATAAATTTGCTATGTTTTGCATAACTTATCTCTCAGCTCTCACCCTTAAGGAATTGAAAATATTTAAGTGTGCACGATTTTCTGTGTATACAGAGAAGACTCACTTTCACGGAATTTGGCCCCAGGAGACATTGTTTTTTTTTATAGTTAAAGTAACCCACAACCTCGGCAACCTCAATCATGCTTCACAGTCACAAGTCACAATAACCTCATAACTCGTCGTGAATTTGCCTCATATTATGATCTGCTCCTTGGAAGATCACAACTGACGTTGTCCTTGTGAGGTTTCTTATGAGGGCTTTCACAGAATACGAAATTATGATCGCCTTATACGAAAACTCACTCACAAAAAATTGTGACCTGTGAGCCTCACAACGACAGAATAGGACAATAAGTTCTTCTGTATGCTTTTTTTTCAAGTTTGCATTATACTAGTAGATATAAAAAAGTCTTACTTCATCATCACCCTTCTTCCAAAAAAAAAAACACTTGTTATCAAAATTTTATATTTCTAATTTTCCGATAGCACCGCAACTCTAGGCTTTTTATCAGTAGGTCTACTGATATGTGACTGATAATTTTGTTTGAAGTGTACAAGTATAAATTTATCAAGCCAATATGAAATTTGGCGATAGTTCAAAATTTATTCGCACCTTTTACTTTGGTCGGTGAAGTCGTTCATTATTTGAAAAAATCCAACAAAAACGGGTCAATATAGTGTGTCAACAGTGTTAAAGCAAAGCAAATAATGACAAATTAGCAAGGTCAAAATCTGAAAAGGAAAAAAAAAAAACAGTGTCAATTTCATCAATCAGAGTGGATACAAAAATGTCGAATTTAAACAAAAACGACCACGTAAGTGTTGACGGTTATGCGATGGCGATGTTATGTTTATAGAATTTTCAAGTTTTGCTACGTACCTACATAAACATTATTGTGGATGATATATGTATGTATATATGTGACAGTACTTTCAAGCACTTTTGATTGAATGGAATTTAATCGTTTAATAGTTTAATAAGTTTTGTTTTTTTTTTTTATTCTAAGGGCCAGTTTGTTCACAGTGGGTTAAATTTAGTATGTGACTTTCATAGGCTTTAATTAACTAACGCTAATCAACTAAAATTGGCTGATTAGTGAAATCCATGAGGAACTCATACTTTGAAGAGTGTTTCCTGTAAAAGTGTAAATTAATTCAATCGTGAATTTAAAACAAAGAACAACTAGATTTCTAATCTTTAAAGTTGTAAAAGAATGAAATAATTTATTTTTGTTTTTCAATAATAGGTAAACCTAGTGTATGTAGGTACCTACCTGGCTTGGACAATTTTAAGTGTAGATACCTTTGATTGCATTAAGTGGATTGTGACAGTTGTTTGATATTTTCTGTCGATCAATATATAGATAAGTTATTGAGTAAATATTTAGACTAAATATAGGGAATTCGCTGTGAGAAGGGAAGTTTCAAATTATAAAAAAAAAATGTTTGTTTACTTATGGTGAAGTGGATATATATATGTGACACAGATATACTATATGCAAACATATTAGAAGTGTATCTACAATCAACAAAATTGTTTTTCTTTTTTATTCCTTTGTTTTGAATTTAAGCAAAGAAAGTCTTAAATTAATATATAGATATTTACCTGACATATTGACAACTGACTTGAATACAATAGAGGCCCGGCTTTAAGCTTAAAAATTAAATTTTTAACAAAATTATCAAACAAATTATCGAAATATTTTATCAAATAAAAAACTAACTTAACGGACTAACACGCCATACCGGCTGTCATTATAATCGTTAAGGAAAAGCTTCAGTTCGATGTTTACCTATCGTAAAAAATTCAACTCGAGGTTTTGATCGAACTTCACGGATGTTACTGGTGCCTAAGAAAAATGTTGATTAACAGCTCATTTTTAACTGCTTTAATTTTAAATACGAAATAATTTCCTTCATATTTTAACCATAGAAAAATACATACATATGGTTAATACGTACATATGGTTAAAATATGAAGGAAATTATTTCGTATTTAAAATTAAAGCAGTTAAAAATGTGCTGTTAATCAACATTTTTCTTTTTCATACATATTATGTAATTAAAATCAAAAAATAAATTCAAACAATCAAAAAAAAAAAATTTGAAAGTAGAAGCTTAAAATAATTACTTTTAGGGAGTGACAAATTTAGATTCCATGATTTTAAATCAAAAAATAACAAAATAAAGTAAATTGCCCAATGGAACGAAAAAATTGTACCGACTGATCCAATTTGAAAAAAAAAGATGGAGCCGAGATCGTTTTTCTTTTTTTTTTTAGTTTAGAATAGAACTCTTAACATATCCCGAGCTTGTCAAGCCTGCTCTGAACATCCTCTGAACAGAGCCTGATTGACTTTTGAAACATGATTTGAGCAGTAGCTGTCTTTCTCAAAAACCTTTAAATTTTTATCTGTTATTCTTCTTTTCTCCAAACCAAACATATTCAATTCATATCGCTCTGATTTTAGTTTAAAAAAACACACTTGAGCATATTTTTTGTGCACCATTTCAATTTGTTTGTATCTCTTTCTACTTATTTCTCCTTTTCAGTGTAACATTTTGATGTTTTCGGCTTTTTTCAGTCTAGCGGTCATTTTTTTCGTAGCTCGTAAAACATGTTCTGAAGGAAAAAAGAAACACTGATTCTAAGCTAAGAGCACTCCGAGTGAATAAAGAAATACAAACTGTTTGTTTGACAACTCAGGATCTGTTCTGAACCAAAAAACTCCCCATTATCGTTTAAAAATATAAAGAAACAGAAAGAAGACCTTAAAGAAAAAAAATTAAATTAATTGTGTTGTGACTTGTGAATTCCAAGACAGTGTTCACATTGGACTGACTCCTCCGAATTTCCATAAGAGAACGTCAAAACAAAAAAAAAAAAAATACACACATTTTAAATTTTTTTAAAAATTTACTACATTTCTCCCTTTCTAACTATGAAGTGGGAGTGAGATAAATTTCAGAGAAGTCAAAAATAGTCGGAACACCATCCAAGACTGACTTTTCCGGCTTTTATTGACTTTACAAAAGAAAACGTCAAAAAAATCCACAAATTAAAAAAAAATAAGTAAAAAAAGTACCGTTTATTGAATTAATTTGCCAATTTTATTTGGTGTGTTTGGGAATATTCGGTGTTAGAAATTTTGCTCCTTCAAAAGGTGAGCTAGCGAATCCAAAATTTCTTTTCTTATTTTGACAGCCAAACTGAGAATTTTTGTTGACGAATTCTTTTCAGTAAAGTGAGATTGCTGAACCCTCTGAGATATTCTGCTCCTGAACATTCTTAGTAAAAATACGATACTAAGAAGATGAAGAAAGGAGAATGGGCATTTTGGTCTACCTATTGCCCACAAATAAGTTGTATGTCTTTGGAAAGCTTAGCCCTAGTACATCATTTTTTGTATGGGCACAAAGCTTTAAACCAAGGGGTTAAGGTAGTATATGGCATCAAAGATTGCAATTAGAGCAAAAATGAATTGCAATAGTATTCCATTGAAAAGACAGTATTGGAATAGACCTCGAAATAAAGGAACTTTTATACCAATGTCCGATAATAGCGAATACTATCATGGTTGGCGAACAATTCCCTTAACAGTAAGAAAATTCTACTTTTTTTATTCGATTTAGCGTATTTAATGAATGGGAATAATTGTGTGTCTAGTGCCAACAATTGAGATACATAACGTTGGAAAGCTTAGTTCAAGAGCATCATTTTTGAATATGGACACAGAACTGTAAACTATGGAGTTTGGGCAGTATATTACAAAAGATAAAACAATTCGTCTATATGTTTATTCGAATTTGCAAAGTGGTTTTCTTAGTGTTTTGGTCGCTTATTTTAGCCAACTCCCATTGTTAATGACAAACAAAATACTCGCACGTTGGTACACTCCATAGTTCCTAATAATTTTCATTGGTCTCGTTTCAGGTCCCATATATTTTTGCCCATTCTCCTTTAAATATTAAAAGACTGACTGAAGATCCCACTTAATACCTGGGCGAAACACAATTATTTCTGGAGTTGAGGTCACTTTTACTTTTTATTTGAACTACGATATTTCCTCAAGATTGTTTATTTTTAATTTGGATCGTGTTTCACAAGTTTTTAAGGGAATATGTAGTCTTGCTGTGATTAAAAATTATCATTTGAAGCAGTTTTTTAGTTGTTTTTTTCTTAAAGAATATAAGACATGTTCAGGGAAATGAGATCTCAGAAGGGTCATTGAGCAATCTCCGTTGCTAGAACAGAAAAGGATTCTTCAGCAAAAATTCTCAGTTTGGCTGTCGAAATTCTAGAGATCAAAATTTAGTATTTGCTTGCTCCCTTTTTGACAGAGCTAAATCTCTGAAATTTCATTTTCTTAAACACGCTAAACCAATTGAATCGAACTGAATACGAAAAAGTTTATCACTTCGATAAATCACAGAACAATGTTAAAGGAATTTATATTGCACAGGAAATTAAAAAAAACACACAATTTTTCGATCTGAATTTTTGGTAGTTTTTGTTTGTTAACTTTAAAAAAATCCAAAATTTTAAAGGATGATGGATGGAAAGGAGGTCTGGGATCGCTTCCCAGCCTCGTCCACCTAAAAACTAAAAAAGTTTTTTTCAGGGCTACTGCCTCTTGCGAGGAATTGACAAATCCTCCAAGAGTATCACTTGTCACGAATAAGTGCTTCTCGTCTACCCGTTCGGATTCGGCATAAAATTGTAGGTCCCTTCCATCCCTGTCGAAAGGCGCGCACAGGAATGGTTGCGAGTTGTTAGTCACTAGAATAAGTGCTTTTCGTCTAGCCGTTCGGATTCGGCATAAAATTGTGCCACCCAATTTATTTGTTTATTTTATATGTAGGTAAAATTCAAAACCCAATATTAATCAGAAGACTAGGAACACTATTTGCATTTTTTTTGCGTACCTACATAAGTATGTATGTCCTGAACATAACTCATTTTTTTTAATAAATCAGATGACGCGATTTGCAGATAACTTAAATCAAATCAAACTAAATATTTTAAGATCAACTAATAACAACCCAAAATCACGAGTAAATCTTAAATCATAGACCAAAAATATTGATTTTATTTTAAAAGTTTAGCTAATTAATTTTTATATCATAACAAGATCTGTCGAAAATATTGATAAGGTATACCTTTCTTAATGTTTAATAAGGTTCTTTTATTTTCTAACACCTAAGTGGCAAAGTATTGTTTTTGCTTGATAAAGAAGAAGAATAATAATATGAACAATGTAGTAGGTAGGTAAGTACTTATAGAAGTAAAATTATTTGATGCGTTGCGTCAGTTTGATTTTATCATTTTTACGAAAGGATTATTGACCAGCTTTGAACTTGGGACGACAAACAAGTTTTTTTTTTTATCAAATCAATCAAGATAATAACAAACAATGGCATTTATTTTTGTATTGCTTTTATAAAGAGCAAAACCTTATTCTTCTTTTGTGTGTCCAGTCGATAGTATTATTGATTTGTTAACAAGGTGTTATTAAAAACAAGTTAAAATAATAATTTTGAATATTTTTGAATTAATACAAGCAAATGTAGAAACAGAAGTATACAACAAAATAACGGTTCTAAAAAAAAAAAATATTTATGTGTATAAACTTTTAATGGAATATTTTTTGACTAACTACTAAGAAGTATCAGAATGCAACATAATGATAATGACAAATGCCCGAACCATTGGCGAAATATTGGTGAATATTCCAAAAGGGCGATTTGTCAAAATCGGTATTTTTCTGAAAAATCACTGAACGTCACTTCATCTGATATGAGAAAACTAAACTACTAAAAAAGTAAAAAGCGTAGTAAGAACATACTTATTTTCAGAACTTTAAGTGTTAGCAGTCAGCCACATTGTAACTGTTACATTGAGGCTTATAAAGTTTTGTCTACAATTTGAAAACAATGTTGAGGTAGCATTTCTTATTCCTTTTTTTTTATTATGAAGGTTTGATTAAATTAATACCTGCATAATATAAATAGTTGTTTAATCAATTTTATTCGTGTTTCAAAGAGTTCCCATTTTGTCGATGAAGGCACTAACGTACATTATGAACTAACATTAGGTATTTATATCACTGATTAATCAAATAAAAACAAATCCATAAAAATAAAAAGGTAACTTTATTGTGAAATTATATGATAGTGTTGCATAAACTGTTATAGACTCTTAGCCCTCATTCAGACGACGATATTCTTACCATATAACATATACGGGATTTAACCGAATATAAAATCGACACTGGGATGCCATTCGTGGTTTTTCCAGGCGTGAATAACATGATAAAACTAGATTCAATTATTTTGGAAAATCTAATTTGTTTCACTTAACAGAAAAACACACTAATTTCCTTGGAAAACCTTTCAACGGGAAAGCTATTGAACAAAATGGGCACGAATGGATCGAACAAACTTGCTCTCGTAGCTAACAACTTTAACGTAGCTTGAAGTTGACAATGTGCATATGCATTGGTTCCATAACATTATGATATCATAAAAATTCTTGAACATTTTTAAAAATAAAATTTTGTATGCCAACTTCTGGTATTTAATAACATACATTTTTGCAATAAATTAAAAAAAAAAATTATTATCCCGTGTTATAGCCGTGTTTTTTTGCAGGTTGTCGAAAAAAACGACATCCGAACTTAGCAAACTACCTTTCAGCTTTTGGCAAGGCATGCAAAATAAAAACAAAATACATTACAAAAAAAAAAGAAATCTCGTATAGGAAATTATTCCGATCGTTTATAACAAACAAATGTGAACAAAAACGCAATTTTAAATCACAAATCAGAAAAAAAAAATAATTTACAAAACAATGGTCGTCAATTTTTTTTTTTCATACAAACTATCGATAGCAAAATAGTAATTTGAGCTTGTAGTTCTTTTTCTATCTAAACTTAAGTTAAGAACCAATAATTATCTGGAATTCAGTTGTTTTTGTATTTTACATGTAAATTCCTCAGTTCAGATGTTGTTTTTTTCGTCAAATTCTATCTGAACCTGAAAAAAACGTCTTTTTTCGTCAAATTCTATCTGAACCTGCAAAAAAACGGCTCATAATTTTCAAAAAAAAAAAAATTTGAATATTTTTTTAAAAATCCAAAAATTATTTTTTTCAAAAATTTGAATATCCAAAATTGTTAAAATTACAAAGGACTTCTTGTGTAAAAATTTAGTTGAAATCGGTATAGCCATTAACGTGAAATTTGAAAACCAAAAAATCGGTTCCATGACAGCTACCGTAAACAACCATTATTCGTAACCATAATCTTAAAAGTAATTCTTAATTTTTTTTTTTCACAATCGTAAAAGCCGTTTTTGATACTTTTTTTAAAATAGTTGTATAGCAGGTATCGTTATTTTTTGAGCTAAAAAAACAATTTCAATTTCACCTCTAGGGATTCATCTAAGAACCTTAAGTCCAAAGTTTGAAGAAAATCGCTTCAGTGGTTTAGGCTGCAGGTCGAGGTACAGATAGCCAGACAGAATTGCGGAACCCACTTTTTTCACGTTCTCTATCATCGTTATGTTAGTGAAAATTATTATCTCGAGTTCGATTTCTTGTACGAATCCTAAACTTGCCCTATAGTATTGCAAGTAAAAATCGAGTGAAGTGTTGTCCTGAATTTAACAAAACCAAATCCGGATAAAAATCGAAACGAATAAATTGCATAGGCTTTCGTGTGAACTAAGCCTAAAACATCAATAAAATAATTAATTTGTGTTTTTTTTTTATCATAGAAAAATAAACACATTATTGCATATGGGTATCTAAATTATATCAGACATTTTTACCATTTTAACCAAATTTCACAATATTTTATGAGGCTCAATAATACCAACCCCTTACCTCTATTCATACCTTAACAATAGAAATATTTTGTTGGTTTATTAAATTCACAATAAAGGTCATTCAAAAATATAAACTTAAAATACCAGTATTAATATATATTTGCTCTAGCGGCGCCTTTTAAAAAAGAGGTAAGTCATAGTGACGATTATATTAAACCTTTTCTGAATGAATCTTCTTCGTGAATCATCGCTTTGCACAAAGTTTTTGTCTTATCTTCTATTGTATTTCATATTTGTTGGCTTATTAATCTTGAATAAAGCGTAAGAATAATACGCTAAAGTTAGATAGTAGATAACTATTTGCTGAATTTTTACTACACCAAGTTCGAAATATAGTCTACAGTGGGGCCGGAGAAGAAGAAATAAGTAAATTAGATTAAGTAATTTCTCGAGCAATCTGGGCTCTGCTCTGATAATGGTTTTGGGGTTTGACGTTTGAGGTCTTTTTTTCCTGATGCGATATTTTTAATTCTTAGTTATCGGTATGCAGCATTTTGTCTAGTAATAATTTCGTGAAAAATAGTGATTTCCGTAATACATTCCTCCCAGCTTAGCACGTGTTCAAATTTGAAAATTATACAATGGTCCTTTGTATGTCTGTTTGTGGTTTATTGCTTTTTTTTTTTAGTGGTGGGCGAAGAAGCTAAAATTTTAAATAAAGCTTAAATGATAGCTTACATTCGTGTACAAAATGATTTAGGAATGGTCAGTAAATATCACGGTTCATTTGTTTGTATAACAATACGATAAAAAAATCATACCAAATTATGCAACAACGGAAATGCATCGTAAAAGTAAGAAAAATTACAACGCGATGTCTCTAACCAACTGTCAAAATTCTTATGGCAAATTTTTTAACAATTAATCGTAAGATTTTCGATACGAATTCGTGTCGTAAACGTTGTAGGTAAATAAAAATATAGTTAACTTTTGCTAAATGTATTATGAACAAAGGTTTTATGAACAAAAATTTGTCTATAACGAACGTTTTATTAACAATTAATATTTTTAAATAATTTTGTTGCGTTTAAAACCTTAAACAAAATTAACACAATAAATGCTGTTGGCTGAACTTGTTATTAACCACTAAATCACATTAACGTAGGCAAATTTTAGAGGCGGTATAGAAACGTGTGTAATTTGATTCTTGACATGATAGTAATAGTTCAAAAGTTGGTAAAACTTAAAATTGAGCATAACTTCCTCTAAAACAATAGCAGAAAATGTTTTTTTTTTTAATACGAGCGGCTCGAGCAAAATTGATTAAAAGAGATTGGCATTTCGGTCTACCCATTGGCCACGATGTATATGGTATGTACATATGTATATCGTTAGAAAGCTTAGCACTAGTAAATCATTTTTTTGTATGGACACAAAGCTGTAATTGTTGGGGTTTAGGCACTATATGGCAACAAAGATTGCAATTAGAGCAAAAATTAATTGCAGTGGTGTTTCATTGAACTGACAGTATTGGGCACTTTTGATGAACTGAATAGATCCCAAAATAAAGGAACTTTTATACCAAAGCAATGACTAATAAAAGCGAATAATATCATGGTTGGATAATAATTCGCTCAACAGTATTAAAATTTGTCGTTTTTCTATTCATTTTAGCGAATTTAATAAATGGGTATAATTCCATCATTTTTTAATATGGAAACAGAACTGTAAACCATGGGGCTTAGGCAGTATATTATTACAAAATATAAAACAATTCGTCTGTGCTTATTTGAATTTGCGAAGTGTTTTTCTTATTTTTGTTGGTCGCTTATTTTAGCCAACTCCCATTGTTTAGGACAAACAAATACTCGTAATTTGGTAAACTCCATAGTACCTAATCACTTTGATAGGTATCGCTTCTGGGCACTAGGTAGACCATGTCCCATTTTTATATTTTTGCCCATTCTCCTTTGTTTTGTTTTTGCAAAAAATTGGATTTTAAAAAAGATTTTCAACAAAAGTTCTTAACTGATCTTAACTGAACTGATTGAATCAAGATTTGTAATTTTATAATGCCTGGCTTTTTAAAATAGGTCTGTTCTTAGTCTAACTTGTAGATAACAAAACTTGGAATACAAATCAGCGTTAATATCGATATTTTACAGAAAATTTGATAACACTGATGTTTTTTGTCAAAATGTATATCTAGTTAATCAATACATTATTGTTTTTCCTTAGGGCGAATATGTCTGGATCAGTCCATCTAAAAAAGACGAATTTAACGTGCCTACCGCAGCCCGAATTATTCGAACAGATAAAGAAAAAACATTTGTTTGTGACGATGAAGGTCGTCAATTTTGGATACCGTCATCGGATGTACTTAAGGGCATGCATTTATCATCACAAAATGGCGTCGAGGATATGATAACATTGGGTGATTTACAAGAGTATGCAATATTACGTAATTTGTATATTCGTTACAAAAACAAACAAATCTATGTACGTAAGTTTATAATAAATTCAAAAAATGACTCACAAAATAACTTACCTATTTAATATTTTTTTTTTTTAATTTTGCTGATTCATCTCTTCTTCATATGTACAACAACTATTATACTATATTGCCGTTATCTTTGGAATATTTTGCAGACTTACACAGGTGCCATGTTGGTTGCGATCAATCCGTATGAAGTTCTATCGATTTACACTAATCGCGAGATAGCGCTTTATCGAGGACGCAAGTTAGGCGAATTGCCGCCACATATATTTGCGATAAGTGATAACGCTTTTCAGCAAATGAAGCGAGAATCGATGAATCAATGCATCGTGATAAGCGGTGAATCAGGAGCCGGCAAGACCGAGAGTACAAAGTTGATAATGCAATATTTGGCGGCAATCAGTGGCAAGCATTCGTGGATTGAACAGCAAATTATTGAGTCAAATCCGATTATGGAGGCCTTTGGCAATGCCAAGACTGTGAGAAATGATAATTCTTCCCGGTTTGGCAAATACATCGATATTCGGTTCAGTGATGCAGGAGTCATCAAGGGTGCCCAGATCGAGCAATACCTGCTGGAGACATCGAGGATTGTTTCGCAGAGCAAAGATGAGAGGAACTATCATATTTTCTACTGTATGCTGGCAGGCTTGAGTAGGGATGAGAAAAAGCGACTAGAACTGGAAGATGCCAGCAAATACCACTATCTATCCCAGGGTGGTTGTCTTAAGTTAGAGGGCAAAAACGATGCTAAATCGTTTGCTGATATTCGATCAGCAATGCAAGTACTCTCTTTTAAGCCCGACGAGGTATGGCAGATATTTTCTCTTTTGGCGGCCATTTTGCATTTGGGTAATTTGAAGTTTGAAAGTGCCGTGGTACAGAATTTGGATACTTCGGAAATCCATGACAATGCCAATGCAACGAGAATTGCACAATTCTTGGGAGTTCCCAAAACATTGCTATGCGAAGCTCTCACAAGAAAAACAATTTATGCCCACGATGAAAAGGTAGTAACTTCTATTTCAAAGGACATCGCTTCTGAGGGTAGAGATGCATTTGTGAAGTCACTTTATGGCAAATTATTCACCCGAATAATTGATTGTATAAATGAGACAATAGACAAAGACAAAGAAACAGTGCGAATGAAATCAATTGGGGTGCTGGATATCTTCGGATTCGAGAATTTTCCGGTGAATAGTTTTGAACAACTTTGCATTAATTATGCCAATGAGAATCTGCAACAATTCTTTGTGAAGCATATTTTTAAGGTGAATATAAAATTTAAATTTAAATATTGTTTTCATTTTTTTCTAACAAAAACAACTTTTTTATTATTTGTTGAAGATGGAACAAGCCGAATATCAAGCCGATGGCATTGATTGGGAAACTATTGCCTTTAAGGATAATCAAGAGATTTTAGATTTGATTGCCATTAAATCCGTTAATGTTATGTCATTGATTGACGATGAATCTAAATTTCCCAAAGGAACCGATGCAACACTACTGGAAAAACTTCATGCTACTCATGGCTCAAGAAGTATCTACATTAAGCCAAAATCTTCACAGACATCTTTATTTGGGATTGTACATTATGCTGGTGTTGTTATGTATAATACAAATGGTAAGCTAGTTTTATAGTTGATGTTAGATTCAATATGTACAAAAAAACTCCAAAACTGCTCATTCTCATTAGCTATTAAATTCGTACAAAAATCTATTAAAATCAAGGCGAAATTTTCGGTCATATTTCGGTGCATATTTCGGAATATTATTGCAGTTGCGCGCATAATTTTTCATGAAATCTACATTTTTTGTCATTTCTGATTGTGTTTATTTCATTTGTTTTTAGTTCTGGCAAAAATGACAGAGGTATTAGGCAAGCAATTATATCGGCTTAGAGTATTCGCTTATAATCTTAGCAAAAGCTGTATGGACAAAGATGAGAAAAAATCGATTCCCAATCTGTTTTGCCCATGCCTTGCCGTGGTCTCATGCACTTTATAAGAAGCTGCATTTCGTTTAACGAGTAGGGAGAAAGTATCTAGATTTAAAAGGTATAACAATGGCCTAAGTGTATCTTAGGCCAAACAAAACTCATGGTTTGATTCGAGCCGTAAAGAGGTTATTAAGGCCAGAGAAGTAAGTTTCCGTCTCATGCACTTTATAAGAAGCTGCATTTCGTTTAACGAGTAGGGAGAAAGTATCTTGATTTAAAAGGTATAACAATGGCCTAAGTGTATCTTAGGCCAAACAAAACTCATGGTTTGATTCGAGCCGTAAAGAGGTTATTGGGGCCAGGGAAGTAAGTTTCCGTAGTTACAAAGCCAACCCTACTGAGGAAAACCGGAAAAAGTTTCAAGAAGCCAGGAAGACCTGTAACGGTCATATTCGAAGAACCAAATTTTTGCATAACCAAAAATTATGGCAAACAATTCTACAATGTCCCAACAGTAGTAAAAATGTTTCGTCATTTGCAAGGAACATACGAAATGCTACTTCGTCGTGAGTCGGTTCCAACGCTCGTCTTCAACGACACCCCTTTTGTCAGCCCGTTAGAGAACGCCAATTTGCTTGCAGCACAGTTTGCTGTTAATTCGACACTGCCAGAAAGTGTTATGAATCTACCCGTACTTGAGAGCGCAAACGATTTTATGGGAAATTCTGATCTTGACAGCATTGTCCAATCGGGAATCAAAAAACGCGTGGAATTTAATGAATTTAACGAAACCTACCCCCCATGCCAGTACTCGGTTTGTGAATCACAGCCCACCTTGTGTGGAACGATCACATATTTGATATCGCCAAAAATGCTGCTAAGTGTTTAGGTTTTCTTCGGCGATGCAAGAAATTGTTCACCCCATCTGATCTGGCTGTTATAAAGCCTTTATCCGTCCAAAACTCGAGTCCAATCCCATGTTTGGGCCGGTTCTCCATCAACCCACTTTGTTTCTTTTGGATAGGATACAAAGAAGAGCCTTTAAAATGATAGGTGACAGAAATATAACGGAAGCATTTGCAACTCTCGAGCACCGCCGCAATGTTTCATGTCTTTCGTTGTTTTACCGTTATTTTTATAAGCAGTGCTCTACTGAAATAGCCAGTTGCATTCCGCCCCTAAAAGAATTTAACCGTAATACTCGTACTTTCAGGAATGCACATCAGTTTACCCTTGAGCCCAACTTCGGACGTACTGTCAAGTATAGAGATTATTTCTTCAGCCGAACTACCCGAATGTGGAATGCTTTACCCGGCTCTATTTTTCCCTTCCATTTCGATATTCAATGGTTCAAAACCAATGTGCATCGGCATCTCCTCTTTAATCCTTCCCTGTTTTCCTAACATTTGCACTGTGTTCAAATCAAAAACCCCTTGAGTGCGCGTCCTATAAAAAAAATCTATTAGATTTTCAGCGGGCACTGCAACCTAACCATACAGAGATATTTCTGTGAAAAAGAAAGAAAAATTAGCTTCAATTTTAGTTTTATTGACAAGATTTTGCACTGAAATTAATTATTCATGAAAATCAATGTTAAATTTGCGTTTCTTAATAGGAAAATGTTAGCACATTAAGTTCCGAGTATTACTAAATTGGTGTCTGGGATATAATCACTTTTTTAAAACACATACTCGGAAAATTGCTATTTTCAACCCATCCAAGGCCGTCAGAATTAACCTACCAAATAGCTTTTGCAGCAATGTGCCCAACTTGTATTGGGTATGATTGGAACGGGTATGAAAGGTCGACGTTAAAATATCGATTCAATAAGATCGACTTTCATAATATTATTAAACAATAAATGTCGATCAGTCGGTGATCAAAATTTCAAATAAAAACCAGAATCGATTTTTTAAAATTTTTAAAATGTCGACTATATTTTTACAGTCGAGATTTCAGCAGACGATATTTTTTAGTACATTTCGATAGTCGACATTTTGGCAGTCAACATTTCAATCAGATTATTTTCAAAATGTCGACTATCAAAATATCGACTCTCACTGCCTGGTTTCCCATCACCTTCAAACTTTACTCACCATTCAAGAACCTGTTACGTGATTGCTTGAACCAGTCGAGACTTTTTTTATCGAGGTTATAAAAGTCGAACTTATAGAGTCGTTGTATCGTACGTCGTACCCAATTCTTAATATTCTTGGGAAAAAATTACCGGCTTTTTTCAAGGCAGTTGACATTTTGTCAAGTCGAGATAATAGGCGTGTTCAGGAGAGGCAGATTTTGGAGGGCCTCAGCAATCTCAGTTGCCCGAACAGGATTCCTCAGCCAAAAATATCAGTTTGGCTGTCAAAATACTGATCAACAAAGTTTTTGTATTCGCTTGCTCAACTTTTGACGGACCAAAATCTGCGTTATCTCTCTTTCTGAACGCGCCTATTATCGACATTTTTTCAAGCTGCTCAAAAAAAAAAATGATGATATTTTAAATTCACAAAAAAAGTCGATACAAGTCGACAAAGAGTTTTTTTTTTAATCAAGATCCATTTTTAGCACCACCATTTTCAAATTTCAAAAATATAAACAAATTTTGCTCGCTTCGCGAAATTTTGGGAAGTGTTTTTTATGCTTCATAACAAAAACAACTTGCTACCAATCCTAGTCTTTATTTACTAACTATTCGTCTAAGCCGCTACTAGTTTTTGTAATAGGAAAACCAACAGTTTTTAGTCTTATCTAATATTTTTTAAATTTATTTTCAGGCTTTCTTGAGAAAAATCGGGATTCATTTAGCATGGATCTTCGTGAAATGGTTGCCAAATCTACCAACAAATACCTATTGAATATTTTTTCTTCTGAGCTACAAACAGATGTGATGAAAAAACAAACGACCTTGTCATTAAAGTTCCGTAATTCACTGGATTCTTTGATGAAAACGCTTTCGTCAAGCCATCCGTTCTTTATTCGTTGCATCAAGCCAAACGAATCTAAGGCTCGCAATGTAAGAAATTTTACGTAAAGGCCAGTTTATATTTGTGAAATATCTAAAATCCGCCAAAAAGTTCTATCAGCCCTCTATCGTAAAAAAATCTTAACAATGATATTCCGGAAGCAAAGGTTAATTTCTTTCAAACGGATGTGCATTTTTGAAGAAAACGCGGAGATCTCCAGAGATTTCAGAAATATAAACTGGTCAAATTCCAATTTCCAAATCAAAATTCTATTAAAACTTTTTTTTTTTGTTGTTTTGTAGGACTTTGACAGCGAACTTTGTGTTCGTCAACTTCGATACTCTGGCATGATGGAAACAGCGCGTATTCGCCGAGCGGGCTACCCCATTCGACATACTTTCGCCGAATTTGTTGAACGATACCGGCTCTTGTTGCCAGGTTTGAAACCAGCTCATAAGACCGACTGTTTAGTGGCAGCAAAAAGAATTTGCAAGGAAATACTACCACCTAACTCTGACTACCAATTCGGTCAACGCAAGGTCTTCCTCAAATACATATCCGATACATTCTTAGAGAAGGAACGATCGCGAAGAATTCTCCAATCAATCACACTTATTCAACGTGGCTTTAGGAAAATCCTATTTAAACGATGGCTAGCGAGGTATCGCGATGCGGCAATAGTTATTCAAAAACACTGGCGCAGTCGTCAAATCCGAAGAAATTTCCTAACCATCCAACGGGGAATGCATCGACTTCAAGCCTGCATTAAATCCCGCCAACTCACTTACAAATTCACTATGATTCGAGAAAGTGTAATTAGACTTCAGGCCCATTGTCGAGGCTTCTTACTTCGCAAGAAATTCCTCACCGTGTCATCGGATAAGCAACAAGAATTGAAAAGGATTAAAATTCTTCGAGTTTTGGATGAGAAGAAATATCAAAATGCCGGCGATCGCAATTGGAAGGGAAAAGCCGAAGCAAGCTACAACCAAAGGCTAAGCGAACTTAATAAAAATTTCGTTAACTCAATAAATCATCATAAGCAACCGAAGACACCTGAAGAAATTAATCCAAATTTCGATTTCGATAGTGAAGTTAATCAGGCTTTTGGATTTTTGGATACAGCTGATGAGCCATCTGGACCGAATGTAAGAGATAGGCTTAACTTTTTTGAAAAGAGTGCTCTTAGTAAGAAACCAGTGCCCAGTAAGCTTTTGTCCCGTCCTGTGGCTTCTTATTCATATGAATCAAGGCTGTGAATTGGCGTGCGCATTTCCATAAATCATGTAATAGTAAATTTGAGTTCTGTATATCTACCCAGTCAGTCCTACCTAAACCCCACACATCATCGCCTTTCTTTGTAAATAGTCTAAGTTAATGCACGCCTCGAATCATAATTTTTTTATACATTTGCACTGTTGTTAAATCAAACTAAAAATAAATAAAATAATAAAAATTGGTTAAATAAATAAAAAAGAATTGTAATTATGTACATAAATTAATATACAATATAATTATTTATTTTCTAAAAAAAATAGTAAATATAATTAATGATTGTTATAGCAATTTCATGACTGTGAAATATAATGTTAACTTACATAATGAAGAAAAATGTTTCTTGTGTTGTTATTATTGTTTTGTGTTTGGATTACAAATCAATGTAAGCTGTCGACCTATTTTATGCTTTTAATGTTTGGAATAAGGTTTTGAAATGCACCTGAAATTAAATAATAGAAAAAGAAACTCTATCGCACACAAGCTTAATTGGGTTTATGCAATATACAAATTTGAAAGGAAAAATTAATGGTTATACTGCTCAAGTGCTCAATTAATTATAAAAAGTAAAGCTTTAAAAAAAAACATAGTATGTTAGTCGATGTAGGTCCCGCAACTTCTTTTTGAAGAATAGTGTCCCATCTTGCTATATTTCTGGTTTGACTTATAGTTTTAAATTAATCGATGTTAAGAAACATAGAGTTGCTAACTTTTCCTTTTTAAGAGTTTTTTACCGCATCACTAACTTCTTCGACTGTGATGTCGGCGACTTCTTCATTATTAGATGCAGCTATTGGAAAGTATATCCTCGGAAACTGTTCATTTAAAAGCCCTTCACAATACTCTTGCCAACTGTGAAGAATTTTGTCGTCATCCACAAGGAGTTGTCCTTGAGCGTTGTTAATGAATTTTGGTGAACGAATCTCCTGATCATTTTTCCTTCTCTGTGTGGCGATTTAAAAAAAAAGTTTTCATGTTGGCATGTCGCAGTTCCTGAATAGCTTGGTTTGCATCAGCAGCCAGTGCAGATATTTCCTCCAGCTCCCGATACATGCTCTTTGTATTCCCTGCTTGAAGTTGGGCACACTTTTTTATTGCTTCTTTCTTGCAACGTCATCTGTAAACCACTCCAAGGCGCGCTTTTTCATCTTTGTTATGAGAGGGGCAAGTAAGCTTTGAAAGCCGTTTTTTCGTAGCCATTACTGCTTTGGCTTCATCATTCCAACACCATGTTTCTTTGTCGTGTTGGTAGTGTCCTCTGACAATTCCTAGCAGTGATTTCGCTCCCCGCAGGCAAGTTTATTGCAGAGAGTCCCACATTTTTTGTACTCCACAGTCCACACCCTCCATTTGCATGTCTGTCGATGTTTTTAAACAGCTAATCTTTCATACAAAAAAACAAACGCTTCGCCTTTTACTTTATGCAGATTGTAACACTTGATTTCTCTAGAAACCTCTGTTTGCTTGTTCGTCTTCCTCGTCTCCATAAAAAATTCGGTCAGCAGAAGACGGTGTTGTGGGGCGATCGGTTCACCCAAAATCACTTTACTTTGACTTGCGGCTTCATGAAACTGGGTACCAGATGGTAATCGATCTGAGTTTCATTTCCACCACTACTGTAAGTGATAAGGTGCTTTTGTTGTTTGATGAACAACAATGGTATTTAACACGATAAGACCATATGATCTGGACATATTTAGGATGTCCTCACCAGGAGTGTTCCTAGTTCCGTACCCCAAACCACCATGACAGTCCTCATAGTTCTGGTTAGATTTCCCAACATGTCCATTCAAATCTCCGTCCACAAACAGAATCTCATCTTTCAGCATGTTTTTAAGGTTATTGTGAAGGTCTAGCCAAAACGCATCCGTTTCCGGTTGTTCACATCCAATTTGGGGAGCCTAAGCCCTGACAATATTCCACACATTTCCTTGCAACACCAATTTTAGAGACATCAAACGGCCACTGGACTTCGAAATAACCAAGACGTTGCCAAGCAATTCCTCCGCAAGGATGATATCGATTCCATTTTTGTTCTTTCCGTCTCCGTAGTAGAACATCTTGTATGCCTTTGTCTTAACGTCTCAGAATCGAGCCCTGTTTCCGGTGTTTTGCCATTTTGTTTCTTGGACGCACAAGATGTCTATTCGCCTTCTTTTCATTATCTCATCCAACTCACAGCTTATACCGGTCATAGTCCCAACGTTCCAACTTGCCACTCTTAATTTCCATCCAATTTGTTGCATTACTTTGCTAGCCCCCGGAATCCGTTAAGCTCTGACCCGACCATTTCTGATCGGCCCAGGATCAGTACCATGCATAGCAATAGATCTGCCTGGTGGGGTAGTGCCTCTTATATTAGCAAGTACTTCCATAATGCTCTAAATTTTTCGAAATATTTTAAAACTGCGGAATATGCCAGCAAGTTTTCGACACTGGCATGCTCCTGTTTTTCGTGGTTTGATCTTCTTCTTTTACAATACCGCATTAACCCAAGGACTTGCATACACGCTTTATGGTAAGCTCTAAGGTGCTATTGTATGTCGCTAGGCTCACTTTGGTGTTATTTGCCTAGATGTGATTTATCCCTTATTCACCTCTTACGACAAGCGGGATTCACTGCTAAGATATTCTTAATCCGTGCCAGCACGGATAACATACATATATGTATAGTATATGTATATTAAGAATATTCAACAAACGGATCTCTGTGCGTCTGCGCATGTTAAAGTAGTTTCATGAAGAAATCATAAACGAAAACTTTCGTTTTGCAGTACGCTGCGCTCTGGCACTGTTCGACCACCGAAATTGATAATTGTACCAAATTTAAGAAAGTATTTTGTATAATAGTAATTCATAATTTTTGTATCAAAATTGTTTGAGCCGTTTTTGATATAAATTACTTTTTTCATAATAGTTGTATGGCAGGTACCTTTATTTTTTGATCTTAAAAAAACAAGTACCTTCTAGGGGCTACCCTAAGAACCTTAAGTCCAAAATTTGAAGAAAATCACTTCAGTGGCTTAGGCTGCAGGTCGAGGCAAAGACAGACATACAGAATTGCGGAACCCACTTTTTTTCAAGTTGTTAGGAAAAATCTTGAGTTCGATTTTATTTTACGAATCCAAAACTATATCGCAAGTAAAAAACACGGGTCTGGGATATCTTTACTTTCATTTCTTCTGTTAAACAAAAAAAAAATATATTTCTGTATTTTCAGTACACAAGACCATCCAAGTTTGTAAGCGAGACAATTCGAATGCCTAAAATAAAACAAATGGACCTAAAAACATCTGATTATAATTTTTCAAGATTTGCAGCCATGTACTTCAATTCAAAAGCAACAAATTACTTTAACAACCAACCCTTAAAATCATCACTTCTCCATCATCCTCTCCAAAATGATGAAATATCAGCACAGGTTTGCATCATAACAAACTGAATTCGTTCTCAGTATTTCATAGAAAAAACTTTTATTTTAAAGGCAGTTTGGATAATGATTCTACGTTTTATGGGTGACATTGATGAAGCTAAAAATGATGAATATTTCGAAGAACAAGCAGAACGACAATCTCTTAATTCTCCGATAATGCAGAGGCTTGTAGCAAATCTGTCTAAAATCAACGGCCAATGCCATACCAATATGGATATTCAGAAGTGGGATCATTTGGAAAGCAAAAATGGTGACGATCATCATAATCGTTTAATTCATAAGACCTTGAAAAGAAGAACCAAGTTACCACAAGTTTTGCGCAATGCTTTAAATAATAGCGATGAAGTTGAATACTACCATCAGACTTTGAGTTGTGAAAGTAGTAAATTGGAGAAATTACATTTTATTATTGGACATGCAATCATAAAACCACAAATCAGGTCAGACTCTTGAGCTTTATACAATTTCCAAAATTTATATTCTTGCTATGTATATGTACTTCTAGAGATGAAATATTTTGTCAACTTTGTAAACAACTTACCGGTAATCCAAGTCAAAGTTCTTCGGCCAAAGGATGGATTTTGTTGTCATTGTGCTTGGGTTGTGTCCCACCAAGTCGTAAATTTGAAAAATTCCTTCGAACTTTTATCCGAAGTGGTCCGCAACAATTTGCAGAATTCTGTGAGCAGGCGTTAGATAGGACTCTTAAGGTAGAGGAATATACTATTATGCTATTGGACAAATATTTTAATTTTTCTTTCAAGAATGGAGCTCGAAAGCAGCCACCATCTTGGCTCGAACTTCATGCCATTCGAAAACGTTCTCCGATTACTTTGAACTTCTTTCTCATGGACGGAAATGTAAAAAGACTTCAAATTGACTCGAGCTCAACATCTAAGGAAGTCGTTGATCAACTTGCCGAGAACATGGGTCTTACCGATAATTTTGGATTCTCGATAATAATCTCTCTATTTGACAAGACACTGTCCTTGGGTTGTGAAAATGAGCACATAATGGATGCCATTTCAAATTGTGAACAATATGCCAAGGAACAGGGCCACGATGAACGGAGGGCTCCATGGAAGTTGTACCTTCGAAAAGAAATTTTCACTCCTTGGTATGATCCTTCACAAGATCAGCTAGCAACGCATTTGGTCTACAAACAGGTATGTATTTTAAGGCAAAACTGTGATTTTAAAACCATTTTGTATTAACATTTGAATTAATTAAAAGGTAACTAGGGGATTGAATCTAGGAGAGTACCGCTGCAAATCTGAGAAAGACGTGGCTATGTTGTGCGCCATTCAGTACTTCATAGAGCATGGTCCAACTATTGAACCAAATGTAAGCCTATTAAGTTAACTTATTTCAAGTTTGCCCAAAGGCTTATTCTTTTCTTTTAGAAACTTCATCAGCTAATACCCGACTGTGTTCCCAAGGACTTCCTAGCAGCTGGAGAGAGAGCCTACAAGAATTGGGAAAACCTTATAACCGATGTTTTCAACAAAGTGAATTATTCTAAAAATAATATTTCCAAGAACTCGGCCAGAGAGGATGTGGCAATTTATGCCCATCTAAGCTGGCCAATGGTGTTCTCGAGATTTTTCGAAGCAGTTCGAACAACTGGTCCTAGGCTTCTGAGTGATAATCTTGTGATTTCTGTGAATTCCTTAGGTGTTTTTTTGATTGATGAATTTGAGCAGGTTCTTGCTGAGTTACATTATCCAGAAATTCATTCAGTGTTATCGTTAGTCGATGATGATGAACTTCAAATTAATACAATTCAAAGAGAAGACTTCACTTTTAAGTGTCATGAATCGCAAGATGTAAGTGATCTAATTAACTTTATGCTGGTTAATTTAAAAAATCGCTCGAAATATGCCATTGCTGTTGAGGACTATAAGCCATCTAGTCGAGTTGTAGATTATCATCTGACTTTGGTCAAAGGTGATCTTGTAATATTTGAGAAGGGTATAACAGGTTCGATGGTAATGGATAAACAAAATCGTTGGTCTCAAGGTGAATGCCATGGAGTTAAGGGAGCTTTTCCAACAGAAGCGGTTTGTGTTGTTGCTACTTTGACTAAACCTTCAAAAATTATTGTGGAGATTTTTAAAGAAAGTGACTTGAAAAGTAAGGAATGTTGCATTGTGTCGAATTATTCCACAACTGTACAACGCAAAAAAATGCATACGCTGAAGAAGTTTGCTGAATACTATTTCCGACCGAACACAAGGTAGGCTCTTTTTAAATAAGTGCTTGTGTTTAAAAGGTGTTTATGGGTCTGTTTTTAATTTTTATTTAAATTAGCCTGCCGGGCAATGACGCAAAATGTGTAAATTCGCGATAGCGCCCTTCTTCTTTTTTGCTAAATACAGTAATACTTTAAAGTAATAAAAGTCTCAAAAGAATTTCAAAATAATGAAGTATCTTAAATGAATACCAGGACTGTAACCGACCGTAAAGATTAACAAAACCGTATAAAGCTCCAAAAAGTTTTATGATAAATAGACTTTTGCTAAATGTAAGAATTTAAACAGTAATAAAAGTCTCCAAAATCTTAAATAATCTTAAATAAATAATAAAAAAAACTTCAACTGAATGCCAGGACTTCAAGAAAATGAAACTAGTATACAACCATATTCAAGGTTTAAAATGGTTCCTTGAATACATTTCCCTTACATAATTTGAACAGTAAGTCTTCAAAAGATTGAAATTCTATGAAGTAATAAAAGGCAGCAACTAAATGCGAAGATCTTTAGAAATAAAACCGGTATTTTTCAAAATATAAAAATTCAAAGTAATTTAAGTCTCCAGGAAAGTGGAAGACTGCAAGCAAATACAAAATTCTAATGCCTTGCCAGGACTGCTAGAGACTTTAAAACGTTAAAGCTAATAAAAAGTGTCCTAAGGTCCTTAGAATAGAAGCATTTTGCGAAATTAAAGACTTACAAAAATAAAAGTCTTCAAAAGATTGAAATACTTCAAAATAACAAAATACTACAGTTGCATCCCAAGACTTCAAGAAACTTTTAGGATTTTGAAATAAAAAATGGGTGCAAATGATCCTTTAAAAAATTTTAAATTTAAAATATCAAAAACGTCTCCAAGAGATTGACAGACTTATGAAAATAAAATATATCAAATTTATACCATCACTTGAAGAGAATTTTACACTATTAATATCAAAAGTTGATCCAAATTGTCATAAGAATAAAATAATTTTTCAAAATTTAAGTCTTCGATAGAATGAAAGTCTCCAAGAGAGTAAAAGACTTTTAGGCTTTTAGAACTGTTAGATATTTATAAAAAAATTTTTTGTGAAATAAAGACCCTAAAAATAAAATACTCCAAGAGATTCACTGATCTTCAGAATGAAGGCTTTTGCTAAATTCAAGATTTCAATATATCTAAAGTCTCCCTAATTTGTAAAACTTGTGAAACTTAAAATCAATACCATGACTCCAAGAAAATATTAACATTATTCAACGAAAACTTCAAACTTGATGAAATATTTATAAAGTTGTTTGTGAATGCAAATTAGATATTAGTGATAACAAATCTTTTTTTAAACCTTACTGAACACGAATAATTTTTCATTTTTGTTTAGTGATCCATTCTATTTGGAGGCTGTTGATGAGCTCTGGAGTCATTTTCGAGATCCGATTAGAGCGCCGTTGCTTAAAAAGATTCAAGGGGATCTTGAATTGACTGAAAAATCTGTATTGATTTTCAGTTTCATTTTAAAGGTTATAATAACTAACAATATTTAAAACTTCAATTAAAACAGTACGTTATGTTTATTTAATTGTTTGAAAATTAAGACCTCTGGTTCATTTGGAAAAACCTTCATTAGCTTCAACCTTCACATAAACGTTCTGTTTTTTTTTAAATAATTTTTCTTGGGTGCCCCAAAGTTCTGCTTGTGGTCTCATTCTTTTTATGTTTTTCACTAACTAACCAGGCTGCATTAAATTTTGTTCACAGTATATGGGAGATATTCCACGGGGAAAACATCCAGTTGATACGGATCTTATCTTTGGACCAGCCCTGGAAAATGAAAATCTCCGTGATGAAGTCTACTGCCAACTAATGAAGCAATTAACCGATAACCGGGTATTATATAGTGAGGAACGTGGTTGGGATCTTATGTGGCTTGCAACGGGTGTCATGTATCCCGGTAATCTTGTGTTGAAAGAACTGTTCGAGTTTCTACGAACTCGAACACATCCAATAGCAGTAGAATCTTTAAAGAGACTTCGTAAAACTCTCGCCAGTGGTCAGCGAAAATATCCACCTTTTATAAGAGAAACTGAAGCAATACAAAATCGTTCCACAATAATCTATCATGAAGTGAGTTTATTTTTTCATTTTCATGATGAATTTGTATTATGAATGCAATACTTATTTTTTTAGATACATTTCCCCAATGGAACAAGTGAAAAAATTGAGATTAAATCATCAACTCGTGGTTTTGAACTTTGTACGTTAATTGCCAAGCGTTTCAATCTGAAATCCCTGGAAGGATTCAGTTTGTTTCTACGAATTTGCGATAAGGTGTTTTCTATTCCCGGAAATGAGTACATATTTGATTTTATTAGTGAGTTGGTGATAAGCATGAAGGAAAATATGACAGTTCGTTCTCTTGAAAATAACCTCTTTCCGTACGAGTTATACTTCATGAAGAAACTATGGCTGGATATGATACCAGGCAAGGATCTCAATGCCGATCATATTTTCCACTTTTCACAGGAAGTTCCCAAATATCTTCATGGATATTATAATATATCGACAAGGCAGGGACCTTACTTCGCTGCTATCTTATATCGTGTTCAATTCGGTGGAAATATGGTTCCGTTGCATAGAATTCATGAAGTATTGCCTAAACTTTTGCCAGTCGATGTAATTCCATTAGAAAAAAGTAATGATTGGAAGACGGAAATTATGAATAATCTAGAAGAGCTTGGTGATTTGGATGAAGCCCAAGGAAAGAATATATTTCTAGAAGAGATTTCAAAATTCTCAATGTTTGGTTCGACATTTTTCTTGGTTAAACAAACTAACGATCAGAGTTTGCCGGAAATTCTTTTGATTGCAATCAATAGGCAAGGATTTCATATTATCGATCCAAGAACAAAGGTAAAAAATAATTGATGTGTCTATTTAGAACATTAAAAAAAAAAAAAATTCTTATGGTTTTTATAGGATACTCTTCAACACTACGAATTCTCAGAGCTGAGTTTATGGAGTTCGGGCAATACGTTCTTCCATATTCGATTTGGTAATATGATTGATGCTTCGAAGCTTCTTTGCTGTACTACCCAAGGTTATAAAATGGATGACTTGTTGTCATCTTACATAAAATATTTCAACGATCAGCATTTTTAAAATTTATTAATCATAATAAAGAATTTATGAGTATTTATTTCATCAGTAGAAACGGTATTTTGAATCAGATTGAAACACATGTTTTCTCTGATTTCGTTATTCTTTCATTCACTGTAAGACTGGTAATGATTATAATATTTCCTTCCCCTTAAGAAAACACCCTTTCAAAATAGATGATTTTTGTAAACAAAAAAACCATAATTTAAATAGTTAACTCAACTTAAAACACAAGTAATTTTAATTGCAAAATTCCTTATCTTCCTTATTGAAAGAGGACTGCAACTTTTTGGGTGGTTGGTTTTTACTGCGCTTAATTCGCCTTAAAAAAATATCCTAAAAAATATGTGCCATTAAGATATGCTTTGATTCTACCGAAATAAATATTTCAGTTTGATAAATTGAAAATTTCCATCACTTCAACCTCCCCTCCCAACCCTTTTATTCTACCTGAAAGGGACTACATTCAAATTCAATGTGAGGTTTTGGAAAACTTTCGGAAATTCTTCATTGGATGTCAAATTTCCAAAATAAATTCAGTTAATGACTATGGACAGCTTCTGCCTCACAAAAAATTGCCTTGTAAAATGCATATGACTCCGTGGCGCAACGGTAGCGCGTCTGACTCCAGATCAGAAGGTTGCGTGTTCAAATCACGTCGGGGTCATTCGTTAGTGAGGAATACTTTTTTTTTACTTTGTTTGTAATTTAATGGCTAGACAATTTTTGCGACAGCTTTAAAAATTAAAATCACCTTGTACAAAAAAAAAAAATAATATAAATAGAAAAAATAATAAAAATATAAATATATTTATATCAACATTTTTTTTGTTTAACATTGCATCAACGTCTAATAGCCCAGGAAAACTGTACAAAAAAATGGGAAATCTATGAAAAAATCCAAGTTAAGGTTTTTAAACGCAATTGTCTTTCTTTTAGGGCTGGCCACGAGATGAGAAAAGTCTCGGTCTCGATCTCGGTCTCGCATGACGAGACCGAGACGAGACAGGCTTTAAAGCAACCGAGACGAGACCGAGACGAGACTGTATTTTTGGACCGAAATTTACAGAGAGCCTAATAAATTAAAAAATCCATATTTATTTTCTTCTGCACGTATTTAAACTAAAATCGAAAGTATTTCGTTAATGATCAACAAGTAGGCCGGAAATCGTATTTTTCGGAGACGAGACCGAGACGAGACTTAATTATACGAGACCGACTAGAGACGCGAGACGAGACTGAACGTTTTCGATTTTTACGAGACCGAGACGAGACTTACAAATGTATCGCAGAGTCTCGTCTCGTGGCCAGACCTACTTTTTTTTTTTGCATAAGAAATACTCTCGAGAAAGTCGAATGTCAAATCGAGTGCGTTATTCAAGGTAAATCGCAAAAATATCAGTTTTTCGCAAAAAACTCTGAAACCGTAAATGCCGGAAAGCTGTTTTATCAGCAAAAAATAGTTTTTATCTATGTACATTACAAAAAAACTCATATTTTCGAAAACACCCGAACGCAAAGATTCTACGATATGTGACCTATTGAAAACAAATTCTTTTTCTTAAGAAATACCCGGTAACAATTTTTGTTTGACGAAAAGTCTAAATTTCTTTTTTTTTTTACTTTTCACTCTTAAATGGCGAAAATGTCGAAAAACCTTACGCTCAATTTAAAGACTATAATATTCTCTACAAAAAAGATTTCAATAGTTTTTTTCTATACGAGTCATGAGTCGCAAGATATTGATAATTTAAAAGAGGAAACAAAAATATAAAATATAAGCTTAATTGAAAAATTCTATACATAAAATGAATACTATATGTTAACTTAATGCATTAACAATTTTTTCCTAGTAGTTATTTTTTTTTTGCGTTTAATTATAAATTCATTGAAATTGAAATTCAGTGCCCATGTCGCAATTTCGTGTATCAGTCTTCCCCTTGTAGATTGAAAGAAGGTAACTTTCCCTCCACTGGTAAGGCATGCGGTCGCCGCAAATAAGTTTGGAGATGAAAATCATGAGCCATCTAGACCCGATGTCTCCCATCTTTGTCCAGAACTCAGAGGGTATCTCGTCTGACCCAATCGCTTTTCCCTTTTTGGAGTTTTTCACCGCATCACTAACTTCTTCTTGTTAGGTGCAGCTGTTGGAAAGTATATACTCGGAAACTGTTTATTTAAAAGTCCTTTACAATACTCTTACCATTAGTGAAGAATTTTGTGGTCATCCACAAGGAGTTGGCCTTGAGCGTTGTTAATGAATTTTGGTACACGAATCTCCTGAGCATATTTCCTTCTCTGTGCGGCGATTTTGAAAATAGTTGCGCCCTTGTTCATGTTGGCATGTCGCAGTTCCTGAATAGCTTGGTTTGCATCAGCAGCCGGTGCAGATATTTCGTCCAGCTCCCGATACATGCGCTTCGTACTCCCTGCTTGAAGTTGGGCACACTTTTTCTTTGCTTCTTTCTTGCAACGTCTGTAAACCACTCCAAGGCGTACTTTTTCATCTATGTTATGAGAGGGGGAAGTTGACCAAGCTTTGAAATCCGTTTTTTCCTAGTCATTACTGCTTTGGCATCATCATGCCACCACCATGTTTCTTTGTCGTGTTGGTAGTGTCCTCTGATAATTCCTAGCAGTAATTTCGCTTTCCGCAGAGAGTCCCACATTTTTTGTACTCCACACCCTCTATTTGCATGTCTGTCGATGTTTTTATACAGATAATCTGTCATAAAAGAGACAAACGCTTCGCCTTTTACTAAATAAAATCTTGTATACCTACAAGAAATGAAAAAAAAGGAGATTTTTTGGAAACAAAAATAAGCCTCAGAGCCTCAGGCAATGAAAAAAGGCATTAAAAAGCCTCAGTTGGCATCGCTGATTGCATGAGAATTCGTAGCTCTCAGTGACCGTTCATGTGATTGAAACGTCTAAATTCATGACCACTCGCAGTTTGTATCTAATGTGAAAGGTACTTTATAGCAGATCGTTTGCTAAGGTCACCACTCTCTTTTCGCACAGAATTATTTACCCGGTCAATCAACCTAGTAAGCTGCTGATGCGAAACGAAATTTTCTTGTGGTCTCCAAAAAGACAGCAAAAAATGTTTACGAAAACATGGCGGTAAAATATTCATGGAGAGTTAGCTATGCTGTAATGAAAAAAACCACAAACAAAAACATGACAAACCCATTTATCCTTTTCCGGAACACAATTAATGGTTTGGACAACTCATTCTGTATAAAAAGACAGTGGAGACTTCTCAAAACAATCTGTCATAATTGTCAATTTCACTGGTTGAACAACGTACTAAGTTTTAATTGCGTGTGGAAAAATGAAATTTGTGTTTGTTCGTGCTTTTATTTGTTATTTATTTCATTACAGCATGTATGTATGTACATTTTTTTTTTAAACTGGCGAAATTTTCCATGAATAATTTTTTCGGTGTGTGTTTCGGAAGCATTTCGTTTCGCATCAACAGCTTACTAGTCTTTTACCGATAATCATTTTTATTTCGTATGTAAATAGGTACAATCGTCATTTTGTTAAATGAATTTTTAATTGAGACAAAGTTCTCTCGGACATATGATCCTTGATCAAATTTCTTATATTAATTTGCATCTTGTGACTTACGATAAAATGAAGGTAAAGTATTCAAAACCATTGGGTACTACATTTTGTAATTTGATTTGAATTTACAATTTGGTCATTAATTTTATTTTTTACAAAACATATACATATGTACTTATGAATAGTTTGATTGAAATTATTTCTTTTTCAAATAACCAAGATCAGATGATTTTTGAACAAGAGCAATTACACCTTCAACAGCCTCCACAGCATTCGGTTTGATATGAGTAGGTGGCAGCACAAAGCCATATCGACCCTTGTCACGGAATTCAAAAGTCCAACCAACTTTAATATTTCGTTCGTTGAACATCCAATCGACTGAAGTTCCTGAAGCAACATCTATAAAATATTAACATAAATATCCGATTTTGTATACAATTTTAAAATGTGCTGGGATACACGAGCGCAAAAAAGAATTAACTCACGAAAGAGAACGCATGGATTTTAGACAGAAAGTCATTTTTTTCCGTTTCTTTCTAAAAATCATCTGTTCTCTTTCGTGGATTAATTCTTTTTTGCGCTCGTGTATCCCAGCACAATGTCAATTTTCTTACATAAAACATCTCCAGTTGTTCCATAGGTGAACTTAGTTCCATAAGGTTTATTAATAGCATAAGCAGCAGCTTGTCCTATCTCTAAAAGATCCGCATAGTTAGCTGGGAATTCGGTAGAGGAATGTCCATATGGACATAATAAGTATTGGCCATACGAATGGAACGATAGATAAATATTGATTTTATCTTCGATTTCTGTTACGAAATTGGCTAATGCTTGAGCTTCAGGTTCAGAGAAAGGTTTTGGTCCAGCAAATGTCTCAGCACAGGGATCTGCTAAGGCACCACCATTTTCCATCCAATGTGAATCAAAGTTGCGATTGATATCGGCTCCAATACAATCTGATCCTTTTACTGGTTGACGTGATTTACGCCACATACGGTCCTATATTAATTTAAAACAAAACATTTAACTGTCACTTTGAGAATGCTTAAGGTCAAAATAGTCATACCTTTTCATGGCTGTAAGTAAATCCGTCAACATTATAAACCGGAATAATATACCAATCAATATTTTCTCGCAGATTAACCAACTCAGCACGATCTGAGTTTAATAATTCATTGATAAAGTAAGTAACGGTAGCTGAAGTTATCCATTCACGAGCATGAACATTAGTTTCGATGAATATTCCGGGATTTCCTTCTTTTGAGGAAATTTTAATTCCACGAATATCACGACCTTCGTATGATTTGCCAATGATGAAGGATGTTACGATTTTAGAATTTTGTTCGATAATTTCATCGATCCAGGCGTAGATTTTATCAAGACTATGATAAGAGGTCCAGCCAAAGGAAACATCACGTTGAAATGAGCTTGATTCTTCGTCAATGAGACTGAAATTAATGAGTATACAAAAAATTAGCAGAAGTTGAAGGTAATAATTCTTTTTCTGCAGAGCAACTATAATTTTAACGATTTTGTGGAAACATGTTATGTTAATTTTTACTATAGGTGAGTTTGGGTGAGATTTCTTACTTATTATGCTGCTGATAGGAAACCAAAAATCAATTACAAAATAGCAAAATAATTGAAGACAAATTTTATTGTGATTTTTTTTTCTGCATGTAATGTTTGGAAAAGTCTCCACTATCATTTTGCATAAAATTAACTGCCCGCACCATTAGTTCATGATAAATTGACACTTGGGTTTGTTTGTGTTTTCATTTTTGTTGTTTCATTCATTAATGTATGGTTGCTTTTGATTTCGTTCGCTTATTTTTGTTGTATTCATTTATAATTAGTAAAACTCTCCATGAATATTTGTCCACTGTGTTTTCGTAAGTATTTTGTTGCCAAAGAGGTGCTTTTGCGTGAATATTTCGAAATGTTCGTACACTTTTTCTTTAGTCTCCGAGCAAAGCAATATTTGTGGAGAGTTTGGCCAATTTAATGCAAAAACAAAGAAAACCCAAAATATCACTGAAATTATAAAGAAGAAATGCAAAAAAAAAATGAATTTAAGTTTTCCGCACACCATCCGGGCAATTAACTCTGTGCGAAAAAAGTGTGGAGACTTTTCCAAATAATCTATTTTAACTGTAAGTTTCACTGGAAGATTCTACTGTACAGCAAAAAGTAGAGAGCGTAGTTTGTGGTTTATGATTTTGTTGTGTCATTTTGGTATAAGATTTTTTTTTTTGCATCAGCAGCGTGCTAGGCCTGAAAAGACTTGCGAATTTTTGTAAAAACAATACATAAAGAAGATATTCTGTTATCAAATTAAGAGCAAAAGCATACCTACCAACTTTTTTTTTTAAATAAGAAAGGTTAGCGATAAGAATTATTGTTAGCATAAGACTAGTTTATACCATTCAATACAAACATTATTATTTTATGAAAGTAGCTCTCCGTCCATTAGACCACTTTATACGAATCAGGGTCATAAGAAAAGTTAAAAAAGGTATATGGAGGATACCTACTATGCAAAATATTCCAAAGTCAATAAATATGTATCTGACTGGTATAAAAAAAAACATTGATTACCTGTGTTAAACATTAGACGAATTGTGTGACTTATTTTTACGTGTCAAGTATTGCTGTTTATGTTTCGTTACATTGTAGAAGAAATTATATCACATGTTTATTTATTATTCCACTGATCGGTATAAACTAGTCTTAAGCACACAATACACAGGAAATCTTAAATTGAGCCCAAAATAATTTTAAAATACATCATTTCGGTGCCAAAAAATTTGCGCTTAACGTACCACAAGAATAAAATTAATTTCGAAGCGATTTGCTTGCAAAAAATATTCTTAGGCCGATTTTTTCAGTTGTGAGTTAAACCAGAGGTAGCTAACCCTGGAAACAGATGTTTATTCAAGTCATGAAGTCGTTTTTAATGGAGGCTGAATACAGAAAGTCTTAACAAGCTCGGATGAAAAAAATATCAAAAACATCTGGGTTTAGTTAAACAATTTGGTAATCAAAATAAGATTTAACATTAATCCCGCACTGAAAAACTGGCTCTTTAAAATCGCAAATAATAAAAAATAAAATTTACAACCATTTAATTTGTATTTAACATAATAAAAATATTTTATCAAAACTATTTTATGACCTACAATGCGATTAAAATAGCAAATAATTAAAACAAAATTTACAACCAGTAATTTTGTACTTTTATCGACAGCCAAATATTTTATCAAAACTATATTTTACTACTTAAATGCCTTTGCAATCAGTTTTATATTTATATCTCAAGACATTGCTACTGGAAATGTGTGTGATTACATTAAGTCAATATTTATATATTTTATCAGTCTGACACATTTATTATAAATTATTGTTATCGGTTTTGCTTGATTGTAAACAGAAGCTGATTTACTATTCCAATTGATAAAAAAAAAAATTATAATACTTGATTTCTTTTTCCACTCACCTTTGAACATTATCAACCAAGAGTTCTCTTTCGAATCCATTTACATTCATCAAACTATCAAAAGCATTTTTCATTTTTGGACTAACCATGATGTGTGCATCACTTCCGACTCCATTAAATGGTTTCCAAAGATTGTACTAATGAATTTAAATAAATGTGAGTTAAAAAGTCATTAAGGTAACTTCTACGGATACTGATAAGCTTTCAGCAATATAATTTAGTAGATATTTTACCCCATTTGCAAGCGTACTCAAATGTTTGATTATTGTAAGTTGATTTTCATTTTCAATTAACACTTTGTAAACGGTGTGATTGTCATAGCGAATTTTTTCGGCACAGCAAACAGTAAGCGCCGACGCCGCAAGAACACAAATTAACACGAATAACTTCATAGCAAGAAACTGACTGTTAGGGTTTTCAGCGGAAATGTTCTTTTTATATGATTTGACAATAGATTTACAATTTTTCTAATCCAACAATAGGTAGTTAAGTTATCTTGATACAATAATCTATTGAACGATAAGTTCTCTATCGTAAATCTTTGCGCCTATTTCTATTGACAAGTAATAAGCGAAATGCATTAGCTGGTTTGCTTTTTTTTTGTTTAGAGATTTTGATTAATATTCTAAGCACTTATATTAAATTTTTGTTCTAAGACGATATAATGATAAAAAGAATTATTGAAAGACAATTAGTATGTGACTCCGTGGCGCAACGGTAGCGCGTCTGACTCCAGATCAGAAGGTTGCGTGTTCAAATCACGTCGGGGTCAAAATGAGTTTTTTTTTTAATTTTATTTCGAGTACTATTTTTTTTTTTTGTAAATTTTAACTTAAGTCCAGAAAATAAAGATTAAATCATAGAAATAACGAACGTAGATAATTTTTTGATGCATATCAGTTCCATAAAATCCTTTAAATACTCCTAAAGTATGTTAGTTTTGAACTTGGAGACTTGTAAATCCTTACAATCTCCATTTATAGATTTTTGCGAATTTGTTGATGTATGTACGAGTATAACTTTCTTATATTTGTGAAATACTTTTGAAAATGTCAATAAAATATTAATATAGAAAATCTAAGTAAGTGAGGAGGCAGGGGCGTATACAGCTTTAGTTCTTGGGGGGGGGGGGTCATGTCAAAAAAAAAAACACAAATTAATATTTGTTAAAAGTCAAGTGCCTTTTATTTTTTTTTCATATTTTACTGTGCGTATATAAAAGAAAAGGGAAAAAATCTTAATTAACTATACTAAAGGGTTTTCCAAAAGGAACGGGTTGATTTTGACAGCTCGTGGCGGCCATATTGTTTCTTTTACTTTTGGTCAAAATATCGTCTTTTAATCAGTTACTAAAGACAAATCATCATGGTGAGTTACAGCGTCGAGCAACACGTGCAAATGATGTTTTGGAACAGTTGGAAGTTGATCCCAATTTTGGTCGAAAAATCATCTTTAGCGATGAGGCCCATCTTTGGATGAATGGGTACGTGAATAAGCAAAATTGCCGGATTTGGGACGACATTAATCCACTCGAGAGTCACGAGGTGCCAATGCATCTAAATAAAGTGACTGTGTTGTGTGGATTTTGGGCTGGAGGCATGGAGGCGTCATCGGTCCGTACTTCTTCGAAAATTATGCTGGACACCCATCCCCGTCAACGGCGATCGCTATAATTCGATGATCACCAATTTCTTGTGGCCTAAATTGGATGATATGGATACTGAAGACATATGGTTTCAACAGGATGGCGCTACGTGCCACACAGCTTAAGACATAATCGATATTCTGCACGAGGGGTTTCATGGCATGGTTATCTCGCACCGAGGCGACGTGAATTGGCCACCAAGATCGTGTGATTTGACCCCCTTGGACTTTTTCTTGTGGGGCTTTCTTAAGTCGCAGGTCTATGGGAATAAGCCGCAAACCACCTCGACCCTCAAAGACAACATAATCGATGCCATCGGTCAAATTCAGCCTAATTTATGCACCAAAGTCATCGAAAACTGGACCTTTCGAATTCGCGCCACCCAGCGAAGCTGGGGCGGCCATTTGAACGATGTTATATTACTATAATAGGGCTCTCAAATGAAGATAAAACCTTATTGATATCTTGTTTTATTCAATTTAAAATCGACCCGCCCTTAATGGGAAACCCTTTAATACATTACCTTTATAAGAAATAAGTTCAAATAATTTAAAATCGTTCATATCCTGGAAAAAGATGTCGTACCTTAACTCATTTAATTTCAAGACAGTTAAAAAGAAGGCGTGAAACTAGCAGACTACGAATGTAATACTACATTTTTACTATGCCAAGTTAGGCAATTTCGGTGAAATTATATATTTCGAACTGCCAAAGCCAATTCAAAATGAAATGAGCTACATATACAAAAAAATTAACAAATTTGAGACGAAAACATTTTTTTGGTATTTGCAAAGTTACCTCATTTTTGGTTCCAAAGAAAAGTAAAATAAATAACTGAGTCGAACGAACCTTTATAAGCTGGACCAGTGAACGCGCTCTTCGCTTTTATTCCTGAATGTAAGACCCCTTTCACACAAGGAAACTGAGTTGCCGGCAACTGGGAGTTTGTAGGCGAGAAGGGCGTGAACAAAAAAACTCAGTTTAGCATTAGCTGTCAAAATACTGATGAAAAAATTTTTGGATTCGCTTTATCACTTGTTTTGAATGTTATTCAGAATTTATTTTATCACATCAAATTTTTTATTTCAGCGAAATGCAGGAAAAATTAGTAAAACATCATAGGTACTGTGACTGTTTCTGAAATTTAAGTAAATAGATATAAATATTAATTAATGAAAACAATTGCTCTGATTTTCAAAAATGACAACTTGGGTAAATTGCTCTTTTTATAATAGTGGAAAAACTAAAATACATTACAAATTCTTATTATAATTAAATACAAAGATTCGTTTTCGTTGCGTTTCAAGAAAAGGTGAACAAAGTTCACGAGTGATTTTGATATGCCTCTGATTTAAATAAAATGTATGTCTCTAAGACTGCCACCGATGGAAAAGTGAAAGGCACCTCCCAAAATAAATATGTACATCAAATATACCTAATCTTTTTATCTTTCTTACCAGTAAGCTTTTCTGATAAAAATAATGGACAAAGTTGTTAAATTCTACGAGTCTAGTCGATTTACATCAATGATTCCATCCGACTGGTCAAACGGTTCACCGCAGGAGTTCCAAAAAATCTCCTTTACCATAGCTATTTGCTTTTGCATTATGGGACACATAGGTTACTTTGTAAAAGTAATCCACATCCAAATCAATGACATTATTGGTCGAACGAAAATGTTGAATAACTGCAAACAAAATCCTTTCATAATTGGTTTTCATCATAGTTTTATATATTTATGTCTTTTATCGTTAACATTAATATTTTTTGGTTAGAATAACTATAAATCGAAAGTTATCACTTTTTTTGCTTTTAAAAATAATCTGTCATACAAAAATCAAACAAAACAATTTCTGTATGTGTTCTATAATGTGTTTAGAGATTTTATTTTCAGAAAAAACATGTTCTTTTTTTTTCAAAATCCTATAATTTTTTACTTTACTGAGTGAAAATTTGGTAACAACTCCGCACTTTGATTTCTGTTTGGTTTAACAGGTTTTTAAGATTTGAATGTATTATCATATCAAAAGTTTGTTGTTATGTCAAATTTGAGGTACGAGTAATAACATCTAAGTATCATCGATTGACTACAAAATTACGTTGGTATTCCATTGCCATGAACATTAAATTTCTTATTGAATTGAAGTTACCAACATTCAAATTCTCTATTGAATTCTAAATCAACAATCGAAAATCCTACTAGCTTTCTAAGTAACCAACTTTCTTTTTTTTTCTATGTGGTTACTACCCCGTGACCCCCCCCCCCCTGTATACGCCATTGTGAGGAGGACTGGAAAACTGTCCCTTTTTTGTTCATAAAAATAAAAATAAAAATAAAAATAAAAAATAAAAAAAAAAAATATCAAAAAAAGTACGTATGCGCCACAGTGTACCATTTTCTCTATTATTTAATGTAGTGCAATAATGTGCATACTATCAGGTGTATTTAAGAGATTCCGTACGATGGGTATTTATTGTTTACTGTTTGTTAAAACATAAGTTTATTAAATTATTGGATTTATATCAATACAGCTTCAAAAGTATTGAAATGAGTAAGCTGAAATAATTGGTTTCGTAAAATTTAATTAAATTTACTGTTTACTTAGAAATATTTGATTATATATAAATGATTGTAAATATGCACCTATTTATCATGATAATAAATAATTCCGGAATTGAGTATAAAGAAATCGATTCCTGCGCAAAGTAGTCATCATATTCCTAGTGCAATTTCTGTGAAAAAGATACCCCAGGTAAAACCAATAACACTGGTCTACAAAAAGAATCTTTTTACTTGATTTATCTACGCCATTGAATTCACAAACATAAAAGGATGGATAAGAAAAGAATAATTGCGATTAAGGGATTTTAATATTGAATTAGTTTATTTGTAAACTAAGCTTTATTAAAACAGAAAATTCGGCAAAGCTAACCCAAGCTGAGAAAATGGTCACTTTTTTGGTATAACTCTAAACTCTAAACTCTAGAGCCATCGCTCTATCAATACGAGTTATTCTACGACCCAAACCTGAACTGACGCGTGTTTTCCGAAAACCGCGTGACACATCAGTGATCAAAACACAGTTTTCCTTGCGAGAACAGTGCGTGATTGTATTTTGTTTGTCAAAAAATAATAAATAATAAATAATAAACTGTCTTTGGTTTTGAAAATAAAAGATTGTTTAATTGTTAGAAATTAATTGCATATTTTACAAATATATTTCAGTTATCAATATGTCAGACGATTTTTGTTCTAACTTATATTTATTCTGACACGAGACACGCGAATCAATGTGCGGAGAACGGCATGACACGGTTCTACAAACGTGTCGTGCGACGTGACACGCGTTGAACGCGTCTCAATATACATATGTAGTTTACTACTCAGCGTCATTGATTTTAATGTTGCATATTAAATTGGTCATAACTGTCTTATTTTGTTGAAAGACTAAACATTTTTAAAATGTGACTGTGAGTATTGGGTACGTTCAGATGATTAAGGGAACTTGCAAGTAAGCCAAGTTTCTAGTCTGTGATTGGCCAGCTTTCAAAAAATGGACTTCAAACAATGGGAACTGTTATTGAAAAGTGACTGGAAAGTTGGTCAAGAAATCTCTGCCTTAATTTAAGTCAAGTGTGTTCTTGTCAAAATTGTCATTTGTGAAATTAAAAATAGGTTTAACTTTTTATAAATTGTTTGTGCGGTCGCGTTAATTAAATTTAAAATTAAATTTTTCGTACATAACGACGGAATTTTGTATCCATGTCAAGAATTCTCTTTTTTCCTATACGAACTTGAGGTAAAGTATTGGAGAAAATGTATAAGCTATAGTTTTTATTAGGCAAATTTACATATTCAATGGATGTAGTTGACTGAAAATGAAGTCCCTTATGTCTCCTGAACGTAACCATTTTCTTTCAAATGTTGGTTTTTGATATATGTACATATATATATGTATGTACAATTACATTATGTAAAAAATTAATATTTAAATAATCGTCGCCCTAATATTGGGTTACCGTAAACGCCAAATTCACTTTTTGAGTTAAGTATGCAGTTTTATGTTTTCGGGGTAGATCTTTCCAAATCTCTTATCAGTTATGCTCTATCTCTTTCCATTGCAAAGATATACAGAATGGTTTTGACGTATATCCATCAAATTCATTAAGTTCACGTATTGTTTTGACGTAAACGCCAAAAAGTGGCATTTACGTTTACAATTTAAGCATATTTGTTTTTAAGAATTGTTTTGACGTACGTCTTGTTGTCCTATAACGTATTTTGACTTATGTGCCTAAAATATGCAAGGTAACGCTATTTAATCATATGCACGTACGTCATTAGAAAGAAAAATATATTTTTGGTTTTGGCGTGCGTGCAAACGATTTTACTTTCCCCGTTAAAAAGTATAAATAAGGTTCAGTTACTTTGTTTCCCATCTTTTGTCGTAAGAGGACGTGATTGAAAGATCATAAAAATGAATTCTCCAGTACCCATTATGGATGAATCCCTTCTTTCGTAGGAACTAGTTCCATATACTTACATGAAATATTTTGGTGCCATGAAATATAGTCCAAATATTGGACTTTATTGCACTCCTGGGTGTGAAATAAAGTCCAAAATGGCTTGGGACTTTATTTCACACCTAGGAGTGCAATAAAGTCCATTGGACTTCATTGGACTTTATTGGATGGCACCAATATTTTTTAAAATCTTTACCCGAAAAAGTCAAAAGAATTCTGAAATGTGCAAACAGCACCTGAGAAAACGTTTGCGAGAATCTGGAAAGGAGTACATGAACATTAAAGGAACAAATATTAAGGAAAGTGCTGGAACCGTGTAAGCGTACCTGTTTTTATTTGTGTACAAAAATCGTTTCTCCTAAAGTGAGACAAAGCATATTTAATTCATTTTGGAGCTTATCCGGCCAAGACAAGCCAACCTTCTACTGCAGTTTCCAATAATTATGCATAGAAGAAAAATTGAATCTTCAAAAAACACAAACTTTTCACTGCTATTTGGAAACAGAAACAATAACTCATCAAGTCTTCAAAAAATTGTTTTTAAATACTCTCTCAATAAACGAATAGAGAACGTATAAATGTTTGAAGTCATTATTTTTATTTTTTTATTATTTATATTCTTCTGTGTGCAAAATACTGTGATTTTGTTGTATACCAATAAATGAATCGTTAAAAATATTAGTTCTCTACTTTACTAAATGTGAAATAAATATAGTTTTTGTTCTTAAAAACTTTGTCTTTTTCTTTGAAACATAAAAACGTGTGTTATATATCATCATTTTAAGTAAATTCTTTATTACTAATTTATTATTGGAATGCCATATGTGTACAATTCTTGACGTATATGTATGAGTAAAAGAAAATGTTGATTTCAGTGGCGTATACGGCAAACTCATTTTGTAATAAATTTTAAATATTTTAAAAACTAAAAGTGTTTTTGAATAATTTCTTACATTTTTGAAGGGCGATTTCCGTATGAATATCGTGACAAAAAATCCCAGCGGTTGGTTTTCGAGCAATAGGCTGTCAAAGCTTCAAATGCGATTTCCTAAAAACATTAAAATGGCGCTTACGGCAAACCAATATAAGGGCGACGATATGACGTTTCAAAAATTTTTATTGATTATTTTATATACAAAATAAAATAAACTTTTTTTTACAAAAATATTTTATTTCTTAGGTCAATATTTTAAAAGTTTGTGATATTTCATATTTCAATTCTTATTTCTATATACATAAATAACCAATATTTCAAAACTTGTTTCAAGAATATTAAGACAAAAACTGGCAAAAAAAATTAAAATATGAGTTTTTTTGGGTGGGTATATTTTCGCCAGTTTTTATCAAAAATTTCTTTTAGATCCGTCAAATTAAAAATTTGTTTTTTTTTTTTTTTATGTTTTGGTATTTCTTTCGGCTTTCTTTGTACAAAGAAAGTAAAGAACAATTTAAAAAAAAAATAAAATTAATGAATTTTCTATTTTTCTTGGGTCAGTTTTTTTTTTTTTTTTTTTTTTTTTTTTTTATATATTTAGCGCGTGCAAAAGGGGCTGTGACTACCCTTAAGATGATATACACAGCACGAGCGATTAGGTAGATTGAAGGGGATTTAAAAGGAGATACCGATGCGCATTGGTTTTGAACGTCTGTAGATCACAATGGGAGGGAAAATTTAGCTGGGTAGAGCATTCCACATTCGAGTAGTGCGACTAAAGAAAGAATCTCTGTACTTAGCTGTACGTCCGAAATTGGGCTCAAGGGTAAACTGATGGGCATTCCTAGAAGCGCGAGTATTACGGTTGAATTGTTTAAGGGGAGGAATGCAACTGGCTATTTCACTAGAGCATTGTTTATGGAAATAACGGTAAAATAACGAAAGACATGAAATATTTCGACGGTGCTCAAGAGATGAGAATGTTTTCGTTATAGTTCTTTCGCCTATCATTTTAAGAGCTCTCTTTTCAATTCTATCCAATAAACTCAAGTGGAGCACCTGTCCAAATGTGAGAGTTATACTCAAGTTTTGGACGAATAAAGGCTTTGTAGATCACAGCCAGATCAGAAGGGGAGACAAATTTCTTGCATCGACGGAGAAAACCTAAACACTTAGCAGCATTTTTGGCGATGTCGAATATGTGGTCGTTCCATAAAAGGTGGTCTGTGACACACATACCGAGGACTGAAAGCTTTTCGGTTTCCTCAATGCAAGTGCCACTCATGGATAGTGGCATGGGGGTGGGTTTCGTTTTAACGACAGTAGACAGCATTGAGTTTTTGAAGCATTAAATTCTACACGATTTTTTATTCCCCAATGGACAATGCTGTCGAGATCAGAATTAAGTGAGCTTATCATACGCTGCCGTTCAAGTTCCACATCCGAAGGACATGGATGAGAATCTGTAAACGAATATGAGAAGCTGAGGGTACTGTCATCAGCGAAACAATTTAATGGATTAGAAGTTTCAGATAAAAGATCGTTTATGAATATAAGGAAGAGAGTCGGAGACAGAACGGAGCCCTGGGGCAAACCAGCATTTATTTTAAGAATTTCAGACTTGAAACCATCCAATACAACTTGTATTGAACGGTCCGAAAGGTAATTTTCAATCCAACGAAGAAGAGATTCATCGATACCAAATGCACGCATTTTCGATAAGAGAGCTTGATGCCAAACTCTATCAAATGCTTTAGAAATATCAAGCGCAATAATCTTACTTTCTCCAAAACGATGTAAAGATTTGTGCCACTGTTCGGTGAGATAAACCATCATATCACCAGTGGACCTATTGCTACGAAAGCCGTACTGCCGGTCATTAAGAATCTTTCGTTCTTCGAGGTATTTCTTGAGCTGGAAGTTAATCAGAGTTTCCATGACCTTAGAAAGAAGGGACGTAAGCGCAATTGATCGATAGTTAGAGGGGGAAGAAGACACGCCTTTTTTTGGGACAGGCTGGACAAATGCTGTTTTCCATTCACTCGGAAAGAGACCAGTAGAGTAGGACAGATGGAAAAGCTTACGCAGTGGTTTTGCCAGTGGGAGGGATACTATCCGGACCAGCGGATTTGTGTATATCAAGATCTTTCAGAACTCTGGCAACTGCACGAGTGCGGAAGAAGATTTGTCCCATAGAATCATTTGCGCTCTCAAGTACAGGAGGAGTCATAACACTTTCAGGCAGCGACGAATTAACAAATTGTGCTGCAAGCAAATTGGCTTAATCGATTGAGCTGACAAAAGGAGTATCGTTGAAGACGAGCGTTGGAACCGAGGACGAGGTGGTATTTCGTATGTTTTTTACAAATGACCAAAAAATTTTACTACCTTTGGGAAATTGTAGAATTTTTTGCCGTAATTTTTGATCATGTAAAAATTTGTTTCGTCGAATATGAACGTTACAGGTCTTTCTAGCTTGTTGAAACTTTTTCCGGTTTTCCTCAGTAGGGTTGGCCTTATAATATCGGAAGCTTACTTCTCTAACCCTAATAACCTCTTTACAGCTCGAATCAAACCATGAGTTTCCCTATTCGGGATAAAATTTCTCATTCCACAAAGAATTAAGTTTGTAATCATATCTGCACTGGAATCTACGTCACTATCGAGGAAGCATAGTGACCAATTAAAGTTCCTGAAGAAAACATTGAGACCGTCCCAGTTGGCTTTCTCATACTGCCAAACGGTTCTCTTGGGAGTTTTTTCTTTAACTGTGTTTTGGTGGCACGAGAAATTCGCAGATATGACACAATGGTCTGATGTGCCTAGAGGCGATAATACACTTATAGTGTATTTATCAGGGTCAGAGGTAATAAACAAAGCTAGAGTGTTGGCGGATTGACCTGCAACGTCAGGAATCCGAGTAGGCTCGTCGACCAGCTGAGTTAGGTTGTTTATCTCAGGTGTTGTCTGACCCGAATAGCGTAGCCACGAAGAATTATGTACATTGAAATCGCCCGTAACAACGATTTCACTGTGCGGAAAATGGGAAATAATTCTCTAGATGGAGTCGGATAGTGCATCGAATTCGTTGGAAGTCAAATTACTATCCAAACTAGGACTACGATAAATAAAACAAGTATGGATGATGCGCTTATGGTTCGTATTCAAACATGAACCATATTGTGGTTGAAGCTGATAAGCAACATCGCTGCGAACATACACGGCGAGACCATGATGTGGAAAAAATAGAGGCACTAAGCTGTAACCACGTAGGCTGAATTCCGAGTGATCGGTATTTTCCCCTACCTGGGTTTTACTAAGTGCCAAAATAGCTGGCCTGTTTTTTACAGTATGGACATATGCAGCACAAAAATTCTGCCTCAGTTAATTTTTATGAGACATTTAACTACGCGTCTTCTGATATAAATTAAACTTTTTGTTTTAAGATCATTAATTAAACTTCACACCAAAATCATCTTAAGTAAGCTAGGTATAATTATTAGTTTCTTCTGAAGGTTGATGATTCAAATTCGAGAATCAAACTTTCCTACTTATAAAGTAAATAATATATGTTAGTACATATATACCTACTGTTATTTTTAAAACTGCAAATTTAGTCGATTTGATAGAACTTGTTTTCATTTTATTTTAAGACATTGAAACCTATTAAAATGCAAACAATAATAATTATTGCTAAATGCTAAACAAAACGTTTGCGTAATTTATATATAGGTGCATATATTTTAATTTTTATAACCATCAAAGAAAACAACATTCACATACAGCTTCTCCGGAAGATTATAAATGCATAATCATATACAAGTACCTATAAGTAGCTACTCCTACATACTAAGACTTGTTATTCCACAAATTTTAAAAATAAGAAAATCAGTGACGTAAGTTCTGTAACAACTTTAATTATTAAGATTGTTCAGAATTAAAACAGAACAATTTGTTATGTGCTAAAGATCGTATTATATTTTGATGAGTTTTTAACTGATCAGTATGTTGGGTTTAACATTGAATTGTATAGTTTTAGGATTAGGTATACTTAAATTTAAAAAAAAAATGTTTCAGAATAAAATGAGTGGTTTGTTATACACTTAAAAATCTTCGAAACCCTTAATAAAAAAAAACTAAAATTCTTGAAAAAAATAAATCGAAAAAAAAACCATATGTGGGAAAACTCAAAATTCATGAATCTTAGACTCTCACTCGTGTTTTTTCGATTTTGTTTCAAGGACTTTGTTTTAAGGATCAATTTAAAAAATAAAAAGACGAAGCATTAGATAGTTCAACATTTTGAAAAACTTTTGTTTAAGGAATTCTAGGTCAAAAGTAACCGAGTTATTTAACAAAAACAAAGAACATGTAAATTATTTGGCATGTATGCATTTATTGATCAATTTCCTCTTGTTTAATCTCCATCCGGATAAACAACCCACTCCAATTCGACAAATGTAGCGAGTTTCCAATCACTTTAAAAAATCAGCGACGAACGTTACCTCATAATAAATTGAATATTTAAATTGAAATTCTAAAAAGACACAGAAAACGACATTTTTCTTTTTAATAATTTTTCTTTTTAATAATTGTTAATTTCTTTAATGTTTTTCTGGGTTAAAAGTAAATAAAATTAAATAAATATATTTTTTTAATAAAATAAATAAATTAAATAAGGAATTTTGATGTAAAAGAAAAAGATATTAAATTTAAAAAAGGTATCTTTGTGTGTAGGAACCTATTTAATTAATTTTTTAAAAATGTATTTTTATAAAAGCGAACTTGTTTACATCTGAACTCTCCTGCTTTTAATTAAAGCAAACTGTTTAATTCCTGAATCGATATCGATATCTTGCTTTCGTGAAATTTTGAATTGGATTCTTTGGGCTCACCAAATTAATTAGTTTGCATAATGAAGAAATTTTTAATTTCTTGTCGCCTACTTTACCCCTGGCAAAGTGCCGCCCGATGCGGTATTTTTGTTCAGCAACTTAAAACATAATCAATGTCCAATTATTGACTATGACTCTGAAGCATTTTTACCACTGGGGAAATTTTGAATTGGATTCTTTGGGCTCACCAAATTAATTAATTTGAAGAATAAAGGATTTTTTTTTAATTTCTTGCCGTCGATTTTGCCGCCCCTGGCAAAGTGCTGCCCGATGTGGTATTTTATTTCAGCAACGTAAAACATAATCAATGTCCGATTATTGACTATGTCTATGAAGCATTTTTACCTCTGACTGGGGACATTTTTGATTGGATTCTTTGGGCTCAACAAATTAATTTGTTTGAAGAATAAAGGATTTTTTTTTTAATTCTTGTCGCCGATTTTGCCCTGCCCCTGGCAAAGTGCCGCCCGGGGCCTGGGCCTATACCCCTCCCCCACACTAGGCCACTGGGAAAGATGTCATGAAGTGTCTCGATGATGGACCATACAAAAAGCTATGGTCTATGGTTGTTTCTTAAGGGTTAACGGTTTTACCTGTTTTATTCAGAAAATAGAGTTTTTAAAGGATGGTTGTATTGTTCCAGTTTTGCTGTTTTTTAACTCAATTTTACTGAAAACTAGAAAGCATTCGGTTAAAGAGTTTTTTTAATTTAAGTTTTTTTAATTTCAATTTAATGTCTATTTTGAATCCTTCTCACGACCGTCGATACTCCCGAATCATTTTGGTTCAAAAAATACAGACTCATGCCAGATTCCTTGGAGCTACAGTCTCGTCTGGAACTAGTCTTTTCGGTAACTAGCTTTACCAGATATAGCTGATAGCTATACGTAGATGTACCTATAATTTATACGATTTTCATGTCATGATTATTGTTTGGATTGATTTTCACAACAACAACAAAAAAACCCCAATAAAATAATTTAAATTAAAAGAAAAAAACTTAATAGCATAATGAGATCATAGAATTCACCAGAACGACACACACAACATTTAAAAACAATCGATTTAGAATTAGTAGTTTAATCTCATTCCGGAGAAGTACATTTTTATTAACAAAAGGGTCTTTTTTTTCATGTCAGCTATAGTCATAGAAAAGTTGTCTACATTATTGACTGGGGCACTATCTATACCTTTTTATATATTTTACATGTAATGTGATTTGATTCGAACTACGAAATCATCGGTCTACTGATCATGGGACTTCCCTATGACGGCAATGTGCGAAATAATATTTGTGGGTCACACTCATTCATCGCCAGGGCCGTATTTTGTGTTGTAGGTAAAATGAATATTGCGCCTAGCATATACATATATTTGAAGAAAATTGCCCCTAGGCTCTGTTTATTAATTAGACTCTATGGGGCATATTCATAGTCGCAGATAGACACAGGTTTAACTAAACTACAGTTTAAGACAATTTTGGTTCAATGAATATAGACCGATTTTAATTACAAATTGTTGGTTTTATATTTTTATAAGATAATTAATTATAAAGCTTCAAATATTTTGAAATGATAAACTTAAAAAAATAGAATCAACGTCTGAAAATTCAACCAAAGCTGTGTTTAACTTAGACACAGGTCTAAAATGACTATGAATACGCCCATATAAAGTTAAGAAGGGGTATTCTTAAATCTAAAAATAAAGTAACCTTATATTTTTGATAGTAAACATGTTTGTATGATGCATTGAAGAGGGAAATTTTTTTTTCCAAAAACCTTTCATAGAATTAAATATTTTAATTTTAAATTTACTTGGATTTAAATTAAAAAATTTAAAAACTTTGAAAAATTTTGCATTATTAATTTTTGTTTCTAAAAATTCGATTTTTCAAAAAAATAAAACGCATTTAAGAATTCAAGACGTAAATTTAAAATTATGTACAGTATGACAGCATCTAACTGATGAGCCCAGCTGTCATTAGCTAGGCGAAAAGCATGGACCTTAGGTCACTTGTAGTTTTAATTGAATTTAATTTTTTAACTGCACATTAATAAATAAGATTTCTATCTAGTGGGCCTTATAGTTATTAAGTTATTAAGAAATATTATTTAGTACCTAATCAAAAAGGACACGAACAAAGGAATTAGCACGTTAATAAATAATTAAAATTGTTGCTACATTTTTTCCTTCTTATGAATGTTTTAAAAAGAATTCATGTATGAAAATAATTAAAAAAAAAAAATATTCTGAAATAATTTTGTTCCCCATGAAATATTACATTTTTCTAGCCCAGTCAACAATTACAAAAAAAGGGCTAAATTCGCAAAGCGCGACGTATAGTTCTGCATTTTTGATATGTTGTTGAGGCATGTTAGAGTAGTCTGTAGCTAACTACGAGTAAAAAAAAATCTGAAAAACTAAGTAATTTTGAAGCGCTCAAAAAATAGTTCAAAAATTGTCCAATTGGTCTCAAAATTTGTAATCAAATAACCTAGAGTATTGTAAAACAGAATTTGAAAATTTGATCTAAATCGGTCAAACAGTTTTGACAAGAATCATGATGTTAACTAAGTGAAACAAGCAATGTTTGCATTATTGCTGTGGTCAAAATAGGACACTTAAGTTGGCACTTATTTTTGTACACGTACTTAAAACCCTTAACTATGATAAAATATAGTAACAATATTTATATCTTTTTTAAAGCAACTTTGGTAGTGAATTTAAAACTTTCGAAAATGTTTACGTAATTACATATTTACATGCTAAGTGAACAATTTTCGGAACTTTTAACATCGCTACTCAAGTTGCTATAAAAAAGATATAAATATTGGGGCAGATAGACCCAGGTTTAACTAAACTATAGTTTAAGACAATTTTGGCTTAATGAATACAGACCGATTTTAATTACAAATTGTTGGTTTTATATTTTTATAAGATAATTAACTTGGTAAACTACACAAAAAGCTTCAAATATTTTGAAATGATAAACTTAAAAAAAAAGAATCAAAGTCTGAAAATTCAACCAAAGCTGTGTTTAACTTAGACCCAGGTCTAAAATAACTATGAATACGCCCCATTGTAACTATATTTTATCATAGCTAAGGGTTCCAAGTACGTGTACAAAAATAAGTGCCAACTTAAGCGTCCTTCCAAAACTATTTGACCGATTTGGATCGAATTTTCAAATTTTGTCTTATAATTCTCTAGGTTATTTGATTGCAAATTTTGAGCACAATTGGACAATTTTTTACCTATTTTTTGAGCGCTTTAAAATTACTTAGTTTTTCAAAATAAGATAGTAAGATAGCAACTTAAATATAACATACATACATTTTAAACTAATGTGGTCTTGTAGAAAATTTTATAACAAACAAGAATATAGTGGATGGTTTTTTCTTAAGTTTGATATTTCCAAAGTTATAAAGGAAAATGTAAAAAAAAATGGGTGATTTTTGCGTTTTTTTCAATGTTGCATTTTTCCTGCAGCAACCACAGGTTTTTCGAAGTTGCAAGCTTAGATACAGACTACTCTAACATGCCCCAACAACATATCAAAAATGCAGAACTACATCGTACTTTGCGAATTTATTGTCGAATTTGACTGGGCTAAAAGGAGAATCGGCAAAAATGTATGGAAGCTGGTCTAAGAACCAATTAAAACGAGAAATATGTATGTCGTTGAAAATGAATGAATGAAATCAAAATTGGTGTGTGAAAAATGTTATTGGCCAACAAAGATTGTAATTTGGTGCATATTGTTTAAACATAATAATTTAAGTATGTAGTATATAGGCAAAATTATGCTGGCCTTAACAACAACAACAAGACATATGTTTCTGAAAAGGTTATTTTATGAACACAATAGCTATATTTACAGCTAACTTCAAATCTCTGTGTGAAAAAAGTTATTCGCTAATTATGATAGTGACATGGTGAATTTGAGTATGGAAAATGTATATTTTGTAGGTACGTAGTATAGGCAAAAATGTGCTGGTCCACCCAATAGGGAGGAGACGTACGTCGGCGTCGTTGGAAAGATATTTGTATGTACTGTAGTAGTAACCTGGACAGAACATTTCAAATCTCTGTGTGAAAAAAGATATTCGCTAACAAAGTTTTTTATTTGGGTAAATTTGAGTATGGAAATTTTATTTTGTTTATATTCGCCCCTCCCGGTAGAACAACGACTCAAGTGCAAAAATGTCGATTCTTCAGAAAACTCAATTTAAAATAGTCCTGTTTTTTGTAAAAAAAAAATTGCAAACATTTTTATACCTAATTCTAAAATATTTTCTTAAAGATGGATATCCTCATCCTCATCATGAAAAAATAATAAGTTAATTAATATATCTTTTATTCTATAGGAGAAGGTTTATTTGCTCGCATGTTTCTACTTAATGCAAAATAAAGAAAAAAATATTTAATTTATGTAAAGTCGCACTTAAGAGTTATTTATTATTTATTTATACTGCTTACGATTAAGCAGTTATTTAATGTTTGCATTAAGAATACGAGCCAAAAATTTGTTTTTTTTTGCAAGGTTTTTTTTTTATAATAGGCTTATGACTACAAGCTGGGTAAATAAATTCGTAAAATATTGTTTGCTATTTTATCTGAAGCGTCAAAGTACGCTTGTTGCTCATTTAATGAGGCTTTGGGGGTTTAACAAGTTCTGTTTCGTAAAAATAGTCCTCGCTTTGAGAATCGATCGCACATGCTAAGGAATAAATCCATCAGCGCCAAAACCTAGTAAAATAAGACTTTTACTGCAAAAACAATAAATAAAATTGAATTTTGGTGATTCACTAAATAGGACTTAAATTTGGTCTGGGCTTTTTGATATTGGGAGTTCAAACAAAAACATAGCTTTTCTTGAATTTCTCGAAATTTAATCATCTGTTTCTGCTTATACGAGACCGACACGAGACCGAGACGAGACTGAAAATTCTCGATTTTAACGAGACCGAGACGAGACTTACAAAAGTCTCGCAGGGTCTCGTCTCATGGCCAGCCCTAGAGACTAGTCCGGCCCTGTACTAAACTCCGATCATCATTATTTTATGTGTGGGAGGTATTTTTTTTTAAAGTTATGTAACTCATTGAGCTCTGGTTTCATTCAATTATTATTATTATTTTTCAGTGAACAAATTTAACTCCCGCACATCAGATAAGATCATAAAGCTCTATAAAATTAAACAAGTATAGTTGTAAAGTACGGATCAAAATGCGAATGTGGTGGACATGAACGAAATTTTGTAATTAATGAGTCTAAAGAATGAGAGGCTATCTGAGGCTATATTTGAAGTCAGGGGAAAGTGATAGTGAGGGTTTGAATTACCTACATTTAGGTTTGTGAAATTAAAACTTATATGATAGAATCTGTACAAATTAATCAAATTTTATTAAGTAATTCACATTGGGGCATATTCATGGGCGCAGATAGACCCAGGTTTAACTAAAATACAGTTTAAGACAATTTTGGTTCAATGAATACAGACCGCTTTTAATTATAAATTGTTGGATTTATATTTTTATAAGATAATTAAATTGGTAAACTACACAAATTATAGCTTCAAATATTTTGAAATGATAAACTTAAAAAAATAGAATCAACGTCCGAAAATTCAACTAAACCTATGTTTAACTTAGACACAGCTCTAAATTGACTATGAATACGCCCCATTGTGTTTGCATTTTGAGTTTTTTATTTTTTAAATATAACTATGCATTGTTAAATTTGAGAGAAAATAAGGCATCACGGTAAAATAGAAATATTTAATTATTAATTTTTATTTAATAACTTTGTCACGTTAAAAAAAAACTATTATTTTTGATGTTGGGAAAGACAAAATATTTGTAACCTACTAGTATGTCAACAAAATACCTTACTTTAGGAAAAGTTTTTAGTTCTTTTTCATATGATTAAGGCTGAAAATAATTCACAAACAGGAACACCAAAAATGTCATTACAAGGTCATTTAAGCTTTCAGGAAATTAAAAAATAAGTACCGCCACGTAAGAAAAAGATTTCTACACACAAAGCAAAAAGTGGGTTCAAATCTATGAACTGAGGAAACCTCGCATGACTCACTCACTAAATCATTGCATGACGTTTCCTTTTATAATTTGGCTATTGAATTGATTGAAGAATTCAGCTATAAAATTCATTGGGGACGATATTTCCCGCTGGGAAGGTTAACTTTTTTAAGTATGTATTGTATATTATACAATTCAAATAATAGTCACATGTGCCAGTTATAGCTTAAAATAAAGGAATCTGTTTCTGTAGATAGCACATTTCAAAGTATTTTCAGTTTTTGTTGGTCTTCTTTTTAATCAAACAATTTCTTAGTCTACTCAATTCTGGCGTTCCACAAGGAAGAACTCTTGGTTCAGAACTGTTTGTTCGAGTACGACTCGTGATGCGCAACAAAAACATCCAATCAGAAATAATATTTCATTTAATCAAAGAATACTTACTTTAACTAATCAGGCTCGCGCCCTCTAAAAGTTCGTTTTTAGGTAGGGAAAAATTGTATTAAAGGAATTTTGTTGCTAAATATGTTTATGTGGAACCTGTATGATTGCTTAAAATAAAAAAATTGTCTAAATTCATCCATGTATTTCCGAGAAAATGGTCACATTGAAGATCTCAATTATCATTGTTTTGTTTAATATAAGAGGTCAAATAAAATAAATTAAAATGATTAAGAGCTGATTTTTCAATCATCAGTTAAGCTATCACGGGAATAAATACTATAGCAACAGGAACAAATTTTTGTTTTATTCGAAGAATAAGTACTATCTGAGGTTTAACTGGCTCTTGATAAATAGTCCCTAATAAAACAAAAAATTTAAATCAAAAATCATGAGAAAATAAAAATAAATTATTATGTCATTCATCATAATAATGTGGTTTGAATTATGATAACGTTATAGTTAATCTGAATATGTATAGCGAAAATAATAAATTGATTTTCTAACTTTCACTTAAACGAAACTTAGTCTAGGAGCTATACCCCTTTCCCGTAGGTACTTGAATGTCACCACAGTTTGAGGGTGTTTTTTTTATGTTTTCGGGGGTTGGGAATCCGAAAAATCGGGTGCGAAATCATTGTTATTAACAAATTTTGATGCATTTTTGTAATGCAATAAAAGTTATTAATGTTAGGAAAAAATGTTTCGAGTAAATGTTGTTCCTTATTTTCTAACGAAGAAATTTGTTTTTTTATTCCCGTAAATTGGTTAATACTTGCCTAAGATATTGCCAATTGGTTATGGTTCTCTTATGGTACCTGGTAAAATAAAATATTATTTATAAGGATAAACAATGTAGCAGATATGAAAACACGAGCACAACCGGCTCACTACAAACTGTGTTTCTATTTGGATATATGTATGTCTGTTTTTCTTGAGTAAATATTAGTTGAATATAAACTGTGTTTCACTGTTTATAATTAAATAAATTCTTAAATCTAAATATTTGTACACGAGTGCCCAATTCTAAAGACTCAAAGTTTATTAAATTAATTTTGTATTTATAAAGCACAAAAAAATAAGGTTAATATTTATTTAACCTAAAATTAATATATAGTCTAAAATTTGTTCCGCCATTTATCACTAGGGCATAATTTGAGTAAAAGCGACTCATAGGCTGAATCCATACTGGAACAATCAATACGTTTTTGATATAGGTACATAAGGCTAGAAAATATATTTGTTTCGCGTGTTAATAAATTTTAAAATTTCCGTTTGGAATGAAATCAGATCAAGTAAGCAAACAAGTTTTATAGCTTATGTTTATTTGGTGGCACATTTTATATTTTCTATTAATTTTTATAATCAGCGACGATATCATAAGAGGATATTTCTTAACTTTTTTGTATTTGCTTCTTCCTATTCTTCTTCTTATTCTTCTTCTGATTTTTTTCTACTTCTACTTCTATTTCTCCTTCTTTCTTTTATTCTTCTCTACATTTATTTGTGTTGCTGCTTCTTCTTGTTGTCCTTTTTTTTTCTTCCTTTTGAACTTCTTATTCATCGTCTTCAATTCCTTTTTGTTCTTGTTCTTTTACTGCTTAAATTACTTCCTCTTCTTAGGCCGTGCGATTGCATTACAATTTTGGTTAAATTTGATCCCAGTTAAATTTGATCCGTTTTTATTGACAACTAGAAAAGTCAAAATGCGATACCTGGTGGTAAAATAAAACAACAGGATGTATGTATACACTAACCATTGACAGCCATAAGGGATACCTGTGTTTACACAGGCTTTAATAATTAAAAAACTCGACCTTATGAACGTAACAAACTTATAAAGTTTTTAATTAATTTCTCATTTTTTTCAGAATTGATTGCTCCCAGCGTCTCAGCCTATTTGAACAGCCTGCAGCTCAGAATATAGCAGCACCTGGTGGTTTTGGTGCTTCAGTTCAACAAACCTCGTGACTTTGGGGCACCTTCAACAAAAAATAAGCCAGCCTTTGGGGTGGCAGCATCTACAGCCAATACTGGATTCGGAGGATTCGCTACTAATGTCAATACCAGCATCACAGGTGGGGGACTATTTGGACAAAAGCCGGCTCCAGCATTTGGAAACACTTCTGTGTTTTATAGGCGCCCAGAGGGGGGCACTTGCCCTCCGCCCACCTGGCTCTGACCGAACAATCATACTAGTTCTATTTTTTATTATTAACTAGGAAATTTTCACAAAAACGTAATTTTTTGTCAGAGTTCATGGTTTGCCCCCCCCCCCCCTCCTCTGAGCCAAGCCGTGTACAGTCGCTTTCATTTTACTCTTTGTTTTGTTCGGAAATGTGATTATTTTCTTGGCAGCTTTGTTTCCTGGTCCATGGTTTGCCTTGGGATTTTATCATTATCAGGGGTGGAATCAATTGTGTTGATTGTCCATTTAAAGATAGCTGTCTTTATCACATCTATAGGCAAAGATAGAGAGAGTAATCATCAAAACGACAATTCGGCTTAAACGTCAGTAGCTAAAAAAAAAGAAAAAGGTTACAAATAGCGTTACCACAATGTTACAAATGTAACAAAAGTATTACACTATTTTTAAATTTTATTTCGTTGTTACAATAATGCAAAACGCGGAAAACCCATAGAAAGCTTATAAACCATAGACTTTTATGTCGGTAGAAATGAACTCTCAAAATTTGTATTGGTACAGTAATCTGCAAAATATAGAATTTTATCTCACACCTGTTGCTAATATTTTACAGGGCGTTGACCAAAATCTGTCAACAGTAAAAGATCAGGTCGATGTTTGGAATGGAAAAATGCTTGAGTGATTAAGGCATGGTTTTAAGCTGTCCGAGAATAATACAAAAACAAATCCATCGATCAAATGTTTCCGCTTCTTCCCCCCAAAGTTATTTTAGAAAAGCTATTTACATTCCGTACATTGATTCCCTGATATTGTCGCTTACAGAACGCTTTTCAGAAGAAAATGAAGCTGCATTTTCACTATTTCAGCTATCACCAAAAAATATGCAAATAATGGATTCTCCAGAACTCGATATAGTTATACATAAAATAATGGAGAAATATGGCTTCTTTCTGGATAAGTTCCTGGTGGACTCCAAGATGTGGTACAGTTTTAACAAAATACAGACTAATGGAAATAATTGTTCAAAAATTTCTGTTTTATTGAACAGTGTAGAGGAGTTTTATCCATCGATTTTTTCAGCTCTTTGTATAGGGTTCTTAATTCCAGCAACTACTTGCACCGCTGAGCGATCATCCAGCACATAACGTAAAGTAAAAACTTGGATTAGATCCACAATTACCGACAAACGACTTGATTTGTTGTGCATGATGTAACATGCACATTCATCGAAATATTGTCAAAGAACAAACAATCTTTTACAACGAAATAATTGACCGTTTTCGAAAAGAGCCCAGGCGGTTGCAGATGCTATTCACTAAGTACCTACCTAAGGTGCCAGTTATAGCTATCATTGAAAACCATCATTGAAAATGTTAGCTGTTGATTTTGAGACCCTTCGAAAGTATAATCATTAAATATTTTAATGCAGAAAGATAGCTTACGACTTCAAAATTATTTTTTTTGAGACCCTTCGAAAGTATAATCATTAAATATTTTAATGCAGAAAGATAGCTTACGACTTCAAAATTATTTCTCATCCAAAAAAAAATTCATTTTGACCCATATCTTCCCCATAACGTAACTTTTAATTTTTTCAATGATCATTGGTAAGGTAGTTCATCATTGAAAAATTAAAAGTCATTTTATGAGAAAAGTTGTGCCAAATTGAATATTTTTTTATATGGAAATAATAATTAAAACAATAAGCTTTACTTTGGCATCAAAATAATCATTTATTTTTTCTTCAAAATCTCTCAAAATTGACAATTAATATTTTCAATGATGATTTTCAATGATAGCTATAACTGGCCCCTAACAAATGTTGAAGAAAAATCATATATTTGTTTCCTTTAATAAATATTTAACACGGAAAAATGTCACATTTTCTAGTCATAAAATAAAATCACTTATAACTGACCTACGCCTAGACAAAAATAAATAAACTTATAATAAAAAAAACATCAAATTTAAAAATTGCATATTAATTTTTTATCTGGCACCCCCCCCCCCCCGAAAAAATCCTGCGGGGCGCTTATGCTGTGTTTGGAGCAGCTGCTCCGACCACTGGCTTCAGCAACTTCCAGACAAACCAAATCGGTTCGTTGTTTCAACTCGAGTTTGAACAAGCAACCCACAACCGGATTTGGTGGTTTCGGAACACAAACATAAGCTGCTCCACTCACATTCAATAATATTCATGGATAACCAACAACGCAAGAAACTTGACGATAACGCCAGTTTCTCTGGGACAAACAATAACGCCGGTCCACGGTGATCATATGTTGTCAAGGAAGTTGAACGTCTAATAGAAAAACGTCGAGCACGTCAAGGTAAACTGAAAGAGGAAACATTTTCGTGAACTTTAGTCCGGGCAATCCAAATTGGGAAACAACAAAGGTGTAGTCCTTCGTACAAACCATTTCAATTAACTAAATCAAGATATTGGTTTAGAAATAAAAGCGTTTTATAAGAAAACTTTTGAGAATTTCAAGAAAAAATCATACAAAATACTTGTAAGTGCTAGTTATAAAACACTGTTATTTCAAAACCACTTTCTTGATTTGGTGGATTGAAACGGTTCTCAGTCTAAATTTAAGTACTCGTATTGATCATTATAATCATTTTTAATACAGATAAATATTTAAAACAAAATGCATATAAAAGACGTTTGAAAAATTTTAGTGGGTTTTTTTTAACGTGTCCCATATGAAATTTTTTTGAAATATTTATCTTTATCAAAATTGGTTGTAGTGTGCACTACCAAGACTTAATTTAAGACTCAGACTCAGACTCAGAACTCAAACAAGCAAAAGAAAATCTTGGCCAAAAATATATTTTTTTCTTTTTTTCTTTTTTTTTTTAGATGATCTACAAAACTGAGAATAAAATAAAAGCAGAAGGAACAAAGATTGATAGATCCAAGGAAGCCATACAAACATCATACTATAGTATCAATAAAATAAAGCAGACACTAAAACAAAATATTTTCATTTGTTTCGAAAAAAGTTCAACGAATATGAAGTTAAAAGGCGTTGAACCAATTAGGAACAGTTTCATCATACACACAAAGCCGATTTTTCCAGTTTCTTAAGGGATGAGGAGAATCTCGCACTTCTTTTGGAAGGTGAAACATAGAAATTTCACCCATTCTATACGAGTTGCAGTTGGGGAACTCCACAATGACCAGGATTAGCCCGCGAAATTGTCTGCAATAAAAAAAACGTAGGTACAGCCACATATAGAAAATTTGTTATATTCAATAAATAAATAATGGTAACAAAGGAAAAAAAAAGTATAAACTGAAAAGCTTTTAGACTGTATCTTTGGAACATGTTGTTGAATAAAGACGGTTGAAATCTTTTTGTAGTCGGTGCTTGATATTTTCAAAATTGTCGATGCTTCTTTTGAGAGTAGGAAGTGCTGATTCAAAAAATGTATCAACCGCCTTTATTGGAGAACCCGTTCCAAAGACATACTTTATAAGCTTTTCGCTGTTCACTTGGAAAAGTAAAATCTTAAAATGGATTGGGGTGTATCTTTGGAACTGGTTATCCAAAAAACGTGGTTGATACCTTTTTTGTATTCTGGTCTTGATACTTTTAAAGTAAGCATCAACCGGTGCTGGACAACTCCTTTCACAGATAATAATATAAATAGATCAACTTCTAAAACTTAAAATTTAACACTTACATTGTTAAGAAATGATTGTGAAGGAGCACCAGGATAGCCAACAGGTTGATGGACTGAAGCTCGAGACTGCGGTAGAATGGAGTTAATGTACTATAGTTATGTATGTATAGTACGTTTACTTGTAGGTATAATATCCTGCTTTGAGCTAAAGAAATAAATAAAACAAATGTTTTTTTTTCTTGCAATTTTGTAAGTTCTAGTTGGAACTTACTCGTTCACGATGGGAACATCAACACAGTAATCGCTGTTTGGTAACTAGAACTGGCCACTAATTATAAAGGTCTTGGCTCTCTTCACCTAGTGACAATATGAACAAAGAAAAATAGTTCTTAATTATCTTTTAATTATTTAATAAAAACAAACTATTTACGTCAAAGAGCACTCACGCATTCGCACCCACTTTTATTAAACTTTATAATAAAATCACAGTTCAAATCTTGTGGTAAACTTATTTTAATTAAATGTTTCACTTTTTTGTTTTACAAAAATATTAGTTTTATTATTGTTTAAATTGTTTAATTGTTTGTAATAATAATTTTTAATCAACACTTTTCTCAAATCACATACTTTTTATGACAGTTTCTGTCACCAAGTTCAAGGGTTTGCCGCCAGAGTACAGCCTTATTCAGTTGTCAATAGGGGTGAATAAAATTGAAGGGTTTTGATGTGTCAACATACAATTCCTATTGACGTTCCGTGCGTTAAGGAACCTATCTGAGACGGTGTTAACCTATCCAAAAATGTTCAGATAACTTGACTTGTTGTTGCAATAGCTTTTTTCAGTAGGTATTACAACACAAGTCTATCCAAATCGCTTTGGATACGATCTTGAACGCGGAAATTGCATTTCGACAGTGGCAGTCATGGACCTAGTATACATACCTGGACTGCTAGTGGATCGTCATTCTCATACAAAAGTTGCATTGAAGATGGTTTCACCGATTAAAAGCGACAACAGTGACTATTGTGCCGCGCCGAATGTTTCGAATTGGTTTGGTAGAGCCTTTAAGGCTAAACATTCGCCGCTGGTGTGCGCACATTCATTTATCACCATGTAAACAAATTTTGACAGGCGAATGTTTCTCCGCCGCGTTGGTGTGGGCACTCTCATTTATCACCATGTACATAAATATATTTTGACTGGCGAATGATTCTCCGCCGCGCCGAATGTTTCGCGTTGATTTGGAAGATCCTTAGACGGGGTACACATTATCAAACGTGTTTGACAAATCTGTTCACGTTTGATAGTGTGTACTCTTTGTTTGACAAACACGTTCTTTGTTCACAAATTGTTTTGATACTGTTGATCGTTTGACATCAAATAGGTTTGATAATGTGTACCCCACTTTAATCAATGATCATTGAAACTGGGAAATCGACGAATGTGTACGAGTTCCTTATCATGGATATCAGTAATAAGCCAATTTTAATTGATAAGCGTTAGTATATTAGAGCGTGAACAAACTAAGTCGTTTTCAAATTGGCGCTAGTGTATCGTTTTTTTTTTTGTTTAATAAAGGGAACCATCGTGACAGTCCAGGTATAATTAGTCGTTGGTGTAAGTAATGTGCAAGAAACTTAATACAAACGTAAAAATGTATCCACTTGTTAAAATTTTAACGAGCTCTTGAGCTGTTTAAATTTGGACGACTGTATTCACCTCAGTTATGTCAAAATTTAGCCATCGGATCAAATTTAACGCACTTTTAACGCAATGCCTTAATAATAAAAAATAAAAGTTAAAAAATGGAAAGTATCAAGAAAGTAAAATATGCTGGCAAAAATTATTTAAAAAAAAAACGTCAAAACCATATTTCCATTTGGCGTATTTCTTGACTTAAAGCCTCGTTTGAGGCGTTTTCGAAAATTTTGAAAAAAAAAACTTAATCCATTGATTGCCAGCGAACACGTTCTAGATGAGATGCGCAAGAACAAACAAAAAATCAAATAAAAATCACTGCTGTCTTCTGTGGATCATGAAATTTACTTTCGTGAACAAGAAGTCCGTGAATCATAAAAAATTCTTATTTTATACTGTTAATATGACGGTTCGTTTATAATTAGTTTGGTTATTACCGATCGTATAACCAAAAGACGATGAAAGTATACAAATTCAACTCATCTGAAAGCACTTGAGATCAGTATCAAAACTCCCTTAAAAACCTTGATCTTTTCTAGTGAAATTATTATTCTAGGACGTTTTAACGTTATCGAAATTTATATTATCAATGTCAAAATAAAGAAAAAAAACAAATTTAACCTTTCCAATCTTGTTTGTTAGCTTTTTCTTAAGTTGCGATGAACAAGTATATTGGATTAGGTAGGTTCTATAGGCCAAGTTTTGGATTCAAAAAAAAAAAAAAAAAATAGGTAAGTATCCCAAGGTGTAGTAAAACCAGACATTACAAAGATGGTTCAAGTAGGTCCCACAAATTTGTGAGTATGCCTGTATGTAACTCAACATATGGCTTAAAAACCAAACTATTTTCTTAAATTTTAAAATAAAAATGTTTTGATAATTCCCTATAGGCGAAATTCCATTTATTTCATATAAGACTTTCTCGCTAACAGCCAACAAAATTTTAATTAAAATTACTGTTTAAATTTGAATTATAATGAACACATCAACATTATCAATAAATCATATTTTGCTTTATTTTTTAGTTTTGTTTTTGAAAATTAAAAAGGTCAAAATATACTAGTGAAATAAAGTGTTTGAGTGTATAGACTACCTACTAAAAATAATACTAAATTTTTAATAACAAAAACAATCTGATACACGTTAAACCTTCTGTAAAAATGGTTTGATAAACTCATATTATAAAAAATATCAAATTTTATTTTTCTTTAAAAGCTGAAAACTAGTTTGGAGAAATGTGAATTTGTATTCTTTTTTACAATTTAATCTTATTACATGCATGTTAAATGTTTTATGTATATCCACCTATGCATATCTAATAAAAAAATATTTAAAATTCGAAAGCCACTTAAACCCTTAGAGCTAGATTATACGACCCAATCTGTCATTATAATTTTTAGCTAAGGTGATTATTTTTTTTAGTTCACTGGGGTTAAACAAAAAACCCAAACTGAATTTTGGGATTTTTCTTATAATTAATTGTCTGGTATAATTTGTTTGTGAACAAATTTTGTTTTCTGTTAAACTATGTTATCAGTGAATTTTGAAACAATTCAATATTTTTTCTAAATTCACATTAATTATTTTGAATCACCTGTCACTGACTTAAAAAGTACTAAAATTAAGGAAAAAAACGGAATTTCATTATTTATAATGTTTCGGGGGTTATGAGATATTATCCCGAATGACAAAAATATAAAAAAAAAATTAGTTTTTAATCTTGAAGCAAAAAATCTCGTATGAACAAAAATCATGAGAAACAAAATTTAGGAAAAAATTTTGATAAATAATAATTTGTTCAAGATTTTTTTGTACCCAATTAATTACATAGCTCAATTGACCTTAACTCTATGATGTTTTTCACCTTATGTTTGGCAGTAGTCATGAGTTAGATGTTGTCAAAAACTTCTAAGATGGAAATTTTATCGATGTTGCAAGTTTAAATCTTATCTCGAGCTGCAGGCTAAGTCGCTGAAGTGATTTTCTTCAAACTCTAAACTTTAGATTAGCAGGAAAATTGTTTTTTTTTTTTTTAAGTTGGTTTCAAAATTAAAGGTCTTTCAACCATTATGATTTTGATATTCTTACGAATTACTGTAAAATGTATGGTCAGTATTTTGGTAAAACAGAACTATACCAATAACGGTTGTTAAATTTTAAATTAACCAATAATGGCTTAAACTGATGGTGCTTAAATTTTAAGATTTTTAAAACGTTACAGTGAACTCCGCTTAACTGCACTCCACTTAACTGAAAACATCGGTTATCTGAAGCAAGAAATATATTCCCTTTTTAGTACAGAGCGTAGTAGCCCGTAGCGTAATGGTTAGTGCGTTCGACTGTCACGCTGGAGGTCTGTTTGGCTTTCATTCTTTTGCTCTCAAAATTACATTTTTTTGTGCTGTGATTTTCTGTCCGAAGAAATTTCTCAGACTGAAAATCAGAGGTAGGGGAAATTATTTACCACCTCGTGAGCGTAGTCTTTTGTTAAAATCTGTCAAATTATTGAGTACGGAAACGGCTTTAGACTGAAAATCACACAAATGCACAGAAAATCACAGAAATTTAAAGTAAAGGATCCTCAAAAATACAGAAAATATACAGAAAATGTTCGTTCCAACTCAAATTGTTTTTTTCTGAAACGTAGCCCATTTATCGGTTGGCTATTTTCGTCAATTTCTTAATTTTGTTGTTCATACCGCGGATAATTTCACAGTGATAGGTGAAATACTTTCCAATAGAGCGCCAAATATGAATTCAAAAATATTAAATTTTTGGAAAAGCGATTCAATTCGAGCAATCATTATGTAGCTAAAAGTGATGCCAAATACCTATGTTTGTAATTAAAATTTCAACTTTTTCTATACATTGCTCATTTTTGGTGTCAAAAAGCTGATGCTGAAATTTGTTTGATTTGCTTGCTTACCAATTTTTTGTCGCAGTTGAGTAAAGGAAAAAAAAAATTGTTGAAAAATCATAAATACGACGCACGCTCAAAAATTTAGGTTTCTGTTTGATTTTCAATTGAAATTTCATATGAAGTCCTTTGCAACACAAACAAGTACGCTAATTCTGTGCGGGTAATAGGTTTTTCCGTTTAAAATCATGAGATCAGATTAAAGCTGAACATCTTTTCAATTAAAATAGGCAGCAAATATTCGAACCTTCACAGTGATTAAATATTGACTTTCTTAGAAGTAATGTACTTTGTGTTGAACTGGCCGAAGAAAAGGCGAAGTGTAGAATAACGACTACCAGAAACGTTGCTTAGGGCTGCCAATTTCAAATATCAACCAGAAAACATAACAACTACCAGTTAAAACAGTCCCTGCTTCGGAGTATTACATAAAAACAGTTTCAATAATTATTTTTGTCTTTTGAAAAAAAAACAAATAAACATTTATTTTAATATTTTATTTAAAATGATGTATTAATTCTCTAGACTTAGTTGTGGTTGCATTTTAGAAAGGTTGTAAATTGCTAAATCTCATGATCTTGCTTTTCTTCAATTCTTTCCTAGCTTTTTTCAAAATCTTGTTTTCTTCATGAAATTTTCATGAAATAAGCTACTATTCATTTATAGTGTTAAATGTTTTTTTCGTCCAATTCTCTTCGAGCCTTATTTTTTATTTATTTATTTATTCATGAAGCAGATTGATATAATATTATTTACAAATAAAATATAATCCTACAGACTAATTGAAACAGGTTAATAACTTTAACAATAACTTATAAATTTAAATAAATGCATTAACTAATGACTAATGGCTAGTACCTAAACCACCAGTGTAGGAGTTAAGTAATAAATATATTAAATATGTTTTAAAAGAATCTCTACTTTGGTAGGAAAAGAAGTCAACATGATTACAAATGATATTACTTTCTCTAATGCAACGAGTTAGAGGCTCATTGAAACCATAGTTTACCCCATGATAGGATTCATGAAATAGAATACAGGATCGCGTTTGCCTATACGGTGCATATATATCAACTAACGACAATAGTAGAGGACAATTTATGTGAGATGTAATAACATTGCGTAAAAATACAATAGAAATATACCGACGGCGAATATCAAGCGGTTGTAGCCCAAGCAATTTACATCTGGTTGCATAAGAAGGCATTTCAATATTCCAGTTTAAACGATGTACCACAATTCGCGAAAATTTTCTCTGGACCTTTTCAATCCTTAAACAATGAGTTTTATAAAAAGGATTCCAAATTACTGAGCAGTATTCGATGGAAGACCTTACATAAGCATAGAATAGTGATCGAAGGGTAAATGGATCTTTAAACTCTTTTGAGTTGCGAACCACAAATCCCAACATACTATTCGCTTTAGCAACCACAAAATCATTGTGGGAGGTGAAACTTAGTTTGGAATCGAATATTACACCAAGGTCTTTCTTTTCTCTAAGTTTAATAAGCTTTGACTTGTTAATTTCATATTCAAAGTCGATTGGTCTAACACAACGAGAGAAAGATAAAGTTTGACATTTGGAGACATTTAAAAAGAGCTGGTTAGCAATGCACCATTCAGATAAGCGCTCAAGATCACTTTGAAGTAAAAGGCAATCATCCAAAGATTTAATACAACGGAAAATTTTGATGTCATCCGCAAATATTAAACAGAGAGCATTGTTGATAAAAGTTGGTATGTCATTGATCAACAACAGGAACAGAAGGGGCCCCAAGTGACTGCCTTGAGGAACACCAGACGTTACATAATTTTTTTCGGAAAATAAGTCGTTAATGCGGACTAACTGTGTTCTACCATTGAGATACGATTCAAACCATTATAAAATACTTGAATGGAAGCCAATGCATTCCATCTTTTTTATTAATATCAAATGATTGACCCTATCGAAAGCCTTCGAAAAGTCTGTAAATATAACATCCGTTTGAAAACCATTTTCAAGATTTCTAGTTATATGGTTACAAAAAATTGCTAGGTTTGTCGTAGTGGATCTACCAGCTATAAATGTTGAGATGGCGAAATCATTTCTTTCAGAATAAAGGTTAGTTTTTCATAAACAATTTTCTTAAAAATCTTAGGAATGGTAGACAATTTACCTATGGGGCGGTAATTAGAAACATCTTGTTTGGAGCCGGATTTATGAATAGGAATAATATAGGAAATTTTCCAATCGTCAAGAAAAAGACCCTTTTCAAGAGAAACATTGAACAATAGAGTTAATGGCCATGAAAGAGCAACAGCACAGTTTTTCAATACAATTGGTGGAATGCCATCGGGTCCCGGTTGTTTATCATCATTGAGATCCCTTAAGGCTTGCTTAACATCTTTGCAACTTAAGTTTAAGCTGCCTATATTGATGAAATTATCACTTACATTAGATGAAAAATTTTGAGGAACACATTGAGGGGAGTATACCGATTGAAAAAAATTTGCAAATAAGTTGCATATAGTATTTATGTTAGTAGATGTTGTTCCCAAATACTGCATGCAATTAGGTATCCCATTTGAGCATTTTCTGTTATTTATGTAAGACCAAAAATGCTTACTGTTATGTTTTAAGCAAGATTCAGTACGACACAGATAAGTTGTATACAAGAATTTATGTAAAAAATCGAATTCCTTCTGAAGACGTAAATAATTACTCCGGAGTCCAACATCATTAACGGAATTACGGTATAATTTATACGTTTTGTTCTTTTTATTATTTAAGTTAGATAAACGTTTATTCCACCAAGGTGGCTTCGAATTATTGTAGACAACGACTTTAGGAACAAATAAGTTAATTGCTTCTTTAATTGTCCCTATCAAAAAATTATATGCATCCGTGAGCTGGTAATTTAAAACGATATTGTTCCAAGAAAACGAATTTAAATGATTAATAATTCCTGCGAAATTTGATTTTTTGAAATCATAATTGACTAATCTTCCCATTACAGGTTTGAAATAATCATAGAAACTAAGTTTAACACTTAACGCTAGGTGGTGAATACTATTCTGAAAAATAGGATAATTACAATCTTTGACTTCAGCAACAATTTGACTATTGATAAATATGAGATCAAGGATACGATTTAAACTATTTTTAAAATTATTTAGCCCTGAACTCGTTCTTTCGTCTAATTCGTTTGTGCTTAGCTTGGTACTTGGTTCTTAGTCCCTATAGCAACCCCCAAGATCCATCACTGATTTGAACTCCTTAAATTTTTGGCCTACATACCTTCCTGGTATCCACGATCTTCACGGGTTATTTTAATAATAAGTAAATTTAGCTTTTTTGTTAATTTTTTAAGTTTCCAATAAAATGTTTATTTAATTTGAAGTAACTTCTTCATAGATTTTTTCTATTTCTTAGGGGCCAGTTATAGCTATCATTGAAAACCATCATTGAAAAAGTTAGTTGTTGATTTTGAGACCATTAGAAAGTTTAATCATTGAATATTTTAATGCGGAAATATAGCTTACGACTTCAAAATTATTTCTCCTCAAAAAAAAATTATTTTGACCCATATCGTCCTGATAACGTAACATTTAATTTTTTCAATGATCATTGGTAAGGTAGTTGATCATTAAAAAATTAAAAGTCATTTCATGAGAAAAGTTGTGCCAAATTGAATTTTGTTTTGCCTGGAAATATTTATTAAGTCAATAAACTTTACTTTTGCATCAAAATAATCATTTATTTTTTCTTGAAAATCTCTCAAAATTGACAATTAATATTTTCAATGATGGTTTTTAATGATAGCTATAACTGTCCCATAAGGCCCGTTTGCAGATACGAAACATAAATATTTAAGTTCTACACAAACTTTTATGTTCTACTTTTTCCCAAGCATAAAATATTACATAAGTTCTTGTGTTGAACTTGATTACTTCAGTTTCGTAACAGCAATTGTGTCTTAATCACATAACGTAAGCATTTATTCTTATTCTAATAGAAGAATAATCAGCGATAATTATTTCAATCCTAGAGAAGAAATACAACATGTCCCAACTGCAATAGTATATGTATAGAGTTAGTTAGTCTGCCAATATTGACTTGGTGAACACCCAAAGCTCTTTATTAAGTCGTTGGTCAGCGTCGTTTTAATTTTTTGTATTCCTTCATCTTCTACCAAGATCACCGCGCAGCATCTCATAATCACTCCACAAGTATGTTATTTTTGGACTTCGAATTCCAGATTTTCTGGGTTTTCCAGATCCCACAAGACGAAAACAATACAAGCAAAACATCGATGATCGATCATTATCTTCCAATCCAATCCAGATGTGTGATCATGATGTTCATCATCGTCACTGAACTTAACAAAAAAACAACAACAGAAAAAAAAACAAAAAAAAAAAAAAACACAAAACAAATAAAATGTTGCTATACCATAAGTTCCATCAGAGCGGTAATCTGAGCTGGGACGGGAGAACTATACAGACACCACAAAGTTAGTTAACTTATGTGATCGCAGAACCCGAGTTCGATCATTCGCAGTTTTACTGCGTTGACGATCAGTTGTGCTCATATCGTGTTCAATAAATAGTTTTTGTCTGTTTTTTTTTCGGTCGCTGAGTGTATTGTTTATTTTTATGTTGTTAATTTAGTTAACAAAAAAAAAAAAAATTAATTAAAAACCATAAGAGTGACATAAGAGATTTTAGATTTCTCTTTTAGACATAATTATGTCGCGACTTCTAGCCATCGGTCTTTGCATTTTGCAAATTGCAATTTTAGTCCAGTGCAACGGGTTCGTACTAAAATTTAAAAAAAAATTCTATATGTATATTTTTGTAATGGTGGAGATTTGTTTAATTATATTAACTGTTTTAATTATTTAAATTTTGTTCTAACATCAAGAACAACAGAAACAATTCTATGGAGACAAAACAAATTGTTGTTTTTTTGTCACTTGAATAATAATTGTGGATTTGCCGGTCTGTCATGATGATGATCATCACCATCAGAGATGTGTTTTCAATGGAACTGGAACCAGATTGTTTTTTTTTTTTGTACCTAATTTGTGTTTTTTTTTTTTTTTTAATTTGGAAAACGGGGATTTTGAGGGGAGGTGACTTGATAAGTAAATTATTATCAGTGTTTGCTATTTTTTTTATCTGCATATAGTGTCAGGGTAATCAGTTGACCTTTTTTCTGATTTTAACTTGTTTTTTTTTTGTTCTGTTTTTGAATCATCATGATTAATATAATTTATTGTTCTTATCAGAGAACAAGGTATTTATTCATAAATGCAAAACAATAAAAGTAGTTTTTCTTTTATTCGTGAGGGTGGGGACCTTAAAAAGTGTACCGGCTTCAAAGGTGAATCTTTATCTTGCCAGTTTGATTTTGCTAAAAAATAAAATTAAAGTAGGTAGGTACCTTTTCGCGTCCCTGATACAAGAATTACGAGTTCGAGACGTCCCATTCATCATCATAGATTTATTATATCTACCTTCTTTTAAATGGGCTCAACCATTAATCTACCCACTTACTTACTTATTTATTTTTGAACTGACAATCTGAAGTTGGTATAGATGTTTATTTGTATTTGCATATCTACTTACCTGTTTCTGATTTTTGTTGTTGATTGTTTTTGTTTAACAGAAACAAGAACAAAATGAGAATATGACAATAAAATGATAAGTGAGTTAAGGTGAATTAAGATGGTCTCAACAATTCTGTCCTTCATTTTGTGTGTAACTAAATAAAGGGTTTTCCAATAAGAAGTGTAGTTGTCACTTTTGAAGCTGTAGTTTTTTGACATTTGACAAGTAGAAACTACGCCATTAATAAAAATGGAACCATATACGCTTCAACATTGCATTGGAATCATTAGAATTCACTATAAAAAATGCATGAAAATGATCCGGAATTCCATCGAAAACTCATCTTGACTGAACTCGGTGGCTTCGTCAACAAGCTAAACTATCGCATCTGGGGTTCGGAAAACCCAAGATTTATTGTTGAAAAGCCCTCCATCCTCAACGAGTCACTGTTTGGTGCGGTTTATGGTCCGGCGGCGGGGTCATTGGACCTTCATCACTTTTTCGAAAATGAGGCTGGAGCAACAGCTACGATGAATGGATTGCACTATCGAAAGATGATTAATAATTTTGTATGGCCGGAATTGGATGGTATTGATGTGGACAACGTTTACTTTCAACAAGACGGCTTTACGTGCAACACAAGCAACGAAACTGTCGATCTTTTACGGAAAAAGTTTCCAGACCGTGTTATCTCTCGAAGAGATGATCAAAATTGGCCACCAAGATCTTGTGATTTAACACCTTGCGACTTCTTCCTTTGGGGCCACGTGAAAGATAAGGTCCACGCTAATAGCCCAGCGTCGATTCAAGACGCTCAAAAATGGAATTTGTGAAGCTATTGAGGGCAAACAGCAGCCACTTTGCGATTTGGTGATGGAACATTTTAATGAAAAGTATATTGTTGTGTAAGGGAAGCCGTGGCGTGCCATTTGGCTGCTTTAGTTTGCCATTATTAATGACATACTTTCTTCTTTTAATTCAATTTAATTTAATTCAAAAAAAAAATTTTTTCTTTGAATGTCAAAATAACACCTCTTATTGGAACAGCAATTATTATAGACATCTCTTATTTAATGATTACTGACTTAAATTGAATTGGTCTACTAAAGTCAAGCTTTCATTTCAAAATTGAGTAATTAGGTAAAAAAAGAAAACTTGCAAGTAAACCAACTCAATTAAAGTCAGTAATCATTAAATATTAGATGTCTCTTAAAATTTTGAGGTTCTTCGATATTACTCTACTTAAAATATTTGATATTTAACATCAATAAACTTAGAACTTGGTGTACTTTTAGATCTAATTACTTTTTACGGCTGACTTCTTACGCAAAGGTTTTTGTATATAGAAGAACTTGGCTACTTTTTTTAACATTTATGTTTTTGTAGTGATTTCACTACTTTTTGCAAAGGTTCTTTTTACTAGGAAAAGTGAGTGGAATAAACTCCCAATGAGAGGCTCATAATTAAAGTAAGTTTTTAATTTATGTCTTACTACAAGTCCTCCACATATATTTATTTTCATAAGTTAGAAGTGCTCCATTGAAATGATAATATTTAATAAGAATTGGGTGGATGAAACGCCCCTGCATAAAAAATTTCATGATTTAAACTTTTTCTTCGTATACACCTGAATTTCATAATCCTGCACCAAACGGAAGTTCTCTCAATATATTTAATATTGATTCTGTGAAAATGTGTGGTTGCCACGCCCACTGAATGTTAAATCTCAAATTTTTAATTTTCCCTTTGCTTGCATGTCAAATCCTATCGCTCTACCAAATTTTTTCATTCTACAAAAACCAGAAGTGCTCCATATAAATAAAAATAAATTAATCGGCTGGCACAACGGCTCGTGAAGAACCAGGGCCTTGTGACTAACAACTCGCAACCATTCCTGTGTGCGCCTGTTGACAGGAATGGAAGGGACCTACAGTTTTATGCCGAATCCGAACGGCTAGACGAGAAGCACTTATTCGTGACAAGTGATACTCTTGGAGGATTTGTCAATTCCTCGCAAGAAGCACTAGCCCTGAAAAAAAAAATTTATTTAGTTTTTAGGTGGACGAGGCTGGGAAGCGAACCCAGACCTCCAGCGTGACAGTCGAACGCACGCTCCATATAATTGATATCAATTCTGCGAAAATGGGTGGATGCCACGCCCTCTGAATTTAAAATCTCAAATTGTAAAATTTTGCAATCGCTTTCACTTCTAGCCCTACCGTTCTACCAAATTTCATCATTCTACGACAATCGGAAGTGCTCCTCATAATTGATATTAATTCTATTCAAATGGGCGGGTGCCACGCCCATGAATGTAAAATATCAAATTTTAAAATGTTTACCTTTGTCTGCACTTTAAGCCCTACCGCTGTACTAAGTTTCATCATTCCACGACAATCAAAAAAGCTCCAAATAATTTATATCAATTCTATGAAAATGGGCGCAAACCACGCCCCCTGATTGTAAAATCTCAAATTTTGAAAATTTTCCTTTTCCTGCACTTTAAGCACTACCGCTGTATTAAATTTCATCATTCTACGACAATCAGAAGTGATCCAAATAATTTATATCAATTTTATGAAAATGGACGGGTACCACGCCCCCTGAATGGAAAATCTTAAATTTTCGATTTTTCTTTTGTATACACCACAGAGCCTACCGTTGTGCGAAAAAACAAGATTCTACGATATCGGGAAGTGCTCCATAATTTCGACGATCTGTCAGTGAGTGAGTGAGTCAGTCAGTCAGTTAGGGTTCTTGCAGTCTTATATCTTGGGAACGCCTGGTGTTAAAGAATTGAAATTTGGTGAGTTGTCTAAACCTGGTTAGCTTAGCAAATGCTGCGAGTTTGAAGTTTCTGACTTAATTGATACTGAAGTAAGAGGTGGGTCGAAAATCGCCTGAGTTTGATCCTGTAAAAGGGTGTAGTGCCAGAACTTGGCTGGGCACTACCGTGCCATTTGATAATTTAATAATTAGTTTGGGTATACAAAGGAATTGCTGCTTGCTCAAAATTTGTTTAAAAATAAATCCACTTATACATAAATGAAAGTCAAAGAGACAAATTTATAAATTCTCAAGAACCTTTAATCTCCCGTTAGCTTAAACAATGTTCACAATAATTATTGTGAGCCTTTAGTTGATACGAAACATATGTTTATGTTTAAGAAAATGTGTGCTTTTTATGTTTTATGTGTTTTATTTTATAATGTTTGCAGGTTCTAGGCATTTTGTTCATTGCTCTCTTTTGAACCAAGAGAGGGGCAATTTAACAAAGAAGCCTTAAATACATAAATGATGATGGTAAAGGTTATTAAATGTGCGAAATACATATTTTTCATAAAATAAAAAAAAATATGAGAAATTAAAGCTATGAATTGTGTTTGGGAAGTTCCATGTTTGTGAATATTTTTTTTTCTTTAAACAATTTGGCTTTAATACAAAGAATTGGCTCTTTTTACAGGAAAATAAGGCGCTGCAGACTAAAGGGAAATAAAACAACAAAACCGTTGCCGGTGCCCGCGCTGCCACGTTTAAATAGGTTATAAAAATCAAATTAGACTTTTCTTGTGTTCTATATGTTAAATTACAACATCATTTGTGATAAAACATCGATTTTTTTAATGCGGAATAAGTCCCTTAAAAAACAAATAATTGTGCTTATAATATTGAAATTAATAACACTTATATATCACTTCATTTAAAAAAAAATTGTAACCATAGTCATTTAACAACAGCCAAAAAAAAGTACACCTTTAAATTATAAAGTTATCAACTTTTTTTTAAAAACCACTTTCAAAAACAATGACTCATTTATTTGAAAATAATTCGAATTCAATTAAAATTATAAAAACCTTTCCACGGATTATTATTTTCTAAATGCAAGAATTTTTAAACAAATTTCCCTGGAATTATAAAATTCACAGTATATTTTTGGTGTGCACTGTGTTTTGTATAAGAGTTGGTAAACATTGACTAAAATCTGCGTCTTAGAAGGATATGACAGTCTAACTGAAGGGCCCACTGTCGTACCTGGGTGAAATGCATTCATTTCTTGAGTTGAGGTCACTTGTACTTTTAATTGATCCGAAATAATTTTTAATTTCTTCTTCTTCGTTAAAAATCATTAGAAACAAATTTTGAAATTAAAGGCATATGAGTCATTCTATATGAAAACGTCTAATCGAAAAGCCATCGCATTTCTAATTTTTTTCAAACTTTGTTTGAATCATCTGTAGGTTCCAAAATATGGAAATCCAGCTGGATTTAATTTTCGTATTCACCGTTCCCCCTCTACCTCCCTTGAAAAACTTAAAAATCATCATTTTAATGTTTTTTTATTTTATTTTTAGAAATTATATTTTTAAAGATATCAATACGTTTGATGTTTAAAAAAAAAATTGTTTAAAAAAAAAATATTTTAATTTACAAAATCATAGCCAAACAGTATCAACCACGGTGCTGAAAAAACGTATTTTTTACTGTTTTTTCTTGATTTTTAACTGCCTCCCGTTTGCCGACTGTTAAATTTAACGCGCTAACATTTCTCAAATACTTAGAACAATTATTTTCAAAGAAACAATACCAAAAAATGACTCATTTTTCTCACCTTTTATATAAAATATCGCTGCTTTAAAAATCCATATTTTGAAAAATTGCACTTTTAAGGCTATAATATCACTATGTTTGACGCAAAATATCGGGATGAAATTTTTAGCATTACTTAGCTCGAAGTTTCGGCTTTAATTTCTGAAAGTTTTGTTTTGTTATTTTCATCCATAGTGTGAGCGCACTGGTTTATCTTTAAAATGAAATGATCTTTAAAATGACACCTCTAAAATAATGATTTTGAAATTTTTCAAGGGAGGTAGAGGGGGAACGGTAAATGCGAAAATTAAATTCAGCTGGATTTCCATCTTTTGGAACCTAGAGATGATTCCCACAAAGTATGAAAAAAATTAAAAATGTGATGGCTTCTTGATAAGACGTTTTCATATGGAATGACACATATTCATCCATAAAGTTCAAGATGGACATCAAAGTATCAAAAGCCCATGACCGAAAACTCGGAAAAAAGCTTCTAGTGTAATGGTGACTAATGATAAGAAAGATGTGAACCAAACTTCGCATCCCTCATAAATTACAATAAAAATAATGTGATTTAATATAATTCATAAATTATTATCGTCTTCCGATGTTGTTAACAACAAATTATAAATTAAAATGTAGTTTTCTATGAAAGTATGCCAAATACTTTCATTTAAGTGAAAGCTTAACAAATCAAAACAAAAAATATAAATTCAGCAAAATTTAATATTCACGTTAATAAACGTTATCATTATCATAACATAATCAAAACCACATCCACTTATATGTTCATATGAATGTTCAGACAACATGATGTTTTATTGATAAGTTACTCAGAATTCATTATTTTCACTTTTTGCTTTGTTTTAAATCATAATTAAATAAATTGACCTCTTGGTACTTCATTGAAGAACCGAAGGTTAAATGAAATCTTCTTAGAAGAAAAACATCAAATTATTTATTAATGTTTCTTGGAAAATTATTTTGCTCCTATTTACGTGAGTGAATCTGATTTTTAATATTTAATTATATTATTAGACGTGTTTTTTGAGAGAGTGACTAACAACTCAGCAAAATGTTTACACGCCAAACAATAACAAAACAAATTGTTATAGAGAATTTTGTTTGTGTTTTCTGTGAAAAACTTTTACTGAGTTCCTATTAGGTATTGTTTTTTTGTTTTGAAAATATTTATTTAAATCAAGCTGAGATTGTACGCAATTTCATTACAGCTCATTTCGTAATAATTAAAACAGATGTCTTACAATTATAATACATTATACTCATAATTATGATACGAGTTCTTGCTCACATGAACTTGAAAATAATAAATATAAATATTTACATGAAAACGTTTAAATAGATTTTTAAAGTTAATAGCTATTTATAGTTCCACTGATTTCAAACATATTATTTGTAGGTTTTATAGAATTTATATTGATTTTTTTAAGTCGAAAGAAAAGCCTTTAAAGATTTTAATTTCCATAACTGCAAAAATCTGTTAGCCTTATCATAAGGTCCATCATAATATAATCGTACCTAAAATCTCTATACAAATTATCAGAAGTGCAGTGTCGTAACAAAAATATTGGAACGAAATTCTGACACCAAGAAAAGTGAAATCCGCTATTTGATTTTAATAAAAAAAAAACAAAATTTTTGTGCTTCGATTTTTTCAAGAAAAAAATTGTTACACCATTTTGAAGTCTTTATTAACTCAACACAAAGTAAATTAAAAAAATTACAAACTAATTTTCAAAAATGATATGAAAAAAGTTTGTAAAAATCCTTAATATTATTTTCCCTGAAGAGAAGTCAATGAATAAACTATTTGGTGAAGATATTCCTGCATACGAAAAACAATATTCTCAACTAGAAAGAAATCAAATTCAAAGGAGAAAAATTATTTATCTAAGTATCGCTGAAGAATTTTCTGTCTGTCTGACTATCCACGTACCGACATACACACAGTGCGGTCGGCCGCCCCTGGATAAAAATAGAAAAAACACGTGTTCAATTTTATTAAAAGTAACGATTGTTTTGTTCAGATAAAATACCAAACTAAAACAAAAACTAAATTTTTTCTCATTGGACCAAACGGTACTCACGGAAAATTTCCCACAATTTCTTAAAAAAAAAAAGGAAGTTTGGTGGGGCTCATTTTACAATCAGCTTATTTAATTTTTTATATTTTTAAGTGAAGTCCAAAATTAAAGCAAAAATTATGTCGGATTTTGAAAAAAAAAAATTTAATAATACTTTTTTGCTTCCGAAAAAAAAACATGTTTTTTTAATGTTTTTTTTTAATTATCTCTAACTTTGAATAGTCTTTGATCCAACAGCAAATTTAGGGGTGTGAAAGTGAACCAAAGAAAAAGTATATGAGTCGAAAGGTGTGGTAATAAGTGTGGTATGTAAGTCTTGCAGTCCCTGGAGGCGGCTTAAGGTGCGTTATAGCAATTTGAAAACCTAAACAAATCAACTTTGAGGATGATTGTATGAACCAAAAAAAAATGTTTATCCATCCCGTGGTATTGAGCCTCTGATTACGGATTGTAGGCCTAGGTCCAAGACCGATTGGAGGCGGCATTTACCCTGTCAGATCGTTTGAAAAACCGTAAAAATCACTTTTGAGGATTATTGTATGGTGGGATGACATAATGTCCAAAGACATAATATTCATGGACCTTAAGTCTGCACAAACGGACATAAGGTCCATGGACATTATGTCTGAAGAATTTTTCTTCGAATTATACTCTCTTTAAAAAGACATTAAGTCCATGGGATCGCTTCCCAGCCTCGTCCACCTAAAAACTAAAAAAGTTTTTTTTCAGGGCTACTGCCTCTTGCGAGGAATTGACAAATCCTCCAAGAGTATCACTTGTCACGAATAAGTGCTTCTCGTCTAGCCATTCGGATTCGGCATAAAATTGTAGGTCCCTTCCATTCCTGTCGAAAGGCGCACACAGGAATGGTTGCGAGTTGTAAGTCACTAGGCCCTGGTTCTTCATGAGCCGTTGTGCCACCCGATTTTTTTTAAGTCCATGGACAATATGACAAAGACATAATGTCCATGGACCTTATGCCCGTTTGTGCAGACTTAAGGTCTATGGACATTATGTCATCCCACCTGATTGTATGAACCAAAAATTTGTGTACCCATTCCTAGGTATTGATCCCCTGATTACAGATCCGTATGTCTAAGACCCATTGGAGGCGGCATTTACCCTGCCAGACCGTTTATAGAACCCGAAAAATTTAAAAGAAATGGGTAAAAAAATTATTAAAAAACAACGGTAAGAACTAAAACGCCCTTTTATTTTTGTATGTAAAGTCAAAAGTCCCTTCTATCATATCCTTTGTAAATAAGGTTCTTTTAGTGAACAGTTTTTGAAATATTAATTCTCAAACTCAAAATTTTGAATTTTGAAAAATAAATGTTAAAAATACTTTTTTTCATCATCCTCAAAGTTGATTTTTACGGTTTTTCAAACGGTCTGGCAGGGTAAATGCCGCCTCCAATCGGTCTTGGACATACGGATCTGTATTCAGTGACTCAATACCTAGGGATGGATAAACATTTTTTTTGGTTCATACAATCATCCTCAAAGTTGATTTTTTAAGGTTTTCAAATTGCTATAACGCATCAAGCCGCAGGGACTGCAAGACTTGCATTTCTTTCATAAGCATTACCACACCTTACGACTCATATACTTTTTTATTGGTTCACTTTCACACCCCTATGTTTTCCAAAACAATGGAAAATTGTGCATGGTTGTTTAATTTATGTTTCACAACAATTTTCGTTTTGTTTTTTGCAAGCATGTTTCATTAGCGAGCATTTTAATTTCTCACTTTTGTACTTTTGTAAAAAAGTAGGTCTATGTAGTTTAGGCTTTATTTTGTTCAAATTTGTACATAGTTTAGTACTATTTTTAATTTAAAAATTTAATGCTCCTGGTAGTTATTAATTTTTAGCCGAACACTGAAACCCGGATGGTTCTAGGGCTTTTACTCTTCAAAATATTGAAAAATAAACGAACGAACTTTCTCATAAAAAACCGTTTAATTAAATAGTTGATTTCTTTGTTTTTCAATACCTTGCAAAGTTAAAGTCGTAGACCCTTCCGGCTTTTTTGACTAAGAATTATTAAAAGCATTGCATTGAAAAAATGACTTAAAAACTTAAGATTAAAAAAAAATAAGTTTGAAACTTTATGTTTGCGTTTTTTCTTTAAACTTTTGAGTTTGAAAATTATTTTTTTTTTTTTTTTTAAACTGTTTACTAAAGCAACTTTAATTGAAAAGGGAATAAAAGAAAAAGTTTTCGAAGGTATAACCTGGTATTGATACTACTGTTGTTTTTAATATTTTTTTTTGTTTAAAGTCAATTTGTTAGTAAATTATCCCTTTTTCACAAGGGTGGGGAGGAATAGTTATTATATAAGAAAAATGTATGTGCGTTTTAAAATTTTGTATTAAACCAATTTTTTAAAGAAAAAGGTAAAATATGCCATTAAAACCATGAAATCGATTTTTGTCAAAATTTCTATGAACACGCTGTGAGTCGCAACAGCTATAGCGTCTAGAATTGCTTTGTTACTTGGTGGCCGCTGTAGGCGACGTGACGTCGACTATAAAAAGGTTGGGAACCACTGCTATAAGGTCTTCCGAATTTTTTATTGTTCTACCAGGGGCATGGGTTTTGAAGAACATTCCTCAAAACCTTTGAATTTTACGGATAGACGGAGTAAGAGATATACGACCTATTATGCAGAAGAGATATTGGTGTGTAAAATTTATTTTCGTTCAAAGTTTTTTTTCCATTTTAGATTTAATTTTATTTCTGCATAACGCTTATACTACGTTTCCACCAACCACTAAACCGAGATTAAGGTAATGAGATTTGTTTGGTGTTTCCACTGCACAAAAAGAGGATTATGGCAAAACATTCAAATGATGTTTCATTTTTTTGATATAAAGTGGAAGTGAGATAGATAGTTTTTTTTACATTTCCATCTGTCAATAAACTTGCGAGGAATTGACAAATCCTCCAAGAGTATCACTTGTCACGAATAAGTGCTTCTCGTCTAGCATAAAATTGTAGGTCCCTTCCATTCATGTCGAAAGAGGCGCACAAAGGAATGGTTGCGAGTTGTTAGTCACTAGGCCCTGGTTCTTCATGAGCCGTTGTGTCACCCGATTTATTTTATTTATTTATCTGTCAATAAACGAAAATAGGTCGGTTCCACAATTATTCTGCGAAAAAAGGTTTGTTTGATTTGACAAACAAATGTTTCCAAGTAGATTTGATTGAGTTTTATTTGAAATCTTCATTTGAGGAGATTAAAATTTGTATGGTAAATCTTGTAGATTTCAAAGAGATTTGTGATAATCTTGCTAAATCTCGGTTTAGTGTCTGGTGGAAACGTAGTATTATCATGGTTAAAGCATTAAGAATAAGAATTAAGTATATTTTTCCTCGGCAAAACTTGGCAGGACATTTTACTGTGTCGTATTTTTCGTAAAAACTAGATTGCACAATTTACATTAAAATTATAACATTGTGTTCAATAACAATATCACAGATTATAGAAGGAAACATCACAGAAGGAAAAGTTGCTTGAAAAAAAACTTTATCTCGTATTTCCAGCAAAGTTCTATAAATCGAATACTCTCAATTTTTAAAGGTTCGTGGTTAGTTATTGAATACAAATAATTAATAAAAATAATTCCAAAACCCTTAAAATTAATTGTTTTACCTACATATGTCAATAATTTATTTAATGAATAAATTGAAAATTGATTATCAGTTTTTATACGAATAGCATTTAATAAGCACCTGTCTGCTAATTATTCATTGATGAGTCAATTTTCACACAATTAAGGTGATTTAAATAAAAAGTACATACACTTACCCGTATATATGTAACACAACAAATTATTGCTTGGTTATTTTTAAAATCGTAGCCTTGAGTTTAAAGTGTTGTTTATTTGATGAAATTAATTAATTTACTAGCTAAGATTGTTAAAGTGAGTTCTTTTCGTTTAAATTTTAATTTGATTATGGTTTATTTTATTAAAAATCTTAGTTAATAATTTTTAAAATCAACAGATTGTCAATTCATTGGTGAATAATAAATAAATAAATAAAGGGTTTGCCATTAAGGGCGGGTCGATTTTAAAATTGAATAAAACAAGTTGTATATGAGATATCAATAAGGTTTTATCTTTATTTAAGAGTCCTATCAATGACAATATGGTGTGAAATATATAACAACGTTCAAATGGCCGCCGGCGCGGCTTCGCTGGGTTGTGCGGATTCGAAAGGTCCAGTTTTCGATGACTTTGGCGCATAAATCAGGCGGAATTTGACCGGTGTCATCGATTATGTTGTCTTTGAGGGCCGCGGTGGTTTGCGGCTTATTCGCATAGAGCTGCGACTTAATCCTTTCGGGACGGAATGGTATAAGACAAAGAATATTTATATGGAATTGTACCACGTCCGTACCGAAAGGGTTAAGAAAGCCCCACAAGAAAAAGTCCATGCCATGAAACCGCTCGTGCAGAATATCGATTGTGTCTTGAGCTGTGTGGCACGTAGCGCCATCCTGTTGAAACCATATGTCTTTGGTGTCCATATCATCCAATTCAGGCCACAAGAAGTTGGTGATCATCGACCTATAGCGATCGCCGTTGACGGTGATGTCCTGGCCACCATCATTTTCGAAGAAGTACGGAAACAGTAACTTTATTTGGATGCATTGGCACCTAGTGAATCTCGCGTGGATTGGTGTCCTCCCAAATCCGGCAATTTTGCTTATTCACGTACCTACCCATTCAAAATCAACCCGTCCCTATTGGAAAACATACATAAACTAATAAATAAATAAAAGGTTTACTGCCATATCTGTAGACTATGTAAGGAATGTTAGGCAACTTCAGGAAAGGGAGATTTTGGATCTTAATTTTCTGAACAGGATTTCTTCGCAGAAATTCTCAGTGTTTCTGTCAAAATATTCTGTCAAAATTTGTATTCACTTGCTCACCTTTTCACGGAGTAAAATCTCTGATATCTCATTCTCCTTAGCACATTAGGTATCTGGGAAACTTATTTGATATTTGACGAAAATAATGTGTAATTAATTTGATAGAAGATATTTGTAATGTGTTATAAACAGAAATGTTGTGATGTTAAGAGTCGTGCATTTTGAGTTGTCTGTTGTAACTCATAATTAACAGAATCTTAGTTTTTTGTTTTCCTAAATCAAAATTTAGCCCAGTGAAGATCTTTTGATTCATGCCTACGGCTGTGGGAAGTGGGAAACCCCGAAGTCAAAATTTTTGGGTGGGGTTTCTCAGAATCGTTTGTCCATCGTTTGTCCAACCAAAAAAATCGTTTGTCCACCCTCAGGAAAAAAGTTATTAAGCTTTTCTTTTTTATAGCAACTCCCCAAAATCAAAAAACTCACTAACCTGGACAAACGGTGGACAAACGATTGGGAAATTCAGAAAGTATAAAAAACAAATAAATAACCTGAGAACAGAAAAGAAATAAACATTATCCAATTGACCGGCTTATTGAATTTATTTTATGTGTTGTTATTCTCTTAAAATTATTTTTTTTTTTTTTAAGAAAGTTAAGTAATAATATTATAAGCTAATTTTAACCAAACCGCAAATACTTTTTTGCTTGAAAAATAAAAATAAAACTTGTTTCATTTGAGGTAGATAGGTGGGTAGTAGAATTCTGTATATAAAGCTAAAAGTATTAAAAATTAATAACTTTAACATTTGTTATCTGTTTTAACAAGAAAAAAAAAAAAAACAAAAAAACAAAACAAGCTTATTTTAAATGATGACTTAAATGGCATACGGGTTATGAGTGGAAAGTTCTGTTTTTTTTTTGTGTGACAACCAGTTAACACAGTAGCTTGCATTTATCATCATTCTAGCTTAACAATACAATAAAGTTATGGAGATGGTGACATTTAATTGGTTGTTTGATAAGATAACACAAAATGTAGCACTAGGACGCATTTTACTGCTTAATTGATTCACTACCTAAATTTGTTTAGATAGATTTAGTACTTTATGATTATAAATATGGAACAGTTTTTATAGTAAAAAAATTATATTGAAGTAAAAGAAGTAAAAATTACTATCACAAAAGTTATGAAAAAAAAAAAATAAAAACAGTTAAGGCCTTTGAAAATAATCTTAAGCCGGATCCACACCTGAATGAATGAATGAATGAATCAATTCGTGGTTTGATGCACTGCGACCTTTGATCTATTGTGCCCCCATCTAGAGCTCAATGAGATTGCTCACTTAAAGCTCATCCTCCAATTTTAGTTCTTTTATAAACTTAAGTATTTGGAGTATTTTCAGTGAGGGTAGGTCCCTCTCCTCTATCTGGTAATTTCCCAGATATCTGTGCCTTTCATGCACAAGTGCATTGCATTTGCCTAATATGTGGTCAGGTGTTTCCTCCTGAATGTTACAGAATCAACAAGTTGCACTGCTCACTAACCCGTTATTATTCTTAGGCTATTCCTGCTGAGATTAATGCAGGCTTTGTAGCGTTCTTGGTTGTAGTTCCCAAGAAGTAATTTGGCTTGCCTCAGTTTTGGGAGTTCTTTCCAAATTTTGGATCTTTTTGGCTCCTCTTCTGATTTGATCTTGTATTTGATCACATTTTCACCTAATCCGCAATAGGGCTCAGGCCCTATTAGGGGGGTTGTTGCTCTTATTTTGGCCAGGGAGTCTGCCTCCTCATTACCATCAATACCCACGTGGCCCGGTACCCAATATAGTGAGACATTGTTGTTTTTGCCCAGTTCATTTAACCTCCTCAAGCATTCCCATACCAATTTTGAGCTAATGTCATGGGAGCTTAAAGCTTTAAGCACGGCTTGGCTATCTGACATGATGGCAATGTTCCGATTTCAGTAGTTCCTTTCAAGGTTACGTCCTGCACATTTACCTATGGCGATTACTTCCGCCTGGAAAATGCTTGTGGACTGTCCCATCGGTACAGATAGTTTGGTTCTTGGCCCAAATACACCCCCCCAGTCCCTTCAGACGTTCTTGATCCATCAGTATACCATTTGATGGCGTTTGCTTTAAGATTGTAGTTCGTTGTTTCGCCTACCCACTCTGCCTTGCTACATTACTCCGTTTGAAAATTTTTTCGAAGTTAAATTCTTTAATCATGGCATCCCTTGGAATGTCAAGAAGGTTTGTTACTGTTGACCTGGAGATGCATTGCCTTTCTCTGTTACCTATGCATTTTCCGGTCCCAGTTCCCTCCTTGGCAAATCTCATGATTGCTCCCTGAGCAGTGCTGTCTATGACCACGTATAGTGGTGTTAGGTGAAGGATAACCTCCATTGCTGCTGTGGGGCAAGTTCTCATTGCTCCAGTTATGCATATGCATGCGAGCCGTTGGATTTTTTCTAGGGCATTCCTAGTTGTATGAAGTTCGGTTCTTTTGTGCCATGCAACTGCACCATAGCTAATGATGGGCCTTACCATCATGGTGTACATCCATCTTAGGATATTTGGTTTGCAACCCCATGATTTGCCTGCAAGTCTCTTACATATCATAAGGGCCTTTGTGGCTTTCCCGATAGTTATTTCTAAGTGTTTGTTCCAAAGAAGTTTGCTATCTAGTGTGATACGTAGGTATTTTACCTCCTTCTTTGTTTCAATGACTTTACCAGCTAAACTAATAGGTTTCATTCGTTGCAGAAGCCTTCTGTTGGTAAATAGTACGATAGTCGTTTTTGCAGGGTTAATATTTAGTCCTACAGATTGACACCATTAACTTGTGATTTTCAGTCCTCTTTGTAATATTTCACAGAGAGTTTCTTCGAACTTTCCTAGGGCTGTTATTACGATGTCATGGGCAAAGCCTAGGCCATAATTTGTTCACTTAATATATCTAGAATGTTTTTCAGATAAGAAACAAAGTAAACTAACTACTGAATTAATAATTTCTTTTATAATAAAAATTTAGGCGAAAATTAACCTTGATTTTCCTTAATCATTACTAAAAATTTAAAATTCTATTAACTCCAAAACTTCTATGATCCCGCAATGAAAAACTATAGAATAAGAACAGATATAATGTTGTAATTTATAATAATGGTGTTGAGACCTATTTAGACTATTTTTAAGTAGAATGTTACTCAGAAATAAAAAATGAACAAGATAAAAAAATATTGTTTGGTGTTCCGTAAGGTTCAGTTTTGGGTCCACTACTGTTCATCACAAACATTGATTAACTTCTTTCGAGTTTATTTCACTGCTCTCTGTTTTATCCAATTTATTTATTTTATTTTGGCAAAAATGCCTACCTGGCAGGGTTGATAGATCTTGAACCACTTTCACTTTGTAGAGAGTGTGAAAGTGTAAATTTTTTGAAGAACTCAGACCATCATCTTTGTGGTTTGTACATATTGTACATTTTATCTAGAAAAAAGTTGCGTGTACATCACAAACACTTTTAACAGTCTGGACTTTGGATTTAATTTTTTCTCAAATTTTAAGACTCCCCCACCCTCATTTTATAAAATTTAGTTTTGCAATCGATTTATTTCCATTCCTATTGCTCGAAGAGAAAAAAATGTATGAACGACAAATATGCGGTGTGCAATTCTCAACATTTGTTTTCCCCAGCTCAGAACACTCATTTAAAAATTGGAGGCTTTCTTTTAAAGCACTTAGCAACGAAAGTTTGACCAAGGTCAACAAATGTTCAAAATTTTCAACAAATGTCCAAATATTTGTCAGTCACATATTTTTTTTGTCGTGAAACAATAATCTACAAACTCCAAGCTCTTACAAACTTGTGTGGTGTCAAAGCCTCTGAAATGCGTTTTTCTTGCAATCATTTTTAACATTACTTACTGCCACGAAGATTGGTTGAAATCGCTTTAGTCGTTTTTGAACAATTTTGAAAAAAAAATCTGTCTAGAGAATCACGCATACAAATGCCTTGTTCCAAATTTTAATAAAATTGATGGATCATTGGCTTAGACTCTAGGTCAATTTAAAGTGATGACGCCGACAGACCCATATGTGTCATGAACGAAAACCACTTTTTTGCACTTCTCCCTCATCCTAATGTTAGTTTTAATTAGAACACCCTCATTTTTTTCTTCATTCAAAACCAATATGTACTTAGCCAAGTAAAAAACTTCCTTCAAAAAAGAAAAAAAAAATGTACATGTATCATCATTTGAATATTAAATTAGTTGTGCCATAATTTTATTTATCAGCTGGCTCAGTTATCACTTTGGTTTTACCACCAAATCTATATTATACCTATGCGTCTTATGTCTGTATTAACAACCGGCTCTCGTACGTGCTTACCCGGTCAAGTTGCATTTTATTTTTGTTTTAATATCAACATAAATAACAACTACCATACTACTAATAGTTATTTGCATTAAGTTACATTGTTGAAGTTCAACCGAAAATTCCCCCAAGAACACCATAATTTCGCTTGGTGTATTCAAGTTGAAAGATTTTTATTTTTACGTCTAAAAGCTATCTTGAACGTGCATCGTGTTAGGTATACTTTGTTAAATGTACAATGTACATAATGTCTGTAGGTATTTTTAGGTTATCATGTTTGTTTTTAATAATTAACTTAACTTAAATCCTAACACGTCTTGCCAGAGGAGGACTTAACAACGGAGAGCACCTACCAAAATAGCCCTAACCTTGACCTTAGATTGTTGATTTTTGTATTTTTTTTTGATTACTAAGCGTATCCGCCTTTAAAAATAAAAACCTATAGAAAGATGGCCTCGTCAGGCTTTCTGGATGATAATAATTTTGAAATTGCAAAAAAAAAAAAACTTAATATGTCTGGTTATATTAATGGCACAGCTGCATGCTTGTCCAGAGAGATATGTTTAACATGCAAATAAGATAAAGTGAGTCTTGTAGGATCTTTTTGAGCAGACTTAACAAAAAAAGGCAACTATAAATTTTACTTATTTCTGTTTTGTCTTTAGTAGAAAACATTGGTTTTAAGAAAAAAATCGTTTAGCAAAAAATGAAGACAAAATGAAGACATTTTATAACAGCTATTAATACCCTAACGATTTTGTCAGAATGTTAAAACATTTCGTAGATAATCAAAACACAAAACAGTAACGAATGTACATAGCTACCTTCTTCTACGGTAGTCTATAAATAATGATCGTAAAAACTAGGATTTTATTTATGGTTCAGGTTTAATAATAAAAAATGAAGGGTTATTGAGCTTTTGTGGCAGAAGATCGTGTGTAATAAAAAGAAACTGAAACCTAACATCCCGTTGGATGTTGATTTAATTTCTTTATTTTTAGTTCCAATGTGTGATGATATTCGAAACCTGTTGTAATAATAATCATCTTGTTATTTTTAAGAGTTTTTGCATGTTTTGCTGGAAACAATAACACAGGCTCGACAGGGAACTTTATAAGTTGTCACTACAATTTCAAAATATCAGAGATTTATGTGCGTATGTATAGCTACATTGGGCCTTAACAATAATCAAATTTAGTGGCGACTTAAATACTTCTGTAAAATGAACCATAATGGTATGGACTCTAACTAATTAATTATACATGGTACGACCTAAATACTAAAGTTAGCTCTTAATAAAGAATCAAATATGGGATTGACTGCAAAAAACTAAACATTCTATGAATAGTAAATTATTTGGGATCAATACAATTAAGGTTAATTTTCCTGAAATATTTAAGTCCTTGCTAAATTTGATTATTGGTAAGGCCCATTATGTTTTGTAGGTGTGTTTTATGTTAAAAAATCCTATTTGAATTTCATTCAAATTCAAAAAGGAAGATGACCTAAAAGGTCTTTAAGGATATTTTAATTTTATTTTTAATTTGAACTACTTAGGCATGTGTCAATTGCGTTAAAAGTGCGTTTAATTTGATCCCATGGCTAAATTTTGACAGCTCGTTTAAATTTTAACTGGTGGATACATTTTCTGAGTAATGTTTTCGGAGTGTTTTTCTGTTACGGATTTTATAAAGGACTAGACCCGGAAAACACATATACATACATATAAACCCTTATAAACCCGTATTGTAAATCTTCACCCCAGATATTTTGTTGACTCTTTTGATTCTTGTTCCTTACAATAAATGAGACATGTGTCCGAAGTTGCATCACCATACCATTCAAAATTGGTAATATTATGCTCGTTTCACTGGAAATCGAATCATTCTTTTATAAAAAGGCATATAACTTTATCTAGGGAAGCTGTATTGTATTTATTTTGATTGTGTAGGATTGGCCATTAAAAAGTTCGCTAAAATCATGTGCCATATATGCTTATATTATACCAAGGCAAATATCTAGTGGTTTCATATACTTCCTCCTCTCCCTCCCCCACTGTGGAATTGATTATACAAACAAGCAAGAAATACAATAATTAATGAAGGCTTCGGATATGCTGTAGAGTGTAAAATGTTGCGTCGACACCAACCTTAGTATTTTATGAATATGTATATTAGACTGATTCAAAAATAAAAAAAAGTCTCCGATTTCCAATGCCACTTGCTTATAACTTAGATATGTGCAAAATAATAAGCCTGTTAAAAATTCAGATTTTTAAATTAATTTTTAGAGGTTGCTCATCGCTATTTTCCATACGATTTGTATGGGACAAAACCAAGTTTTGTACTTGGAAATTTATAACTTTATAATAGCAAGTATTTAAATAAATAGCATACAATTTTTTTTTAGAAAATTAAACGCTCTACAAAAAAGGTTTACACTTTTTATCTAATTAATGTACTCCTTCCAAAGTTATTGAGGGTCAAAGCGGAACTAATGGTTAATTTCACTGTTTTTTGTATTCCCTATTGAGAATTCCAGCTATTATACAGAGTGATTCACCTAAGGTGTGACAAAAATCTTGATCATGTAGGTCTATCTGAGAAAAGAAAAAAAAAAATCGTGTGGGGGGGGATCTACCCGCCTCGTTTAGGTGGGAGGGGCAGTTTTCTAAAAAAATGACTTAAAACAGAATAAAAATTATTAAAAAACAACGGCAACACTTACAACGCCCTGTTATACGTTTTTGCAAAACCTATAAATCCCTTCTTTTATTTCCTTTTCAAATAAAGTTCATTTAGTGAACACTTTTTGAAAAAATAATTTCCAAACTAAAAACTCTGAAAAAAATAAATTAAAACAAAAATTCAAACGATAGTTTCTCAAAATTTTACGTAATTAAGTATTATTTTTGTTTTTAAAATTCAATGCTCTTATTAATTTCTAGTCAAACACTCAAAACCGGATGTTTCTAGAACTTTTATTATGCATATATGTCACACCTTGGGTGAATCACTCTGTATAATAGCTGGTATTCTCAATAGGGAATCCAAAAAACAGTGAAATTAACCATTAGTTCCGCTTTGACCCTCAATAACTTTGGAAGGAGTAGGTACATTTATTAGATAAAAAGTATGAACCTTTTTTGTAGAGCGTTCAATTTTCTAAAAAAAAATGTTATGCTACTCATTTAAATACTTGCTATTATAAAGTTATAAATTTCCAAGTACAAAACTTGGTTTTGTCCCATACAAATCGTATGGAAAATAGAAAATAGCGATGAGCAACCTCTAAAAATTAATTTAAAAATCTGAATTTTTAACAGGCTTATTATTTTGCTCATATCTAAGTTATAAGCTAGTGGCATTGGAAATTTTGAGACTTTTTTTATTTTTGAATCAGTCTAATGTATATAATATATATGTATATAAGTTATTTTCTGACATACAAGAAATCTTATCCGCCAATGGTATTTCGCACCCCCAAAACGCAAGGGTTGAGTCCTTTGGCTTTAATTATTATAAATCCAATGAGAAATTCCTCGCCATCATCCGAAACCTGGTTCTCGATTTATATGCCAATTGGTGTGTAATTTCGTTGTTATAACCTGGTAAAGAGGTAACCCTCATATGATCGACCTGCCAGTGTTGCCACCACCATGGCAACACTTCTTAAAAGTAAAGATAGTACATGGATAATACTATAAGTGTACCAAAGCTCATCCCGTCAGGATGCTGTGCAAGGTTGATGCCCTATTTTTCGTAACTCTAGTGCAACCATATTTTTGGTTTTTGATTTTATCGAAAATGGTTCTGTTGATATTTTTCATTTTTTAATACAAAATTTTTTCTACAAAATTTTAATATTATTGTCAAACAAAATTTAAAAATAAAAACTTTATTTTTTTTGAAAACTCAACATTTTGAAAACGACCTTGTCAGTTTCCATTAAACGATGTTTAATGTAATTTCTTATTATCTTTTAAAATATTTGAAAAATTATGTTTCCAATCTCAAAAATAACAATGAAAAGACGTGAAAAAAATATTTTTCTCGATAACGACTCCAAGAATTTGGCTCCACGAAATTAGGCCACAGGAAATAAGGCCCCAAATTGGGGTATTTTTTCATAACGAACTAAGCCCCAATGAAATAATGCCTCACTGAAATGAAAAAATTGGCCCGAAAAGAAATGAAATAAGGCCCAAATGATTTTGACTTTTGTTTTGGAAAAATCAAATAAAACCCCAATTTTTCTTTTTCATATTAAACTTTATTTTAGAAAATGAAATAACACCCCAAACTTTTAAACAAATAGTACTTGAATTGTATCGGGCGAGTTTTTGCAGCCATTCTGGCTATTCATACATGAAAATGCTAAAATAACATTGTCTTTCACAAAAAACTGTGTGAAAACCCGCTAATCGGGGACCCAGAGCTGGTAAAGTACCGCAAACTGTTAAACAAATACTTGAATTGTATTGCCCAATTTTTTGCAGCTATTCTGTTACTTACTAATGCTTCTAAATGTAAATATCGTGCTGCAATCCTTCAAGGAGTTACAGGAATCGCGCGATCCCTGATGGTTTCCAGCACGATTTTAACATTAAAAAGCATTAGTAAGTAATAGAATAGCTGAACAAAATTGCGCGATACAATCCAAGTATTTGTTTAACACTTTGCGGTACTTTACCAGCTCTGGGTCCCCGATTAGCGAATTTTCACAAAATTTTTTTGTTAAAGACAATGTTATTTAGCATTTTCATGTAAATTATGATAAACGAAATAAGGCCCCAAATTGTTTTTAAAATAAAATGAAATTAAGCCCCAAAACTAGTGTTGGGGTCTTAGTTCATTGGGGCATTATTTCATAATGAAATTATGCCCAAACAAAAAAATGAAACAAGGCCCCAAAAAGTGAAATAGCACCCCAAAATTTTAGAAATTTCGTTGTTGTTGATTTGTGTGCTCTTTTTTGGGGCCTTATTTCATTTTATTTGGGGCCTTATTTCCTGGGGCCTAATTTCGCAGAGCCCAAGAATTTGACTATTTTAATTTCCATTTTTAACAGTACTTCCCATAGAAACACTTTTAATATATTCGACTTTCTCATTATTCGATTTTCTCATTATTTTATAAGCCGATTTGAATTATTAATTTTTTCAATAAATAATATAGCATTTCAAAATTTAAATAAAAAAAGATTTTGGATTTTTAACAAAAATTTCAATTTCTTTTTGAAAATTCGATGTTTCAAAAACGCGTTTATAAAATTTTTTGAAAATTAATTTTTATTTGTACATACCTATATATAGATATACATTAATAGATTACTTTAAATTCGTGTTCCAAATTTGTTTGCTATTTGCATTTTATTTTAAATGAATAATTTTCAAACTTTTTGTAGAACAAAAATGAAGTTTTGTTTTTTTTCAAATTATTTTTTGTTAATCCATCCACAACCAATAAATTGAATACCTAATGTCACCAGTAAGGCAAACAAATAATACAAAGTCACCAATACAATACATTTTGGGATTTTTTTAAATTACACGTGTAATTAAAAATTACAGTGCACATGTCCTGTACACGTGTACAAGGTGAGATAAATGCACTAAACATGTATTTGAATACAAATTTAAATGGGAAACTGCTGTCGGTTAAACAGAAATTTTCTTAGTAATTATTTTATTACCAATAACTTCAAAGTGTAACATTTCTCCAATCATAAATTTTGTATTATTATTATTTCCCACTTACATATATATAAGCAAAAGTACTAAAACAAAATTATTTTCGCTTACAGTCTGTACTCAATTGTTGCACCAGGAACTTTAAGATCAAAATCTGACTACCATGTAACTGTCTCCATTCATGATGCACCTTCAGCATGTAAGATTAAAGTTGGCCTTATTGGACCTGATTTAGATAAATCTGAAACTGTTGAAGTTTCTCCAAAATCTTCAAAGATTGTTATGTTCCAAGTAAGTTTATCAAGGATTTTACTCGTATTTCTGTTGGTTGTACAATATTTTGAAATGTGTTTTTTTTTTTACAATTTAAAGGTACCTAAACTCAAGGAGGGAGATTACAATTTGACAGCTGAGGGTTTGTCAGGCATTGAATTCAAAAACACAACCAAGCTGAATTTTGGTGCTGATTTACTGTCGATATATATTCAAACCGACAAGGCTACCTATAAGCCCGGCGACAAAGTCCAATATCGTGTTTTAGTTTTAGATAAAAATACAAGACCCGCTAAGCTTGATCGACCTGTTAAAATTTCTATTAATGTAAGTTATTATTAAGATACTTTGTTTGAAGTATATCATTTCAATATTTTGGTTTTTCTTAAGGACGGAGCCCAAAATCTCATCAAACAACTAAACGATGTAGAACTCACCAAAGGTGTTTTCTCTGGAGAAGTTCAGTTATCCGAATTCCCAGTTCTAGGATCATGGAATATTGAAGTTAGCGCCGATGGTGCAACTGAGACTAAGAATTTCGATGTTGACAAGTATGTTCTGCCTAAATTTGAAGTTCAGGTTGAAGCACCTAAGGACGTTGCTATTGTTGATGGAAAAATTCAAGTAACCGTTAGGGCAAAGTAAGTTGACAGAAAAAATGTGTATGCAGTTATTTTTACTTATTTTTTTTTCATCATCAGATATACATATGGAAAGCCTGTAAAGGGAAAAGCTGTTGTAACTGCTAAGACCACTGAATACTACTATGGTGATGGTCCAGCACGGCCCGTTGCTGAGAAAACTGTCAATATTGATGGCAAAGGTCGTGTAGAAATTGATTTGACTACTGACTTGAAACTGGAGAAAGATCGTTATACTCCACCAGTAACTATTTTTGCTATTGTCGAAGAAGAACTTACTGGATTGAAACAAAATTCTTCAGCAACAGTTAATTTGCATCGTGAGAAGTACAATATTCAAGCAGTTGACGCTCCCTACACTTTCTATCCAGGCAAACCAGTCACGATTACTGTAAGTTTTTAGTGTTATCATCATAGACGTTTTGTTGACAAATCGACTTACGTGTTTGTACGTTGCAGCTTGTTGTGAAGAACCTCGATGGATCCCCAGTGCAGGATACCAAGAACCCAGTCACATTAAATGTTAGCCCACCAGACCATTGGTACAGACAACCAATGCCAGTAATTAGACCGATTCCTATTGCTATGGCATCCGCTGAACTTCATGCGGATACACCAACAACTCCTCCTCCACCGCCAGAAATTAAGGCTATAAATTACACATCAACTTTGGACAAGGATGGTATGGTCAAATTTGAATTTGTCCTATCCGAGAATGCAAGCTATTACTCTGTAAAGGCTAGTTACTTAGACTCAACAACATATGTAACATCTCTATCAAAGTATGAAAAAACCGAAACTCCAGTTGATGATTCGTTAAAAATAATTGTACAGACAAAGAAGTAAGTTAATATAAGTAGGGTAAATGGTTTTTTTTTAACTTTGGTTTTTTGCGTCTTTTTAATTTTTATTTCAGTCCTGCTCTTGGAAGGGACGTCAGTATTAGACTACAAAATGGAAAGCCAATTCCGTACTTTGTGTATACAATTTTAGGCAAAGGCGATATCGTTCAAAGCGGTATTATTGAGGTAAATTTTAAATTTTTATTTGTTTTAAGTTAGTTGGCGCCCGAGCTGAAATCATGTTTGAACAAAATGACAATGAATTGATTGGCGATGACAATGAACAAAATGGGAATATAGATTAATAATATTTGTTTTTGTTTGATTGGCGCCGGGGCTAAAAAATGGTGAAATTAATTAAGCAATGTTTTCCAAATTTAATAAATGCCTACACTAAACCCTAAGTTGAGGAAGGAAAAAGGAATTCAGATTTACGATGATTGTAAGGAACATGGCAATTAACGACACCTATTTTTGCTTAACTGGCCCCCAGGCCAAAACTATAGTAAAATAAATAAGGGAATATTTTCCGAATTTGGTCAATTATCGCACTAAACCCTAAGTTAAGAAAAAAGGACTTTAGGAAAATGGGAATATAGTTTAACAATGATTATTTTTGTTTAATTGTGAATTTAATTAAGTATTATTTTGCAAATTTAATCAATTCCTACACTTAACCTTTAAATAAAGCAATAGGACTTCAAGTTCCTAATAACTATGAAGAAAGTGGGGCTTAGAATTACGACTATTATTTGTCCTTATTTGGCGCCCGGACTTAAACTGAAGAAAAAAAAAATGAAATAAGGAAAATTATCCAAATTTGGAAAATTACTAAACTAAACCTTAAGTTAGGAAAATATGACTTTAGATTGACCATGATAGTGAACAAAATTTAATATAAAGTTTAGCGATAATTATTTTTGCTTAACTGGTGCCCGGGCCAAAACTATTGTAAAATGAATAAAGGAATACTTTAATTAAGAAAAAAGAACTTTAGATTGACAATGATTATAAAGAAAATGGAAATTAACGATAATTATTTTTGTTTAGTTGGCGCCCGGGCCAAATCTATGGTAAAATGAATTGACAAAATGGGACTTGACATTAAAAACATTTTTTTTTCTTAATTGGCGCTGGGCTGAACATATGATTTTACGAAAATGATTATTTAGACAATTTTACTCAAAAAAGAATTATATTGAAAAGAAATATCAATAGTTTATTGCTGTCTGCACTGAAAATTAGCCAACGTAGACGAAGTTATTAATAATAAACTCGCCATTATTGAATGAAGAATATTGGGAGCCGAAGATGATAAACTAGCATGGAAGTAATGAATTCAAATCAATAGAAAGCTTGGCATATTTAATTAGCTACACATATATTGACATGGTGTCTATATTTGTTGGTGATTAATAAACGTGATTTTACCTAATTTTTTCTAGGTTCCCGAAAATCGCAACTACCATGTCTTCAAAATCACTCCAACTTACGAGATGGTTCCAAATGCTAAAATCTTTATTCACTATGTTGTTGGTACAGATCTTTTATACACCGAAGAGACAATTAACTTTGAAAGGGATTTCGAAAACTCGGTAAGAAATGGATTCACACTATTTAACTTTGTATATTATAATCTGTTTATTTTTTTGTTTATAGATTTCCATTGAAACTCCAGTCGAAACCAAACCAGGTGCTGATGTTGAAATTAAAGTTAACACCGATCCCGATTCATATGTTGGTTTACTTGGTGTCGATCAAAGTGTTCTCCTTCTCAAGAGCGGCAACGATTTGAAAAAAGACCAAATCTTCCAAGACATGAGCCGTTACGATTCAAGCACTCCATGGTCATTGGGCTATGGACCTTACCCAGGCAGCCAAGCTGGTATTATAACAATGAGCAATGCTAACTATGCATTCCATCAAAGTAAGTACTGCAAACAATTTAATTTTTGTTCAAAATTTAAAACACTTTCACAGCTAAATAAGAACAAACAAAATCCAATCAAAAATAACCCCTTGAATATTTGATTGAAAAAAAAAAAACAGTTTGTGTATTAAAAGTGTATTGTTCTATAAAAGTTCTTGAAACGGCACTACCCTTTTGGATACAAAATGACGGACCAATTGCTATAGACAGTATCAATTATACACCGGAATCATTTGTTGCTGAATCTGCTAGTGACAAAAGATCACCAATTAATATTCGTAAAGATTTTCCCGAATCATGGCTTTGGGAAGCCTACAGTACCGAGTCAAGACTTAAAGGGTTTGTTTTGCAATAAATTGTTAAACTGTTAAAATTCAAGCTTATATGGATTCAAGAAGGATTGTATGGTGTTTTGAAGGTGAAGGAACAACAAAATTAAACAAACGCAAACAACAATAAACAAAAATATGAGAAAGCTAGAAGTCAGAAAGTCAAAGTTTATACTCTGGAAGAACTATTATGATTTTTGAAGTTTCTCGAAATTTCTTTCTCAGTAGTTGATGGTTCTTAACTCGATATTCTCAATTTTGACATTCAATTATATTTTTGCAAACGCTGCCTCACAGTATTATCAAACAAAATTTTTAACACCTTTAATCCTACTTTAAATGTTAAAACTCATACTCAAAAACACGAACCTTCAAAACTTCAAAAACTTTTTAAATTTGTTTTTTTTTTTCTAGAAGCTTTTACGGTATTGAAAGGCGACGAAGTAGAATACGATTCGGTTGATAGTGTATTATTTGTTAATGATTCCGAACGTGAAGACAGCATTGATAGATATGACATAAATAGAGAAACTTCAAAAACTGTTAAAGTTGTACTTCGTTCGAATTTTGTCGAAACTTGGATTTGGCATAATAACGACGACGCGGATAGGTTGGTTGTGTGATGAAAAATAAATTCTTTTTTTTTTTTGTTGTTGTTGTATGGGCTTAAATAGTGTTTGACAAAAAAACCACTTGTAACGTTTGCTGATGTTTTTTTTTTTCACTCTAACAGTTTAACAGTATACTACTTTACCTCTTTTGCCTGTAAATATAAAATATAACACACTTGAATGAAAAATATAGTCGTCTAAATAGATACTTAGGAGTAAATCGCTCTTTTAACAAATAATTTTTTTTTTTTTTGAAAAAGGCTTTCCAGGTTTTTTTCATATTAAACAATTTAATATTGCTAGTAGTGAAGCCCAAGGCTTTATAATAACAACAACACATCGATCTCCTGCTGCTACTACTGGCTCTAAGCCTGCATTAAGTTTAGAAAATGCACCAACAGTTAGAAAAAATTTCATCGAAACCTGGATATGGACAAATAAGTTAGTTTTGAAAAAGTTGAAATTACCTATACCTAGATCTTTTCTTTGCCTCTTCTTTATAGCTATTCGACTCGATTGTACATACATAATGTACATTAGAGTGATCCTTATAAATGTCATTGTCTTATTTTGAATGACGCACCCCCTTATTTGTTCTAAATAATTTAAAAAAAATTCCTGTACAATTTTAGCTCATTTTATTAACGTTAACCCGGCCCCCAAGGCGACTGAAGTTTTATATGGGAAACTCATAACTGAAGTAATGATTGATAAAGAAAATTGAATTTTTGCCCACATGTAGAAACGTTTGCCATGTTTTAAAAAATTTATACAACATTTATTAATATTAAAAATTAAATAAGAAAATATATTTTTGTTTTAATGGCTATAAGTAGGGAAATAACTGTTGTTATTTTGTATAAATATGACAAAAGTGACAACAGGTCATCGCTGTTTAAGAAAACCGGCATAACTCAAAAAACACGATTTGTGAGTTAATGATGCCAATCAACTAAAAAAAATTCTCTATCTTTCTGTCAAACTGCCATTACTGTAGCACTTCGGAATCCCGCTAGATGGACTTTGGTCCAATTGACACATCTTTCGTTTACATTGTTTGTTTATGATCAGCAATGACATAATTTAGTTTCTGCCATTTGCTTGAGTTGAACGAAAGTGTTTTTTATGTGAAAAATTGGCAAATATTCGTGTTGTGGCAAAGATTTATCGTTATATTTCAGCGAAAAAAGAACTAATTTGTGTTGAGCCAGTTTTAGCAATAAAGTAAGTACAGTTTTGAAAACTTATTTTATGTTTTAAAACAAAATGTTCCACTTTTCCTGATAAGTTAAAAAAAAACTGTGCATTGTCACTTTTCAAACTTATGCCGTTTTTCTTTATAATATTTTTGACTAATCATATCAAATAAATTTTACTTTAATATGTTCGATCAAGTTATGGCTTTATTTCCTTTCTCCAACGGAGTGTTGAACTAAATCCAAAATAAAAAAAAGCTTATGTGTATAACATAATTTTTTTCCGGAAAAATGACATAATTAGAAGAGGGTTTGGGAAATCTTTTATTTTTTCACCTTTCTCATACATTTTTTTTCATTTATTTTGTTAAATCCCAATAAATAAAATATTAAAGTAGCTAACCTAATGTTTAACAGAAATAAAAAAAAAATAAAAAAAAAATAAATAACCAGAAGAAGAAGAAAATGTTGGAACAAAATTAATAAATTCTTTTTATTATTGATATGAACTTATTAGAAGAATTTAATTAAAATTTTTTAGATATGCATTTAAGTGATCATAATAATTTTTCTAATATAATATTTTCGATTGACATACCAACAATATTTTTAACATTGATCGTTCCTAAACAAAATGTTACACAGTGTAACACTTTTAACAACGTGAATATTTGCAATAGTTTATTTTAAAAAAAACATGCGTTTAATCGTGTAAAAACACCTATAATATGGACTTTCCAATTTTTGCATCTCACGGGCTGATTGTGTCTCATATGCCACATGATGTTTTTACAGGATTTAACGCAGTGCCGCTTATGTTACCTATATATTTTGTTTTTCAATGAAGTATTGCATGTATTCACTATATTTACATTTAGTTCACTTTTTTATTTAGTTTAATAAGATTTTTTACTATTAAACTTAAATATCAGCATTTAGCTATCTCACTGCATTCCGACCATGTGTGAATGCATTTGTGTTTGTGTAACTCACACTATTTTAAAAAAAAATCCTCACTTTTTCCTCGATATGCCCGTTCCTCTATTTCTTCTCCTAAGATTTTAAATTAAAAAAATTAATAAATATGGTTCTTTCATTCATGCAATCTAGTGATACCTAATAAATGCATTCGGCTTTTTATAATGAGAAAAAAGATTACAAACAACAGAAGTAGGTAACAATTATGTTTCTCCACCGCTCACTCAATGTGCAAGCGAAAAAAGAGGATTATACATTACAAAAGTAATAAATATGTTTCACCCATTCATGCATGGTGTTAAAGAATGTTTCTCCCCCACTCACTCAAGGTGCAGCGAAAAAAAAAGAGAATTTTAAATTACAGAACTAATACATATTTTTCTCTTTCACTCATTCAATGAGGTATTCTTTGTGTCAATTTTTTTATTTATTGAACTATTTGAAATTTCCGAAATTTATAGAAAATATTGTAAAATAGAATAAAGTTTTTGTGCAATGTCATGAGTATATGTAAATTCCTATTCAGTGATACCTATTTTAGTGGATTTGACTATTTTATAAATGAGAAAAAAGGAGTTTGACATCAGCAATAATATATATGATTATGATGATGATGATGATTAAAAAAAAATAAAACAATGAAAAATTGGATGACTAAAAAACTTTAAACACATTTTCTAAAGAATAAAGTTTTTTGAGTTATGCCGGTTTTCTTTTAGAGCGACGATGTGTTCCAAAATTCAATTTTTTTTATCATTTATTACCAAAGTTAAGATTTTTCAAATTTGGATTTACAAAAATACATGGGATTTCCCATATAAAACTTCAGACGTCTTGGGGGCCGGCTTAGCGTTAATATAATGAGCTAAAATCTTACAGGATTTTTTTTTATTTATTTAGAACAAATTAGGGGGGTGCGTCAATCAAAATAAGACAATGACCTTTATAAGGACCACCCTAATGTACTTACACAATATTTACATCATAATATTTCGACAAAGTTTTGTCTGTAGCTACATATCACAATATATTTCATTTTTACAAAAACAGCTGGCTTTATCTTTTTTTTTAATTTCTACTTGCATAAGTGCTGCCAATACCTCTTTATTCATACTTTTTGGAAAAACGACCACAAGACATTAGTAGTAATATTGATAGTACAAGTACATCAGGTTTAATGAAAGTCCGAAGTGATTTTAGTGAAACATGGATTTGGATGACATTGCTTGAGGGAATCAATTTGAGGTATTTTTTTCGTCAGAAAAATATAACTGTTTTTTTTTGTTGGCTTAAAAAGGTGTATTTAATGTTCCCATAGTTACCTGCCTATTTTAATTATTAAATTTGTTTGATATTTTGTTAGTTGGGGAAGTAGTTTGAACTCCTATATATTCTGGTAAAATGTCCGACTGTAAATTTATTATTTAATTTTTTTTTGGCCAATGGCACGTTAAGAACAAATTCACAAAGTCAAAGTTTTAGTATAAAAAGTACTGTTTATTTTATACATTTCTAAGATAAGGTTAAATGTTTGCTAAAATGTTGAAATTTAGTGTTAAAAAGGTCTGTAAATAAAGTAATAGTAAGTTATAGATAAATTAACACAAACATTTCTGGATTTCTTTAGAAATAATTAGAACTTTGGTCTTGGTAATAATTCTAACACGTTCAAAATTTTAAAAATATATGCTTTTTAGAATTCTGCGTTCAAAATCGATTTTTTCAAAAATTAGTTCATTGTTTTTTTGAAACATCAATTAAAATTTTACAAGACTGAATGTTTTCCTTAAGAGGTGGAAATCTTAAAGGGTATTTAGTTAGTAAGTTGTTTCTAGATTGATTAAAGAGTTTGGGACTTTAATTGAACTTAAAGAACCTTCTATGTCAGGAGCAGTATTAAAAAATGGACAAACTAATTGTTTTCATGTATAAGCTTTTGGAATCACACGCAATGTGTGTAAAGTGGAAAACAACCTGCTGAGACTCATGCTTTTATTATTTTGGTTAACATTTTCCGAATTTACTTTCAAATAAAAGAATAGTGAATATTTTTACTCCTTTCACTACCTAATTACAATTATTAATTTTTTAGCCGAAGATTACATTGAATATAGACAAAAAAAAAACTTCTGGAACATCTCACAATCATGTAACAGGCTGAAATTTGAATTTTATTGTTCTGAACTTTTAAAGTACACATACAATTCGGCGTACATTTATTTGCCCCTCCCAGATATTTTCCCACATTTTTTGTTTCCTTAGGGCCAATTTTTCAATAGTCAGTTAAACCTCAGATAGTTTTTATTCTTCAGATAAAACAAAAATTTGTTCGTGTTGCTATAGTATTTATTCCTCTGATAGTTTAACCGATGATTGAAAAATCGTCTCTTACTCCTATTAACTTCCCATTGAAAGTTATTGTAATCTTCACGTTTTGAAGTCCCTAGAATAAGAATCCGTCGATGTGTGTATTTGTGTACGTACGTCCGTTCGTGTACGTTTTTCGTCCACCATATCTCGAGAACGACTTTGGATGAATTTTATTTTACAGTTAATAATGTCATAACGTGCTGAAAAGGGTTTAAAACAATTTTAATTACCCGTTTTCTTACTACAGAAATTAAAAAAGAATTGTTAAATGTCATTTGTATCGAATATCTCGAGAACGGAAAAAGATATTGACTCCGGATTGATTTCCAAATTTTTCTTTTTTAAAAATACATATTAATACCATCTACATTTTGTGTTAATTTTCGATTTTTAAACTACCCTCTGAAAAGATTAAAATCAAAATGTTGCCAAAAATTGTGCGTATACCTTAGGGTCTTAAACCAATAAAATGCTAAATCCAAGTTGTTACAAGTTTGTGCGGTGTAAAAATCTGGTTTCACTTTACTAACGGTATTCGGTTCATATTCGGCTGCGTCCGAAGAGTAGTGTGAGCAAATGCAAAAAATGACGCACCGTGTGAAAAAAATGTATAGGGTAGAATAGAAAGACGTCTTCACTGGAACTATTGGTTTCATCATGGGGGTGACAGAGTCAGTGTGAGTGTTATAAAATCCTTTTTTGGGGTTGTAACTTGGAAACCTCTCAATTCGGTCACCATCTTGAAAAACGTGGGGTAAAAACTTTTCCGTGATATCTTGAGATTCGTAAGTCTTAATAGTAAAAATATTTAATACTTTGTTGTAGAGTGTATATTACTTTAAACATTTGTATGCAAAAAAATAGATGACAATTTTCAAGAAATTATAATCAAAGGGCAAAGCTGCATCAGAACAGCTAAAGGTATATTATTTTATACTCTCATAATATTCGTCGTAATGAGTCCCAAAAAAATAAGTAAAAAAAAAAAAAAATCGTTTGCCTTTGCAATGTGACCCAAAATTAACTTTCAAAATTATTTCCTTCGTTTCAGTTTTTTTTTTTTTTTTGAGTTTAACAATTTAGCAATGAAAAAACAATTTTAATAATTATAACGTACTCCTTAGAACAACGGGTTTACTTCGACGTCATTAGCTTTGTGGAAATAAAAAAAAAATCATTGGAAAAGATTCGCAAAGAATTCCCTGAAACATGGATAGTGGAAAACCATTTTAAGTAAATATGATTTTTCTATGTTTGTTTTAAAAATACAAATTTGTACAGTACCTATCCACATACTACCTATTTTCTTATGAAGTATGCAAAATATCTTACGTATAGACTGCGAACATTAAGTTTGTGCATGTGTTATGATTGCTCTTTCTTTAATTTTTTTTTCTAAATAGGTTTTCAAAAAATTTCATTAGTCGTCCTTGTTTTTTTTATATAATGCACCAACGCACAATGAAGGGGTTTTATGTACCCTTAAGGTGATAACAACGCAGCGCAAGCGTTAGATAATGCGGAAGGTAAGAGGGGATACCGATGCACATTAATTTTGAAGTTCTGAATATCGAAGTGAAACTCTTGGGAAACGTTTCATTTTTCAGTGATACTTTATTTTTTTTTTCTACACTTTGCTTAAACTTTGTTCGAAAATCTCCTTTGAATAATTTTACCAAATCTTCAAAAATATAACATATTTCATTCAAAGCTTAAAGTTTCGTGTCGGGTTTTAGCCATAAGAAACAAGAAGTGACTTTTCTATTAAAACGGAGTTTGAACTTTTCGTTAAGTTAATGAAACTATTTCATTATATTCAACGTAAAAACCATTAGCGATGTTTTTCGTGTCGTCAATCAATTTATTTCATTGAATTATTTTTATTTTAAAATTAAGTAAAATGTTTTCGAAGTTGATTTTTGTTTGAAGAAAAATTTTAATGTTGGAAATCTAAAATGTTGTGTATAACAAACAAAAGTAATAGTCTAAAAGCCCACAGCAGATTTGGCGTACGAAAGTGAACCGAAAAAAAATTATACGAGTCGAAAGGTGTATTAATGCTGATAAAAGAAATGCAAGTCTTGCAGTCTCTGGTGGCGGCTGTTAGGTGGAAGGGGCAATTACCTAAAAAATTGACTTAAAACAGAAAAAGAATTATTAAAGAAACAACGGTAAAATGTACAATGCCCTGTTATATTTTCATGAAAGGCCAGAAGTCCCTTCTTTCATTTCCTTTTTAATTAAAGTTCTTTCAATGAATGCTTTTTGATATATTTATGTTTGAACTCAAAATTTTGAAGAAAAAAAAAATTAAAAAAATGGTAAAAAATATTTTTTTCGCAAAATTTTACGTAATTAAGTACTATTTTTGCTTCCAAGATTCAATGTCAAAAACTGAAAACCGGATGGTTCTAGGACTTTTACTTTTTAAGATATTAAAAATTAAATGAACCAGCTTTTTCATAAAAATAAGACAAATCCGGCTAAATTATTATTTCAGCAACCAGTTAAAATAGGACAAATACGCGGAAAAAATTCTTAAATTTTTGAAACTTGGTGGGAATGTCGGATTAACCTAAAGAATAAAGAATCAAAAGAGTCCATACAAATATCTGTATCCCGCGGGTGCTTTTTGGAGGGGGAAAGGGGGAGGTATGACTGATGGTAATTAAAAAATTATGTTGATACAATTTGAACATATGATAAATGATTTTAGGGTATTTTTCAATTCTGAATCTAATGACAACAAAATTAAGACGATACAGTAATCCTAAAAAAAGTTAGGGTCCATTTTATCCAGAGATGACTGTTTTTCAGTAAAACTGGTAAACTATTTAAAAATACCTTGAAAAGAATGGTACATTGATGAAAATTTGTATTAATATTCAATTTGGCATGAGAATAAAGGATCAAAAGAGTACATGAAAATATCTTTGACGAAAGGGTGTTTTTCTTAAGGGAAAGAGAAGGTATGAAATTTTTATCATAACACCTGTCCCAAAAATGGGATGAAATTTATTAAAAATGTTTCATTTGTCAAATGCCAAATTGAATACTTATACAAATTTTCATCAATATACCATTCTTTTCAAGGTATTTATTTAATAGTTTACAAGTTTTACTGAAAAACAGTCATCTCTGGATAAAATGGACCATACCCTAAAATCATGTATCATATGTCCAAATTGTATCAATAAATTTTTTTAATTTCCATAAGTCATACCTCCCCCTTTCCCCCTCCAAAATGCACCCGCGGGATACAGATATTTGTATGTACTCTTTTGATTCTTTATTCTATTGGTTAATCCGACATTCCCACCAAGTTTCAAAAATTTAAGAATTTTTTCCGCATGTTTGTCCTATTTTAACTGGTTGCTGAAATAATAATTTAGCCGGATTTGTCTTATTTTTATGAAAAAGCTGGTTCATTTACTTTTTTATATCTTAAAAAGTAAAAGTCCTAGAACCATCCGGTTTTCAGTTATTGACTACAAATTGAAAAGGGCATTGAATTTTGGAAACAAAAATAGTACTTAATTACGTGAAATTTTGCGAAAAAAATATTTTTTACCATTTTTTTTTTCAAAATTTTGAGTTCAAACATTAATATATCAAAACTATTCATTGAAAGAACTTTATTTCAAAAGGAAATGAAAGAAGGGACTTATGGCCTTTCATGAAAATATAACAGGGCATTGTACATTTTACCGTTGTTCTTTAAGTACATTTTTTAGATAATTGCCCCTCCCACCTAACAGCCGCCACCAGGGACTGCAAAACTTGCATTTCTTTTATCACCCTGAATACACCTTTCGACTCATATAATTTTTTTTTCGGTTCACTTTCGTACGCCAAATCTGCTGTGGGCTCTTGGTCTATAGTAAAGTAATCAACTCAAATTTTCAATCGTTGTGTTTCTAAGCATTATCAAAGTGATCTGCCAACTGATTAATATTCTAATCTATTTTGTTTTGTACTAAATGTGAATATTAACTAAATATATTTAAATATATCTTAGTGAAAGAATGATTTTTAGATTTTTTTTAAATGCATGCTTATTACCTAAACATTTTCTGTTCTTTAAAGTTTTCACAGATACACCATTACGTATAACATTTCCATTTACACAACCCTTTTTTATGCCACTTGATAATGAATTAATTTATATTGATAATTTAATCGATTTGGAGGATAACGATCGATTGATAAATCCGCATTTACGACAAATATTTCCAGAAACATGGATAAATGATGATGTTAAAACGTAAATATAGGTATACCTCTATATCATTGGATAATGTTTGAGTTTTTTTTTGTGTTACTATAAAAAAAAAAATATTATGTTTTCGTTGACCATTTTTGGACTTATATTTTTCAAGTTTCTCTGTGTGTTCATCATTTGTTTTTTTAAATATGATTTTTCATTAAACAAAAAATCATCAAAAATGACATTCGCGCAAGGTTTAAAAAAATTTGTTCCATATGTATGCATGCTTAAAACAAAAATAGTTCCGGAAGAAACATTGCATTTATGTTGAAGTCATTTTAAACTTGCCGTAAACAAAGGTATCACTCTTTCAATAGCAGCAACAAAAAGTCGCAAGATCCTGGGATAATTGAAGCTATAAAATATTAATAACTATGTTAAAGAGAACTGAAGAAAAACGTCAACACGTTTGAAACGTCGTCTGATTTACATATTAAGATACAAATATAGACCTAAAGCCCATTTAGAATTTTAATATAATAACTTTAAAGTTTTTATCTCGCACAAAGTTCTATAATCGGTCAAATTGAATATTTTATAGATTGGTGCGATATTTATACATGTTTAACAATGTTGCCCATTGAGGAAGTAATATACACAACTGAAATGGGAGTTTTAAATCAAAATGCAGAAGCATTAATTTCATCAGGATATGGAAATAGTCCAGTAGTTCGTCAAGAATTTCCTGAAACATGGATAGCAAATGATATACAAAAGTAATTACTGGTTCAAGAAAAATATAATAATAGGGTTTTTTTACAATTCTATACACATTGTCTTAAAAATTCATTTCATTCACATTTCAATTATACAAAACAACAAAAGTTTATTCTTAATTTAAAATATTCCATAGAATTTAATGAAAAATAAATAGAAAATGTCACTGCAATGAGATTATCCTTGATGTTATCACGAGGGCTTGTTTCTTCTATTTTTCACTAGCCTGTGTAAAAACTGTCTTAAAATTAATGACATAAATCTTGACAGATATTCATTTGTTATTCAAACTAAGCACAAAGGCATTATATCAAAATTAATAATTTTTAATATAATTTGTTGGCTAAGACTGTATAGATTAGAAACAAAACACGCATACTAAACATATTTAACCCTATATAAGGAGAATAAGGAGAAGTCAGCTAAAGTCTCATAAATCAAATGAAATGAAATGGCATTGAAATAAAATTAATTCCATTTAGAGTTCCACAATTGATTGACTCAAATGGCAACAATGGCGCAACATTTTAAACAGAATAATATTAGTATGAAACTACGTAACATGTTTCTTATTTTAAAATAGTTAAATAAAATATTCTAAATTTTAAACAATTTTTAACTAGGATCATTTTACAACGTTTAAAAAATTGACAACTCGTGCAGAAAATCACAAACATACCTCATTTTGACATTTATAAACGTCAAAGTTTCATATAAATTTAGTAGAATATTAATATTTGCTGATTTTACTTTAATAAAATGTAAGGAGATAGCACGATGCTAACCTCGTTTAAAATAAGCAAAATACAATTTGTAACCTAGTATCATACTAAAACAATAATTTAAAATTGTAGTAAATCGGCTAAAATTTTAGCTAAAATTTTTAGAGTCGATTTTTTTTTCAAAATATTTGCACGTTTTCAAAAAGTATAAGTTCCTGACAAAAAAAAAACGAAATTGATTAAACAAAATTCAGGAACTTTTGCTTAAAGCGTTGAAAGCTAAGTGAGTCTTGTGCTGAACAATCTCTATTTCATTTGGAAGTAACATTATCTAACACGTCTGTTTCATTAAATTGGTTGAAGAAAATCTCAGTACTTTGTTCATTTTTGACTCCATAGGAAATCTATTTGCGTCTTAAAATATTTATCTTTGACAAGGTCTCAATTGTTCTTAAATTATATTTTTTTAAATCTAACTCTTAAAGCTTTTTTATTCTAATTAATTTCTAACATCAATTCTTTACATTATTTAATGAACTTTCCGAAAGAATTAAAAAGTTATTAATCGAACATTTTGATTATTCTGAGTTGGCCCAAAACCCGTATAACCATTCTATTGGGCTAATTAGTAAATATTAAAATTTTTCGTTAATTGGTAAATTGCAATTTGTAGATAGTGGTGCCAAGCAATTAATAAAAAAATATTAATATTTACTAATTGTACACAGTAGTATGCTTATGAGGGTCCTGGGTCAACTCAGATTAACTAAGGAACTAGAATACCCCAGGAGTTAACGTTTTAAACGTGTGTATTATATTGTTTGTGTATGATAGCACTTGCACCGCTTTTTTTAATAGAGCACCTGCTCTGATTACTCTATTTTATTCATATAGACCCCGAGGTGGTAACATATTTTTCGGCCTCAACGTTACATGGATCAAACATATCAAACACAAAAACCTCAAAGGCCTAGGTCATATATTTCTAAAACTTGATGTCAACTTAACAGGGAACCCTATATTCTCCGTTTGTTAAGTGGACTCGGACTTAATTTGAGATCTAAATTGGCGAAAAAACATGTTAATTCGAACTTAGTAGCGCAAGAATATAATCTTTTTTCGAACTAAAAAACTACACACAAAAAAATATAAAAAGTCATTGATTCTAATGTTATAGGTCCAACCATACAATAAAATATGTATGGATTTAGTTTTTAAATTTCGACAAAAGGATATTTTTTACCAAAATTCTTTCCAAAGCTTAAATTTAACTTATATCTATCTAAAAATATTATTTTAGGAATTCCATTATTTGGTTGGGGATTAGGTGGAGGTGGAATTTTTGGAGGTCATGGCCCAGTTATGTTTGCTGCTGCAGCTATGCCAGGCCCAGCTGGTTTTGCCCCTCAAAGTTTTGCCTCTCAAAGTGGAGGTGTCAGTAGTGTGGAACCAGTTGTTCGCCAATTATTCCCTGAAACTTGGATTTACGATGATGTCAATATGTAATTATTATTATTTTTTTTTTTTAAAGCCTCTTTTTCTCCGCCTTATGCTTTGTCGTTTCTTATATATTATTCAAATTTTTCAACAAGTCATCAGCTTATGTTTGGTAAAAGTTTTTTTTTTAAATTTGTTTTGTGTTGTGTTTATTTTAAGGCAGGCAAATAATCCTTAAAGCTTAATAGGAAGATTTCTACTGAATTTGTTCAATAACTATTACCTATTTTTTTCTTTAAATTTTACTAGTGATTTATTGTTTACTTTGGTATACGTGTATGTCTTAGATTGTGTAGATTATGGAATTTAATACCTCATATAAAAACCTGAACCGGAGTCAATTGAAGTTTCATCTTCAGAAACTCACAAAAATCCAGTAATTCGGCAAAACTTTCCTGAAACATGGATTTTTAATAATATAAAATTGTAATTAAACTTTATGTGTACTTATACTATATTTTTTTGTTGTGTCCCTAACTTTACATACATTTTGGGCAAAAATCTCGAATATATTCAATATGTTAGCATCAAAATTATTTACCCAAGGAAAGATTTGGGGAAGTTGAGACTGTAAATTTGGCAACTCACTCATTATCGGTACCTAAATTAGAGAACTTTGAATTTCGATATGTGACTAGCTAAACATATTTTAAAAAACCTCAACAAATTAAGCAGTAACATTAATTTTTGAAAAGTTGTATGATTTTTTTTTTAATTTAATTGAAAAAATTGTTTTCTTTTTTTAGTATTTTTGTTTTGTTTTAGGATAAGAAATTTATAATTTACTTGCATTTGGTATTGCAGACATGGAACGGCCAATGATGATGGAGGCCATGCAATCCGTTTCCATGTCTGATAATTCAGTTCCATCTAGTGGTACCGAGTATGGTGTTCCAAAATTACGGCAATTATTCCCTGAATCTTGGATTTACGATGATATTAAAACGTAAATAGCTATTTCTACATGTTTATGTATGTGCGTCCATTTTTATTTGTGGCATAATGTTTTCCTTGTAAAACATTTGACTATCTATACCTTTTTTTCTGTCTCGAACTTTCTTAAAATGTCATCATTTGTAATAAGTGTATTTTTTTGTATCCAAAATTAATTAATTAATGTTTTTCATTAAGAGAAGAGTTAGAACATTTTCCAAATTAAAATCTGTTATATGTCCAGTTTGTAAGATTTATTTTTAAGTTTATGTTTATGATAATTTGGTGATGGTATTTTTTCAGATATTCTTACATGTTTTCAGCATTTTTTTCTTATTGGTAGGTATAAAATTTCTAATAATTTTGTGCATATGAAATTGTTCCATTTTAAGTTCTTGTTTTTGTGTAGGCAATTTCCTAAGCTACACGACTCATGAAAGTAAATTTTTTTTGTAACATTTTTTGTAACATTAATTTAGGTAAGTTTTTAATGTGATTTTGTAGACTTTCTTTAAATGTGATATGTCTATCTGCATTGAATTGTAGATTGGATGATTTGTGTATTTCCAATAAGATTTACTCGATGGGAAGAAATGTATTTGTTGGCTTAAGACATTCCCCAATATTAGCTTTGAAAGCAAGCATTAATGGGACACATAATTTAGAGACATTTTGAAGATCTTTAACTCTCTAAAAATCTCTATCATTATTTTTTAACCAGCAACGTCTCAAATTGGCAGCTTTTAAGCACCCAAAAATCAATGTCTGATTTTTTTATTTGTAGATAATTCAACTTAAAGCATTTTTGGAGACTTTTAATTCTCCAGCAATCATTACCGTTATATTTGACAATAGTATCTCCCTTTGACAGCTTTTAAACACTAACATCAATGTCAAACAAATGTTTAATTTTATTTTAGCTTAAAGGACATTCAACTTAAAGCTTTTTGGAGACTTTTAAAGCTGCGAAACTATTATCGTTATTTTAAACAGTATGGTCTCAATTTAGCAGATTTAAGCACTTACATCAACGTCTGTCAATGTTTAAATTTAATTTTAGATAGAACAACATTCAACTTAGAGCATTTTGGAAGACCTTTAACTCTCCAAAAATCATTAACGTTATATTGAACAATAGTATCTTTAACTCTCCAAAAATCATTACCGTTATATTAAACAATAGTATCACAATTTGGTAGCTAAACACAAACATCAACGTCTAAAAAAGGTTTAATTTTAATTTAAGTTGAAGGACATTCAACTTACAGCTTTTTTGGAGACTTTTAAAGTTCAGAAAATATTATCGCTATTTTAAACAATATGATCTCAATTAAGCAGATTTTAACACAACCTTCAACGTCAAACATTCAACTTTAAGCATTTTTGGATAGCATCTGACTCTCCAAAAGTGATTTTTAACAAAACTGTCTCAATTTTGTAGCTTTTAAGCAATCATACTAACAATACTCATAGGTATAAATATATAGTGTGCCTGAATATGACGAAATTTAATTTTTGTTACAAAGGGGCAACAAGTTGGCAAAAATTTGAGGTTATACAAATATTAAAATGAGGTGCATATCTAAAAATCTTGGTTTTTATTCTGCAAAATTTTAAAATTTTATTCAAAACACAAAAATTTAACAACATAAATAGAAATAAATTCTTTTTCATTAATATTTATATTATTGATTTTACCAGGATTCCATGGAATAGCTGTTGCATTAAGTGCTGATTCTGTTCAATACCAAATTAGATTGCCATTAGCATCTCCCATATCTAAGACACCCCCATTACCATCAATTGCAACAATATCACAAAATATTGTTCCAGAAATCAGAAAGGAATTCCCTGAAACATGGATTGTTGAAAATTTCAACATGTAATATTATTTTTTCTTATTATTTTTTTGTCTATGCTTCAAATTTTCCATCTACCTTCCTACATTTATATTGGTAAAATGAAAACACGATTTTTTTCTTGGGACTAACTGTATAAAGGCTTTTAAAGGATTTTTGGTGCTTTTCATAATTAATTATCTATTTATTTTCTTATATTTTTTTTTAAATACATTTATATTAAAAATATTTGAAAGCTAGGTTTGGAGGTCAGTAGGTGTATATTGTAGTCAATTAACTGCGGCGTCAGTTCAGAGTATATAACTCAAATTAAAAAAAAACTTAAAATGTCCTTTTAAAGGAAATTAAATTTAAACAAACTTTGAAATTAAGAAGTCACGTTTTACTGTTATTGAAACCTAGTGATACTACCAGAAAAGATTCCAGTTTGCTACCTGTCTCCTACCAATCACTGTTCTTCTATATCTAAAAAAAAAATTAATACGTTCCACAATATTTTTTACATCATATTTTTAATGATATCTACCTATTAATATTGCAAATTTTCCAAACACTTTATTTAATTTTGAACGAAATTCTTCTCGTTGATTTTTGTTTCCCAATTTCGTGAAATAAAAATTGAATACAATCCGAAAATCCTGAAATGGAAAATAAATGCAATCCAATACAAATGGAATTCACCTTGTACGAAAATTAAAATTCAAATATAACAAAAAAATTGTCAATTTAAAATAATGCTATGTTCTCTACTTGGCTGATTAATGTCAATAGTGTATAGAATTTGTATTATAAGAAATATATTCATATGAAGAAGCCAGGCTACGAGTACAAAAATTTCTTACAATTCTTGATGAGGAATTCTTATTTCTAATCGGCTTTGATATTGTTCACAATAATTGACTCGCATTGACTTTTTTATTGCTTATGCCATAGAATTTTTTTTTAAATGATGTTAAGAGCTCGCATGTAAAAGCCATTAATAGTGATTTCTTCCAAGTAAGAACACAAATAATAACAATAGGTTTTTTTTGTTAAATTAAATATTTCAAATGTTGCATGTCGTACGGCATTTTGGAAACGAATAGCATATGCAATAGAAAAAGCAGGACAACGGGTCAGGGATCCAGCAGGACAAACGAAAATAAAATTCCCGTCATACACAAAACCAATTGAAATTCGTAAAATATTCCCAGAAAATTGGATATTTGATGGGTTTAAAAAGTAAATAATAATAATAAAATAAAAATAATTATAATTATAATAATGGACTAGAGATATTGTTTAGTTACGAGTATATTACATAAACCATAATCATTGTGTAACATTCACACTTGACATTTCATTTCTATTAACATTTCATTTCTATTAAGTTATTGCAGGTCAAGTTTTTAAGCTGCCAACAATTGCTTATATTTTGTATATAATATAATATATATAATGCCGGTTTTAAATTGAAAGCAAAGAATTAATAATGGAACTAATTTAATTTTTTAATTATAAGAACTAATAGCTGTATGCTCAGAAAAACCTGGAAACTTGAAATGCTTGTGTGCTAATTTTGTTTTTGCCTAAACTTGCGCATAACAAATATAATCTTTAAATTGAATATTTAAGTTCCGTTAAAGAGCAAACATGCCTTAAAAAAAATAAAAAATAAAACAAATTACGAAGGAACATAGTGCCATGATAGTCAATTTTATGGGGCGAACTTACGTGTCGTCAATCCTACCGCTTTGACAATGGCTAAACTTGATTTTTTGGAGACATTTAACTCTCCAAAAATCAATATCGTTATATTTTTCATAGTATCTTAATTTTTCAGCCTAGGTGCTAGTTTGTTCACAGTGGGTTAAATTTAGTATGTGACTTTCATAGGCTTTAATTAATTATGTCTAATCAACCAAAATTGGCTGATTAGTGAAATTCATGATTACCAACTCATACTTTGAATTTTTTAAACAAAATTTGATCAACAAAAACATTTGAGGATTTCCAAGCTCCACTTATCATGGATTAAATATAATCAGCTGTGAACAAACTGGCCCTAAAACACCAACTCTGACGTCTAACGAATGTTTAATTTTATTTTAGCTTAAGGAACATTTAGAGCATTTTTGGAGACTCTCAACTCTCCAAAAATCATTTTTGTTATATTTAACAATAGCATCTAAATAAGTGTCTCAAAGTTATAGCTTTTAATCAATTAAACTAAGAACTCTTCAACATAGCATATCTGGACAACAAATCGGTAAACATTTTAGGTTATAATAACATCCAAAATATTGCGTATCTACAAATCTTGTTTAAAACCAAAACCCCGTTAATATTAATTTTACTTGCGATATACGTAGTATAGGGCAAGTTTAGGATTCGTGAAAAAAAATCGAGCTAATAATTTTCCCTAACATAACGATGATAGACAACTCGAAAAAAGTGGGTCCCGCAATTCTGTCTATCTGTCCGTCTGTCTGTACCTCGACCTGCAGCCTAAACGGCTGAAGCGATTTTTTTTAATACTTTGGACTTAACGTTCTTATGTGATAGTGATTCCCTAGAGGGGAAATTGAATTTTTTTAGCTCAAAAAATAATTCGCTGCATTTTTTCTTTCTTTTAAAGTAGCAGATCTCGAAAAGTATCAATGATATTGGAAAATTTCAAATACCAAAATGTTGTGCAAATAATTTTCCAGGGGCGATGTCCGTTACTTTTTCAAATTTGCATCCCGTTATATTTTTTTAATTAGTTTTTTAACATTTTAAAATTAACTTTTTTTAAAACGGGCAGATAGACCAAACTAACGGTTAAAAAACGAAAAGAAAAATGGTACTGTGTAGAGAAAGACCTTTTTCTAGAGGCGATGTTCCTAAGTTTTTTTTTATTATTTTACTGAGCGTTTTTAACAATGAAACATAAAAAAAGAACAAAAAAAACTTCAAGCCCTTATAATTTCGGATCAACTAATGCTACGTAAAAAAATACACATAAAATTCGAGCGGTTTTTTTTTGCAAAAAAAAAACCTGCCAACTGGCCTTTTTATTATTTTTCTTTTTGTTATACCTAATTAGTTGCTAAGCTAAAATAAATGGCTTTAGAACATGAATAAAAATAAAAAATATCGCCTCTAGAGCTTGGAAAACAAAATTTTTCTGTGTACTTTTTTTTTACGTAGCTTTCGTTGATCCGAAGTTATAAGGGCTTAAAGTTTGTTTGTTCTTTTTTTATGTTTCATTGTTAAAAACGCTTGGTAAAATAATACAAACAAAACTAAGGAACATCGCCTCTAGAAAAAGGTCTGTTCTACACAGTACCATTTTTGTTTTCTTTGAACCAAAATTTGTATACAAATGGTCGCTTATAATTTTAAAAATTTAGCATATAAAAATTTTCGACAAAAATTATTTTTGGATTTTTAAAAAAATATTGAAATTTTTTTTTTGAAAATTCAATATCATGAAAACGGGCAAATGAATTTTGTTTTAATGTTGTGAAAGATTGTATTTTATTAAATTCTAAAAGTTGGAATACCAAATTTTATTTTAAAAAATGTTGAAGATTTTTTATATATAAAAAATTAATTAAAAAAAAAAAACCGCTCTAACGATTTTTTAATTTTTATTTCATAAATTCCTATTTATCAAGCAAATCAGATGGCATACTTTTTTTGAGCTCTCTCTGTTTTAGCTATTAAAATAACTAATTTATAATAATTCATAGTATGTATTTATATTTTAAATTGTTTTTAAAACTTTTTTTTTAATGATATCATAATGTTATGGAACCAATAAATATGTACATTGTCTATTTCAAGCTCCGTTAAAGTTGTTAGCTACGAGAGCAAGTTTTGTGCGATACAGTCGTGCCCATTTTTGTTTTGTTCTGCAAATAAATCTTTTATGATTAATATTATTGAATTTATGATATTTCATAGCTGGATTACATGGAATATTTATTAAATTGAGTGCTGATTCTGTTCATTACCAAAATAGAGTGTCATTAGCATCCCCCATATCTAAAGTACCCCCATTACTACAAAGTGGAACAATATCACAAAATATTGTTCCAGAAATCAGAAAGGAATTTCCTGAAACATGGATTGTCGAAAATTTCAACATGTAATTTTATTTTATTATTTTTTTTTTTATATTCTTTAAATTACATCTACCTTCCTACTTTATATGGTAAAATGGAAACATGATTATTTTCTTGGGTTGTTGTATAAATGTAGTTTTTATTTTATCGAATTTTTGTTTGTACACAGGCTATTTAAAAATTGTTGGTGCTTTTCTTAATTATATCTATTTATTTTCTTATATTTGTTTTTGTATAGAAATACATTTGTTAATAATTAAATACTTAAAGGCTAAGTTTTGATATTAGCAGGGGCATTATGTTGTCCGTTGACGGCACGGCGGCGGCGCGCGTAGCGGCATCAACTCAGAGTAGATCCGAAACTCAAAAGACTTAAAATGTCTTTTAGAGGAAATTAGATTGGAACAAACCTTTTGAAATTTAAAAATCACTTTTTATTGTTATTGAAACATAGTGATCGAAAGTGATGTTCAGTTGTTTCTAATCCAATTTTATTTTAGGGAGGATACGTCTTCGTGGTCATAACGTCAAACGACTACAAGCTAGTGGAATTATTCAATATCCTCAGATGAGCATTCAACAAAAAATCGTTACAAAACTTTTAAAGACCCGTAAATTATTTCCTCAAGTATGGATTTTTCAAAATGACAACATGTAAATATACAATTGCCATTTTCATAGTATGCACTCGTCTCATGTAAAATGACAAATGAACACATTCCATAATGTTCTAAAAACTTAGCGACTTCATATTGATTTTAATGTCTAAATTTTTGTTCATATATTTTCTCAAATGTTCATTTCTATTTAAGGTTCTTTATTAGCCGTGTTTTTTGAGAGAGTGTATAGCAATTTAGCAAATTTTATAAACGGAAAAAACAAGCGAATTTCCTTGTTATATTTTTTTTTTATTATTTTGCGTTTAAAATATTTGCTCAGTTCAAATACACTCTATCAAAAATACACGTCTATTTTCATATATTTAAAAATAATCATCGCAATTTAAGTTCTTCCCTTATCAGGTGTTTGTTAATTAATAACATAAGTTAACATTGATTTAACTAAATTTTTCTACTAAAACTGCAAAATTCTGAACTTTGAAAAATCATGCTAAGGCTTTTTTTGTTTGTTTTAATAATTTCAGTTCAATTTGTTCACAGTGGGTTTAATTTGTGATGTGACTTTTACAGGCTCTAATAATTAGGAAACGCTAATCTAATTGGCTGATAAGTGTTTACCTTTATAAACAACTCAAAATTTTGGATTTTTTGCCAATAATCTTGGATAAAAGATGATTAGCTGTGAACAAACTGTCCCTAAATCACTTAGTTAATCATTTACTTCATACCTATTTTCATTAATAGTTATTAAAACATTTTATTAGATGTTAGGGAAAATGGGAAATTTTTCTAATTTTGTACTAGAAAATTCTACATGTGTTTTAATTTAAAAGGTCCCTTACACTTTCCATACACCATAAACAAATGTATGTACAATGTACATTTACCCCCATATTTATAAAGAAAAAATAGTTATTTCAGCTTCCATGTTTAGGGAATCTACAGCTTGGCATACCAGCAACATTCTTATTCCATGTTGTAGTTTTCGTTAGCACGGGAGCTGAAATAACTATTTTCTCATTATAAATACGGGGGTTACTGAACATATAATTTACGTGTATTGTACATGTATTGTACTTCACATGTACTGTACATGTAATGTTCATACATGTTCTGTACATGTACTCTAGATGTACTGTACATATACTGTACCATGTACTGTTCAGTGTACATGTACTGTACCATGTACATGTACTGTACCATGTACATGTACTGTACAATGTACATTTGGTGTACAATGTAAATGTACTGTACATGCACTGTATATTTAGAGAGTACATTTACAGGCTTGCAGCCGATGATGGTTTTTAATTAATATTTTCGTCACATATGTATTTCTTGTTTTTATTACAGCCATGGATAGTTGTTATTTCTTCTAAGTGAAAATACAAATAATATCTAACAATAAAAATTTATTTAACTTTATACATTTCAAATGTTGCAGAACGTTTGCCTCGAGTTCATTTGTATAGGGCTAAGTCAAGTGTTGCAGTAGGACCTAAATTGCGTATTAAAGCTGTAGCATACCGGCCTCAAACTCGTACAAAAGCAATAGTAGTTCGTAAAATATTCCCAGAAAATTGGATATTTGATGGTTTTAAAACGTAAATAATATTTATATCAACATAAAATAAAAATAATTTTATCTAATAAAATTTAGGCTGGAAATTGTTTTGCTAAACATAAATATAGCATCATCATTATGAATATTGCATAAAAAAATATAAATTAATATTGGGGCTAATTCAAATCGGCTTGCTAGTAAGAAACTTAAATAAGACAAGGCATTACCAATTTTTGCTGTTAAACTATTTGTTGTGAATATAACTATGTTACTTTAGTACTTTAAAATAAGGAACAACTATTTCTAGATTTTACCCGTAAAATTTAGAATTTGGTAAGAGCTTGTGTTTTTTTTTGTTGACAAAAGGACCTTGGTTTGCTTCGCAGGTTACGTTCTTTACTCGCATTTTGGGGGTCCTCTGTCCCGATCGCGCACCCCCGTTGCTCTGCTTAGGGTATACTGTACTGTACCTTGTTTAACCCGCTTACCAAATTCATATTGGCGAAAGTCCAAAATGAATTATGAAAACAAAAAAATTTACACTTTACCAATGTTGCTTGAAAAAATTCTAAGTTTCGCCGGTAAATTGTAGAATTTTACAAAGTTCTGAGTTTTATAGTGACATAAACAAAACATACAGTCTAGGCGAAAGAAAATATGTAGGGTTCATAATAGTTGATTAGATAAATAAATTAGTGGAAATATGAGCTTTTGGCGAATCAAGGCCTAGTGACTTTAACTCTCAACTATTCATGTGTGCGTGTGCAAATCCAAACAAATAATTGTATGAGATGCACTTCGTCTTGGCGTTTTCTAAGAAGATGGAGAACCCCTGAAAAAGTTCAATAGGCTGGATAGGAACCAAGTGACCTATCTAGTTCAAAAGTTCAGCACTTTTAACATGACACACCCCTTGGTGTAATGTTAAGTGTGTTGTTATATATTTTTGTACATTGTATACGCTATGTTTGATTATAACCAATTTAAAAAATGTTATTTTTAAATTAATTGTATTATATAATGTTTGACTGTTTTTCCTTCTTTTATCATAATTTTACCGATTGCAGGGAAATACACTAATTTTTGGCCAGCAGGCGGTGCTGGAATATTTTATTCACTTGCACAACCAGCGAGTATTAGTTCAAATCGCGCCTATTCAGCTTCATCTTTTAACAAAGCAGAAACACCAATGGGTACAATAGTTATCAAAACTCGTAAACTATTCCCGGAAACATGGATATACGACAATCTTAAACTGTAAATACGCTATTAAATTGTATCAATGGTTTAAAATAATTGTTGAAAATCTTGATAATTCTCAAAATACTTTTCTCTATAAAAAATAATCATTGTCTATGTCTAGTGTGTTTTTAAAATTGTTTCTTTCATTAGGAATCACGCATGTCTTATTATTATTAGTAATAACATTTTATAATGGTTCCTTATTTCGACTAGTTTATTCATAAATTCTGAAATCAGAAGAAGTATATTTGTACTAACGAGTACTGTTTTTTTTTTTTGATTAATTTGGTCATGTTCATTGGGATGTATGTATGGTTCATGAGTGGCCAAGAATCAACGTTGGGCGCCCCTATTGTTTTTCCTTGTATTACTCTTCGATTCATGAAAGTATTTTATTTTATCAGTGTCATTGGTGATGAAGCACAAGTTTTTGGTTGTGATTAAAATTTTGTGATGGAGTTATTTATTGAACTCCCTTGCAACCCTTATAGGTAACGCTGGGCGCCACTTTCGAGTTTATTTTTTTTTATCTGTGTATTATGGGAGAATGCATGACTGGCCTTGTTACACATCAATAAAATAATTTTTATCCAGGCCCGTACCATCTTTTGGATAAATAAATTTTACATTTCAAATTTAATGTTCTGTGAAATACCTTTACCAATTAAGGTAGTATTTAATAATATTAGTTTGTCATCAAGAAATCCTAGTAAGATAAGGAGGCCACGAGAAAAATTTTAATGATTTTATTTTCCACTTTTGTTTTATTTTCAACTGTACTGTACATGCACATGTACTGTACAATGTATATGTACTGTACAATGTACAACATGTACTGTACCGTGTACAGTTGGAGTATATACACAATGCAGTTCAGGTATTTGTTGCTTGCAGCCGATGATGGTTTTTAATAAATATTTTCGTCACAATAATTTATTTTTTATTTTTATTACAGCCATGGATAGTTGTATTTCTTCTAAGTGAAAATATAAATAATATCTAACAAAAAAAAATATAACATTATTATATACATTTGATATGTTGCAGAACATTTGCATAGAGTACATTTGTATAGGAATAGGTCACGTGTTACAGTCAGACCTAAACAGCGTATTACAGCTGTAGCATACCGGCTTCAGATACCAACAACGAAAACCAAATCCTCGTCATATCCTCTTCGTACAAAACCAATTGAAGTTCGTAAGATATTCCCAGAGAATTGGATATTTGATGGTTTTAAAACGTAAATAAAATTTATTTTAACATAAAATAAAAATAGTTTTCATCAAAAAAGTATAGGCTGAAAATTGTTGTTAAACATAAATCATCATCATTTTGAATATTGCATGAAAAAGAATTAATATTGGGGCTAATTAAAATTTTCTAATTCAAATCGGTTTGCTAATAAGGAACTTAAATAAGACAAGGTATTACCTATTTTGGCTGTTAAACTATTTGTTGTGAATATAAATATGTTCCTGTAATACTTTAAAATAAGGAACAACAATTTCTAGAATTTACCCGTAAAATTTAAAATTTGGTAAGAGTTTGAGTTTTTTTTTGACAAAAGGACATTGGTTTGCTTCGCAGGTTACACGGTTCTTTACTTCCTTTTTGGGTCCTCTGTCCTGATTGCGCACAGCCCCGTTGCTCTGCTTAGGGAAGGTACAGTTGCCAGATAGGCAACTGTACCTTGGCTAACATTGGGTAATATTGGCGAAAGTTCCTGGAAAAAATTATTAGTTTCACCGGTAAATTGTAGAATTTTACAATTTCTGTGTTTTATAGTGACATAAACAAAACATACAGTCTAGGCGAAAGAACATTTGTAGGGTTCATAATAATTGATTAAAGTAAAAAAATTAGTGAAAACATGAGCTTTTGCCGAATCAAGGCCTAGTGACTTTAACTCTCAACTATTCATGTGTGCGTGTGCAAATCCGAACAAATTGTATGAGATGAACTATGTCATGGCCTTTTCCAAGAATATACAGAACCCCCGAAAAAATGAAATAGGCTGGACACGAACCAGTGACCTATCTAGTGCAATAGTTCAGCACTTTTAACATGACACAGCCTTTGGTGTAATGTTACGTGTGTTGTTATGATTTTTTTTGAACTCAAATGCTAAGGAAAAAAGCCAAGTGGCCAAAACCACGCCGTTATGACACATGTACATTGTACATTATGTTTGATTATTTATAACCAATTTAAAATCTTTAATTTTTAAATTAATTGTATTATAATGTTTGACTGTTTTTCCTTCTTTTATAACAATGTTACCGATTGCAGGGAGATTTATTAATTTTTGGCCAAGGAGCGGTCCTGGACAATTTTATGCACTAGCACAACCATTCAGCATTAGTTCAAGTCGCGCCTATTCAGCCTCATCTTTTTACAAAGCAGTAGCACCAATGGGTCCAATAGTTATTAAAACTCGTAAACTATTCCCGGAAACATGGATATACGACAATGTTAAACTGTAAATACTGCTATTAAATTGTATCAATGGTTTAAAATAATTGTTGAAAATCTTAATAATTCTCAAAATACTTTTCTTTATCGATTAAATACTTCGAGTATAGAAAGTATTAAGTATCTACTTGGGAAGTAAAAAAAATAATCATTGTCTTTGTCTAGTTTGTTTTTATAATTGTTTCTTTCATTGGGAATCACGCATGTCTTATTATTATTAGTAATATCATTTTATAATGGTTCCTTAATTTGAATAGTTTATTCATAAATTCTGAAATCAGGAATGGTATTTTTGTACTTACTAGTAGTTTTTTTTTGGTTAATTCGGTCACGTTCATTGGTTGTATTTATTAGTAGCCAAGAATCAACGTTGGGCGCCACTTTTGTTTTTCTTTGTATAACTCTTCGAATCATGAAAGTATTTTATTTTATTAATATCATTGGTTATCAGGCATTAGTTTTTGTTGTCCTCAAAATTTTGTGATGGAGTTATTTATTGAACTCCCTCGCAACCCTTATAGGTCTAACGTTGGGCGCCACTTTCGAGTTTATCTTTTTTTATCGGTGTATTATGGAAGAACGCATGACTGGCATGACATAAATAAAATTATTTTTACCCAGGCCCGTATCAAATTTTGGATGCATAAATTTTACATTTCAAAATAAATGTTCTGTGAATGAACAAAAAATAATATTAATTTGTCATCAAGAAATCCTAGTAAGATTATTTTCCACTTTTGTATTATTTTCAAATAAGGAAAATATTATTTTTAAAATTATATTATTCATTATAGCATTGGGTTACCGAAAGCTCACGTTATCTGCCCATCCGTATTTTAAGTTTCCGCTTTTTGAAAAAAGATTGGGCGTAGGTCGTGGTGGTCGGGAAGGGAGGGGGGGAGGTGTAATTTCTACATTGAAACAAGTGGGAGCTAATTCTTTTTTACAAAAATGTATTTTGTTTTTGGCTGAAAATAATTGTTGAAAATATTAATTATGTACCTACTATACGTTAATAAAAAAAATATTTGTGCTTGTACTTTTCATTGATTATTTTTTTTCCAAAAATTTGGAGTTTGAAAATATTTTTATTATCACAGATATTGTTCTTTTAAAAAAGTGTTTGTAGTTGATAGACATAATTAATAATTCAAAGGTGTTTTCTCGTGCTAACACTTGCAGTTAGGCTGCATAGCTTTCGCTCCGTCATATTTACATTGAAGGTTTTGAATGAACAACAACCACTTGTGTTGGCTACCACCGACTATAACATAGGCTGGAATGATTGCAATTTCATGGCTGCCACACCAATCATCAGATTCCTTTAGTAGTGCTTAGTCTATAGTTCCAATTTTAATTTATAAATCATTTTTCCGTCAACTGGATTTGAATCTAGACCAAGCTACCTCAGAGGCCGCTGCACTACGCATTGCACCACCGAGGTCACCTGATCGTGCCCATCCAAATGAACGTTTTTTCTAATTTTACAATTGCATTTGGACAACTAGCATTTTTACAAGCCACACACAAGTTAGATGTTATTCATTCGGGTTATTTCTTTTTCTCGTCTCCGTTATCACCGCAACAATTTGCTGCATATGTGTAAGGAGGGAAATTGTATGAAAGATTTGACACTGGTCAAGAATTAAGTTTCATTCAAAGGTGTTTTCTCGTGATAACAATATAATAATAATTAATAATTGTTTTTCCTGGTTAGTTGCGAAATTATTACAAATATAGAGTGGAACTTAGTACTCACCCCGAACTGTTCACATCAAAGTTTCCTGGTGCCTACGGTAAATGTTATTTGACGTGATACGTTCTTGTGAGTTAAATTGCTAATCCGGAAAAACAATTTTTAATTATTATGAGCAAGCTAATCCTGAAATTTTGGTTTCTCAGTATTTTCACAAGTGCTTGACTTCTAAAATCATATTTTCATGAGTCTGCTCTTAAGAATACTTTCCGTGAAAATTGTTTCTATATTAAATTAATTAAGTTTAAAATATTTAAAAAAAAAATCAACAAAAAAATAATTTCATCTCTTAGTGGATTTCTTATACGACGATGATGGCATATTAGCAGACCGGTTTGAAGAGACAATAGATATTCGTACATTTGATGAGGCTCCAGATAGAAATATTGAGAAACAAATATACAAAGCAGTTGTTGGTGATTCTGGTGAAGAATTAATTGTTAAATCCACCATGAAGCCAGTTATAAGAAAACTATTTCCAGAGAATTGGATATTTTCTGAATTAGAAAAGTAATGTTTTTTTGTATGATATAAAATACAAACAAAAACACTATAATATTTATTAAATTAGTCTGTTGGACTAAGACATTATTTTAATATACAATTTTTTCGAATTCATGTTGTAGAAACGCTAAATTCCATCTTTCATTAAATGATTTAATTTCATAAGAAATCAAAATATTTATTTATTATACCTTGACATTGATTGTCATTTCCTTTTTCATTATTAACCATTTGGATCATTAGGTTTGCTTTATATAATTGTATAATGTGGGGACTTATGTACTCTTTTTTACACGAATATTTATCTTCCTTGACTTTTGCCCCGAAATGCACCAAAAACTCGTATTTTTAATTAACTTAAATCAATTATTTCTTTTCTCTTTCCATCTTTATCTAGTCAACAGATTTCTTATATAAAGAAATCCTTAGGTTAAGAATCTGTCAAATGAAGGTTTTTCCGTAGTTCTCCTTCAACTGTTTTTTTTTTTTTCATTATTATTCATGTTACCATACCGAAATTGTGTTATTTTTCAGTTGTATGATATAAATTTAAATATCATATCTCTGTGCAAGCTGTGTTTATTCACTAAATTATGTAAATTGTAACGCTTTATTCTACGAAAATAAATATATATCTATCTATCTTTCTTTATATCAATTAATCATCCCATTCCTTTTTTCTCTTTTTTATAAAAAAAAAACAAGGATAGGACAGTATAATAAAGTTTTGGTTTAAACATGAAATTAGGGAAGACCATAAAAGCAACGGGAATCCAAATTTTCAATCACCGACCTCTTATAGGGCTGCTGTTATCTTGAAAAAAAATTGAGTTAATTTTTCGCGAATAACATCAATACTCTTTATTTTATCTAAAAAACCAGCCTTAACAATTTTTGATATAGAAGATAAGCCAAGTGAACTCTTTTAATCAAGACCGCAGAAACCCTGCATGGGGCTGATAGTCGAAAATTCGGACTTAAGAAGATTTTTATCTGGTTCTCTAGCGATGACAAACAAAAAAGTTTCTTCGCTAATTACATATACAATTCTCAAAGGAATTATGCAATTAATAAATTACACCGGACTATAACAATTTAAACTATACTACATAATGCCTGTTTTATAAATGCAACAGAAATTGCAAGGCACTTGTTCAGAGGAATAGAAGTATCCAAAACAGACTTTGTTCGCATATTGGATCGAGAATGAAGTGTTTATTATCTCATTTAAAAATTTAAAGATGGGTGTAGATAGACGCAAATGCTATCTTGAATAAGGCTTGCGACTACACCCTCTTATTCAGGAGTCAAGAAGCGTATCCACATTCACTTTATATATTCTTGATATTGTTTGTTGGAAAATGGATGCTTTATTGAAAAGCCTAAAGTATGCTTTATAGAATTTTCACGAAAATTCGGCTTATATTACTTCGGCTGTTTGGAAAGAACCTGATCATAAAAATAAAAAAAAAAATCAGTCGACACATTCATAAATGAGCATACGGCAAAAATTTATTAATTGGTGTATTCAGGAAAATGAGATTACAGAGATTTTGCCCTTCAAAAGGGGAACAAGCGAACCCAATTTTGTTCCTGTTTTTTTTTGACATAGTACCTGAAAATAAGCAAAAAAACAATCGATTTATGGAACGAAATACAGGACGGCTGAATTTTGTTATACCTGAAAGAGGGCTATTAGAAAAGCTTATGCCCAGTTTTTCGGGATGCCATCCCCGTGGGGAAATCCGCCGTTTTGGAAAACAAAACTCGAATTGATCCATATCTCCGAAACTATCGACTTTGAAGTTCAAAATTGTCATAGTCAAATTGGTGGGAAATAAAACTATATTTTATTTGTCATCAAAACTTTTTTCTGCGTGAACAATATTTTTGAGGTTATGTCGTTTTATATTTTTTTTTTTACTTTTTTTACTTCTTTTACTTTTTCACATTTTTCTCATTTTTAAGAAACTTACGTTAATTGTTCTTGTGATACAAATTGTACCAACAACAAAGTTTAACAAATTTTAATATATTTTTGAAGATGGTGCAATATCCCAGTCCTAATTTAGAGCTTTTGGAAAGTTATCTGCTAAATCAATTGAGCCAATAAAAAACAATAAAGATAGACTTTTTCGTGGAATGAAATATTGGTAAGCAGATTTCTTTATAAATGAAAGAGGGCTATTAGAAAAGCGTATGTCCGGGTATTCGGGACGCCATCCATGGCCCTGGCGAAATCCACCATTTTGGAAAATGCGAATGGACCAATATCTCCGAAACTATTGACCTTAGAGGATAAACTGTAAAGGCAAAATTTTAGGCAATTAAACCATCTTTCGTTTATACATAATTTTTTTTTTTTTGTGCAGGCAATATTTTCAAGGTTATGTGGTTTTATTTTTAAGTTTTTGCAATTACAAATTTTTTACGTTCCCAAGGAAACTTACGGAAATTACGTCTAGAACATTAAATTTTCATTGGTTTGATATATTTTTGAAGATGATGCCATACCGCTGTCAAAAGTTACAGACATTTTGGTGTTTGTATTAATTTTAATAACAATTTAGTATTTTAGAAAGTAATTCACGTTAGCTTACTCGAATATGACAAAAATGTGTAAATGTGAAAAAACAAATAATAAGACGACATAACCTTGAAAATATCGCCCGCACTGAAAAAAAATGCATCAGTGAATGAAAGATAATTTAATTACCTAAAAGCTTGGCCTTACAAATTTTCATCTAAGATCAACAGTTTCGGAGATACAGACTACTTCCCGTTTTCCAAAATGGCGAATTTCCCCAGGGGGATGGCGTCCCGAAAAACTGGACATAAGCTTTTCTGATAGCCCTTTTCAAGTATAAAAAATTCAGTCGTCCTATATTTCGTTCCACAAAAAAAAACTATCTTTCCTGTGCTAAAGATTTTTGTTTTGACGCTGGGTAGTAATGGTAAAAGTAGGAAATATCTATTTTCTATTCTGGATTAATTTACGTGGAGAGTGTGCTGCATTCGATTTAGTGGGGTCGCTATTTTGAAATTTGACAAACCTATCATTCCCAATCCATTATGTTTTGGTGTAAGAATTAAAAACTTGAGCGAAGGAAATATTATCATACGCATCTAGAAAAAATTAAAGGTTAACGTCAATGTTTAATGAGTATTTTTTTTTTTTCAAATTTGTATGTAGAATTTATTTAATATTCAACGTTGTGTGTTCCATATTTTTTTGAAGTGATTTCAAAGAACATACTATAAATTGGCAAAAGAAAACGAGCCTTCTATTTCTGAACTATTGTTTTCGACAGCACTGGTGAAGCAATGGAGTTCATACTGCAGATAATGATTCTTAGGCTGGTATTCACCGAGCGATCATAACTAACGAGCCTCATAAACCTATTCACCAAGCAATATTAATGGACATTTAAGAGCGATCGCAAAAGTTATGAGTGGTCTCGACCACTCCTAAGTTACGAGCGCTCTATTCGAAAGGTTGTCCTAAAACTTTCGCAATAAAACGTCACATCTCCTCAAGATAAACAGAAAAAAGTATGCTCATTTGATACACCCAATTCAATTTCTGGTTATTTCTATGACGTCACAGTTCACAATCATCTTTTGTTATTAATTTTTGTTTAAAGAATCAAAATTAAAGCATTCAAAAGAGTTATTTTTAGATGATAATAGAATAACATAATAAATTTAGATACATAATATTGTAATGTTAAATTAAAAAAAAACTAATTCCCAGTGTTACCACTGGGACTCATATGAGTTAAAAGGGACTCATTTTTTTAAACTTGGCTCAGGAACGCATCTTTTTTAGATTTTGGCTGAATTTTTTTAAAGAGTAAAAATAAACACTTTGGGCCTTACCAAAAATCAAGTTTAGTGACGACTTAAATATTTCTGTAAAATGAACAATAATGGTATAAAATCTAACTAATTAACTTTACATGGTACGACCTTAATAATAATGTTAACTCTACATAGTGAATCAAATGTGGGATTGACTTCAAAAAATTAAACAATCCATAAATAGTACATTATTTGTGATCAATACAAATAAGGGTAATTTCCTGGAATATTTAAGTCCTTACTAAATATTATTATTGGTAAGGCCCTTTATATAACACGGTAAAGCGAATTTTTGAGCTCAAGCGCTTTTATTTCGTTTGCTGAAATAAATGTATTTTAAATAAGTTAGTTGAATAATATTTATAAATTAAATATATTGTTTTATGATTTCAAAGTAGCTAATTATTTTTATTATTAAAAAATGAAAAAAGTCTTATCATACAACTTGAACAGATTTTTTATTGGGACTCATTTATTTTCAAAATGACTCATTTTTTCAGCGCCCAGGACTCAATAAAAATTAAACCTTCGGTAACACTGCTACATTATTTACAGACAAAAGTAAAAAATGTTTTTAGTTTATTGATATTCTTTTGGCGTCTGCCTAGCCTGCTGTCTATCGTTTCCGATTGGGAATTTTTGTTTGGTTTTTCGAACATTTGCTCTCACATTCAAACATTGGCTCTCTTTTTCGAACATGGAAAAATACTTATGAGTGGTTGGTGAATAGCACAAATAATTTCCAAGTTAAGAGGCTCATAAAGTTAAGAGCAGTTTATGAGCAATCGGTGAATATCAGCCTTAGCATTTGCCACTGCAGTCAACTCTAAAGTTCCGAATAGATTATGGAAATTGCGGAGTTTTGTCATTATTGCTAATAAATTTTATCGAATTCGAGTCTTACAGAAGCACATTTTGTTTTGTTTCAAATTGAATTTTTCAATTATATTTAGGAATCATGTTTTTACCAATGCCAATTCTATATTCTGACGACCGAGTTAAATATGATCTAGTTTCATACAAAAAACATAAGATATCTGCAACAAGTGGCAATAGTGATCGAAAAAAAGCTACTGCCGTCAGAAAAGATTTTCCCGAAAATTGGATATTTTATAGCAATGAAAAGTAAATATAGAATCAAAATTTTAATTAATATAAAAATTCCAACTAAATTTTATATCATTTAGTTTAAGACATGGTATGCATTTATTCAAAATTTAAAAAAAAAACATCTTTTATATCATTTATTAACCTTTATATAAAATTATATATTTTATATAGTTGCATAAAATATCAAATTTGGGGACATAATTTTAAATATTAATTTTTTCTAATTTCTACAAAATAAAGGAGAAAAGTTACGAATTCGAGAATTATTTCCAGATGTTTGGATATTCTATGAATTACAAAATTAATTTCTTATAAGGTTTGTATTTTTATTTTCAATGTGAAGAGATACCTTTAAGAACTGCATGTTTTGTAGAGAAATGGTATCAAGCCAAGAACTGTTCGTGTTCATTTTGTGTAAGAATCTGTATTTAAGCATTTGTATATCTACAACATGGGCATATCTGTCATTGATTTAGGCCTGTTGTTCAGTGTTCGGGTTGTATTTATTAAAAAAAAAAATTAAGTAAGCTCGACAAGTGAAAAGTTAGACAATTTATTTTTGATAAATAAAAAAATGGTAAAGAAAATAAGACCCAATCAATTCACTTCTTTCAATCAACATAATATTGCTTGGTTTCCACCCATTTAATATTTATTATTTTAATTCAATCTACGATTTTATAATAAACAGATATTAGACAATAAGTTAATAATTATACAAATACAAATTCAGTTTTGTTGTAAGAAAATCAATTTTAATTCCTTTTTGAACATATTTCTATTAATACTAAAGCTAACTTTAAGTCGAAATAGGACCAAGGCCCTGGGGTTGAATTCAAATTAAAGGACATTTTATTTTTCAAATTTTATTAAAAAAAAAAACTAGAAGATATTTAAGCATCTCGTTTTTAGTGTTTGACATAAAATTGATAAGAGCATTGAAACCAAAAATTATTATTACAAACAATTTTGAATAAAAAAAATAGTTAAAGAAATTTTTAATTTTTGTTGTTCCAAATTTTTAGTTTAAAAACTTTTTTTTTTTTAAAACTATCAGTTCAAACAATTTGTTTAATCAAATTCGAGAATAGATTTCTGGATTTAAGAAAAGTTATACAAATTTAATACTTTTGAAAGTTAGTTTTTTTTTAGAGAATTACTCCTCGCAGCGGTACACATTTACCACCCCTCCCAGGTCCCAGACCATTGTTCTCTTCTTTCAACTTAACCTACACGTTAAAGTATATTAATGTATCTTATGCCAAATACCCTGCATCTGTAACTAAAGATACTAAGGGTATATTCATGGGAACGTAGCGTCGTAATCTTACAAATTGCGTAAAATAATAAATTTACAAAAAAGTTTGGATGAACGACCTTTTTATTTATTTGGTTGAATGCTGTGTAATTGAATCAGCTGTTCGTTTAGTTGACAGATTTGGTGTGTGACAGACTCGACGTGTTGAGATTCCGTCGTTATTTTTAAACAAAGAACCTCTCACAAATCAACGCGAAATCAGAGCCGAATGCTTCGGAACTATACAAAAATGTAAGATAGGTGGTACATGATGGAACTACAATGGTCATAGGCCCACGTTAGTGGTCGGACGGAAATGAGCGAATACAAAGAAATCATATAGCGCGCCCATAATGTCGGTAGTGAAGAGCTCCCTCGAGTGCACCTACGGCAGTGAAACTGACATTTGTTGAGGCAGGAACGAAAAAAAGAGAAAGAGTGAATTCTGGCTTAATTTCGTCTTTGTTTGTTCAGAAAGCTACTTTTCATTGGTTTATGACATCTGCTTCCTACAGCCTCCGCCTATTAAGGATCACCCAAACCGATGCGAACAATTCGTTGACGAAGAAGAAAACAACAATAACAACACGTTGTTGATGTAGTTTCGTCGTCATCAACGAGTGGTTCGAATTGGTTGGGGAGAACCTTTATAATTTGACTTTAATAGTTTACCAAGTAGCTTTCCTTATCGTTGAATAAATGTAGACGTCCTAATTATGTTTTCTTGTATAAACTTCGTTTTAAGTCACAACTTATATCGCCAAATAATCGCGATGCGATAGTTACAGAACTCGTTTATTTTTCTAATCAAATAAATTTGGTTAATACCCCGCTCCAAAATCTTGCATAATTTTAACCAAATTGTGTTAACGTTTACCATTGATAATTTTACAGTTCATTAACCAAATGACAACTTAACCAAATCGTAAACTTATCTAGTGTTTTACGATGTTGCATGAATGAATACCCTTACTATTGTTATTATAAATAAATTATGGCAACATTTTGAAGATCTGTAGTTTGGGAGCTGTTGGGTCTGCAAAAACGTTTCGAATTTAAATTAAGTTACTTTAAAATCGTAGAGTGAAGTTTTAATTGCAAAATAGTCATTCAAGGCTAAGATCGCTTATAACTTATAACACTTATTTCAAGATGGGATCTTTAAATAGACTTTTAACAAAAAAAAATTACAAATAAATCATTTTACCAACAAATTTTTCAATCCAAAAATCAAAATTATTCAACATTGTATATATTTTTTAGATTTCTATTATTAAACGAAGATTGCTTATGAAGGAAATGAAAATATACAATATGATGCAATAAAAAAATATGGAAGTGATTACGAAATGAATTCACCTAGTGTTAGAAAATTATTTCCAGAAAATTGGATTTTCTTCAATAATGAAAAGTATAAATAAATGTTTTTTTTTGTCTGTTTTAAAGTGGTGCCGCATACAAAATTGCATGGAAGGAAGTCATATTTCATATATAAAAAGAAAATCCATATTTTTATATGTATCGAGATTAATTAATTTTTGGTCTTTAAAAAACGATAATTTTTTTTTAATTCTGTGTTTTAAAATACACCAAACTTCATCATTTAGGCCTAATCTATTCAATCGCTATTATATTTAAACTCGCCATTAAAAAGAGTTTTTTCCCATTTTTAATAGCGAATTTAAATTTAATTAAAAGTGAATTAAATTAGGGCTTATAGACTTATGAACCCATCTTTTTGGTAACTGTGACTCAAGAAAAATAGTTTATTAAAACTATAAATGATGTTGTTACGATATAGTTTGAAGCACCGCAAAACGAAATTCTAACGAAATCACTCTCTTTATTAAAAAAAATAAAGGATTAACATAATAAAGGTTAACTATCTGAAGAAAACGTTAAAACCCTATTTAAGTTCCGTGATTTTATCTTTGGACAAAGACCTGAAATGTAGTATTAATTCAATTTGTTGTCTATGCTTTAACATTCAATTAAAAACCTCACTCCACTTAAAACAGAAGTAATTTTATATTTTAAAATTTCTTCATATTCGTTCTAACCTACATACGTATATAATTTGTTTGCAGTTTAATTAAAATCGTTGAAGCAGTTTTCAAGAACTTTTCGAAATCTTTAAATAACAGCTACAGGTATCGTTGACAAAAACTACTTTTTTAATTTTCTACATTATTGTATTTTTTTTTTAATTTTTATTAAAAAGTCAAAATTTATTTTTGACACGAAACTATAATAGGTCATTATTGCAGTTATATACTACATTGCCCTATAGAGCAAACAAACAATTTTAAACTCAAACGAGTCTCATAAAATTTACAAGAGATCTTTTTGAACACTAAACTAAAATAAAAAAAAAAAATTGTTTAGGATTTCCTATTCCTGTACTATTTGACAGTCCTGTGCCATTGTCAGACTTCAGTCCAAGTGGAGCTAGAGGTTCAGGTACATCACAATCCCAACCTATAATTCGAAAAGAATTTCCTGAAACTTGGATTTGGAAAAACATAACCAAGTAAAATTAAATTTATTTCACTTCACTGCTTACACTTATTTTAAATTTCTTTTCTTATCGCATATCTACCTTCATTATCTGGCCAAAAAAGTATCTTTCTGCTATACCTATGGTAATAGAAAACTCTTCTATAAAACTGTTATCCAAAAGCACCCAAAAAAACATTTTTTGTCAAAAATCCAACAGAAGGGTAAAATTCAGTCCCATCATAAATTCTGTCATAATCGGAAACTTATTACGAATCCAAAAAAATGCTATACCTGAAAACATTCTTAATAGGATGGATTCTGAAGATAATTTCTTTTCATGATTCATAAAAAGTATAAAACTACGATAGAATTCGTGATAAGGCTGATTATAATTGTTACAATTTTTATTTACAAACAAAAGGAAATTAATTTATTACAAAATATTTTAGTGTACGACACGTCATATCCAGGAGAAGTGATGAATGTTATAGGCAGCATTAATCTTGTATTAAATGATTTATCCGGTCCCATAGTATATGACACTAGGATCATTAATGCACCACAGATTAAAACTCGTAAAGAATTTCCCGAAAATTGGATTTTTGACAATTTTAATATGTAAATACTTTTTAAATATTTCATTTTATTTTGCTAATACGGGTACAAATAAGATTATTGTTTTTTTTTTTTTTTTAATTATGGTTACATAATATTTATGAGAATGTAAGGCTGGGTCCACACCAATGACAATATTTCACACACAAATCTTTAAGTAAGAATTTTAGACATTTTTAGTTTTTTATAAAAAAGTATAACACATAATTACACAGGTTCACACGGTAGATCTGTAAAACTAGTTTTAAGAGTAATTTTGATCATTCGTTGTTCGCCTTCAGTGAGTTCAGGTTAACGAGATATTCACGTTACAAAATATGTATAAGGAAACAGGAAAAGCTATCCATAGTAGTATTCCATAGTAGCTATCCATAGTAGGATTTTACATGAATAACAAATACAACATCGGCAGTATGAATACTGCCGATAAAAGTTAAAGTAGAATCATACTGCGGATAGTTTTCCGAGTCTCGAATGGATTTTTGGTGATTTCATTCTCAAATGTTGGTTACTATTAGTTTTTTCGTGAAGTTAATTTTGACTGCTTCTGATTCTCACAAATATTATACTTTTTTTTTAATATTCTAACAGGTGTTCTTTCAGTTAAACCAATTTTGAAATACAATAACCAGGCTACTGCGGATGCGTTTTTTTGGTAATTTTCTACTGTACTATTTATAGAATGCCAAAAAACGCGGGTATTCTAACCCGTAGATTTTTGCGAAAATAAAAGTAACAGATATGAGTTCAGAACCCAAAAGTATACTTAGGCCCAGTGTTTCAGTGTTGGGTTAAACCCGAGTTAGTTACATCTGGAAATATATCTGTCTACAGTTACGTCTGGAAGCTGTTTTTTTATTGATGATGAATGTAGAATGCCTTAAAAATCGCGGAAAATAAAATATCATACAAATTTTTTGAGTTAATCTAAAGTTAACTCGTGAAATTTGGTGAATTAACTCGGGTTTAACTTTAACTCCCCTGAAAAACTGGCCCTTAAAAGCTCTATTGATTTCTTGTGTTCTCAAATTAGCCGATATTTTTGTAAGCCTGTCAGTTATTAAAAATTAGCCGATATTTTTGTAAGTCTGTGAGTTATCCCCGAAACAAAAATAACGCAACTTAGTGGTTTGGACAGGGAATTAATGTCCCTGAGTAATAAACGAATTTTTAGTCGAATTTTGCCTAGATTCTATGAGTTAAACTCGACATTAGGATAATTTCGACTCTAAATTCGTTTATTAGTCAGGCCAATGATTTTAAAATATAAATTTCAAGTTTTTTTTTTTATCGGAAAAGTATGAAAAAATTAAACTGGCAAAAAAATATTAATTGAAGAACAACAAAAAAAATTTAATTATTTTATATTAATCAAAATGTTTGTATTGACACGAGCTTAAAACGACACCAATCAATGGAAAATATTTTTCAAATATTTCGGAAACATTATTTACTACTTTCCTACAATACAATAAATTTTGTTTAGTCTTATCACATGATTATGTTAAAATTTTTGTTTTAGAACTTAAATTCACTCTTTTGCAAATGAAATTCAACCTTTTTGCGTATTAAACTTACTGTTTTGCAAATGGAATTAGCCTTTTAACAATTCGAATTTACCGTCTGAAAACCAAATATACATAAATAAAGTGAATTTGATTTGCAAAAAGATGAATTTGATTTGCGTAACAATTAATTTAATTTGTAAAAGGATATATTTAATTTGCAACAAGGTGAAAACAATTTGAATGTTAAGTTTGTAAAATATCTATATGATCGAATCTAAGTCCACATTTTTGAACATTTTTCTTTGGTGTAAACACACCTTAAGACTTTTGGGTGCCTGCATGGTTAAATTCATTTAACATTCCAAATAAAATATTGTCATAATTTGTACCATTATATTTCACTGGAAATACTAAGAAAGGCCAATTTTATATGATTATTGATGCACAATTTTTAACACCTTATTCTTAAGAAACATTTTTTTACGGGAAAATGGTGTCAAAAGGTTTGTTGTTTTTTTTTGCAAAATATTCGTTTAAGCTGTTTTTTTTTTTTTTGAAAATGTGTCTAATATAAGATATTTCTGGTTTATTTTTATGATTCTTGACATTTGAATTCGACTTAATCCCAATTTATTCATTATTATTTATTAATAGTTTTTTGTGACGTCATAGGTGAGTTCCAACATATGTCAATTCTGTATAATGTTATATTAATTATGTTATTATCATGAGAGGACATGACATCCCAACGCAGAACTGCAGACAAAAAATTAAAGCAATACAAACTAATTGGTTTCCATTACTTTTGAAATGTTGCAAATCAATATTTATGACATCATTATCATTCTTCTCCACCAAGCGTCTCAACTCAGAACTACAAAATCTTTCTTCCTGATAATGCTATAATCTTTACTAAATGCTGCAACTCACCTCTAGAACAATTCAATTATATATGAAAATTATGAAAATGAAAAAATCTTTCAACTTTTTGTTTGACATGATGCCATACACTGCACACAAATGTTGCCTGATGACTAACAGTGCGATAAAAATGACTTTACAATGCAAAAATATAGTGATCAAATTTATTGATTGCGCAGGGTTTTAAGTGGTGTACATCAGCCGCCATTTTGAAAAACATGTTTTATATAAATAGAAATATAAAAATATATAACGGCTCGTTTTAGACAAAATTTTTCACTATTTGTGTGTAGGAAATTTAATAACTCGTATGTATCGTTTTTATTTGTTAAAACCTTTTTTGTATAGGATTTTTACTTTCAGAGTCGAAAAGTTTTATTAATTCAATTTTTGGCACTTAATTAAAAGCCATCAGGCACTTAAGTGGTAAAAGTTGAAAAAAAAGAAAACTTATCACATCTATACGATGCCCAATTTCTAGCTTTTATTGAAAATTATTATTTATCATTATCCTCAAACAAAATTAATTTTGAGCCATATCTTCCCTCTAAAGCGAGTTTAGTTTTTCAATGATCATTAAGCTACTCGCATCTTCATCCTTGAAAAATTAAAATATATTTTTTAAAATGGGTCAAATTGATGGATATTTTTTTGATAGAAATATTAATTTAGTCTTAATTTCTTGTTTGACTATTTTTATGCCAAAAACTCCCAAAGTCAACAGTTAAAATATCCAATTATTGGTTTGAATGATACATTATATAGATTTTAATAATTTGTTTTTAGTTCATGTTTCTTTTTACTCGAAAGTAATTAAAGTAAATTAGAATGAACTTACGTGTACTTACTACACATGTACATTTTAAATACACCTGTACTACAGGAACTGAAAATAAAAATGCATTGTAATTTAAATAAAATGGCGTGTCTTTTCCCTATTTGACCACGCGTTTATTCCTTTGGTGGAAGTGCAACAACATTTAGTTCCTTGGTAAAAACTGAAAATTCTAGCGGCAAAACGGTCAAAGTCAACCAAAAGTTATTCAGAAAACGAAAGCGTTTGAAATTCGAAGCCTATTGGAATAGAAATTTTAAAAACACGTGTTAATACACGAAACATTCCATTACACGTTTACACGGGAAAAAGGGGGGGGGGGAACTAATATGAGTTATGTACAATTTTCAGCAAATCTCCACCATGAACAAATAAATAAAATTATTAAAAAAACCTATGTTAAAAACTTTAATTATAAAACTTTGGGTGTGAATTTAAAATTCCCAAAATTTTTGTTAAAAAAAAATCACAAACATATTTTTTTTAGGGCCTAAAGGTAGTGGAGATTCGGGTGTAGGAGGTTATGAGCTTATTTTAATTCGCAAGGACTTCCACGAAACGTGGATTTGGGAGTCAATAATTTTTTTTAAAAAGTAATAGAATTTTCTTTTTTAAAAAATAAGGCGAAAAAGCACCTCTGTTCAATATATTTTCCAGCACCTTCAGTAGAATATTGAACAAAATACAGTAGTACACATTATTTGTACCTTTCTTATTCATAGAGATAAAGACAGTTGCTGCACTCACCGCACTTTGGGTTGCTGGCTTAATTTTAATCAAATTTAAGAAATAAAAATTGAGATTTAATTTAATTAAATTAACATAGGTATATTGCATATAATTTTCTGCAGCATCTTACTAACGTTTACACTTTCTTGTAAAGCTTATACTAATTCACATAAAAGCATGACTTTTTGGGTTTTTCTTGCTAAAATTACAACTACTTCTTCTTTGCAATATATTTCTTATTTTTTTAAATGAGTTTCTAATCAATATTTCTGCAATGTCAAAATACAGTACCGAAGGAAACGGAATTACATTGAACAAAAAAGTTCCCGATACTATCACATCTTGGGTTATTACTGGATTTTCGTTGAATCCAAAGACTGGTTTGGCCCTTACCAGCGAACCAAACAAAATTAAAGTCTTCCAGCCATTCTTCATTTCCACTAATCTGCCATATTCAGTTAAGAGGGGTAAGTTCATTATTAAACTTGGCTTAAACTAAATACCAAACAAAGAGAAATTGCTCTAAAAACACGAACACTTTATTTAAATCTTAGGTGAAGTAATTGCAATTCCTGTGGTTATTTTCAACTATATGGATAAAAACCTTGATGCTGAAGTCACACTTGACAATTCAGATCACGAATTCGAGTTCGCTGAAGCTACCAACGAGATCTTAGAAAGTGTGAGTGACGATGTCAAACGTACCAAGAATCTGTCAGTTCAATCGAATAGCGGACAAAGTGTTTCATTCCTGATTCGCCCAAAAAAAGTTGGACCAATTAGTTTGAAAATCAGCGCAATTTCTCCATTAGCTGGAGATGCAATTCAACAGTCTCTTAAGTGTGAACCTGAAGGTGTAACGACTTATGTTAACAAGCCTGTCTTTTTGAATTTGATTGATGAGAAGGAAAAGAAAATTAAGGTTGATATTGAAATTCCTGAAAATGCTGTCCCAGATTCCGAATATATTGAATTTTCGGTTGTTGGAGATTTGCTTGGACCAACTATTAAGAATTTAGATAAACTGATTCGTATGCCATATGGATGTGGCGAACAGAATATGGTTAACTTTGTGCCAAATATTTTGGTTCTTAAATATTTGACGGTAAGTTTTTGGAAATCTATAATTTTTCGGTTGAAATGCTGAATTTTTGGTTTGTTGTCTTCTTTATCGCAGGCTATTAAGCAACTTACACCTGCAATTGAAGAAAAGGCCAAGAAATTCCTCGAAATTGGTTATCAACGTGAATTGCAATACAAACATGACGATGGTTCTTACAGTGCATTTGGCAAATCAGACAAAAGTGGAAGCACCTGGTTGACAGCTTATGTTGTTAAATCATTCCATCAAGCCATTCCATATACTGTTATTGACCAAAAGATTATCGAAGCTGGTTTGAAATTCTTAGCTGGTACTCAGCTGGCTAGCGGTGAATTCCCAGAAGTAGGCAAAGTTATTGATAGCTCTCACAGCGGTGGCAAGACTGGTTTGACTGCCTACGTTTTGTTGGCTTTCCTGGAGAATGTTGAATCTGCTGATCAATATAAGGATGTCATTGAAAAGGGTTTGACATTCTTGGAGAAAGAATCGGCTTCATCTGATGATCAATATTCCTTGGCTCTTTCTGGATCAGCTCTGCTATCGGGCAAACGGGATGAAGCTGCACGCAATACCTTTGCTAAACTCGATGGTTTGGCTAAGGTTGACGGTAAGATTGATTAAAATGCAAAGCAAACAGTTTATTTCAACAAACAAAATTCTGTGATCTTAGGTGATCGTAAATGGTGGTCAAAGACAGTTGTCTCCGACAAGTCATGGTATGGACCATCTTCAGTAGATGTTGAAATGACCAGTTACATTGTTTTGGCCATTCTAAAGAAGGAAAGTGCTGAGTCTGTTTTGCCAAGTATTAAATGGTTGGTGTCACAGCGTAATAGCAATGGAGGATTTGCATCCACACAAGATACCGTTATAGGTCTTGAAGCTTTGACCAGTTTTGCTCAAAAGAGCGGTTCTGGTACAGGACAAATGAAAATTGAATATACAGCTGGCAAAGAGGACTCTGGCACCATTGATGTTAACCCTGGTAATTCATTGATTTTGCAAACACATGTGGTAAGTTAACTTTTGGCGGCTTGTTTTCTACAAATATATTCGTAATTCTAAATTTTTTTTAAAGCTCCCAAAAACTGTTAAGGAAGTTGAAATTAATGCCAAGGGAACAGGTTCATCATTAGCTCAAGTCTCCTACCGTTACAATATTGCCGAGAAGGATAACAAACCCAGTTTTACCGTTATGCCAGTTGTCAAGAAACTGGAAAAAGATCAATTGGGTTTGGTTGTATGTACCGAATTTATTCCATTGGAAGGTGGTGAAAAGACATCTAACATGGCTGTTATGGAAGTTGCATTGCCTTCAGGCTACACCGCTAATGCTGACAGTTTTGATAAAATCATGGCAGTTGAAAGTGTGAAGGTATGCTATTGGAATTAATTATTTTCTTACTATTAACAAAAATTTTTGAGCTTTTAAAATTTTAAAATTGTGATCTTTTACAAATTGGGGATTAAAAAAATTCAAACAACAAAATTTTAAGCTTCTACAAAACTTCAACAGCCATATTTTTGAGTTTTTCAAAACTAGTTTAAAAGCAAAACTAGTTTTATTGAGATTTCAAGTTGCAAGTTTTATGCATATTGGTATTATTTATGAAAGTTTGGATATCCCAATTTCAATATTTTGAGTTTAAAATACCAAAACTTTAGTTAATAATACCGATTTGTCCAAAAGTTGGGACTTGAAACTTCTATTGAACTAGTTTTTGCCGTAAAACAAGTTTTGAAATAAGTCAATAATATGGCTGTAAGAGTTTTATGTTTTTGTTTCCCTTCTATTGGAGTTTCGAAACTCCAATCTGTACTTTCAAAATCTCAAAAAATAAGCTTCAAGCATTCTTTCAAATGTTTTTTTTCTGCGAATGATTATAAATTATTTCCTAACTTTTTTTTTAAATTTATTTTCAGCGTGTCGACACAAAGAACTCCGATTCATCGGTCGTTATCTATTTTGATGGTTTAACTACCGATCAACTTTGTGTACCAGTTGATGCCACTAAAGAACATGCTGTTGCTAAACAAAAGCCATCAGCAGTTATGATGTATGATTATTATGACAATAACAAGCGCAGCACTGAATACTATGATATAAAATCATCTTTGTGCGATATTTGCCAAGCTGAAGACTGTGGAGCTGGCTGTGCGAAAAAGGATTAGGAATTGTCATGTCCAATTTTTCTACTACATTTATATAAAAAATAATTAAAAAAAAATACATTTCGTAATTTATAAGTTGTAAAAATTTAAACAAACAAAAATTCCTTTGTGCCTAAGATTACTATTTCAGGTTAAGTTTAATTTTAAACTTTTGAAATACCGATCTTAAAAAGCAAAAAATTATAACAATGTGACGAATACTTACATTTTACAGAAACAATAAAAAAAATAAATAAAACGAAAAAATAATGAATACTTTGGTTTTAAATTCATTGACATCCGAATTGTATTAAAATGGCGTTAAATTTTATCCGATTTGATACCAATTTATATACGTCAGTACCAGGGCCGTATCTAGAGCTTGTAGGGCCTAAAAAAACACCCCTGAAACCAATATATTTGCATGGATCCTTTTGAGTCTTGGTTCTAACAAGAATTAAAACATTTCTAGCATCTTTCGTCAACATACCAGTTTTGGCAGGGGTTTGCTGGTAATAGTAATTCACTTTTCCCTTTCAATCAAAAAAACATTCTTTCGCCCCACATATTTTTATGGACTCTTTTGATTCTTATTTCTTACGACAAATGAGATATGTGTGCCAAGTTTCATCACCATATCATTGAAATTTGGCAATGGTATGCTCGTTTCACTGAAAATTTAGTCATCATTTTATAAAAACGTTATACCTGTTTCTAGCGAAAATATATTGAAATTATTTTGATTGCATAAGATTAGGTATTAAAAATTACCCTTTACCAAGACGAATATATAGTGGTTTAATATACTTCCACCTACCCCTCCCCTCATGTTGAAAGCGATTATACAAAAAACTAATTCATGGATAAAAATGAACTTCAGATTTGCTGTAGAGAATGAAATTCTAAGTCGACGCTCATCTTAAAATTTTATGAATATGAATTTTATAACCATTATTTTTTGACAAATAAAAACCCTTATCCGCCGTGGGTATTTTGCTCCCCCGCGTACTAGGATAGGGGAGGGGTCAAAAAATTAACATATTCCTATGGCCTTAAGTATTCTTAATCCAACGAAGCATTCCGCGATGTCAACCTATGTCTGGTTCCCGATTTATAGGCTAATTTATGTGACGTTTCGTGTTAAAACATGGTCAGATGGCAACCCTTATATCTCCAGTCTGCCAGTGTTGCCACCGTGGTAAATTTAGGATGTGGACTATTAGTGTACCAAAGCTCGTTTCGTCAGAATGAAGTGCAAGGTTGGCTCCCTTAACGCCCTAATTAAATCGAATTTACAAAAAATACGCTTGTTATTTTTCATAATATCAAAAAGTACAATTACACGAATAGTTTTGGTAAAAACAAAACGTTTACAGGTAGTGCAATTTTCATTTAAAGCTTTTGTTATAAGGTTTATCAATCCAATTAAAAAAAAAAAACACTATACCATTGGACGCAAGGCCAGGTTCTTTTTTACGACTGTTCGACTATATACACTCCCTGTCACTTGTTTGAGGCCAACATTTTCACAAAAGTTTTTTCTCGATAAATACCTGTAGGAAATATTTTTCCTGGAAATGTTTGATACCTGTGAGTAGGTAAATATATTTTGCAATAAAAAAGTATAAATTTAAAGGGCTAAGTTGGAAATTCCATAGGAATTTCACAAATTATAAGAATGGACTGCAAAAATGGGTATAAAAAACGCGTCACTTGATTGAGGCCACTTGAAAAATCTTATAAAAAAAGAAAAGAACTATAAAAATGTTTACTTTTTTTTGTTTTTGAACATTAATGTATTATGTTTTTGTCAATTAATAATGAGTATGCCCGCCATTTTTTGAAATTAGAAGGTTTGGAATTAAATCATACAGTATTTTTTGGAATAATCCAGTGAAATCTGGCTCCAAGCAACGCAGTTAGCTTCGACCTTACTGTCCACACGTATCGCAGAAACTTTTCGAGATAGCCAGGCCCAAACGTTTTCGATGATGTTTGAGTCAGGGTGGCCATAGTAGAAGTCCAACGTTTTCCGACGGAATACAGCTTCTAGCTACCCTGGAAGTATAGATAGGGGCGTTGTCTTGTTGGAATATCTAAGGTAGAGGTTCAAGAATATTCTTAGGCTTTGGAAATATCCGTTACAGGAGGCATTTGTAACTATTTTCGTTCATTGTTGTAGTTATAAACTCCAATTCAATTGTTCCATAATAGGGGAAAGCTCCCCAGACCATAACACCTGATGTATGACTGTGATGTCTTAACAAAATAAATTCTTCTTTTCTTTAATCATGAAAATATAAGTTGTAACCATCGGGTCCGTCAAGATTAAACTTTTTTTCATCTGAAACGACAACCTTTTTCCATGCGTTGCTACAGGTAACATGCTCCCTGGCGAAATTCATCCGTAGTTCCTTGTGTAGCTATCGAGAACCGGTTTCCTTTTGATTTTCATACTCTTGATGTTACCACTGGTGTTAATTATCCTCAAAACCGTCGGAAAACTGGCTGATACCCCATTTGTTGACCTTATTTTAGGCGCTGATAGTGTGGAATTTAAAACTAGCCGCTGAATGAGTCGCTTTTCTCGGATTGTTGTTGCTTGAGTTGTGCGTCATTTTCGGTTTTTTTTTCCAAAGTTTTCAGTGTCTGCTAGATATTTGCTGACAATGGTCTTCCTACTGTTCGGTCCCTTAGCTTTTTCTCGTCCTGAGAATCCCAGTTCCTTTAAAGCATCCATTGATCCTCTTTCTGCTACTGCCGACGCGAAGTGTTTCCAGAGCCCATTTTACCTTGAAATTTAATATAAAACATAGTCTTTTATCCTTTCTTAAATATTTTAAACTTTTGTTTGAAAAAAATCGGTGATGTTTGCTTTTGCCAAGCAATTTTTGGAATGGCCTCAATCAAGTGACGCAACTTTTTATATCCATTTTTTGACGTCCATTCACATAATTTGGGAAATTTCTATGGATTTTCCCAGGCAACTCTTTAATTTTATCCTTTTTTATTGCAAAATATATGTACATACTCACAGGTATCAAACATTTACAGGAAAATATTGCTTACAGGTATTTATCGAGAAAAAACTTTTATGAAAATAGTGGCCTCAAACAAGTGACAGGGAGTGTATTTGTATCCTGATTTCCAGTCATCTTGGTACTACAAAATATTGCCAGAAGCATTTGTTCCGCGAACCAATGAACTTTTCGGACAAACCACTTTGGTTTTCAACAAAATAAGGCTCCTTTTTATGCAGCTCGAGTGTTTAAATCATTATTTTAAGGAAAAATGTTCCATTGCTGCCTTGGTTTCCTATTCACGGGACTTCAAAATAAAAGAAAATTTGTTGGGATGGCTCACATGAAAAGTATACGAAAAATCGAAGCTATGCGATGACTGCTTCACACCGTTAATTTGGCCTTGAGTAAAATTTCACTTGACTTTATTAAATCACTGTATAACTCTCTTAAACATCGAATTTTGGAATTTTTGTTTTAAGCTGGTGCCTGGTGACACTATTAATTAAATAAGTTTGTCGAAAAAAAAATTAAAACAAATTTAAACCATCATTTTTCTTCAATTTTGTATGTGCTTCTAACCTTATGACTCAATAAAATAACTTAAAAAAAGTGACTCAGCTAACATTAATTCTCTTGGCTGCCGTTAACTTTTGTTCTTGAAGTGCAAGCATAAATTTTGCTATGGCACATTAAACAGTCTCTCTTGTGTCATACAAAATTTCGATCTCTTTGGCGTATAACACGAGATATTGCAAATTCAATTCTCAAAAATTACTGCTTCTAACCTTATGAGCGGCAGTGTATATGTCAACAAAAAAAAAAATACAACCCATACCCCAAGAGCAGATCCAGGGGGGTGGAAATAGGGGCTAAAGCCCCCCCCCCCCACAGCCGAATCACAAAATAATTAAAAATATAGAAAACAATACATAACAACGTGTAGAATTTTATATTCCGTCTAAAATATTGTTAAGATATGAGATTTGATGGACAAAATAACGTAATTGGGGTTGAACTATTTGCATACATGTTATGTAGTTTTTTTTTTTCTAAGTCTGAAGCGAATTGGACAAGAACTAAGTTGGGGGCTATGAAGATGGACATGTTTCATGCAACGACAATTTTTCCCTAAAAATAAAACCCAGAAAATTGGGAAGAGAAAAAACAGTTTTGGAGAGTTTTGGGGGCTCAAGTCTAGGGACTGCCAAAGTCCGAAGTAGGGGCTAAGGCTTGAAGAGATAATTAAAAAGAGATAAAAATGGCCGGGGCTTAAAAGAAACGCACTTGAGGCTTAAACCATTTGAGAACAACGGGATGTCAAGTTTAGTGCAAATGTTTAATACAACAGGAATTGTTTCTCACGGCCTTGGTTGGGCTTAGAAATTTTCGGGGCTAAATTTTCAAAATTTGAAAGGTCCAAGGCAATAATTGTACATACAAAACATTTTTGTACTTGGCAAGTACATACAAATTCTCTAGTCAAGGAGCCAAATTCCAAAAGCGCGAGTTTTCTCTGTGCGCGCTCAGAAAATCATGCAAAAGCAAATGAATATTTGCAATCCCTCTAGACTTTAGAATGACGTGCAAATTTGTTCGACATATTTTTTTAACATGAATAAAAAGTGTATGCAGCGTAAACACGAAAAATAATTCACGCTGGCAGAATTGGGCCACGGCTTATTTCTTAGCGCAGCTTTGTCTTATGTCCTAACGTGTCAGCTTGAACAAAATAGTTTCTCGTTGATTTGGCTAATTCAGAAAAATGAGATCTCAGAGGACTGATACCATGTCAAAGCACATTTATGATCTTTTGTCAGTTCGAACACTTAAATATATTTTTTAAGAACTAGCCAATAATAAACAGTTTTCAAATCTTATCAAAAATGGGAAGTTCAAAACATACCAACAGCTTATTTAAAAATATAACTACATAAGGCTCGTTTCACACACATTCGGTTTCATTCGGTTCGGTCTCTAATGGGTTTGTATTCGGCTGTGCCTGATATGTGTGAAACGATAAAACGGTGCTCTACGGTTTCTATTAGGTTTTTATTTTTGCCGTTTTATCGTTTCACACATATCAGGCACAGCCGAATACAATCCGAATAGAGGCGGAAACATATTCGGTTTCATTTCGGTTCGATTTTGGTTTCCGTCAAGACCCCTTCACCCACAGACGGTTCATATTCGTTTTGTATTCACTAATAATTAAAATTAAACAAAATGTATTAAAAAGAAAAAAATTAAATTCAGAAAAACCGAAAACGAACCGAATATGTGTGAACGCTACGTTTACTTTATGTTCCCTAGACCTGAATACGTGTAGTTTTGAAACCGAATGAAACCGATTCGTGTCGAGGGATCGTTCGGTGCTATACGGTTTCTATTAGGTTTTTATTTTTGCCGTTTTATCGTTTCACACATATCAGGCACTGCCGAATACAAACCGAATGAAAGCGAATGTGTGTGAAACGAGCCTAAGGTAGGTACCTAATCAATTTTTAAATAATATAAATAAACGAATTTGTACGCGTGGTTCGAGCATATATGGCTCAAATTATTATTTTGGTGCACCTTTGAATTTGCTTTTATCTCCGCTACAGCAATTATGTATGAATAATTGTTCTTATACTTTGTACATATTGAAAACATTTTAAAGCGCGACAGGAGCGGATATAAAGGCACACAAAAAATAAAAGTGGAAATGTCAAAATTCGTTGTCTTTTATAGAACTACACATGTATCTCCATACATCTTTTTCACAAAAAAAAAAAATACTTGAACCTTAAAAGTTAGACCGCACTCGCCGGAACTGCACTGCATCGGAACTACACTTTACACGAGTTCGTATGAATTTGTATGAAGTTCAGTTGCCGCTTAGTGCGATATAGCTCCTAAAATTTGATAAAAAATAATGTTTTGCCGCGTTGTCCTGAAGTGTAGTTCGGATGAAGTTGGTACGGTCATGCATTAAACCTAAACTCTCTATTATTTGTTATAAATTATAAAATGTATCTTAGGACAAGCAAATTTTATTACTTAAGGTCTCAAACTGGATCTCCAAACTCCAAGCCCCCCCCCCCAGAGCCAAATCCTAGATCCGCTACTGCGATACCCCTAAAGAAAAATACATACCTACAAACATTTTTCAAAACAATACCAAATATTGAAAATTGTCTAGTTACCCAATACCAAAAAGGAATAATATAATAAATAAATATCCTTTTGGGAATTAATTTGTGCACACAAAAAGCCGACATCATCTATTTAGTCTCTGCTATTCGCCTCTTGGTCTGCAGGGCGTTCTGAGTAATTGGTTGTCACTTCTATTTGTATTTATTCAATGATTTATATTGTTTCTTGAGTTCATTTAACTTAACTGAGCCACACTCCAGATAAACAAGATAAAAGTTATCTATGAAGCTATCATAATTCTTCTTAATCCTTTTGACATTAAGGCATTTTAAACCAAGCGACAATAAATCTTTTTTTTATATCATCAAGGTTAAGTTCGTGTTAACCATAAAGCATGACTTACTGATGGTAAATCATGTGTAATTAACTGCCAATTTTTTGACGTAAGTGCCTCACAAAGTTTGGAATGAATTTCAATGTTTTCACAATTCACTTTTATGCCGATGGACATTTTTTTACACTGTATTGTTCCATTTTAAGTTCTTGGAATAAGGCGTGGATATTTTCGATAGTTTTTTGCAGAACACATACCGATGGAATTTTGGAGTTTTTATTTTAAACACTTCAATATCGATGTCGGTGTCTGGATGGGTTTGTAAGGGAATCTATCGATTATGCTTGAAAGAGCTAATCTTTTTGGTTTTATTGATTGCAGACATGGTGTCTTCACCAAGTGGGGAGCGAGATTTCTTCATAATTTTGTTATTTTTGATAGTGTACCGCACAAAAAAGAACGCGTTCAAAGATTCGATTGGTACTGAAAGGTAAAATAAGTGAACAGTGACAAAAATGAACACGTGTTTCATTTGCTGTGAACCGTTATGCCGGATATACACGACTGGCAAATTTGCCAAAAAAATGGTAAAATAATGGCAGAAATAATTTTTTTATGACATGCATTTACACGAGTTCAAATAATGGCAGATTTCAAAATACTGGCAACATGCCATAAAATTGGCATTTTTTCGAAAATTGGCGTCAGTAAAGTGTTTACACAAAGTCATATTAATGGCAGCATTTTATGCCAAATTCTCTCTGCCATTTTATTTTGGCAAAAATATTGCCAGTATTTAGAGCGTTTACACGATGAAAAGAAAAATGGAGATAATTTGACAGATATAATGGCATTTTGCTATTCGTGTAAATGCAGCATTAGAATTTGGCAGGATTGCTTATGTTAAAAAAAAGGCATACAAACTCTTATATCAGTCAGCATTAAGCAAGGGATGAAACATCGTAAGGAAATGCTACGAAATGTAAGTAGCTGGAAAAAATATGGTGACTTACTTCAAGTTTCGGCATTGTCGGGAATTGCTGCGTTGTCACCAAAACCATCGTCATCGTTGGAATTGGAAGAGCCATTGGATTATAATTCTGTATTCGACTATGAACACTTGTGCTTCATATGCGGTGAATTAGGTAAGAAAGAGTTGATTAGGTAAGAAAACTTCACTAAATGATGCCTTGAACTTTTATTAAATTCTGCAGTAAAATATAACAGACTCCAGAACAAAAGAAATTAATTTTCGTATGGAGCCTTAAATAAATTTTCAATATTTGGTACTCGGGAAAAATTAATTTCCGTTTAGCATGAGAAAAGCGAAAAACTAAAATTTAAATCTTAACAACGGTTTTAGGAAAGAGAAAATCTCACTATAGCGAGCCCAAACCAATATTTTCAGCCAAGATCTAAGACTTAAAAAAATGAGTTCTGTTATAAAACATTTTTTTTTTTTAATAGAAAAATATTCAAAACTTTTTTATTAATTGAAATACAGAGAAAAGTTGTACAACAAAATTGTTTGAAGTTTTGAGTTTAATAAACTTGCCGTAGAAAGTTTATCAAATTTTTGATTAAAAATGAGCTAAATTTAGAAAAATACAAAATTTTGTTTTTTGTTGGCCTGTAACTTTTTAAATATTATCAATAACGAAAACATTTTTAAAATAATAAAATAGAAAGTTTTATTCTACGCATTTAATATTTTAGATTTTTTTTTGAGGACTGATATAAACCGAGATATTTAGTAAAAAGTAAAATCCATAATGTCGGCAAAACGGTTAATGTTGCGAATGCGACTACTGTGAGATTTATCATCTTCGATCAACTCTCTATCGAATAAAAAACAAAATTTGAGTGTGGTACAAACTGCTTGGGCAGATTATAAATGCATTGGACTATTGGTATTTACCAGATTATTTGAAGAAGTCTCCACCTTTTTTTCGCTCAGAACATTTTGAAATCTGATTTTGTTAAACTCTCTTTTGCTTTTTTGTTATAACAGCGCGCGTGGGCGTGGCTTTCCGTGATTATTTTTTTTTTTTGCAATTATTGGTTCAAACTCTCCATGAATATGGTTTTGTTATCATTTCGTTGTCTTGTTTGGAAATCAAAGATAAAAAATGGGCATGACTGGGATCGCACAAACTAGCTCTCGTAGCTAAAAACTTTAATGTAGCTAGAAATTGATGATGTACAAGTGCATATGTGGCAATGTTCCAAAATATTATGATATAATTAAAAAAATACTACAAATTAAAAGCTAAAAATGAAATATGCCATCTGATTGGCTTGATAAATATGAACTAATGAAAAAAATCGTTGGAGCGGTTTTCTTAAAAAATAATTTTTTGAACATTTTCAAAAATAAAATCTGGTATACCAACACTTATAATTTAATAAAATACAATTGTACACAAATTAAAAAAATATTCAGTGGCCTGTTGCCAAGATATTGAATTAAAAAAAAAAAAAAAAAAAACAATTTTTTTGTTTTTAAACCACAAAATACTTTCTCGAAAGTTTCTATATGTTTGAATTGTGAATTGTTTGAATTGTGATGGAGAATCTTGTATAAAAATGTTGGTTGAAATCGGTGTAGTCGTTAAGAAGAAATTTAAGAACAAAAAAAAAATTGGTTCTATGACAGGTACCGTTAATAACCGTTATTGGTAAAATATTTTCCAATTAAAAAGTAGAATGTACTAATTTAATACCACGCACATCTTTTTATCAAAATTCTTCGAACTGTTTTCGAGAAAAATAAGTTTTCTCTTAACGGGTTTTCAACGTTTGTATGGAAGGCACCGTTATTTTTAAATTTAGAAACATAATTTTTTCAAGTACTCTACAAAATAATAAAAAAAATATTGGACACCTAGTTTTAAAAGAATTAACAAAGTCGTTTTCAAAATATTTATTTTTCAAAAAAAAAAAAAAAAAATTAATTTTGGTTCACAGTAATATTTATACTTTTTAGAAGATTTACCATACAGAAAAATTTCAACCTAAATGTTTTCGAGAAAATCAAATACCAACAAAATGGTTGTACTAGAGGAACCAAAAATAACCAATTTTTGAAAATAATATTATTTTTCTCTGTAGCAAAAAAAAAAAAAATTGTATGGTAGGTACCGTTATTTTTGGTCCTAAAAAAATTTGAAAAAAAAACGTGTAGTCATATTAGTCAAAAAACACTATGTACCAAGTTTGAAGAAAATCCCTCCTTGCTATAGGGACGAGGACAGACAGAATTGCGGGACCCACTTTTTTCACGTTCTCTAGGTATCATCGTAATGTTAGTGGGAAATAATTATCTCGAGTTCAATTTTTTTTTTACAAATCCATAACTTGTCCTATAGTACCAATAGGACGTACTGTTAAGTATAGAGATTCTTTCTTTAGTCGCACTACAAGAATGTGGAATGCTTTACCCTGCCATTTTGATATTCAAAGGTTCAAAACCCATGTGCACCGGCATCTCCTCTTAAATCCTTTCCTTTTTTCCTAACGCTCGCACTGTGTTTAATCATTTTAAGGGTAGTAAGAACCCCTTTAATGCGCGCTTAATTAAAAAAAAAAAAAAAAAAAAAAATATATATATCGCAAGTAAATAGCTATATCATTATTTTCTATCAGCAGCGTACAAGAAATTTAGTTTTGTAAGTATAGGTGGCATCACTCATTTTGATTAGTCAAATCTTCCGTATGAATATGACAATGCCAATGAAATAAAGCCGCACATAAACATAAATTTGATCAAAGCACATGGATATTCTTATTTCAATTTTCCCCACTACGAGTGAGAGATGATTTGATGATAAATGACACCACCACCGACTGGGCGTCACCGGGACATCTTGATATACCTGAACTCCTGAACCAAATATTTTGTAAGATCATCTTATAAAAACAGAACACGTAAAATTCTTTCAGTTTTCTCACAGTTGTTAACTGGCCAGGACAACTGCTCTTATTTTGGTTCCTCAGAAACGGAAGCTGTCGGAAATAAAAAAAGTGTTTGAGTGTGTTTTTGTTTTGTAAAATTAATTGACTTCTTTGAATAATAATAAAAAATCAATATCATTCAAGTTCAACTGCATAATATAGCGTTATGATGCGTTTATTTATCATCTGCGTTTTTTGCATCTTGCTAATTTGTATAACATCAGTCAAGTGCAGCGAGTGAGTTCAGTTATAACAATCTATTAAAAAAAGATTGCTATTAATTAATGTATGTATATTAATTTAAATGTTTGTACTAAGAAACTGGAAAGGATCTTATTTTTTTTATAATTTTTTTCATTTGTCTCTGGATAATTTTTTGGGTAATATAGATTCAATTTCAAAAAACAATCGAATCTTTGTATGTACATCCGTTGACAGCCAATGAGAAACGATTTTATTTTTGTTTAACATTTTTCTAAGTTTCTAATTAGTTGGCTCAGCCAAATAAGAGGTTTAAATATACAAATATTTTTGAAACCATGTGTCCCTATAACAATTTAAAAAAATAAAAAAAAAATTTCCAAAAAATATTTCAAATTTTATGACCATTTATAAACAAAAGACTAAGAATAAGAAAATCCATGTATTTATTTGAACACAAAATCGTTTCTAATTAGCTGTCTATGGCTGTATATATATCTTTATAGTACAGTAACTAATACATTCACGTATGCGTCAAATCTGGTATATCTGATTTTTTCTTGAGTTGTTCAGGATGTTGGCCCAGTAAATAACCTAAGTTTTCCACCTCGAGCGGCGACCACTTCATGGTCAAAAATAAAAAAATAAAACTGCGATTTTTTCGCGTTTTTTTCAGTTGTAGAAGATTTTAGTCCTCAAGATGTAATTTTAAATAAAAACATTGTTCTACGATTTCAAAGTATTCTAATTTTCTCCAATTTCAAAATACAGCGTTTCAAAAGGACCATGGGCATATTGCTCAACAATAATGAAACACATGTCAAATGAAAGGTAGTAAGGTTTACATGAGCTGCCTGCCCTCAGTTCAAATCGAGGGCGAATATGGTGTTTCGGTGAGTTTTAGAAGAAAAGTACTTAAATGCAAAAAAAAAAATACAAAAAAAAGAAGGCAACACTTACAAAAAATATTTTTACGTTTTTTGAAAGCTCGAAGTCTTTTCTTGAAAAATGTTTTTAAATAAAGTCATTTCTATCAATAGTTTTCGAGAAAATCACTTTCAAAATGTTGAAAAAAAAAGTTTTAAAAAATAGTTGAGTACTGATTTTCTTAACAATTTTGAAATAAAATTCTTAATTAATTATTACCATTTAATGCCCCTATTAGTACTTGTTCGATAGTTTTTGAAAAATTGATTTCCAAACTCAAAATATTGAAAAATAAATTTGCTCCAAGGATTCTGTTTCTACTAAGTAATTAGAAGAGAATTCTTTTTCACAATTAATTTCTCAAAAACTGTCGCTTAAATATAAAATTCAAGAATGGCTTTCTGGGCTTTAGATAAGCTATATAAAGGAGAACATTGTGGGTGTTAACATTGTTTTTCAAAAGTGTTTTTTCTACCTTAAGTAGTCCCATCTTAACGGGGGAATATAGACCACCTTCCGGTTGTATTGTCCTTTTATTTTGCCTCCAGTGCTTTGATGCATTTATGTCAACCATTCTTTATTTTCCATTAAAATGTTTGTTAATACTACTTGTTATATTTTTTACTTGCGATATATGTAGGTACTATATGGTAAGTTATGGATTCGTAAAAAAAATCGAACTCGAGATAGTAATTTTCCCTAACATAACGATGAAAGAGAACGCGAACAATGTGGGTCTCGCAATTCTGTCTGTCTGTCTGTCCTCGCCTGTACAACCTAAACGGCAGGAGCGATTTTCTTCAAACTTGGTATATAGTGTTTTTGACTAATATGCCCAGACATTTTGTCAAATTTTTTTTAGGACCATAAATAACGGTACCTGCCAGACAATTTGTTTTTGCCAAAATGGAAAATAATATTTTTCTCAAACACGGGTCCGAGGATCTTCAAAACTTGGTGCAAGATTATTTTGTACAATACTTGAAAAAATCATGTTTCTAAATTCAAAAAGAACGGTACATTCCATACAAATGTTAAAAAACCGTTAAGAAAAAAATTATTTTTCTCGAAAACGGCTCCAAGGATTTTGATCAGATGATGTGTGTTTACCTTTTCAGGTATGGCCAATATTTTGATGAAAAAATTTTGTTACCAATAACGGTTAGTAACGGTACCTTTCATAGAACCAATATTCTTGTTTTCAAATTTCTCGTTGACAGCTGCTCCGATTTCAACCAAAATGTTTGTACAAGATCTCCTTCACAATACAAATAATTTTGTATATAAAATTTTTTAAAAAAATATATTGCATTTTTTTTTTTTTTGAAAATTCAGAAGATATCTTGAAAACGGGCTAATGATTTTTTTGTGTATTTTCTTTAATACTAAATGTTGGCATACTGGATTTTATTTTTGAAAATGAGCGAAATATTTTATATAGGTATAAAAAATTAATTTTTAAGAAAACCGCTCCAACGATTTTTTATTTCTTTTTTTTTTTCATAAATTCATATTTATCAAACAAATGAGATGGCATACTTGATTTTGAGCTCTAATTCTCAAAGCCATTAAAATAATAAATTTATAGTATAAAGTAATAATTTATTATTTTTTTTTTTATATCATAATATTTCGGAACCAATAGCTGTGTATGTATGTACTTGCACATTAGGGTGTATCATTTTGAGCAGTTTTTTCCAAATCACTGTGTGCAACTGATAGTATATGCTCAATGGTTTTCTAAACTTATCCTCATCATTTATTTTGAGTCGCCCCTGAGAAAAAAAATCGGGAAGCCATTGAAAATTTGTAGTTTTTACAAAAAATGAGATATTATGAATTATGGGTTGGAATATTTGGCTACAAAAAAACAACGGATTCTTGTAGAGGGACCATATAAAAATATTTTTCGTTGTTGTGTGTGTTTGACCAATTTTTTTAGTTAATTATTTGATTGTGTTTTATTATGCTCTTTTGGTCTTTTTGATTTTGGAATGCGAATAATTTTTCATCATGGGGGGAGCGGCCTATCTCTTTCAGTATAGGCAGGAGGGTCAATATAATAAAAAACGGTTGAATACAATTAATATTTTTTGTGATTTTAGATTTTCTAAAAAAAATAGAAGACATAAAGTCATCAGGTTTTCAGTGCTAGATGAAAAATTAATAGAAGCACTTACCCACTGAATTTAAGCCAATTTCTAACCCAATTCTACATTTTTTAGAGAAAAAATGAGTTCATATTTATTTTTATTTTTTCAAGTTTGAGTTTGAAAATATTTTTTTCGGAAACTATAAACAGAAATAACTTGATTCAAAAACTCAATAAAATAACACAATTTTAGCTGTCAAAGAATGTATCATTCTTTATCATCAGTGCTTCCGTTCATTTTAAATAGTTTTTTAAACGATTTATTTTCATTTTTAAGTATTTTTTAAAAAGTTCCCCTCCCACCTATACGGAAGGAGATAGACCCCCACCTCGGTAATGAAAAATACTCGTATTTAGTCCCTCTACAAAAATCCGTTATTATTTTGCGCCAACTATTCGCGTCCTTAAAAAACGTGAAAAACGACCAATTTTCAATGGCTTCCCGATTTTGTTTTTCCCAAGGGCGACTCAAATAAAATGATGAGGATAAGTTCAGAAAACTATTTAGCATAAACTATGAGTTGCACATAGTGATTTGACAAAAAATGTTGAAAACGGTCCACCCTATTTTACATATAAATCATCAATTTCTAGCTACGTTAAAGTTGTTAGCTACGAGAACAAGTTTGTGCGATCGAGTCGTGCCCATTTTTTTTTTTTATCGCTAAATTTTGAAATGCTGAATTTTGGAAACCATTCGGTCTACAGAGATGGTTGGAGAAATTGTAGGTTAAAGTAGGTTACTTTGAAATCGTAGAACAATGTTTTTATTTAAAACTACATCTTTAGGACTAAAATCGCCAATAATTGAAAAAAGCCCGAAAACATCAAGTTTTTTTTTATTTTTGACCATGAAACGGTCGCCGGTCGAGGTCGAAAACTTAGGTTATTTACTAGGCCAACTCAGCAAAAAATCAGAAATACAAGATTTGATGCAAACGGTGTATAGAACAAACGACAAGGTTACTGGACTTATAAATTTGTATCTTCTTTCAATATCAATTTGTTTTTGTTTTATTTATCTGATGAGAGGCTGTGACACGATAGACCGGATGCTTAAAAGATCAGACAGTAAATAATAACAAATAATAAAGTAAGCATATCGCTGAGTGTAATTCAAGTAATTTGTTTGGTCTGTAAAGTGTTAATTGTGTTATTATCATTTCTGTGCTTAAGGAAATAAAGGGTTTTCCAATAAGAGGTGTTATTTTGAATAGCCCGCTATTACGGTAGTTGTCACTTCTGAAGCTGTAATTTTTTGACATTTGACAAGTAGAAACTACCCCATTAATAAAAATGGAACAATACACACTTCAACAATGCACTGAAATCATTAAAATTCACTATAAAAAAAGGCATGAAAACGATCCGGAATTTCATCGACTGATGAGGCCCATTTCCACCTCGGCTTCTTCCTTTGGGGCCACCTGAAAGATAAGGTCTACGCCAACAGCCCAGCGTCGATTCAAGACCTCAAAGATGGAATTCTTGAAGCTATTAAGGGCATACAGCAGCCACTTTGCGATTTGTTGATGGAAAATTTCATGAAAAGGATATTGTTGTGCTAGCGTAGCCGTAGTGGCCATTTGGATGATATTATCTTCCATTATTAATGGCATACTTTCTTCTTTAAAATGAAATAAACATCCGATCATTTATCTCAACAACACCTCTTATTGGAAAACCCTTTAAGATGGAATTTTTAAATGTTTATATTTATTTTTATTTATTTATTTTATTATTATTATTAATTATATTGATTTTAAAGGATTCAGCAAATACGTTTTTGATTACTGCACTGTTTTCATATGGATAATCGGTTTGAAAAAAAAAACACTGAAGTGCAGTAAGAAACAAATTGTCAACTATTGTCAATCAAAGTCTTATACATTAGAGATACATGCATTATCATTTAAACAGAAACTGTATCTAGATGTGGTGTAAATTCAAATCGGGGCCTTGTGAATACATGCTCCTGAGTTTAATGCTTAAGTTCCAAACACTGAAGATGTACAGTGCACAACAAAATGGCCTATCTGATGCCACAAATATCCAAGTGTAGATTTTCAAACACAATTATCTTTATTCTAGTACATACTAGCAATACTTTCGCGAAAGACCATTGCCAGATCGTGCCGGTGTCAATAGTTATTCAAGGTTAAATGTCGGAAATATCAGCTTTTCGCATATTTCTCTGAAACGGTAAATGCTATCAAAAAGTATTTCGTACAAAACTTGTACATTTTGCCATCCACAAGAAAAAAAGTTATGAATACATTTTTACTACGACTCACTGTTAAGAAGAATTTGGCATTTCAAAAAAACGTAAGATGTCGAAAATGCTCGTTTTTCACGTATAACCACAAGTGGGTAGATTAAACTTGTTATAGGTTCTTAACGATTTTTGGTGATACCCCCGTCAGGTTTTTATTTTTATTTTTCTTAGGACCAAAAATAACGATACACCGAAAAAAAATATTGAAAAATTTGTAAAATTTTTTGGAAACTCAAAAATGTTCACTGTTTTTGAGTATTTTGGTAATTTTTTTTTTAGATTTAATTTTGTATAAACATTTCGTTAAATTATTTTCTTATAGCGAAAATGATCATGTCATTTTGGAATTCGACCAGCAAAAAAAGAAGCCGCATGGATGTGCTGAGGAAAATATGGTCTTCTTTGTTACGTATGTCGCGGCTATCAACTATTTAAAACAAGTAATTATTATTGGTAGCATTTTTAATTTTTTTTTCTATTTAAAAACTTGAAATCTTCAAGGTTCAGCCAAGTAATGTTCTAGAATTAAGAAGTTATCTTGAGATCGGCTACCAACGTGAATTAACATATAAACATGCTGACGGTTCGTTCAGCGTTTTTGGCCAATTTGATCGCACTGGAAGTACCTGGCTAACGGCTTTTGTCATCAGATCATTTATTCAAGCCTTACAATATATCTATATCGATCCAAACATTATTGAATCCGGCCTGAAATTCTTGGATGGAAAGCAAACTATGTCTGGTGAGTTCCGGGAGGATGGCAAACCTACTGATAGCTTGGCCAAAGATGATGGCATAGGTTTGACAAGTTTTGTATTGTTGGCATTTTTGGAAAATGCGGAATATGGCAAGCAATACGAGAATACAATTGAAAAGGGTTTGCAGTACTTGGAGCAGGAGCAATCGAACACAAATTGTTAAATTGACAATTTGAATTAATAGACCCCTTACCTCTGGTGGGGGGAAGTAGTAGCAAGTGAAGTTTATTATTACTGATCTCCTACTTGTTAAAGACAATTCTTTACTTTGTTATGCTTAATTTTTTTTATTTTTCTTCAACGTTTTTTTTAAGTGTATTCAATGTTTGTTATTTTGTTTGTTATTTTGTTTCTTATTTTATTTGTTTTGTTGCTAGACAATATTTGATATTGTTATTTTTTCCAATCAACTTTCAATTAATTATTTTAGTTTAAAATATAGTTAATGTTATTCAACGTAAAATCCTGAAAGGGCGAGGACGCATAAAAGCGTAAGATCTTAAAAAAAAACTTGATTGTTATTTGTTTGTAACTTTTATTTTATTTAGGAAATAAAACCCTATTTATAACCTTTAATTGGATATGGTTGTTTTATTTAAAAGCCCTGGATTAAACACTACTTTTATACAAATTTTATGCTTAGGTATTCTAAATTAATTCTAAGTAAAGTTCAATGTAGATTTATATAAAAAAAATTGCATTCTTGCAGAATGACAAAATTGTAACGAATAATAGAAAAGAAAGGCGAATTTGATATCGTCGTGTATACATATGTATCTATTGTCGTGTATATATACGGTGACTATCCGTCCCGGGTTCCCCGAGACTGTCCCGTATTTCAATAGCCTGCCCCGATTTTTTTTTCTAAGAAACCCGGGACGTACAAGTGTCCCGGGTTTCTTTATTTGTCCCGTATTTTCTGATTTTGTTGGTTTAATATTTTTATATTTTATAAAACAAAATGTTTGATATATGTATGTATGGAACTGCAAAGGAATACCAACCCGGCTTTGATTATGGACTAATTTTTTTACAAACCCGTTCAACTCTAACGTTAACGACTAACAATTAATATTATAACGACTAACAAGTAACAATAAGTAATTCTTCTATGGCTTTGGTTTTGAACTGTTTTATGATTTTTGTGTAAAACGAGGACCTAGATTATTGATATTTGTATATGATAAAAGAGGGACTTCTTTGAAAACAAAGACACTTAAAATCGGTACAAAACTGACTTTTTTAAATTTATTTTTCGATCAAGTCCGTATTAAATGTACAACCATTTTCTTCGTTGCTTAGTAAGGAATAAGCTAAAAATATTTTCAACCCCCAATAATATCATATACATAAGGCGGGTTTTGTGAATGATTTTCAGCAAAACTTAATAAACCAAATGAAATTTGAATAAAATGTCTTTCAATTTTATAACACTAGAAGACTATACACATGAGAGCGACCAACGACCGACGAATGAATGAAAAAATGGGATTTAAAACATTAATAAACCTAAATTCTTTACAAAATCTAGACAAAATGGAAGAAATATAATTGAGGATTATTTTAAGCCACTAAAATTTTTATTTTAAATGCTAAAACAAGAGAATTTTAAGAAAACAATTTGTTCGTCGCGAATAGTCGCAGTTCGTTACGACCAATTTATTTTATCAAATTTCTCATATTTAAGCAAATAAAAATTCAGATTTTATAATTTTAAAATAAATCTAAATCAAATTCTATCATTTTGATTAGAATTTGTATAATATTAATGTTTATTAAATTTTTAATTCCCATTTGTGTGTTCATTCGTCAGTCGTTGGTCGCTCTCATGTGAATGGTCCTTTGATACGAATGTTTAAATTTGTAATGTAACCTCCCTGGCCAGAAATAGAAGCATGTTTGGCTTTTGTGAACCAAAAGCAAAGCGACACAAGAATTAATGACTCTCAGTTCTTTAAGTTTGTTTGCTTTTTTAAGATTAGAAATTATTAAAAAATGGACGGAAAACAAAAAGACAGTACGAGAAAAATGTGTAGAAATGTGTACGCATTTCTCAGATAAAACATTGGCCTTCCAAACCTTTTACAAATTGTCGAGTTCAGCTTGTGTTTGCCAGCTTCTATAATGCTCCCACTGGAAATGGATTTTTTTTCAATAATAATTAATATATGAACGTACGAAAAAACCCAGCCACATAAATGCAACAACATTTTTTCAGCACAAACCTATTGAAAAAAAGAAAAAAAAAATTTAAGTTGTAAGCTTGGTTTAACATGCATTACGAAATAATGTTATGTTTTTTGAAGCCTTACATAATAAAGCTTCACAAAATGTTTATTTAATTATTTAGACTTCAGAACACTTTTAATATTTTTATAATGAAATAAAATATGTTAAATTTTAAGTTTTTTTTTTTAATTTTAAGTTTGTTATGTTGTGAAGACAATTTGATTTATTTTATTGTTCCTTATATTTTAAGAATTTCTTTTCGTTTGTGTTTCTGTTATTTTGTATCCCTTGTTATACGTGGATGTGTATCAAAATAAAAAGTAATACAAAATCATTATAATATTTTGTTGACGTTTTTAAACTTTTCACTTTTTGTCCCGGGTTTTGCTCTCAAAAATATTTTACAAAATGTGTTTATTATAAGTGAATCGGTGATTGTTAAAACAACATAAGTGACATTTTTTTGTTTTTACCGGAGAGACAAAAAACCTTATATTTTTGATGAAGCGACCGCATTGACAATTTTAACTTTAAAATCTGATTAGGGGTAGTTCTGTGAGTTGTAAACAGTTAAAAGTTTTAAAAAAATCTTTTTAGCAAAGGAGATTTTTAAAAAACTAACTTCATTTTGTATGTTGTTTTAACACCAAACGTTTTGTTGAGCGCCAAAACAACTTAAATACTTTAAATTATGTTGTTTTAACACTCAATTTTCAACGTAATTCTTAGAAAAATCAACTGAAAATGGATAAAATAACAAAAAATTAAATAAATAAAAGTTAAGAGTTCAGTATTTTACTAAACAAAAAAAACATGTACAAAAAAAAAAATAAAAAAGCCAGAAATTCATAAAAATACTAATTAGATTGTAGCATTGACGATTACATCTTTATTAGGAAAAATAATTGCAATAGGTAGCCATTGCAAAAAGAAAAGAAAAAAATACATGCAATCTGAACCCATATGCAATGCTTTGACAGGCCTCCCTTTCTGACTGGTGTTTACTCCGCTCCACATATACGTGACTTTTTAATAATATTTCTTTTGTATGAGCTCGCATTGTTCGATCTTTTTCTTGGCCTTATCTTCAAACAAGAATCAATATTGTTGTTCATATATTAATCAATTTTAAATTTTTTTTAGAGATCAACAACTCGAAAGAGCGCAAACAACTGACTCACATTTCAGCTTCAGTTCGGCTTAATAGAAGCTACTAATAACTTCTATTAAGCCATACCGAAGCTGAAATGTTAGTAAGGATATAAAATATTATCAAATAAACTTTAAAAAAACAACCGTTGGCCTACTACGTTTTGCCAGCGTTGGGTGTAAAAAGAAATTAAATGCATGCACTTAATGTGTTTTGGCACTCATTTGTCAAAATGGCAGAACAGATATGTTTTTTTATCACTAAATGCCGATTTCGCGATCGAATTTTTGTGTGTTTCAGGTATCAATTTATGTTTTTTATGTTCTCAACCTAAAGCTCTACCCCTAAGCAGTACAAAACCATAATAAAAGTGATTTCGAAAATTCTGTTACTTATGTTGTTTTAACAATCACCGATTCAAGTGTCAGAGTATAATCATCATTTTTGTGATGTGACAACAAAATCAATAGCGATCAACAATAACACATCGCCGCCAAAAAGCAGCACATCGCCTCCAACAAGCAGCACCAAGCTAGTACTGCCAAATATAAGATGGCTCTTATCTCAACAAAATGAAGATGGTAGATTTTCATCAAGTCAGGCTACTGTTGTTGCTCTCGAAGCTTTGTTTAGGTTTGCTCAAAAATCCGCCACAGTCACGGAGGGAGCTATTGATGTTGATTTTTCTAAATAAAAAAAAAATAATAAATTGGGTGGCACAACGGCTCGTAAAGAACCAGGGACTAGTGACTAACAACTCGCAACCATTCCTGTGTGCGCCTGTCGACAGGAATGGAAGGGACCTACAATTTTGTGCCGAATCAAAATAAAACTTTAAGAACTTGGCTATCAAAATCAGTTATGTTTCAAGCACTTGGATGGTTCTTTTGTAATTTTTGACCGAACAATTGAGAAAAGTGGTGATATTCGGCACACGCCTTTTGCTTTATATGGGGACTGAAAGAGTCGAACAAATTCATTCATGTAGATACAAAAGTCTTTGATAGAGGCTTAAATTATTTAAAAACCAGACAAAAAGAGAATGGTTGTTTTATAGAATAGATTTTGAATATACAGCTTTTAGTCTAATGTTGTTTTTAATGGATAATGTGAGATTGTCAATTCAATAGGCTTTAAATTCCTTATAGTTTCCATTTCTATTTTTCACAGCATTGGAGAACTTCACATTTTGAAGTTATTTCTAAAGGTCTTAAATATTTGTTTGAAATTTCGGATAGTTTGGGACAATCTTCTATTTCTGTTTTGTCAAAACATATGTGTTATTGCTGGGAAGACATGAAAATGCTGGAGATTGTTAAAAGAAGCTAACTGCAGGTAAGCTTTTGACAAGTATAGCTACAATTTTTTAGTATTAATAATTTGGAGACAATTAATCTTGTTTTATCATTTAAAAGACAAAAAATGTTTTGGAAAAAGTCCGATAATTTGAAACCACATCTCGAATAACTGCTGATAGTTTGATGATGTTATTCGAATCTCAAAAGAATCCCAGACAAAGTTTGGTTCACATCACAAGGGGCTTTATTACTTCAGAAGATGGAAAATCATCCTTTAGAGATATTATAGCTCTGCATTTATTGCTTGTGTTTGTTGAAGATCTGAAATTGAGTAAGAAAAACCTGACAACTTTCTTCAGTGATGACCAAAAAGGTTCAGGACATTTTCATATGAATTCTGGGAATTCTCAGGTCTTACAGACACTTAAGGTAAGAGACTACCGTCAACAGTTGAGTTATTTATTTTGTACAACTTATCATTTCTATAAAGCTTTCTGATAAATCACGAAGCATACATCTTCAAAGCAAAGGATATGGTTTTGCGGTTGTTGATGTCAAATATAAGTACAATTTAGTGATTGAACATCAATCATCTTCGGCTGATGCTACCAACATAACCACCACCACACAGAGATCTTCAAATTCCTTAGCTGACTTTGAGGTTTGTGCAAGTGGTCTAAAAAATAACAATGAAAACTACCTAACGGTTATGGAAGTAACGCTTCAGTCTGGAACCATTTTTACTGACAAAATCACACCTCAAGTTGGTCTAACATGGAAATTCAAGGCAGGTTTTAAAATTTTTGTTTAATCCCTATGATCCCAACATGTACATATATTTTTTATTTTTGTAATTTCAGTCACTTAAAGTTTACGAAAATCAAGATAAGTTAATAGTTTTCATAGCAAACCTTCACAAAAATTGAATTTGTTAAAAATTGAAAAGCCTGGAAAAGTACAAATTCTTAAATGCTAAACCTGCATGAGTTGTTCTGTATGACGTGCATAAAAAAAGGTTTGTTTTGTTAATTGTAAACAAAAAAGTGAAAAAAGTGCAAAAAGTTTTAACAGTTAACATGACAGTTTATAATTAAGCTAAGATCAATAGGAATATAGAGTTTTTCATAAAATAAATGTGGTATGATGCCCAAAAAACATACATTTTGAATCAGTTTATAGATTTTTAAGACAATTAAGGCTCGATTACTTATTTAAAAAACAAAAATAATATCAAAACACTTTTAAGAAATAAATATTTAAAAAAAAGTACAAAGATTTATTTTGTGGATATTTCTGCATTTGATTTTTATACTTATACTTTAATACTTCTTTCGTAAAGAAGTTAAGAAGAGAATGGAAGTTGCTTAACTGATTGCCTGGAGCATACTTGGTGATAAATTATCAAATCCAGCTGTTTTTGGATTTCTCAAAAAAATTATTTTCAAATTTTGTAAGTAGTCCAGCGCATTTAGAGTTTTTTTTTTTTTTTAATGAAAGTAGGAAAAAATGTTCCTTAGTTCTATTGAGTACCATATATGAAGCTATCTTGAATTAAAGTCAAATTGCCTTATTTTAAAAACACACTCATGTCTTTTTATTAAAATCGTTGGAGCTGTTTTTGAGTATACTTAACGGTGTTTTAAAATTTTGTATGGCAGCTAACATTACTTTTGGTTTAAAGAAAATATTTTTCCAAGGAAATTTCCAAAAAAAATAAAAAAAAAATGGTCCAAGTCGTTTTCGAAATATTGAGCTAAAAATTTTGGTTTTAAAAATGTTGCTTTTAGCCCAGTCAATTATTTATTATATTTTTTGGAAACTCAAAAATGTTCACTGTTTTTGAGTATTTTGGTAATTTTTTTTTTAGATTTAATTTTGTATAAACATTTCGTTAAATTATTTTCTTATAGCGAAAATGATCATGTCATTTTGGAATTCGACCAGCAAAAAAAGAAGCCGCATGGATGTGCTGAGGAAAATATGGTCTTCTTTGTTACGTATGTCGCGGCTATCAACTATTTAAAACAAGTAATTATTATTGGTAGCATTTTTAATTTTTTTTTCTATTTAAAAACTTGAAATCTTCAAGGTTCAGCCAAGTAATGTTCTAGAATTAAGAAGTTATCTTGAGATCGGCTACCAACGTGAATTAACATATAAACATGCTGACGGTTCGTTCAGCGTTTTTGGCCAATTTGATCGCACTGGAAGTACCTGGCTAACGGCTTTTGTCATCAGATCATTTATTCAAGCCTTACAATATATCTATATCGATCCAAACATTATTGAATCCGGCCTGAAATTCTTGGATGGAAAGCAAACTATGTCTGGTGAGTTCCGGGAGGATGGCAAACCTACTGATAGCTTGGCCAAAGATGATGGCATAGGTTTGACAAGTTTTGTATTGTTGGCATTTTTGGAAAATGCGGAATATGGCAAGCAATACGAGAATACAATTGAAAAGGGTTTGCAGTACTTGGAGCAGGAGCAATCGAACACAAATTGTTAAATTGACAATTTGAATTAATAGACCCCTTACCTCTGGTGGGGGGAAGTAGTAGCAAGTGAAGTTTATTATTACTGATCTCCTACTTGTTAAAGACAATTCTTTACTTTGTTATGCTTAATTTTTTTTATTTTTCTTCAACGTTTTTTTTAAGTGTATTCAATGTTTGTTATTTTGTTTGTTATTTTGTTTCTTATTTTATTTGTTTTGTTGCTAGACAATATTTGATATTGTTATTTTTTCCAATCAACTTTCAATTAATTATTTTAGTTTAAAATATAGTTAATGTTATTCAACGTAAAATCCTGAAAGGGCGAGGACGCATAAAAGCGTAAGATCTTAAAAAAAAACTTGATTGTTATTTGTTTGTAACTTTTATTTTATTTAGGAAATAAAACCCTATTTATAACCTTTAATTGGATATGGTTGTTTTATTTAAAAGCCCTGGATTAAACACTACTTTTATACAAATTTTATGCTTAGGTATTCTAAATTAATTCTAAGTAAAGTTCAATGTAGATTTATATAAAAAAAATTGCATTCTTGCAGAATGACAAAATTGTAACGAATAATAGAAAAGAAAGGCGAATTTGATATCGTCGTGTATACATATGTATCTATTGTCGTGTATATATACGGTGACTATCCGTCCCGGGTTCCCCGAGACTGTCCCGTATTTCAATAGCCTGCCCCGATTTTTTTTTCTAAGAAACCCGGGACGTACAAGTGTCCCGGGTTTCTTTATTTGTCCCGTATTTTCTGATTTTGTTGGTTTAATATTTTTATATTTTATAAAACAAAATGTTTGATATATGTATGTATGGAACTGCAAAGGAATACCAACCCGGCTTTGATTATGGACTAATTTTTTTACAAACCCGTTCAACTCTAACGTTAACGACTAACAATTAATATTATAACGACTAACAAGTAACAATAAGTAATTCTTCTATGGCTTTGGTTTTGAACTGTTTTATGATTTTTGTGTAAAACGAGGACCTAGATTATTGATATTTGTATATGATAAAAGAGGGACTTCTTTGAAAACAAAGACACTTAAAATCGGTACAAAACTGACTTTTTTAAATTTATTTTTCGATCAAGTCCGTATTAAATGTACAACCATTTTCTTCGTTGCTTAGTAAGGAATAAGCTAAAAATATTTTCAACCCCCAATAATATCATATACATAAGGCGGGTTTTGTGAATGATTTTCAGCAAAACTTAATAAACCAAATGAAATTTGAATAAAATGTCTTTCAATTTTATAACACTAGAAGACTATACACATGAGAGCGACCAACGACCGACGAATGAATGAAAAAATGGGATTTAAAACATTAATAAACCTAAATTCTTTACAAAATCTAGACAAAATGGAAGAAATATAATTGAGGATTATTTTAAGCCACTAAAATTTTTATTTTAAATGCTAAAACAAGAGAATTTTAAGAAAACAATTTGTTCGTCGCGAATAGTCGCAGTTCGTTACGACCAATTTATTTTATCAAATTTCTCATATTTAAGCAAATAAAAATTCAGATTTTATAATTTTAAAATAAATCTAAATCAAATTCTATCATTTTGATTAGAATTTGTATAATATTAATGTTTATTAAATTTTTAATTCCCATTTGTGTGTTCATTCGTCAGTCGTTGGTCGCTCTCATGTGAATGGTCCTTTGATACGAATGTTTAAATTTGTAATGTAACCTCCCTGGCCAGAAATAGAAGCATGTTTGGCTTTTGTGAACCAAAAGCAAAGCGACACAAGAATTAATGACTCTCAGTTCTTTAAGTTTGTTTGCTTTTTTAAGATTAGAAATTATTAAAAAATGGACGGAAAACAAAAAGACAGTACGAGAAAAATGTGTAGAAATGTGTACGCATTTCTCAGATAAAACATTGGCCTTCCAAACCTTTTACAAATTGTCGAGTTCAGCTTGTGTTTGCCAGCTTCTATAATGCTCCCACTGGAAATGGATTTTTTTTCAATAATAATTAATATATGAACGTACGAAAAAACCCAGCCACATAAATGCAACAACATTTTTTCAGCACAAACCTATTGAAAAAAAGAAAAAAAAAATTTAAGTTGTAAGCTTGGTTTAACATGCATTACGAAATAATGTTATGTTTTTTGAAGCCTTACATAATAAAGCTTCACAAAATGTTTATTTAATTATTTAGACTTCAGAACACTTTTAATATTTTTATAATGAAATAAAATATGTTAAATTTTAAGTTTTTTTTTTTAATTTTAAGTTTGTTATGTTGTGAAGACAATTTGATTTATTTTATTGTTCCTTATATTTTAAGAATTTCTTTTCGTTTGTGTTTCTGTTATTTTGTATCCCTTGTTATACGTGGATGTGTATCAAAATAAAAAGTAATACAAAATCATTATAATATTTTGTTGACGTTTTTAAACTTTTCACTTTTTGTCCCGGGTTTTGCTCTCAAAAATATTTTACAAAATGTGTTTATTATAAGTGAATCGGTGATTGTTAAAACAACATAAGTGACATTTTTTTGTTTTTACCGGAGAGACAAAAAACCTTATATTTTTGATGAAGCGACCGCATTGACAATTTTAACTTTAAAATCTGATTAGGGGTAGTTCTGTGAGTTGTAAACAGTTAAAAGTTTTAAAAAAATCTTTTTAGCAAAGGAGATTTTTAAAAAACTAACTTCATTTTGTATGTTGTTTTAACACCAAACGTTTTGTTGAGCGCCAAAACAACTTAAATACTTTAAATTATGTTGTTTTAACACTCAATTTTCAACGTAATTCTTAGAAAAATCAACTGAAAATGGATAAAATAACAAAAAATTAAATAAATAAAAGTTAAGAGTTCAGTATTTTACTAAACAAAAAAAACATGTACAAAAAAAAAAATAAAAAAGCCAGAAATTCATAAAAATACTAATTAGATTGTAGCATTGACGATTACATCTTTATTAGGAAAAATAATTGCAATAGGTAGCCATTGCAAAAAGAAAAGAAAAAAATACATGCAATCTGAACCCATATGCAATGCTTTGACAGGCCTCCCTTTCTGACTGGTGTTTACTCCGCTCCACATATACGTGACTTTTTAATAATATTTCTTTTGTATGAGCTCGCATTGTTCGATCTTTTTCTTGGCCTTATCTTCAAACAAGAATCAATATTGTTGTTCATATATTAATCAATTTTAAATTTTTTTTAGAGATCAACAACTCGAAAGAGCGCAAACAACTGACTCACATTTCAGCTTCAGTTCGGCTTAATAGAAGCTACTAATAACTTCTATTAAGCCATACCGAAGCTGAAATGTTAGTAAGGATATAAAATATTATCAAATAAACTTTAAAAAAACAACCGTTGGCCTACTACGTTTTGCCAGCGTTGGGTGTAAAAAGAAATTAAATGCATGCACTTAATGTGTTTTGGCACTCATTTGTCAAAATGGCAGAACAGATATGTTTTTTTATCACTAAATGCCGATTTCGCGATCGAATTTTTGTGTGTTTCAGGTATCAATTTATGTTTTTTATGTTCTCAACCTAAAGCTCTACCCCTAAGCAGTACAAAACCATAATAAAAGTGATTTCGAAAATTCTGTTACTTATGTTGTTTTAACAATCACCGATTCAAGTGTCAGAGTATAATCATCATTTTTGTGATGTGACAACAAAATCAATAGCGATCAACAATAACACATCGCCGCCAAAAAGCAGCACATCGCCTCCAACAAGCAGCACCAAGCTAGTACTGCCAAATATAAGATGGCTCTTATCTCAACAAAATGAAGATGGTAGATTTTCATCAAGTCAGGCTACTGTTGTTGCTCTCGAAGCTTTGTTTAGGTTTGCTCAAAAATCCGCCACAGTCACGGAGGGAGCTATTGATGTTGATTTTTCTAAATAAAAAAAAAATAATAAATTGGGTGGCACAACGGCTCGTAAAGAACCAGGGACTAGTGACTAACAACTCGCAACCATTCCTGTGTGCGCCTGTCGACAGGAATGGAAGGGACCTACAATTTTGTGCCGAATCAAAATAAAACTTTAAGAACTTGGCTATCAAAATCAGTTATGTTTCAAGCACTTGGATGGTTCTTTTGTAATTTTTGACCGAACAATTGAGAAAAGTGGTGATATTCGGCACACGCCTTTTGCTTTATATGGGGACTGAAAGAGTCGAACAAATTCATTCATGTAGATACAAAAGTCTTTGATAGAGGCTTAAATTATTTAAAAACCAGACAAAAAGAGAATGGTTGTTTTATAGAATAGATTTTGAATATACAGCTTTTAGTCTAATGTTGTTTTTAATGGATAATGTGAGATTGTCAATTCAATAGGCTTTAAATTCCTTATAGTTTCCATTTCTATTTTTCACAGCATTGGAGAACTTCACATTTTGAAGTTATTTCTAAAGGTCTTAAATATTTGTTTGAAATTTCGGATAGTTTGGGACAATCTTCTATTTCTGTTTTGTCAAAACATATGTGTTATTGCTGGGAAGACATGAAAATGCTGGAGATTGTTAAAAGAAGCTAACTGCAGGTAAGCTTTTGACAAGTATAGCTACAATTTTTTAGTATTAATAATTTGGAGACAATTAATCTTGTTTTATCATTTAAAAGACAAAAAATGTTTTGGAAAAAGTCCGATAATTTGAAACCACATCTCGAATAACTGCTGATAGTTTGATGATGTTATTCGAATCTCAAAAGAATCCCAGACAAAGTTTGGTTCACATCACAAGGGGCTTTATTACTTCAGAAGATGGAAAATCATCCTTTAGAGATATTATAGCTCTGCATTTATTGCTTGTGTTTGTTGAAGATCTGAAATTGAGTAAGAAAAACCTGACAACTTTCTTCAGTGATGACCAAAAAGGTTCAGGACATTTTCATATGAATTCTGGGAATTCTCAGGTCTTACAGACACTTAAGGTAAGAGACTACCGTCAACAGTTGAGTTATTTATTTTGTACAACTTATCATTTCTATAAAGCTTTCTGATAAATCACGAAGCATACATCTTCAAAGCAAAGGATATGGTTTTGCGGTTGTTGATGTCAAATATAAGTACAATTTAGTGATTGAACATCAATCATCTTCGGCTGATGCTACCAACATAACCACCACCACACAGAGATCTTCAAATTCCTTAGCTGACTTTGAGGTTTGTGCAAGTGGTCTAAAAAATAACAATGAAAACTACCTAACGGTTATGGAAGTAACGCTTCAGTCTGGAACCATTTTTACTGACAAAATCACACCTCAAGTTGGTCTAACATGGAAATTCAAGGCAGGTTTTAAAATTTTTGTTTAATCCCTATGATCCCAACATGTACATATATTTTTTATTTTTGTAATTTCAGTCACTTAAAGTTTACGAAAATCAAGATAAGTTAATAGTTTTCATAGCAAACCTTCACAAAAATTGAATTTGTTAAAAATTGAAAAGCCTGGAAAAGTACAAATTCTTAAATGCTAAACCTGCATGAGTTGTTCTGTATGACGTGCATAAAAAAAGGTTTGTTTTGTTAATTGTAAACAAAAAAGTGAAAAAAGTGCAAAAAGTTTTAACAGTTAACATGACAGTTTATAATTAAGCTAAGATCAATAGGAATATAGAGTTTTTCATAAAATAAATGTGGTATGATGCCCAAAAAACATACATTTTGAATCAGTTTATAGATTTTTAAGACAATTAAGGCTCGATTACTTATTTAAAAAACAAAAATAATATCAAAACACTTTTAAGAAATAAATATTTAAAAAAAAGTACAAAGATTTATTTTGTGGATATTTCTGCATTTGATTTTTATACTTATACTTTAATACTTCTTTCGTAAAGAAGTTAAGAAGAGAATGGAAGTTGCTTAACTGATTGCCTGGAGCATACTTGGTGATAAATTATCAAATCCAGCTGTTTTTGGATTTCTCAAAAAAATTATTTTCAAATTTTGTAAGTAGTCCAGCGCATTTAGAGTTTTTTTTTTTTTTTAATGAAAGTAGGAAAAAATGTTCCTTAGTTCTATTGAGTACCATATATGAAGCTATCTTGAATTAAAGTCAAATTGCCTTATTTTAAAAACACACTCATGTCTTTTTATTAAAATCGTTGGAGCTGTTTTTGAGTATACTTAACGGTGTTTTAAAATTTTGTATGGCAGCTAACATTACTTTTGGTTTAAAGAAAATATTTTTCCAAGGAAATTTCCAAAAAAAATAAAAAAAAAATGGTCCAAGTCGTTTTCGAAATATTGAGCTAAAAATTTTGGTTTTAAAAATGTTGCTTTTAGCCCAGTCAATTATTACAAAAAAGGGGCTGAAGTCGCAAATTGGGATGTAGTTCTGCATTTTTGATTGTTGTTGGGGCATGTTAGAGTAGCCTGTAAGCACAGGTTTTTCGAAGTTGCAAACTTAGCTACAATTTGAATTTGAATTTGACTGGGCTATTTACAATACCTACTTTTTAAACCTTTTAGACGCTTTTCCATATCAAAATAAAACAAAAACCGTTTAAGAGAAAATCAAATACACAAACAAAAAATAGTTCTGTTCGATGTACCAAAAATAACAATTTTTCTAAAGTAAACAAAAATTAACCATTCTCTATCGTAATTAACTGAATTTTCAATGAGAACATTTTTGTATGACAGGTTGTTTTAGGTTTAGCTTAAATCAAAAAAATTATGTGGGCATATTATCAAAAGACACAAGGTAACACGTATGAAGAAAATCCACTCAACTGTTAAGGCTTCCATCTAAGTTATTAAGGTATCAAATTTGTATAAAATTTGCTGTTGTTCAAGAAAAATCCAAGATTTTTTCCAACTATAAGCGCAGTTTTTGAGTAACAAGCGGAAAACTAAACTAAATGAAATGTTGGCCTTTTTTTCACCGTACTCTAGCGGCCAAACCTTTCTTAAGAACAAACAAATATTCCACAGCTTTTTTAAGTGCGGAAGGTAATTTTAGCCATAAAGTGAATATTTGTGTAACTTTTTTCAAATTTCAAAATTTTTAAATTTTCTGCAATTTTCGCTGTGAAGCCATATCCGTAGGAAGTAGCAAAGTTAAAATTCGGACTCAAAGACCCCTTAAACATAAAAAAACAAGTGAGAAAAAAACTTCTATATTTTTTTTTTCGCAAAACACCGTTTGGCTAGACTGTAAGTTAGTCAGAAAATTTGAAGAAATTTGAACATCAATGTTTTTTTAAAAACTGCTGATTAGCTTTTAAACGTATGCAGTACCTATTGCAATCTTCAACTCTAGATGATTTCTCAAACAAAAAGAAAAAACTACATTACGTTGAGTTTAATTATACTTCTGATAAGTCTACGTCATCGATTCTCAGTCCGCATGCTACTCGTTTTTAAACTAGAATAGTAATTCTAGATAAATAATAATAGAAACTGAATAACTTCTTATTCTCATACAAATATAGCTTTATTTAAAACTAACGTTTTCGAGAATATCTTCTCATCTTCAGGTTTTTAAGCAAATTGAAACATTTTTTACATATACATAAATCAAAAATTGATGTGATTAAAAAATTATAAATATACATATACAAATAGTTTTCAATTTAAAGAGTTAAAGTAATTTTATCTAATAATAATTATGAAAGCTAATGGTTCGAACTGGTTATAATAAAATTTGATGAAAGTTAGTGAATAAATGCGTTTAGAATTTTGTCTCAAATATGTCTTTAGCTGTTAGTGGTTCTAAAAATGCATGCAATGAAGATCGTTCAAACAATTTATTTTTGTTCATATTATTCGTGCGATGTATGTACAATTCTTCATATGTATTTAATAATTTTGGGTTATTTATTTGTTTTAATAATCTAAAACCTGCCAGGTTGTGATTATTATCAATCATATGAGTCGACTCATATGCATTGTCTTAGAATGGATTGATTTATGGTGTTCTGACCAGTGGTGGATCCAGGGGGGTGGCTATAGGGGCTAAAGCCCCGCCCACAGGCTGTTCTTAAAATTGATTGAAATATAGAGATCAGAATCAGGAGTCAGATAAAAATTACGAGGCTGGGGCTTCGCAATTTATATGCTACGTATTTTTTTCTAATCCCCAAATTAATTAGGTTGGGGCCGAAACCTGAAGGGAGTAGGGGAGAAGGGAGAAGGGGAGAATAGTTGACACAAAATTGGAACGAAAAAAAAACAGCTCGCGAGTAGGTCTTAACAAGAATTGGATAAAAAAACGTGGTCGGGGCTAACTCTTTTAAAACTTACCTTAAGTATTCCAGAAAGTTTTTGGGCTTGACTCAAGGGACTGTCAAGTCCAAGTTGGGCCTAAAGCTTGAAGAGATAATTGGAAAAACGGCGTCGGGGCTTAACAATTACCATGCCAAATTAAACAAAAATTCACCCTAAGAACTTAGCTAACTTTGCAAGAAAACCGCAATTGGGGCTGAAACCAGAGGAGAATTTGGGAACAACAAATCAAAATCTGATTTTTCTCTGGGCACTCAGAAAATCATGCGTGTCAATATTTGCGATCCCTCTAGACTGACGTGCAAATTTATTGACATATTTTTTCCTCTGGTGGTTCAAAGCTTGACGTGGCTGAAAATTGAAGGTACATAGATTTTTTTTTCTATCTCCACTTAAAAATATTTTAAATGTTAAATACTACAGATGTTATTGTACTTTATATTGAAAACATTTTAAACCGGGGATAGAAGCTGATATAAATGCACAAATAACACGGCTATTCTAAAAGGAAAAGTGGTAAATGCTAAAATTCAATTATTTATATAACTTTGTATATTTTCACAAAAAACCCTTTAACCTAAACTAAAACTGTTTTATATTAGTTATAAATTATAAAATTAAGTTGTGGACAAGCAAATTGTATTATTGATCCTGAACTTCAGTTCAAATCTAAAGGTCAAATCGTTGGCTTTCACAGTTTAAAATGAACCTCAGTTCAATAGAGCGAAGTTTAATATGACTGTATGATGGCAATGGCAACTTTCAAACAAATCAACATCGTCACAATAGTTAAAATAATTTGTTCTTCAAGGGAAGCGTTTTTCTCTTGTCACACTCACAACGAATGTTACATTTCCTCGTCACTCGAAAACATTAAAAAAAATAATTTCAAATAGAAAGGAATATAATAACTTATTATTATTATTAAATGGCAGTTGTCAATTTAGATTTGAGAATGATTATAACGATCAAGTGTTCTAAACGTTGAACTGAAGTTTAAATGGCAGAATACATTCGTTTAACTAGAACTACAGAATTATATAAGTTCAAGGTTTACTTTGAAACCGAATCAAGTACTGAACTTAAGTTTAAACTTATATTGTAGTTTAACTTGTGAAACTGGCCATTAATGTCTCAAACTGGATCTACCAAGCCCCCCCCTTCACAGCCAAATCCTAGGTGGTGGATCCAGGGGGGGTGGCTATAGGGGCTAAAGCCCCCCCCCACAGCCGATAATTTGAAATGTAGAAAGCAATACATTACAACGTGTGGAGTTTTATATTTGTATAAAATATTGTTAAGGTGAGAATTTTGATGGACAAAATAACGTGGTTGGGGCTGAACAATTTACATGTTTTGCAACTTCTTTTCTAAGCCCTAAGGTTGAATAATGGACATGTTTCATGCAACGTCAATTTTCCCTTAAAACAAAACCCAGAAAATTGAAAAAAAAAAAAAACAACTTGGTACTAATAAGGTCTGAGAATATTGGACAAGTAACGTAGTCAGGCTTAAACAACTAACTCCCTAAAAACTAACATTATTCCAGAGAGCTTTTGGGGCATAAGTCTAAGGGTTGTCAAAATCCGAAGTTGGGGCTAAAGCTTGAAGATATAATTAAAACAGAACGTTGTCGGGCCTTAACATTTGGGTACATGTCAAAAGCAATAACTGTTTACACTAAAAACTTAGCTAATTTAACGAAAGAAACGCAATTGATGGTAAAACAATAAGAGATCACCGGGGTGTAAAGCTTAGTGTATAAATGATTAATACAACATGAATTGTTTCTTACGGCCTTGGCTGGGCTTGGAGAATTTTGGGGCTTAGTTTTCAAAATTTTAAAGGTCTAAGGCAATACACACAAAATATTTTTGGGCTAAGCAATTCAATACAAATTCTCTAGTCGAGGAGCCAAATTCCAAAAGCGTGCGAAACTCTGTGAACTCAGAAAAATCTTGCAGGTGGACATGAATATTTACAATTTCTATAGACTCTCGAGTGACTTGCAAATTTATCGACACATTTTTTGAGCAGGAATAGAAAGTGTATGTAGTTGCAGTGTAAACGAAAATTCATTAATACCTGCAGAATTGGGCCGTGCACTGGAGCTTATTTTTTAGAGCAGCTGTTTCTTATGCTTGAAATTTTGATATTTTATTTTTCGATCCACAAAATATTATTTTCGTGCTTTCCAGTGACAATTTTAAGAAAACTGGTAGGTTCGTTGATTTGGCTAATTAAAGAAAATGAGATCTCAGAGGACTGATACTGTCGAAACACTTATGAGCTTTTGCCAGTAAAACCACTTAAATATCATTTTTCTGAACTAGCATTACAAACAGTTTTTAAAATTTGTTAAAAAGGCGAAGTTCAAAGCATACTTTCAGATAATTTAAACAAACACTAACATAATGTACATAGGATTGGCACTTGATACCTAATCAATTACTAAGCAATACACGAATTTGTTCGTATGGTTTGAGGCTGTCACGTGGCTAGAACTTGAAGTTATAAAATTAGTTATGCTACCATGTTTTGCTGAGCCTTAATATTGGCTTCTTGCTCCGCTTAAAAATAATTCCCATGCTTAACACCTAAATCCCAAATTCTTGTTATTGTGCTTTATTTTAAAAAAAGAAAAATTTAAAGCGCGATAGGAGCGGATATAAAGGCACAAGAAACACGGCTATTATTAAAGGAAAAGTGATGTTAAAATTCGTTTTCTGTTATATAACTTCATATGTACAAACTGAATTTCCAAACTCAAAGCCCCCCGAATGTTTTTTTTTAACAAAGAACCATTTATTGTGGCTATTCTATGAATAGTTGCCACTTCTTTGATGAAATTATTTTTACTGAGAGGAACATTAATAGCACGGTAACAATAAGAATTAAAGGCTGCAAATTGAGTTTGCTTTGTGTGATAAGAGTTTGATGGAATGCATCTTTCAGTGTTTGTTGGTTTCCGATAAATATCAAACTCAATATGATTCTCAAAGCTTTTAGTCATAAGGTTTAAAAATGGCAAACAAAAATTTACTTCTGTTTCAAAAGTAAACCTTATTATTCCTGGCATGACACTATTTAAGAAATCGAGAAAAATAATGAGTCTGTCTTTATGAATAATGATATAAGTGTCGTCAACATATCTAACCTATAATAATGGAAAGTCAGGGCAGTTCTGCTTAGCTTTGGTTTCGAATTCAGCCATGAAACAATTTGCCGCAAAGGCCAGCTAAGGGGTTACGCATTGCTAAACCATCAATTTGTTCATAGACTTTATTATCAAATTGGACATAATTCTTTGAAAAACATAAATTGACAAGACGCATGTATTCACTTAACTTTGAATCATCTAATGTATTAATGGTTGTCAACCAATTTTTAATGGATTCTTCAGCATTTGCTACTGGAATACTGTTGTACATGTTGTCGATGTCGATAGACTCTTGAATGAAGTCCTTTGGAATGTTTATTTTACCTGCTTCACTGATAAAATCAAACGAGTTTTTTACATAATATCCGGCTGGTTGTTGAAATCTTGAAAATTCTTTGCAATGAAGTCCTTTGGAATGTTTATTTTATCTGCTTCACTGATAAAATCAAACGAGTTTTTTACATAATATCCGGCTGGTTGTTGAAATCTTGAAAATTCTTTGCAATGAAGTCCTTTGGAATGTTTATTTTACCTGCTTCACTGATAAAATCAAACGAGTTTTTTACATAATATCCGGCTGGTTGTTGAAATCTTGAAAATTCTTTGCTGTGTCATGCACTGGTGATCCAACTCCACTGCAAATTGTTCTCATTTTTAGATCTCCTTTTTTGTGGATTTTAGGTAAAGCATAGAGTTTCGGAATACTAAAGTTAGATGTAGGGGGGGGGGGGTTGGAGCTTGGAGATCCAGTTTGTACCTACATATGAAGTTATACAACAGAAAACAAATGTTGACACTAGTACTTTTCCTTTAATAATAGCCTTGATTTGTGTGCCTTTATATCCGTTCCTATCGCGCTTTAAAATTTTTTGAATATAAAGTACAATCACAAGAATTTGGAATTGACATTATTGGAAATTTGCTGAGATTATTTGTTAGGAAATAATAACAAATTAACTAATTGACACGAACAAAATATGTTATGGTTTTGTTAAAGACCAATTGAAGAGGTATAACTCAAAATTATCTCAAAAATGTAACCGTTTTTTGCACTTTGTTGAGATTTTTATTTTTAGTTATGTTGCATTTGGCCCTAGAAGGTAAAAGCTTGGATTTATCATAAGGACAGAACATCATAAAACCAGGCAATCAATCAAAAATCTACCATGTTCAACGCAGTGTATTATTTGCACGTTTACTAAGACTGTAGTATTTCAGATTTTTACCAATAACTTGCTACTCTAGATACAAGTATTAATGCAATTTTTTTTTATACCAGAGATGATTTAACTTTTTCAAAAATTATTTTCTTTCACATTTTGCATTGAAAATCAAAGTTAAATAATTTTTTTTCTCCAAGAAGTCCAACAGTTAAGTATTATAATTTTCTTCTACTTATGTTTCGGATCAAATAATATAAAATATTGCTACGAAAAAAAAAAAATGTAAAGTAAGGCAAAATATAATGCACTGAACAAAAAAGTGAATATATCTTCTCTTGTGGTTGAGATAGAAGTTTTTTTTGTATCAGTTTTCAGGACGGTCATAAAGTCTACTATGAGGCATTTCAGAGTTATCCATTTTTTACGGGGCACAAAATTAATTTTTAAGAAAACCGCTCAGCCGATTTTCGATTTTTTTTAATAAGTTCATATTTATCAAACTTTTACTACTATACTCTCTCTTTTTTGAGCTTTATATCTGTTTTAGCTATTCAAATAACAAATTTATAGTAATTTATAGTAATAACTTATATTTGAAATTGTTTTTAAAACTATTTTTAAATGATATAATGTTATGGAACCAATACATATGTTTGTACATTGTCTATTTCAAACTACGTTAAAGTTGTTAGCTACTAGAGCAAGTTTTGTGCAATCCAGTCATGCCCATTTTTTTGTTATAATTTCTTTGTCTTGTTGGAAATTAAAGAAAAAATAACATTATTTCCTATCAGCAGCGTACTAGAAATTTAGTTTAGTAAGATAAGGTGGCATCACTGATTTCGATTGGCCGAATCTTTCGTGATCTCTACAGTATGAATATGACAATGACAATGACATAAAGCCGCACATGAACATAAATTTGATCAAAGCACATGGATGTTCTTATTTCAATTTTCCACACTGAGAGTGAGAGATGATTTGAGAAATGCCACCACCAATGAAACGACCGCACCGTTCGGCCGGCACCGGGACATCTTGATACTTGAACCAAATATTTTTTTAAGTTCATCTTAGAAAAACTGCACAAGTAAAATTCTTTCAGTTTTCTGACAGTTGTTGACTGGCCAGCACAACTGCTCTTATATTGGTTCCTCAGAAACTGAAGCTGTCGGGAATCAAGAAGTGTTTCTGTGTTTTTTTTTTTTTGTTGTTGTAAATTTAATTGACTTCTTTGAATAATAAAAAAAAAAACAAATCAAGATCATTGACACTCATCTCTTGATTGGATTAAGAATTTTATAGTGCAAGTTCAACTGCACTAAAGCGTTATGATGCGTTTATTCATCATCTGCATGTTTTGCGTCTTGCTAATTTCTATAACATCAGTCAAGTGCAGCGGGTGAGTTCAGTTATATGATAACAATCAATTAAATAAAGATTGCTTTTAATTAATGTATGTATATTAATTTAAGTGTTTGTACTAAGAAATTTTCTGAACAGAATCATATTTTTTTAATTTTCTTCATTTGTCTCTGGACATTTTATCAGATAATATAGATTCAATTTCAAAAACAATCATGGATTTTTTGATCTCTATAAATGTATATCTTCTTTCAATATCAATTCGTTTCTTTATCTGTTGAGAGGCTGTTACAAGATAGACCGGATGCTTAAAAGATCAGACAGTAAATAATAATAAATAATAAACTAAGCATATTGCTGAGTGTATGTTAGGTCACCGTGCCTCCTCTCAAGTAATTATTTTGGTCATGAAAGTAGATAGTGTTATTATCTGTGCTTAAGGAAATGTGATGGAATTTTTAAATGTTTACATTATTTATTTATATGAATTATATTGATTTTAAAAGATTTTTGATTACTGTACTCTTTTTACATGGATAATCGGTTTAGAAAAAAAAAAAAAACACTGAAGTGTAGTTAGAAAAAAAAAATTTGTCAATTGTTGACAATTACTGTCGCGAAAGCCTATTGCCAGATCGTGCCGGTGTCAATAGTTATTCAAGGTTGAATGTCGAAAATATCTGCTTTTCGCATATTACTCCGGAACGGTAAATGCTATCGAACAGGGATTGGCAAAAAAAAAAAAAAAAAAACCAAGAAGATTTCAAAAATTTGTAGTACATAATGAAAAAAAAAAGCAAAATGTATATTAGGAAAAACCTTTTTTTTTATTTAATTTAAATCAGAACGAAAACATATTATTAACTAGTGCTATACGTTCAACAATGACTACTTTTTAAAGAATAAGTTTCACAAACTTATTTGAAAATGAAGTAGAAGTAAGTTGCTACGTAGCAAATGCATAAAATAAATTAATGAAGTAAAAATACTACACATATGTAGTACATTCTCATCTCTGCTATCGAAAAGTATTTCGCACAAAACTTGTACACCTTGCCATCCACAAGAAAAAAAGTTATGAACAAATTTGTTCTAAGACTGACCGTTAAGAAGATTTTGGCATTTCCAACACGGGTTATATCTTCAAAAACATCTGAATGCAAAGTTTGTACATTATTTCACCCGCTTTAGAAAAAAATATTATTTTATTATTCTTAAACTTTGACAAAAATTCTAAATTTATATGACGAAGTTGTTGACAAAAAAAAACCGCATTCTCAATTTGTAGACCATAATAGTCTATAAGAACATTACAATTTTCTCCATAAAAGTTATAAGTAAAAGTTATTGCTACTTCATTAACGAAACACACCCCCCATGCCATTATCCATGAGCGGTACTTGTATTGAGGAAACCGAAAAGCTTTCAGTCCTCGGTATGTGTATCACAGACCACCTTCTGTGGAATGAACACATATTCGACGCCGCCAAAAATGCTGCTAAGTGCTTAGGTTTTCTTCGGCGATGTAAGAAATTTTTCTCTCCTTCTGATCTGGCTGTAATCTATAAAACATTTATCCGTCCGAAACTTGAGTACAATTCTCATATTTGTGCAGGTGCCCCAATAACCTACTTGAGTCTGTTAGAGAGGAGGCAAAAAAGAGCTTTGAAAATGATAGGTGACAGAAATATAACAGAAACATTTGCATCCCTCGACCACCGCCGCAATGTTTCATGTCTAACATTATTTAACCGTTACTTTTATAAACATTGTTCTAGTGAAATAGCCAGCTGCATTCCTCCCTTAAAACAATTCAACCGTAATACTCGTACTTCTAGGAATGCACATCAGTTTACCCTCGAGCCAAACTTCGGACGCACTGTCAAGTATAGAGATTCTTTTTTTAGCCGCACTACCCGAATGTGGAATGCTTTACCCGGCTCTATCTTTCCCGACCATTTTAATATTCAGAGGTTCAAAACCAATGTGCATCGGTATCTCCTCTTAAATTCTACCCTATTTTCCCAACGCTCGCACTGTGTTTAAACATTTTAAGGGCAGCCAAAATCCCTTTAAAGCGTGCTTAACTAAAAAAAAAAAAAAAATAGAGTCAAAAAAAAAGTTTTTTTGCACACTTCTCTTAAGCGGTAAGTTTATGGAAAAATTATATTGCCAAAATTTAAGCATTACGTAACGTCATTAACAATTTTTTCTAGAAGCCATGATTTTTATGAAATTATTATTTAAAAAAATAACAAAAAGTTGCAATTAACTCGTTTAACCTCTTTTTAGTCTTAAATGACGAATTTGACAAAAAATACTTTGAAGTTATTTGGTAGATTTTAATATTCTCTAGATAAAATATACAGTAATTATTAATTTTTTTTATTTATAAGAGATCATTTGCAAGATAATGTGACTTCAAAAATGGGTTACTTGTATAATATATAGGATATTGTTATAAACCATTTTCGAAGTCCGACCATTTTTGAGGTCGCAATATCTTGCAAGTGATCTTTTGTACTTAAAAAGGTGTCATAATATTTTTTTCTACAGATAATTAAAATCTACAAAATAAATTCAAAATATTTCCGTCAATTTGCTCTGGCCAGCAAATAACCATCAAAAATGCTATAACTCTTTAAACATGAAATTTCTACGTTTACGAGATCAATTTACAAAAATAATTCATATATCTCTTCTACTCGAAGTTTCCTTTCGTAAACTTTAACTTCATTATTAAATTGTTTTAGCTTCTCTCCAAAAACTGTTTTTCTTTATTTCTGAAAAACACTGATTTTTGTTCTATGTTTTAGAAGAGTTTTAATAAAATAACACGGTTTCCCAAAATAGAAGACAAATTTGAGCCATTTAAAACTGGAATTCTTGGGGGACATAGAAATTGTTATCTATTTTAAATGAGAGATATACATTTTTGCTTGCAGATTTTATTCGGTAATAGCACCTGGAACATTGAGATCAAAATCAGACTACCATGTGACAGCTTCACTTCACGATGCACCGTCACCCTGTAAAATCAAAGTTGGACTTATTGGACCCGAATATTATGTCTCGCAAACTATTGAAATTCAACCACGCTCATCAAAGTCTATCAAATTTGAAGTAAGTCTGCTAATTTTTTTTTTTCTTAATTTTATTTTATGCACAATTTATTCCTTAAATTTATTATTATTTTCTTACAAAAGGTGCCCAAAATCAAAGATGGTTTCTATAATTTATTTGCCGAAGGAATATCGGGTATCGAATTTAAAAACTCATCCAGACTTAACTATGCCGCAGAGCATTTATCAATTTTTATTCAAACTGACAAAGAAATATATAAGCCAGGTGATGAAATTAAATATCGTATACTTGTTTTGGACAAAAATATGCTACCAGTTAAAAATATTCAACAAATTGGAGTACAAATTTATGTGAGTATAAAATTGTCACTTTTTTACAATCGCATTGAAATATGTCTATTTTATTTTATTTTATTTTATTTTACTTTTATTATATTTTATATTATTTTTAAGGATGGAGACCACAACCGCATCACACAATTCAATTCTCCAACACTGATTAAAAGTGCAACGATGAGTCAATTACAACTTTCAAATAGTCCAGTATTAGGAACATGGAGTATTGAAGTTAATGCTGATGATACAGTGAAAACAAAATACTTTAAAGTAGAAAAGTATGTTCAGCCTAAATTTGTAGTTCAACTGGAAGCACCAACAAATGTTGTGATTTCTGAAGGAAATATTGGCGTAACTATTGGATCAAAGTAAGTTGTAAATTTTCTCTTCAAAACATTTTCCTTAGGATTGTATTTTCATACGAAGTTTCAATTGTTATATCAATTATACCAGTTTATACCAATAAGTGGGTACAAAAACATGAATTTATTTCTTTTATACCTTCAAGATAGCCCAGATTTTATTGGTATTAATAAATATTTAGTTTTATATCGGTTTTGACAGTCTGAATCAAATAGCAAAAACATGTTGGAAATGACAAGAAAACTCAAAAAAACTTTTGTTTGAAACAAGGTATCAATAATCGTAACTTGTGGCATAGTTGCATAGTTAGTTTTTATACCAGTTTATAGGAGTCATACCCAAATAGCAACGCCCAATTGAATAGTATTAGAAAAATTTGTAAATAATTTATTTCAAACAAGGTATTGTTTTTATACCAGTTAATGCCAGTCAGGTTCAAATAAAAAGGAGAAATTGGACAAGATTATTGAACTCAGCAAGCAACTTGTTTGAAACAAGGTACATATTAATTACAACAATTTATGGCATAAGTGCGTTTATGTGGTTTAATACCATTTTATACCAATCAGCAGCAAATAGCAACTAAAAATTCAAGTGGATTAGATATCATGATATATAATTTATTTAAAAAAAAGGTATTCATAGTCAAAACTTGCGGCGCGGCGTAGCTAATAGTTGATTTTTATGTGAGTTTATACGAGTAAGATACAAGTAGTAAGGACAAATTTGACTAGATTGCACAACTAAGTACTCAATTTATTTAAAAAAAAATAGTTTTTATACCGGTCAGACACAAATGGAAGGACAAAATTAGATAGGTTAAAATAATTTAGTAATTAATTTGTTTCAATCAATGTTTTAATAATCGAAACTTAGTATGCAGTTTTATTAAAATAAAGTACATAATCGACATATGCGACATAAATGCGAATAGTTGGTTTTATACCAGTCAGAAACAAATATCAAGTACAAATTGAAATATATCAGATATCTAGTTAATAAAATGTTCGAAACGAAGTATAAAAATAGAAACATACATTATTGGTTCAAGCAGTTTGTTTTTATACGAGTTTATACCAGTCAGACACAATTAGCAAGTAAGATTCACAAGGAATTAAAAGAGAATTTGATTGAAACAATGAATTAATAATCGAAACTTGTGACATAGCTGCGTATTGTTGGTTTTATACCAGTTTATACCAGTAAGGCGTACATTACAATAGAAGACAAAATAATTTTTGTGAACATAAATTATTTTGACCGGTTGGGCGAGTTTATACCTATTACCTAACAAATAAACAGAAACAAATGCAACTAGCTACAACATGTGACTGATTGGTATAAAAATATAAAGGCCTACAATACTTGTTCCTGTATTATTTATTTGGTTGTTACTTCCAAATGTCAAGTGGCCCTATTTATACAAAAAGAATACTGGTATATAAACTACATATTCGATTGGTAATTTCTGCGTTTTGAATTGGTCTGAAGTAATTTCGTTTTTTCATTTTTGTCTTCTTTACAGATACACCCACGGAAAACAGGTAAAAGGCAGAGCTATTGTATCAGTTAAGCCATCTTACTACTATTACGGTGATGATCCCGACCTACCACATTCCGAAAAGATCATTGAATTCAATGGTAAAAGCTTTGTTGAGTTTGATATTTTAGGTGATTTGCAAATCACCAAACGAAACTACATACCTCAATTGACAATTTTGGCTATTGTCGAAGAAGAACTGACCGGCTTGAAACACAATGCTTCAGCTACTGTTAATATACATCGTGAAAAGTATCAAATTGAAAGCATAAATCCTGCACCGAATAAATATCATCCCAGGAAGCCTGTAACATTTAATGTATGTAGATTTGATTAATTTTAAATAAGCTCGAAGAATAAAACAAACAAAAATCTTCTTCTTCTTCTTTTTTTAGCTGGTTGTGAAAAATCTAGATGGCACTGCTGTCAAAGATACAGGAAATCCACTAACTCTTAGTTTTGGTCTAACCAATGATCGTGCTGAAGAAGATCCCGAAGCAATAACTACAGCAGCACCTCATAGTCGAACGACAACACTGTCAATTTACTTGGACGCCAATGCAACTGCTAATTTTGAGGTTAATTTATCTGATGGGGGCTCTAGTCCGTATTTTGTAAGAGCTAGTTATTTAGAATCATCATCATATGTGACAACTTTGACTAAAGTTCAAAGGGCCAATAATGATAAACATTTGAAAATAACTGTTCAAACAAGAAAGTGAGTACGAAGTTTAAAAGAAATAATGCGTATTTTTCAATCATTAACAATTTGATGGTAATTTTCAGTCCAACGTTGGGCAAGGACATTTCGATTAAGGTGGCGAATGGAAAATTCATTCCTTATTTTGTTTATACGATTATTGGACGTGGTGATATAATTCAGAGTAAAATAATCAAAGTAAGTTTATATCCTAAAAGAAGATGTATTGTTAAATAAAATTTTATTATTTTTGGTCCATCAGTTTCAGAAAAACCGCAAATACCATTTCTTTAAAATAACACCCACTATTGAAATGTTCCCACGATTCACTCTTTTCATTCACTATGTTGTGGGTAGTGATTTTCACCATTCCGAAGAAGTTATAGAGATTGATAAAACTTTTGAAAATTCCGTAAGTTTTGATGATCAATTTATTTATTTTTAAACAACATTGAAATTCAATTAAAAGTTTAAGTGACCTCTACGTCAGAAATGCGTTTTGCCAGGTATGACAGTGGACTCATCAGTTAGATGCTGTCATACTTGTAATTTTAATTGAGTTATATTTTGTCACTTTACATCTAAAACAAAGTAATTTAATTTTCTAAATTTCCTGAATTCTCTTTTCTTCATCTTCTTTACAACATTGTTATGATAAATGATAAAGGTTTTATTTTAATATTCCATAGATTTCTATTGGTGTTCCAAATCAAGTAAGACCGGGTGAAGAAATTAATATAACAGTCAATACTATGCCTGATTCGTATGTTGCTCTTCTTGGAATTGATCAAAGTGTTTATCAACCAAAAACAGGAAACGGATTGAGCAAAGCTGCTGTCTTTCATGATTTGAATCGATACGATGCACGAACTCCATGGTCATTTGGTTATGGTCAATATCCGGGAAGACAAGCTGGATTAGTGACATTGACCAATGCAAATTTCGCCTTTCATCGAAGTAAGTAAACATAAATACATTCTTGAAAAAAATATTATTAACGACTAAAAAGATGATGTTTCTACGATGATGTTACTCAAAAATATGGTAGTTTCAAAAATCTTTAATCTTTGGCTATATTAAAAAGCGTCATTTTTAATTGATATTATAGGTTAATCTTTTCTTCTTATGAATTTAGATGTTCCGAATGATTTAGCTGGAAATTACTATGCAGAAGACACAAGCTTAGAATCAGAACTTGAACCGCCTGCTCGGAAAGAAGTTCCTGAGACTTGGATATGGGAAAATGATGAAAAGTAAGTACCTAACATAGCTAGTATGTTTCGATCTACAGTCTTTGTAAATTCGAACGCACTAATTTTGTTGATTCTTTTTTAATTGAAACAAATTGGTTGAGATCAATAATTCTAACAATAACAGGAACATTTGTTTGAAGACGAAAATTCAAGTGGGACATATGCCCCTTAAATAATTGGGCATTAAATAAATAATTAGGGGTTATGTCCCTGCGCCGACAAAAGTAATATTTTTTGTTAAGAAAGGTAATAATTTGTGACTTACAAATAGAGACTGTTGTCGTTCTTAACTCAAGCTACTGTTTCAAGTCATTTATTCGAACTTATGTGAATAAAAATAAGCTAAAGTTAGTATTGAAATTTTGGACCAATATTCCGAATATTTTTTAATAAATTTGATTAAATTTTAATTTTCAACTGTCAACCTTTTGCAAGGCTGACGCTAACTTCAATTTTAGTTGAGTTCGCTTCTCGCTAAAAGAATTTGTTTTTTTTTTAGTATTTATCGACATCCTTCACCAATTTTGACAGGAAGAAAACACTCTACAAAATTGTGTACATACATATATGACATTTCTTACTATTTTATGTATTTAACGAAGGGAAGCAATTACCTACAATTCTTTCATAGTCCTGAAAAATATTCGATAAGAAAGTTGTCAATCCTTTTTCTTTTTTGAATAATTTATTAACACTCGCTAAAAAGTCCAAACATGAAAAACCAAATTTGGAACCCAATTTTCTTGTTAAAAACAAAAATTACTGTTGAATTAAGGATAATTTCACGAAAGCTTATTAAAAGGTCACGTAAATAAGACCTAACGAAATAAGGTTTTTTTCCATTTCAAAAACGAAATATGACCAAAATCGATTTGGAAATAAATCAAAATGTTTTTGTTACAAAAATTTGCAGTGATAAACTGCAACCCATCCTAGTAAGCTGTTAGTGTTTCACAAGTTTTGATTTCGTGTTTAAAATTATTGTAAGGTATCCAGTAATTAAAAAAAAGTTTTGAAATATTTAATCATATTTTCAAAATTTCTTTTTGAAAATTTCTTCAAATAGTTTGAAAAAATTCACTCTATGAAATAAATTTTCATAAAATTTTCTAAAATAAAAAATTATATAAAGTTAAAAAACAAAAAATGGAACGCAAATATGAAAATTAATTCAAAAGAGATTTAATTGAAATGTTAAAAACTTTGCGATATTTTTAAAAATTACTTTAAATTTAAAAATTTTAGAAAAAAATTAAGACAAAAAATAATTTTGTAATATTCAAACCAGCTAGCTACATCTGTTTTCAAGTTTGTAAATATTACAATTACCTAAGCTTCGCAAGCTTATATATAAAGTTGAGCAATGTTTAATACACATACATAATGCAGTTTAGTTGAATTTGTATATATTGAGTTTTAAATTAATCAATACTTTACTTTAGACTTATAAGCTCTTTTCCTTCAAAGCAGTGGGGAATCCAAATTTCAAACTAATAATCAAAATTAATAATTTCCATCATCTCTTAAAGTTTTTGGATTCTTAAATCTATCCCCTCAAATGATAAAAATCAAAAACTACAAGAAATTCATCTTGAAAAAAAACATTGGTAAAATATTTTTCTTTTGCCTTTCGAAAAATTACCAATTCCTTGCAAAACAAATTACTTTTCTCTTACAAAATACCGTAAACCGATTTCACTTCTTAAACCAAGATGGCCCAAAAAAGTGGGTCACGCAATTCAGTACTGTATGTCTTCCTGCCTGCTTGGATAAAGCCTTTTTACAACCGGGGGTAGATTAAAATTGCTATAGGTACTGAACGTTTCTTGGAAATCAGGTTTTCTTTTTATTTTTCTTAGTACCAAAAAAAACGATACATCGAAAAAAAATGTATTGAAAAATTTTAAAAAAATATATTTTTTGAATTAAGAAAATTTCTAATACTTTTTGGAATTTAAAAAATGTTTACTGTTTTTGAGTATTATGGTATTTTTTTTTTTTGTATTTACATTTTGTATAAATATTTCGTTAAATTATTTCTTTATAGCAAAAATGGTACTGGAATGAGCTTTACACTTAAAGTTCCCGAAGCAATTACTTCTTGGGTTGTATCATTGGCATCATTGCATTCAAAAACAGGTCTTGCACTTATCGAGGAACCGAAAGTGATAAGAGTTTTTAAACCATTCGTTCTATCATCGAAATTGCCATATTCTATCAAAAAAGGTTTGTATGATTAGAAAAGAATAAAGCTTTAACTCAAATATCCTTATTGTTGCGTCTTAAAGTTATTTTTAGTAAAAATCCTAATTATTTGATGAAAGAGTTTCCAACAGAACAGGTTTAAAACATTCTCGTTTTCTTTCAGGTGAAATAATTGCTGTTCCAGTTGAAATATCCAACTTTTTTGCTGATGATCTTGATGTTGAAGTAATTTTGCAAAATTCAGACGATGAATTTGATGTTATTGATGTCGTCAATGAAATAGCCGAAGAAGCCAATTGCACAAAATATATATCAATTCCATTCAATAGCAGCTTGATAATTTCGTTTTTGATTCGACCAAATAAAATTGGAGAAATTGTTCTTAACATCACAGCCAATTCCCCTCTGGCCAACGAGAAGCTCCAACAGACTTTGAAAGTTGAACCTGAAGGAGTAAGAATCAGTGTGAATAAGGCTACTTTTATGTACCTGAGGGAATACAATGAGAAAAGTGTAAATTTGGACATTGATTTGCCGAATTTTACGGTTCCTGATTCGGAATCGATTGAATTGTCAGTTGTTGGAGATATAATGGGTTCGGTCATTATGAAATTCGACCAACAAGAAAATATGCCGGATGGATGTGCTGAGGAAAATCTGGTCTACTTTGTTACGAACATCTTGATTATCAATTATTTAAAACAGGTAACTATTGTTAGCAGCAGAATATAAAGTTAATTTTGTAATTTAAAAACTTTTAAAATCTTTAAGGTTCAGCCTAGTTTTCGTGGTAAACCTCTTAACGATGATCTTCCTTACCAAAGTTATGATCAAGAATTTATTGAAAAACGTTCAAAGCTTCTCCGATTAGGCTACCAACGTGAATTACAATTCAAACATGATGACGGTTCGTACAGCGCTTTTGGCAAATCTGATCCCACTGGAAGTACCTGGCTAACGGCTTTTGTCATCAGATCATTTCTTCAAGCCTTACCTTATATTGATATCGATCCAAAAATTATTGAATCCGGCCTGAAATTCTTGGATGGAAAGCAAACTATGTCTGGTGAGTTCCGGGAGGATGGCAAACCTACTGATAGCTTGGCCAAAGATGATGCAATAGGTTTGACAAGTTTTGTATTGTTGGCATTTTTGGAAAATGCGGAATATGGCAAGCAATACGAGGATACAATTGAAAAGGGTTTGCAGTACTTGGAGCAGGAACAATCGAATACAAATGATGGTTATACTTTGACACTTGCAATCAACACATTTTGTAAGGCTTTCCGGCTTAATCAAGCCGAAAAAGTCATCGGGAGGATAGTAAATGCTTATGAATTGGCAAATGGTAAGAAATATTTAGCTTATACAAATTTCACGAGATTGATTTTTTTTTGCAGACGATCAACAATGGTGGAAAAGAACAACTGATATTGGAGATTCGACATATGAACCAAGTGCAGTAGATGTCGAAATGACTGGATATATGACTAAGACTTACTTACACAAGGGATCACCTAAGCTAGTGCTGCCAAATATAAGATGGCTCTTATCTCAACAAAATGAAGATGGTAGATTTTCATCAAGTCAGGCTACTGTTGTTGCCCTCGAAGCTTTGTTTAGGTTTGCTCAAAAATCGGTTACCGTAACGGAAGGAGCTATTGATGTTAATTTTTCTGATGGCAAAAATATTTCTGGGACGGTTAGGGTCAAGTTAGATCAGTCTGAGTTTGCATTGAAGATGGAAACACACGTGGTATGTTCACTATATTTAAGACTTCTCTTTATTAGGTAATACTTAACTGAACTCTATTTCTATAGCTTCCCAACACCCTAAAACAACTGCAGCTTACAGCTAGAGGAAATGGTTCAGCACTGACTCAACTAATTTACCATTATAATATAGCCAAACCGAGTTATGACCCTTGGTTCAACATTACTGCTGCAATAAAAGATTCACTCAAAGATCAACTATCATTGGATGCTTGTATAAATTTCATTCCAAGACATAGGGATGGTCTTGAGGAATCCAATATGGCTATAATGGAAGTGTCATTGCCATCAGGATATATTGCTGATACTGATAGTTTTGATCATATCAAGGATGTACATGGTGTTCAGGTATAGAATTAGTACTTTACTTAACTTTTTCTTTATAAAATATATTTTTCTCATACGCAGCGTGTTTCATCAAAGAATTCCGACAGTGTTGTTATTGTTTACTTTTACAATTTAAATGCCAAACAATACTGTATACCTATAAGTGCTGTGAAATCTCATGCTATTGCAAATCTCAAGCCTGCATCTATTTTGGTTTATGATTTCTATGACTATAACAAACGTGCTGTAGATTTCTATGAAGTGAAGTCTTTACTCTGCGATATTTGCCAAGGTGAAGGCTGTGCGGAGAATTGTCTTTTGAAGAAAAAATAATTCCGTTATTATAAATAACCTATTTTAAAATGTGTTTATCTATATATAAATAGCGATACTATATATAAATAGCGATACTAGTAAGAACAATTTGTCCTTTATAAATTTAAGAAATGATGAATAAAGTTATGAATTTGCAAAATGCAATTTGTTGTTGATTATGTTTTTATTTATGTTACTTCCATAATCGGCCTTTTATAATAATTTTACCATTGAGTGGAATAGAGACAAGAGATGCAAATAGACATATGGTGGGGAGAAAAAATGCAAACAAAAGTGTCTGGATTATCACTCATGTAATAAAATGTGAATAAAATTCCTGTATTGAAGTAATACGCAAGATTGTTAAAAAAAAATTGAATTCTTTAACTCTTAGGAATAATTAAGGAGATATTAGTAGCCTTAATTTAAGTAGAACATTGACTTCATTCAATTGTGAATGTCAAAAGAAAAAAATTGACATAAAATTAAAAGATGTTAATAATCTGCTTAAAGATACAAATTTAACAACAAATGTATAGCCTTAAACATTCTCATACAAATACAAAATATTATTAAATTTGTTTTACGTAATTCGGCTGAATACTTTCTGAGATTATGCGTGACAAACAAGCCCTTGTTTTCGTCTTTTAATAAATTAGTAATGATTTGAGAGGAGTTTGAAATTCTTGGTACTCCTTTTCAAGTCCTTACAAAATATAGCAGTTAATTAGTTTCTTCTGCTAGCTTAGGCGTCCGCAGGTAGGGGCAAGGGAAGCACTTGCTGGCTCTGGCCGAACAATCATACTAGTTATATTTGTGTTATTTACTAGGAAATTTTCACAAAAACGACTGTTTAAATGTACTTTTTTTTTGCCAGAGTCCATGATTTGCCCCCCTCTGACTCTGAGCCAAGCCGTGTATAGCCGCTTTCATTTTACTCTTTGTTTTGTTCGGAAATGAGAATATTTTCTTAGCAGCTTTTTTTCCAAGTCTATGGTTTGCCTTGGAATTTTATCTTTATCAGGGGTTTGAAGATAGCTGTCTTTATCACATCTATAGGCAAAGATAGAGAGAGCAATCATCAAAACAACAATCAACACAAATACAAAAGCATTCGAGTTCTGAGAGAGCATATCGTTGTTGTAATTGAGGCACTGCCAAAGCTTTCGAAAGAGGGTAATAGAATAACAAAGCAACGTGCCATCCAACTTTAATACTCTTACACAAATTCGACCTTTTGAGTTTGTTTGTTTGTGCTGTCACATTACTCATCGATACTAGAACCTGTTGCTAATATTTTATTATTATTTATTTATTTTTACAGAGCGTTGACCAAAATCTGTCAACAGTAAAAGATCAGGTAAATGTTTTGAATAAATTGTTTCAACAAAACAACAATTGTTTTAAATCTCTATGGGAGGTAATGGAAAAAATTAATCAGGAATAGTTTTAAGCTGTCCAAGAATAATTCAAAAACAAATCCATCTATCAAATGTTCCCGCTTCTTCTCCCCCCCCAAAAGTTAGACGGCTTTCACACAAGGAGACTGAGTTGCCAGAAATTGGCTAGTTTGTAGGCGAGAAGGGTGTGAGGGGAGATTGTTTGTCTTCCTTTTACGTCCTTCTCGCCTACAAACACCCAGTTGCCGGCAACTCAGTTTCCTTGTGTGAAAGGGGTCTTATTTTAGAAAAGCTATTTATATTCCGTACATTGATTCCCTGATAATGTCGCTTACAGAACGCTTTTCAGAAGAAAATATTTTCACTATTTCAGCTATCACCAAACAATGTGCAAATTATGGATTCTCCAGAATTCGATATAATTATAAGGAAAATAATGGAGATATATTGCTGCTTTCTGGATAATTTCCTGGCGGAGACCCAAAATGTGGATGTGGTACAGTTTTAACAAAATGCAGACTAATGGAAATGATTGTTCAAACATTTCTGTTCAAGTGTAGAGGAGTTTTGTCCATCGATTTGTTCAGCTCTTTGTATAGGGCTCTCAATTCCAGCAACTACTTGCGCCGCTGAGCGATTGTTCAAAGGGACACAAAGTAAAAACTTGGCTTATACTACATTTTCATTGGAGCCGAAATGAGGTAATTTCGAAATTAGCTCATTTGGAACGTCAAATTTATATAGGAAATGACGTTCCAAATGAGCTAAATTCAAAATTAATTATTTAGGCTCGGCTCCAATCAAAACGTAGTATAAGATCCACAATGACCGACAAACGACTTGATTCGTTGTGCATGATTTACATTCATCGAAATATTGTCAAAGAACAAAAAAAACTTACAACGAAATAATTGACCGTTTTGGAAAAGAGCCCAGGCGGTTGCAGTTGCTATTCACTAAGTAACAAATGTTGAAGAAAACTCATATATTTGCTTCCTTTAATAATTTTTTAACGTCACCACGAATAAATGTCACATTTTCTAGTCCTAAAACGAATTCGTTTACAACTGACCTATGCCAAGACAAAATAAATAATCTTTTAATAAAAAAAAACATCGAATTCAAAAATTGCATATTCATTTTTTATCTGCACCCCCCCCCCCTGGAAAAATCCTGCGGGCGCCTATGTGCTACCGTACTTACAGCACCAGAAGAAAAAGTCAAATCGAGTGTTCGATTTAAGGTGTCTTTTGTTAGCATAGCTTTTTGCAAATGGAGATTATGCAGGTGATTGGCATACGATGCCTTAAAAAGCTAGAAACTGTAGGCTCTATCGAGACAAGAAAAAAGTCTTATACGAGGGTTGGTCTATTTCCCCGATTAAGGCGGTCGCTCATTAACAAATTGACTTAAAATTAAAAAAATGCTAATAAAAAGCAATCACAACACTTGCGATATTATGGTATAACTTTTTTAATAAATAAATTATAAAAAATTGTAAAAATAAAAATTGTTCACTAAAACTAGTTATTTAAAAATTAAATAAAATAAATCGGCTCTGGAAAAAGGTAGAACACGGCATTGTTAGTGTTGCCGATGTTTGAAATATTTTTTTTAAGTTTTAAGTAATTTTTTATAAAATATTTTAAATTATACTGGCCAAAAATACGTATAAATGACAAATTCGGAGAAAACACATTTTGCTATAATTTGAAGATCATCCTCCGAAGTACTCTTCGGTACAGGAATAAACCAATATTCTTTTCCTGGTGGTCTTTGGGATTTGAATCAACTGTATTTAGCATTCTTTAAAGAAAGCAGTTACGCCAAAAACTAGTCGTGTTAAAACCTAGTTAAAATTCATCTTCACGCTAACAAGTAGGCAACCAAAAATAATTTCAAAATTTTTCTGAACAAATTAGTACCTATGTTTGTATATTAATTAATTTCTTGGTGTTCTATGTATGTATCTATAGCCTCTTGATACGTCATCGATGCCAGCTTGCCGGCTTTAGTTTCATCATCTTGTGTAGGTACCTACTTATCAGTCATAATTTAACTGTGTCTCGAAGTAGTTGAACTTAAGATTTTCGCGGGTTGAAAATGTCATCAGCGACAACTCTATATTTAGTTGTATTAATATTTTTAAGTTGCTCAGGTGCACAAACAGCTCCACCAAACAAAGAAGGGTTGGTGTGAAAATTTGTATCATTCATGACATTCTTAATTGATTCGCGTTAATAACTTGCAATCTTCGCAGATATTATACGATTATCGTACCTGGAACAATTCGGTCCGAATCTCTCTTACATGTTTCGATGGGCTTGAGTGATTTTCATCAATCTTGCTGGTTTAACATAACTCTTTTGAGTTCCCTTGGCCCAAGCACACATGAACATGTATTAAGAACAATTGAAATTCATCCGAATACAGTCAAGTTGGTCGAATTGCAGGTACCTGCCTTAGACAGCAAACGCGGGCGGTTAGAGATAGTCGGATACAGCGGCATCATAAGCAGGGATTCAGCTGATATAAATTTTGAGCATGACTCTTATTCGGTGTTTATTCAAGCCAACAAGCCCAAGTACAAGCTGGGAGAATTGGTTCAGTTTCGGGTGATTTGTATTGACCAATTGACGAGACCAGCTCAAATTGATAAGCCGATATCTGTGTTAATTTATGTGAGAAAGTGTTTTTTATTTTAAGTGACTGAATCTAAAGTATACAAATTATCAAACTTTATTTCACAGGACAGTCAAGAAAATTTAATTAAACAATTCTCGAATGTGAGGCTTGTGCAGGGTGTCTTTAAGGGTGATTTTCAACTTTCTGATTATCCTGTTTTGGGTGAATGGATGATTAAAGTTGAAGTTGGTGGTAATGCTTCGGCAGAGAAAAGTTTTCAGGTTGAAAAATATGTGCTTCCGAAGTTTTTGGTGAGAATTTTAACAAAATCAAATGTTGCTCTTGATGAGAATAAGATAGTTCTGGCGGTAAGCGCTAAGTAAGTACCCATCTCTACCTATACCTACCGATCTATTGTATTTAAATTTCTTCATCTTCTTATTATAAAAAAACCTGACCACGGGTATTTATTTTCTAGGTGCACGAATTTAAACAAATTCCCCTAGAATAATAAAATTCACAGTATCTTTTTGCTGTGATTTTTATAAATCGACCAAAATTTGTGTCTTAGTAGGGTATAACAGACTGACTGACGAGCCCACTGTTGTACCTTGGGCGAAACACAATAATTTCTGGAGTTGAGGTCACTTGTACTTTTTAATTGAATTTTATTCATTCCCTCCACTTAAAACAGAAGTAATTTCAATATTTTAATATTTAATATATGTATGTGTGCTTGTTTAAATATTTTAAATTCTTTGGCGCAAAATTTTAGTCGATTTAGTACGATGTTAAATCATTTTTAGTATAAAACTAGATTAAAAAGTAATAAGAAGATGAAGAAATTTAAATATTAAAATATTGAAATTACTTCTGTTATAAGTGGAGTGAATGAATAAAATTCAATTAAAAAGTACAAGTGACCTCAACTCCAGAAGTAATTGTGTTTCGCCCAAGGCATAACAGTGGGCTCTTCAGTCAGTCTGTTATACCCTACTAAGACACAAATTTTGGTCGATGTTTACCGACTCTTATATAAATCACAGCAAAAAGCTGTGGAACCAATATATTTGCACGGATCCTTTGAAGTATTGATTCATACAAAAATTAAATATTTCTAGCAACTTTCATCGCTATACCAGTTTTGGGAGGGGTTAACTGGTTGTAGTAATTCACTATCCCCTTTCACTCAAAAAAAAAAAAATACCCTTTCAACCCAAATATTTTGATGGAATCTTTTGATACACCATACCGTAGGAACTCGGTTACATTTTTGAGATTTTGTAAAAATAAAGATAAAAGTAAAAAAAGGCACTGATTCATCCATGATCATGATCGCTGCATTTTTTTGAAAAGAATTCTTTACAAAATCTCAAAAATAGGGAAATAAGTTTTTGAAAAAAACTTGATAAAACCGCAATCAATGTATGGCAGCTACCCGTTCTAGATGTGCTTAAACAAAAATTTTAATTTTTTGTTTAGGAATAAAAATGCTTCATACAAAATTTAAAGCAAATCCGTCTAACAGTTTCTAGCTCGATGTACATCATTAGCACCTATACAGACGAGTAGACCAACAAACCGACGGACATCTTTTCGAAAATCGCTTTTTTCGACTTTTACATCATCGATTTGTTTCTTCAAAATTTTACTTTTATCGTTATTTTTAATATTCAATGTTTGATCAAGTTAAAGTTGAATACTAAAGGCTTGTTTCACAATATCTGAGTAAAGTTTTAATTAAGCTACTTTGAACTTACTCGTCAAGTAACATCCTTATTTACGTTTGACAATATCCAATTAGTCTTAATTAATAATTTAAATTCTGAGTATTTTACTGGGCAGATGAAGCAATGATTAAAAAACTAAACTGGCAATTAAAATTGTTTCATCTGTTATTGCGACCAATAAAACAAATAAATATAATGTTCTGGGCTTGAAAGTTTTGTTGAGGACAGATTTCATAATTTTTTAAAAGTGATATGCAACTTTTGAATGAAGTTGTGTTGTTGTGTTGTTGTGTTTTAATTTTATTTTTTAATAAACGTACATATCTCAATTCAATAGAGCCACTAACCATTTTGAGCTCTTGGCATTATCACAATCCATAACATATTATATTATATCACAATTTTTTTTATATTTAGCGCGTGCAAAAGGGGTTGTGACTACCCTTAAGATGATATACACAGCACGAGCGATTAGGTAGATTGGAGGGGATTAAAAAGGTGATACCCATGCACATTGGTTTTCAACGTCTGTAGATCACAATGAGAGGGGAAAATTGAGCTGGGTAGAGCATTCCACATTCGAGGAGTGCGACTAAAGAAAGAATCTCTGTACTTAACAGTACGTCCGAAATAGGGCTCAAGGGTAAACTGATGGGCATTCCTAGAAGCGCGAGTATTACGGTTGAATTGTTTAAGGGGAGGAATGCAACTGGCTATTTCACTAGAGCATTGTTTATGGAAATAACGGTAAAATAACGAAAGACATGAAACATTTCGACGGTGCTCAAGAGATGAGAATGTTTCCGTTAAAGTTCTTTCACCTATCATTTTAAGAGCTCTCTTTTCAATTCTATCCAATAAACTCAAGTGGGTTTTTAGAGCACCTGCCCAAATGTGGGAGTTATACTCAAGTTTTGGACGAATAAAGGCTTTGTATATCACAGCCAGATCAGAAGGAGACAAATTTCTTGCATCGACGGAGAAAACCTAAACACTTAGCAGCATTTTTGGCGATGTCGAATATGTGGTCGTTCCATAAAAGGTGGTCTGTGACACACATACCGAGGACTGAAAGCTTTTTGGTCTCCTCAATGCAAGTGCTACTCATGGATAGTGGCATGGGGGGTCGGTTTCGTTTTAACGACAGTAGACAGCATTGAGTTTTTGAAGCATTAAATTCTACACGATTTTTTATTCCACATTGGACAATGCTGTCGAGATCAGAATTTAATGAGCTTATCATACGCTGCCGTTCAAGTTCCACATCCGAAGGACATGGATGTGAATCTAAGAACGAATAGGAAAAGCTGAGGGTACTGTCGTCAACGAAACAATTTAATGGAATAGAAGTTTCAGATAAAAGATCGTTTATGAATATAAGGAAGAGAGTCGGAGACAGAACGGAGCCCTGGGGCACACCAGCCTTTATTTTGTGAATTTCAGACTTGACCAGACCATCCAATACAACTTGTATTGAACGGTCCAAAAGGTAATTTCTAATCCAACGAAGAAAAGATTCATGGATACCAAATGCACGCATTTTCGATAAGAGAGCTTGATGCCAAAATCCAAAATAAAATTTGCTGCATTTTACTAAGCCACTAAAATAGGGAAGTACCCAGTTTATACATGTACATATACATAGGCGGTATGGTTTGCGATCTATCACAATTTTGGAACAAGCACATATTAATTTGTACGCAACGCGGACGGTCAACGAGTTGACAAAACAAAATTGGCACATACACCGTTTGAAATAACATACTATCGCGCCGAAACGGTTATTACAATTTTTTTTTTTTGAAACCACGTATGTATGCATGTATTTGAAAAGGTACCCTACCAAAAACACTTTCATAAAGGACAACGACACTTAAATATCAACACTCCGACAACTATTATAGATTATTTTTGAATAACATTTTTAATCTGTCAAAACAATAATATTCTCTGGAAAACTGGAATAACTTACGAGTAGCTAATTGACACATAAATTTATAATTCTGATAATTTTGAAACGCAAAGTTTATTACTGGGAGGATTTCCTTTACAGATAATTGAACTGTCGAGTTACTAATTATAACTTTACTCAGACATTGTGAAACAAACCCTAAAAGAAAGATACTTAAGTTTCTGTGAAAATAAATAACAAATTTTATAATCTTATGACTTTTTGCAAAATACTAAAAATCAAGTTCCAGCATTTTGAGGTTCTTTGTGATTTTTGTTGTGAAGCCAGATTAGTAGAAAGTATCAAAGTCGATTTTTTTTTGTTCTGTCTTTATTTCGTGTTTACATACATATATTCTTTATTCTAGTATAATAGATAAGAGCATTCTATTGTCTTTACGACAAGTGGCGAATTCACGTTATAAACTGAATAATCAACAACATAATTCATTGTTGGGGAACTTCAAAAATATTTTTTTTTTTTTTTAGATTTAAGTTTATAGACTACTGTCAACTCCGCTTAACTGCACTCCGCTTAACTGAAAAAATCGGTTATCTGAAACAAGAAATATATTCCGGAGGTTTTTTAAGAATTTTTCACACAAACTGCTTCGCATAACTGCACTCCGCTTAATTGCAAACACCGGATGATTGAAACAAAATTGTTTGCTTCAAATGAACAATTTTCACTTGTTCAACTCCGCTTAAGAGAAACGACCGTTTTTTTGTTTTTAAATATGTTATATTCGTTTTGTGATTGATTGAAAATGTAAATACCTTTGTTGTTTGAATTGTTTCATATTAAAATATAACTAGTTTGACGCACAATATAAAAAATCATAAATAATTTTGTTTGTTTAGTTGTAAGGCTAAATGAAATTTAATTAGTTTTGACAAAACTCCGCTTATTTGAAACAAGTTTCAGTTATCCGAAGTGCGGTTAACTGAAAACTCCGCTTAACTGAAACAAATGGTCTGCAAATATGGTTTTCCAGTTAAGCGGACTCGACTATAATAAAAAGCTCAAATTACGTTTAGCAAATTTAGGCAGTCATACATAAAAAGCATAAGAAAAAAAAATGTGTCCTTAAACAATTTAAACCAAAGGATTCCATAAGTTAGGCATTTCAATATGATCAAGTGTAAAAAGTCATGTTTTACTTTTTCGAAGAAAAGAAGAAATTACTCTCTCACATCTGAGATCAACCGGCAATTTATTGAAAACTCGAGGAGCATTCGCGATATAAAAGTGAGAAAAATGTGATTTGTAAACTCTGGGTACTGTTACAAAATTCCTGGTGTTAACTCGTGGATTATTACTAGCCTACGATATGCCTCAAAGGAAGGATATTAAGTTCCTTGAAAAGTTCAAAGCTAGGAGTTCGACGATGCATTTTCAGCATAATTCTAATGGCATGTTTGTGCAAGAAAGAACGTATGGCAGCTTAGACTTTATAAGAGGTAACTGGCATTAAGGACTAAGGTGATAAAATTGCCTAATAACATTGTTTAAATAATGCTTCAGGTATGAAGTGTGCTCTTTCCAACTGAGTTTAAAATCAAGTGTCATACCTAAGTATTTAAAACAATCGACGCGTTCAATTTGAAAGCAGTTATCGGAACATTTTGTTGCATCATCACACGCTGGTGTGACGACAAAATCCATCTAAACGGATAATCTAGTGCAACAAGATGAATGATAAAGTAAGAGCGGCATATCAATGCATATATTTCCAGTTAGGTTAAACAGCATACAATTTGTTTTTTTTACTTATTATAAGTTTGTGGAAATAAAACCATTTTCTCAAGACCTCCAAGTCATTATTTATTTGACTAAACAAATTAAAATAGCAGTGATTTAAATATGATAATGCTGTGTCGTCAGCAAAAGCTGTTGGTGGCAGCTCGATTTCGTCTATTCCTAATTTTTTAAAAAATAGTGTCGTCTCTTTTTTGTAAGAGTACCTATACCTATGTACGTTAAGTATTATAATATTTGCTATTTCATTTCAAGCAATTGAGGTAACTATTACTATTTATATATTTTCTTATTTTATTTATAAAATGTTCTTATTTTAATTATAAAATAACATTAATTTACATTAATTGGAAGATTAAATTGTTCACTGATTCTGGATTCATCAAATTGAAATTTGTTGCTCATTCGTATTTGTTAAGAATACAAATTGTTAGTGATAAATTTTAAAATCATTAAGAGCACCTACTAATTTGTGAAATATTTATAAGAAATAAAATCAAATAAAAATTGTTTTCAAGTTTTTGTTATTTATATTTTGGATATTTTTCTGCGGTGCAGCAAAAAATTTGCATTTACTATTCCTATTTACGTGACCTTTTTATTAATTAATAATTTATGACTTCTTCGTGGGATAAAGATGTCTTTTTTATTTGTTTACATTTTAACAAATAAATACAAGTCCTTCCCACGATCATATATTTTTATTACTTACATTCAGTATTCAAATAGTGAGGTTAATTTTGTATTATTTGTTTATGTTTGTACATGCAAACCAGAGAATGCTTAAAAATTTTGAAATCAAATATTGTCTCCAGTTTTTAATAACAGTTTTGAACTTTATTTTTAATATTGTCTTTGGATGATTTGAAGACAGGTGTGTAACAGTGGCGTGGCGTCCATATAAAACGATTCCTACCGTTTTCCCTTTTAAAAATTGCACGAAAAATACACTCAAATAAACATAAACATAAACTATGCAACCCTATCAATATGAATTATAAAATTCGCACAAACACACAAACATAAGCTATCGAATAAATACCGTCAATTCATTCTTCTCTTCGGTCTTTGCTCAACTGCTGAACATACGCTCTCTTTGAAAGAATTAATTTAGAAATAGAACACGTCTTTCACCGTCTTATAAAATTTGTTTCGTATCCCTTTCTTCGCTTAGCATTTTTGTTTCTAGATCCTCTTTGTCCAACACGCAACAGCATAGGAAAAAATAAGACGCTGGTCCTCGTGTTATACTGGCATTTGGTATGGAATGGAATGTTTTTCATTCCTTTGCTTAACTCCGTTTCTCTTAATATTCGTTCTGTTGGGTGAAGAATAACACGCTCTTCTTCGACTTATTTGCTATGAAAGTTGTTAAATACATTTTCTATTTTTGTTTGCTTGTTTTTTGGTAAAGCTAAGTATAGTCCAGGAAAGATTTAAATGCGTAATTTAATATGCATAAGCGGTGAAAAATGAATTCATAAAATATTATTTAAGGTATAATTGCAGAATTGCATCTTCTACATCATATCAAAAGTCTTGTAAAATCACAGCAGTGGTTTTTGGTATAAAGGCATTTACAGATGGGTAAAGGGAAGAAGGTATATTTGAAACATTTGGTATAGTTAAATGTAAGAATATGACACATGATTTTAGGGTACTTTTTAACGTTGGATCTAAAAAAAAACAATTATTCTCTTTTATGGGACTTTTTTAGAACTTACTTACTTAGTTTACTTTTGATGGCGCTCACAGCCCAGGATGAGCTTCGGCGTCAACTAACAAGCCCCTCCAGCCAGCTCTGTCCCTAGGTAGCCGCTTCCAGTTGCGCACTTCGAGTGCTTTGATATCGTCATTCACTTGATTGTGCCACCTGTTACGGGTTCTTCCTCTGCTGCGTACCACATCGGGGTTGGATTCGAAGACTCGTCGGGCAGGTGCGTTGCTGTCCATACGCTCCACGTGCCCCAGCCATCCCAGCCGCTGTATTTTCAGCTTTTTGACCAGGTCAACGTCGCTGTATAGCCCGTATAGCACGTCGTTGAATCTTCTCCTCCATACTCCTTCGATACACACCGGACCGAAAATCACACGAAGAATCTTCCTCTCAAAGCACCGTAGCAGATTTTCATCCGAATCTTTCAGTGTCCATGCTTCTGACCCATAAAGCAGGACCGGGATGATTAGGGTCTTGCATAAAGTCTCCTTGGTTCTCTGAGAGAGGGCCTTACTACTTAAATGCCTTCTTAGAACGAAGAAACAGCGGTTGGCAAGAATAATTCTTCGCTTGATCTCTGCACTGATGTCATTTTGCGATGTTATAGTGGAGCCCAGGTAGACAAAGTCCTTGACAACTTCGAAGTTATATCTGTCCATCGTGATATTTTACCCGAGTCGACGATGTTGAGATTCCTCTCTCGATGACAGCATATGCTTCGTCTTGTCCTCATTAACCGCCAATCCCATTCTAGCCGCCTCCGATTCAATGCTGGCAAATGCCCCTGCCACAGCTCGCTTCGTTCTGCCGACAATGTCAATGTCATCCGCATATGCAAGCAATTGAACGGACTTTTGATAGATTGTACCGCTGGTGTTGACATGTGCGTTGCGTACAATGGCTTCAAGAACGATGTTGAATAGGTTGCATGATAACGCGTCGCCTTGCCTCAATCCTTTCTCAACATCAAAGGAATCGGTGGTATTTTTACCAATTTTGACGGAGCAGCGAGATTTCTCCATCGTCATCCTGCACAGGCGGACGAGTTTGGGAGGGATGCCGAGACTCGACATGGCTCTGTATAATTCGTCCCTTTTCACGCTATCATACACAACTTTAAAATCGATAAAAAGGTGGTGTGTATCGATCTGGAATTCCCGGGATTTTTCTAAAATCTGTCGGAGTGTGAACATTTGATCGACGGTTGACTTGCCTGGCCTAAACCCGCACTGATAGGGGCCGATCAGATCGTTGACAAAAGGTTTTAAGCGGTCACACAGGATGGCCGACAAGATTTTATAAGCTACGTTTAGGAGACTAATTCTACTGTAGTTGGTGCATTTCAGAGCATCTCCCTTTTTATGGATGGGGCACACTATACCAATTTTTGCAGATGAGCTGGTGTATGCTCCTAGCCAATTCATCTCCCGCTGATTTAAATAGTTCGGCTTGTAAGCCATCCGCACCAGCAGCCTTCTACGACTTAAGTTTGGATATCGCCAGCCGCACTTCGGTTTTTTAGAACAACAAGTTAAATATTAAGAAAAAATGGTAGATTTGGAATAAAAGTTTCATTGGGGTGTTGAAAACAAGAATCAAAAGATTTCCTAAAAATACCTGTAATGAAATAGTGTTTATTTAGTTAGTTGTGAAGTTGAAGGTTTTGTTCTTTATATTTTGTTTGATAGCTATGTAAAAAGGTACTTTAGGGCTAGGTTTGTTAGTCTTGGGTTTTGATTGGTTTTTAAATTTTTTTTTTAGAGCACAAATTGTTGCTTAACAGATTTTCTCTAGAAGGAATCAAATGAAATAATTAAACTATGTATGTATGTTTCTTTTATTAATAAAAAATCGTTTTAATGAAAGGCCATTTATGCGTCCTATGAAAATAGACTGCAAACGGAAGAGTTATTTTTTAACAAATTTTAATGTATCTGCTTTTTTTTTTTTTTTTTTTTAAGATACAAAGAGGTACCTAAATTTTGTTTACTTTCGCAGATCAATCATTTTCGTTACGTCTTCCCATTTCAAATTATTGACGCCACGCCACTGGGTGTAATAAACTTTTTTTATTATAAATGATGCAGTCTGAAATCATTTTCCCAGGCCCCGCAAAAATATCGCACACGCCTTATTTTGGTATAGCGCCGCCTCTGGGAAGTACCAATTTTAAAAATTTCCGAGACGTAGAAATACTTGTGTGGTTATCCTCTACCTACACAACCCACGATACCCATTTTGAATATCTGACAAAAAAAAATATTCGAGATAAAAATTTTTTTCTTGTAAAATCCATAATTTAAAATTGAAAGAGCCGTGAAGTTGTCTTTTTTCCAAATTATACAACTTTTCTACTTAACGGCTGCTGCTAAAAAACTGAAAGTAGAAAGGTTTTCAGTACTTCAGCTTTGAAAGTTTAAATTGATTAAACATATACTCTATTATTAAAGCCAAAAGGACGAAATGTCTACAATTACGAAGTGGCATAGATAACTATAAGTATAAATAACTATAAGAAAGATTTAAATCTAATTTTCATAAATCAATCTTACACAACCTTTTATTTAAAGCTATTTCTATGGTGAATCAGTCAAAGGAAATGTAACAATCCTTCTGAAAAGGACACATCCTCCCATGCAAGATGACCTCCCGATATTGAAAAAAGAATCACATATCAACGAGAAAACCTCATTTAATTTAGACATGAAAAATGATCTTAAAATTGAAAACACAAATGGAGATAGACGATCTACTACAATTCTTAGCAAATTCAATGTTAAAGCTATAGTAACTGATGCCCTAACTGAACAACAATCTACGAATGAAGTTGAAATCATCGTTCATAGCCAACATTATAAAATTAACCTTCAAGCTCCGAAGGTGTTTGTTTCCGAAGCAGTCCTTAAATTTATGGTATATGAAACTTTTTTTTTTTTTGAAAATAATTATGACTTTATTTATGATGTTTGTTTTAAGGTTAAAATTTCTGTCACAGACTTGTTAGAGGACAAACTGATTGACAGCCCGAGTTCAACAGGAAAAATTACATTAGAATGTTACAGTAGTGTTAACAATTTTAATTTAAATATTGATTCTATGAAAACTGAATTCACGCATCTAATTGGAAAGGATTATGCGAATATACAAATAGAAAATCAAAATTTTGCCATTTGTAAATTGTATGCCGAATATCAAGGAGTCCAATCTCCTGTAGAGCAAATTAAGAAGAATGAGGATACCTTTTACTTAGATGTATTGACAGAAAGGTTATAATAATTTACAAAATAATTAGACAAAATCGTATATCTAATTGATTATTATTATTAATTTTTTTCTTTCAAACACAAATAGTCCTGAAGTTGGTAAAGAGCTTGAAGTAATACTCAAAAGCTTGGACCCAATTGAACATTTTTCGTTTGAAATTGTATCAAGAGGAGATATAATTCAATCGGAATATATAAACGTAAGTTTCTAAAAATGCTATTAGAGTTTTTATTTTTTAAACAAACAAATCTAACCCAATTCAAATGTACTCGTATGTTTATGTAGGTTCCAGGAGACCAAACATCGTATATTTTTCGTTTTAATGTCACGTTTGCAATGGTTCCGAAAATAACCATTTATGCTCATCGTATTAGAAAAAGAATTTTTGCTGGACAGTTGAAGGAAGTTTATATAAAAAGGACTTTTCAGAATTCGGTAAGTTTTGCTTTTGTATTTTTAAAGAGGTGTATATTTTTAAGTTGGGGATGTAAGGGTTAATGTTAACAAGTGCTACCTAGCTGTTGAATTTCTCATACGAAAAAGGCCTTATTTTGGCCCCACAAAATCACAAAAAGATCACAAGCCACATTTTGAAAAAAAAAAAAAAAGGTTTTTGAGTTAATCAATTGTATTCGTCAGATTAATTGTTTATTCAGCTTTAATTTAACAATTTTTGCTGTCCAACAATTTGTTTTTGGTTAGAGATTTTTGATCTTGAATAAAAAAACACCATTTTGGCTTTGGGCATCAATATCTCGATTAATAATGATAAGACATACAATTTAAGGGCAGTTTCAAAAATTAGACCTTAATTTTTACAAGATTTTTTTTTTTTAATTTTTATAAAGACCATTTTTTAACCATTCACTGTTATTTAAAAAAATGTACACAAAAATAGACATTGATGTTATGAAGACGTATGCATTATGCAAATGGTTCAATAATGTTCGTTAAGTTTTGAAATTTTTGTATGAAAAAAATGTTTAAAAACATGAAATTAATTTTCTTTCTTTACTTAAATTCCTAAACTTAAGAAGTTTGAGATAAAACCCAAAAGGTGCCAATTGATTTCATGAACGAATATAAATGTATGAACAAAATATTTTAAAAATCCTTGTTGCTGTTTCTGAAAAGAAAATAATATGTATCTTATATATACAATTTAGAAAGTAATTTTTAAGAAAAATATTTGGAGCGCGATTTAAAAATAATTTTTTACATACACACACGAAACATTTTTCAAAAATAAAAACCTTTTAAACACTTCTTTTTCTGTAAATTTTGATATTCAATATAATTTATTTATAACTTTAAGGCACATCTACAATAAAAACACAAAAATCTAATCGGGTGAGCCATTATTGCAAAAGTCGACAATACTAAATTGTTCTGTGAGTAGTACTGTTAATAGGAACGTAAACAAAATAATTTTTAAATGGAAAGTAGAATGTACTAATTAATTTTCAACATTTGAACTTGTATCGAAGGTACTGTTAATTTTGAATTTAGAAATATGATTTTTTCAAATATTCTAGAAAATGATAAAAAAATTACTAAAATTTTGAGTTTTCAAAAACAAAATATTGAAATTTTGTATATATTTCAAAAATTTATCTTTAAAAATGTTGGTTTATAATAATGTTAAATGTTTTTAGAAACTTCACCATGAACAAAATGAAAAATATCAATATAACCGTTTCCAAGAAAATCAAAAACCAAGAAAATGATTCTATACACATCTAAAAATAACCAATTTTACGTATTTTAATTATTTTAAACGTGATCGTTCAGGCTGTTTTTAACAGAAATAATATTTCCCTTTTAGGTTAAGAAAAATTATATATGGGAGGTACCGTTATTTTTGGACCTAAGACAAAATCGAAAAAACTTCTGTGCATATTAAATAGCAAAATTATTGTTCTTTTCTTTGATCTCATATGTTCGTAACAAAATAAGTGTATACAAAATTTAAATGCGTTACTTGTTAAATATCTTAGAAGTATCGAATTACAAAATTATAACAAATGCAATCAGGGTAAAAAGTGAGATATTCGGGAGTATCCGAAAACTTTTTAAAAACCGGTGATTTCCTCAAGAGACAAACAGACTGACGGTCGTCTTGTCAAAAATCACTTTATTGGATCGCTCCAAAGTCCAAACCAATACCTGTCCTTTGTAGCAAGTATAAATTTAAAGCTGACCAAATTTATGTACTGAAACAAAGCGATTTCTTTTGAACAACTACTGACCTTTCAAATAGCAGACTTGATTTTTTTTTAACTCTAAAAATTAAGTGCTAAAAGTCTTAAACTGTGCATTTGAAACAAATTTTAAAAATTGAGTAAATGTTTTGAACACGAATTAAGGAACCCTTCTGAAGTTTCATGAAATGATAAACTACATTTTATAACTCATATTTTCTAGATCAAAATATTGACAGATAATGAAACCAAGCCCGGTTCCCCAATCAACATTAACGTAACAACAGATGAAGATTCTTATGTTGGTCTAATGGGTCTTGATCATAAAATTCTACAAAACTTATACGAAACCTCGTCTGACAAATCATCAGATGATTTAACTGAAAACCATTTCTATACAAAACTTCGAAATTATGATGCGTTAAGTATTGATACTAGTACTTTTCCTGGCATTAAAGCAGGACTAATAACTTTTTCGAATGCATTTACAAAAATTGGATCAAGTTAAGTATAATTATAGTTAAATAAACTTTATAAATTTGTTAATATATTAATGTATTTAGTGTTTAGGATTCGGGGAAGCTGAATACGATATAATAAGTTCTATTTTTTCAACTGATACAGAGGAGATATTACCGGAACCATTTGACAAGCCATCTTTAGAGCTGCCACGTATTCGAAAGATTTTTTCCGAAAGTTGGTTATTCAAGGATATTGAGAGGTAAGCTGATACTATTTGATTGATGATTGTTCGTAAATGAAAAAAAGAATAAAATGACAAACAAAAACAAAAATTAAGAACCCCAGCAGGAGGTTTTAATTTATTGGAAACCGTACCGGATACGATTACATCTTGGGCAATCACTGGATTCTCACTAAATCCCAAAACTGGATTAACTTTGACAAAAAACGCAACCAACTTGAAAGTTTTTCAAGAATTTTTCGTTTCTTTTGATCTACCAAGCCTCGTTACAGAAGGTAAGGTCAACATATTGAGTTCAAAATCATATATGTAATATTTAAACAGTCTGAATATGTCAGGTGAAACAATTGAGGTCCCTATTTACATAAGTAATTATATGAATCAAGATGCCTTAACCAATGTTATAATCGACAAAGATAGTGACTATTTTGAGATTTTGAAACAACCAGATGCTGCCTTAAAGCCCAATGAAACAATCTCAAAACTTATTCCGGCTAGAATGAGAGCAAAAATTAAAGTTTTTATGAAACCACTGAAGGCGGGGCAGTTCAATGTGAATGTCAAAGCGATCGCACCCATGATGGCAAGTGATGGAGTTCAGAAGACCCTTAAAGTCAAATCCGAAGGAATTCCTTATGAATTTTCAAACACCTATTCCATTCATTTACCAGAAGATGGCATACAAGAAAATGATATCACGGTAGATATTCCCGAAGAAGCTGTTCCCGGCTCCCAAAGTGTCGAGATTTCAATTGTTGGTGATATATTTGGACCGCTTATGAGAAGCCTGCAGAAAATGGCACGTGTTCCGTATGGGAATGGTGAAGAAAACATGAGGTTTGTCATATCAAACTTGCTAGTTCTGAAGTATTTAAAGGTTTGAATTTTTTGAATATTACAATGTAACAAATATAAAAGTCTCCAAAATGTTTGTTTGCATTTCAAACAGGCCCTCAACTACACTTTTCCAAGCTTAGAAAGCAAAATAAAACTTAATCTAGAACTTGGCTATCAAAATCAATTATGTTTCAAACACTTGGATGGATCTTTTGGAATTTTCGATCGAACAATTGAAAGAAGTGGTGATATTTGGCAAACTGCTTTTGCTTTATGGGGACTGAAAGAGAATAGTTTCATTCATGTGGATACGAAAGTCTTTGAGAGAGGCTTAAATTATTTAAAAACCAGACAACAAGAGAACGGTTGTTTTGAATCGAGAAGTGGTATCGAAGAAGATATTGAATATACAGCTTTTAGTCTGATGGTATTTCTAATGGATAATGTAAGATTTTTAATTCAATAAGTTTCAAGTTCCTTAAACTTTCGATTTCTATTTTTCCACAGCATTGTAGAACTACACATTTTGAAGTTATTTCAAAAGGTCTTAAATATTTGTATGATGTGTCTGATAGCTTGGGACAATCTTCCATTTCTGTTTTGTCAACATATGTGTTATTGCTGGGAAGACATGAAAAGGCTGGAGATCGTTTAAAGAAGTTAACTGCAGATAAGCTTTTGACAAGTATAGGTACAATTTTTTAGCATTAATAATTTGGAGATAATTGATCTTGTTTTATCATTTAAAAGACAAACAATTGTTTTGGAAAAAGTCCGATAATTTGCAATCACATCTCGAAACAACTGCTGAAAGTTTGATGATGCTATTCGAATCTCAAAAGAATCCCAGGCAAAGTTTGCTTCACATCACAAGGGGCTTAACTACTTCAGAAGATGGAAAATCATCCTTAACTCATATTATAGCTCTGCATTCATTGCTTGTGTTTGTTGAAGATCTGAAATTGAGTAAGAAAAACCTGACGACTTTCTTCAGTGATGACCATATAGGTTCGGGACATTTTCATGTGAATTCTGGAAATTCTCAGGTCTTACAGACACTTAAGGTAAGAGAATACCTTCAAGAGTTGAGTTATTTATTTTGTCAACCTTATCATATCATATAAAGCTTTCTGATAAATCACGAAGCCTACATCTTCAAAGCAAAGGATATGGTTTTGCGGTTGTTGATGTCAAATATAAGTACAATTTAGTGATTGAACATCAATCATCTTCGGCTTATGATACCAACATAACCACCGCCACACAGAGATCTTCAAATTCCTTAGCTTACTTTGAGGTTTGTGCCAGTGGTCTAAAAAATAACAGTGAAAACTACTTAACGGTTATGGAAGTTACGCTCCAATCTGGATACATCTTTACTGAAAAGATCACACCTCAAGTTGGTCTAACCTGGAAATTCAAGGTAGGTTTTTTTTATTTTTCTTCAAGTCCTACAAGCTCGCAATTTTGTTGCTTATACTTTATCTTTGCAATTTCAGTCACTTATAGTTAATGACAATCAAGATAAATTAGTAATTTACATAGCAAACCTTAACAAAAATGGAATTTGTCTAAAGTTGGAAAGCCTGGAAAAGTACAAAGTTTTAAATGCTAAACCTGGATTAGTTGTTTTGTATGATATGCATAAAAAAGGTTTGTTTTATGAATTTGAAGATAAAAAATTTTTTTTTAAAATTGAAACCTATATTTTTTTATTTTTAGGTGAAAAAAGTGCAAAAAGTTTTAAAATACATGACAGCTAATAAAGCGAAGATCAACGGGAAAATTAGGTTTGCCACAATAATGATGAAATATAGTATGAAATCGAAAAAAACATACATTTTTAATCAGTTAAGACAATTCAAATAAACGATTATTTATTTATAAAACAAAAATTATTTAAAAGACAGTTTTTTTTAAATAAATATTTAAGACAAAAAAAAAGAAATATCGATTTTATTTCAATTTTTTGTACAAAATTATAAAAAAAGTGGTTGGTAAGTTCCTTAACAGATTTCCAGAATTGATAAACTACCAAATTCATCTGTTTTTGGAGTTTTCTTACTGTTGTTTATTCCAGAAAGCTAGATTTATTGAATTCAATCAGCATAATAATTCTGTCAGTTCCTTGATCGAACGAAATAAATTGGTAGTAATTTTAATGGTATATTAGTCCATGAAAAAAAGCTCCTTTGCTTTCAATTGTTTTGTTTTTTAACTACAAGTCAATATTTTTCTCGACTTTTATTATGCCAATCGATTTTTTCAAGTCGATAGATTCACTTTGATGAAGACGAGAGATTTTATAATCTTCAACAGCGGCTCGGTGTACTAGACTAGACGGTGTGATTAGATTAATAGTTACATGTGGGCACTAAGCCTTATAATCTTTCTGAAAATTTTTCGGATGACGTATCATCGAATTTTCCCACTCAGTTGCTTTTATCAGATCACAATTTTTGAAAGAAATCAGTTCTATTAAAAATGTTAAGGAATTGGCCTTTTTTTTTTGATAATTTAAAACTCTTCACTGCCTTTGAGCTACGCAACTTGGCACCTGTTATACTAGGGTTATTCATGCAAACGCGTAAAACCCAGATAAAGCTTAGAAACTATAAAATTGTATACAAAAGTTTATTAAAAAAAATGGTTTATAAGCTTTCTATGGTTTTTTTGCGCTTGCATGATTACCCATACTGTTTCTGTTACCACAACAAAACATGAACCCCCATATTAATAAACGAAGCTAGCTTTAACTCGTGGATTAGGAGTAAGATTTCTGCCACTTACGAGCTAGCTAAACTACCAAGAAAGGTATATTTATTTGTCCTAGTTAATCCTTCACTAAACTACCTTCCTTGGTGGTTTAGCTAGTTCGTAAGTGGCAGAAATCTTACTCCTAATCCGCAAGTTAAAGATAACTCGCCGCTAGCTTCGTTTATTAATGTGGGGGGAATAGATTAGCGTAAAGAACTTGATATGTAGATGTTTGAAGCGGGCTTAAGGTCACAGTAAAATATGTTATATTATTGCAACGTTTCGAACGTGTATACGTTCTTCATCAGGCAAATTTCTTAACAAATCTCATAAATAGCTATCACCATTCATTCCACAAAAGAATAAAAATACAAAAAAAAAAAAAAAACAATTCTTATCAAAAAAATTATTTGTTTAAACAAACACACAAAATAATCCCTAACCTATAAGAGGAAAAGCAACGTCATTACTTGCAACCAGAAATAGATGATTTTGCTTCTGTCAAATCCAGAACAAATAAAAACATTTAAGTACCCTTTTTATTTACATAGCAAGAAAAATAATAGGTCCGTTCCTTTACTTTAAATTTCTGTGATTTTCTGTGCATTTCTGTGATTTACAGTCCAAAGCCTTAAAATAAACATGGGGCGTATTCATAGTAATTTTTAAACTGTGTCTAAATTAAATATTGATTGACGTTTTGAATCTGGTTTGTTTTGATTGACTGCCAATTTATTTTATTATTTGATTGCCTTCATTTAAATAGGATTAAGGTTTGAGTCAATTAAATAAAGTTGATCAATTTTCTCAGTTTTTTCTTGTAGTTGGTCATAAAGAAAAGAAGAACATGATTCCATTTAAAAAAAAAAAACCATTACAGTGATAACACAAATCGATTTTTAGCTTCACATCTAAAAGTATGCATTCCTATAATCTCAATTACAAACAATTTATTCTTAACAAATTATCATATACATACATAATAACACCCTTGAGCTTGAACGTATGTATATGTCATTGATTCTCCCACTTAATTTCTAGTTACTCTGTTCCTTCTAAGCAGGTAGGAAGTCTTGTTTACTTTGAATAGTCGTTATTTCAGTGTCGCCGGTGTTAGTGGTAAACTTGCAACTTTTCTAGACCTTAAAATGACAGTGAAGTTAATAAGCTTTTGGATTGTCTTTATGTTATTCAGTTTCTTTCGTGAAGCATTATCAACTAAAAAAGGGTTAGTTCTATAAGACAAACAAAAGTTGTATTTCGAATTCGAAAACGTGATGAACTGCCTTCAAAATTATAATAAATCTTTTAGTTATAAAAAGTGTTGTTTACAAAGCGGTTTTGAACCAAACTTCACAGCCCATTATCAGCGAATCTCTAGACCACAAATTTGGTTCCAATCTTTTATAGCATTTTCACACCAAACCCAAAACCCGGTTTTCGCAAAAATATCGGTTTTGGCTGAAAAACCTAGATCGAAAGCACAAGTTTTCCCAAATATTTTAGCTAAACCACAAGTTTTGATAAAACCCAAGTTTTAAATAAAACCTGTCCAAAACATGTTGGATTTGCAGGATGAACTAAACAAACACACCTTGTGAAACATTCAGCGCTCAATTAAATGTCATATAAATAGCTGACGGGTTTCTGCCAGGAAAAAAAATGTTTTCTGCTGGAACACAACAGAGCGCGACGCAGTGTCGCGCACCCTAACTACTACGTGAAATTGATCGGTTAAGAAATAAATTAATTATAACGAATCAGGATTGATTGTATTTCCATTATTAAATTCCAATATTGTCTCTTAATTGCACATAAAACATTTGATTTTTCCCTTTTCTGTGGCACTGAAAATTTTCAAAGCGGCGCAGCCCTTCCTCGAAACCATTGTGTTCAAGCAAAACAAATGAAATGCCAAATGAAAACTTGTAAATTTTCGGTGTGAACGCATTTCAAGTTTTCGTAAACCAATTGCCGAAAACCCGGTCTTGGGTTTGGTGTGCAAAGGCTATTAAGTTCTAAATTTAAAAGTTATTTTGTTAGTTTTTTAATTTCAGATTGCACGCGCTTAATTATCTCATTGATGAAACTGTTTTGTTAACTCCTTAAATTATGATTAAATTTAAAATTGTTCAATTACAACAGGTTTAAGTTGTTCACTTTATCGCGAATGTAGTGTACATATTAAATTAAAAATTAATCAGTAAGTTAATTGAATAAAACAAATAATAAATAAATCGATAATACTAAAGAAGTTTGGATTTGTACCGCTCTTTAAAAAAAAAATATTCTATAGTAAACACTGTACGTGTACACTGTACCTGTTACAGTATACACACATTGTCCAAATCCCAAAAAAAACTGTTTGCGTTTTTCCTTGTTTTAAGCCTAGTACTCAGTTCAAGGGAAAATGCAATTTCTATATAAAAGTGACACTTATTTCACAGCGATGAAATCCATTACGAGAGCTGAGTACCTACCCAAATGTGAGAACGAATGAACCGGTTCAAAACCACTTGGAAAATATAATAGAAGTGGAAAAGTGTGACATTTGTCAATGAATTAAAATAAAAGTTGTGATAATTGAACAAAAAGCCTAAAGAATTATTTTGGATTGTGATCGTTATTTTTGAATATTAAGCCTAGTACTCAACTCTTTGTGAAATGAAAAATAAATGCGTTTCAAAATCACGTGAATATTCATTATGAAACCATAATTTCAATTACAAAATGATTATCCACGTGAATTTTCAGTCCTCAGTTTTTAAATATTTGATACTCACTTTGAATGAAAAAAAAATATATTGATTTTTATGATTGTCAATTTGGAAGAATTTTTAATAAAAAAATAACGAAAATAACTGTTTTGGCCTGTCGGTAGCACTAGCGATTCCAAAATAAATTATTGTTAGATTAAAAATAATTTTATTATCAGCAAAATAAATTAATTGACAAATGCCAAACTTTTCCACACTTTTATTTGTTTTTCCTAGTGGTCGTACACTGGGAAATGAAAATTAGGAAATGAAATTGATTTTGAACCGGTTCACCCTTCATTTTAAAATTTGGATACCCACCCCTCGTTTTGGAAAAAAAAATTGAGCAAAAATTCATTTATTCATATAGACGTCAATAATAGTTATATATTTTGATGAATTCTATTCGAGTTCACATTTTCGGGATATGTACTAAGTTAGGAATTTTCTAATATTATTTTAAAAGCATTTCTCATTTAACATTCTGTGGGCCTGAGGATTAAATAAATTTAGAGTCGGTATCAGCATAACGTCGATTTTAACCAATACAAGAAAAATCGAGTTTTGACTAAATTCGACTCTAAATTCATTTATACTTTGTGACAATTACTTTATCTACTATGTATATCGATGCTTAGTCACACAATAACCTTATAATTTGCTTTCTGCAGCAATAATAATTATAGAAGTAGATACTAGATACTTCGATGAAGCTCGTCAAGTTGAAAATAATTACAAATAACATGTTTTTTTCCGAGTATACAAATAGAATAATTTTTCTGTTTTGATTAAAGTAGGTATGTAATATAAATTAATTAATTTTTCTTTCATTTGAAAGTTATTATAATACCTAGTTGTATTTTATAGTTTGAAAAAGTTGCCGTGCTTTTGAATTAAATTAAACTTGAAAAAATAAGTATTTATTGGTCTAAGTTCTAAGAAACTTACTTATTTCACTCTATTCATTGTCTACAAACATTATTATGATAGGCTTAATAAATAGATAGAGTAAATTGTTTTGCTTTAATTCACGATCCGAGCATCTATAACGTCTGTAAAGTTGTCAGGCCAGCTTCCACCAGGGGCCTATAACACAGAACAACAAGTCAACTAGTCAACATGTTTGACAAACAAGAAGTAATTTCAATATTTAAATATTTTAATTTCTTCTTATTACAAGTGAAAATCATTTCTGTAACACAATAAAAACCGTAATAATTGCAATAGAAAAAATTTCCCTCACTTGTTGAATCAGTTAAACAAGTAAATATACCAAGATGAGTCGTTAATGGTAAGTTAAACTGTTAAACTCTTTACTTACTTTTGATGGCGCTCACAGCCCTGGATGGGCTTCGGCCTCAACTAACAAGCCCCTCCAGCCAGCTCTGTCCCTAGCTAGCCGCTTCCAGTTGCGCACACCGAGTGCTTTGATGTCGTCATCCACTTGTTTGCGCCACCTGTTACGGGTTCTTCCTCTGCTGCGTACCCCATCGGGGTTGGATTCGAAGACTCGTCGGGCAGGTGCGTTGCTGTCCATACGCTCCACGTGCCCCAGCGATCTCAGCCGCTGCATTTTCAGCTTTTTGACCAGGTCAACGTCGCTATATAGCCCGTATAGCTCGTCGTTGAATCTTCTCCTCCATACTCCTTCGATACACACCGGACCGAAAATCACACGGTCATCTTCCTCTCAAAGCATCCTAGCAGATTTGTATCCGAATCTTTCAGTGTCCATGCTTCTGACCCATAAAGCAGGACCGGGATGATTAGGGTCTTGTATAAAGTCTCCTTGGTTCTCTGAGAGAGGACCTTACTACTTAAATGCCTTCTTAGACCGAAGAAACAGCGGTTGGCAAGAGTAATTCTTCGCTTGATCTCTGCACTGATGTCGTTCTGCGATGTAATAGTGGAGCCCAGGTAGACAAAGTCCTTGAGAACTTCGAAGTTATATCTGTCCATCGTGATATTTTGCCCGAGTCGACGATGTTGAGATTCCTCTCTCGATCACAGCAAATACTTCGTCTTGTCCTCATTAACCGCCAATCCCATTCTAGCCGCCTCCGATTCAATGCTCGCAAATGCCCCTGCCACAGCTCGCTTCGTTCTGCCGACAATGTCTATGTCATCCATCCGCATATGCAAGCAATTGAACGGACTTTTGATAGATTGTACCGCTGGTGTTGACATGTGCGTTGCGTACAATGGCTTCAAGAACGATGTTGAATAGGTTGCATGATAACGCGTCGCCTTGCCTCAATCCTTTCTCAACATCAAAGGAATCGGTGGTGTTCTTACCAATTTTGACGGAGCAGCGAGATTTCTCCATCGTCATCCTGCACAGGCGGACGAGTTTGGCGGGGATGCCGAGACTCGACATGGTTCTGTATAATTCGTCCCTTTTCACGCTATCATACGCGACTTTAAAATCGATAAAAAGGTGGTGTGTATCGATCTGGAATTCCCGGGATTTTTATGGATGGGGCACACTGTACCGAGGCCTTCCGCACCAGCAGCCTTGTACGACTTAAGTTTGGATATCGCCAGCCGCACTTCGGTTAGGTCGGGTGGACGGAACTCTTGGCTATCATCGTCTAAGTTGAATAGAGCGTTCTGCCTATTAGCGGCATCTTGGCTGTCTTCGCCATTAAGCAGTCTAGAGAAGTGTTCTTTCCAGATCCTCAGCACTGACTGTGTGTCTACTACCATATTACCACTCTCATCTCGGCAGGCTTCCGTTCTAGCCTTGAATACTAAGGTGGATCGCTTCACCCTCTGATAAAATTTTCGAACATCTCCCCTACCGCTACAACCTTCAATAGACTCTACCGCCCGCTTCTCGTGCACCCTTCCCTATTCCACGTTTATAAATTTGGCTGTTTCAGTTTAAGGCCAACACACTTGTTTTTGATATTCAATTTCATTTATATTCCAAATTTGACTTCTTTTACACATCGACAAACTGTCATTTTATGAACACTATGATGAAAGTCACATATAGAAAAGTATTGAGATCCAGTTCCAAACCAATGCAAAGGCTATCAATATTTTCGCCCTTACACTTAGTGCTTTACTTTTATTAGTAGTGGGGAACGATATTAGTGGGAGAGACTTTCGGTTACTTAATCAACAACTATTACGGGCACACGAATTTTTTCAATAAAAACATTGGGTTTATTTCAAAGTAAATTCTTTCTTTGTAGACTTTTGTCGGTCTTTGGCTCTCTTTATCACTGTCCCAATCAGAATCAAAAAAATCAAAAAAAAAAAACATTTTTAAACAAAACTCTTGACAACCAAATAAATTTTCAACGATTTTTCCGATGCTATCAGTTGATTAACACAGCTGCAAGTATTTTTTCCTAGCTTGTTGACTTTCAACTAGTCCGATACCGTTAAAATTTATAAACTATTCAACAAGTTTACACTACTTTTTTTTAACTCTTTTTGTTTCCAGTTACAGAAAAGGTTAAGTTGTGAAATTTCCCACTTCTTGAAAGAAGCCAAAACAATTTTCATAGTTTTCCTAGACTCGTTGTTCCGTGTTATACAATTTAAAAAAAAATTGTTGAATTTCATTTGTTCGATAAGCACTTTATGTATTGTGTTATAGGCCCCAGGAGTTTTTGACACATAGCAGTTTTCGGTAATTTTGTTTATGCATTTCTGTTCCTAAATTTGTAGTTCATCAATTAAAGGATGCAATCCAGTAAGTAGAAATCATAACAATGACTCCAACTCTCCAAATCACATCGAATGAATAAGACCGGCAAAACGATGTGGTTTCGAAATGATCTAATAAAGGATCGCGTCGCTCGTTACGACCCCTAAAATTCCATACAGCGAGCGATTGTTTGAGATGATCATGGCCAAAAAAAGGACGGGAGACAAAAAAAAGGATGGGCGGGGGAAGGAAGGAGCATGGTGATCGACAGTGTAAATCAACAATTTTGAACGACGTAATGTATACGCTGCTTTAGGGTTAAATCACATTCAGTAGAACTTAATTCAAACTATTTCTAGAAACTTATATCCACTTTTGAAAAGAAAAATTAAATATTTGTCTGCATTTATTTTTGATTTTGTATCGAATTCATATTATTGAATCCCCAGATGACATGTTTGTAGGTTGTATTAAATTTTGATAATGATAAAATCACAAGGCAAACCAAGGACCTGGAGAGAAAGCTACCAAAAAAATAACCACATTTCCAAAACAAAATAAAGAATAAAATGTAATTGCCTATATAAGGCCTGGCTCAGAGCCAGGGAGGGGCAAATCATGGACTCTGAAAAAAAACACAATTAACAGTCGTAGTTGTCAAAATTTAATAGAAAACAATACAAATTATATTGGTATCATGAATTTCCCAGAGCCCCCCTTGCCCCGTCCCTCCTCTGACGGTGCCTATGGATTAAATCAATACTAATGAAGATGAAGAAATTTAAATATTAAGATTATTTCTGTTTTAAGTGCAGTGAATGAATATAATTCAATAGAAATTAATGTTTTTCGCCCAGATATGACAGTGGGCTCTTCAGTCAGTCTGTCATCCCCCATTAAGACACAAATTTTGGTCGATGTTTACCGACTCTTATTAAAATCACAACGAGAAGATAGAAGTGTGTCTTAGTAAAGTATGACAGATTGACTGAAGAACTTACTGTAATATCTGGGTAAACCAATACTTGCATAAGAGAGCCAGTGAAAATGAAACACCAGGAGAAGAAAGTTTCACACCCGCGATTGCATGAAATTAAAAAAAAAAATGATAAATAAATTTAATTTTTCCTCAGATACTATACTATTGTTGCACCTGGAACACTCCAACCGAACTCTGTTTTCCATGTCTCCCTAACATTAAATGATTTCCATAAATCATGCTGGTTTAACATAACCTTATCAACTTATCCAGAACACAATAAAATCTATACACGAGAAGCTATTGAAGTTAAACCAGGAACAACAAAATTAGTTGAACTACATGTGCCATCATTCAATACCACTGGATTTCTGGCAAATTTTGAAGCATTTGGATATCGTGGCATCATAAGTAAAGACTCACAAATAGTTTACTTAGAGAGTGAAAAATATTGGCCATTCATTCAAACCAACAAAGCAAAGTATAAACCAGGTGAATCAGTACAATTCCGAGTAATTTGTATTGATCAATTGACAAGACCTGCCAAATTGGATGACAAATTGACAGTTAAAATTTATGTGAGTTGATTTTCGACCATCGATCATCTTAATGCTTTCTTGCTTTTAAATTTAAAAAAAAAATTGCTTATATTTATTTATACAGGACGAATACAGAAATCTTTTAAGGACCATTCCTGATGTTAAATTCATTCAAGGTGTTTTTAGGAGTGAATTTCAAATTTCTGAATATCCTATCTTGGGCACATGGACTATAAATGTAGAAAATAATGATGGACGACAATTAGCATTAAAAAAATTTGAAGTTGAGAGATATGTATTGCCAAAATTCAGCGTGATAATTTTACCAAAAAAGGTCTCGATTTATGACAAACAAATGCCATTGCAGATATTTGCCAGGTAAGTTGTCGTTTATCGTGTTTTTTTTTTTTTTGCTCTAAAGTTTTATTTAATAATTTCTTTTTAATATTTTTGTTTGTAAAGAATATTTTAAGAATAATTCGATTTACTCTTTAAGCCTAGTACTCAGTTCAAGTGAAAATGAGATTTCTATATAAAGCCTAGTACTCAGCTCGAGTGTAAATGAAATTTCTATATAAAAGTGACATTTGTTTCACAACGATGAAATTCATAACGAGAACTGAGTACACAAAATGTGAGAGCGAAACATGAACCGGTTCAAAATTAATTTCATTCCATAATTTTCATTTCCTAACGTACGGCCACTAGGAAAAAATAATTAAAGTGTGGAAAAGTGTGACATTTGTCAATAAATTAAAATAAAAGTTTAAAAGAATTATTTTAGACAAGCCAAAAATCAAACTATGGATTTAAAATAGTCTACTCAAGCATTTCAAGATTCTGTTAAGCTGTCAGACAAATCGAATATTTTTTTTTCATTCAAAGTAAGTAATTAAAATTTTCAAACTGAGGACTGAAATTTCACTTGGATAATTAATTATGGTTTCATAATGCTTATTCACGTGAATTTCAAACCGCTTTTATTTTTCATTTCACTCAGAGGTGAGGCTTAAAAGTGACATTTATTTCACAACGATAAAATTCATATCGAGAGCTGAGTACCCAAAATGTGAGAGCAAAATGTTCAAATTAATTTCATTTTATATTTTCCATTTCCTAACATACGACCACTATGAAAAAATAAAAGAAGTGTGGAAAAGTGTGACATTTGTCAATATATTAAAATAAAAATTGTAATAGTTGAATAAAAAAGAATTATTTAAGATATTATGATCGTTTATTTTTGAACATTAAGTGTTACCGACAAGCCAAAAACCAAACTATGGCATTAAAATAGTCATCTCAAGCATTTCAAGATTCTGTCAAACAATCAGATAAATAAAATGATTTTTTTTTCATTCAAAGTGAGTATTAAAAGTTTTTAAACTGAGGACTGAAAATTCACGTGGAGAATTTATTATGGTTTCACAATGGTTATTCACGTGAATTTCAAACCGCTATTATTTTTCATTTCACACAGAGGTGCGTACTAGGCTTTACATTAAAATTGTGTAATATTTTCAAACTCTTTCTTTAAAAAAAATGGAGTGAGTCTAGGAATGTACCATTTTACATTGGTACCTAAGTAGGGCTGGCGAGTAAAATTGTTATAAGTGTCGGATACTGTTTTTGTATTTCTTTTTTGGTGTGTGTTTTTTAGATCTCGGTAGGGGTAATTTAAAAAAAATGGTGACTTCGGAAAGATACCTATGCACTATCCGGGAGAGTAAGAAAGCGTTTAAAATTTTAAAATTATTACGTTTTACATGTAAGTGTTTATGTTTATTGACTTCGTTAGTTTTTATTTTTTTTTAAGCTGCGCTTAGAAGTGAAGATGGCTAATATTGCTTTAGATTTTTAGTACAAAATTTGAACTTCTAACTTTGCGTTATGTGAGGGGTCTTTAGGAGCTGACCGTGTTCTGTACCTAACTATAGCTTCGCGATTAGTTGGCGATAAAAGTTCTGACTTAGAACGTAGTTTCAACTATAAAAAATAATAAGACCGAATAATAAGGATTATAAAAGTTCTCCCAAACTACACCAACAACTTGTTGTTATTGTTGTTTTTTTTCCTCTTCAATGAATGATTCACTTTGGTTTGGAAGATCATTTACAGTCGAACGCTTTCTGAACATTAAAATCATAATTGAACCATAATTCACTCCTTCTTTTTTTTTTCGTTCCTGACTCAACAAATTCCGAAAGCAAAATTTTATGACAAAATAAAGAAACCAACATTATGGGCGCAACATATGAATTTTTGCATTCACTAATTTCTGCCCTAACACTGTCGTGAGCTTACGACTCACCACTCACGCTTAAAACGCGACTATTGTTATGTATCTTACATTTGTTTGTCGTTCTGAGACATTCCGCTCTGTTCGCGTTTGTTCGGGAGAGCTGAGAGATTCTCCATTTAAAAAGAACTTAGAAATCTGAACTCGTCTTATCTATTACACACCTGACGATAAACAGATATAAGGTATGCTCATTGCGTTTTGACAGATGTGGTTTGACGTCATCGTCATCTGGCTCGAATACAAAATAGAAGAAAAATACCATTTCATTGGATTATTTTTATAATTTTTCTATTTTTACAGTTAATTTCACTTACAAAAAATTTGTTTAAATGGTTAATGGTTTTTTTTTTAAATGGTTTTCCAAAAACTTCCCTTTTGTATATAGATGTTCCTTATTGTTTTTAATAAAAATGTTTTCTAACCCCCATATTAATAAACGGAGCTAACGGCGAGTTATCATTAACTCGAGATGGACTAGGAGTTAAATTTCTGCCACTTACTAGCTAGCTAAACCAACAATGAAGGTGGTTAAGCGAAGGGTTAAATAAGATAAGTAAATATACGTTTTAATTCACCAATAATTGTCTCTTAATACATTCTCACACGAGAGCTCGAAAGTTACAGGTTTTTATTAATATGGCTATTATAAAAGTCTAAAATTTTCCAAGAATGTATCACTTGGTTTCTAAGTCCACCTTCCAACTTTTCATCCACCAACTAAAGCTGCAGGATGAATAAGGGTCATGGTACTGATTCTTTCTTTAAAGTTCTATAAAAGTATATTGTTAACTGTATAGTCACTCTCAACTAAATGTCCTGAGCAAACTTCTGTTGTAAAGTATAATTGTTTTTATTCCCACAAGCACTAATCCACAATTTGCACATTTTAGCGTCTTTCAAGAATAAGTGATATGTATTTTAATTTTTGTTCACTGGTTTTTTCTGTCCGGTGTATTATTACACCCCAAAACAGCACACACAACCATTTTCAAATTTTAAAATTTACTTTTTAAACCTAAAAACAAATAAAATAACAGAAACCAGTTGAAAATTTCCAATTAACAACATCGCTTGCCAAACTCGCAGATGATGATGACGTCACAATATAAGAAAGATGGCGAATTGGGTGTATCAAATGAGCATACCTTATTTCTGTTTATCGTGAACACACCTTATCTGTCAAATAGTTTTTTTTTCCAAAGATTTATTTCACAAAGAAAATTTTGAAGTTTAATATTTAACGTTTAACGAACAGCTGATTCAATTACACATTATTTAACCAAATGAATAAAAATGTCGTTCATGTGAACTTTTGTGAATTATTTTACGGTGCCGTGCCATGCGTCATATGGCCATATTTCAAAATATGGCCATATGACACATTGTTCAAGTGTCAAATGGCCATATTCGAAAACATGGCCATTTGACACTTTTTCAATGTGTCATATGGCCATATTTCTTACGACCCTGATGTGCCAAATGGAAAATTTATGAAAATTATTTTTTAAAATGTTCTTTACGAACAAAATAAAATTTTTTCAGAAGAACTTTTACAACGATTTAAAAAATCGCGTGAATTTTTAAAAAAATACTTGTAAACGTTTTCAAAAAGTTTTTTTGAAAAATTTGAATTTTGTTTTTGAATATTTATTTTAAGTAGTTTTTTAAACGTTCAGGAGACTTTCTTTAAAAGCAGAAAAAAATAATGGCCATTATGACACTTTGTTAATGCGAAAAATGGCCAAATGTTGGAATTTGGACATTTGACGCTTTCACAATGTGTCACAAACACGGTTGCAACTTGGAAATAAAATTTGTGACCAAAATTGAAAATAAAAAGGACCAAAACCAGTAAAAAGTGACCAAAATAATTAAAATCTGAAAACTTCATAGCACACAGAAAATTAAAGTTAGCCATATTTTTTCATTGATTAAACGTTTAAATACAAACATATTTCAAACTTTCCATCTGTCAATAAATAAAGTGCAGTGTATTCAATTTAACACATGCATTGTTTACATTAGGCCACGAAAAAAAAAAAAAAATTGCGCTTCATTTTGAGAATATGAAAATTAAAAGTCGAGTTTTTTTATATTTCTTCTTCTTCAAAAACGAAAAAAAAAAATGACCAGACGGAGAACAAAATGACCAAGAGTAAAAAAAATGACCAAATTTGGTCACAAATGACCAACGTGGCAACCATGGTCACAAGGCCATATTTCAAAATATGGCCATATGACACATGTCGCGGCACCCATTTTACGCGATTTGTAAACTTACTAATTATTTTAACTAATTTTAATTAATTTAAAAAAATCGATTCGTGCACGTAGGTCAACATATGAGGTATCCAAACAAAAAACAAATGAATCGAAAAAAACGCACTCAAGAGAAAGCAGTCGATATCTGGAGGCAACCTAAGACTGTACTTAGATCCGTATAACGGTAAGTTCGACGTAAAAAATTTCACCAAAAATAAAGAAAAATAATAGCCACCATCCCGGAAATCTTCAAGCCTCTAAACCGACCCGCTAAAAAGAAAAAAAAAATCAATAGTCATAAACATTTACAAGCAAATTGTAAAAAAAAATTTACCATTTTTCACACTCAAGTAAACAGAGAGACTATACGGAAGATGCCATTTTTTCCCTACCGTGAGCTAAGATGTTAAACAGCAGCAAAAAAAATGTAGTGGTTTGGAGTCAAAATCCTTAATCATTTTCAGATTGTTTATAAAATTTTCAATATTTTAATATTTAAATTTCTTCATCTTCTTATTTTTTTCAGATATTTCTATGGTAAACGTGTTCAAGGAAATTTATTTTTAACTGTGCTCAATTTTCATACCCCCACCGCACAATTGCTCCCGCCATTAACTGGAAAATTTAAAATCAATGGAACAGCAATAATTATTTTAGATTTAAAAAAAGATCTTAAGATTAAACTTGAAAATAATACATCGGAGCAAAACTCTTCTCCATATTCTGCACCACCTGCTCAACCTGAAGAACTTTACAAATTCGATATAGAAGCTATTGTAACGGATAAATTAAGTGAAGAACAATCTCGGATGGCAATAGAAGTCGCAGTATATAGTCAACCTTTTAAAATTGAACTACAAGTTCCCAATGTATTTGAACCGAATCCATTGCTCAACATAAAGGTTTTTATTTCGATTTTTTTATTTGTTTTTATTTGTTTTACCAAAAAAAAAATAAAAATTTTTAGATAAAAATTTTAATAACAGATTTAAATGATAATTTACATGCTGAAACTAAAGCGCCAATACAAATTATAGTTGGATGTCACACAGAAAAGGATGAATATAGTTATGATGACTTCGATATAGTTCGCATTGACTATAAGAAAGAAATTGGGAAGGATTTTGCAATAATTCAAGTAACCAATACAAATTATTCAGAATGTTATTTGTATGCAGAATATCAAAGAAGTAAATCCTTGAAAAAATGGATGAAGAAAAAAGTGGCATCACTTGACATGGAAATATTAACTAAAAGGTAATAAAATTAGATTGACTCTCTTCTTACCAAAGTGAAAGGAGTATATAATTTTTTTCGTTCTCTGGTTATAAGCCCGCAAGAAGGTAAAATACTCGAGATTAAAATCACCAATCCAGTCCCAATTGAAGAGTTTTCATACGAAATTGTATCAAAAAGAGACATAATTCAATCGGACCATGTAAATGTAAGTTTGATTGAATATATGATTATTTTTCAAATTAAGGCTCTCCCAAACCAATGCGAAACATTCGTTGCGGCGAAGAAACATTCGTCAGTCAAAATTAATTCATATGTTTCTCCGCCGCGTTGGTGTGGGCACTCTCATATATCACCATGTAAATAAATTTTGACATGCGAATGATTCCTCGCCGCAACGAATGTTTCGCATTGGTTTGGGAGAGCCTTTAATCAAAATTTATTTGCGTTTTAGGTTCCTGGAAATAAAACAACCTATATCCTTCGTATTAATGTGACATTTTCAATGGTTCCAAAAATTACAATATATTCTCATCTTATTAGTAATATGAGTTTTAATGGACAGTTAAAGGATGTTCTCATAAAAAGAGCCTTTCAAAATTCGGTGAGTGGTTTTATAATATTTAAATAGGTAAATAAAAAGGTTCAACCCAAGTGCCTTTTTTCCTGCAGTTCATTGAAATATTTAAACTAAGAAATATTTATCCGTGTTAAAATATTAATTCGGCGAAAAATATATGTTCATTTTGTTCAAAAACTCGCTCTCTGCTTTTGCAAAAAAAAAAGTTATTTGGCCGTATTTCAGGAAATTTGATGGTATTTGGTAATTGATTTTTTTTTCGCAAAAGGGGGTGGGGGCGGGGTCGTTGGAGGACGTTCACATTGTTGATTTTTGATTCGATTAAAAATTTAAAAGCTGCGTCAGAAATGAGAATCTATTTCAAAATTAATTTTTTTTATATTTTTGATCTATTTGATCCTTTGGTGATAGTTTGACGCTGCGTTCTCGTAGAATTGGATAGAATTAGATATCGGGTTCGGATGATAGGTAAGGTTGCTTAGCAGATCTGATCACAAATATGTCCCTGGGGTGTTATTCCGAATGCTTCGCAGAGGCCATTGTTGCTGAAATGCTTTCGTCGCCGTTGGACAAAGTGACATTTCGTGCAGATCCGCGGGAGTTTCCTTTCAAACACTCCGAGCTCTCTATGCTGGTTTTAGAAATGGTAAACCGGGTAGGTGATGTGAAGATCGGTTTGATAATATGCTCATTGAGAATCAACTTTGTGCTCAGGCTCAAACTTCCCCGCATTAGAGGGTGGATTGTGTGGAAGGCGAAATTATGTTTTTTAAAGTAGCTGTTAAGTGTGGGTTGAAACGAAACCTCTCCTCGAGGTCGATATCCAGATATTTCACCGATGCGATGGCTTGGTCGTCAGCTGCCAGCTGTCCGGAAAATTGATTTTAATGCTGTGGCACCTTCTGGCTGCCATAGCATACGATATCGTATGAAATTGTATGACGTTCAGTTGCAGGTAAGTGCGATATAGCTCATACAATTAAATACAAATAAATATTTTGCTGCATCGTGAAGTGTAGCTCCGCTGAAATTGAGTGCGGTCGTGCTATTTAGCCGCATAATGAGATGCTGTTGAAAGATTTATCTAAATCCAGAAAGCACGCAACAGCAAACCTGATAGCTATTAAGGGAGCTAACAACGTCATTTAGGAACCTCAAGAGTGGAATGTTTCTCCCAAATCGCACATCCGGGATGATATTGTTGGCGATACAGAACCTTCAACCTCCTAAATCTAAGAATTAGTCCTTCAAGGATTTTGCTGGTGTTGTTGAGAAGCGATATTGCACGATATCCAGAAACGGTACTCCTGTCAACTTTATTCGGTATCGGTTCTATTTCAGCTGTCTGCTATCTCATCGGAAAAATATAACTGTTGAGGCAGTTGTTGAACAAGATTTTGAGGAATAGCCCCATGACTTAGAGAAATTTCCTTATGATTAAATTAGAAGTCATGTCTGATCAGATGATTTTTTGGGTCGTCCGCTGTAGATTAACTCAGGGACTTGTTCAGGTTGGTGAAGCTTCCAATCGGCTGGGGATCACAGGCAGGGTTATCATCGTTGAAAATGTTAAATTCAGTGTCTGCCGTAACTGCGAATTTGGTGTGATTTTCCAGCTCTGCTTAGAAATCTTAATTTTGAAGATACATATGTCCAGTAGAAATGAAGTTTACATTGAAAGGAACGAAATCGATATTTTTTTCTCATTCGGATAAAAGTTATTTCCCACTGGTGGACGAAAAAAACAGACCAAAAAGAGTCAGTTCTGATTGATTTTTTTTTGTCTTTTCCGATTACTTTAAATTTTTAACACTATGACACACGCAAACAGTAACAAATAGACTATTAAAACAATTGCTGTTTAGTTGACTTGTATTATAAGAACAAAAAATCTAATGAATCGATGCACACAATGACGCGATATCCAAAACCAAATTTTTGGATTTCTCGATTTTTTATGACACGAAACCAATACTTGCTCAGTTAAATAATATAGCGCTCAGGTAAGATTTTTAAATCTACTCAAAGCGCTCAGACATTTTTTCTTCGTGGCACAATAAGTTTATATTTTCGTTTCACAGATCAAAATTACAACAAACAACGAAACAAAGCCTGGATCATCGATCAATATAAATGTAACAACAGATGAAGGATCTTACGTTGGTTTGATGGGACTCGATAGGAGTGTTTTGAATAATCTAAAAAAAGAAGATATTTTCAATGATCATTACGTCAACGCAGAACTAAGCAACGTCAACTCTTTAAATTTTTACCCTACTCCATATTATGGTAGAACGGGGGATATTATAACTTTTTCGAACGCCTTTCCAAAGTTTGGGCCATCAGGAGGAGGAGGAGGACGTGGTACGTACAATTCATACAAAAAACTCACATTTTTAAATAAAGTTAGATTTGTTTTAAGGACATGCAGGCCTACTGCCACCAAAACGCATTCGAAAACTCTTCCCCGAAAGTTGGTTATTCATAGATTTTGAGAAGTAAAAAGAAATTATACCAAATCTCTTTGGTACACTAAAACCAATAGAAATGTTTTAAAATCTCTACCTAAATTTAGGAGTCCAGCAGGAGGTTTCAATGTTTTGGAAACTGTACCAGACTCAATTACTACTTGGGCTATAACTGGTTTCTCAATAAATCCAGATACTGGATTAGCTTTTACAAAGAATACAACAAACCTTAGAGTTTTTCAAGAATTTTTTATTTCAATGGATTTACCAAACTTGGTAAAGGAAGGTAAGTGAAGTACTGAATTTTTGCTACATGTGTATAGGTATTTTATAATTTTCAATTTCAGGTGAAACAATTGAAATTCCGATTTATATAAGTAATTCACTGGACCAAGACGCTTTGACTAATGTGACAGTCGAAAGTGATAGTAAAAACCTTGATATCTTGGAACAACCTGAAGATATCTCCAAACCTAAACAACTTATTATCTCTGAAATTATTTTCGCAAAACAATTATCAAAGTTTGTATTTTTCTTGAAACCACTCAAATCAGGAATTTACAATGTGACTGTCAAAGCTATTAGCCCTGGTGTTGCAAGTGATGCCATTCAAAAGACTTTCAATGTTCAACCTGAAGGTATGCCATATGCAATGTCGAAAACATATTTGGTTCATCTACCCGAAGAAAATATCCAAGAAGATGAAATCACAATTGATATTCCTGAAAATGCTGTTAACGGATCTCAAAGAGTTGATGTCTCAGTAGTTGGTGATATATTTCAGCCATTAATGAGGGATATTCAGAAGTTGGCTAAAATTCCGTATGGGAATTGTGAAGAAAATATGAGGCAAATCGTCTCAAACTCGTTGGTTTTGTTGTACCTTAAGGTTAAGATGTAAACATACACAATTGGAAATGTTTTTTGTTCTAAAAAAACGTTATTTTTAGGTTCTTAATTATTCCAATCCAGGCTTGGAAACCAAAATAAAACGAAATATTGAGCTTGGCTATCAGAATCATTTATCTTTCAAATACTTAGATGGTTCTTTTGGCCTCTTGGAACGAAAATCTGAAAGAACTGGTGATATCTGGCAGACTTTGTTTTCGTTGTGGGGACTGGAACTAGCAAACGAGTTCGTTGGTGTAGACCCTTACATCATAAAAAGAGGCTTAGAGTATCTGAAATCAAAGCAACAGGAAAATGGCTGCTTTAAATCAGAAAGCGGTTTGGAAGAAGATGTCAGATTTACAGCATTTGGATTGATGGTGTTCTTAATGGACGAAGTAATAATTTTGTTCTTCAAAAATTCTTGAAATCTTTTTCAAAATTCCTGTTTTTAACTTAGCGTCCAAATTCAGCCAACGATGAAGTTATAAAAAAAGGGCTTGAGTATTTGTATGACATAACTGATGACTTAGAATACTCTCCCATTTCTGTCATGTCAACATATGCGTTGCTATTGGGAAAACATGAAAAGGCAGGAGATCATCTGGAAAAACTTACCTCTAACTCTCCTTTGACAAGTATCTACATTTTTCTGAATGCATTTAAGACGGAGTCCTTATAGATTTCTTTTATGTCTAAAAAAGGTAAACAAATTCTATGGACGAAGTCTGATACACTTGACTCACATCTTCATTCTGTTGCTGGTAGCTTGATCAATTTATTTGAGTCTCAAGAAATACCACAGCAAGGCATACTGCAAGTTGTTCGAGGCTTGATCATTTCAAAAGACGACGAAGAATTTTCTTTAACTCACATGATTGCCTTGAAAGCAATGATTGCATTTGTTGAAAAACTCCGCTTGACCAAAACAAATCTGGAAATTACCTTTAAGGATGATCAAAATAAATCGGGGGAATTTCGAATAAATGCTGACAATTCCCAAGTCTTACAAACTTTTGAGGTAAATTCTTCTATTTTGTTTTAAATTTAAAAAAAAACCTTAAGATTTTTTTTTTTTCAGATTTCCAAAAGCTCTCGAAAGTTAAATATCCATAGCAAAGGTCACGGTTTTGCAGTGGTAGATGTGAAATATAAGTACAATCTTGTACCTGAAAATCAATCTTCTTCATTCTCTGCTATCAGTATATCAAATAAGAGGATCTCAAAACATTTGGGAGTCTTGCAGATATGTACTAGTGCATATAAAAGTAATAACGATCAAACCAAATTAACTACAATGGAAGTAAGTCTTCAATCTGGATTCATATTCATCGAAAAAGTCGAAAATCTAAGTGGAGATACCAAGGCAGGTTATTATGTTTTTTTTTTTTTTTTCAAAATTCTCTCTACTTTTATTGGTTGAATTTTGTTTAGTTTTGTGTTCAACTGTACATAATGTATTTTTTGTGTACCTATCTATTAGTCAATTCAAATCAATGATAGCAGAGATAAGGCTGTAGTATATTTTGAACCTAAAGTTAATGAAACTTGTATAGAACTGGAAGTCCGTAAATCTTACAACGTTTACAATTCAAAACCTGGATGGGTTATTCTCTATGGTTCACATAATAAAGGTATACTTAATTCTTTAATTACCATTTGCCTTCGGACTAGGACAACTTTTTTTTTTAAATTTAGATCAAAGAGCTACCAAGAGTTTTAGGTTCAATGATTTCGAATAAAACTTAAATATGGGAAGAGAAAATGGGATAATGACCTTGTACCCAATTACAGTCAACTATATTCAAGTTTTTAGAGATTTGTGACAAAATTTAACGACAATAATGATAAACACTTTTTTATTTTATTTTATTATTGTTTGTTTTATTTTTTATTTAACGTTTACTTTAGGTACCTTCACAAGTCCTAGGTTAAATTGGATACAATTAAACACCTTGCGTGACTGATTTAAATTGTATATTTTATTTTAAAAGAAAAGGTGAAACCATCCTTCCACAATACTTAGGACAATCAACTTAAGGACTTGCAGAGTTTTTTCTACTGGAAAAAAAAGCTTGGCAGACGGAGGAGCACATTAATTGTGATCAGAACTTTATTTCAAACTAAAATTATAAAAGCTTTTGAATATACCTGTATATGAAAGGAAGAAAGCAACAAATGCTTTCAGAGGTTTTTATTTCATTGAAACACGAAATTCACCTAAATTCACCACCAATGCATTTGATTGAAACACGAAATTCACCTAAATTCACCACCAATGCATTTGTGAGAAAATGGTCAGTTTTTTTTTAAATTTATCCAAAGAGGCTTTTTGTTGGAAATAAGAATTTCTATCAAAATAGTTCATTTATAAAAAAAAATCTGATCATGAAAAGTTCATATGAAATGATCTGCACAAAATATGCACGGATTGGGTACGATATGTCGACTTTCAAAACATCGACTTTCAAAATCTCAACAGAAATAATATCGACTTCTTAAAAGACCGACTGAACAAAATATCGAAAAAAAACTAGACCGATTTTAAAAAATGCGATTTTCAAAATGTCGACTTTCAAAATATCGACTGTAATCGACATTTTAATGATCGAGATTTTGATAGTTGACATTTTGTTAATCGACATTTTAATGTCGACGATTAAAATCTCTCACTGACTAGTTTCGCATCGTCTTCAATCACCCGTTATGCTATTGTTTTAGGCTGAACACTGAACATGCGTCGACATTTTTTGTTAAGATTATGAAAGTCGATCATATAAAAGTCGTTTTTTTTTTTAAAGTCGGCGTTTCGTATAATTTTGTCGATAAAAAAATATCGACACGGCGATATTTTGCTCGACTTTTTTCAACGCCGTCGACATTTCTCCAAGTCGAGATTTTATAATGTCGACATTTTTTTATTCGACCAAAAAATTGACGGCATTTTAAATTTCAAAAAAGTCGATAAAAGTCGACATTTTGACCAGTCGACCTTTTTTTTGTCGATCATTCGTACCTAACCCAATATGCACGACTGGATCGCACGAACTTGCTCTCATAGCTTACAACTAAAATGTAGCTAGACGTTGACGTTAAGATATACATAATGATGGTTTACTAATATTCGTCTATCATTAACAAAAAAAAAAATAGTTAAAACATGTTAAAATAGCAATTTTGAATTTTTTTGATTTACTACAAACAAATTTATTGGAAAAAAAATTAAAAATAAATTTAATTTTATTACCTATTTTGTAAAAATAAATTATTTAATCAAATTTCAAATGTAATATTTATTGTATCACTTAGAAGTACTGAATCTGAATGATAAAACCAACAAAGCCAATGAAGAGATATGAAGGAATATACCTAGAAAAGTTAAAAAAAGGCGATTTAAATAAAAAACAAATTTATATTTACATTATTTGTATTTTCGGTAAAAGCGTGGTATGCAGTTTTATAAGATATGGTCTAAAGATGGTATGTACAAAGTTAAATCAAAACCGTTAGAGCCGTTTTTGAGAAGACTTGATAAAACTTAAATCGTTGTATGGCAGCTACCCGTTCTAGATGAGCGAAAACAAAAATTCGAATTAATCCTCTAGGTTAGGTGAAATCACATAAAAATGTTTCACTCTAGCTTGATGAACATAAGTACGCACAGACAAACAGACCGACGTGACGCACGGGCTGATTGACGAAAATTACTTTTTTGGACTTCTCCATCATAATAATGTTAGCTTTTATTAAAACCTCGAAATTTTTTTCGACACGAAACCAATACTACCTAAACTTGTCATTTAAAGCAAGTAAAAACATATGGAAAAATGTATTCACATTTTAATTTGAAAATCTGCCAGTCACCTGGTTTCACGGTACTTACAAAAATTGTACCTACTATTAAAGTCAATCTTAATGTACAGCTGTTTTTTAATTAATAAATAACAAATATCAAGAAAATCACGGAACGCTAAGAACTCTTCCGCGGAACTCAATACCTAGCCCAGAAAAAATGTATAGGTACGAACAAAAATGGCCAATCTGTTAACAAAAATCCAAGTGAAGATTTTTAAACGCAAGTATTTTGGTATTAGCAATACTTTCGCAAAAGTCCATTTCCAAATCCATTCGGTAGCGTTTATATAGTTATTCAATGTTGGACCAATCAGATAGGCGGTACATTTTAGACAAACATTCTTATTAGATAAATTAAATTGTGATCAACAAAAGGGGGTGAAAAAGGTAGTGCGATGCGTAGTGCTTATGGCTCAGGGGTAGCTGGTCTAGGACCATTCCAGTTGACGGCACTTATAGATCAGTCGGCACTAATAGATCAGTATAAGAGATCAGTTGCAATACATAAAATAATTTAATTTTCGATAGAATCTACCATTTCAGAGTTATGTATAATGTATATATGCGCAAAATTGTTGTTTTCTGGCTTTAACACCTTTCAGAAAAAAATATAAAAAAAATATTTTCCTTGCAGTTTTAAGGTTATGATTAAAAAACAAAGTACAACATGCCTCAAATACTTGAACATTACCACCACGGTTGAATGATTATTATTGTTTTTTTATTTTTAAAATATTCTTGAATAATTTTACTAATAGATGTTATAGGGTGAGGTGGGGCAGATTCGACAGATTTTCTGTAAATTCCATATAACTTTTTTAAAATGCATTTTTGAATGAAATTTGAAACCTTAACCATTTTACTCAAGGAATTCACAAAGCTTGAAGACTTTCCTCAAACCTAAGAGTTTAAAAACGATATGTTAAAAAACTACTTCAAAATGTCGAAGGTGCCCCATAGGTGGACAGTTGACACCATTGAAGTAGCAATATCTTGCGACTTATGACTCGTATGGAAAATTTTTTATATTTTCTTGAAGAGAATATTATGGTCTTTAAACCGAGTGCAAGACTTTTTTCGACAACTTGTGCTTTTAAGAGTAAAAATAAAAAAAAAAAACAGAAATTTGAACTTTTTGTCAAACTTTAAAAATAATTATATCTTTAAATCGGTTGCTTTTAAGAAAAAAATAATAACTGTTTCTTATAGATATTTACATAATGTACAAACTTTGTATTCAGATGCCTTCAAAAAATTGAACCGTTTAGAGATGTACATGGAAAACGACCATTTTTGACATTTTACGTTTTTTGAAATGTCGATATCTTCTCAACGGTGGGTCGTAAGAAAAAAATGGCAATTTTTTTTCGGCAAATGACATAATCTACAAGTTTTGAGTGGATTACTTTTCGATAGCATTTAACGTTTCCGAGTTTTATGCGAAAAACTGATATTTTCGACATTTAACCTTGGATAACTATTGACGCGCAGACGATTTTGCAATAGACTTTCGCGACAGTATTTCCTATGCCAAAATAAAGACAATTGCGTTTAAAAATCTTCACTCTTGGATTTTTTTTGGCAGAAAAAGTACAATTTGCCTGGGCTATAAATGTTGTTTTGAAATATTTCAAAATGAATGGAGAACAACTTGTATAAGAGGAGAGTAAATGTAGGTACACCAGAAATGGAAAATGTACACCAGATGTTAAGTCTATTTGGTGCGGACAGAACTTTAAACAACAATTTTGTTGTTATCATTAGTGCTATTTTTACTTGTGATATAGGGCAAGTTAAGGATTCGTGCAAATAATTGAACTCGAGATAGTAATTTTCCCTCGAAATTCTGTCTGCCTGTCTGTCTGCACCTCGACCTGGAACCTAAACCACGGAAGCGTTTTTCTTCAAACTTTGGACTCAAGGTTATTAAGTGATTTCCTAGAAAGAAAATTGGATTTTTTTTATCTCAAAAAAGTAACGGTAACTGCCATAAAACTATTATGTGAAAAGTAATTATCTCAAAAACGGCTCTAATGACGTTGATAAAAAAAAGTTATAAATTACTATCTAGAGTATACTGAAGAGTCCAAGTGAGAACACCGTGACGAAATGCCATTTTTTTAGGACTACAGGATATTAGAAGCTTTTTTGTATCTCGAGTATGGTCAATGATTTTAACCAACATTTTTATGCAAGAGCTCCTTCAAAATTTAAACAATTTTAAATATACAAATTTTCGAAAAAAAAACTATTTTTTTGATTTTTAAAAACTATTTTTTTTATTTTCAAAATTCAATATCTCGATAACGGGCTCATATAAATTTTTGTATTTTGTGTAAAATTGTATTTTATTAAATACTTAAAGTTGGCATACCAGAATTAATTTTTCAAAATGTGCAAACAATTTTATATGAATATAAAAAGTTAATGTTTAAGAAAACCGCTATAAGGCTAGGCGCATATTGAGCCGCGTCCGAAGCGTGTGACGCGACCTGACGAGCGTCGCACGACACGATTTTAGAAACGTGTCATGACGGTCTCCGCATATTGATGCGCGTGTTTCGTGTCAAAATACAAATTAATTGAAGCAAAAATCGTCTGACATATTGATAAATGAAATAAACTTAAAAAAAAAAAAAAGTTATTTCTTAAAAAAGCAAACGATTTTTGATTTCCAAAACCGACGACAGTTTATTTTTTAATTTTTTGATTGAAAAAAAAAAAAAAAAAACAAACACGCACTGGTCTCGCAAGGAAAACTGTGCTTCGATCACTGTGTCGCGCGATTTTCGGAAAACGCGCGTCAGGTCATGTCGTTCCGTTCTATCAATATGCGTCGCTCTGATTTATATTGTCTACAAAAACTCGTGCTGTGCTGTGTCGGGTCGATCGTGTCAAACCCGTCTCAATATGCGCCTAGCCTAAGGATTTTTGATTATTTTATTTCATAAATAAATATTTATCAAACAAATCAAATGGCATACTTTATTTTGAACTCCAACAAGTAATAATTTGTTTTTATTTTCGTTTAAACTACTTTTTATTATGGAACCAATACATACATATGTATGTACAACATCAATTTCTACCTACGTTAAAGTTGTTTTTGTTAGTTAGTAGAGCAGGTTTGGTAGTAGCCCGTAGCGTAATGGTTAGTGTGTTCGACTGTCACGCTGGAGGTCTGGGATCGCTTCCCAGCCTCGTCCACCTAAAAACTAAAAAGTTTTTTTTTCAGGGCTACTGCCTCTTGCGAGGAATTAACAAATAATCCAAGAGGATCACTTGTCACGAATAAGTGCTTTTCGTCTAGCCGTTCTGATTCGGCATAAAATTGTAGGTCCCTTCCATTCCTGTCGAAAGGCGCACACAGGAATGGTTGCGAGTTGTTAGTCACTAGGCCCTGGTTCTTCATGAGCCGTTGTGCCACCCGATTTATTTTTTTTATTTTTATAGAGCAAGTTTGTGCAATCCAGTCGTGTGCATTTTTTTGTTGGCGGAGAAAATGTATCTATTTAGACATAGAAATGAACTTAGATATAGTAAACCGCGCAGAAAAACAATCTAGTTTTCGACAAGGCACTAGAGAGTTTTACATAGAGTCTGGCAAGGGACTAGCAAGGGACTAGCAAGATTTAACAAAGACTAGAACAAGTGCCTTTGAGATTATGAACCCCTTTGCGTCGTAGGGCTTGATCCCGCGATCTTCTCCTTGTCAGTCCAATGCGCTACTAACTGGGCTAACGCGCTACAAGAAAAGTCTATGTCAAAAAATGAACTTGTTTCATGTTGTTTCATACCATTGTATTGTATAACAAATACATATCACAAACAGATGTCTCACACCCATAGAAAAAAGTGAAAAAGAAGTCAAAGGAAAGAGAGAAAAAAGTGTCGTACGATACTGAAATTGCATAGTGGTTATAAAATGTTTATTTTTGGTGTACAAAAGATATTCCTGATGGGGTACCAAATCATGTACAAGTTTTTACTAAGGAGGGCCTCACGAGTATTTGAATAGTTTCCCTAAATTTTTGGTACTGAAATCCAGCAAGGACATGCCAATTATCTGACAAGTTTTCCTCGTCTAGATATTACCTACTGAAAACTTACTAGGGCCTTGCCCAAACTAGACAGAGAACTTGGCATTTTTCCAGACGGGAAATTCACATCATCATCTAAGTCTTATTTTACAGAAATGAATTTCTTGATAAATAAATATCTTAATAATGATAATTCTACGTCATCGATTCTTACTTAAATGAAATTATTTAATTACCTTTATAATTTATTCACTATAATTCTTCACAACACACAAATGCTAAACGATCGGTAGAAAGTTCCAAGTTCAATATTTTGTTTTCTTGTTATAAGCAGTCGTTATTACAGTGTCCACGGTGTTAGTTGAACTTTAATCTTTTCGATCAATTATAAATAAAAATGCCTATAGAGCTGCCAAATTTTTGGATTTCCCTTATTATATTTAATTCCCTTTGTGCTGCATTATCAATTAATAAAGGGTAAGTTTAAATCAAACATCAATACATTTTAATACATTTTACTAAATCGGCTAGACTTAGACTTAAAAGCAACCAGTTTACAGACCAAATTCTACGTTAAAAAAATATTTGTTTAATCTGGTTCTAAGATATTTCTCAAATTCATAAATAGAAATTAGTTTAATAATAACAAATTACCTGTAGAGTGTTTAATCAATTTATTAATGGATTTAAAAGTAAACTGAAAAAGTGGCCACTTGATTGGTAAAGTGATAAGGTTTTGTGAAAACAGCAACATGTGTTGCAAAATTTCTTTCTCCACAGTTGTTTAAGAGGCAAAGACAATAATTCGTATAGTAATAGATATTAAAAAGAATTGAGAGATGAAATTTTAATTAATTTATTTAAAAAAAGCACTGTGTTGAGCTGATGCTCATCAGAGTTGATAGACGTAGAGCTTGGCTGATATGTTGGATGATAGTCTTTTGCCGTTCTTATACGAACATTTCTCTAAAATCTTAAGTCAAAGATTCTTTAGTAACGATTTATTTTGTTTACAACATAACAACGATATAGATTACTGTACCATATATACCTCTTATCTCTTCGGGTTTTTTTTCACATTTTCATACTGGGTAATACCGACTTGTTACAGTCATCATTAAGTCAAATTTACCAGATGGCACTCGCCCCGCCATGACTCTTAGGGTTTTATGAGATTCCAACCAGATTATATTAATCTTAATCCACTTGGTCATACAAATATTCTTTATTGCATATCTTTTTACTTGCTATTATAGCGAGTGTAATACTACGTTTCCACCAACCAATTAACCGAGATTTAGGTAATGAGAATTGTTTGGTGTTTCCACTGCACAAAAAAATCCAAAAGAGGATTAAGACAGAACATTCCAATGGTGCTTCATTTTTTTGATATGAAGTGAAGGTGAGATAAATAGTTTTTGTTTAGATTTTCATCTGTCAATAAACGAAAATGAAGTTTAAATGGGTCAGTTCCACAATTATTATTCTCTGAAAAAAAGTTTGTTTGATTTGACAAACTAATGTTTCCAATATTTATTTGTTTCCAAGTAGATTTGAACGAGTTTTATTTGAAATCTTCATTTGATAAGATAAAAGTTTGTATGGTAAATCTTCGCGATTTGTGATAATCATGCTAAATCTCGGTTTAGTGTCTGGTGGAAACGTAGTACATATAATAATATAATAGGCCACATTTTGGACTCATCAAGAAAGACTGAACTCCAGTCCATTAATAAATTTTTCATGGGTGACATTGCAGTTTGTACAATCCCCCAAAATGTTTGTTTTATTCAAAGAAAAGTTAACTGACGATCATTAGCCTGAAATTTAATGTTTTTCCACCATCTTGGATTCTTATTTCATTTGAGTTTTTATTAAATATCTCAGGTTCTATTAGTGTTAGAAAAACCTTTCTTAGACCAAATGTTTGGGAAATTTTTAAATTAGGATTTTTTTTCGATATCGTTAATAATTAGAATATTAAAAAAAAAATATTTTTTTAAGTGTTTTTGAAAATTTAGCACAGAATCGGTGAGAAGAAAAAGGAAAACATTCCACAATTTGGTGAAATTGAACTAATAAAGAGGTGTATATATTTCTGTTGCGCACCTATTAAGCCTTAAAAGGAAAACTTTTCGATAAAACCTATGCTTTAAATGAGCAAACAAAATTTCACTGAGTGGAAAAAAGAAACATTTTCCTTTTGCCACTCAGTGTTTGAAATTTTCTGTTTAAATCTACAAATGCTGACGGTTATTATTTTTAAATCTATTTCAATATCTTCGTTGGCTATGGGGTCTATGAGAACTTTCCTAATGAATGGATAAATTCTTAGTTTTTGTTCAGAAGTATATCAGTGAGGGTTTTTAAAAGTTAAATACCTACACATTATTCTGTGGGGCATATTCATAGTCGCAGATAGAACCAGGTTTAACTAAACTACAATTTAAGACAATTTTCGCTCAATGAATACAGACCGATTTTCATTAAAAAATTGTTGGTTTTATATTTTTATAAGAAAGGTAATTAACTTGGTATACTACACAAATAGCTTCAAATATTTTGAAATGATAAACTTAAAAAAAATAGAATCAACGTCTGAAAATTCAACCAAAGCTATGCTTAACTCAGACCCAGGTCTAAAATGACTATGAATACGCCCCTATATATTTTTCTAAAGGCTAAAAAAAAAGCTCAATGTAAAAATTTATGTTTTTATGTTCTGAGTTACGTTTTTTATTATAACTAAAAAATAACAGGTGAAGATGTCAAGAAGTGATGAAGAATTATTTCGAGATCTAAGGAGGAAGCGGGGTCGTGTCAACAAAAGTGAACATCTGAAGTTGAAAGAGAAATCAGCGCGGGAGAGAGGTGAAGAATTCGTTACGCACAAGGGTAAGTTGGTGCAAAAAAAAACACAGGGCCAGACTGCGGATGTAAAAAAAAGGCATGCGTTCGTTTTCGATTGAAGATACAAAATTAATAATCGAAACGGTGTACAGTGGACGTCCAAAAAATAAAATGAAGACACATATTTAATGGGGTTGATTGCAAAATATAATGTTTCAAGGCATCGTCGTATATCGGAATCATTAAAGGAAATTCCAGCCTTATATGAGTACTTCGCCATTAAAGATACGGAAAGAGTTCAAGTTTGCCGCAAGGCTTTTCTTAATTTACATGCCGTGTCTTCAAAAGCCGTGTTCCGCTAATGACATCTCCTCGAGATTTCCAAAGTGCCTGTGGACATGAGAGGCAAGCACACTAATCGTGGGAACTCACTCAAAAGAAATAATGGAAAATATTAAATTCTTTCCAAAAAAAGAGACTCATTATAAGACTGTTCCGGAATTTTACTTAGCCTCTGGTTTGACAGTAAAGAAAATGCATGAGCCATACCTCGATATGTACCCAGACTTGGGGATTGTGAAATATGAATACTATTTGAAGTTTTTTAAGGACAACTATGACTACAAATTTGGATGGCCACAAGTTGATGTTTGCGAAGATCTGAATACAAAAATACAATCACCAGTTCTTAATGATGTCGCAAAGAGAGTAGCAGTAGCTGAACTTCTCGCCCATTAAAGACGCGCAAAAAAGTTTAATTCTAAATTACGGGAAATAACCGAAATGTCTAAAACAAGAAACGATGTAATGGCCATTGTTTTCGAGTACATGGTAAATCTTCCTCTCCCACTTATGCCTATTCAGAAAATGTTTCATTTGCGTAGACTTTGGCTCTATGTTTTTAATATACACAATATAACAAACGAATCCTCGGTGTTCTGCACGTACACCGAAGAAGAAGCTAGGAGAGGACCAAACGAAGTTTGTAAATGCGTTCTCGATTTCATCAAATGAATACCAGACGAAGTGGAAGAACTACACATTTTCAGCGATGCATGTGCCGGACAAAACCGTAACCACACTTTGACAAGACTGTTAATGGCACTGACTATGAATGGGAGATTCAAAGTCATTCAGCAATATTACCCAGTTCGAGGACGCAGTTTCCTGCCCTGTGATAGAAACTTTTCAGTAATAAAGCGAGTTGTGCGTAGGTATGATCGGATCTATACGCTAGATCAATATGAAGAAATTATTCGTACTCCTCCCTTCGAAGTGCGACCACTTAAAAATGAACAAATATGTACTTAACTTCAAGGATTGGTGGCCCATGTTTTTTTTTTTTAACCACCAAAGATCTTTCTACAAAGGAAACGTTCGTCTAACTATATTTACCTGATTTATACCGAAGAACAAAAAGGAGTTGTGACGGCTTTAACTTTCATAGATGGACTAGTGTATGGAGCTTTTCGATTTAAAAAGAAGGATGTAGTCGAGCTCCCCTTCATAAAAGCTTATCAACAAAAGGTTCCCATCAACGAAAAGAAGATGGAAGATATTTCCAAAATTGTGCAATATATTCCCGATGAGAACAAAATATTTTACGATGGTGTCCTTCAATGGCGAACGTCGAATACCGCAGATTGCGATGAAGGCGATGTTTAAAGTTTTTTTTTTTTATAATACCTATTACACTAAGGGCTAGTTTCATAGTTATAGAAGTTGCATTTAAGTGCGCAATATCGGATACAAAAGGCCGCAGTGTAAACTTACCTGAATAAGTTGCACTTAAGTCTCCCGTGTTTGGTACTTAAGTGTCACTAACCTTGGCTGCCAAAATTATTAAAATGTACCAATATGCAAAACATAAGTGCAACTTTTTCCGGTAAAGGGTTTCACACTGAAACTGGCCCTAATATTTAAAGTTTTTTTTTTGTTTGTTCGTTGTTATTTCAAATTCTTTTAATAAAAATTATAATAAAATGAAGTGTTTATTTTTTTTGTATTATTTGAATGAAAAACGGAATTTTAAACATGTTTTAATTATTTTCAAAATGAGTGGAAAAAGGAAAACATTCCACCTCCTTTATTAGTAAATTCCGGGCTTATCTTCAATGATTTCAACCCAAGTTTTTAGCAAGTTACTTCTCAATGCTAGCTTTACATTTGTTTCTCAGTAAGTTTTCAGAAGTAACTTTAAGTTTCGACAGTAAATAGTTTTTTTCGATTTGCCAGGAACTATCATTTGTGGAATGTTTTCCTTTTTCTTCTTTGATAGGCATTTAATATTTAAAAAAATATTTTTTTAATGATTTTAGAGGGTCCATTTTGAGCTTACTTTTGTCAGCGGAACTACAAATTATAGGTATTATGTTTGCGCAGCAAATTCGTATTTCAAATCTACAACTTCTGGCAAATAAAAAAAAAATCCTATTTGCCAGCTTCAACGGAAGTTAACTTTTTAAACTAAAAACTCAAATAAAAAATTACCCAAAAAAGCTTTTGTGCAACAAATTTGGATTTAAAAAGCAAACATTTTGAATATCAAGAGAATTATCATTTACAAATTTCTTGTGCAACAAATTAGCATTTAAAAGCAAAACAATTTTGAGTATCAAGAGTATTATTATTTTTAAAAATTCGTCCGCTAACTTCAGACGTATTTCAGCGGAAACTTCGATAACTTAAAAACTATGCGAGCAACAACTTTTTGGTCTCCGGAAAAAATTAGCATTTAATTAGATATTTTATATTGATTACACCACAAAGTGTCCGCCAAAATAAGGATCCCTTTGTCTGTTACTGTCCGTTCGACAATAGCCCGAATTTGTTTTTTCCAAACTTGATAATTCGTGTAAAATTTCAGTAAAATCAGTAAAATTTTTAAACACTAAAAACACAAATACAATTTGTATTGTTCTGCGTGTCAACATTTTACTGAGTTGCAAAACACTCGAACTCTAGGAAAAAAGGTGACAAAAAAGTAAAAAAAACATTAATATTTTGAGAAATTAAACAAATTAAGAAATAAAAAATTGCCTGCGTCACTCACATAGACTTAAAGAATATTTTACAAAAATGTTTACGTAGGTAAATCAGTTGAATATTTTATGAGTTATGCGCGGACATACAAAATAATTGTTTCGTCTTTATATCATAGTTTAAATTAATATTAACTCAGATATAATTTTTTTTTTATTGGCTCAGATACTACACAATTGTGGCACCCGGAACAATCCAATCCTCATCTGTTTTTCATATTTCGTTAACATTAAATGATTTCCATACATCCTGTTGGTTTAACATAAGTATATCAAGTTTTCATAAACACAATAAACTCTATGAATTTGAAAGCATTGAAGTTGAACCGAGGACAACTAAATTGGTTGAATTGCTTGCGCCTTCTTTCAACAGAACACTTGCTAATTTAGAAGTTTTAGGAAATTGTGGGGTGATAAGCAAAGATACAGCTGTAATCTCTTTCGAGTCCAATCATCTCTACTGGGCATTCATTCAAACCAACAAACCAAAGTATAGACCTGGAGAATTGGTAAAATTTCGAGTGATTTGTATTGATCAGTTAACAAGACCTCCAAAAATAGATCAAAATTTTACAATACAAATTTACGTGAGTTGCGTAACAATTTTTTGCTTATTTTTGAACATTCTTTAAATATTTGGAATCTAAACAGGACGACCAATATCATCTTGTCAAGGGATTTTTTGATGTGAAACTTGTACAAGGTATTTTTAAGAGTGAATTACAACTTTCTAAATATCCTATTTTGGGCCTATGGAAAATTAGAGTGATTTCTGATGGGATTTTCGAAGATACAACTTTCGAAGTAGACAGATATGTGCTGCCAAAATTTAATGTACAAATAAATACGAACAGAATAATTGCTATCGTCGATGAACAAATAGAATTGGAAATAAGTGCAAGGTAGGTATATTTTGGTTTTCAAGAAATCAATTTTATTTTTAATTTAAATACATACTTGCAGTTATTTCTATGGTGAGCCTGTCAAGGGAAATCTATCAATTCGTATGAGCAACACCGACCTTCCCTGGCACAAATGGCTCCCGACGCCTCCTACTTTATTTCGAGAATACCAAATAAATGGAAAAACCACAATTTGTATAGATTTAAAAAACGATCTTCAACTGGAAAAAGAAAAAGATGACCAAAGACCGATCCCAGCATTTTCTGCACCCATTACTCCATATAAATTCCATATAGAAGCTCATGTTATCGATAGTTTAAGTGGAGAAAAATCTTGGACGACAACAGAAATTGAAGTAAACATTCAACCGCATAAAATTGAACTTCAAGCTCCAAATGTATTTGATTCATCAGATGAAATCCTCAACATTAAAGTATATTGGGAAAATTTTTGTAAGCTTGAGTGCACCTAAGTGTTTTTTTTTTTTTTCTAAATTTCTAGGTAAAAGTAAAGATAACAGATTTTCAAGATAATCCAATAATTGAGGACACTAAAACTCCAATTGAAATTATAGTTGGATGTTACGAAAAAATTGGCAAATATATTCGTAGCTATGAAGACTTTGATGTAGTTCGAATTGAAAATCAAATTCAAATTGGAGAGGATTATACCATACTACACGTTACAAATAAAAATTATACAGAATGTTATTTATATGCAGAATATCAAAGAGTTAAATCCTCAACGGAACAAATGTATAAAAAAGTAAAAGAATTTGCAATGGATGTTTTAACAGAAAAGTAACAATTTAGTTTATTAATACCAAAACCAAGTTCTTTTAAACCCATTTTTAAACTTTTTTTGTCTTCTTCTTTAAACATAAAATTAAAGCCCTGAAGAAGGTAAAGAACTTGAAATAAAAATCTCAAATCCAGACCCTATTGAGGAGTTTTCATATGAAATTGTATCAAGAAGAGATATAATTCAATCGAACCACGTTTATGTAAGTTTTACTAACAATTTCTTATTATTTTTTTTTTTTAATTAAAGTGAAACATTCCCAAACCAGGTAGCCGGAAATCAAACATCATACATCCTTCGCCTAAATGTGACCTTTTTGATGGTTCCAAAGATAACAATATATGCTCATCGTATTAAAAATATGAATTTTGGTGGGCAGCTGAAGGATATTGTCATAAAAAGAGCTATTAAAAGTTCGGTAAGTGAAGAAATTATTGATAGTTAAAGTACAATTTTTCAATATTCAGTTAAACCTCCGATAGTTCGTCTTCTTCGAACATAACAAAAAATTATTCCTGTAGCCATAGTATTTATTCTTCTGATAGTTTAACTGATGATTGAAAAATCGGCTCTAAAATTATTTGATTATAATGATTTTTTGTGATCAAAAACTAAGCTTAAATTGACAATTTTTCTTTTAAAACTTTCTGTAGAGAATTTAATGTTCTATCCCTTAAAGGTGGATTTTGTCGTTTTGGCTTAAGTTTATTTTAAATTGATCAAAAAATTAGATAATAGACGAATAGTCATTTAAAATCGTTAAAGGGGAATAAATAAAAATATTTAAAATCGATACCTTTTTAATTTTTAATTTTTAATAGCTAATTTAAATTTAATGGACAGTGAATAAATTGGTCCTAAAAGGTTGATTTTTTCATTTTAGCTTAACTGATTTTAAATTAATGAAACAATTAGTTAAAAGAGGAAAATCGATCAATTTCTATTTTTTAATAGCGAATTTAAGTTTAATGGAAAGCGAATAAATTGCGCCTTATGTTTTTCCACTTAAAATGACCTCAGGAACCTATGGTTCTTGTCTGCAGCGGTGATTGTTGGACACCCTGTATAATTTAATTAATATAATGTAATTTATTCCAGATTGAAGTAACAACCGTCAACGAAACAAATCCTGGTACATCGGTATACATAAACGTGACTACAGATGAAGGATCCTACGTTGGTTTGATGGGCCTAGATCGAAGAGGTATGCAGAACATAGATGAACAGAATATTTTCGATGAGAATTTTGTCAATACAAAACTTGGAAGTGTCAATTCTGAAAGGTCTTATGCCATCCCGTTTTATGGTAGAACAGCCGATATCATAACCTTTTCCAATGTCTTTCCACCTGGAATAGAAAATGGACCAAGCGGCGGTATGTTTTAAAGATTCAGAGAGGAATATTTTATTTTGTTTTAATAAATTCATATTGTAAATAACACAAATTCTTTAGATCTCCCAATTTTACTGTACCGAAAGCGAATTTCTAAACTGTTACCCGAAAGTTGGTTGTGTAATGATTTTGAGAGGTAAATGCAGTGTTTTTTTTTTATATTATGGTCAATGTTTTTATGGAAAATAAATATTTAGGACACCAGCAGGAGGCTTTATTGCAGTGGAAACTCCACCATCAGATACAATTACTACTTGGGCTATTACTGGATTCTCACTTCATCCTGACACTGGATTGGCTTTTACAAACAATCCAACAAATTTGAAAGTTTTTCAATATTTCTTTGTTTCAATGGATTTACCAAGCGTTATAAAAGAAGGTTAAAGAAAAACTTGACGTTTTTTTTAAGATTATAATTAACCATCTTCTATTTTCAGGTGAAATAATTGAAGTTCCAATTTACATAAGTAATTATAAGAACCAAGATGCTTTGACTGATGTGACAATTGAAACAGATAGTGAAGATCTTGTTATTCTGGAAGATCCTGAAAATATTTTCGATCCTAAGAAATATATCTCGAAACTTATTTCGGCAAAGAAAAGAGACAAAATTCTGGTTTTCCTTAAACCAAAGAAGCAGGGGAATTATAATGTGACTGTCAAAGCTATCAGCTCTGTGGGAAATGATGTCATTCAAAAGACCCTCAGTGTTCTTTCTCAAGGAATACCTTCTGCAATGTCGAAAAACTTTTTGGTTCATCTAACTGAAGAAAGGATACAAGAAGACGAAATCACGATTGATATTCCTGAAGACGCTATACCCGAGGTCTCAGTAGTTGGTGATATATTTCAGCCTTTAATTGTGAATCTTCAAACGCTAGCTGCGGTTTCGTATGTAAATGGTGATGATAATATGAAGCTTATTGTCTCCAACTTAATAGTCTTGAAATACCTTAAGGTTTGTCTTCTAAAAATCCTCGCAGAAATAATTCATTCTAAAGTTAATTTCAGGCTTTTAATTATTCTGATCCCAGTTTGGAAAGCAAAATGAAACTTATTCTTGAACTAGGCTATCAGAATCAGTTATCTTTTAAATGCAAAGATGGTTCGTTTGGACTGTTTGAACGAAAAAGCGAAAGAACTGGCGATATTTGGCAAACATTTTTCGCATTGTGGGGACTGAAACAAGCAGGGGAATTTATTTCTGTAGATCCAAATCTTATAAAAAAGGGTTTGGAATATCTTAAATCAAAGCAACAAGCAAACGGTTGCTTTAAATCAGATAGCGATTTAGAAGAAGATGTCAAATTAACGGCTTTTGGTTTAATTGTGTTCTCAATGGATGAAGTAATAGTTTTATTTCTTAATTCTCTTTAAACACTTACAAACTTCTATTTCATATAGCATTCAAGAACAACATACAGTACCGTTATCACTAAAGGTCTCGAATTTTTGAATGATATTTCAGTTAATTTGGAATATATGCCCATTTCTGTTGTGGCTGCATATGTCTTGTTTTTGGGAAAACATGAAAAAGCTGGAGATTTCCTCAGAAAATCAAATTCTCTTTTGACAAGTACATATATTTTATAATTTTTTATCCCATCACTTATTAATATCACAATTTTTTGTTAAAGCCAAAAATATAGCTTGGAGAGAGTCAGAGACACTCCAATCACACCTTGAAACTACAGCTGAAAGCCTGATGAATCTGTTCGAGTATCAAAAAATACCAGATCAAATAGGCTTACTGCAAATTGTTAGAGGCCTAATTAATTCAGAAAATAAAAAATCATATGTTAATCACATGATAGCCCTCCAAGCAATGCTTCCATTTGCTGAAAAACTCATTATGTTTAAAACAAATCTCAAAATACGCTTCAAAGATGACCAAAATAACACCGGAGATTTTCGATTAAATAGTGAAAATACTAAAGTTGTGCAATCGTTTGAGGTATGAGTTCTTCTAATTTTGATTGAGTTTCCTTTAATAAAGCGATTTTGTTTTTAAGCTTACATCAAACTCTCGAAAGATTAAATTTCAAAGCAGAGGTCGTGGTTATGCAATGGTGAATGTTAAATTTAAGTACAATCTTCTTCCCGAAAAACAATCCTCTTCGCTCTATTCTACGAATATATCGATTGAGAGACATTCAATTTTGTTTACTTACTTAAAAATTTGCACAAGGCCTGTTACAAATAGCACTAAGGATAAATTCATTATAATGAAAGTAAGCCTTCAGTCTGGCTTCAGATTCACCGAAGGAGATTTTAATGATATTGAAAATCTTAGCGAAGATGTCAAGGTATGTTTTTTTCTCCTTATATTTAAATGTTGATGGTTCTTAAATAATTTTTGACGTTAAACTTATTTTTAGTCAGTTCAATACAATGATAGACAGAATGAAGCCATGATTTATGTTGAATATAATCTAAGTAATGAAACCTGCGTTGAACTGGAAGTTCTTAAAACTCACACTATATTGAATTCCAAACCAGGATCGGTTATTGTGCATGGTAATCATGATAAAGGTAAATCTTAAATTTTTATTTACGAGTATGTTTTTTTCAAATAAAATCAATTTCAACATTTAGATCAAAGAACAACTAAAAGTTTCCACATCAATGATTCCTAAAAAATAGAAAAATCGCCAGAAAATTAAATGACGACTGTCGAATGAAGTTGAAATCCAAATTTGCAAAACTTTTGTTATACAAAAAAAAAAAAAAAATAAAACCAGTGAATGTATTTAATGAAAATTTGTGAAAAAACATTGATCTCTAATTGCCATTATTTTAATAGTAAGTGACAAAATAAAAGTTTCATACCTGTTTACAGAAAAAAAACGTCGTTTATTTTTTACTGATCCTTCCCAAAATTTGAAGACTTGTTACCGACGCAGAATATCAATCCCAAAAAAAAAAACTTTTTTTTAAAGTTTAATTTTTTCAAAAAAAAAAAAAAACAAACAAAAATCAAAAGAGTTTTGACCCTACCGAGTTTTTTGAATTTTTGAAAAATTAATGTCTTATTTCCATAGGATGTTTTCCAGAAGGGGGAAGTGGTTATTTTTTTAATTCTTGCTGGGAGCTATTTAGTTTTGCAAATGGTAAGGTATCGTAAATAAAAAACACGTATCATTCACAGAAAATAAACAAACATATAGAAATAAAATGCACGACTGGATGGGACAAACTTGATCTAATATTCAAGCGGCCTCATGTGAAATATCAATAATTCAATTATTTTAAAACACGGATACCTTTTTAAACAAATTGAAAAGCATCAAATGTTTAATTTCTGTAATTCCTAAGCGGTTGAAGTTTGAGCTGAACAAAAAAGATGCTATTTGATTTATTAAATAGTCGCGTTCACAGAACAGAGACATGAAGATTTTGTTCCGTCGAAAGCTAAGGAAGCGAATCCAAACATTTTTTTCATCAGTATTTTGACAGCCAAACTAGGGTTTTTTGCTTGGGAATCCTGTTCAGGCAACTGAGATTGCTGAGAGCCTCCGAAGTCTCTCCTTCCTGAACACGTGGGGGCACGGGGTGCACAGGCCCCGGGCGGCACTTTCCCAGGACAGGGGCGGCAAAATAAGCGACAAGAAATAAAAAAAATCCTTTATTCTTCAAATTAATGAATTTGGTGAGCCCAAAGAATCCAATTAAAAATTTACCCAGTTGTAAAAATGCTTCACCGGCATAGTCAATAATCGGACATTGATTATGTTTTACGTTGCTGAACAAAAATACCACTTGGGGCGGCACTTTGCCAGGGGCGGCAAAATCGGCGGCAAGAAATTAAAAAAATCTTTTTTTGTTAAAATTAATTAATTGGGTGGACCCAAAGAATCGAATTCAAAATTTCAAGAAGCAAGAAATGACTGAGGCTATTGATATTGAGTTAGTTATTAAAGAGTTTGCTGTAATTAAAAGCAGGAGTGTTCAGATGTTAACAAGTTCTCTTTTATAAAAATACATTTAAAAAAAAATGAATTAAACAGGTTCCTACACACAAAAATACCTTTTTTAACTTAAATGTCTTTTCCTTTTAAGGTTAGACCGCACACAACTGCAGCGGAACTACACTTTACGACGTGGCAAAACATTATTTGTATGAAATTGTATTAGCTATATCGCACTAAGCGGCCACTGAACTTCATACAATTTCATACAAATTATTTTGAATCGCAGTTCAGCTGCAATGCAGTTCCGCCTAGTGTGTTCTAACATTTACATCAAAATTCCTTATTTAATTTATTTATTTTTTTTTAAATATATTTATTTAATTTTATTTATTTATTTAACTCAGAAAAACAGCAATGAACTTAAATATTATTAATTTATATACAATTTAATGAAAACAATTATTAAAATTAATTTCAATTTAAATATTATTAAATTTATTATGAAGTTGGTTCGCTGATTTTTTAAAGTGATTGGAAAATCAATAGATTTGTCGAATAAGAGTGGGTTTTTTATCCGGATGAAGATCAAACAATAGGCATTTGATCAATAAATGTGTGTGCCAAATAAATTACATGTTTTCAAAAATGCAGGGTAAAAATTTCTCGATCTCTAAAATTTAGTTTTAAAATTTTTCTGCCGCGAGCCAGCGTTTTTAAATATAATAATAGGTAGGGATATCCCATATGGCGGTTCATTTTTCAAAGTTTTTGTATCAGGTTAAAAGCTGTTATACAGGGTGGCGCACGAATCGTGCTACAAAAATAAAACGTAATAACTTTTTTTCTGTGTGAGTAATCGGCTTATTTTTTTTTTATTTTGTAGGTTACTATTTAGATTTATAAAAATGGATGCTTGGGATACGGAGAAAAGAATTTGGATAGTGCAACGGTACCATGCTTTGCAGTCCGTCATTTCCGTCCAAAGGGAATTTGGCGGGAGTTTGGCGGTAATCCCCCGAGTAGATGGACCATTATGAGGTTTGTAAACATGTTTGCCGAATCTGGAAGCATCGCACGAAGGCCGTACCATCGAGATGCCAATGTTCGGGTTCAGGATACAATCGCAGCAGTAGCATCTGCAATACAGGCCAATCCGAGCGTTTCGACCCGAAACTTATCGGGGCAAATTGGAGTTAGTAGACGGTCATTACAACGGATACTTCATGACGATTTAAACTTGTTTCCATACAAAGTCCAAATTACTAGCAAGTTAAACCCTCAGGATTTGCCTGTTCGCCTGGAATTTTGCCAAAAAATGATATCAATGGCCGATGAAGACAACACATTGATCAATTGTTTGTTCATGTCTGATGTGGCCCATTTTGATCTTAACGGCAATGTAAAAAAGCAAAATTGCCGTATATGAAATGAGTCTAATCCAGAAATGCTCCATGAGACGGAACTGCACCCAGAACGAGTCACTGTGTGGTGCGCATTTTCATCAAGGTGTATTGTCGGGCCGTACTTCTTTGAAGAAAACGGTGTAACCGTTACTGTCAATGGGGACCGTTATTTAAAGATGTTGAAGGAGTTTTTTTACCCAGAACTGCGCCGAAGACGTATACCATTCAACAGCGTTTGGTTTCAGCAAGATGGAGCAACTGCACATATAGCCAGACCAGTTATGGCGGAGCTAAACAAAAAATTCGCAAAAAAATTAATTTCTAGGAACTCCACTCTTCGCTGGCCCCCAAGGTCACCTGACCTGACTGCACCAGACTTCTTTTTATGGGGTTATGTCAAGCAAGAGGTGTATAAAACGAAGCCCAGGAATTTAACTGAATTAAAGCAGTCCATAACGACAATAATTGAGGCGATCCCAACTTCAACTCTTCAGGCCGCAATGAATAATTTTTTGACCAGGTGCCGCATATGCGTGGGAGGGCGTGGAGGTCATTTGCGGTCTAAATTCTTTAAAAACAACTAACTATTTAAAATAAAATTTAATTTTCTAACCAATAAAAAAAAATAAATGAAATACATCGATTAAAAAAAAAGTTATTTGAATTTCTTATTGTAGCACAATTGGTGCGCCACCCTGTACAATTTTACTGTTTTGAAAAAAAAGCTAATTCCTATAATTTCTTTAAAAGTTTGTTTATTGGCCATGCAAATGCTTCAAGATAATTCTTTATTGTGTACCTGTTCATGTATAGCACCTTGCATCCGCGGTAATGGAATCGCTTTATTACGATTTTGTTCATATTTTATCATTAATTTCTTATTTTTTTTTTCAATCAAATACACATAAATATCATTTAATTACCGTGGTTCTTGGTTACTACTTTTTTAAGGCTGGACAAAAAATGCGGGGGGCGGAAAAAATTGCGTCTGCCCCGGGCGGAAAAAACCCAAGCTACGCCACTGCGCCTAATATACTTAATATAATTGGAACCACAATTTTATAATAATGAAGATGAAGAAGTTTAAATATTAAAATAATAAAATTACTTCTGTTTTAAGTGGAGTGAGAGAGATTCTTTATTTTTTTCTTTCATCAGATTTATACATTTTTACTTAAGAATACGGACATGGCTTCTGCCGTCTGCCGGTTCAATTAAAAATCCAAGTGACCTCAACTCTAGAAATTCATTTGTTTTGCCCAGATATGACAGTGGGCTCTTAAGTCAGTCTGTCATACCCTTCTAAGATAAGGCTACAGTTTCAAAAAAGTTCATGAACCAGTTATTGAAAAACCGAATTAAATTTGAAAATATTTTTAAAAATCAAAAACATATTTTTTTTGAATACTTTAATATGCAATAATTATATTTATACATTTAAGGAGCTTAATTGATTTTTTGAAAGAATTCGAGCTTTTGAAAAACAAAATAAATAAAATCCTTTGTAGTGGTTAAAAAAAAAAATAATTTTAAAACATTTAAGAAAAAAAATTAAACCTGAATTTAATATTATTTTTTTTTTTAATAAACATATTAATTTAATTTCAAAATTCGATTTTTCAAAAAACTATTGATTTTTATTTTAAATTTGGAAAAAATGTACTTAGAATTTTGATATGCAATATTATTCGGGAGCATATGCTTGCATACAAACATTTATTTTAATAAGTTTATCCAATAATGAGAAAGTCGAAAATATAAAAAGTGGTTGTGGAAGTACTGTTAATAAGAATGCAAACAAAAAAATATATTCTAATTAAAAAGTAGAATTCACCCGGCTGGAAAAATGCCTAGTTTCTGTCTAGTTTCGACATGGCACTAGTCAGTTTTCTTAAGGGGAAATCTAGACGAGAAAAACTTGTCAAATATACGTCAAGCCCTTGCTAGTTTTCAGTAAGTAAAATTTAGACGAGGAAAATGTTTCATACTCTCGTGAGGTTCTCGCTTGTAAGAACTTGTTAGACGTTTTCGGCATTCTATCAGACTAAGCACTATCGTTATTAATACACAAAATTTTTTACGCAAAATTTTGACTAAACAAATTGAATCGATGAATCCAAAAATACAAATTTTAACTTTTATTATAATTGATCAGTTTTGGTTTCAAGAAAAAGTTAAAAATTTCACGCTCTTGCAAATCCTACCAAGATAATCATATAGGTATTTACTTTCGAGAATCTCTATTTTCAACCACCCACCCCCGCCAAAGGCTGAACTAAAAACCTGTCAGACTTTCGATATCGATATCAGCCTCGTATACTCATAATTTGTTTATATAAATTGTTTGAACAAAATACGCTTTATATAAATAGTAACATAAGAATATTTGTACACTGCTCTAAACAAAAAACTAAAATATGATATATTATTTGTATATAATAATAAAAAAACAGTTATTTAATGAATTTCTAATTAGTTATTACATTGTCCACACATATTTCTTTTGAACTTTTCATTAAAATTAATCAAAAAGTATAATTAACTGTCTTAAACTATATTTACTTAATACCAGATGGTTCATCTCAAGTGGTTCATATCCGGTTGTTTTTGTGACGGGATGTAGTTTAGTTTAGATTAAGCGCATTTTTGTACACGATACTAAATCAAATAATATGATAATAAGAGTATTTTACAAAAATGCCCAGTATCATACTAAATTTGCTTTAATATTGTATTAAATTCATAAAAATTTGCGCTGTTATTTTTATTTTTCAGGTTTTTATTTTTGATCTGAGTTATTTTACTATCGGATCACAACCGATACTAAAATACCCTTTTTAATGTTTCTAGCAAAAATATGAACAAATCTTGTTTTTACTGGTCCGAGGTCTAGAGTGGTTTTTCTGACAAGGCAAAAGGGTTCATAATCGATAAGGCCGTAGTTTTGGCCATTACTCAGCCATGCTAGGGCCTTGCCAGAACATATTTAAAACTCTCTAGTGCCATGTCAAAAACTAGAATGTTTTTCTGCGCGGGTACTTATAAGATACCACGAAAATGTTTTTGTCAAAATTCTCGGAGCTTTTAGCGAAGGTACCTACAGTTTTTTTTAAACTTTGAAACATGATTTATCAAATGTTTTAAAAAATTGACCAATTCGTTTTCAAAAAAAATTATCATTTTTTATAAAAAAAGTTTTTTTTTTTTTTAATTTAGGTCAATAATAATATTTAAACTTTTTCGAAGCTTTGTCTTAAAACAATGAAAAATTTCAACTGCACCGTTTTCGAGAAAATCAAAACCCAAACAAAAAAAAATGGTTCTAATAGAGACCAAAATAAACATTTTTTGGACTTTTTTAAGAAAATTCTTGGAGACTTTTTGAGAAAAACAATATTTTCCTTTTTGGCAAAAAAATTATATGACGGAACCAGTCCTAAAATGAAATCAAACGAAGCGTGTAGGCATATTATTCAAAAAATAGTAGGTACCTACGAAGTTTGAAGAAAATCCATTCAGAAAAACGTACAGATAGAATTGCAAGACACACTTCTTTCGAATTTTCTATCATCGTAATGTTAGGTAAAATTAATATCTCGAGTTTGATTTTTATGTATGTATGTATGTACATTGTACATATGTATGTATCGCAAGTACAAAATTTAACTGCGCTTATAAAAATGAGGGAAGGGTAGATACGCAAAGAAGGTTCTTAATTCATTCTAATTACAAAAAAAAAATAAGCTCATAATTGGTTTGGTCCTTTTTTGCCCTTGGGTTAAACGTAACCCACTTCTCCCCTACTTGATACATATTATTTTTAAATTATTTTTATATACCGCCAAGTTAAACACTTAAAGCTATTGCAATTCTTTTTTCGATGATAAATTATAGTTTCATATTTTTTTTTTCATTTGACCGTAACGCGCACTAAAGAAACAAACGTTATTACAGTGATCCCCCATTAAAACTACCTCATACCCTCTAAAAGTATGCACCATTTCAATCCTCATCTTTAAACAAGCTCTTAACAAATTATTCTTAAACTAAAACTTGTATTTAAGTCTACATCATTGAATTGTACTCGTCTTACAAATTTATCTTTAAAATTATAATTACCTTACCTAACCTACTTATTAACACATCGGATGCGCTGCCGATACCGATATCCAGTTTCAATTTTAATCAAAGAATCGTGTTTTTGTTTATACTCCAGACTCAACAGTCCAGTCATAATTTCAGTGTCTCTGGTGTTGGTTCGACTTGAATTTTACGCGGAATTAAAATGTCATTGAATCTGGCATGCTATTGGATTGCCATAATTATATTAAGTTTTTTTCGTGGATCACTAACAATTAAAAAAGGGTTTGTTTACTTATAGAAGTAAGAAGAACTTAAGGTTTAAGATCCAAAATTCATTCAGCCGGCTTTAAGCAACAAAAAAAAAAATATAAACAAAAATAGGCTAGGGTAAAATACAACCGAACCGGTTTGTAAGCTATTTATACCTAAAACATCTCACTAGCGTGTGATTGTTATAAAATTCAGAACTAATTGACTCAAATTCATTTCAGATTGTTTATACTCGTTAATGTAAACAAAAAGAAACAACTTGTTTGTGTTGCTATGATTAGTGTTTAAGCCGATCTCTTATTAAGTGAATACAAAGAGATAATGTCATTCATGTGTAATTAAAGGATGAGACGGAATTAGTTTTATATTTAATTAACTAATAAATTGTAATACAATAAATTCGAAATTAATTGATATTATAATATGAAGCGTGTTATGATAAAAAAAAACCAAGCCGGTGATAAACAATGTTCTTCATGTTAAATACGAGAACATTTTTGGTATTACACAAAAACCAAGCTGAATTTGAGAATTAAATTTAAAAGCCTTACCCCCATATTAATAAACGAAGCTATCTTTAACTCGTGGATTAGGAGTAAGATTTCTGCCACTTACGAGCTAGTTAAACCACCGGTACTAAAATAAATATTTTGATAGAAAAAAAAAATTTATAACGGCTATTAACGGTACCTGTCGTCTATCGTACAACCGATTTTTTGGTTTTCAAATTTCTCGTTAACTACTACACCGATTTCAACCAACATTTGTATGCAAATGGTCGCCTAACAATTTTGCATTAAAAAATTTTCGAAAAAATTATTTTTGGATTTTTAAAAAAATATTGAAATTTTTTTTTTTTTTAAATTCAATATCTTGAAAACGGGCTCAGGATTTTTTTTTTAATTTTTTAAAAAATTGTATTTTATTAAATACTTAAAGTTGGCATACCAAATTTAATTTTAAAAAATGTTCAAGATTTTTTATATATAAAAAACTAATTAAAAAAAAAATCGCTGTTTTTTCATAAATCCATATTTATTCATCAGATGACATACTTTTTTTCAGCTCTATCTGTTTGAGCTATTAAAATAACTAATTTATAACAATTTATAGTAATCATTTAAATTTAAAATTGTCTTAAAACTTTTTTTTTAATGATATCATAATGTTATAGAACCAATAAAAATGTAAATGTACATTGTCTATTTCAAGCTACGTTAAAGTTGTTAGCTTCGAGAGCAAGTTTTGTGCGATCCAGTCGTGCCCATTTTTTTTAATTTAAGATAACAGATTTTTCTATTTTTTTCATGTCGTTTTTTTGTAATTTTTTGGTGTTTAGATTAGTTGTTATACAATTTTTGACAATCCATTTTGAAAGAAAATCTTATTTCCAACAAAAAGTCTCTTAAAATAAATTCACAAATTCTGTTTAGTTTTCGAGTTATACCAATAATATTGAAAAGTGACCAGTGTGACCCTTTTCTCCTAATTAAATAATATGGGTGAATTTGATAGAGTTTTGTTCCACACAAACATATTCAATATTAAAAACCCTTGAACGCAATTGTTCCTTACTAAAAGATTTATTTTTTATTCACACATCTGTTCTGACGGTAACCGACATTCCTTTTTAATGAAAGTGAAACTGGTAGTAGCCGTGTTTTTTGATAGATAGCAACTCAGCAAAACTTTTACACGGAAAACACAAACAAAATTCTGTATAATAATTTGTTTTGTTATTGTTTTGGATGTAAATATTTTGCAGAGTAACTACACACTCTCTCAAAAAACACGGGTAGTGAAAGAGATTTTTTACTTGTTAGATATTTTTTTCTCGCACCCACATAAAATTGTTTTTTTTGCTTTTTTTTTGCAGCAATTATAAAAGTTGTTCGTCGTTTAATAAAGTATCCAAGTTAATAGGTATTAAAAAACATGTTTCCCAATTAAAGAAGGGGATTTTTTTTGTGTTGGGTAATTTCAGCTTAATCTATTTACTTCGTATTCGTATTCAGGTTTTTGTCTTAGTAGCTTAGAGCCCTTAAAATTTTAAAGAATGTCATGGTGATAGCTATTTTAAAAAATATTCCGAAAACTGTTCATAGGTACTGCAAGAAACTAACTCTTTTGAATCACTATAGTAAAGTTATTATAAAACAAAGATTAGCTACTGGCATTAACAAGAATCACTTTTTTTTTAAGGTACTACACAATTGTCTCACCTGGAGCAGTTCGACCAGAGTCTACTTTCCACATATCCCTGACATTAAATGATTTCCATAAATCCTGCTGGTTTAACATAAGCCTTACATCCTTCTCGAACAACGATAAAATCCATCAATTCGATAGTATCGAAGTTGAACCGGGAACAACCAAATTAGTTGAACTGTATGCACCTGCTTATAATTATAAAATTGGAAACTTAGAAGTAATTGGATATCGTGGTATAATAAGCAAAGATTCGGCTACAATTTATTTTGAAACTGATAAGTACTGGGCATTTATTCAAACTAACAAGGCCAAGTATAAACCCGGGGAATTGGTAGAAATTCGTGCAATTTGTATTGATCAATTGACGAGGCCTGCAAATCTCAATGAGAAAATAAGTCTTGAAATTTATGTGAGTTGATTTGCATGAATTAATTCTAATACTTATGTAATGTTTTTTTTTTTTTGTTTAATTCAACAGGATGACCAGCATAATCTTGTTAAGGGAATTTTCAACGTGAAGTTCATTCATGGTGTTTTTAAGACTGAATTTCAACTCTCAAACAATCCTGTTTTGGGCCTGTGGAGAATAAAGTTAGATGGTGAAACTATTTTAGCAGAGCAAAAAATCGAAGTGGACAGATATGTGCTGCCAAAGTTTAATGTAAAAATTAATGCAAAAGTAGTTGCTACGGATAAGGATCAAATAGAGTTGAAAATAAGTGCAAGGTAAGTTGTTTAATCCATTACAGACACAACCAGTTCAAAATATGTACACTAGGGTGGGTCAAATTGAACGAAGTTCCCTTGATTTTCATGATTCCACGAAGCATTGGATGCTTGGGAATCAGAAACAAAATTGTAGAAAAAAATGCGCTCAACATTTTGACGTTAAGGGGTCCCTCATCGCTTTTTTTTCATATAAATTAAGAAGAAGCTATGAGTCGTTTTGTAGAACATAACGAACAATGAATATGAATGGCGAAGCAAATTTTCAACATTATTTTTCAACCAAAATTAAAAAAAACTTAATTTTTTCAAACTATTAAAAAAAAAACATTTTTTTTTGTAAACTCATTGGCCCTAAATAATAAACGAATTAAGAGTCAATTCGAGCTAAAATTCGATTTTTGTGTATGGGATAAACTCGACTTTAGGCTAAATTCCACTCTTAATTCGTCTTTTACTTAAGGTCATTATTTTGAAAACGACTTTGTTAATATTTTTATAACTTGTTTAAAAAATAGTTTCTTAATTTCATTTTATCAAAAACGGCTAAAAAAAATTTGATAAAAATTTGAGTGCCATATTAAATTAGTGCATTCTTGATAACAGTACTTCCCACAGCAGATGCTCCTAAAAGACTTATATAATATTGAATATCAACATTTTCAAAAAAACGTTTTTCGGTTTCTTAAATTTTTTGGAAATCCGATTTTTCAAATACACGTTTATAAATTTTGTTGAAATTTAGCTCTTATGTGTATATAAATAAAAAATTACTTCAAATTCATGTTCCAATTTTTTTTTAATTTTTTTTTTCAAAATTTTATAGGTATAATAAAAAATTAGGTTTTAAAAAAAACAACTATGAATTTTAAAAATTATTTTTTATAAATTCATATTAGTTCAATTAATAAAAGTGCAATTTCTTTGTTTTGCTAAAACGAGTATAGCTAAGGAATTTAAAGAATTAAGAAAAAAATCTCATGTTTTTAAACATTTTTTTAATATCCAAGGGCACGGTAGTGCCCAGCCAAGTTCTGACAATACACCATTTTTACAGGATCAAACTCAGATGATTTTCAACCCCCCTCTAACTTCAGTTACCCCGTTAACATGAGGTATTCGAAGGAGCTTCAAGCTCGCTTGGCCCCTTTGTATACCTGCGTTGACTTGAAATGGGCTTCAACCGACCCAAATCCACTTCAGGAGCGGAGTCGAGTCGAAATTGTTGATAAAAAACGTGGATCGAACAGTCGGTCTTGAGGATGTGTTTACCACAGTGTTTTTGTACATCTGCGAGTAAAATTATGTATTTGTTTTGATAGCTTTGTGAAGTATTTACTAAAATTCATTTTCATAGAATTGATATAAATTATTTGGAGCACTTCTGAATGTCGAAGAATGATGAAATTTGGTACAGCGGCAGGGCCTTAAGTGCAGGCAAAGGAAATTTGTTTAAATTTGTGATTATACATTCAGGAGCGTGGCAACCGCCCATTTGCATTGAATTGATACCAATTATAAGGAGTACTTCTGATTGTCGTAGAATGATGAAATGTGGTAAAACGGTAGGGCAAGAAGTGCAAACAAATGCAAAATTTGAGATTTTACATTCAGAGGACGTAGCATCCGCCCATTTTCGCAGAATTGGTATCAATTATATGGAAAACTTCTGGTGGTCGTCGAAATGATGAAATTTGGTAGAGTGGAAGAACATAAAATGCAAACAAAGGGTACATTTTAAAATTTAATACTTAGCATTCAGGGGGCGTGGCATCCGCCGATTTTCTCAGAATTTAATGGAATACTTTCGGATTGTGGCAGACTAATTTGGTAGACCATGTGGTCAATACAAAGGAAATATTGGACAATTTTAAATTATCCATTCTGGGGCGTGGCACTCGCCCATTTTCTCAGAATTGATAACAACTATGTAGAGAACTTCGTCGTAGAATGATGAAAAATGGTAGAGCGATAGGACTTGACATGCAAGCAAAGGGAAAATAAAAAATTTGAGATTTTACATTCAATGGGCGTGGCAACCACTTATTTGCACAGAATTAATATTAAATGTATTGAGAGCACTTCCGATTGGTGTAGGATTATGAAATTTAGTAAATGGGCTAGTTTTCAGTTGTATACAAGGAAAAAGTTGAAATCATGAAATTTTGCATGCAGGGGCGTTTCATCCGCCAACTTCTTATAAATTATTATCATTTCAATGGAGCACTTCTAACTTATAAAAATTGTTAGATGGATAGGACTTGTAGTACATACAAAAAGCATAAACTTACTTTGCTTATAAGGCTCTGATTGGCCGTTTATTCCACCCACTTTTCCTGATAAAAAGAACCTATGCAAAAAGTAGTGAAATCACAACAAAAACATAAATGTTAACAAAGTAGCCAAGTTCTTCTATATACAAAAACTTTGCGTTACAAGTCAGCCGTAAAAAGTAATGAGATCTAAAAGTTCGCCAAGTTCTTAGTTTATCAATGTTAAATATCAAATATTTTAAGTAGAGTAATAAGGAAGAACCTCAAAATTATCAGATAAATCAGCTACTTAATGATTACTGACTTAAATTGAGTTCGTTTACTTGGCAGGTTTTCATTTCAAAATTGAGTAATTAGGTAAGAAAAAGAAAACCTGCTAAGTAAACGAACTCAATTTAAGTCAGTACCTAATCATTAAATAGCAGATTTCTCTGATAATTTGTAGGTTCTTCCTTATTACTCTACTTAAAATATTTGATATTTAACATTGATAAACTTAGAACTTGGCGAACTTTTAGATCTCATTACTTATCATGGCTGACTAGTTACGCAAAATTTTTGTATGTAGAAGAACTTGGCAGGGTATGCTACTTTGTTTTTTAATAATTTTTGATTAAATGAAAGAGAATGGATCTTATATTGATAAATGTTTTATTTAATGTAGGCAATTATGATTGGAATACAATATCAGGTAAATGTCCGCCTCTGTTAGTATCACAAATGCGAGCCCTTTTGAGCACATTTTTCTTTACGTTCTCACATATTTCACGCGGTATTTCATTAATTTCATAACGAATATTTTGTTTAAGTTGCTCAAGCGTTTCTGGTTTGTTTGCATAAACCTTGCTTTTCAGATATCCCCACAAAAATAAGTCCGGAGCAGTCAAATCAGGCGACCGTGGAGGCCAATCAACATCACCATTTCTTGAAATATCTTGTTGTGTAAAGAGGTTTCGCAGTAATTCCGTTGTAATCCTGGTTGTATGCGATGTGGCACCGTCTTGTTGATAACACATGTTAATCAAGCTCAAAGCATGCAGTTGTGGCTCCCTATTCACAGTTACCGTTACTCCGGCCATTTTCATTTTCAAAGAAGTAAGGTCCAATGATTCCTCCTGACCAAATTGCACACCAGACTGTAACTTTTAATGGATGCAAAGGTAACTGATGAATAATTTGAGGGTTTTCCATTGCCCAGAACCGACTATTCTGTTTATTCACATATTCATTCAAAAATTCCAAAACTCCCAAAACTTTCAATTAACTTTCTCATCGTCACAGTAATCGATGCTTGCTGTTGATAAAATGTTTCAACAATTAAAACACGTTAGTTTATCGAATATTTTTGCATAATAAATTTGCCACGTGTCTACTTCACGACTGCCAAATATGAACTGTCAAGACAAATGTTTATCAAAATGGCGGCAAAACAGAGTAGTTTACCTTCCCGGCGGACACCCTGTTTTATATCATAAAATTATAAAATAAATTTTTAACATTACATTACTGAACCTATAGCTACATTCTATCTTTAAGCTACAAGATCAAGTGCGTGCGATCCAGTCGTGCATTTTATTTTTGTTAAATTGCCTATACGAAATTTATTTCAAGTCCTATGGCATTTTTTTGTAACACCAATTCTCTTAAGTTATCCAATTAAAAATAGATTTCTAGGGCTAACCGGTCCTTATTTTAAGCTTAAAATACCTATTTATAAGTAATTATTCTTTATAGATATTTCTATGGTGAGCCAGTAAAAGGAAATTTATCCATATCTTTCGTCAACACTGCAGTTCCAATATATAAGTGGTTGCCAACTCTTCCAACAATAAATGAAGAATCACGAATCAATGGAGAAACCACAATTTATTTAGATTTAAAAAATTATATTCATCTAGATTATTACGATAACAAAGATAAAAATTCTCTTAATGCTTATTCTCCATCCACGTCATCATACAAATTCAGTATAGAAGCCAGTGTTAAAGATGACATAACTGAAGAACATTCGTCGGAAGAAACTGAAATTTCCATATACGAAAAACCTTATATGATTGAACTCGAAGCACCGAAACAGTTTTATTCAAAGAAAATTATCCAATTTAAGGTTTATATTTGAAACATAAATGGCACTAGATTTATTTTTAAATGAATACATTTTTAGATAAAGGCTACGATGAGAGATATAACAGATACGATTATTCAGGATACAAAGACTCCAATTGAAATCGTACTTGGATGTGACCATGTCATAGATTATAATCGTAATTATGTTAAATTTGATACAATTCGAGTTGATTATAAAAATGAAATTGGACAAGATTATGCTATAGTTAATATGACAAATAAAAATTATACAGAGTGTTTTGTATATGCAGAATATCAAGGAATTAAATCTTCTACAGTAGACATTTACAGAAAGGAAGAAATATTTGAAATGAATATTTTAACTGAAAGGTAATTTTTTAACCTGAACCAAACCATTTTTTAACTTTTTTTTTTAATTTTTTTCTTAAAACAAAAATAAAAGTCCTGAAGAAGGTAACGAACTTAAAATAAAAATCTCAAATCCAGATCCTATTGAAGAGTTTTCATATGAAATTGTATCAAGAGGAGATATAATTCAATCGAAACACGTTTATGCAAGATTAGTTGATAATATCTTATTTTTAAAATAAATAATGAGCCATACCCAATTTAGGTACCAGGAAACCAAACATCATACATACTTCGCCTTAATGTAACCTTTTTGATGATTCCCAAGATTACAATATATGCGCATCATATAAGAAATATGAAATTTGGAGGACAGTTGAAGGATGTTGTCATAAAAAGAGCTCATACAAATTTGGTGAGTTTCATCATATAATAGAACTGAAAACTTTTAAAATTAAAAATTCGCACAGATTGAAATTCAAACCGAAAACGAAACCAAGCCCGGTTCACGCGTAAATATAAACATAACAACAGATAAAGGATCATACGTTGGTTTGATGGGACTCGATAGAAGTGCCCTTCATAAAATAAACAAGGACGAATTATTTGATGAGAAATTTGTCAAGACGAGACTTCGAAATGTAAATTCTGAAAGGGATTATCCTATACCATTTTATGGTGTAACGGATAATATCATAACTTTTTCCAATGTTTTTCCGCCAGGTAGAGAAAACGGACCAGGAGGAGGTGGTAAGTGGGAATAATTTAATTTCAAATTGTTTAATTTTAATCAAATTTACAAAACTATTTTCAGAGGAAGCTGGAGGTGGTTTCGAACCCCCACGTATTCGAAATCTTTTTCCTGATGGTTGGCTATTTAAGGATTTTGAGAGGTGAACAAAAATTTGATGTTGTAAGAAAAAAAAGAAATTTAAATTTTCAGAACTTCAGAAGGAAGTTTTAATTTTATGGAAACTACACCTGATGCAATTACAACATGGGCAATTACTGGATTCTCACTTCATCCTGACACTGGATTGACTTTTACAAAGAATATCACTGATCTTAAAGTTTTTCAAGAATTTTTTGTTTCAATGGATTTGCCAAGCTTAGTCAAGGAGGGTATGAAAGTTGAGCGAGGGGGCGGGGGGGGTGGGTTAAGAAATCACTCATTTAACAAAATTTTTCATTTTATAGGTGAAATAATTGAAGTTCCCATTTACTTGAGTAATTATATGAACCAAGATTCTTTGACTAATGTGACAATTGAAAGCGATGATGGTGAGAACTTTCATATTCTGGAACTCCCAGATGCTATTTCTAAACCTAAACAAAATATCTCGAAACTTTTTTCAAAAAAGAAACGAGAAAAAATTGTTTTCTTCATAAAACCACTCAAATCAGGACAACATAATGTGACTGTAAAGGCTATCAGCTCGATGGCAAGTGACGCCATTCAAAAGACCCTCAATGTCCAACCACAAGGTATACCTTACGAAATGTCAAAAACTTATATGGTTCATCTGCCCGAAGAAAGCATACAGGAAGATGAAATCACAATTGATATTCCTGAAAACGCTATACCCGGGTCTCAAAGTGTTGAGGTCTCAGTAGTTGGTGATATATTTCGGCCTTTAATTAAGAATCTTCAAAAACTAGCCGGAGTTCCATATGGAAATAGTGAAGATAATATGAAACAGATTGTCTCTAACTCGATTGTTTTGAAATACCTTAAGGTTGGTCTTCTAAGCACCTTAACAAAAATATTTTCCATTATACAAGTTAATTTTCAGGCTCTTAATTATTTAGATCCAAGTTTGGAGAACAAAATGAAACTTAATCTTGAACTAGGCTATCAGAATGAGTTAGCATTCAAATATTTAGATGGTTCATTTGGACTCTTTGAACGAAAAACCGAAAGAACTGGTGATATTTGGCAAACCGTTTTTGCACTTTGGGGATTGCAACAGGCAGACGACTTTATTCATGTTGACCCAAAGGTCATAAATAGAGGCTTAGAGTATCTTAAATCCAAGCAACAGGAAAATGGTTGTTATAAATCAGAAGGCGGTGGTATAGAAGAAGATGTAAAATTTACAGCATTTGGATTGATGGTGTTTCTAATGGATGAAGTAAAGAGTTTACTTTATTTTTCACAATTCTCTTATTCTTCTATAAAATTGCTCTTTTTTGCTAACAAAGAATTCGAGAGACAAATACAATGAGGTCATTGATAAAGGCCTAGCATATTTGTATAAAGCTTCGGATGACTTGGAATATTCTCCCATTGCTGTTATGTCAGCATATGTCTTACACCTAGGGAAACATGAAAAAGCTGAAGATTATCTCAAGAAGCTAACCACCAGCACAAGTTTGATAGGTAAATACATCTGAAAACATTTGGCTAATTTAGGAAAATGAGTTCCCAGAGGTCTCACTGACAGTGAGGCCTCTAAGGTCTCATTTTCCTGATGTAGCCAACTTAAAAAAAAAAGTTAAAATGTGTGTTTCTCTTTTTGAAAAAGGTAAACAGGTGCTATGGACAAAATCGGACACACTACAATCAAATCTTGAAACTACTGCTAGTAGCTTGTTGAATGTTTTCGACTCTCAAGTAAAATCATCAGAGGAAAATCTCCTTCACATTATTAAAGGCTTGATTGTGTCAAAAATAGAAGAATCAGCTATAACTCACATGGTTGCCTTGCAGGCAATGATTTCTTTTGCTGAAAAGCTCTATTTGAGTAAAACAAATCTCGATATAAGTCTTAGGGATGATCGAAATAAATCGGGAGATTTTCAATTGAATACAGACAATTCTCATGTTATACAAACGTTTAAGGTGAGTTCAAAGTTTTTTTTTTTTGTTTGTTTTTTTTTTTTGCTGAAATAAATAATTTTTTTTCAGCTTGGTGAGAGCCCCAGAAAGATACAAATTAAAAGCAACGGTCAGGGTTTTGCATTGGTAAATGTAAAATATGAGTATAATCTTCTACCGGAAAATCAAACGTCTTCCTTCTATTCTACCAATATATCAGTTGAGATATATTCAAAAACATATTTTTACTTACCAATATGTGCAAGTATCCTTGAAAATAGAACAGAAAATAAATTCATTATAATGGAAGTTAGCCTTCCATCTGGCTTCACATTCTCCGAAGGTAATTTTAACGATATTGAAAACCAAAGTGATGATATTAAGGTAGGATTCATTTTAAATATTTTTCTTTTTTTTAATTAATAATTTTAACTGATGTTTACCAATTTTAACCAATTTTAGTCAGTTCAATTTAATGATAATCGGGACAAAGTGGTTATTTATTTCGATTATGGTCCTAGCAATGAAGCATGTTATGAACTTGAAGCTCGTAAAACTTACAAGGTTTTCAATTCTCAACCTGGATGGGTTATTGTTTATGGGGAACACGACAAATGTATAGTTTTTTTTTGATTTTTATGATTTTTCTTACTACATTTTTTTTCTTTTAATTTTAGATAAAAACTCTACCAACAGTTTTATGATTAATGATGATCCATGAACTCTTAACGAAAGAATAGTGAAAAGGAAGTGCTTTCAAAACTTTAAGAATTTTAGTTTGTCAAGAATTATAAATTACCTTAATACCAATTTACGATGTGGTTTATTTGTCTGCCTGTTTAAAAATTGTTTAAAAGTCCAATTTAGATTTGCAGGTTTTTGATTGGCTTATTTCGACACATTGATTAAATATTGTTTCGAACTATTTATATGACAATAACGAAGCTGAAGAAATTTAGAATTAAAATTAATTCTCTTTATGTGGACTGAATGAATATAATTCAATTAAAAGATGTGATTTTCATAAGAGTCGGTAAACATAGACAAAAACGTCCGTTTAAGGCCAGATTTTTAGTGCGGGGTTAAAATTAAACCCGAATTAACTCACCTAATTTGGTGAGTACAAAAATGTACTGTCTACACCAAAAGCGGCACACAAATAAATAAAAGCTTCGATTCTTTCGTTAGCCACGAGTTATAGCTTTCATTGGAAACCATAACCATAATTAAAAACTATTTTAGGAGACGAAGTTGGAAGGTGATTCTAAGGAAATTATTAATATGTAAATGAAAAGTAAAATTTTAGAGAGCCATTTTACATAATGTACCTAATCGAATTTTCAAAAACAAATTCGATTTATTCATATTCAGCGCTATTAGTTAGGGCGTTAAGGCCATATTTTAGGTCAAACCTTGCACTTCATTCAGACTCGATGAGCTTTGGTACACTAATAGTCCACATCTTAAGTTTACTTTAAAGAAGTGTTTCAAAGGTGGCAACACTGGCAGACCGCAGATATAAGGGTTGCCTTCCGACCATGTTTTAACACGAAATTTCACATAAATTAGTCTATAATTTGGGAACCTGACATCGGTTGATGTCGGGGAATGTCTCGTTGGATTAAGAAGCCATAAGAGTATGTTAATTTCAAAAACCACCTTTTAGCCCCAGATATTTTTATGGACTCTTTTGATTCTTATTTCTTACGTTAAATGAGACATATGCGCCAAGTTTCATCACCATACCTACCATTGAAATTTGGTAATATTATGCACGTTTCACTAAAAATTTAGTCATCATTTTATAAAAAGGTTATAACTTTTTCAAAGGAATTTATATTGAAATTATTTTGATTGCATAAGATTGAGCATTCAAAATTACCCTAAGGTCATGTGCCATATGCTTAGATTATACCAAGATAAATATATAGTGGTTTAATATACTTCCACCTTCCCCTCCCCCCATTTTGAAAGCGATTATATAAAAAACTAATAAATTGATAAAAATGGACTTCAGATATACTGTAGAGTATAATTCTGCGTCGACCACTCATCTTAAAATTTTATGATTATTCATTTTATTGCAATTATTTTCTGACAAATAAAAACCTTTATCCGTCGAGGGTATTTTGCTCCCCCCACGTACAAGGGATGGGGAGGGGCCAAAAAATTAACATATTCCTATGTCTCAATCCAACATGACATTCCGCGACATCAACAATGTCTGGTTCCCAAATTATAGGGTAATTTATGTGAAATTTCGTGTTAAAATATGGTCAGAAGGCAACCCTTATATCTCCGGTCTGCCACTTTTTAAAAGTAAATTTAGGATGTGGACTATTATTGTACCAAAGCTCATCCCGTCAGAATGAAGTGCAAGTTTGGCTCCCTTAACGCCCTAACTATATCGAGGTATCCGTTCGGAGAATTTTTTTTCCGATCTATTCGAAATTGGAGAATTTACCGAGGTATACTTTCCGATTGACAGATGGGACAATCTTCCGATAAAATGTTACGATTATCAACGCATAGCGATGAAGTGCATTCAGTACAGAATTTTTGAAAGTTGTGCGTTAAATTTCTTCCGAAATTCTCCGTTAGAAAATAATTGCGGAATATTTTAAGAAAAGTAAGCAACAAAATATAAATAAATACATATAACTTTGTTTCATTAGTGCAATAAACAACGAAGAAAGCTTAGCAAGAAGGGTTGGTTGAAATAATAAAAAAATGGTAAAGCAACACTATCCATTTTTGTGGATGAATTTTAAAATCTAATTTCCGATCTAAGTTCCGATCGGAACGGACTATCGTTTCGGAACTTTTTTCCACCGGATACCTTGATTATTTTGGAAAATTGAAAAAACAATGTAGTTTTTGACAAGGTACTAGAGAAATTAACATAGATTCTGGCAAGGGGCTTGCAAGGGTAAGCAAAGGCTAGAACAAGGGCCTTGGCGATTATGAACCCTTTTGCCTCATCACGTAAAAAAAAGGTGTCTTTATGTAGGATTCCGTGATCTTCTGCTTGTCAGTCCTGGGCTTACTCGCTATACAAAAATGTCGAAAGTGAATAAATTACATACTCTAATGTTTCATTCCATAAAAAAGTGTCGTATGATACTTAAATTGCGTGGTGCTTATAAATTGTTTGTTTTGGTGTACAAGAGACATTCCTTATAGGGTACCGACACAAGAACAACAAGTTTTTATCAGGGAGGGCCTCACGAGTGTTCTGAAATCCAGCAAGGCTTGCCAAATTATCTGACAAGTTTTCTTCGTCTAGATTTTCCCAACTGAAAACTTACTCGGATTTTACCAAAACTAGAGAGAAACTTGGAATTTTTTCAGCGAGGAAGTTTTAAAAAAATTACGATTATTTTAAAAATATTGAGCTTTCAAGAAATACGAGGTTGTTTCATGTACAAGTCGAAAAATATATGCATGACCCCATTTCCTTCTTCGGCTTCAGTTTCAAAAACGTGAGTTCCCCTTTTTTTCAATTTCTACCGTCAATTTAAGCTTATTGTTAAGAGGTTGAGTGCTTCTACGGTTTTATCCAATTTAAACAAAAATTAACATAAGCAATTAAGTCATCAAAATCGTTATTAGACATTTTCGTTTTAACACTAAGTTTGCCTAAAAACTTCATCCAATAATAATACCTCTATTAAGTACTATCAGCTAGTACAGGTCATACTGGACTGTCCATTCTAACACCTTGTTTCTGCTGTTTGAGTCGTAGAAAAGTGAATTGTTTTCGTAAAGTTAAATTGAAATCAAAAAGTCTTACCAAAAAGGAGCCTTATAGAAATTCACTGTTTTTTTTTCTAAAATCGTAAAACTATTTTTTAGAAAAATGGATTTTCCATTTTTTCGTTATTTTTGATCCTAAGAAAACCTGCAGGCATATTATCCATAAAAACCAAGTTCAAAGAAAATCTATCCCGCAATTAAGGTTATTTTTAATTGAATGCACAAAAGGATATTCAAAACCCAACCACATCGAACCGTTAATAATTTTCTTGCAAATTTTTCAAATAGCCAAGATCTAAACCATTGATCTTGTAATTACCACAACAAAAACCCAAACCTACCACTATAGACCATCACATCAGTGATGGTAAGTTAAGCTCGAAAACCTCAACTTACTCAAAACATGGCGTAAGCCACCTGAGCCCACCTGATCTTTTTCTCAACCAGTTACTCTCAGACTCGCCAACGAACAACAGGTGAAACCGCAGTTAATCCAATCTTCCGAGTTATAATTCGCATCCACATAACAAAAAAGATTCATTCAATTCCGAAAGATTAAGTCGCCACCGTTCGCGTCGCGTCGCTGCTCTGCCGCCATAACCGCTCCATAGTTCGTAACCACAATTACATTGTCGTTTTTGTTGTTGATGTGCTAAAAAAAAAAAAAACATAAAAAATGTATCGTACAGCAGGTTTGCTGTTTACGTTTTGCCTTGCGCTAGTCCGTATTGCCCCGGGAAGTGGTCAAGGGTCAGTATCTCAATATGTTTGACCTGGAAATTATCTAAGTTTCTTCAATGTGAAAACCTTTAACATCTGGAAATTATTGTTTTTTTCTTCTTGTATTAACTTTTCTCACAGCACATCGCATCGTTTCGCTTGTAACAGTCTGTACACTACCTTAAGATAGATAGCAACTTTTTTGTTGTTGTTGTTGTAATACAGCAATGAATGCTTCAAGAGTTTAGAGTTATGAAATCAAGTCGTATAGTAGTTAGTTGTGGTTTCAGATACAAAAGTTTTTTATTGTTTTTTAATTTTTTTATTTTTGTTCGGTGATGTTTCCCAAACGAAGTTTTTTCCAGTTGTTTTTGTTTTCAGTTCAATGGGAATGCGATGCACATAAGATTGTTTCGCAAAAAAACGAGTTCGTTTCCGTAAAAATAAGTGTTAAAGTACCAACCATCTTTTTAGTAGGTAGGTACTCTTGACGAAGTGCACAAAAATTTGATGAATAAAAGTTTAAAATTATAGATGATGAAAAAATTCAATGGAATTAATTTTGAACAAAAATATGAACTTTAATATTCCGGATTTTGTGAATGTGTTTAAGCTTTTTTTTTTTGTTTAATTTGAATCATAGATATGTACATTCAACTCTTAAATGATATAAAAATGTGCTTCAACCTTTGCGGTCTACCTACGTACGACGCGATGTTCGATGTACCCCTATTAAGAGTCACCCGTTTTACCTTGAATAAATACAAAGCCTCATGTAGTTGAGTTGTCTTGAAAAATGGATGAACGCCCGCACATTTCTTTGAAAACAAAATAGAATACTAGACCAATAACAATAATAATAATTAAACAATAAAGTGTATGTACCTAAGAAGTTTGTCAATAAGAAAAATCGTGTATAGATAATATGACAACAATGTGATGTCATTTTATGAATACACAAAATATTTTTAAGAGTCTTTTTAACCCCATCTCTCTCTCGTTATGCGCAAAATTTCTTACAATGTTAAACAATTTTTTTTTATAAAATTATATAAAACTGTTTTATTAGCAAGTAATATATTTTTTTATACATCGAGTAAATTTCTATATCAAAAAATGAGTGTTGTGCTTCAATATCAAAAAATTAATGTTTTCGTTTGAGCAATATTATTGAAAAATTGGAGTGGTACAATAAGTTAGTAATAATAATAATTGTATTTATTTCCGACAATGTGATGGCGTTAATGTGGGTTTGATGTCTTTTTTCTTTATCTGTCAAGATGGAAACAAAAGTTGACAGGTATGGAAAGTTGTTTCTAGTTTTACATTATTAAAGCTCAGTTTATAGAGATTTCACTGCTGACAAGTTGGTAGTACAAGAATAAATTCGAGGTTTAAAATACGATCATCACCATAATTACGATTATAAAGAAGCTAAAAATGTTTAAACCTATTAATCAATCAATCGTAACCTTAACTCATTTTTAGTTTAAAGTGCAATCACATTTCTATAAAACTTAACATTTCAAACTTTTTAAATGCCTATGTACATTAGGGCGGTTCTTATTATTATTATTATTATTATTTTTTTGTCTTGATTGATGAACACCTTAATAAATACATACAAACAAAAATCATGTTAAATTTTAGGTATTTATATTAAAGTTAATATTTAGCAGTCGATAGTAACCAGCCGTTGAATTTTCAAACATTTGGTTGCATTGGTACTTTTAATCTTGGTACGATTTTGCCCATGCCAATGTAACCTAAAAACCGGTTCTTAAAATATAGGTATGTGTACAATGTATGGTTTACCGGTTCCTAATCTACATAAAGTTCATTAATGAGTTTTAATGCATAAAAGGTGTTGATATGTAGAGCAAAAATACTAATAGAGAAGTTGTTTGCTTTGGAGCAGTCCATATAGGAGAACTGGATTTTATACCTAATTCAAATTGTGAAACGCGTATTTATTGGTCGAAAATGATAAGGACGTTTTGTTTGGTAGTAAAAACTCGTCTCTAAAAATGTATTGAACTATCAAAATAATATCATGATCTTTTGTAGTAATAAGGCTTCGAAAACGGCATAAGGGATATTTTTCAAAGGCAATACCACAAAAAAGGAAGTTGGTTACCGATACTGACGATGTATTTTTTTGCTTTAATAATATTTTAAAATCGTTCAAAAGAAAATATTAAAAACAAGTTAAAAAAATAATATTACCCCTAAAATAGCTGACACTCAAAATAAAGTATATAAACAAATACTATAATTTAAAAAAAAAAAATTGACCAGTTTTCAAGAATTTTACTTTCAAAAACAAAATATTTATTTTTTTAAATCGAAAAAATATTTGCTTATTAATGTTTGTTTGCACATCTTTTGTATAAAAAATATGGTTGAAATCACTGAGGCCATTAACGAGAAATGTGAAAGTCAAGATAGGTACCATTAATAACCGTTATTGGTGCATTTTTGTCTTGATAAAATTGTTTCCTGAATGTTTGAATTTTCAGCAACCACTTGAGTAGGCTACCACCATTCTATTTGGCTGGAATTATGTATTGCAATTTCATGGCTGCCATCATCAGATTCCTTTCAGTGGTGCTTAGGTGTCAGTTATAGCTATCATTGAAAACCATCATTGAAAATATTAATTGTCAATTTTGAGACATTTTGAAGTAAAAATAAATGATTATATTGATGCCAAAGTAAAGCTAATCGACTTAATAACTATTTCTAGGTAAAACAAAATTCAATTTTGCACAACTTTTCTCATAAACTGTCTTTTAATTTTTCAATGATGAACTACCTTACCAATGATCATTGAAAAAATTAAAAGTTATGTTATGGGGAAGATATGGATCAAAATGAATATTTTTTGGAGGAGAAATATTTTTGAAGTCGTAAGCTATATTTCTGCATTAAAATATTTAATGATTAAACTTTTCAAGGGTCTCAAAATAAACAGCTAACTTTTTCACTGATGGTTTTCAATGGTAGCTATAACTGGCACCTTAGTCTTTATGTTCAATTTTAATTTATAAATTAGTGCCGTCAATTGGAATTGAACCTACATCAGCTACCTCTGAGGCCTATGCACTACGCATTGCGCCACCGAGGTCATTTGATCATGCATGCCCATCCAATGTAAGGTTTTGTCTTTATAAATTGCATATTGAGACAACTAGCATTTTTACTAGCCGCACACAAGTTGGTTGTTGATCATTCGTGTTCTTTCTCTTTTTTCCGTACACGGTTTACAAACCAACAATTCGTTGGACAATTGTAAGGTGGAAGATTGTATGAAAGTCAAGAATTATTGATTTAATTAAATTGGGATTTTTGTGTGATAACACACTCCTGTTTCCTACAATAGTTGTACGATTCAACTGTAGGAGCCGTTTTCGAGGAAGAACTATTTTGTTTATACCTCATAGATAGCACAAAAACCACTACACACCAAGTTAAAAAAAAACGACCCAGTTGTTTTCCAGAAATTAAGCTTTAAAAAAAAGATAATTTTATTTTGTAAATCCTCTGAACTTTAGAAAATGTTGTTAAATATACCAAAAGTACCTTCAATAATCTTAAAACTTTTTAAAACATACTTTAAAAAAGATTTAAGGTGCGATCTGTACTAAATAATTACCATTTGTGCCCTGGAAAACTCAATCAGATGTTCAATGCAATCAATTAAAAAAAGCCAACAAAGTTGAACAATTTTAAGTATCACTTTGTTGAAGTTTTTTTTGCTAAAAATATCCACTGATTCTTAATTATGACGTAGTGTGTAGAGTTAAATTATCCCATAGTCGGCCTTATTATATTTGTTCTCAAGATATTCGATCCGAAAAAAGTATTCCAATTTTGTTGAGTGTTTGTTTTTTTTTTATTACAAAAAAAACCTCAATTCACAATAGCCAAATTGAAAACGAGAACTTCACGCTCCACATTTAATATTTGTTTTCATTTTTAGAAATTCTTTAGTACTAATATTATGTGTAGAATTATGTTTAGAACTTTAAACTCAAGTTAGTAAAAAATTGCTTAATGCATTTTTGTGACTTGAAAATAAAAGGCATCCTAAGTTGATATCTTTATAGTTTCTCGAGGTATGGTAAACGACAAAAGATTTACAAACGTACGAAGAAACGTGTACACAAGCATAATTCTTTAAAAACGTGCAGATATGTTGACATTTTCAATTCAACTCATCGAACCAATAATAATAACTGCTAATAGGAAGTTAAAAATTGGATCTACCATTACAATGCAATTAATAACCGATTTTTGAAAAATAGGATTAAAAAGTAGCCTAGGTAGATATCATAGTAGTTAAATATTTTTTTTTTTTTAAATAATATTCTTCATTTCGATCAATGTACTTGCCGAATTTTAATAAACATTTTTTGTAACAAATTATTATTGCATACTATTTAATTCTTTTTTGTATGCAAAAAAATTTAAATTCTTGACTTATGCCGACGCGACGCAACGTACATGTTATATTTTTACCAGCGTTATTTTATATGTAACCTAATTACAGCTAGACGATGCGACGCAAGTTCTAATTGGATATAATTTATGTATGTGTGCGTGTTGTGTTCAGAAATGTTTATACTACACAAAATAACTATTTTTGCATACGTTTTAAACTTTTCTTTATTTAAAAAGGAATCAACTTTGTAAACACATTTAAATCAAATAAGTGTTTTATTTAGTTGAGAAGTAAAACATTACTTTTTAAAATAAGTTACTTATCTTTTATATTAATTGGCGTTCCAGATTTGCAAAAGCCTTGTTCTTGGTAAAGTGATATATGTTTTAATCCGAAAAGATTTTTGTATCACTGGAATTTGCATTTTTAAGTTCTCAAAACGAGATTGCTGACAAAATCTCATACCATTTTTTTTTTTTTTTTCTGAACCTCAGTTTTTCTTTTTTGTATCTCTATTTTAACCATTTAAAGAATATTTTTTTTTAATGATTCAATCTCCTTTGAATATTAAAACAGCATTTAATTGCAAGAACAAGCTTTCATAACCAATTAATTGAAAATGAAAAGAACAGAACAACAAAACTTACTTACTTACTTTACTTTTGATGGCGCTCACAGCCCAGGATGGGCTTCGGCCTCAACTAACAAGCCCCTCCAGCCAGCTCTGTCCCTAGCTAGCCGCTTCCAGTTGCGCACACCGAGTGCTTTGATGTCGTCACTCACTTGATTGCGCCACCTGTTACGGGTTCTTCCTCTGCTGCGTACCCCATCGGGGTTGGATTCGAAGACTCGTCGGGCAGGTGCGTTGCTGTCCATACGCTCCACGTGCCCCAGCCATCAAAAACAACAAAACTATACATGCCACTTTCTTCGACAATTGAATTTCATATAAAATGAATTATTATTCAAAAAAATTCATAGCAAAATCTATATAGTCTGAGAATTTTAACGCTATAAATGGTTAGTTTTACTCCTGTTAAATTTGATATGTAGTTTAAATTCAGTAATAATCTTTTAAAATATTATTTAATGGCAAGTAAATGACGAATTTGGAGTCGAATTTAGCCTAAACTCGAGTTTATCCCATATAAAAAAATCGAATTAAAGCTAGATTTCCACTCTAAATTCTTAGAAAAAACTTAGGGCTTATGTTTCACAAGAAAAATGAAGGTACAATTTGATTGTGATTATAATTATTAGAGGATGTGGTAGGTATAAAAAGAAATGTTTAAAAAAAAATTACGTATACGCCCCAGTGTACCGTTTTGGATAATGACCATTTTTGATGCAACTAAATTCTTGAAAAAATTTGATTTGTACGGCAACTAATTTGTGGCAAATATTAGTTTAAAATGGTAGTCGGGAGCTTATTTCTTAAACATCATTTTGGTTTTGTTCGTTCATATAGTAACTAGCAAGAGTATACAATGCTAATTCTCAGACTATTAATTAATGCACAATATTTACCATATTGCAATTATATTCCCAACTGGTATTTTATTATGAGTGCTAGTTGTGTAGTTAAGCGCGCGCTAAATATAAAAAAAAATTGTATCAATTCTGAGAATGCGGAATATGTAGAATATACATACATTATGTATATTAAGCAATATCTATTTTATTATTTATTTGTATGTATTATGAGAACAAAAAGTTAAGGTATATCCTACATTTTATTTACTCTTATGCATGCACTTGTAAATATGTGAGTATGTCTCTATACACATTATGTACATTTGTGAAAATTTTGATTTATTAACTTGCCACTAAAAACTGCGAGGTATATTGTCACAAAACTAAACAAAGTTGCAATATTATCTTATTTCATATTTCATATTAACATAGTTATGTATGGTGCAGGGAATGAATTCCACGGGAGTCTACTCCACATGAGCATTTATTTCACTCTTAGTGGGAATCTGCTTCACTTTTCAAAGTGGAATTGATTCCTACTGAGAGAGAGCTATCAGCTAGCTGTTGATGCCTTCGATTAATTGTTGGTGACTTCAACTTTCCCAATCTTCAATAGGTCCTGTCTGATGAAGAATCTTACTACATAGCCCTAAATCCCACATCCGACAAAGAAATTCTTTTCACCGATTGCCTCTCAGACTTAGATCTTAACCAATTAAGTGGTGTTAAAAATAATTTAGGTCGCCAGCTCGATCTCATATTTTCCTCTGATGCTGACAATTGTGTGGTATCCGCTTGTGATCATCTACTCTCTAAATTAGACTCGTACCATCCTCCTCTTTTCCTTTCTTTTTCTTACGAGTTTTCCCAAAAACCCAATCTGTCTGAAAATCCACTGACATTTAATTTTCGGAAAGCTAACATCCCTAAACTCAACGGCTTGCTTCAATAGCATCACACTCACCGATGTCAGCGACATCGCCCTCCGCAATTTCTACTTTATTGTTTTTAATTGCCTTACTTCCTCTGTCCCTGTGGTTCAACAAAAAAGCGCAAATTCATCTCCTCCCTGGTACAATAGTGACTTGCGGTCTTTGAGAAATAAACTCTGGCGGATTTACCTAACATCTCACCCCGTCGTCGATCTCTCAAATTATCAGAAAGCCAACTCTCTTTTCTCTGAACTTTGTGATTCTCTTTACCAGGATTACCTGAATCGAATGCAATCTTGTATTATAACAGACCCCAAAAGATTCTTTCATTTTATCAATGCTAAAAGAAAATCTGATAGCTACCCGTCTACCTTAACTTATATGAACTCTAACTCCGATGATCCCAAAATAGTCGCCAATTTATTTGCCCAATTCTTCCGACAATCTTTCTCTGATACCGACCTTCAGCCTGACTTAGAATACTTCTCCTACTTAAAATCTTGCAACCAAACTTCCTTAAACTCCATTACTATTTCATCAGAAGTTGTTGAAAGCAAGATTAATAATCTAAAAGACGATTATTCTGCTGGTCCTGATGGGGTCCCAGCCATAATCTTGAAAAAGTGCTGCTTACACTTAGTTAAACCCCTGACTGCTCTTTTTCAACTTTCACTCTCGCTTGGAGTTTTTCCTGCTCTTTGGAAAAACTCTTTTATAATCCCTATCTATAAAAAAGGACCCAAGAAATAAATTTCCAACTACCGCCCTATTGCTAAGTTATCATGTATCCCTAAGCTTTTTGAAAGTATCGTCTATGATACAATGCTGTTCCACTGCACGCATATAGTCTCCCCAAACCAACACGGTTTCGTCAAGGGCAGGTCTTTTACTACTAACTTGTTAGAATTTGTTTCAGGAAACTTATGCTTTCTTGAAAACGGTAATGAGGTCGATGTTATTGCAACCGATCTTAGCAAAGCCTTTGACAAAATTTCCCATTCTTTGATCCTTTTCAAGTTGAATGCCCTAGGATTTCAACCCATCTTCCTTTCATGGGTTCAGTCATATTTAAAAGATCGGCAGTATAAAGTAATCTTTAGATCCTCTGAATCTGATCCCATCCTTGCAACTTCTGGCGTCCCGCAGGGAAGCCACCTTGGCCCACTGATTTTCATCTTGACTATCAACGGGGTCGACTGTATAATAAAAGACTCTTTTATATCAGTTTACGCCGATGATAAGAAAATCTTTAGGAGCATAACATCCCCTGCCGACTTTATTCTACTACAAAAAGACCTTAACCGATTTTCAACCTGGTGCCTTAAAAACTTTCTTGAGCTCAATGTTAACAAATGTCAAACTATCACCTTCTCTCGTAAGCGCTTTCCACTCCCTCCTAGGACGACAATGTGCCAGTCCCCTCGATTGATTCACTGTGCGATCTAGGAATTATCTGCGATAGAGAATTGAATTTTCGTTCTCACATTGATAAATCCATCAAGAGAGCTAACTCCGCACTGGGCTTTGTGAAACGATGGTCAAAGGAATTCTCCGACCCTTTTGTCACTAAATCTCTCTATACCACATTTATTAGGCCACTCCTCGAATATGCAAGTCAAGAAGCTGTTCAACGTGGATTCCTTCGTTTTGCCCTCCGCGGCCTTCGCTGGTCTGATGCATATAACCTGCCCCCTACCAACATCGTCTAAAGTTAATTAATATGGACTCCCTCGAATTTCGTCGCCGAGTGGCTGATATTGTCTTCACCCATCAGCTCTTAGCTGGCAATATCGATTGTCCAGCTCTTCTTCAAAAAATCTCCCTGCAAACAAATTCCAATAATCTCCGATCCATACCTCTGTTCCAAATCAAGTTTCACCGAACCAATTACGGTAGCAACGAACCTATAAACCGTATGGTACGTACCTCTAACAGCGTGCACAACCTTTTTGACTTCCATCTAACCAAAGACAGCCTCAACACCTCCCTTTACCGTTCCTCGCACCCCTCCTAGCCATAATCTTAAGTTAGTGTAAGTTTTTAATGTTAATCTTTAAGTTAGTATGTAAGTTTTTGCTTGTATTAAGCTAATAAAGTGAAACAATCTCTTGGAGGCGGGAGGGGCCTTTCTACCCTCTCCCTATGGGCGTTTGTTGCTATATTACACTTTTTACTTATGAGAATGAATTTCACTTTGGAAGGTGGAGTTGCTGCCCACTTAGTGTGAGAAATAATTACACTTCTTTTCCTCTGTTCTCAAAAACTAAGAACTGCACACCTAGTATTGAATATTTTTAAATCAGTTTTAAGGTTTGAGATTTTGAAAATTGGAGCATAACGCAAAAAATATTTTTAAAAACGCGCGGTTCAAAATCTTGTTCTTTAAATATATATACCTTGGGTGGCCCGCTTTGCGGTCTCAAGGATTTTAACTCCCTTTTTTGGGTCCTCTGTCCCGTTCACGTGACTTCGTCGCTCCGCTTACGGCTCGCGTAAACATAACCCCTTATCGGCCGAATTATACTCGTCCGTCGTCGGCCGAACTCGGCTGTTTGAATCAAACGTATGTAAAGGAAGAGAGCGCGTGCACCCCTACAACCGAAATCGTCCGATGTCGGCCCTTAATAACCGATCAACCGACAAATCCGAACTTGTTTGGATTTTACGTCAGTTTGTCAGTTATTTCTTGCCAGAATAAAATGAAATTAAAATAAGATACAATTAATAGTGAATAACTAATTTATTGTGTTTTAAATAGAGCGACGTTTACTTTTTACGTTTCACACTCCGACTGGCATCCCTTAAAATCGGCATTGTTAAAAACAGGCATCGGGCGAAAACGACAGTAGTGTATACAAACTAACGTCCGAGACATTCGTCTGTATAGCTCCGATCCGAAATTGGCCGGTTAATCGGTTTCAGTGTACGCGAACAGTTAGGGTATGCTCAGTCGTCAGGCAGGCGCCTATGATGTCAGTTGGATTGCTTTTAACTTTCAATTGAAGCACACCAACTGACAATATAGGCGCCTGCCAGGCGATTGAGCATAACCTAAGCGGAGCGACGGAGTCGCGTGAGCGGGACAGAGGACCCCAAAATGGAGTTAAAATCTTTGAACCCGCGAAGCGGGCCACCCAAGGTACTGTTTATTACAAATAAACCGAAAGCACAGCGACTGAAAACATAGGTGCCTGCCTGGCAACTGACCATACTCTAAGTGGAGCAAAGTTGTATTATGGAAAAAAATATTAAAAATTCGCGCGGTTTTACGTGAGAAACAATTCCAAAAAATTTAAGATGAAATATATTCTCACTCTCGGTGGGAATTAATTCCACTTTGAAAAGTGGAGCAGATTCCCACTAAAAGTGAAATAAATTCCCATGTGGAGCAGATGCCCGTGAAATTATTTCTATGTATATCTATGTAGTATGTTTTACAATAAGTCCTATTGCAAACAAAAAGAAAAATATTACATATTCGTCATCTTAAACTCTATTTGCATATTATAAAACGAGAACCTAGACACCTATTCATAGCTCAGCAATTAGTCAGATTTGAAAGCTTGCAAAATTTACCGGAAAAAATAATTATTTTAAGATTTTAACTTAGATTCACACCCTAAGAAAACATTAAGCCAGGTTGATAAACCATATTGTGTCAAAGGAAAAAAATCGTATTTAATATAATTATTTTGGTTATTGAACCGACATAAAATAAAACAAAAGTGGGCTTGGCTTTTTTTTTTCTTTGAATTTTGGTGACTACATATAATTTCCTTTAAAACTTCTTATATAAGAAAATTTTGCTGAACAAAATTGTACGTGAAATGTATGTAAAATAAAGTTATGATTGTTTAAAAAGAGAATGAGGGTGGGAGGTGGTACAATATTTCATTATAAGTTAAGTGTTGTGTATGTCACATGGCTTACAGTTTTGAGTTGTGTTGGATTTTGTTTCCAATTGAAAGAAATAAATTTCTTTAACAATTATTGTAATACCTAATACATATAATAAAGGGTCCGCCATCTAACGTTTTTTTTTCAACTAGTGCTTATTTCGTGAATGGTAACACATAGCTCATGTCTGATTTGACAGATAATTAGTTTTATCCTTCCGCTAAACGAATATGGTTGTGTATACGCTTGAACAACGCTGGGAAGTATTGCGACATTACTTTGCCGATTTTGCCAAAAAAATCATCTTTTCAGATGAAGCTCATTTTGATATTGGCGGGTATGTAAACAAGCTCAATTGTCGCATTTGGGGCACAGAAAATCCGCACGCATACATTGAAAAGCCGATACACCCAACACGAGTCACTGTTTGGTGCGGATTTTGGTCCAGATGCATAATTGGGCCATTTTTCTTCAACTGAGCAAGGAGTGGCCGTTACAGTCAATGGTGATCGTTATCAGCCCATGTTGAACGAATTTTTGTTCACAAAAATTGAAGAGGAGGATATTGGCAACATTTGGTTTCAACAGGACGTCGCTACGTGTCACACAGCCCAAGATACACTCGATTTCAAAAAAAAAAAAGTTATTTGGCGGATCTTTATGTAGATATTTCAAATAATGTCCTGACTGGTTCTGTCGCAGTACATATTTCCTTGTACCTATCTTCGGTTCTCGTGATTTCTTTTTCCCACTAACAAAAAAATTGACAGTTTAAGGACAGACAAATACAAATCATAAATATAAAAGCAAGTTACTGTCACTAATAGACCTTCCACACTACCCCAATGTGTATTAATACATGTCAAATTGAAAGTGGGAAAGAATTCCACGCGACTGCCAATTTTGTGGGAAAGAAAAGACTTCTCATATTTTGCTTCCACACTTTGCTTGTATTAATACATTACCTTAACCTAAAAAAAGTGTGATGGAATGTGGGATAGAATTAGAACTATTCCTAAAATTCATCATGTATTAACACATGTCAAATCGTGTGGGATAGAATGTCGGGTTGTGTAGGCTGGGCTTTCATATTTTGTTTCCACACTATTCTACATGATTTATTTCCCACTTTTTTGACATGTATTAATACACTGTGGGCTAGTGTGAAATGCCTTTAAAGGGTGTAAGCCACAGTAAACATATCTAAGGTATTATCAGGCGCAGCTTTCCAAATTTCAAGATGGCTGCCCTTTGTGTAAGTACACAGTAAATAAAAACAAATTTTTGGTGATTGTTTGATACTCAATTTGTTTACTATTGATTTTGACAACATGCGCAGAACCGAACAAAAATGAACATGCTAGTGATATTACCTGAAATATATGTATCTTGGGTGTAAGCAATCTCACTTTTATTTTTGGGAGTTGCCATATTTACAAACGAGTATTTAATATTTTTCTCTAAGAAATTGTGTTCTTAAGTTCATAACATCTTAAGTCTAAAATTACTCTTTCAATCGGTGCATTCAGATTCAGCTGTCAAGAAAAAAACTTCAAGCTATCCGAAATTTTTAAGATACCAACGTCGATTTCTATTCAAAAAACAAACAAAACTACTTTTAATTTTGTTTACCTTCTTCAGATTTCCCTTTTTATTCAATAAAAATAAATTCCACTTTTTTTGGGGTCTGATTTGATTTTATATTGACTTTAAACAAAACTTACATAAATAATAATAGATCCTAGATAGCTCTGCATACAAATCTATATGTACCCATCGAAAGTGTAATTTAAGGCCTTTTTCATAACCAATATCGAATATTTTAAAGATCAAATACCCCGCCTTTTATTTTTGCTTTACAATTTCTCATCTGAAACTTAGTTCCGATAAAGTGATCTGTCACTTTCGACTTGGAAATATACCTTAAGTTTTCTAGTGTCAGAAGTTTGAAATTTATGGTAATTTCCATTGGTAAACTTAAATTTCAGAATCTGAAAATTTTGTTTTCGTGGTGAACCACGATTTCGGACACTACTAATTTGATGTCTGTGTCATAACTTAAAAATAAACTTCTCAAGCCTTACGCAATTTCAGAAGAGGAAAACGGGCTCGATGAATTAACCAGTTCATTTTTAACATTCTTTTATTTTATATAAGTAATAATGTTTTCCTTCATATAAATTCAATTAATTTAAACATTAAAAAACCCATTTGAAAACTGACAGCTTAAAATTGTATTTGTGTAAGTATAAGGGAGGGGTAAATCTTCCAAATGATCTGAAAAATTGATTTTAAAGCAAAAAAAAAATTCAATTTAATTTTCCAACGACACTTAAAATTTGCCCAAAAAATATATTTTGACAGATCCAAATAAAAAATAAATTGATTTTTCTTTCCAATGGAAAACAACATTACAAACAAAAATAAATTCGTTGAAGCAAACTGGAGAATAAAAATAGTTTTTATCTTACGCCCATGTCCTGCATTTCACTTGTCTTTTTTTGTGTAAAAAACGAGTTTTATTTCAAAGCCAAAAAATGATCAAGAAATTCGCGTATCAAACGTGGTTTCACCGACTTAAAATGATTTCTTTTGGATTTCTCTTGGATTTTGGAATAGCACAAGTTACTGCCCCTTAAAATTTAAAAACATTTACTCGATATATGGCTGAAAACCCCCAAAAAATTAGTTGTTTTTTAAACTTTTCTCGATTTAAAGGCCTACACGGGTTCGAGAACGAGGAAGTTAGAATCGTCTAAGAAGTAATTTGTGTTCTGAACGCAAATCTGGCATCTATTTTCCGCTATCGGCTCTGATTTTTGAAATATTCCAGTCTGAAAATGGATTATAACCATTTGTTCCCCGTTTTTTGAGATTTTGTAAAAATTCGAAATGCTTTTTTTCAAAAAAAAATGCGTATTTCCCTTAAAATTGATAAAAATATTGCATCCATATTAAAAGGAGCAGTAATTTCACTTTAGAAACTAAATAAAAATGGATGATCCTTCAGTTTTGACAGTTCCAAGAAATTTCGAAATCGATCGAAATGAAGAACATGCAATTTCACGTGAAATAGAAAAGCGATTTGAATTCACTCTCGATCGAATTGCAGAACATGGGCGTTAATTTTGGATTCCAATTTTTTACCAATTTGTTGCCTTGCTGGTTTATATTTAAAAAAATCCAAACTAGTTTTGGAATTATTTCCGTTTCATTCATATTACACTCTTAATTATTAATAAATTCTTCTTTTTTTAGGTACTACTCAATTATAGCTCCAAATACTATCCGCCCAAATTCACAATATCATGTAGCTGTAGCAATCCACAAAAGCAACGAACCAGCTACGATTAAAATTGGCATTCTAAGCTCAAAATTTACAGATTTCAAAACTGTTGAAGTGCGGCCTTATTCATCAGAGTTAGTTCATTTTGAGGTAAGTTACATTTATAATCACTATAATCTACCAGATAGTACACAGGGTGTTTTTTTATAATATGCATTTAAAATTATTTAAATTCATCATCCTAGATTCCTGACCTCAAGCCTGATCGATATAGTCTAACAGCTGAAGGCCTTGTTGGCATCACCTTCACAAATGAAACCAAGCTCAATTTTGAATCCCGACAATTCACAGTCCTTATTCAAACTGATAAGGCTATTTATAAGCCAGGAGATGTTGTTCATTTTAGAGTTTTGCTGCTGGACGCACATCTGAAGCCAGCTAGAAATTATGGAACAGTGAATCTGGAAATTCGAGTAATATTGGAAAAATTGAAGATAAATTACTTAATTTTTAATGTTGTTGTTTCTCATTTCTTAGGATGCAAGTGGAAACCTCATACGAACTTCGAAAAATGTAAGATTCACCAGCTCTGTGTTGACAGATGAACTTCAACTATCCACATTCCCCGTTTTGGGTGAGTGGTCAATAAATGTTGAAGTGCTTGGGGATCAGCATAAGCAAACTTTTGAAATTGCTGAATACATTTTACCCAAGTTCGAAGTGGCAATCGATACTGCCAAACATGCAATCTACAAAGATGGCAAGATCACCGCTACGGTTCGTTCAAGGTCGGTTGCATCCAATGTCATTTCAGATGATTTATTAGGAACTCTATTTTTATCTTTGAACACATTTCTTCAATAAATCTAGATACGCCTTTGGAAAACCCATAAAAGGTGAAGCAACTATTTCAGTCTATCCCAAGTTCTTTGGATCACTCCAACCATTCGTATTCGATTTAATCACACGCAAAGTGGTTCCAATCGATGGAAAGGCATACGTTGAATTCGATATAAAGGAAGAACTGAAATTCAAAGAAGACTTCGAACGGGACATTCTGTTAGAAGCTGTGGTAGAGGAAGAGACATCAGGTGCCAAACAGAATACAACAACTGTTGTGAATTTGTTCCGTGACCGTTATAGTATTGAGACAATTCGAATTCCAAAATATTACATTCCGGGTGTAGCATTTGAGGTTATGGTGAAAATCGTTCGAAATGATGGAAATCAGTTGAAGGACTTCAACACTGATATAATAGCATTTCTGACTAATTCATATGGTGGAAGTGAAATGTATAATAAGACCAACTACACTCTGGATGGGAATGGAGTTGTTAAGTTGAAATTTACAGTTCCCGAGGAGGATAACGATGCTTATCATTCAGTTATTGTGAGTTTATTAAAATAAACATAACATTAAATCTGGTTGAAAACTGTTTAAATTTAAAAGGTCACTTATATGGATGTTTCTATTGATGCTGGGAAAATACCAAGAAAGCACTTAAATAGCAAGAACTTTATTTTAGCTCAAATTCTAACTGATCGGTGAGTTTTGCTTGATTTTGAAAAAAAAAACAGATTTTCTGAGTTAAATGATCTTTAATTTTAGACCCATGGTTAATCAAGAAGTTAATGTTGTCGTAAAGACTAACCAACCAATGCAGTATTTTGTGTATCAAATTGTGGGACGAGGTGATATACTGATGTCCCGTTCAGTGGAAGTAAGTGTTTTTTTTTTTTTTGTGTAATTCGATCGATCTTTGCAAAATGTTTTTAATTTCCCTCGATTTAAAAAAAAATACTTTCTAGGTCCCCAATGCCAAATTTCATGCTTTTAAATTCCTAGCAACATTTGCAATGGTTCCAAAAGCCAAACTTCTCGTCTATATGGTAGTAGATGGTGAATTGATACACGACGAGCAAATTATTGAATTCGGAAAGGATTTGGTGAATTTTATTAAAATTGAAGCACCCTATAAGGCACCTCCAGGACAAGACATAGACATCACAATTACCACAAAACCACATTCATATATTGGTTTAATGGCTGTTGACCAGAATGCTCTTAACATTCGAAAAGGTAGATTTCAATTAGCTTACCGAAAAACCTTTTTTTAAAATACTTTCCCCAAAGGTAATGATTTGAGTAATTCTGGAGTTATGTCAGCATTGGAAAAATTCGATTTAGCCGATATGAAATCAATAGTTGGATCACCTGGAAAACAATCGGGAGTTATAACCATGTCAAATTCACATTATGTTGTTGGATATGGTAAAGCTTGCATATTCTTTGAAAAGTTACATTCTACCTTAATTTTTAATTTAAAATTTTAACTATATGCCTTTGTATGTAAATCCCTTCTTCTTCGCAGATCCTCAAACAACAACTTCACCTACGGTCACAGTCAATGTTGATGACAAAGAATCTAACGTCAAGAAGACTGACATTGGCCCTGCACATAAGTTTGAAGTCAACACTAGACCCCCACTTGCTGGACCATATGCTTTCAGCAGAATACCAAAACCATTCTGGAGTCGTCCAAGGGTTCATGTTATGCAAGATGTCGCCGACACTTGGATTTTCATGAATATTTCCTCAGGGTAAGTTACAAAAACACCTTATAGCATATAGCTTTCATTGTCATCTTTCTTTGTTCTAGAAACGAAGGTCGAACTACAATTCATAAACGCCTACCAAGCCAAATGCATTCATGGGTTCTTACTGGATTCTCTTTGGATCCAGTCACTGGTTTGGGATTATCTAATCCAACAGGCAATCTACAGTCTTTTAGGGACTTTTACATTTCCACCGACCTACCCTATTCCGTGAGAAAGGGTGAAATTCTTGCTGTGCCCTTTACCGTATTCAATAACATGGACAGAGATTTGGATGTTGAGGTGACTCTCTACAATACAGCACAAGAATTTGATTTCCCACATTTGGAAAATAAAGTGGAACCTGCTCCAAGTAAGCTGTGTTTTTTTTTTTAACAAACAAAAATCCCACTAATTTCTGATTCTTTACAGAAATCGAGCTTTACAACCGAAAACTGATCAAAGTCCCAGCCAGATCTGATCAGTCCTTGTCGTTTATTATTCGACCAAAGAAAGTCGGTCATGTGGTAATTAAAGCAGTTGCTAATACCCAATTAGCTGGAGACACTGTTGAAAGAGCACTGTTAGTTGAACCAGCAGGAGCCACAAAGCGAATTAATCGTGGCTTTTTATTGGATTTGAGTGCTAAGCCTCAAATAATGGAGAATATAACTATAGATATTCCAAAGAATGCAATTCCTGAATCAGCCATGATTGAAGTTTCTGTTGTGGGTGATCTTGTTGGTAGTGCTATTAAGAATGTAGAGAATTTGATTCAAATGCCAGTTGGTTGTGGTGAACAAACTATGGTGAATTTCGTTCCCAATATTATGGTGCTAAGATATTTACAAGTAAGTGATAGAACAAAAAATTCCATCTCAAGACCTCATTCATACCCTTTCCCCATATTTCTATTCAGAGAATTAGAAAACTATCGCCAGCAATCGAAAATAAGGCTAAGAAATTCCTAGAAGTTGGCTATCAACGAGAACTTTTCTATCGCCATAAAAATGGAGCATTCAGTGCTTTCGGAGTAAAAGAGGATGACAGTAGTACCTGGCTTACAGCTTATGTGGCCAAATCATTCCGACAAGCCAGTCTATATACCCAAATCGATGAATCTATCATTAAGACAGCCTTGGAGTATTTATCAAGAATTCAAAGAGAGGACGGAAGTTTCAATGAGAAGGGTGATGTGTTTGCAAAGTTGGACGATCAGAATGTCAGCTTGACTGCATTCACGTTGCTGGCTTTTATGGAGAATTCTGTATGATTCACCGAAAACTGTCTTTTCTCTAGTCATTCATATTAATGTAGATTTAATTTTTCATAGGAATCTTATCCAGAGTACAAAAATCATATCGCCAGAGGATTAGACTATATTGCCCGCGGTCTAGATTCCACTAAGGATGCACATTCTCTGGCAATTGGAGCTTATGTCCTGGCCATTGCCAAACACGGAGCCAAGGGTTCGTTTATTCAGCTATTGGATAGCATGTCGAATGTGGAAGACGGCAAGAAATGGTGGAATAAGACTTCACCAGAGGGTGACAAGAAATCACCATGGTACAATCGAACACGATCGATCAACATCGAGATAACATCTTATGCCGCAATGGCTTTGCTAGAGAGTAACCTAATTGCCGATGCCTTACCAATTCTCAAATGGTTAGTCGATCAGCGAAATATGTTTGGTGGATTTGCATCATCTATGGACACCGTTGTTGGCCTCGAGACACTGATTAAATTCTCAGAGAGAACCTCAAGTCAGGGAACAAATGTTCAGGTTGTTTTTAATTATGGACAAGGTGCTGAGACATCATTGAATGTAAATGCTGAGAATGCAATAGTCTTGCAGTCTTATCAACTGCCTGCTAACGTGAAGAACCTAACCATCTCAGCTACTGGTCGTGGTGCAGCACTAGCTCAAGTCTCATATAAATACAATACAAACGTGACTGGTGCATGGCCGAGGTTTATTTTAGATCCACAAGTTAATCGAATTTCACATGCAGATTATCTACATCTGTCCATTTGTACAAGGTTTGTTAGGGCAAATAACGGTTTATTCACGAAAATGATGTTTTTTTTTTTCTTGTAGTTTTATTCCTGTTGAAGGAGGTGCTGAACGATCGAATATGGCGGTAATGGAAGTAAGTCTACCAAGTGGATTCACAGTCGATTTGGATACTTTGCCCTCGTTGGAGGCTAATGCCAGAATAAGGGTAAGTTAAGGAGGGGCTTAGACTGAGCGCTATATAAATAAAGTTTTTTTTTATTTGTAGAAAGTTGAAACTAAAAACCGGGATACTGTGGTAATCGTTTACTTTGACTATTTGGATCACAGAGAAATTTGTCCAACACTAGATGCCTACAAAACCTACAAAGTAACAAAGCAATTTGCAGCTCCAGTCGTAATTTACGACTACTATGACAATGGTGAGTATAACACGTTTCGAGCATTTTTTTTTATAAAAAATAATCCTATTTTATTTATTCCTTATATTCTGTGTTACCCTGCTAAGCTATATTTGATTCGATCTTCAGTTAATTAGTAAACTCTATTTAAGCTTTTCGTTTTCTTTTCAGCTCGTAAGGCTCGAATGTTCTACCGTGCGCCGAAATCAACCCTTTGCGACATATGCGACGGCAGTAACTGCGATAATTTCTGCGAGAAAGCCGAACAAAGACAATCTCGTCGATTGGATGACACTGACGATGCCAGTAAGAAAGATGGATCAAGTAATGCCTACCAATGGTTGCCACAATCCATATCCAGTATTATGATTGCTCTAGTTCTTTCAAGAATTCTGCTGTAGATGTAAATATTCTTTTCAAATGACAAAAATTCATTCTACTCTATTTAAACAAAATAACAAGAAAAAAAATCATCAAGCTTTAACCAATAACTGAAATCGTGATACTATTTTTTTTTTTGTTTAAAATGTATTGTGTGTGTTTTTATTATGTACTTTATTTTTATGATCAATAATAATAATTAATTTACTAATATTTATTTTTTGACAAATACTTTCGAGTGATATTTTAAAAAAGAGCTAAAAAAACGGTAAAACAAAAAATATTGTTCAGCCAATTTAAAAAAAAAAATCGTTATTTTAATTTGTAAATAAGAAAAAAAATAAACTTAAGAACTAAGCACTAACTCAAACAATCATATTTTTTTTTTGATTTTGTAACTGTTACAATATTATTCGATATTTATATATTTCTAGGTTTTAAAATGTTTAAAAAAATTAATCTCCTACCGAATATTTTATTTAAGCTTTTCTCTTAGGCCGCTTACTCTCCATGAGACTAAGAATAGTTTTGCGCATTTCTTCAGTTTCCAACAATTCATTTTCATAACCTCGAATTGCTTCGTTCTTCTCTTGCAATTGAGTTTCCAAAAATGATATAACACTTTCGGATTTTTTCTTTGCTTCTTTTTGTTCTTCGAGGGATTTTTGTGTTTTAGCAAGTTCACGATCTTTTTCTTCCAAATTGCGGGTTTTGTCTTTGATATCACTTTCATAAGCTCCAATGGTTTTCTTAAGTTTCTCAATGCGATGTGTATGCTCCTTGGTTGTGGCTTGTAAACGTTCCAGATCTTCAGTTTTTGTTTCGAATTGGGATTTCAGTTCGTTGTAGTCTTTTTGGAGAACTAAAATATATGAATGAGAATTTGTATGACTGCAGAATTTTTAAATACAAACAAACAATTTGTCGTTCTTTTAATAAAAACAATTATTCAATCTCACATACACATACATGCATAAATCTAATTTGCATAATAAATCAATCAATCACACTTTAAATTTAAAAATAACCACTTTGTAATTATTATTGTAAAATTTTAATAATAACAAAAATATGAAATGCATTTCGGACAGACAACCAGCTCATCATCAACTATATACACAAATGACTTTGGATGAAAACTGGTGCGTTAACAAGGCTGAATGAACAGAAATTTGGTACGATAGCTTTTTAAAACTGCTTGGAGATACTGATAGTTGATTGTTTGAAACTATGGTATGAATTCGACATTCTCCACTACGTTGAATTCGTAAAAAAATGAGTGTGTCGTGTGTCGAATGCCGAAGTTTGGCCGTAAAATGTATTGTGCTCAGTTTCATGAAAAAATTCAGTTTACGTGTTTGTACTGGTGAAACGGACATTGTGGAAAATAGCTCCAAAACTTCAATATACGTCACACAAGAGTACCAATAGATCGCAAACTAAACGAATTGTTAACGAAACTATAATTGTGGAAGGGCCACCGAAGTGGTTAGACGGCAAGAATAAGGAAATCATTATGATTCGTTTATAATTGTGGATTTTTACTTTTTGTTTAGTTAAGTTCACTTTTACTTATGGAGTTTAAGAGCGCTTGCGCGTGCAACTTGAAAGAATGAAAATATAAGGGGTTTAAGTACACTGCGACCTTAAGATCTATTGTGCCCCCGTCTAGAGCTAGATGAGATCGCTCATTCTTTAGCTCTTCCTCAAAGTTTGTTTCTTTGAGAAACTTAAGTATTTGGAGGACTCTCAGTGATGGTAGTTCGCTCTCTGGTGACGACCCAGATACCTATGTCTTTGTTGCACGAGTGCATCGTATTTACCTAATATGTGGTCAGATGTTTCCTCATGAGTGTTGCAGAATCTGCATGTGGCACTGCTCAGCAGGCGAAGAACACTGAGATGTCTTTTCAGTTTGCAGTGACCAGTGAGGAAACCTGTTATTATTCTGAGGTTATTCCTGCTTAAGCATATACAGGATACAAAGCGTTCAGGTGGGCGAGGTATGTCCATAATTTGGATCTTTTGGCCCGTTAAGGGCGTTGTTGCTCCTATTTTTGCGAAAGAGTCTGCCTCTTCATTGCCGAGGTACCCAATGAAGTGGTGACATTATTATTTTTGGCAAGATCGTTTAACCTATCCGCGCACTCCCATACCATTTTTGAACTTATGGCATAGGAGTACAGTGCTTTGAGCGCGGCTTGGCTGTCCGACGTAATGGCAATGTTTTGGTTACGGTAGTTGCTTTCGAGATTTCGTTTGGCACATACTCCTATGGCATTCCTCCACTTGTAAAACGCAAGTGGACTGTCCTATCGACAGAGAAAGTTTGGTTCTTGGCCCAAAAATTCCTGCACCAGTCCCTTGAGACGTTCTCGATCCATCACCACTTGATGGCATTTGCATTAAGAGAGTAGTTCACTGTTTTGCCTACCCAATCTTACTTGCAACTTAACTCCGTTCTGAATTTTGTCTCGAAGTTGTACTTTTTAGTCATGCCATGTCTTGGAATGTCAAGAAATCTTGATACTGAATTCCTGGAAATGGATTCTCTTTCTCTAATTCCGTCACTTTTTCCCTTCGAAGTACCTTCCCTGGCGAATCTTAGGACGGCTTCTTTTGCTGCGCTTTCTACCACCACCTAAAGCGGTGTTAGGTGAAGGATAAACTCCATTACTGCAGTGGGGCAAGTTCTCATTGCTCCAGTAATGCATATTCATGAGAGCCCAGAGGGCAACTTACTTAAGCAAAACTGACCATTTTGCGAGGTTACAATAGAGCCCAAGAAAGGTCGTCGAGATATGTCGTTGCTGTTTATAATTCTTCTCTATTCCCGCTATCATACGTGACTTTAAAATCAATAAAGAGGTGGTATGTATCGATCTGGAATTCCTATTTTTTTTTTCTAAACTCTGTCGGATCGCTGACAAAATGTTTAAAGTGGTCATACAGAATAGCCGACAAGATTTTATAAGCGAGGTTTAAGAGACTAATTTTTCTGTAGTTGGCGCATTTCAGATCATCTCCTTTTTAATGGAGGGGGCACACTATACCGAGGTTCCATCGGGCAACTTCCATCTGACAAAATTTTGCAGATAAGTTAGTGTATGGTCCTTACCAATACATCTCCAGCTGATTTAAGTCCGCACCAGCAGCCTTGTACGACTTAATCGCCAACCGGAGTTCGGTTATGTCGGGTGGACGGATGTATTGGCCACCATCGTCCAAGTTGAATGGAGTGTTCTGCCAACTAGCGGTGTTTTGAGAAGTGTTCTTTCCAGATCCTCAACACTGAGTAAGTACCTACTACCATATTCCCACTTTCATCTCGGCCGGCTTCGGTTCTGGCTTTGTATCCTAAGGTGGATCGTTTCACCCTTTTGATTAAATTTTCGAACATCACCCCTGCTGCTATAACCCTCAATAGACTCGACCATCTACTTCTTGTGCTTTCGCTTTTTCCTCCTGAGAAGTCGGCGTTCCTCTTTTCTTTTCGGTCCGTAGATCTGTTCTCCCAGCACCTCTTGTTCGTGTCTGCGTGCGCCAACCGGCACTCTTCATCGAGCCAGGCGTTTAATTGTGGTCCCCTAGCAAAACCCAGCACATCAGCGGCGGCACATCTGATGGCTTGTTGACAGTTTTTCCACTGGTTCTTTGCACTTGATGTTGGTGGCGGATTTCCTGAGAGATTAAGTGTTACGTGGTCAGGACGTTAATACGCCCGAAACGTTGCAGTTAAAAAGCATTTTTTATTGGCGCTTTAACCATTAACAATATTATAGAAATAATTAGCAACTGTGGTCAGGATAAGTTCTGGCGGTCTCTTGCGATTTTATTTTCTCGACATCGAACCTTTTCAAAGCATCTACTCTGCGTTGTGACATCATGTATATCCGCATACGCAGTCTAGTTACCACCCAGGTAGTGATCCGATTCAATTTTGGCCCCTCGGAACGTTCTGAGTGGGAAGAAGGTGCTTGAGATATTGACATTTCGACCCGCTGCAAAATCTGCCAGCCTGTAACCGTTGCCGGAAGTATCATCGTGCAGGCTGTTACTTCCAACTATCGAATTAAAGTTGCCCTGCTTTCCGAATCTTGCGTTGAATTCACTAAGAATAATCTTCACGTCGTACTTCGGGGACATATTGTACGTTTATATAAATTAAAATCTATATGGCTGTTACTTGTCAATTCCACTTCATACTGAGTTGAAATTAATTTTTGTTTTAAAGTGCAATATAAATGTAACAAATGTAAGTTTATATATTGTTTGTGTAAAAATTTGTAAACAATTTTTGTAATCTTTATATTTATCAATGCAAATATAGAAACTCACTGTTTTCACCTGATGATGTCCATAGCCATGGACGAAACGTCGTGATATCAAAATAAATTTGTTTCATTTGACCTAAAGCCCATCAAAATAAACAAGACTTATCAACAAAAAAAAGGTCACAACAATATAACAAAGTGTATTGTACGTTGTCTAAATTACATCGTAGAATGCTTCCTTGGTTGAGTCATCTCTCTCTTCATGGGGGACGTGTGCACAGATCATCGTTATGTTCTTGTATTTGCCGTTGATGAGAATTGTGACCAGACGCGCGCTTATACTCCGGAAGACCAAGAATTTATGCCTTAGTATTCCCCTTATTACAAAATCGCAACCAAAGAGCCGCTGATCCTGCTCCCCGAAGCACCCGCCGTAGTACATAGATGTCACAATTTGTCGGTCTCCGTACGCCCTCTCCATCCCATTGCACTTCCACGATTGCTGTTACGTCACCATTTAGCCTGTCCAGGTGCCTCACTAATAAATTGTTTGGCTGCTTGTGTTCTGTATAAGGTGAAGCAAATGATCATATATATCCGAGGCTTGTAGTTTTGAAAACGACTTTATAAGAGTTATCATTTTTGCAACCAAAAAAGTCAATATGGACTACTGTGCGTTGCCAATGGATTTTGTTTGGAACTTTCGATACTTATTTTTCGTACATCACGATATAAAGGTGGACATGCTGCCAGTATGTCATCTTTCAAGCGTTTTAACTGTCTTCCTACATTTCGTTGACTATCTAAAGGTATCTAATTGGTCGTTGCTTTTGTCCAGCGCTTATCTGCAATGCGTAAAATGTGTCAAGTCCATTCCCACTTAAGTTTCTTGAGTCTATGCCTAACTTCTCCATTTTATATTCACCTACATATATACCCTCATACTCATATTTTGGTTATATACAAATCTACTCCCAATATTTGATGTCGGCATTTGTACTAGGACTAGGAGATCTTATACCGACATTTAAATAATCATTTCACACAAAAAATAAATTTCCAATTTTCTACAATCAGTTATTAATACTTACCAATCATTTCAGACATCTTAACTTCTAAACGTTTCTCATTGATTTTAAGCGCATCAGTTTGTTCACTCAATTTTTTCATTAAATTTGTAATGTTAGTCTTGAGATTATCTTTTTGATGGGTAAGATCTTTACACTGTGTTTGCAATCTATAAAAAGAAAAAAATATTGTTTATCAAAAATCTCTAAAAATTTTGTATGTTGAACTGAAAATAATTGGTTAAAACTACAGGTATAAATTGAATTGCCGTATTTTTTGAGAAAGGGTATAGCAAACAGTTATGTCAATTTCGATTCAAAAATTTTGGATATGGTGGTCAGACATTAGATCAATCGTGGTAATCGTGGTGAGTGCCATTTTCTGTTGATTTAAATAAAAGTGTCACTTTAATTTGGTGGGTGTGCAAGTGCGTGTGAAAATCTGTGTAGATCTTTGCCTGAAATCAAGATTTGCAAAATTGATCTAAAATTAAATCAGACCACCAAACGATTCGATTTTTTTTTTTTTTTTTTGAAACGAAATTTCAATCAGAAAAAGATAAAAAAACTCGAATCTTTTTTGTCGAATCGACAGCGACATTAATTTTTTGGGATCATGACGTTATCTAGAAATGCAAAAATCTCGAATGTACAAAAGTCTCGAAATACAAAATCTAGACAGTCAAAATAAAATCTAGAAAAAATCAAAAATTTTGTTTTGTATACATAGTATACATGTTTTGAATGGAGCCACTGCTCCTACGGGCCTGGTGAGTGGATGATCTATTCAGAGGGGGCAGATGTAGAGATGACGCCCTTAAAAGACAACGGTGCGTTAACTTCTCCACAACCCGGTGATTATGCGCAAACAAACACTTGTCCAACACCTTAATGGGACCAACTTAACAAAGCTACCACATACACCAACCACTGATTTATCAAACTTACCCGCCAGACGTTGCATGGAGCCACTGCTCCTACGGGCCTGGCGGAGGAATGATTTACCTGTTGGGGGTAAGGGAGAGGCTCACGCTATAAAAACACTATGGTGAGCTGGCCTCTCCTTTGCCCGGTGATTGTGTCGACGGACTCTCCTTATCTGACCTAACTGGGCAGTCGCTGGCACCAACCACTGATTTATCGTACCCAGCGCCAGACGTTGCATGGAGCCACTGCTTCTACGGGTCTGGTGTGGGGTTGATCAATCCAGTGAGGGTAAAGGAAAGGGACACGCCCTTAAAAGATAATGGTGCGTCAACCTATCCTCAACCCGGTATTTACACAGCGACTGACACTCCTTCAATCAATTTGTAGACGACTTTTTCCAAGCTTCAGCTTGTAAGAACGGTATTGACGCCCTCTAAGGGCTATGTCATTGGATTTATCATAGGTTTCTTTTATGGGGATTAATCCCCAGGGTATCACAATGGATCTACACTGATCTAAGTGTGACGGTAACAAGATCAACTGTCAGCCCACTAACCTAACCTAACCTAATACATAGGTAGGCTCTCTTAACTGTCGGAAATATTTAAAAATACTGTTTATTATGCAAAAAGGTAAAATAAACGACTTTTTTAATTTTTAATATATATAATACGAATTTTTTCTATATTTATTCAAAAAATGAAAATTATACCAATAGTCCAGTAACCTTGTCATTTGTATGGAAGGCACCGTTTGCGTCAAATCTGGTATTTCTGATTTTTTGCTGAGTTGTTCAGGACCTCGACCTCGAGCCGCGACCGCTTCATCGTAAAAAATCAGAAAAGCCGCAATTTTTTCGCGCTTTTTTAGTTTTGTCGATTTTAGTCCTAAAGAGGTTTTTCTAAATAAAAACATTGTTCTACGATTTCAAAGTAACTTAATTTGCTTCAACTAGAGCCAAAAACTATCTCTGTATACCCAATGGTATACTACAGAATTTCAATTTAGCGATACAAAATTTAACTTAACATGTAGTGTTATCAAACAGTATAATGGCGAATAATACTTTCAACAACCAAGTTTATCATTCCATAACAGGATATTGCTGCCGAATCATTACACCTTCTTCCCTGTTATGATGACGGTTCAGAAATTGTTCCTATTTCCTCAACAAGATGGTTATAACAATTTTTTCAACGATGAAGAGAAATCTATGACAAGTCTTCACAAAGGGAAGGAGGGGTAATAAAGTCGAGAGCAAAATCCTATTATGATATGATAAACTTGGTTGTTGAAAGTACCAAGTTGAATGGTTTCCAGTCATCGTGGTACTACAAAGCCTCGCTAGAATTACTTTTTTTCGCAAACCAAAGATCTTTTTAGACGAACTTCATGGATTTTCATACAAACAGCGTCCCTATTCATGAAGCTGGAGTGTTAAAATCATCAAATATAAGCAAAATTGCTCTTATGCTCTCTTAACCCCCTATGCACCGGACTTGAAGATAACATTAAATGTTAGGGGATGGCTGAGACGAAAAATATACGAAGAAGGGAAGAAATAAGATGAATGCTTCACGCCATTAAGTTGGCCTTGAGTGAAATTTCACTTGACTATTTGGAATGACTGAGTAACTCTTTTAAAGATCGAATTTTTAAATTTTTTTTTTGAAAGCTGCCAGCAGCCCACTTTACAAGCATACAAATTAGACTAAGGGCCAATTTGTTCACAGTCCATTAAAAATTGAATTATGTCGTTTTAACTAATATCACGTTTAATATAAAATTGTCATAAAGAACACTTCATTAATTTTTGATTCATTCACTCGCCTTTAGTTAACTGGCTCGCTTTAAATTGCTGCTTTAAATTTATATGCTTTTTAAAAATATCCCTGGGATTTTTATTTTATTTTGACTGATGAACTATCAATTTAGCACTAAATCAAGTTTAAAAAAGCGTCTGTTTGTTCACTCTCAATTAGCGTTGACAGACAGTTTTGTGTTTGCTTATTTTATTTGTAATCTGAAAGTGTGATTTGAATAACCAAAACCGGAAAAGTTGAAAAAAACCCTTTTGGTGGGAATACAAACTATACCTACTTTTTGGTACACTGAATAAAATTCCAGCACCTAAATAATTTCCTTAGGTTTTTCGCTATATTGCAATGAATAATCGTTGCAAAACTGTTTTTGTCCACTTTAATATTGGAGAATTTCAAAAACCAAACGTTATAGGGTAATTTTGAGGTCTGGTTCGTATTCAGTGCATTAAAAACATTAAAATAGTTGTAGATTGTTTTTGTACGAGAAAGTTTTTCAAATCTTGTTGGCTTTTGTTACCTACACCGCACTTTAGGATTACAAAAAAAAAAAGCAAACAAAATATCGACTGTCAACGCTAATTGAGATTGATTAAAAGGAAACAGTTCGTTAACTCTATATTATGGCAAAATATCCTCCTTAAAATGTGGATTTTGTCGTTTTAGCTAAAACCAATTTTAAATTAATTAAACAATTAGTTAATAGAGGAAACTTCATTTTAAACCGTTAAAGGAGGACGAATAAATACAAATATTTAAAATCGATCGATTTATAATTTTTAGTAGCGAATTTAAATTTAATGAAAAAAAAAAAAAAAAAACATTAAAACCGTCGTTTTTCGTCATTTTGTGTATGGGCTTCTAACCTTAGGAAACGATAAAATTACTTAAAAAAAGTGATTCGGCTAACATTTGAAGCGCTTAGAAGATGAAGGTGTTAACTGACAATTTTTGAAATTTGGCTTTTTACCTACAGATGAAAGTGTTATATGAAAACTTAAATTTCTGACTCGCCTTTACTCTTCTATCATCTCTAGATTAATATTTAGCCAAAGATGAAGGTGTTATATGCAATCACTTTAATAATAAACTTTGTGGATGAATATGTTAAATGCGCTTAAGTCCTTTATATTAAGTCCTTTATACAAAAATAATTATTATCTGAACTTTTCATTTCACGCATAAAGTTGTAAGTGGGCACTTTAAGATAAGACATTATAGGTGAACACCACAAAAATCAGTGCATATGCAGGCAAGAGGCACCAGCCAACACCTTCAAATTTGAATATTCCGACGCAGGTGGCTTAACATGATGGCAATGCTACATTTTGTATAGTCTTACGCACAATTTGAAAGCGTTATTTTTCACACACATCTATTAGTCTAAGAGCCAACGACATTAAAAGTCAAGTCATTTGCGTAATGTTGTAACCCATACCAAAACATAGCCGATACCCTTGACGAATGGGTGTTAAATTGACCTTAGGTGTGACAAAAATGACAGAAGTCAAGTCATTTGCTTAACATTTGCTTCAGGACACTCTCACAGGCTTAAGTTCGAAAACGCAGACCGAAATTCCGTGAAGAACACCCCAGCAGAAAACTTTTATAGTCAAATGGTATACTGATAGATCGAGAACGTCTGACTGGGGCGGGTATATATTTGGGCCAAGAACCAAACTATCTGTACCGATGGGACAGTCCACAAGCATTTTCCAGGCGGAAGTAAACGCCATAGGTAAATGTGCAGGACGTAACCTTGAAAGAAACTGCCGAATTCTTAACATTACCATCATGTCAGATAGCCAAGCCGTGCTTAAAGCGTTAAGCTCTTATGCCATTAGCTCAAAACTGGTATGGGAATGCTTGCGGAGGTTAAATGAGCTGGGCAAAAACAACAATGTCTAACTCTATTGGGTACCGGGTAACGCGGGGATCGATGGTAAAGAGGAGACAGACTCCCTAGCCAAAATAGGAGCAACAACCCCCCTAACAGGGCCTGAGCCCTATTGCGGATTAGGTGAAAATGTGATCAAAAACAAGATCAAATTAGAAGAGGAGGCAAAAAGATCCAAAATTTGGAATTAACTCCCAAAACTGAGGCAGGCCAAACTACTACTTGGGAACTACAACCAAGAACTCTACAAAGCCTTCATAAATCTCATCAGGAACAGCTTAAGAATAATAACGGGCAATTCGAAGTTTTTGAATGAAATCTAGGTCTTTGTGTAACGTTTTTGCCTCAAAACCTAACCGAGAGTGACTCTGCAAAAAAGCAGACGAAAATTCCTTCACGAATACCCCAGCAGACTAATTTTATTTTTACTTTATTGCAAGATTCAATTTAGGGACTCAATAAAATGGATTCGCAGGGAGTATGGTTCTTATCTTTACAAAGAATGCTATGATGAATATGTTTCTTATAGTAAGGTTATTATAGCCAAAAGTAACAAACGTCCTGACTATAATGCCAAGATTTTATGCCAAGAGAGAACAAATTGAAACAACTTTCTGCAGAAAAAAATTAAAAATTTAAAAGAACAGATGAATTTCGTTCGTGTAGAACATCAATTGTTTTATTTAAATGCAATTTTAGCACAAACTGGAGAAGGGAAAGAGACAAAAACAAACAAAAAATAAGTAAATTACAACATATCGAAAAATCACTTAACACCTTTATAAAAGCAAAATTAAATTAAATACAAAAAAGTTCCTAGATAAAGGTGTTAAATGCACAAAAGTGTAAATATCTCAACAACTGTTTGTGTTAAATAAAAAAGATTCCTAAAATTAAATTCACCTGAGTTTAATTGACTTTAAATTATCCATACAGTATTTTTATTATTTTCATAAACAAAGTTTTAGGTAATAAACATTAAATGCTTATAACTCAAATGTTTAAAAATGTCGCTTACGTCCTTCATCTTCTAAGCGCTTCATTTGTTCTCTTAGCTGCCGTTAACTTTTTTTCTCTGAGCTCGAATAAAAGTTTTTCTATGGTACTTTTAACAGTCTCTCTTGTGTCATACCAATTGTCTTTCGCATACAACTTTTCACAAATGCCTGCTTCTAACCTTATGAAGAGCAGTGTACATAAAACTCTTTCATTGAATAATAATTAATTAATAATAATTAATTGCCACTATTTTTCAAAATAAATTTCCCTGACTTTCCCTGACCAATTTTTATGTTTTCCCTGACCAAATAAAAAATGTTTTTTGAAATTGTTCAGTTGGTTAAACTTAAGAGAGAAACAAAATCTTCTTATTTATTACTCGAATGACAAATTATTGGCTTTTCAAAAGTATTCTGTAGTTCTAAGTTGGAAGCTGTATCAAAAAAGAAATGTAATGCATTTAAAAAGTAGTTACTCTTTCAGATAAATAGTTATTTTTATATTTGTTTAAAATATATCTACATAAAAAAGATATAAATCAGTTGAAGAAAGTAGGTTTTCCGACTATTTCCAAAAAATCCCTACACTCAAAATCTCTGCAAAATCAAAAATTTGTACATGACAACTTAAATTTGGTTTTAGATAGATAAGAAACTTAAACTAGTAAGATTCTTAGAATTTCATTATCTATTCACCACAAAATTTCAAAACTCTGGCATTCTAATTAACGAAATTAGAAAATAGACATAAAGGACATTTTCCCTTTTATCTGCTACATTAATATAGATTATCAAAAAATTCAAACTTATTGCACCATAAAATATACAAGCCTATCAATAAAAATCTTTACTTTTACTCTACCTCCCACCACTTAACTAATCAATGATTAGCACATTGGCGTTTCACTTCAAAAAGACTAGTGCATCTACAAAGTTATCCACATGCATAATTTTTACTTAAAATCAAAGAAAAACAATGTAAAAAAAAAAAAATAATGCCATCTATCTTTTGCACATTATGAAACCTCCACAACGTTCAACGTAATGTACAAGCACATTTAACAATGTTGTTAATTTATCCAACAATGTTCCTGTTGGTAAGTTGAAATTTTGACCAAGTTTCACAATCCTCAATTTTCGTAATTGCTGACGCAAATGTCAATACGATTTCTATTAAAAAAAAAAAACAATAATTATATTATGCTCTAGATCTTTATGAAATCTTCACTCCGGGATAGCTTATTTTTATACATAAATAGCCTTAAAAAAAGTTTGTGGTACCATTTGCTCAAAAAGTATCCAACCAATTTCGATAAATTGTATATGATTGGAAAGCCATAGGTGCGGAGACTAGACTGCTTAATGGCGAAGACAGCCAAGATGCCGCTAATAGGCAGAACGCTCCATTCAACTTGGACGATGATGGCCAAGAGTTTCGTCCACCCGACCTAACCGAAGTGCGGCTGGCGATATCTAAACTTAAGTCGTACAAGGCTGCTGGTGCGGATGGCTTACAAGCCGAACTATTTAAATCAGCGGAAGATGAATTGGCTAGGAGCATACACCAGCTCATCTGCAAAATTTGGTCGAAGGAAAGTATGCCCGATGAATGGAACCTCGGTACAGTGTGCTACAGGGAGATGTTCTGAAATGTACCAACTAGAGAGGAATTAGTCTCCTAAACGTCGCTTATAAAATCTTGCGGCTACTCTGTGTGACCGCTTAAAACCTTTTGTCAACGATCTGATCGGCCCCTATTAGTGTGGTTTTAGGACAGGCAAGTGAACCGTCGATCAAATGTTCACACTCCGACAGATTTTAGAAAAATCCCGGGAATTCCAGATCGATACACACCACCTTTTTATCGATTTTAAAGTCGCGTATGATAGCGTGAAAAGGGACGAATTATACAGAGCCATGTCGAGTCTCGGCATCCCTGCCAAACTCGTCCGCCTGTGCAGGATGACGATGGAGAAATCTCGCTGCTCCGTCAAAATTGGTAAGAACGCCACCGATCCCTTTGATGTTGAGAAAGGATTGAGGCAAGGCGACGCGTTATCATGCAACCTATTCAACATCGTTCTTGAAGCCATTGTACGCAACGCACATGTCAACACCAGCGGTACAATCTATCAAAAGTCCGTTCAATTGCTTGCATATGCGGATGACATTGACATTGTCGGCAGAACGAAGCGAGCTGTGGCAGGGGCATTTGCGAGCATTGAATCGGAGGCGGCTAGAATGGGATTGGCGGTTAATGAGGACAAGACGAAGTATATGCTGTCATCGAGAGAGGAATCTCAACATCGTCGACTCGGGCGCAGTCAAGTGAATGACGACATCAAAGCACTCGGTGTGCGCAACTGGAAGCGGCTAGCTAGGGACAGAGCTGGCTGGAGGGGCTTGTTAGTTGAGGCCGAAGCCCATCCTGGGCTGTGAGCGCCATCAAAAGTAAAGTTAGTAGGTGCGGAGATGTGCAGAATATACCTGAGACACGCATGAACACACTGTGGGCCATTTTTGGTTTTGCACTGCCGATCAGTGTGTGTGAATTTTAAATAAATAAATAAATAAATCGGGTGGAACAACGGCTCATGAAGAACCAGGGCCTAGTGACTAACAACTCGCAACCATTCCTGTGTGAGCCTTTCGACAGGAATGGAAGGGACCTACAATTTTATGCCGAATCCGAACGGCTACACGAGAAGCACTTATTCGTGACATGTGATACTCTTGGAGGATTTGTCAATTCCTCGCAAGAGGCAGTAGCCCTGAAAAAAAACTTTTTAGTTTTTTAGGTGGACGAGGCTGGGAAGCGATCCCAGACCTCCAGCGTGACAGTCGAACGCACTAACCATTACGCTACGGGCTGTGAATTTTGGGTGGACGAATTTCGCCCAGTGGGCGATATTTGTATTATGAAATTAACTTAATCTTTGCAAGAGCACTTTATGTATGTGGAAACAATATTCGTATGTTTAAACAATTTATAAAAATAATCTGTACACACATATGTATACCGTTTATTAAAAAGAACGATATAACGACGTCATAACTCAATAAACTTCAAACTTCAAAAATCGCAATTTAAAGTTAGCATGGCTGTATTTCATAATCATCTTAGTTTGTATCTACTTTTTTTTCTTGGTAGATTAATTAAAGTTTTATCGCAAAATATGACACTCTTAAAATATTTATTGGACTGTTTTCACTACAAATGTCCCTTCGTTAATGAAAAAAAAAAACAGTATTTCCACAAAAAAATATTTAAAAGTAACAGTGTATATAACGACAAAAGATGCTCTATATCCTTTAATTTTTCAGTTCTAGAAATGATGTTTTGCCAACAAATAAGTTATAGAAAATGAGTTTGAATGTGGGCAGAGTTGAACGAAAGATTTAAATATCTTAATGTGAAAAAATTCAGTGCTGAACAAAATTTTCCCTGGCCGCTTTCAAAATTCCCTGACTTTCCCTGTCTTTTCAGTCGAGTGGCAACCATGTTCAATTAATTCTTCTTGACTGAACATGCAAAATATACACATATCAAACAATTTACCCACACACACATAAATATTTTGCAAATTCGTTTCGGCACAACAGAAAATAATTCGATTGGCATCAAAAACGAGTAGAACTGTTTCAAAACCCAATTGAAAACGACATTAGCCTCTTTTTTCTTAATATTTGAAGGTCCATCAATACACTTTTTAAAAGTTTTTTAATACTATAAAGTTTTGTTTACAACAGCAATAATTAAATAACGCATCAAACCATTTTTCACCACTTTAGATTACTTTTTAAACATCTCACAATTAAAAAAGTCGGAAAATGGAACAAAACTGCAACACAACCACCTGCCAGCACAAAACTTATAAGAACAAAAAAGCATAAGTCACACACTGAACATAATTTTGCTCTCAGAATAAAGGCACAAGTATACTTATGTTCAAGGATTTCAGTAACGGTCATTTGGAATAGAGCATAAGTTAACTTGTGTTGAGTATTATCGTAAGGAAGGAATAAGGAAAAACTACACAAGTCAAGTTATTTTCGTACAACACAGTATTTTTTGTTTGGAAAAAACGACATAAGTCGACTTATGTTCTCAAAAGAAATTATTATAGTTTTGGAAAAAGGGCATATATGTCTACTTATGTGAGTGTTGATCTCATTTTCAATTATGGCATATGTGCATAAGTAGAACATGAAAATTGAAATATTCGACTTATGCTGGTTTTCCATGTGAAAAGTTAGTAGAAAACGATTTATGTGTTTTTTTTCTTGGCTATAATTAGGCCTTTTTCTTTTTTAGTTCAGAGCAGAGCCTGAACTGTCAAACAAAAAATTGTGTTTCTTTTTTACCTCTGAACGTTTAGAGCTTCAAATTTGTGTTTCTTTTTTCGTTCTGAACGTGCTCTGAGCTTGTTCAGAGCGCGCTCTATGAGCTCAGAATAAAATAACTGAGCAGACCGAGTTGAATGCTGAACACAAGCATTTGATAGGTGAAATTGTTTCAAAAATAATTCTGAGCCCTCAGAACCAGAACACGCTTTGTTCAGAGCGTGCTCGATATGCTCGGTCTCTGTTCAGAACTCATTTCTGAGCAAAAAAAGTAAAACGCCTATTGAGAAACCATGAGAGATAAAAAAGGTGGATTTAAGGAAGGCTAGTAACTGGGCTGCGAGCTGCGGACCAGGTATTAATCAAAGCAAAACTGAACTCATTCTTTTTACTACCAAATCAAAGATAAACCCCTTCAATCTACCTCGACTCAACGGTCAAACACTTTCGCTCTCCTCCAGTGCAAAATATCTGGGTGTAATTCTCGACCCTAAATTAAACTGGAAATTAAACATTGAATAACGGGTTAAGAAGGCCTGCATAGCTTTCTATGCCTGTAGCAAAACTTTTGGTAAAAGGTGGGGCTCTAGTCAAAAATGATTTGATGGACATATACAGCCGTGGTGCGACCTATTCTCACGTATGGTTCGATTGTGCGGTGGCCAGCATTAAAGAAATCGTATAACATCAACAAACTTAGGTAGGTTCAAAGAACAGCTAGCATTGGCACCACAGGGGCTATTCGATCCTGTCCAACAGATGCTTTAGGAGTTTTTCTACACCTTTTACCACTAGATTTACACAATAAATACCTGGTATCTTGCAGCGCGATAAGACTAAAAGAATCGAACTCCTGGTTTGCGAAAGCCTATGGGCACAGCAACATCACCGGTTTAGTTCCAACCGAAATATTTTTGACTCCCACTGACTACTGTACCCCTTCAATGAGCATCGGTAAAGATTTTAAAGTTGTATTCCCATCCAGAAAGGATTAGAATGATGACGTCGTGACGAAAGACTTCGACACAACTATCTTTACTGATGGGTCAAAGATGGAGTGGGGTGTTGGTACGGGTATTTTTTCAGAGACCCTAAATATATCCAGGTCTTTTCGGCTACCTGACTTTGCTAGTGTTTTTCAAGCTGAAGTACTGGCAATCAGGGAAGCATGCAAGCTACTTAAACAAGATCCAAGCCAGAAACGAAATACGGCTATTTTCTCAGACAGTCAAGCGGCTGTTAAAGCTATTAATTGGCTACATCATCCTCTAAATTAGTACGACAATGCCAGGATGAGCTTCTGAGTCTGAACACTAACCTCAGGGTCACTCTTATCTGGGTTTTGGGTCACAGTGGCATTGGGGGGAATGAACGGGCTGACGAGCTGGCCAGGCAAGGTTCCACCCTTCATAACTCACTTGCGGAAAGAGTCAGTATTCCTTTCGGAGTTATGAAGGGCAATCAATTCTCAATTTTTCTCTTAGAATTTAATAGAAAGTGGAATAGTTTACCCACCTGTATCATTTCTAAAAGATCTGGCCTACCTATAATAAATCCCAAACTATTAACCTAATGTGCAGACCCAGCCGAGACATGGCAAGGATTGTTGCAACATGCACTGAACACTGTCCAATAGAAGAACATGCGGCGAAGCTTGGCATCCCCTACAATACTCACTGTCGTAGTTGTGGGGACCAGCAGGAAAAGGAAACAGTCTTTCATTTCCTCTGTAAATGTCCCGCTTTGGCCAGAATGCGGCAACAATCTTTTGGGAAGCCCTTTTTTGACAACCTTCACGAACTCTCCGGAATCTAAATCCTTTGTTTTGTTTTGTTTTTCCTATGTCCAAATCCTTTGAGTTTTGTCTCATGTCCAAATCCAATAAAAGCGTCTGGTCATATAGGCGGGAGGTATTTTCTCTGGTAACCACAAGTCGTGCTGTGTAAACAGACGGAGGTGTACAGAGATTACCATATCCGAGTGTGAGACTAGATGATCACCCTAAGGGATCAGATCGTCTATACGTTCTGGGCAAATCAGAAAATTGCTTAGCGTAGCATACTGCAGCCGAACTCGGACCTAGGCGAAGATCCGTTGGGAGGTCTATCACCAAATACCCTGATTTTCTTAAAAAATGTTCTTTTAATCCACAGGTCAAACGAGTTTTGGTATCAAAACGGCGCATTACAGCGTTAATTGGGTCATCGAGCGAGGATGCTTGTGACCGCCATCTCCCTACCTACCTACCTAGGAACAAAATATTGCAGATTGAATGGCATATTGCACATCCGATAGTATAATCAACTCAATCTCGACATATGTTGAATTATGTTATTTTTCCTTATGGACACAGATATAATCTCTCAAAAAAATAAAACACTGATATGAAATCTTCCAAAATCATTGAAACTTACCTTTCTTGATTGATGTGTAACTTAAAGTTCATTGTATGATATTTCTCCAATTCAGCTTTTTGCAAACTAACTGTCTGTGATAAATGTGTTATCTAAACAAAATAATATTAGCTTGTGAGTTAAATTGAAATCAACTTTTTTTGTATATACATTACCTCTGTACTTGCATCCTGAAGCCTTTTATTCATGCTAATTTCTGAACCTTTTAGAATATTCATTTTGTGATTGTATAATTCAATCAATTGTGATGTTGCTACATTATTTATCTAGAAGCAGAACAAAAGCTCAATTTTAAAAAAACTATTTGATGATTTTTATGTTTGTTAAAACCTGTGAATTTGCATTTGCTGTTGATATAAGATCAATCAAAGCATTAAGTCTCTCCTCCAAGTCCTTGCTAACCAATGCTTGATTGGTTTTAAGAATGGAATTCAAATTGGGCCACTGATCGTAAGGTGTTTTAGGGCTGACTGTAGTATTCAATTGAGCTATTAACTAAAACAAAACAAAATATTGTGAAAAATCCCAAACAAAAAAATCTTCTCCTTAGTTCCCTTTCACACAAGGAAACTGAGTTGCCAGTAACTAGGAGTTTGTAGTCGAGAAGGGCAAGAAGGGGATAGAAAAAAATCTCCCCGGCCAACGTTTGAAGAGATTCATGTCACTTTCCTTCTCCCACTGTCCGTAATGTGCGTTCAGCCATTAGATGTTATATGAAAACAAACAAAAATCTCTGGCAATTTTGTTTCTTTGTGTAAAAGGTACAAAGCAATTATAGGAAAACGTCAAAAAAAAACTCCAGCAACTGGTTTCCCTGTGTGGAAGGGGACTATGTCCCCAAAATTGCCAGAGATTTTTGTTTGTTTCCTTATAAAGTCTATTGGGTGAGCGCACATTACTAAGAGTGTGAGAAGGAATGTAACGAAAATCTCTTCGAATCTTTGGCCGGGGAGATTTGTTCATCCCCTTATTGCTTGCTCTTCTGGCCAACAAACTCCCAGTAGTTGCTAGCAACTCAGTTTCATTGTGTCAAAGCGGACTTACCTTTGCCACTTCATTCCTTGGAAAATATTCAAATTGAGAAATCTGAAAAATCGCATCACAAACAAGCTCACTACCCGACACCATTGCCTTAGCCAAGGCAAATTGAAATTGTTTCATCTGCATGAGACTGCAAACTTTTTCAAAATAAGCTTTCTTTGCAATTCCTGCAAAATTAATAAGCAACAGCAAACACATAATGGACTTTTCCAAAATCTCCACTGCCAACGAAGAGCAGGAAAACATTTCTGGTCGCATTGTTAGGAGTGGAGCGAACATTTTATCAAAATAGGACTCGGTTATTTTGGAGAGAATTAGCTTCTCAGTTTTTTGTTTGCTTAGGAGTGTTAGTGTGAGTTGGAGGATTGCTGTAGTGTGATGACAGTCTGTTTCGGATTTCTCCGAGATTGCAATGAGTTGAGCGATCAGATGGACATCTTTGGCGATTTTGATTATAAGACTCTCCTTGGTAGCTGAAAGTAGGAAAAACTTTATATTAGATTTTGACAATTGTAAAGGAATCAGCAGAAGCAAAACAAAAACGTAAAACACAAGCAAAGAATCCTGAAAAAATTGCAATTTTCCCAAACCATATCCGGCTTTAGCGATCTTACTTGTTCGAACCAAAACATCGAGAAGCCGAACTGCATCAATTCCTGCCAAATCGCTTTCGATCCATTGTCCCAGCAATTCGTAAATTCTCAGAATAATCGATTCCAAACTGATTCTACTCTCGGAGCCGTCCTCGTTTGGGTTTTCACCCAGTTCAAGGACGTACTTGATCAATTGGAACAGCAGTGACATGCAAATCTGCTGTGATTTGCGTGAATCTTCCGTGGAATCGTCCATTTCAGCTCGACTATCAATTTGCTGTGGAAAAACAAGATTAAACAAAGAACTAAGTAATTTTGGTGAAAATCTTACATCTAGAAGCCGCTCAATGTCATCGCAGTAAGTCTCGTAAGTCCTCATGGCCATATGCAGTCCCTTGTGTGTCTTGGAATCCAGGAGGAACTCAACAACATGCCTCAGATAGGGAACATTCCAGGTTTTGATGCATTCATCAATAGTTCCGAATGTTGCTCGAACAAATACATGCAGTTCCTTAACTTCAGGCGAGTTGATGTCCTCCGAGAGGATGATCATCATTTTGTTGGCCAGTACACCATAGCTTGTGATCTTTCGACTAAAGCTAGAAATATTCACAGTACGAAGGAACAAGAAGAGAACTGGGAAGTTCTTGTAGCAAAGATTAATGAGAATCGATAGACCCAACTGGGATTGGCATTCCTGTTCGGCGTAAATGATCTGAACCAGGGACTCCACCAGCCCAGTCAGATAGGGCTCCTCCCAGGTGATACTGATGCCATAGGTGAGATCTTGGATGATCACCAAAAGGCGTTGAACTTTGTCCTAGAACCAAATGTCATAATAAATCTTGAAATCCACAAAGGATGTGCCACTCATTTGCTTACCTGAGCTGCAGTTTTCTTCAAAACAGAAGCCAACAGTGGGACAAATCGATAATCGCTAACAATGGACCGGCGGCAATCGAGATTCTTCGAACAATGTTGCAGGAGTGTGATGCATGACCACAAAACATCTGAATCGGGATTAAGGATCTCAATGACGGCATGCAGATCGACAAAGAACTTCGAGATTTCCAGACAATTGGGTGTGAAGTGTTGTGGTTGAACTGCTGTACTAAGAAGCTGGAAATAATATTTTGTGTTAGCAAAAGCTGACAAGATTCTTTTTTTTTTGGCTTGGTTATCATTTTCAACTTACAGAAGCACTTCGATTCAGTAAAATAAGATTTTCTTCAAGTTTAAAATGTTTGTATTTTTCGGCTTGTAGACTAAAATCACGAACATACGAAATAGAAACATCCATTGAAGACTTTGACATTTTGAATGGATTATATTAAAAATATATTCATGCACTTTAGTTGATAAATTGATTATTAATAAATTAAATTAAGGAAAATCATGCAAAAAGGATACAAATTTGCAAGGACAATTTTTTTTTTGCAGAAAGATTTTTTTTAAATTGAAAATTTATGAAATGTCAAACTGTCAAGTAATCGACAACTGGTGGCGAGATTTTGCACTCCATACAGCGGATGTTTCTAGAAAGTGGTTTTAATATTTGATAAACAAAATCGGCATCGTTCAGCAGAACTTAAGGCTCTCTTGAACCGATGCGAGTTATCCGGAACGATAACGAATCTTTCGAACAAGAGTAGATACAAATTCATAAATGTAAAAATAGGTAACACTGCAAAGTTTACTTTCGATTTGTGAAGAATAACAATATACCCAAAAAGAACCATTTCTTTATAATATTCTATACAATATTTTAACATTTAAAAATCTCCCGAACCTTTGTCAAAATCGGAGCGAAACCGTCGCAACGATAGGAAAAAACCATCAGAGCATTATATTGAATTCATGGTAGAGTACCTTCACTGAAGGGGTAGGTTGATGACAAGGTCGAGTTCGACAGCCGACAGTGAAAACGTTGTCAACAAAGTTTCCTTAAAGAGGCGGCAAAACATTTTTTGAATACAATATTGTATGAGCTATATCGCAAATGACAAAAATGAAAAAAAAAAAAATTATTTTGAATCGCAGTTCCGCTGCAGTGCAGTTTCGCCTATAGTGCGGTCTTACCTTAACTCTCCGACTCCACAGGACATACGAAAATGTCCAAAACACAACCACAATCAAAACAAAGAACAGCCTAAGAGCCTGATTATACGGTTCGTTTTTTCGTTCATTTCGTCCTACGTGTTTTTGACATGCACGAACGTTCATGATTACATGGTTCGTAAAAATACGGTCGTTCTTCCTTTCGTTATTTTGACGTTCATGGAATTTGGGGTTGTTTTGTGTGAAAATAATCAGTAGTAATAAATAAAAATATTTTGAAATCACTTCTTTCTCAAATATACTCGTATATTAGGTATATTCAATCACGAAAAAAAAAATTCCCATTCATTAATTTTTGCTCAAATTGTTTTTTGCTTACATCGAGGAGCATTGTAATTGCCAAATCAGAATCGCCAAAGTTCAACCAGAAAAAGTCTTGAAATTTTCATTCCTGCTTTCGTTACTTCCTTCCCTCTACATTTCTTCTCCCCTCACCAAAGCTGTCAAAAAGACGAAAGACGCAACAACTGAAAAAAAAAACGAATCGTGTAATCGGGCACTATAGTTTTGACTCCCTGAGCTAACTATGTTGTTGACGCTGAGACTCTTTTGCCTCAACGAGTTTCTGCCAGGGTACAATACCGTGACTTAATTAATGTTGTTGGTGAAATTGGTGCATGTACCAATGCACCCTTAATTCGGTTTTATTCGAAGTTAGTATTAGCCACCTTACAACTGGTGGGGGGATAGCTAATGAATGAATAACGAACAGTTTGGCGATTCTTGTTTGAATGGTTTATTGTCCCAAAATCGGGAATATTTATACATACAAATAGTTAACATAAGAAATAAATAATTTACAAGCTTACGCATGCGTTACGCACGCGTTCTGCATGCAATACGCACGCGCTACCCACACGTTACGCACGCGTTACGCATGCTTAACGCATGTGCGTAATGCTTACGTAACGCTAGCGTAACGCGTGCGTAACGCGTGCGCATACGTAACGCGTGCGCATGCGTAACGCGTGAGTAACGCATGCGTAATGCATGCGTAACGCGTGCGTAACGCGTGCGTAACGCATGCGTAACTTGTGCGTAACGCCTGCGTAACTTGTGCGTAACGCATGCGTAACGCATGCGTAACGCATGCGTAACGCATGCGTAATGCGTGCGTAACGCATGCGTAACGCGTGCGTAACGCATGCGTAACGCGTGCGTAACGCATGCGTAACGTATGCGTAACGCGTGCGTAACGCGTGCGTAACGCATCCGTAACGCGTGCGTAACGCATGCGTAACGCGTGCGTAACGCGTGCGTAACGCGTGCGTAACGCATGCGTAACGCGTTCGTAACGCGTGCGTAACGCGTGCGTAACGCATGCGTAACGCGTGCGTAACGCGTGCGTAACGCGTGCGTAACGCATGCGTAACGCGTGCGTAACGCATGCGTAACGCGTGCGTAACGCATGCGTAATGCATGCGTAACGTATGCGTAACGCGTGCGTAACGCATCCGTAACGCGTGCGTAACGCGTGCGTAACGCATCCGTTACGCACGCGTTACGCATGCGTTACGCACGCGTTACGCACGCGTTACGCACGCGTTACGCATGCTTTACGCATGCGTTACGGATGCGTTACGCACGCGTTACGCACGCGTTACGCACGCGTTACGCATGCGTTACGGATGCGTTACGCATGCGTTACGCTTACGTTACGCATGCGTTACGCATGCGTTACACATGCGTTACGCACGCGTTACGCACGCGTTACGCATACGTTACGCACGCGTTACGCATGCGTTACGCATGCGTTACGCACGCGTTACGCGTAACGCATGCGTAACGCGTGCGTAACGCATGCGTAATGCATGCAAAACGCATGCGTAACGCATGCGTAACGCATGCAAAACGCATGCGTAACGTATGCGTAACGCGTGCGTAACGCATCCGTAACGCGTGCGTAACGCATCCGTAACGCGTGCGTAACGCATCCGTAACGCGTGCGTAACGCATCCGTAACGCGTGCGTAACGCATCCGTAACGCATGCGTAACGCGTGCGTAACGCATGCGTAACGCGTGCGTAACGCATGCGTAACGCGTGCGTAACGCGTGCGTAACGTGTGCGTAACGCATGCGTAACGCGTGCGTAACGCATGCGTAACGCGTGCGTAACGCGTGCGTAACGCATGCGTAACGCGTGCGTAACGCGTGCGTAACGCGTGCGTAACGCGTGCGTAACGCGTGCGTAACGCATGCGTGACGCATGCGTAACGCGTGCGTAACGCGTGCGTAACGCATGCGTAACGCGTGCGTAACGCGTGCGTAACGCATGCGTAACGCGTGCGTAACGCATGCGTAACGTATGCGTAACGCGTGCGTAACGCGTGCGTAACGCATGCGTAACGCGTGCGTAACGCATGCGTAACGCGTGCGTAACGCGTGCGTAACGCATGCGTAACGCGTGCGTAACGCATGCGTAACGCATGCGTAGCGTATGCGTAGCGTATGCGTAGCGGATGCGTAGCGTATGCGTAACGCGTGCGTAACGCGTGCGTAACGCATGCGTAACGCGTGCGTAACGCGTGCGTAACGCGTGCGTAACGCGTGCGTAACGCGTGCGTAACGCGTGCGTAACGCGTGCGTAACGCGTGCGTTAACGCGTGCGTAACGCATGCGTAACGCGTGCGTAACGCGTGCGTAATTCCATTATTAGGGAACCGATGTACGGAATATAAATAGCTTTTCTAAAATAACTTTGTGGGGAAGAAGCGGGAACATATGATCGATGGATTTGTTTTTGAATTATTCTTGGACAGCTTTAAACTATGCCTGATTGACTCAAGCATTTTTCCATTACCTCCCATAGAGATTTAGAGCAATTGTAAGCACCCGCTCGATTTTGTTGAAACAATTTATTCAAAACATTGACCTGATCTTTTACTGTAACAGAACCAAAATTTAAAATACCCACTTATGTCTGGGTTTATTTTTGATTTTGTATCGAATTTCTATTATTGAATCAAAGATGGCATGTTTGTTGGTTGTTGTAAAAATCTGGGGTGGGTGGAATCGGCTAAGTTGATTATCATTTGTGTTGATTGTCGTTTTGATGATTGCTTTCTCTATCTGCCTATAGATGTGGTAAAGACAGCTATCTTCAAATCGACAATTAATCCCATGGCAAACCATGGAACTGGAAACCATGGACTCTGACAAAAAAAAAGTACATTTAAACAGTCATTTTTGTGCAAATTTCCTAGTTAAGCCTAGTACGCTGCTGATGTGAAACGAAAAATCCCATACAAAAATGACATGACGAAATCATAAACGAAAAATTTCGTTGTGCTTTTTGTTATATGGTACGCTGTTCGACCAGCGAAATTAATAATTACACCAAATTGTTTTGACAAGTCTCCACTCTCTTTTCGCACAGAATTAATTGCCCGGACAGTTAATTGTGTGTGAAAAAATGACATTTGGGTTTCTTCGTGTTTTTATTTGTTGTTTCTTTCATTACAGCACGGTTTTCGTTAAATTTTGATTTATTTATTTGCAATTTGTGAAACTCTCCATGATTATTTTTCCGCTGTGTTTTTGTAAGCATTTCGGTGTCATTTTGGAGACCACAGGAAAATTTCGTTTCGCATCAGTAGCGTACTAGGCGTTAATAATAAAAATAGAACTATTGTGATAGTTCGCCAGAGCCAAGGGAGGCAAGTACCCCCCCCCCCTCCGGGGCGCCTATGCAAATCGCTCATCGGGGAGATTTTGTTAAATCCACTTACTTTGGGCCCTTCTCTCTTAAAAACTTAAGTTTAGATCGCACTAGGTGGAACTGCACTGCAGCGGAACTGCGATTCACAATAATTTGTATGAAATTTAATGAAGTTCAGTTGCCGCTTAGTACGATATAGCTCATACAATTTCATACAAATTATGTTTTGCCGCGTCGTCGTGAAGTGTAGTTCCACTGCAGTTATGTGTGCGGTCTAACCTTTAAAGTTGCTAAAAACTCATTTTCTTCGTGTAAAAGGGAACCAACATATCCACAGCAAATTTTTGCTCAGAATTTTCTTAAGCGGGATACACATTAGCAAACCTGTTCGACAAACCTGTTTGACGTCAAACATCAAACAGCATCAAACTAATTTTTGAACAAAGAACGTATTTGTCAAACAGAGAGTTTACACACTATCAAACGTGAACAGATTTGTCAAACAGGTTTGATAATGTGGACCCCGCTTTAGCTGTGTCTTTTACCTCGTTTACATCACGATGTATTCGAGCGAGCTTCAAGCTCGCTTGACCCCTTTGTATACCGCTGCATTGAGTTGAAATGATCTTCAACCGACTCGATTCCACTTCAGGAGTGGAGTCAAGTGGAAATTGTTGATAAAAATTTATGTCGAAGAGTCGGTCTGATGGATGTGTTGACGGCAGTGTTTTTGCACATGTGCGAGTAAAATTATTTATTTGTTTTGAAAGCTCTGCGAAGTATGTACTTAAATTCAATAAATCTTAACTGTTTTTGAGTTAAATAATATTGAAGCCATTCCTTCTGTAATCTCAACATCATATCAACTCAACTTCAAATGGGGCTCTCAATTCACGTGACGGAAAACTTGTGTCTAACATCCGACCCTAATCCAACTCGAACTTTTGATACTACTTGTAAACGGGGTATTTGATCACTTTATTGAACAACTTTTTATGAACTGGTTCTGAGGTGATTTTTAAATTCCGAAAAATAGTGCAATTTCGAAGATGATTTCGGAAAATATTCCATTTTTGTTCAATCAGAACGTATTTTATTAAAGACCTTTTTTTGAAACAAATTTGTTTTGTACGGTTATTTGTTTTTAATGCGATTTATATGCATACTACATAACATATACTTATACAATTTACATATATTTATATACACATAATTTTAATTTCTTTTTATGGCAATATGAATGCTATAGATGCATATTTTTTTAATATGTTACGGAAACAAGAATTTAATCAAAATAATTTCTCATTGCACTCTCACTCCCATTTCAACTTCTTTGCTGTGACTTCTAAGAAATCTTTCGTATTCCCTCTTATGTTGAACATCCGCTGGTGTCCAATCCAATGCCTTGGAATAATATTCTATAATTTCACCAGCCGATCCATCTTTGGAGACAATCATGTATGCACAATAAATTGGAATACAAATTATAGATGCACCACAGCTACACCAACCAACAGCAATGGCCCAGGGTGGATAGGTAACTCCATTGTAGGTGACATTACGATTAAAAATTATCGATGTAAAGAAAATTCCCTTTAATGAAAATGAAGTTTTATAAAATTTTAATTTTTATAGAACTTATACTTACAATCAAAATCACTGGTGTAATGTATTTCCAACAGATTAACCATAATCTTCCGGGATATCTGCCAATCATGAAGTAAATGTCATTGCTGAAATTCTCGACGCCGTAAAACCATCCAACGATTATTACTTCGATCATGCAAATTAAAATCACTGATACGGAAGCGGAATACCAATCGAGCAGTTGTAATATGTACATGCCACCCTGTAAGATATTTTAAATGCAAAAATAGTAGTTATCAATTTACGCGACTAAAAAAGTGTGCTTTCACTTTCTTCTGAATTGTACTGTCACTATTTTATAATTTAAACGATTTGACAGATTGGCAGTATTTCTGTCAGTAGGTATTTGTATATCATCTGTCAAAAGAATGAGCAAATTATTCTTTTGACAGTTTAATGACACAAAAATACTGCCAATTTTCTAATCGTGTAAATAGTAATAGTAGTGTAAGCGATGGTTAACATCATTTTGACACTTTTCTGGCAGAAGTCATGACACTTGTGTAAATGCGACATTACAAAAAGGTTAAAGGCCTTTTCCACACTAGCCCAAAAGAATTGGAACCATTCCTAAAATTCTTCATGTATTAACACAAATTTCAAATCATGTGGGATAGGATGTCGGGTTGTGCAGGCTGGACTATCATATTTTGATTCCACATTATTCTTCATAATTTGTTTCACACTTTTTTGACATGTATTAAAACACAGTATGGGCTATAGTGTGGAAGTCCGGAAGTCCTTTAATGGTGGATAATATGTGAAGCTTTGCAAATGTGAATCCAGTATATTAGTCCATTTCTAACAGTATTTTTTGGCTAGTAATTTTTCTATTTACCTGTGTGACCATAAGCACTGACATCAAAAACATAATGGAACACGATCCTAATGTCACAAAAAATTTATATTTTCTTAAACTAACACACTCATCGAGGACTGATGAAATGATGGCTTCAATTTGGACAAACTGTAAGAGAAATGAAAGTTAATATTATGCTGTATTAAGTAGTTTATGTAATTCTTATGAATTTATGGGAAATTTTTTTAAATGTGAGGTTAAAATTGATATTGCGAGTTTAATTTCAAATCGAATGTAAAATTTGCCCACAGTTTTGTATAAATTTCCGTTGTTTTAATTTTCTGTTATGCTAGGTTTCTACTTGTCATTAAAAGATACCCCGTTTACATGAGGTATTCGAGCGAGCTTCAAGCTCGCTTGGCCCCTTTGTATACCTGCGTTGACTTGAAATGAGCTTCAACCGACTCGATTCCACTTCAGGAGCGGAGTCGAGTCGAAATTGTTGATAAAAAACCTGCGTCGAAGAGTCGGTCTTGAGGATGTGTTCACCACAGTGTTTTTGCAGATGTGCGAGTAAAATTATTTATTTGATTTGATAGCTATGTGAAGTATGTACTAAAATTCATTAAATTTGAACTGTTTTTGTGTAAAATTAATATACTGTTGCCATTCCATTAAATGGAATCTCAACACCATATCAACTCAACTTCAAATGGGACTCTCAACTCACGTGACGAAACACCTGGGCCGAAAATCCGACCCTAATCCAACTCGAGCTCTAGATTCTGTTTGTAAACGGGGTAAGCCACAGTTTGATAAGTCAGGGGAGATTATACCTTCCCACTACTACTTTATTTTTGCTTTTTGCATTGGTAATAGCCACCAATTCAAACAACTTACCACACTATCCAAGCCCAATAAGAAGAGCATGGTGAAAAACAATGCCGCCCACACATGCGGAAGCGGTAGCATTGCAATTGCTTGTGGATATGTTACAAATGCTAATCCTGGTCCCGAAGTAGCTACATCTGCTACTGGAATACCCGATTGTTCTACGCAGGTACGAAATATTTATTTAAAAAATTGAACAGTCATAGTTTTAGGTTGTTTTTTTATTTTACCTGATAAGTAACCCAAGACCGAAAAGACCACAAAACCAGCAAAGATGCTTGTCGAACAATTTATAATTGGAATAAGAATCGCATCACTTTTTGCATTATTGTGAAACTTATTGAAACTTGACATATTAACGATGCCTCCCCATCCAGGTCCAAGTGAGAAGAATATTTGAATTGCTGCATCAGCCCATACCTTTAGATCCAATAGTTTAACCCAATCTGGGTTGATATAAAAGATGATACCTTTCATTGCACCGGGCAGTGTTATGCCCCGAATGAAAAGAATAATTAGAATGAAGAAGGGAAAAGTAGCTGAGAAGTAAACCACTTTTCCTACCTGAAAATATAGAATTTTAGAATAAGTTTTATAGGTATTTTAAGCATTATTTTAACCGTTTTTATTCCTCCGATTATACTAAAGTAGACAACTAGCCATGTGAAAACCAAACACCAAAACAATGGCCACACAATAGATCCAATCTCATCGATTCCACTTGAGATTTTTAGTAATTCAAGACTGATGTAGGTAAAATGAAGACAAAACGATCGATTAGGCTCAAAATTTCAAAGCATTTGGAATGTTTTTAAGGACGAAAATGAACATACTTACTGGAAAAATTCATCAGCTGGCGTTCGAAAGCTGTTTTTGTCTGTGTAGTTTCTCTTTCCCAGCTTTCGATAAAAAAAAAAATTAACTGACGTTTAATTTAACAGTTTGACGTTTGTTAAATGCGTGTTCAGGAAAGGAGATGTCAAAGGGTCTCCAGAAATCCCAGGTTCCTCAGCAAAAAATCTCAATTTGATTGTCAAAATATACTGATGAAAAATATGTTGGATATTCGCTTGCTCTGACGGTGCAAAATCTCTGATATTTCTTTTTCCTGAACACGAAAAATCTGTTTCTAAAAGTACCTACCTCAAGAACCTCTACACATCGATCTGTATTCCATGCATTATCACAAGAATCCCAGGGCAGGTCTTTATTTAAAATTCTCTTAATAAACATAACGGGATATGAAATAATCACAGAATAGTAGCACGTACAGAGGAAATTCACCACAACAATTGCATATCCGGTTCCTAGATAAAGCAGATGATGATTTCAAAATAAAAATCAACTTTCTATACTCTTGTTTTAAGGCTCTCCCAAACCAACGCGAAACATTCGGCACGGCATTGAAACATTTGCCGTTGGTGTGGGCACTCTCATTATCATCATGATGTGAATAAATTTTGACTGGCGAATGTTTCTTCGCCGCGCCGAATGTTTCGCGTTTGTTTGAGCCATTATAAAAACAATAATCAAAAACCAGTTAATACTCACCCTTAAATATGGGTGACAGTCTGAACATTTCAATACACCCTGTACTTGAAAACTGGCCTATGATGATTTCCATAAAAAATAACGGTATACCACAGAGAAACAGCATCAGGAGATAAGGAACGAGAAAGGCACCTAGGTAAAATTAAAAAAAATAACTTAACATGACAATAATACATTTGTGAACATTTGTGTACATAAGGGGTATTCATGCAACGATGTAAAACACTAGATAAGTTTACCGTTTGGGTAAGTTTAACATTTGGGTAAGTTTACCATTTGGTTACTGTCAAATTTTGTATGGGAAATAATTACTAGCATGGGGCTTTTAAGAAAAAAAGCAATATATTTCTATCCCATAGCTTCTTAACGTACAAATTAAAATTTTGGGTTAATGACGTTTAAGTGCTTGGCGTTATTTGTTTTAGTGGTGCGTTCTTTTTTTGTTATTATGGTCAAAAACAATAGTTGCAATGTCTAAAAAAGTTACTTATTATTTAAGAACGTTCCAAGTTAAAAAATTGGGAAGGGGTTGAAAAGAAATTAAAAAAAATAAGAAATAATAATCAACAGACAAAATTTTGATTGCGTTAAATTTATTGATAAATAATTCACTACCAAAAATGCATGGTTCTTACAAGTTAAATCACTATCAACTTCATTTTTTTCATGAAATCGAATTGTAATATAAAACATTTGTAATTTGTTTTTGCTTTTTTTGTTAATTTTTTATGAGCCACAAATTTATTTATTAAAAAATTGACCCAATCGGAAAAATAAAATTTCGATGAGAATTGAATTATTTAGAAAATAATTCCAAATATCCAAATCAATAATAAAACAATTAAATTTATAATACATTATTACAAAATTGAAAACAATTCCAAATCGGAAGACGAAAAGCAAGCACAGTCTAACCCCAAAATGAAAACTCAAAGTAACTTTTTCTTAATAAAAGAACGATGAAGATTAACTATAATTAACTTTAGAAACAAAAAGAACGCACAAATGTCATTAATCCAAAATTTTGGCTGTCAGTTTTGAGTTTGACGATTTGGTAAAAATCCCCATTGGATAAAATTCCCCAACGAATTTGCTTGGGAAAATGATTTGGTAAAATTATCCAAACGTCAATGTGACTTTTATAAACTAGGCGTGTTCAGAAATATGATAAATATATCTCAGAGAACCAAAAAAAAGTCGGACTAACGAAACGCATTTAGTTGGCTTTAAAAGTTGTGAATAATACAAGAACGAATAATTCGGATACTACATTTACTCAACGTTTAGGAAAGCCACTTTTCATAAATTATTAAATTATAACTTAAGTATAACCAATGGGAATCATTCGTGGTCGACAACAAAACTGCATCAACAACTTGTTGTTAATGTTGTTTTCTTCGTCGCCGTCGTCAACGAATGATTTCCATTGGTTTGGGAGATCCTTAATAGTCGAAAGCAGATATCATAAGCCAATGAAAAGTAGCTTTCTGAACAGTGACAATCAGAACTGAGCCATAATTCACTCTTTCTCCTTTTTTGTTTCTTCCTCAACAAATGTCAGTTTCACTTCCGTGAGCTTCACTTTCGAAAGCAAAAGTTAACGAAAAATCAAGAAAACGAACCGAGAAACTGATTTATCCATTTTAAAATAATTTCGAAATCTGTGTCTAAAAATTGCTGTTAAAAATTAATAAAATTAAAAAATTTAAAAAAAAAAGTATTTGACCCCGACGTGATTTGAACACGCAACCTTCTGATCTGGAGTCAGACGCGCTACCGTTGCGCCACGGAGTCAGTTGAAAATTGTTTTCCAAAAATAAATTTGAATACAAATCTATGCAAACATGGGACTAACTACAACACTTATTATTGATTTTGGTGGAGCGATTAAGTTTCTGCATCTTTGTTAATTAATTAGTAATACTGAAATGTTCAATATCTAGGAAGTTTATTATTTTTATTATTAATGGAATGTTTCTATTAACTCGCTCTCTTCTTTGTGTGTCTGGTTGGTGGAAATAGTGGAAGTTCCCAACACAGGTACCTACAGGAGGACTTTCTCTCATCGCTCGATTTAACGATTATATTAAAAACTATATCGGTATAAAAACACTTATATTTTATTCAAAGTATTAAAAACTTAAATTCCTTCTTGGCAGGATACAAAGAATAAATAAAGAAAGGAAGCGTAGAAAAATAAATAAATAAAAAGGAACTTTAAAACGAAACAATACAGACCGAGAGCCCACAGCAATTTTTAGATGTAGGTAAACGATAGTAAAAAATCCTTTTGTTTTAAGATATGTCCCTACTATTCAAGTCTGGCAAGTCGGGGTTGGGCCTTTGTACGCAATGCTGCATTGAAAATGCATTTTTTTTTTTTCATAAAGCCCAGTTACCAAGGGTAGGAACTTAAAAATTGTATTTAATTAAAGAGCTGAGCGCCCTAGATATGAATATGGGGTTCAAGACCTTTTCTGTATGGTATCTATATGCAAAAAAGGAAACTGCAATTTTCGGAAAACGCTCGTCAGGTCATGTCGCGTCGCTCTATCAATATGCGTTGTTCTACTGATTTATATTGTTTACAAAAACTCGTGCTGTGTTGTGTGTCACTCGTGCTGTGTTGTGTGTCACTCGTGTCGAACGCGTCTCAATATGGGCCTAGCCTGAAGGTCATGGAGTAAAACAGACTTATCTTAGGTAATTGTTGTTTTGCTTTGAAATTGGAACCAGTACGTCGTGGGGTAAAACGGACTGGTAGTCCGTTTTGCCCCCCCCGACGTACTGGTTCCATTTACCCCACAAGGAGTTTTTTAAAAGAAATGTTTTTATTTTTTTTTATATTATTTATTTACCTTTATGTCCAGTATTTTTAAAGAACACAAACGATCACAAACAATATAAAATGCACTAAGATTTGGAAAAGTTCAACCTGTCGTCTTGGACCGAAAATCGGTTTGGTTCTTTTTGCCCCGAGGTCATTCTTGCCCCACTCTCTCCTACTCTCAAAGACTGAAATGTAAAAATCCTCCGTATAAACAGGGCAAAGAATCAATAACCCTGATGGAATGCCTAATAGTAGGCTTTATGACCGTCCTGAAAACTGATTATAAAATAAGTTGTATCCCAACCAAAAGTAAAGATATGTGCATTTTTTTGTGTAGGGTAATTTTTTTTTTCCTATCGCTATAAGTTTTTGAATACCATGACTACAATTGATTGAATTCCATCGTTTTTTTTCGCAGCAATATTTTACATTAGTTGTGCCTTATCATTTGTAGTAAAAATTATAACTGTTGGATTATTGAGAGAAAAAAAATATTAAACTTTGATTTTTAATGTGAAAGAAAATAATTTTTGAAAAAGTTAAATCATCTCTGGTATGAAAAAAAACCAAGAATACTTAAGTGGCCAATTATGTTAAAAATATGCGCGTTAAACGCGGATTTTGTATTATTGTATCTTTATATAGAGCCAATAGTAAGTTAATGGTAACATTAAAATTCTGCAATACTAGAGTCAATTTACCAAAAACAAATAAAGTTAAAAAAAAAAAATCATGGTAGATTTTTTATTTATTTAATAATACACTCCTCGTCAACTGAATACGCACAAACATTTTTGAATATATTTTATCCATTTTTTCCAAACAGTGATGGTTATTATGCCATCTGTTGATGGTAAAAATTTTCGTAACATATAAATAACAGAATTTCAAAGTTTTATCCAAAAACAACCGTGAGTTTTTCCTTCAACCACTTCCAAAGTGTAACTTATGCAAAGTAGAAGTTTTTTTTTTGTTTAAGTTTAGTACTTCCACCTTTATTTTTAATTACTTCGTAAATTCGATCCGGCATGGAATCGTATAGCTTTTTAATGTAATTTAACGAAATTTCGCTCCACGCTAATTTGATTGCAGAAATTAAGGTTTCTTTGTCTTCGAACTGACGACCACCCTCATAAACTTTGCGTACTAACCATCACCAGACATTTTCTATGATGTTTAGATCAGGTGAGTACGGCGGCCATTGAAGCAACTGCACTTGTTGCATCAACAGATGGCATAATAACCATCACTGTCTGGAAAAAATGGATATAGTATATTAAAAAATGTTTGTGCGTATTCAGTTGACGAGGAGTGTATTTTGTATGATATGTTGTCCTAATGACAAATCCAAGCTTTTAACTTCGAGGGCCAAATGCAAAATTATCAAAATTGTTTTCAACAAAGTACAAAAAACGGCTATCTCCAGCCAGAAATCTCTTCTTTAATTTTCATTTTAAATTAGGTTGCGTTTTTGAATAGTTTTTAAAAAATTAATTTTCAAACTCGAAATTTTGAAAAAAAAAACTAATTTTTTTCAACATTTTACGTTATTAAGTACTATTTTTGTTTTCAAAATTCAATGCTTAGTCAAACACTGAAAACTACATGGATCTAGGACTTTTAGTTTTCAAGATATGAACAAATAAATGAAGCAACTTTTTCATAAAACTAAGAAGAATCCGGCTAAATGATAATTTCAGCAACCTCGTTTTTTCTTGTTTTTACTAAGATGCTGGTTTCTTTATTTTTTATTATCTTGAAAAGTCAAAGTCCTAGAACCATGCGGTTTTCAGTGTTTGCCTACAAATTGACAAGAGCATTTAGTTTTGAAAACAAAATTAATGCTTAATTACATAAAAATTAAAAAAAAATTGGTTTGAAATAAAAAAAATTTCAAAATTTCGAGTTTGAAAATAATTTTTTTTAAAAACTGTTCACAAACGCAACTTAATTTAAAATGGAAATTGAAGAAGAGATTTCTGTCTTTCCAAAAAGGCAGAATCTTTAAATAACGCACAAAATCATTTGCAAAATTATCGTTTGCGCGAAGAAAAGTCATTGAACCAGCAACAAATTCCGGTAGCTAAACTATTATCCTCCACCAAAATGTGTCCTTTAGCATTAAGGACGCCAATTTTCAAAATTTCACTCCAATTTCATCCAGTGAAAATGGTGTAAGCATTTTTTTTTTTTTTGTAATCTGGTGATTATTTAAAGAGGAAGTTTTGGCCATTAAAGAAAAGCACAGCGGAAGTGCAAGAATTCCAACAATTTTAGTTGTGTTTGAGTGTTGCAATTAAGCTCCTTTAAAGTTTTTTTTTGCAGTCAGGAACTTACCACCTCCGCTGCGATAGCATAGGTACGGAAATCGCCAAACGTTTCCTATGCCAACAGCATATCCAATGCATGACAACAGAAATTCCGTTTTTGAAGCCCATTTGCCACGATGTTCGTCATGTTCGAATCGCTCGTGAGAATCATTATCTGTGCTGGCTCCTTCACCTGTATACGTCAATTTATCCCTATTTCTGATATCACTGCTTGTCATGGTGGCTCAAAAAATTTTAACAAAACTTTCTTTCACTTACAATAAATTTCTTTTTTTTTTTTGTATTATTTCTAATAATCTTTGCCTCACTTTAGGGCCACTTAAATTATATGTAGATGGTGTAGAAAATTATATTTTGACAAAACACTTGTTATAAATTATAACACACTTAAGGTGTTTGATTTATTTTTATTTTATCTTCGGAATTGCACTTTGATTATAACGATCGCGTGAACCGAGTATACTGCAGCTGGGCACATCGCGTTATCACTGGAGCAGCGTCCTGAATTAAAATTAAAAAAAAAAGAAGAGAGATGAGCTCCCTAGAACGACCGATCACTTTGTGTTGATGATGACTTGTGAATCAAAGCTTTCAACTAGAATCGCGATAAAACTATCCTACTCGCAGGTATATTAAATTTGTTTAATGTTGTTATAGTTGTAAGGCCATCACTTAACTATGTCCCGAGCTGGACCTACATAATGTATACAAAAAGATACTTTGTCGTGATATAAATGTGTATAAACAAGGTGTTTCAATATTAATAGTGCGAAAGTTCATTATTGACAGAAAGGTACAAATGGGAGGAACTTAAATGTGCGCTGATGACGTATGGTAGGCCTGAATGATGTGACACAAGGAAACTGAGTTGCCGGCAACTGGGAGTTTGTAGGCGAGAAGGGCGTAAGAGGAAGACAAAAAATCTCCCCTCTCACCCTTCTCGCCAACAAACTATGTAGTTTCTGGCAACTCAGTTTCCTTGTGTGAAAGCGGTCTGAGTGCAAAAAGCTAAAAGTGCAGACAAAATAAGTTTTGCTAAAATAATGCTTATATTTCTTTTTCGCTCCAACTTATTTTTTAAATGGAAGAAACAGACTATTTTTTGGTTTTCTTTTGATTTTTTCTTCTTGGAAATAAAAGTCCAAATCAATCGTTTTTTTTTTTTTGCATAAGAAAGGAAAGATTGCTAAAATGTCTTTTGGGGGAGAGGGGGTGGGTGTGTGGTAAATCAATCACGTTGGGTTCTAGGGCAAACTGATGGGTATTCCTAGAAGTACTAGTATTACGGTTGATATACAAATTGGCATCATTATTGCCTTATATGTAAATAGACCCGGTAAAAACAAGAATTTAAGAGTTAACTTGAGTTCCCTCCGAAAGTCAGATGATCTCGAACTAGAAAATGGGTGTTCTAAATAGAATACCCTGTAGAAAACTTTTCTTGAATGTAACATTGATCGGACGATGTTGGCTAATTGACAATTTTGGACACCAATGGTGGTGGGGGAGTGCAAAGAGGACTAGATGCTGATATTCTTAGATCTGATTGTCAGCTTGATTTCTTAAGTGTGTAATAATGGTCAAGTTTGCTATCTTAAATAGGTTAAAGTTGCTGGCTGCTGATTCAATACACCTATGCATATAGCAGTCTTGAATCTTTCTCCCTCCCCCAACAAAAGAATATGTAATATGTGTTATATAGCTTCTACTCTCCTATGGTGAGCCTATGAGTTGCAAAAAAAAATTCTTAAAAATTCAATTAACGCAGAGAAGCTAAATATAAACTCATCGCAAAACTTACAATGCAAAGAGGTATATGTATCTTCATAGAACGTATTTGTTAATAAGGAAATTGCATTGCGCTAAATGATTAGTGCGGTTGTAATTTGAATAATGACCTATTATATTCATCAAGGGGAGAAATAACCTCGATGATTTTTGTTTTATCTTTTGTAAATTTACAATTGTTTAGCATGGCAATACCTAGATGTAAGCACATAATTATATCAGTGGCCTGCCTGAAGTTCGAAACAAAAAAAATAACTCTGCAAATAAATTAGAACAGTACAGAGGAAATAGTTTGTTTTGTCTTTAAGTGTTAAAGTATACTACAAAAGAGTATAGAGAATCGATGGCTTTGATTTCAATTTAATTTAATTCTGTTTAACGGTATGATTAGCACTTTAGTTAAAAACAAATAATACGACAGCTGGTTTTAAATTTTACGACCTTTGTATTAGTAACAATTATTTCAGAGAAAATATATAAATACAAAAACAATTATAATTATTATTCATTTGGGGCCGTATAGTCTTCAGATTCCGGGGAAAGTTCCTTGGTAAATTAATTAATTAATTAATGCTTTGTATAGAAAGCCTACATGGGTTAATGCTAACCCAGCCATATTTGGCACTATTGGTAATTTTTAAACAAAATATATTTTCTTCTTATTTGTATGTATGTATGTATTTTTATTATGATAAGCAATAGAAGCAAAAAATTATTACAAAAAAAGTTCCACATACGCCCCAGCGACCCATTATTTTCTCATAACTATTTTGTTCCAGTAAACTTCGCTTAAATAGTTAAATATTAGCCTTTGCAAACACAAGGTGCACGCGATATTGCAGTCGTTTGAACTTGAAGGACAAATACAGTTAAAGCTATGGGTTTCCTAAGTTAAAAGCGAATTAAGCAAATAAAACTTAATGATGTAGTGATCACAACAAAAACATAAATGTAAAAAAAGGAGCCAAGTTCTTCTATATACAAAAACCTTTGCGTAGCAAGTCAGCCGTTAAAAGTAGTGAGATCTAAAAGTGCGCCAAGTTCTAAGTTTATTAATGTTAAATATCAAATATTTTAAGTAGCGAGTAAAATCGAAGAACCTCAAAATTATCAGAGAAATCTGTTATTTTATGATTACTGACTTAAATTGAGTTGGCTTATTAGTCAAGTTTTCATTTCAAAATTGGGTAACTAGATAACAAAAGAAAACTTGCCAAGTAAACCAACTCAATTTAATAATTTTCCATATTACTCTACTTGCAATATTTGGTATTTAACATTAATAAACTAAGTACTTGGCGTACTTTTAGATCTCACTACTTTTTACGGCTGACTTGTTACGCAAAGATTTTTGTATGTAGAAGAACTTGGCTACTTTTTTAACATTTATGTTTTTGGTGTAATTTTCAATACTTTTTGCAAAGATTCTTTTTATCAGGAAAAGTGGGTGGAATAAACGCCCAATGAGAGACTCATAAGGAAAAGTAGGTTTTAATGTACTACAAGTCCTACACCTCTACCAATTTTTATAAGTTAGAAGTTCTCCATTGAAATAATAATAATTGATAAGAAGTGGGTGGATGAAACGCCTCTGCACGAAAAATTTCATGATTTCAACTTTTTCTTTGTATACACCTGAAAATTTACCACTTTACCAAATTTCATAATCCTGCACCAATATATTGAATATTAATTCTGTAAAAATGGGTGGTTGCCATGCCCACTAAATGTTAGATCTCAAATTATTAATTTTTTTTTACTTGCATGTCAAGTCCAAATTTAATCATTCTACGACAATCAGAATTTCTCTACATAGTTGATATCGATTCTGAGAAAATGGGTGGGTGCCACGCCCCTGAATGGATAATTTAAATTTTTCCAATATCTCCTTTGATTGAAATTGTATTATTCTGCAACAATCCGAGGTGATCCATATAATTAATAACAATTCTGAGAAAATGGGCACGTGCCACGCCCCGCGAGTGTTAAATAAGCCTTTGTCTGCAGTTCAAGTTCTACCGCTCTACCAAATTACATCATTCTACGACAATCAGAAGTACTCCAAATAATTTATATCAATTCTATGAAAATGGGCTGATAACACGCCCCTGAATGAAAAATCTCAAATTATAAAATTTTGCCTTTGCTTGCACTTTAAGCCCTACCGCTATTTTAAATTGCATCATTCTACGACAATCAAAAGAAGAATACGGTGTCTGGAAGTGCTGCATAATTTTGATGATCTGTCAGTCAGTCAGTCAACCAATCGGTCAGTTATACGGTTTTTGCGATTTTTGCAGTGCTATATCACCACTGATGCTAAAGAATTGAAATTTGGTGAGTCGCCTAAACCTGGTGAGCTTAGCAAATGCTGCGAGTTTGAAGCTTCTGACTTGGCAGGGGGGTCGGAAATAGTCTGAGTTTGATCCCGTAAAAAGGGTGTAGGACCAGAACTTGGCTGGGCACTTCCGCGGCATGTCGTGCCCTTTGATATCACATATCTACTTGCGATACCTTAGGGCAAGTTTTGGATTCGTAAAAAAGACGAACTCGAGGTAATATTTTTCACTAACATTTTAATGATAGAGAAATCGTAAAAAGTGGCTCCCGCAATTCTGTCTGTCTTTCTATCTTTACCTTGACCTGCAGCCTTAACCACTGAAGTGGTTTTCTTTAAACTTTGGACTTAAGGTTCTAAGGTGATTTCCTAAGAAGATATTTTTTTTTTTATCTCAAAAAATAACGGTACCTGCCCTACAACTACTATGAAAAAAGGAATTTATCTCAAAAACAACTATAACCATTTTGATAAAAAAATTTATAAATTACTACTATTGACCATAACTTTGGTTACTTTATAACGGTACCTGTCATAGAACCGAATTTTTGGTTTTCAAATTTCTCATTAATGGCTTCACCCCATTAGAAGAAAAATTTTTAAAATTATAAAACCGCTCTTGTAAAAATATCTTGTTTGAAATCGGCTTAGCCGTTAAAGAGAAATTAAAAAAAAATAGTCGGTTCTATGATAAATACCTTTAATTTTTTTTTATCAAAATAGTGACCATACCTTTAAAAGGAATAAATAACTTTCTTATCAAAATCATTGAAGCCATTTTTGAGATAAATTTCTTTTTTTCATAATAATTGTATTGTAGGTACCTTTCTCTTTTTTGGCTAAAAAACAAAATTTAATTTCCCCTCTAGGGAAACTCCTAAAAACCTTTAGTCCAAAGTTTGAAGAAAATCGCTTCAGCCGTTTATGCTGCAGGTCAAGGTATAGAATAGACAGACAGACTGAATTGCGCGGGACCCAGTTTTTGGCTATGAAAACGAAATGCTTAAGCATCGTTCTCAAAAGCTAATTTCAATTTAAACTAACAGACGCAATTTCTTGACACCTCAAACAATGTGAACACGAAAAGTGATTTAATATTTTGTAAGCATCTAGTTATCACTAGTTAAACTTAATTGACCAACCGCAGAGAATATAATATTAACCATTGGTTATATAAGGAGAATTCATAGCTAGCGAAAAAGCAGAAGCTTAAACAAAGTGAGTGTGATGCGATGAGAGCATACATATTATGCTATTAAGTATTAATCCCAAACATTTTTTTTTTAAAGTAAGTATTATTTTTTGTTTTTTTTCTTGCTTCTTTGATTTAATCACTAAAATGCAGAGAGAATTGTAATGAAATCACTTTGAATTCATGTATTTGTTGCGTTAATTTATTACTAGGCTTTCTATGAAACATGTTACAATACTCATTATTTTTCAAAAATATTCACTGATCATTATTGTGTTGTTTAAATTTTTGTAGCCGAATATATTTAAATGTTTTTTTTGCTTCTAAAAAAATGATAAAAGACATGATCGCATCGAGGTCTGATGCGCCTGAACGCAAAACCGTTGAGAGGCATATTTTATCTGAGATTCTCAAATCTTATTTTTGTGTATTTTTGTATAAAAAACGGACAACAATGAGATTTGAGGCTCAGATAAATCTTTTTGCATGCCACTTCACGTTTTGAAAAAGTCCTAGAACCATTCGGCCTTCAGTATTTGACTAAAAATTAATAAAACTATTGAAATTTAGAAACAAAAATAGTACTTAATTAAAAAAAATTTGGAAAAAAAATTGTTTAAATTTTCTTTTTAATTTTTGAGTTTGAATTTTTTTTTTTTTTCAAAAACTGCACACTGAACTTTATTTAAGAAGAAATACATTAATAAAAGAAGAGCTTTCTGAGTTAAATATTACTGTTGTTTTTTAATAATTTTGGTTTAATTTTTTTAGAGCATCCCTCCTAAACGGTCAGGTGGGGGAATACCCCCGCTCTAACATTTGTTCACATCTTTGTAGAAAATTTCTTGAACATTTAAGAACAAAAATTGGATATGCCAACTTTAAAATATTTATTAAAAAACAGTTTTGCATATATTTAAAATATATGTTTTGACTCGTTTTCTAAATATTGAATTTTCAAAAAAAATTATTTATTTTTTAAAATTCCAAAAATTATTTTTTAAAATTTCTTTTTCTTCTTGATTTAGCCAGCGATTGTCATGATTTCGAGGGGGACCACAACTCTCCCACTCAACTGCTTCACCTAAGGTTCCACTTGTGGGGTTCGCCGGGTTGACCTCCAGAAAACGTCGACAGGCCTCCCGGTTTTGGATTTTGCCATGTCTGAGGCCTACTAAATGCAGGTGTCGTTGCATTTGTTTCATCCAGGAGTTTTTACACCTGACTTTCTATATATTAAATTGTTTAAATCTTATGGACCGCCTGTATAAAAAATTTGGTCGAAATTTGTGAGATATTTGAATACCAAACAACCGTTAAAAACCGTTATTTGTGATTTTCTTACCAAACTATTAACCTTATTTTTAACAGAAATTTGTAATTTTTGTATCTTATCGTTGGAGTCGCTTTTAAGATAAGTTATTGTTTGTATTATATTGGTTGTATGACAGGAACTGTTATTTTCCCCTCTAGAGAATCTCCTAAAAATCTAAAGTCAAAATTTTGAAGAAAATAGGCCGGTCGAGGTACAGACAGAAACACACACGTCCTAACAGATTTGTGAGACCCACTTTTTTCACTTTCTCCATCATCGTTATGTAAGTGAAAAATATTATCACGATCTCGATAGCCCTAGTCCTCGTATCGCACCAACATATATGTATAATAATATTAATAATTATGTTTTTAACTATATGCCTGTAAGACCTCAGATCTTTTAAATGCAATGCAACTAGTTAGAAGGAATAGAAGGAAAGGAAAGATTTTTGTTGGCACAGTGGATTGAGAATTAGACGTTAATTATCTCTTGAAATTCCACGGGTGGCATCCAGTTGAAACTGGGGAATATAGAAAAGAATGCAACCAAGACTGGGGCTTGAACCTACACGTCCAGGTAAGCAGTCAAAATCAATATCTACTGTGCCATTTCCACCCGCAAATGTATTTAAGAAACATTTTCGGGGCGCAACGATTTATCCCATCACTGCAGTGCCTAGATGCATAATACACTTTGTACAAAGCAGCATTGCGGACCTGAGAATAAACGAAAGCATTTCCAAAAGAAGAGCATTCTTTCGCTAGATTCCATCAGAATCTTATATTATTCGTGAGTTTATTTTGAGTCGTAGGCGAACGTGCGTCGTCGAGACGGGTGGTTTAATCTTAGCTAGAATTATTTATATATTTAAAATTATATTTGTATTGTTTTTACATTACCTATATGCCAATTGAATTTTGTTAAAAAAAAAACATTTATTATGGCATATGAAACGTCATACGACACGGGCCTTATTCCTTTCAATCACGATAAGAATCGCGGTAAATGGTCATCACCGAAGGATTTTTTCTTTGCATGTCTTGGTCATGCTTTCAAGCTTGATGCTATATATATATTACCGGCAATGTTATTTAGAGATATTGGAAGTAAGTTAAAAATTAACATATATCTATACCTACAAATTATATTCTTAAATAAAATATAATAATTAAAATAATATTTGGGGGTCATCTAAGGTTTAAGGCATCTGTGCTTTCAATATTTAATGATAGGTAAACAAGAAATAAATAAATCATTTGTCGATGATGGAGAAAAATCTCAGGCAGAGATTAAAAAGTTGTTTTACTTTCACATTTAAAACATGCATATGTTTTTGTTTTGTTATTTTTTTATTTAAATAGATTTGAACAAAAAAAAATAAATTAGATTTTTCAGCTTGAGAAGACAGTTTTTTTTGTATTAATAATTTATTTTTGTTAATTCTTCAGCGTGATAGATGCATTTATACAGAGATGCATTTATTTCAGAAACTAAAATTTTTTTTATCTTCAATTGGCTTGGAAACTATAAAATACTTAAAAGCATCTGGTTACTCGAATCCGATTAAGTTAATAAGAAAATTAAAAAATGGAAGCCAAATTGTAACTTTAATTACGTAAATAAAAAATAATTTAATTATTAATTTTTACTATGAAAATAATTTTTTTTTCTAAAACTATTAACGGTCAAATTAAAATCAAAAAAATGGGTTCCTGGCACTAAAAAGAGCTACCGCTATAATAATTGTGTCATATGGGCTATCATACACTGTACTGGCTCATCCTTTTTCTGAGCGGCATAACAAATATTAATTACTTATATACACACAGCTTTTTGTTTCTAGGCAAAATAAACAAATCTTTTGCATGCAAAACTGAAAATTTAAACAAAATAATTTTTTTTTTCGATTTTCAAACTGCAAATTACTACCTCTATTAAAGCTAGTTCATGTACACAGAATTTCCAGCCAGCTTTTCTTTCCCGTGTACGATTGTAGCGTTTAAGTATTTTGGCTATAAAAGAAAAATGTTCAGATTGTTCATAAAGTTGTCCATTTGTAGATTATATAATTCGGATTTTGAGCCACATTTTTCAAATAATCGAATTTTTGTCAGAATTATATATGTAGGGGAAAGGTTGGAACAGTGAGACACTTTTTTTCAAACGGTTATAATTCCGAATCCTTTGAAGCTATGAAAATGAATTTTTGATGGTATCTTACGACATATTTCCTACATTTTGCCATACAAAATTCACTGACAAAATTAAAAACAACTTTCCCATGAGTAAAATTGTTGTAGAAGGTCAAAGTGTCTCACTGTTCGGCGGGAGTTCGAAGACTGAGACAGCGTAGGGCGCACAGTGGGACAGCAAAATATTTTTAATAAAAACTCGTCTTAAGCAATTTCTTAGCAAAAAAAAATACATGAATTATATTCGTTTAAAATATTATTATTTATTTAATTATAGGAATAAGAACAACAAAAAAACATATCAAAGAATAAGATAATAAAAAACTAACTAAAATCACATTTCAGTTTACATTATTCTTTAAATAAGTTTTTAATAAATCAAATAAATTCATACTTTTCATTTGTTTCTTTTTCTTTTTAAGAAATTTTGTTGCAATACAAATACATATAAATAAAAATTATTTTTATGTTGAATAAACGAAGCAAAGATAATGTAAGACATATCTCACTGTTCGACCTTTGAATCTGTCTCACTGTTTAATTTGTATCATTTTCAAGAAAAACTTTTGTGCATACAAAAACTGAAAAGAATACCGTAGATTTTTGGTTGTATATTGAAAAACCACATAATAATAAGCCAATAAAAAAAAGTGCCTCACTAACCTAAATATTTGAAGGTGCTACACAAAAAAAAAAAACACGAAAAAATATACGTTTGCCCTTTTTTTTCGCACTTTACCCACTGAGAGCACACGCGCATGTGGGTGTTGTTCGGAACAGAAATAAAAGATGCGGACTTGAAAAGAAACGTTATTGTCTGCACCGAAATGTCTGCGCAAGTTTCTGGGAAGCTAAAAAATGAAATGTCTCACTGTTCAGACTGTCCCACATATGTATGTATATGAAATATTTTTTTTTTATATTCTTCAACCAAAAAAAGATTTACAAAATTAAATTTTAGTAGGGGGAAAGGGTCAAGGGTGCGACCATGCGTCTCTCCGTCTGTGCATACTGATGTTCATCGAGTTGGAGGCTAAACGGTGGGATGGATTTGCTTCAAATTTGGTATAAAGCATTTCAATAGAGGGAAAATTAAAATGTTTGTTTAAGCTTATCTTGAACGGGTAGCTGCCATACAACGATTTCAGTTTTATCAAGTTCTCTCTAATGATTTTGATTAAACTTCGTAGATGTAATTTAGTTTTGATAACATAACAAAATTGTGTTTTTTTGAAGTAAAACTTCTTTGCGAGCGTTGAGGGTGAAATTTCAAGGTTGAATTTTTGTGAAACGCAAAAATGTAACGCCACATGTGCAACGCTGGTGGGAGGTAGAGTAAAAGTAAACATTTTAATTGATAGGCTTATATATTTAATAGTGCAATAAGTTTGGATTTTTTTGATAATCTATATTATTGTAGCAGATAGAAGGGAAAATGTCCTTTTATGTCAATTTTCTAATTCCGTTAATTAGAATGCTAGAGATTTGATTTTTTTAAAGTGAATAGATAATGAAATTCTAAGAATCTTACTAGTTAAAGATTTGTGTCTATCTCTTATTGGTATGGAGGAGTAAATTATTTTAAACATTTTATATGGTTGCAAAATAAATACAACCAAATTGAAGTTGTCATATACAAATTTTTGATTTTGAAGAGATTTTGAGTGTAGGAATTTTTTGGAAGTATTCGGAACCCTACTCTCATAAACTTATTTATATCTTTTAAATTTTCAACTTTTTTGCTTTATATTTTCACCATTATTATTTAATTTTCTAGATTACAACCCTAACCCATCGATTATTTTAATATAGAACACATAACTGAGTCAAACGTATATAAATTAAACATATTACCAAACCCTTACTATATTTACATCATATCTAGCTAAATTCTAGATCTTAACTACGGGAGCAAAATTTTTAAAGCCGTTTTTGAGATGAGATGACGGTTTTGAAAATCATTTTATTTTCAAAATAAGATGATATTTGAGATTTTTCAATATTTTTATGGTACCTACCTACGTACTCGTACCGTTATTTTTTGTTTTTGGAACATGATTTTTCAACCAGAAAGTCTTAGAGACTTCATACCAAGTTTCAAAAAAAAAGTTATAGCGTTTTTTTTTAAATAATTTTTATTTGTATATAAAAATTCTTGAAAATTAAAAAAAAATAAAATTTGGTATTCCAACTCTAAGTATTTAATGAATACAATTTCTCACAAAATTAAAAAAAAAAAATCATTAACCCGTTTTCAAGAAATTGAATGTTCAAAAAAAAGAAATCAATATTATTTTTAGAAATCCAAAAATTATTTTCTTGAAAAATTGTGTATGGAAAATTGTTAAAATTGTAACTGTCACATAAAAAAAATTGATTGAAATCGATGTAGCCGTTAAAGAAAAATTAAAAACCCAAGAAATCGGTACTATGACAGGTACCGTTAAGGGTCCAGTTATAGCTATCATTGAAAATATTAATTGTCAATTTTGAGAGACTTCGAAGAAGAAATAAATGATTATTTTGATGCCAAAGTAAAACTAATTGACTTAATAAGTATTTCTAGGTAAAACCAAATTCAATTTGGCACAACTTTTCTTATAAAATGACTTTTAATTTTTCAATGATGAAATACCTTACCAAATGATCATTGAAAAATTTAAATGTTACGTTATCGGGAAGATATGGGTCAAAATGTTTATTTTTTGGAAGAGAAGTAATTTTGAAGTCGTAAGCTATATTTCTGCATTAAAATATTCAATGATTAAACTTTCGAAGGGTCTCAAAATCAACAGGGGGCAAGCAAAAAATAAATTAACGAATTAAAACAAAATCATTTTCTTGGATAAAATAGGATATAAAAATAATTAATACATAAAACATAAAAGTTAAGACGTATCGTAATCGCTTTTGCAAATTATGCACAAAAAAATGACTAGGTCCACTTTTCAAGCCTTTCGTATGGGCAAGCATAGCACTCAACCCAATATAAAGCATGCATTTTTAAATCACCGGGGCAAGTTGGCCCAACTTACCCCACACCTAGTTTGATGCACATATTGCTCAACTAAATGAAAACCACTGAAAACATTCAAATTTTAATCACAGAATATTAAAATATAATAACAGGGCACAAGAAAATACTATAACTTGTTGTGAGACTCGCACGTTTTCTATTAAACACAAAACACAAAAAGAAATAAACATGTTTTTTTTTTTTAACTTTGGCACTACAAATACACAAATCGGTGTGTGGCTACCGTACTACTGACAAAACGCAACTGAAACCATTTTTACACGTGGTTATCAATGAGCACGCTTCATTCGTGATTAATCATATTCTTGTAGGACTTTTATTTTTCGAGTAATTCGCATGGTCCACCTTGCCCCATGGGAAAACTAGCCCCGCCCTGCCGTAATTATAGTAGCTCGTAATTTTTTTCGTTCGAGCCGTTTTTGAAATAAATCAATTTTTGTATATTGGTTGTATGGCATGTACCGTTATTTTTTAAGCTAAAAAAAAAAAATTAATTTCCCCTCTAGGGCATCACCTAACAACCTTAAGTCCAAAATTTGAACCAAATCGTTTCAGCGGCTTAGGTGCAGGTACAGACTCAAGGTACAGATAGTCAGACGGTCAAATTGGCTAAAAGTGTCTACGTTTAGAAGTCCCACGTCGCTATTTTTGTAATTATGTGAGGAAATAATGGAAAAAGCTTCAAAAACATACATAACTCGCTCACCGCAAAACATGGCAGAAATTTGTTGAGATATTTGAACAGGAAATTTAATTTTTCTAAAAAAAGGTTATAACCTTTTAGTTGTTAAAAGCTACCGCTTAAAAGATAACAAGTACTAAAGTATAAATTATACTGATAAATAAGGCCTTATAGCTAATAGCCCACTGTTAGGCCCCTTAAAAAAAATCACATTTAATAAATTGTGAATTGTTTGTATTCGTATTCATTTCTAGTTTATGCGCTGATTCCATACTTGTTAACATTAGGCTTGTGTGTTATACCAATAGTTTTTATTCAATCGTTCCTCGGACAGTTTTCAAGCACTGGATTTATATCGGCATTTCGAATTTCACCTCTCTTCAAAGGTTCGTATTTTAATAATCTTCAGCATTTTATGGTAATTTTATAAATTTTCAAAACTATTTAAAGGCATCGGATATGTTTCGTTGGCACTTAATTTAATAAGCCTTACCTACTATGCTATCCTCGGAGCCATACCACTCTTCTATTTATTCCATACTCTAACTCCGGTAATTCCATGGAGTTGTGAAGGGTCTAAGAGTTGGATGATTTCAAATGAAAGCGTTAGTTATTTTTTTTTATTTTTATATTGAAAAATATATATTTCATTCCAGGTTTGCTCAGACGTCTATTATACTCCTGGTAAAGAGAAATCTCTCGATGTTCCTTCCGTGGATTATTTTAAGTAAGATCTTTTTTAGACAATAAACCATACAAATCCGGCTTATAATGAATTATGGTTACTTTATTATGTAGCAATGAATTGAATACAATGAGCGCATACCATAGTGAACATCCTGAAGGAAGATTTTCATGGATTTTAATGTTATGCACATTTCTCATTTGGGGTATGGTTGCCATCGTAGTTGTCAAACCTATTGAATCGGTAAGGTAAATCATACAACAAAAAAACAGTTCAAAATATTTTAATATTTCTTTTTGTATGGATATTAGATTGGGAAATTTCTACGTTACTCCTGCATTACAGTACTAGGAATAATGGCAATTAGCTTGATTCGTTTTCTTTTTCTCCCAGGGGCGTTGCATGGCCTCACAACTGCATTCCAAATTAATTTTAATATGTTGGAAACACTCGTGTATGTGCCTTTTGCAGCTTTCGCCGCTCTAGGACCTGGATGGGGTTCTATTTTAACTATGGCAAGTTATAATAAATTTGATACGAACATATTTCGCTACAGTTGGCTGCTATGTTTTGCACAAATTGGCATTTTTATGGGTTTGGCGTTTATGTCAATATTTGTGGAGAATTTTATGACAAGTAAGTATTAGACATAAACTGGTTGAATTCACAAAGTGAATATGTTTTGTATATATTAGAGTTAAAATCCGAAATTCGGAAATTCTGGAATTAAATGGTAAAACTCAGAATTTTTTTGCGACATTGGTTAAAGTTCGAAATCTTTTGTTATTATAAACTTATTCAGGACTTGCATTTGGTAAGTAAGACCGGCCACTCAAAGTAATGTTGTCCAAGAAAACTGTTCACAGTGGTGCCTTCCATGGGCAACTTTTGTTCAAAAAAACTATTGAACAAAGTCCACAATGAACTATGCAAAGAAAACATCAAATTTTAAACGTGCGTTCGTCACTGAAAAATTTAAAGTTTTACCAAGAAATTAAATAGGAGTTTCCTTATTGAGATTCACGGTAGTATTTGTTTAGTAACAAACATGAAAACATGAAATTTTATAGGGCATGATCCAGATAATTCTCAATTACATTATATTGGCTCGCAATGGATGACATTTCTGTCCATACCAACTGGACTTACATTTTTGGAATATCCTCACATTTGGTCAATATTATTTTTTGGAATGATAATTCTTGGATGTTTAAATCTGATGGTAGGTGAAATTAAAAAAAAAAAAAAAAAAAAATCATAAATGAGCTTATTTTTGGTTCAGATTGTTCAACTTTTTTCAGTTCTGACATCTCTGTTCGATGAACTTGAAATTCTGCGAAAGTTAAAGAAAGAATTGACTCTGGCAATAGTTGGAATTATGGCACTGGCTTCTATTTTCTTTTGTTCAAATGTAAGTATTAATTCTAAAAAATCAAAAGTTTTTCGAGAATTCTAAGAATTTGTTCAACCATTTATGATTTTAGTACGGAATAACTTTCTTTGAGATACTTGCGCAAGTTTCAATTATGAGCCAGATGATCCTGAATTTACTCCTCTTGATTATTGTCGTGTGGATTTATGGTCGTGAACGATTTCAAAGAGATGTTTGTTTTATGACAAATCGAACATATTCCACATGGATGGTCAATATTGTAAGATATATTGCACCAAATTTTATATTTTTAGTTTGGGTAAGTATTTAACCATTGTCATAAGCGTTAGTTGAGTTTTAATATTTTTGTTTTTATTTTTTATGAAGGGTATAGCGGTTGCATTTGCTTCGATTCATTTCAATAAATTACATGGTGGTATAATGATTTCTTTTATTATGCTATTTGGAATCTTACCATGGTTGTTCGTGCCAGGATATTGCATTTTTAAATTATTACAAACAACTGGAGTTTTTGGAGTACGTTTAAGGCGCTGTGTAAGACCAACGGATTGGTATCCAGTTGAACCTATGGATAGGCGAAATTATGAGGATCGATTTAGTGATACGGAAGCTTCACACAATCTTACCACAGTAAATGTTGAGTTAGACTGAAATATTTTTTGAATTGAATTATATATATTTAAGAGTTTTATATGGTGGCTGATTGATGCATTTTAATTAAAATAAAAATAAAAATAAAAATAAAAATAAGAGAACAAATGAGTATGATTGTTATTAAATTCGCTAGCTACTAATATACATATTTGCAGCATATAAAGATGCAAATTTTTTTAGTGCATCATGAATCTGTTCTGTTTCATAGAATCTGAATCTGAGGGAAGAATTCTTGCAAGTTGAGGAAGAAGGTACTTGACTGCTAACTAAAAGGTGTGGGTTAACCGAAAAGTTTTGCCCATAGCATTCAGTTCTTGTCTCACATCTAAATGACAAGCTTTTAAGCGTTTTAACTCTGGAAGTATGAAAATGTATGAAAATAGATGTACAAAGTCTACAAAGTTACGTCAGTTATGTGCATTTAAGAAGGCAAATGCGTTCACAGGTTGTTCGCAAAACCCACCTCTGCCTATACCAACTTTCCTACTTTCACACCTCCTCGTGATGAACACCGGGAAGAGGGGTTTCAATCCCTGTGGAAGGTATTTGGGGCAAAGTCTTACGTAATTTTATCGCTATTTTTGTTTCAATTCTTAGTCAAAAACTGTAAAACTGTAAACTGTATGGTTTTAGGACTTTTACTTTTGAAAATATTAAAATATAAAGGAACAGAAAGACACAAAACAAAATCTAATTTGATGATTATCCCGCGGTTGCCAAAACGATCATTAAGCCTGATTATTCTTATTTGCATATGAAGGAAATAACTTATTACATTTATTTTTAAATATTTTGAATAGTGAAAAGTTTTCCTCTTCAAATTAATTTGAAAATAAAATAAGCTTTAATAATGCGAGCTTTTTTTGTTAAAAAATAAAATAAAAGAGGATGTTTCTGACCTTTAAAAAATGGTATACATTTTTCTTATAGTTAAATAGTTTTCGAATTTTAAACCGATATGACTCACATTTAATCAAAATCTATTAAGCCGTTATCCATTAACAATCATAGTAAAGTAAATTGTCTAAATTTTACTTTAAAATTCAGTTAAATACTCGTATCATACGGACGGCCGAATTTCAAGCAAATGGGCCCTATTGCGGTTGTCGATCGTCGATTGTTAATCACTAACAAGCGATCAACGATCGATTAATTGAGAAATTGGTATTGTGGTTGTCGATTGCGAAGAAAAAGAAATTTAAATATTAAAATTACTTTGGTTTTAAGTGGAGTGAATGAATATAATTCGATTGCGTTTAACAATTATCGAAAATCCGATCGCTCGTTGTCGATCGCATTTTTGTGATCGACGGGGTGTATTCAATAAGTAAAAAATTATGTAGAGAACAAAATGTGAGTTATCTTATTTAAAGAAAAAATATTTGTTTATAAGTAAAATAGGTAGGAATATTCTTAATGCAGAGCGAAACAAGTTTCAACGACAAAAGAGATAAAAGCCATCAATGCACCCAATAACTCCTAAGAATCCGAATTTTTCAAAGTACCTTTTTGTTCGGCGTATTTCACTTTTGGTTTTTTGGACATGTACATATTGAGCCAACCCAACGAACAAATAATTTCCCACACTTAGTTGATATGATGCTTGGGCACAGAATCGTAACGCAGTACACAATTTAAGCGATGAATCGATGATTTTCTTATTCACAGATTAAGTTTTCTATCAATTTCAGAAAGTAAATCCATCAAGGCTGGCTTGGGCTATCAAAACTAGTTAACAAAGCTACAAAAGACACATAAATTAAAAGAAAAAAAAAAAAAAAAACTACAGAATCAAGTTAATCCGTACAATTTATCATCTAACTCCAAGGGGTTGAATGAATTTCTTATATTGCGCCGTTTTCTGATGGCCTCTAAAATTCTATTTATTGTTTCTTCTTTTGAATCTTGTTCACTTAACAATGCTTCGATGTATCCATTTCTTATTTTATGTTATATTTTTTTAAAAATAAATAATTTTATTGCAAACTTCACGAAACGAGATAAATCAAAAACAATCCAGTCCGAACAAAAATCAATCTGTCAAACGTCAAAGTATGAATAATTCACAATGTATACTTTTTCATTCACAATAACTCAAATACTTGTCGATCAAGTTACGCAATAATGATTGAGAAATCAGTCGATGGTGATGACTGATGATCGTTGAAAGTGTGATCGCTGATCGACAACCGCAATAGTGCCCAATATCATTAAAAAGTATTTTGCGGAGAAATATTGTCTGGTCCTGGTGTAAGGCGTCGAAATTGTGTTGTTTGTAGTCCGTCAACTACCGAGTCTAGTATTCCATTTTTTTTAAAACTGTTAACTTAATTTTTTTTTCTAAGGTCCATTTGCTAAAACGAAACCTTAGCATTTAAGTTCATCATAAGAAATTATTTCACAGTTGATGGTTAAGGAAAAGTAGAATATAAGTTTTTATGTTGAACTTAAATATAAATGCCCTTAGGATTCGTGCTAAAAAAACCTCGAGATAATAATTTTCCCTAATATTACGATGATAGAGAATGCAAAAAAAGTGGGTCTCACAATTCTGTCTGTCTATCTGTCCGTCCGTCTTTCTGCATATCGCCCTGCAGCCTGAACGGCTGAAGCGATTTTCTTCAAACTATCCTTAAGGTTCTTATGGGATTCCCTAAAGGGGAAATTGAATTTTTTATAAGCTCAAAGAATTACGGTACCTGCCATAAAACCAATATATAAAAATTGATTTATATCAAAAAAGTCTATAAAGATTTTGAAAAAAAAAAATTACGAGCTACTATAATTACTACAATTACTAATTTGGTAGAATTTTGATTTTTATAACGGTTATTAACGGTACCTATCATAGAACCGATTTTTTGGTTTTCAAATTCTCGTTAACGGCTTCACCGATTTCAACCTTTATAGTTTTAACAATTTCGCATAGGTATACAATTTTTCGAACAATTGATTTTTTTTGGATTTATAAAAAAATATTGAAAAAAAATTTGAAAATTCGATATCTTGAAAACGGGTCAATAAATATTATCTTAATTTTGTATATAATTGTATTTTATTTACCAAATACCAAATTATATTTTTAAAATGTTGAAGTTTATATAAAAAATTAATTTTTAAGAAAACCGCTCTAACGATTTTTGAATTTTTTTTTTCATAAATTCATATATTTTGAAACAATACAAATTCTCATTGTCAACTTCAAGTTTCGTTAAAGTTGTTAGATACGAGAGCAAATTTGTGCGAATCAGTCGTGCACATTTTTAATTTATGGTTAGATAGCAACACAAATCTAACATGCATGAATTTGAAACAAAAGTGGTCTTGTAGAAAATTTGATAACAAATAAATTTATAGTGGATGGCTTTATTCTAAATTGCATATTTCAAAGTTTATAACTTCAAAATATCAACAAAAAAAATAGCGTGATTTGAACTTTTCTTTAACTGTTGCATCTTTTCTGCAGCGCGCACAGGTTTTTGGAAGCTGCAAAGTTAGCTACAACCAACAACATATCAAAAATGCAAAACTACATCGCGCTTTGCGATTTTACTGTCAAATTTGACTGGCTTATATAGTACATATCTTTTGAATTAGAATAAGTTTATGAACGAAAACTATTGCGAATTGTTTTGCGACTTATTATTCCTACTGTTTTTAAATAGTCAGTCATTTTTGCAACTTCAATATCAGTTCTTAAAAGAAAACATATTTTTTTCAGATACCTCTACTCATTATTTACATTCAGTATTCAGAAAATGAGCTTTTTATTTTATTTTTTTGTGTACATATGTACATTACATATGTACATGCAAATTAAAAAAAGCTTAAAAATGTTGAAATCAAAAAATATTGTCTTATGTTTTTTATAACAATTTTGAACTTAAATTATATTATTGACTGCGGAACATTTGATGTAAGGTGTGTAATATACTTTTTTCATAATGATGCAGCCTGAAATCATTTTCCCAGGGGCCCCGCAAATTTAATCTCGCACACGCCTCATTTTGGTCTAGCGCGCCGCCTCTGTGGATGTAAAGGGGTATATTTTGTTATATCGAAATCAAAAGTCTGTCAGGTTTTTTTTTTTAAGCCTTTAGCGGGGGCGGGATGTTGAAAATAGAGATTTGACAAATTTCTGATCGGGGGTATTATCCTTTCAATTATTTTTTAAAAAAACATTATGATGCTCTGTCATTTTCCCTAAGTCCAAAGACCTTAATCTTTGTGTTTCGACCAATAGAACTCAAGATATAAGGTTTTTAATCGAACCTCATTCGTTTTTTCTTGGAGATTTATGAAACGCAAAAAATCAACAAAACAAAGTCTTCAAGAAAAGACGATTAAGGTTTGCTTTAAATGCTTATATCTTGAGTTCTATCAATGGGATCACCAAGATTAAGGTCTTTGCACATAGGGAAAATGACAGAGCATCATGATGTGTTTTAAAAAAAAATAATTGAAGTGATAAGACCCTTGAAAAGAAATTTAGAAAATCTCTATTTTCAATACCCCGCCAAAAGTTGAGACAAAAACCTGCCAGACTTTTGATTTCGATATCACAAAATATACTCCTTTAAACCTTCATACTTAGATTTTGGTAATACATCCATTCACAAAATTTGCTGTCGGCTCTTGTACTAAATATGTTTTTTTTTGTTTGTTTCAAAGCTCAATTACAAAGAGGAGTGCCTCCTGTACTGAAATTAATAAGCACTCTGTCACTTTTAGGAAGTAGAGGATACCAACAAACCTTTGGTAGCGACTTTTTAATTGGGATGAAACAGAGCTTAGTGTCGAAGATAGTCGTAAATGTGCTCCAGGAAATCGAAGACAAAATCTGTCCATCCCATAAATATTGCTTGCACCAGAATATTCACCCAGGTCCATAGAATACTTTTTTGAAAAGTTAAAGTTGGTGGCCCAGCTGCATTGAGTTTCCTACTTAAGCTCTCCCACATTTTTATGGCAGTGGATTTACCCTGACATGTTTGGCATGAGATTTTTGGCCAAATTAGGATGCCCCCTCATATAGGTACTCAGCCAAAATAGTTGTTTGGGTCAGATTTATTTTGTTGTAATTTGTCCTACAATAATTATTATTAATTATGTAAATTTATTTGTCAAATTCTAAAATATATTATTTTATAAAAAATTTAAATTTTTTACTCACATGTCACATTCTTTAAAAATAAATTCAACTAAAATACAATTCCGTTAACTCCAGACTGGACGATTGACAAATCAAATGAACTTACACTTTCGCGCACACGTTCACGTAGGACATAATGCCAAATTTCGTTTGCCTTACGTTTAAGAACGTACGTTCATGCAAGTCGCGATCCTAAACTACACTATTCCGACCTACTCGTTCACGGAGGACGCGATTCAGCCCAAGTTTTTTGAAATTTAAAAAATGATTTTTGAAAACTCAATGTTTCGAAAACGAATTGGTATTTTTTTTTTGAAACTTGATACAAAGTGATTTCATAACACTTTCAAGAACACTTAAAAAATTATTTTCCTAGAACTAAAAATAACAGTAGATACCTTTCATACAAAATGTTGAGTAACATCCCATTTTCTCGAAACAGCTCCAAAGATTTTGATAAAAAAAAAAAGAAAATCTGATTTTTCAAAAACGTGTTGATGCAATTTTCCGAAATCAAACTTGTATCTGAATATTGGTCATTATTTTGAATAGGTACTTGGTACATATTTTCAAATTTTGCAAAATTTTAACTGTAACAATAACTGCACCAATTTTTAATTTTTTGTTCGCAAAAATTCATTATATTGAAAAATTCAAATGGCATCTTTTTTGTCTAGCTCAAACTACAATAACTAACCAACAATTCAACTTTTAAACCATTTTAGCTGATCACTTAGTGATAACTTTTATATAATTTGATTTTCTAAAAATAATAATTCCTGGAAAATCGTTCGTAATGCAACCAAGTGTCATAAAAATAAAAGTGTAACTATTACAAGTTCTAAAAGTCTCGACACTGATGGTAAAGTTAAATAAATAAATAATTAAAATCCTTTATGCTTGTGTTTTAACTTATTTCTTTGATAAAAATAGAAAAAATAAATGACACTCTATCACGAAGAATTCTATATACAATTGCATTTATAAATTTATTCAGCTGTCTCTGATATGAAAAGGTTATGTGAAGCTTCTGCTTGATTAAATATCTCCTCATACTTTCGTCTATCAACAGGGTCAACTGGATACCAATCTGTTGGTCTAACACTTCTTCTCAGCCTCATTCCCAGCATTCCACTTGTTTGAAGTGTTTTAAATATACAATAGCCAGGTATCAATGACCATGGTAGAAATGCAATCGTACTTATTATTAAGAACAAGGGCCACGATTGAATTCTTCCTGCATGAATAAAAAGAAAAAAAAGCGCCATAAGCTAGAAAAATAAATAAATAAGAAAACGTTGGTTATATCTCAAATAAAACTAATGGGTTGGTATAACAATCTTACCCAAACTATGGCTATAAACAATGGAGCAACATATCTCACAACATTAACCATCCATGTGGAATATTTTTGATTTGTCATAAAACAAACATCTCTTTGGAATCGTTCACGTCCATAAATCCAGACAACAACAGCCAATAGCAGTAAATTAAGGATCATCTGACTTAGAACTGAAACTTCCATAAGTATCTCAGCAAAACTAATTCCATACTAAAAAAATCACAGAAATTCCTCATGCAATTCTTAACATATTTTGTTTAATCAACTTACATTTGAGCAAAAGAAAATCGATGTAAGTGACATAAAGCCCACGGTTCCCAGAGTGAACTCTTTTTTGTAATTCCGAAGCAATTCAAATTCATCGAACACAGAAGTCAGCACTGAAAATAGTTGAACAATCTGAAATACAGATTATCTTATTTATTATTTTTAGTTTCATATTTTTGTGATTTAAATTTTCTTCAATTATTGTAGGTACCATAAGATTTAAAGTTCCCAGAATTATCATTGAAAAGAATAACAAAGACCAAATATGAGGAAGTTCCATATAGGTGAGTCCAGTTGGTATGGTCAAAAACTCCATCCATTGCGTGTGAATAAATTTGTATCCAATATTCTCTGGATCCAATCCTTTCGAGGAAATTTAAGAAATAATAAAAAAAATCAATTTTTTATTCTGGTTATAGGAATATCTTACTAGCCATAAAACTCATCATTAAAATAGACAAAAATGCTAGCCCCAATATTATTCCAAGTTGTGACAAACACAAAAGCCAACTGTATCGAAATATGTTTGTGTCAAATTTATTATAGCTTGCCATGGTCAATACAGAACCCCAACCAGGTCCCAGGGCTGCAAAAGCCAAAAATGGCACCATCACAGCGGATTCAGTCATTAACATATACGGATGAAAGAGATAGCTTAAGCCTTGGAGGGCTCCAGGTAGGAAAAGAAATCGCAATAAACACAGTCCCATTATTGCCAGAACCGTTGTACAAGAGTACCGTAGGAATTTACCTATCTTGAAATAAAAATTTAATGTACGAACATTTTTGGCACAAAATAAAGTAAAACATCTTACTGATTCAATAGGTTTTATAGCTATGTTGGCAACCATGCCCCAGATAAGAAATGAGCACACCATCAAGAGCCATGAAAATCGTCCTTCTGGATGGTTATTGTGGTACATTCCCAATGTTTTTAGTTCCACACTATTACAAAAACGAAAGAAAATAAAAATTCTTTTAAATTCAACAGTGGTGCCAAAAGGGGTGACGTACTCAAAAAACTCAACGGAAGGTACTTCAAGCTCAGTCCAGTTTCCATAGGTTTCGTTGTTATAAGTGCAGATCTGAAAGCATATGTAGGTATGGTCACATAGGAATAATTTTTGAAAATAAAAAGTGGTGCTAAACTTACTGAGGTAGAATTTTCCTTTACTTCCATCCAACTTTTGGCTCCTTCACAGCTCCATGGAATTGTTGGTTTAAGAGTGTGCAAAAAGAAGAATAATGGAATAGCTCCGAGGATTGCATAGTAAGTAAGGCTTAGTAAATTAATCACTAACGAAACATATCCAATTCCTGAAAATTAAAATTTACAGAAGGTGGATTGTAAGCAATGAGTTCTCACAGGCTGCACTGTCAAAATGCATGATCAAGCCAATCCAAAATGTTGTTCGCTTATTTATGAATTTTGATAGCGAAACTTGTTGTAAGATCTAATTTTCCTGGACACTTACCTTTGAAGATCGGTGAAATTCGGAATACCGATATAAATCCTGTGCTTGAGAATTGTCCGAGAAATGACTGTATGAAAACAATTGGCACAATACACAGAGCCAATGTTATTAAGTATGGAATCAGTGTGTAGACTTAAATTAAACAAAAAAAAAAAAATATATAGATTTTATTTATTTTCATTTTCCTAATACGTGTTATAAATATTTTTTGTTATAAATATGTTTTTTTTTCTTTGCAGGGTTGCCACTATCTTGAATAAAAGTTGAGTTAGTTTTTTGCGAATAACATCCGTATTTTTGATTGAAATGGCAGCCTTAAACATTTTTTACAAGAAGAATGAGTTCAACAAAATTAATTTTTTTTATATTAAGCTTATTTAAATAAATTAAGCCAATTACAATTATTTGAAATGCTAAAATTACAAATTATTTATCACTCGGTAAGTATTCCTAGTATGAACAAATATAATATTTAGAAAATTGTGGAACCCAATTTTCTTGTCAAAAATCAAAATCACGGTTGATAATTGCGAAAGATTTTAAATTCAAACAGCGTCAACCCTGCAAGTGGTTGTTGGCGGTGGAAAACTTTTGATCAGGCTCTACAGGGTGATTCAACTAAGGTGTGACAAAAAGCAAGAGAGTGTAGAGGTGGTCAAAGCAGTAAAAACAATCATGTATGAGTGGATGTTTATTCCCCCCACCCCACCGCTCTCGGTTAGGAGGTAGGGGACATTTTCAAAAAAAATTACTTAACCCTGAGGCTACTGGCTTACAAGTTACAATACATTTAAATTTTCTTACTAACACATACAAACCTGAGTAACTTGGTCGTCAACTGGCTTGCCATTTTCGAAGCCAGTTGGGAAGCCAGTAGAGAAGACAGTGGCCTCGTTCAGACTTGTATATAAAGCTATATGGATAGCTTTTCGTTGGAAATTTAATCCAAAATTAATTATTCTTCTTACCACAACTTTAAATGAGAGAAGGGACCAAGAATTTTTAACATTTCAAAAATAGTCAACTGTCAAATATAATTCAAGGATGGCTATGATTATGATGAAATATACAAAATCTCTTAAAAATCCTAATTTTTTGAAAGTATATTTTTTGCTTCGGAAAAATGAGAGTTTTGGGGATTTCGGTGACATTTGGATCGTTCTGTTACCGATTCGTCAAGCCATAGACTGTCAAATTAAATTTAAAGATTGCTACGGAGATGATGCATTGAAAAACTTAAAGATATCTGAATTTTTTTATATTAATTTTTTTTGCGCGGGAAAAGGCGATTTTAAGCGCCTTTGGTGACATTTTGGAACGAAATATTCCTTGTACGACGTAATTTAGTTTCTTACCTATCTGCCAGCACATGAACTGTCGAATTCCATTAAAGGATGGCTTCGGTGATGATGGATTAAAAAACCTCCAAAAAATCAATTTTTTTTAAAATTATTTAAAAAAAAATCGAAATGTTTGAATTCCCATGTTTTTGACGTCACAGAAGTCTGATGTCAATGCATCCGTTAACGCATTGGCAGTATTATGCGTTGACCATCGCAAGACTTGATGGAGAATTCGACGTCATTTTTTGTTTAAGAAAAAATCGAAGTCCGATGCCAAAGCAAATTCAATAAAATTGTGTATTTAGAATCCTAGATAGGCTGTCCTAGTAAAAGCTGAACGTGACCGCAGATACTTGAAAGCGACTTGCTTACAAGTTGCCTGCCACCTAAGTCACAGCATATACACGTATACGAACTTGACAGCAGCCAACTGGCTTGCAAGTACTGGCTCGTGTAGCCTCAGGGTTAAACAAAAACAAATTAGCCAGAATCCCTCTTTTTGTTGTTTTCCTTTTTAATAAAGTTCTTTTAATGGACGGTTTTTGAAACATACATTTCTTAAACTAAAAATTTTGAAAAAATAAAAACAAAATTTCAAACTATTTTTTTTTTTCAAAATTGTACGTAGTGTCCAACACTACCTATACACATATTTTTTTTTTCGAAATTCAATGATCTTATCAATTTTATGTAACATGGTTCGAGGTCTTTTACCTTTGAAAATATTAAACAAAAATGAACCCACTTGTTAGTATGTACTTACAGTTGAAATATTTCCTGAAACGTTACAACAATTAAAATAAAATAAGAATTTTCAAAAACTGAACTAAAGCCCACTTTAGGATTTTCATTTCTTATACTTTATTTTTTAAATTGTTCAATTATTTTGATTAAAAAAATTCAGGCTGATATTTGGTAAAATGTTTGTTATTCGAAAACCACGGTTAGTAAATGTACCTCTGGTAGAACCACTTTTGTTTGAATTTTGAAAAGGGTTCAGTTGATTTTTTTCATTTTTTTTTTTGAGAAACTCCTAAAAAAATACTAATGGATATGTATGCACCAACATTTTTACAAAATTTTTTTTTGGGGTTTTTAAAAAAATTATTTTTTTATTTGAAAACTTGGTACAAATTGATTTTTTAACACTTTATAGATGACTTGAAAAACATCTTGTTCCTAGAATCAAAAATAACAGTACCTATTAGTGGCGTGGCGTCAATAATTTGAAATGGGAAGACGTAACGAAAATGATTGATCTGCAAAAGTAAACAAAACTTACCTCTTTGTAACTTGAACAAAAAAAAAAAACAAGCAGATACATTAAAATTAGTTAAAAAACAACTCTTCCGTTTGCAGTTTATTTTCATAGGACGCATAGAGTGGCCTTTCATTAAGATACATAGCTTGTTTGCTTAATTCATTTGATTCCTCCAAGAGAAAATCTGTTAAAGCAACAATCTATGCTTTAAAAAAAATTTAAAAACCAATCAAAAACCATGACTAAAAACCTATCTCTAAAGTTTTTACATAGCTATCAAAAAAAAAAAAAAAATAAAGAACAAAACCAACTTCACAACTTACTAAATTAACACTATTTCATTACAGATATTTTTAGGAACTCTTTTGATTCTTGTTTAACAACACCCCAATGAAACTTTTATTCCAAATCTACCATTTTTTCTTAATATTTAACTTGTTGTTCTAAAAAACCGAAGTGCGGCTGGCGATATCCAAACTTAAGTCGTACAAGGCTGCTGGTGCGGATGGCTTACAAGCCGAACTATTTAAATCAGCGGGAGATGAATTGGCTAGGAGCATACACCAGCTCATCTGCAAAATTTGGTCGGAGGAAAGTATACCCGATGAATGGAACCTCGGTATAGTGTGCCCCATCCATAAAAAGGGAGATGTTCTGAAATGTACCAACTACAGAGGAATTAGTCTCCTAAACGTCGCTTATAAAATCTTGTCGGCCATCCTGTGTGACCGCTTAAAACCTTTTGTCAACGATCTGATCGGCCCCTATCAGTGCGGTTTTAGGCCAGGCAAGTCAACCGTCGATCAAATCCACACACTCCGACAGATTTAAGAAAAATCCCGGGAATTCCAGATCGATACACACCACCTTTTTATCGATTTTAAAGTCGCCCCGATGGTGTACGCAGCAGAGGAAGAACCCGTAACAGGTGGCGCAATCAAGTGAATGACGACATCAAAGCACTCGAAGTGCGCAACTGGAAGCGGCTACCTAGGGACAGAGCTGGCTGGAGGGGCTTGTTAGTTGAGGCCGAAGCTCATCCTGGGCTGTGAGCGCCATCAAAAGTAAAGTAAGTAAGTTCTAAAAAAGTCCCATAAAAGAGAATAATTGTTTTTTTTTAGATCCAACGTTAAAAAGTACCCTTAAATCATGTGTCATATTCTTACATTTAACTATACCAAATGTTTCAAATATACCTTCTTCCCTTTACCCATCTGTAAATGCCTTTATACCAAAAACCACTGCTGTGATTTTACAAGACTTTTGATATGATGTAGAAGATGCAATTCTGCAATTATACCTTAAATAATATTTTATGAATTCATTTTTCACCGCTTAAGCATATTAAATTACGCATTTAAATCTTTCCTGGACTATACTTAGCTTAACCAAAAAACAAGCAAACAATAATAGAAAATGTATTATGTACAACTTTCATAGCAAATAAGTCGAAGAAGAGCGTGTTATTCTTCACCCAACAGAACGAATATTAAGAGAAACGGAGTTAAGCAAAGGAATGAAAAACATTCCATTCCATACCAAATGCCAGTATAACACGAGGACCAGCGTCTTATTTTTTCCTATGATGTTGCGTGTTGGACAAAGAGGATCTAGAATCAAAGATCCTAAGGGAAGAAAGGGATACAAAACAAATTTTATGAGACGGTGAAAGACGTGTTTTATTTCTAAATTAATTCTTTCAAAGAGAGCGTATGTTCAGCAGTTGAGCAAAGAGTGAAGAGAAGAATGAATTGACAGTGTTTATTCGATAGCTTATGTTTGTGTATTTGTGCGAAATTTATAATTCAAATTGGTAGGGTTGCATAGTTAATGTTTATGTTAATTTGACAGTATTTTTCGTGCAATTTTTATAAGGGAAGACGGTAGGAATCGTGTTAAATGGACGCCACGCCACTGGTACCTATCATACAAAGTATTGCAAAACCGTTCAGAAAAAGTTAATTTTTTTCTCTAAAATGCCTGCAATTTTTTTTTTTTAGAAAATGTGTGTGTTGTTGAACAAAATAATTTAGTACAGCAAATTTCAAAATTTTTTTTCTTTGAATGTCAAAATAACGCTAAATTTGTTGCTATTAACTCGTTATCCCTTTTTCCATAAGAAACTAAAATTCGCTTTATTTGTATGTCTTTTTGCAGGCTTTAAAAGCTTAAGTTTTAAAACCAGTATTTTGAACAACAGATTTCAGACAACGATTTTTTTTTAAATTCTTCCTCAAAATCTCTTTTCAATTTAAATTTTTGAAAAATCTGGTTCAAACAGCAGATTTAAAAAAATATTTTGAAAATCAGTATCTTTTTTAAGAAAAAATTTTTTACCTGGAAAAAAATGCACTGCAAGAATCGGATTAAAAAAAATAATTCAGAAAACCTACATTATTAAAATATGTTTTTTCGAGAAGTATAATCCTTTTTTAGAATTACAGCCTCATAACTCGTGGTGAACTCGCCTCATAAAAACTTAAAATTTATGATCTGCTCCTTGGCAGATCACAACTCATGTTGTTCTTGTGAGGTTTATTATAAGGGCTTCCACAGAATCCAAAATTGTGACCGCCTTATACAAAAACAAACTCACAAAAAATTGTGACCTGTGAGCCTCACAACGGCAGAATAGGGCTGTTAGTTTTTTTTTTAATTTTTATTTTTGTTTGCTGTTTTTGATTATTTGTTTCAAGCTGAATACACAAATAATTAAAAGCGGCACATGTTTCAAAGCTAGTTTTAAAAGAATAATTGAAGTTGTTTACAAAAGTAACTTCATTTTCTAAATCCCTTGATCTTCGTAAATTGTTGTTTACAAATACAAATATTCAATATGCCAGAAAATAAAAATTTGGTCTTATCTCCAATAAAGCTAAATTGGGGTTATTTTGTTTTCGAAAACGATATAGCTACTCCCCAATGTGGAATCTGGCGATATTTTGTTGGTCGTTACTTCACGTCTCCCAAATTCAAAAGTTTTCATGTATATAGGTACATTTTGAGTTTTAAGAAAAAATAGATTATTTTAAAGATGAATTATTGACCAAATTCCTCTTTAAGTAAAAAAAAATGTTTTTAAACATTTATTTTTAAAAATCACAAGCAATACATAATGTTGTATATAAAGATCAATTTGCTTGCATTACTGATAATGATGATAACACAGTATTTTTGATTACATTTAAATATTCTATGAAGAGATGCTCAGTTGTAAATTTTGTTCCACAAGTAATCTAAACATAACCTTTTGACGACCTGTATTGAACACAGTCTGTGAAATGCAATTTCTTTGTTTAACTTAATCATTATCACATTTAAACGAAATTTGATAGCTTTTTACTTACTTCCAAGATCATAAAACAAAACAGTTGGCAAAATAAAAATAGCATCAACTTTAAATGCATGCCCGATGCAAGCAAATAAAAAATCATTCGGTGATGACCATTTACCGCGATTCTTATCATGATTGAAGGGTTTTAAGCCTGTGTCATATGAAGTTTCATAAACCATTTTTCATTTAAATATTAAAGAATATTTCTTCAATTTAAAATAATTACGAAAATAAAAAAAAAAAACATAAAATAATACGTAATAAATATAAAACGAACAATATGTAATGATTTTTTAATATAAAACAAATAAAATGTAAGCGACTACAACCGACGACGACCGAGTTACTATTATACACTTCGATCAAATCTAATGACTTCAAATACTAAACATAAGCGCTCATAGAGGATGCTCTTGGTTGGGGGTTGTTGTTGTTTTGTTGAAATCTTACAATTAGTAAATAAATAAAAAGCAAAAATATACCTACATCATCAACATTTAACAACAACAACAATGTGACAAATGCCTTACGAGTATGTATTTCTGTTTTAATTGATTAATTCTATGGATGAGATAATAAATATGTTAAATTTTTATTATTTTAGTGTACAAGTGTTTAACAAAATTTTATAATTTATGATAAATAAAACGGTTTGTATGTACATATACATGTGAGTTAATGTATTATATTTTCTTGACTATAAACAGAGGCATTTTGCAAGACAACAAATTCATAGGTCTAATAAATTATTGGGAGTACATTAATTTAGTTGAGTGTATTGGGCGAGAATTGGCTGCAGTTCGTTTAAGTTGAGCGATGCATAAACTTAGTGATGACGTTTACAAATGATTAACTTAGTAGACTAGTTCTGTAAAATTAACTATTTGCTTCTCATAGATGTTACGACGTCTTATAAATAGTAAAGTCTTTATATAGGGTGTATGAACTCAATGATGATACTATCAACTTTGAATTGAAAAAGGTAATACAGGATAAAATTAAGGGAGTATAGACACTTGGTACAATATCTGCAAAGGCCACATACTAAAAAATCAAAACCACATCATCGATCCGAAAAATTTTAAATACAAGTTCATAAGAATTTCTAAGGTCGGCCCCCCACTCCCTTTTCGCATGCAAATTTCATAATAAAAAATGGACACATTTTCAAAATTAAAAAACCGGATTAATCAAGAAATGAAAAATTGTCCCGAAAATAATTATATTGATTTTTACGGCTTTGCAAAGATTGTTAGTATTTTGGGGCCCTTTTTTTATTTTTAAATTTAGGGTTGAATTTAGATTTGAAAAATGGCCCAAAAGTCAGGTGTTGTGTGGTTAATTGTTGTTATTTAATCGTATCTTCAATCTTCGTGTAACTGTTGGTCTCACAATTCTGTATGTCTATCTATAGCGCAGTTGACACGAGATAACACCGCACGTTTTTAAGCTGTAAACATCCGAACAAATTAGCAGTGGCACATACATTTACATAGAACTGTTCACACGATGATTTTTCTGCAAAAAAGCAAAAAACGTGTTTACCTGTTAAGTTCGGATGTGTACAGCTTAAAAACGTGCGGTGTAATCTCGTGTGAACTAGGTCTATCCCCGCACCTTCTGCACGGTACCAGCGATATAAGTTTTTATAGTCAAATGTCAAAAGTTAAATGGTTCAAAAACGGTTTTGTTAAAAAAAAAAATTATTATAATAGGGAAAGGCTGCTTTTTGATAATTCGGTACCAACTATTTTTTTTTTTTGTTTTTTGATTTCCCGAAAACAGTTCTATGATATTTCTTTTATGGTGATGCTTATTTTTTTTACATAAAAAAAATCAAATTTTCTTTTCTGAAAACTCAATATTTAAGAGAAAAAACTTGTTAAATTTTTTAAAACCCTTTCACACAAGGAAACTGAGTTGCCGGCGATTTTTAGTTTCTAGGCGAGAAGGGCGTAAAAGGAAGACAAACAATTTCCCCTCACACCCTTCTCGCCTACAAACTAGCCAGTTTCTGGCAACTCAGTTTCTTTGTGTGAAAGCCGTCTTGGTTTAAAGTAATTTTTCATTTCGTTTTTTAATGTTTTTTCTTAGGGCCAAAAATAACCGTACCCCCAAACAAATGTTTTAAGCAACTAAGGAAAACACTAATTATCTCAAAAACGGTTCCTACGATCAAAAAAAATAATTATTGCTCGAGGACTACTTTGAAAAATTTTTCTCGGAAACTTCTCCAAGAAAATATGCTTTTATCAACAACTTCCCATAGAACATTTGTTAATGCTTTCGTCTTTTTTATTATTGGATTAACTGATTAAAATTAGTTTTTCATAAACAAAAGGCTCCAAAGAGTGTTAATAAAATTGCACACCAAAATTTTCAAAATAACGTTGTTTATTTTTTTTTTTTGAAAATTCGACTTTTTGAAAATGTGTTCATGAATTTATTGTGAAATTCAGTTTTTATCTGCATATTAGTCTGGGTTCGCTTCCCAGCCTCGTCCACCTAAAAACTAAAAAGTTTTTTTTCAGGGCTACTGCCTCTTGCGAGGAATTGACAAATCCTCCAAGAGTATCACTTGTCACGAATTAGTGCTTCTCGTCTAGCCGTTCGGATTCGGCATAAAATTGTAGGTCCCTTCCATTCCTGTCGAAAGGCGCACAAAGGAATGGTTGCGAGTTGTTAGTCACTAGGCCCTGGTTCTTCATGAGCCGTTGTGCCACCCGATTTTATAGTAATAAACTTAAGATTCCTCAGTCAGTTTTTGGATGAATGAGTACGTGAAGGACATGGTAAATGGCTTGGTTATCCCGCGCCGAGGAGACGTGAATTCGCCACCAAGATTGTGTGATTTGACCCTTTTGGACTTTTTCTTGTCGTAGGTCTATGCGAATAAGCCGCAAACCACCTTCAAAGATAACATAATCGATGCCATCGGTCAAATTCAGCCTGCTTTATGCGCCAAAGTTATCGAAAACTGGACCTTTCGAATCCGCGCCATCCAGCGAAGCCACGGCGGCCATTTGAACGATGTTATATTTCCCACAATATCATTCATAGGGCTCTCAAATAAAGATAAAACCTTATTGAGATCTCATATGCAACTTGTTCTATTCAATTTTAAAATCTACCTGCAAAAACCTTTATAAAGAAATCAAAAACTGACCTGCTATAGCCCAAGAGGAATCCTAAGATAATTAAAAATAAATGCGTGAGTGCCGCGACTCAAGGGGAGGATGTGTAAACAAGGCATTCCAAACTTCCAGTTGGTTGCTTGGTTTTCGAAAAAAAACTGCCTATACCACATTACCGACACCGACAAATAACCTCAATTAACTCTATTAAATTAACGAACAACTGTGGCTTCCATGGGTCAAATTGTTGAGTAAACAAAATGGTGCGGAACGGATATTTAATGCTGTATCCGACTATCCTACTTTCAAATTTACCCAAACCAGCACTTATTCGTGACAAGTGATACTCTTTGAGAATTTGTCAATTCCTCGCAAGAGGCAGTAGCCCTGAAAAAAACTTTTTAGTTTTTTAGGTGGACGAGGCTGGGAAGCGATCCCAGACCTCCAGCGTGACAGTCGAACGCACTAACCATTACGCTACGGGCTACTAGGTTAAGGTAATGTATTAATACAAGCAAGTGTGGAAGCAAAATATGAAAAGTCATTTCCTTCGCACAAATTTGGCAGTCGCGTGGAATTCTTTCCCACTTTCAATTTGACATGTATTAATACACTGTGGGGTAGTGTGGAAGGGCTATTAGTGTGTAAATGTTGAAGTTGAAGTGTATACTGTCATGTGCTAAGTGTCATCATATTGTTTTGAAAAAGCTGACATTGAAATTGCATGGAAATTTAGTGGGCTATGAATTATTATTCTTTTTTTAATTGAATTAAAATAATAAAATAATTAAATTGTGTACCTAGCCAATATAAAATTCATAATGAGTGAAGAAAATGCTATTTTCCTTTCTGCTGCTGCTATAATTATCGAAGCTCACTTGGTACAAAATCAAATAAAAGTTACAGCTGTGTTGATAAACACGTCCAGATTTAAAAATTAATGGTAAGTCGACTCAACGTTGTTGATATCTATTCATTTGAATCGGGTTGCGTTCAGGTCAATAAAAGTTCAAAAAACTCTGTTGATTTACACATCCGCATTTACTCAACCTTGTTTGTCAGCACTGTTGATATACACAAATCAACATAGTGTGGACGCTGCTTTAAATCGTATACAAGTTTCAAAATTGTTATTTAAATTTTTTTTATCATTTTATCGATAAAAAAAAAATAAATGAATTGGATGGAGCAACGGCTCGTGAAGAACCAGGGCCTAGTGACTAACAACTCGCAACCATTCTTGTGTGCGTGTGTCGGCAGGAATTGAAGGGACCTACAATTTTATGCCGAATCCAAACGGGTAGACGAGAAGCACTTATTCATGAAAAGTAATACTTTTGGAGGATTTGTCAATTCCTCGCAAGAGGCAGTAGCCCTTAAAAAAAACTTTTTAGTTTTTAAGTGGACGATAACCACATACAAATATTTTCGAACCATTAAAACACACGCTGCACTCTGGTTTTAAACTTAAATATGATTTGATTATAAACTCGAATTTGTGTCCGAAAACCCAATTACTACTATACAATACCCAATAGCACAAGTAGTTTATATAAAGTCAAAATAGGGTAATGCATAATCTTGCGCAACCATTTCTATACAAACTAGTAGTTGTTTTCTTTATTATTTTGGTATTTTTTGATTTTTTAATTCGTTGCTGGTTAATAAAAAGCAATAATATAATAATTGCTGTGTTAAATGAACTTGAATATACATCAAAAAACATTCCGGCGAGACAGAACTAAAAAAAAACCATAATAATACCGAAACCATCATGTATTGTTTGCGGCTTCAATCGCATCCAATCCAAATTCAACCCACATTTTCATAAAGAACCTAAAGTAACAGGCAGTGAATGTGATTACGCGGATACGACATTTATTGCAATGTGTTATTAAATTAGTTTCCAACTAATTTTTGTTTGTTTGTTTGTTTAATAATAGCATTAGCTGCTACAAGTTTAAGTTTTAGTTTATGGTAGAATTTGATATTGAGAGAGACAAACCAAAAACTAGTCCCCAGATGCACGCTCAGTAAAAAGCTGAGTTCATTTGGATACAGTGTGTACATGTACAGTTTGTGTTGCTATTGCTATAATATATTTGTTTCATATTGATAGTTCAGATTTTTTTTCATCAATTTTTTTTTAGACGACGATTACAACAACAAACATAAAGAACACCTTTACCAAGAAGTGAATTGATTGAAGAGACAGTTACCATGAACTATGAGACATCATATGATTCGGGATTAAAACCCTTTAATCATGATAAAGATCGAGGCAAATGGTCTTCGCCGAAGGATTTTTTCTTTGCTTGTTTGGGTCATGCTTTTAAAGCTGATGCTATATTTGTGTTACCAGCTGTTGTATTTCGGGAATTCGGAAGTAAGTCCACAATGATAAGATACATAGTTAAATTTATATTTTTAGAATTAGGGGGCGTTCTTTTTGGTATTATTATTTGTGGGTGGAATTTTAATCATTAAAAAAAAATAATAGTTAACATTGAAAGGATAAGTTAATCTGTTCTCCATATCATAGAAAAACTTTCGAACAAACATATTTTTTTTTTGGTAAAAAAAAATAGAGAAGTCGATATAACTGTTACTATACCAACTACCTTCCACCCACTAGTTTTTTATAGTGATTTTTTTGTTTAAAAAACAAATTAAATACAAATATTATACTGAACTTAGGAAATAGATCACATTGTTTGGAAACTGTTCACCACGTCAAATAAATATTTTTTGTCATCTGTTTATAATAAAATGACGTGATTTCCTAATAGAATAACTATCTTAGTAAATTATAAATTTATTATCTATTGTGATGATGATGACACATAATTATACTATTACGGTGTGTGAAGGGTAGTTTGAATTTCTTTCTTTCACAGTTAAAAATAAAAATGTTTGTTTTGATTGACCGTGAAAATGAATTTATGGCAAATATTAGTAACATTATTGTACATAGAATTCAGAAATAAACATCGAACTTAATTTTTCACACAGAGAGTTGTAAGATTGGGAACTACGATGCAAGATTTGATATACATATAATTTTTTTCATTATGTGCAGAAGAAAATAAATATTTAACTGAAATTGGATTTTTTTTATTTATTAGACTTTCTGTAAATTTCGGTCCAAATATACAGTCTCGTCTCGGTCTCGTATGCTTAAAAGGCAGTCTCGTAACGTCACGCCTCGCCTCGGTCTGGACATGTGCGAGGCTGAGACCGAGACTTTTAAAAAACAAATAATTTTTGTTACCTCGGTCAATCTTGTTATCCGTTCAAAATTTCAACTACCTAAGTATGCACGTGGGTGCTCATATGCTCAAGCGATTTATTTTTTTCAATTTTGTCTATTAAATCCTTAGCTAAAATGTTACTATTTATATGGCGATTCCAATAATATTGCAAACAAAAAGAAACGGTACGTAGGTTGGTTCAAGGCATGACAAATTTGTATGGAACGGTTATTCTATTTCCCCCCGCAAAGGCAGGAGTACAATTTTCTAAAAAAATGTTTAGAAATTGAAAGAAAAAATTATTAAAAACCAAATAAAATTATGATTATTTCCTTTTTTTGTGACCTTTTTTTGAACAATAAATAACAGCCCGCTCTAAAATTATGATAACGCCTTTTTTAAATCCAAACATTTAACCGTTTAAATTATTTTATTATAGTATTCAAGTCAATAGTTTTTAAAAAAATGAATGAGCAAATTAAAAAAAATAAGTTATATATTCAAAGGTGTTTTCTCGTGATAACACTTGCAGTTAGGCTGCACAGCTTTCGCTCCGTCATATTTAACATTGAAGGTTTTGAATGAACAACGACCACTTGTGTTGGCTACCACCGAGGATTACATTTGGCTGGAATGATTGCCATTTCATGGCTGCCACACCAATCATTAGATTCCTTTTAGTGGTGCTTAGTCTATAGTTCCAATTTTTATATTATTCCAAGTTTTATATTATTTTTTTTTTTGAAATTGTACTTATTTGAGTATACTAATTTATTTTCCAGTTCTTTTCTTATGTTCTTATTCATTTTTGGTTTAATTATGTTTTCAAATACTGGTTTCACGTCTTCCAGGTTTTTGTTTTGAAAAAAAATTAAATTTACAAAAACTGCATTTTTGTCAGCTTCTCCTGCATATATATCAGGTCACCGTTTTTGATATTTTGAATCGAAGATCAGAAATTATAGTGATTTTGCCTTAATTATTCCTGATTTCGAGATAAATTCCCAAAATACTTTCGACTCTTTGAACACCCTTTTACCCTAAGGATTCAAATTTAAACCACATGTAACCAAATGTTTAGTTGGGGACCTTTGCGACAACTTTTGAGTATCTAGTATGTGCCAACATAATTTACATTATACATACTTAGTTACTGTATGGAAAGTTATGCATTTTGTTTAGGACCAAAATTATCGGTACTAGCCATATAATTTTGTTTAGCCATTAAGGGCCAATTTTTTAATAGTCAGTCAGTTAGTATTTAATCCTCAGATAGAACAAAAATTTATTTTTCAATTTTTTTTTTTTTATATTTAGCGCGTGAAAAAGGGGTTGTGACTACCCTTAAGATGATATACACAGCACGAGCGATTAGGTAGATTGGAGGGGATTTAAAAGGAGATACCAATGCACATTGGTTTTGAACGTCTGTAGATCATGATGGGAGGGGAAAATTGAGCTGGGTAGAGCATTGCACATTCGAGTAGTGCAACTAAAGAAAGAATCTCTGTACTTAACAGTACGTCAGAAATTGGGCTCAAGGGTAAACTGATGGGCATTCCTAGAAGCGCGAGTATTACGGTTGAATTGTTTAAGGGGAGGAATGCAACTGGCTATTTTACTAGAGCATTGTTTATGGAAATAACGGTAAAATAACGAAAGACATGAAACATTTCGACGGTGCTCAAGAGATGAGAATGTTTCCGTTATAGTTCTTTCACCTATCATTTTAAGAGCTCTCTTTCAATTCTGTCCAATAAACTCAAGTGGGTTATTGGAGCACCTGCCCAAATGTGGGAGTTATACTCAAGTTTTGGACGAATAAAGGCTTTGTTGATCACAGCCAGATCAGAACGGGAGACAAATTTCTTGCATCGACGGAGAAAACCTAAACACTTAGCAGCATTTTTGGCGATGCCGAATATGTGGTCGTTCCATAAAAGGTGGTCTGTGACACACATAACGAGGACTGAAAGCTTTTCGGTTTCCTCAATGCAAGTGCCACTCATGGATAGTTGCATGGGGGTTGGGTTTCGTTTTAACGACAATAGACAGCATTGAGTTTTTGAAGCATTAAATTCTACACGATTTTTGATTCCCCATTGGACAATGCTGTCGAGATCAGAATTTAATGAGCTTATCATACACTGCCGTTCGAGTTCCACATCCGAAGGACATGGATGTGAATCTAAGAACGAATATGAAAACCTGAGGGTACTGTCGTCACTAAAACAATTTAATGGATTAGAAGTTTCAGATAAAAGATCGTTTATGAATATAAGGAAGAGAGTCGGAGACAGAACGGAGCCCTGGGGCACACCAGCATTTATTTTGTGAATTTCAGACTTGAAACCATCCAATACAACTTGTATTGAACGGTCCGAAAGGTAATTTCTAATCCAACAAAGAAGAGATTCATCGATACCAAATGCACGAATTTTCGATAAGAGAGCTTGATGCCAAACTCTATCAAATGCTTTAGAAATATCAAGCGCAATAATCTTACTTTCTCCAAAATGATGTAAAAATTTGTGCCACTGGGCAGATATTACTTATTCCTAGGAATAGTAACACTAAATTTATCTGCTCATTGAGAATTCAGATAAATTTATTGATAGGAATAATTATTTTCAAAGTCAAACATTACTGTTTGTAAACATTGCTTTGAAATAAACGTTAAATAAAATTAAAATTACATTCAAAATATTCGATACACAAAAACATTAAAAACATTGTACAAATATAAATGAAAGTGACATTCAAATAATAATATTCTATAGATTATTTTTTCTCTATTGAAAAATTCAATTTTGCTATGCGATTGTTAAAGAGCCAATTAACTTTATTCTTCGAATAAATAACTGACTATCAGCTCTAAGGAAATCATTTTTTTTCTTTCGAAAAATTCTATTTGATTTTTAATTTTCTCTAAAATAATTCAATTGATTGTTTTTAATTTTTGTTAAGAGAAACTTCTAAAAAGTATACCCACATTTTTGAAAATTTTTTTTTTTTCAATTTTATTTTTAACTCTTATTTTTGAAAACGACTTACTCAATTGTATTAAAATAAAACTTGACATAAGGTGATTTTTTGAAAAATTAAGTTCAAAGAACCGAAATTAACGGGCCGAGCCATACAAATGTTGAAAAATCTTCCTCAAATGCTCCAAAAAAGTATGAAATTTTTCATTGTTGCAATTAACTGAAGAAAACATAAGCAATTGCGCTTAACATTTTTTTTTTGACAAACCAATTCAAACAATTTGTTTGGACAAAAGGGTATAAATTCTAAAGAAGTATAAATAATACTTATTCCTTCTTTCGTGACCTTTTTGATTTGTAAATAAGATTTCCCTCTTGTGGGCTTTAGTTCAGTTTTTGGTTTTGTTATTTTAAAATTTCAAGTGACGTTTTGGTTGTGATTACAACCTTCTTCAGATCAATGGTTAAAAAATATAACAAAAAAAATTAACCATGACCATAGATGTTACTTGGTCCATTTTTTTTTAATATTATTGTTTTAATATTTTTAATTATTTTTTTTTTAATATTTTTCAACCATAGGTCTGAAGAAGGTTGTAATCGCAACCGGAACATCACTTAAAATTTTAAAATAACAAAACCAAAAACTGACCTAAGGCCCACTAGAGCGAAATCTTATTTCGAATTTTTTTTTTTTTTTTTTATTTGAAAAATCGATTTCTTAAAATTAATTGATGAATTTTTTTGAAATTAAAGATTCATCTGCATAATAATCTTTATTCAATTGGGATTTCGAAATTTTGTGCCTAAAATAGTTTTCAAAATTTCATATAAGAAACTAGCTGACCCAGCGAACTTCGTTCCGCCTTTATTTCGTTAATGCAATGAATATAATAATTCCCAGTATGCACAATGGCAAATCGTTAGATATTATAAGCGGAGTCCGCGGAATAAGAACATCTCCACCTTCCCGGAATAAAAACATCTCCACCTTCCAATTTTCCTCTAAAAATCTAAGCTTAAATTGGAAAAACATATCCACCCACCAAATTTCCTCCAAAAGTCAAGGCTTAAATTGGATTTGGTTTGATGTTCTTCACAATTAAACGCGTTCCGTTACATTTAAGGTCTTACATTACGGATTTGCATCAATGTAACTCTCCAGCGCCGATTTGATTTTGAATGACGAAATTAAAATGATGGACATCATTGTTTTTCACAGCCAAAATCACTCGTGTACTCAGCCGACATCGTCAACATAATTCTGAGCGATATTCGGGAAAACATTCGTGATAAGCCTTTCCGGCGTAGTTGTAAAGTGGCAAAAATTCTGTGGAAATTCAATCAGGCCGGTGACCACTGGAAATCACGACGTGAACTGGTCATTTCATAAAGCGTTTGACAGAAATCCCTGACAGGTTAATCATTACACCACTGAAATGTCGTTTACCATTTCGTAAATCTTGCGTTTGTGAGCCATTGTGCACTCGTTCCGTTTGATAATATTACAATACTGCAATACTTTCGCCATCGCAGAGTTCTTTGAAATGTTGGCTGTAGAGTCTTCATCAACTTGCAGGTTCAATGGAAATATCAGTGCTGTTTTACCGCCTTCCAACATCCTAGGCCCTATCCCAAATACTTTGAGCAGAATGGAAATTAAAAACAAATTGATAAAATTTTATTTTACCTTATTCCTTCACTTTCCTATCTCGGTCCAACCCGAACCCATCAATCCATCAAAATGGTGAAAATCGAACGATCCTTTCGGGTGTAAGGTATGTACTAAAAACAGGATCTTCCCGTTTCAGTTTATTTTGGAAATTTTCCGGGATTTTCCACTAGTATCATATGTCCTTCCTTGGGACATACGAATTCATCAATCCCAGAATCGTGAAAATCGTAGTATCCGTTCTCGAGTTATGCACTAAAAATAGGATCTTCCCGGGATTATCCTGCAGTATCCTTTATCCTTCCTTGGGTCAATACAAATTCATTAAGCTCAAAATTGAGCAAATCGAACGATCCATTCTCGAGTTATGCGTGCACACACGGACGACATTTCTCTTTTATTTATGTAAAATATATAGAGATATCAAAACAGACGCAACGATTTTTTAATTTTTTCACATGTTATGTATAATCATATTTTTTTCAAATTTTGTTCAAATGGTATCTTTTTTGTTTATTGCTAATATTTAGAATTTAAGTAATTAAAAATATTATTTTATGGTTTTAATTTTTTTTTTTCATATCAAAACAATTTTTTTATGATACTAGGCTAAAAAATGTTTTTACTAATTTTAAAGGAGTTAAGCATCGTAGCATCTCTTAACATTTCACTAAACAGAAAATAACCAAATGGATATTTTTATCTTTTCAGTATCGTACTGAATCAAAAAAAAAATACTAAGAATTATCATACTAAAAATTGTAATAAAATAATAAAACGAATAATGTCATGTCCTAAAACTTAATTTTGAAACCTAACAAAAATGTATAAACAACTTTTTAATAATCGATACAAATCCATTAATCATACTACCTTAGCACTGGACTTTTAAAATTTTGCACCCATGTTTTTTAATAATACTCGAAAATATAAATTTTTTGAAATATAACATAAGCCACTGGAACATTAGATCAAGTTGCTGCGATTCTTTCGTGCATTTTATTTTGTATTAAAATCATAAAAGCAGTTTTGTTTTTTTTTTCTTTTAACATTATTTGCCATGGTTGCAAGTTTAAAAAAAATCGACAAATTTATTTTCAAAAAGATATTTTAAGATATAAAAAAAAATATGTTTTTTTTTAATTTTATAGCATTTATATAGTAAAAATTATTTACAGACACCTAGAAAGAATTTCCAATAAAAATTGTATTTTTAACTCCGTTATAACCCATTGATTAAAAACAATCACAACAAAAACATAAATGTTATAAAAGTAGCCAAGTTCTTCTTGGTTTTTGTTGTGATTTTACTCCTTTTTGCAAAGGTTCTTTTTATCACAAAAAGTGGGGTGGAATAAGCGCCCAATGAGAGCCTCATAAGCAAAGTAAGTTTTTAATTTATGCCTTTTGTATGTACTACAAGTCCTATCTCTCTACCAATTTTCATAAGTTAGAAGTGCTCCATTGAAATGATAATAACTGGTAAGAAATGGGTGGATGGAACGCCCCCGCATGAAAAATTTCATGATTTCAACTATTTCTTTGTATACATCTGAAAACGAACCGCTTTACCAAATTTCATAACCCTGCACCAATCGGAAGTGCTCTCAATATATTTAATATTAATTCTGTGAAAATGGGTGGTTGCGACGCCCACTGAATGTAAAATCTCAAAGTTTTAATTTTTCCTTTGCTTGCATGTCAAGTCCTATCGCTCTACCAAATTTCATCACTCCATGACAATCAGAAGTTCTCTTTATTGTTGATATGAATTCTGAGAATATGGGTGGGTGCCACGCCCCTGAATGTATACACAATTCTCCAATATCTCCTTTGTATTGACCACATAATCTACCAGTCTACCAAATTTTATTATTCTGCAACAATCCGAAGTGATCCATATAATTAATAACAATTCTGAGAAAATGGGCGGATGCCACGCCCTCTGAATGTTAAATACCAAATTTTAAAGATTAGCCTTTGTTTGCAGTTCAAGTTCTACCGCTCTACCAAAGTTCATCATTCTACGACAACCAGAAGTGCTCTATATAATTGATATCGATTCTACGAAAATGGACGGATGCCACGTCCTCTGAGTGTTGAATCTCAAATTTTAAAATTTTGAAATTGCTTGCATGTCTAGCTCTACCGTTCTTCCAAATTTGCCACGCCCCCTGAATGTAAAATCTCAAATTTTAAAATTTTGCCTTTGCCTGCACCTTGCGCCCTACGGCTGTACCAAATTTCGTCATTCTATGACAATCAGAAATGCTCCAAATAATATATATCAACTCTATGAAAATGGGCGGATACCACGCCCCCTGAATGAAAAATCTAAATTTTTAAAATGTTGCCTTTGCCTGCATTTGAATTTCTTACGCTGTATTAAATTTCATCATTCTACGACAATCAAAAGTGCTCAAAATAATTTACATCAATTCTATGAAAACGGGCGGGTACCACGCCCCCTGAATGGTAAATCTTAAATTTTCAATTTTTTGCACAAGGCCTACCGTTGTGCGAAATTACAAGATTCAACAATGGCGGGAAGTGCTCCATAATTTTGAAGGTCTGTCAGTGAGTGAGTGAGTGAGTGAGTGAGTCAGTCAGTTGCGGTTTTTGCAATTTTTGCAGCCTTATATCTCGGGAACCACTAATGCTAAAGAAAATGCTGCAAATGCTGCGAGTTTCAGTTTGAAGTTTCTGACTTTATTGGTACTGAAGTTAGAGGGGTGTCGAAAATCGCCTGAGTTTGATCCTGTAAAAAGTGTGTAGTGCCAGAACTTGGCTGGGCACTACCGTGTCCATTGATTTATAGTTCATTTGTGTTTATTAATAAGGAAGTATATATTTTTTTTTTATTTTACTTTTTTTTTACAGTTTATGCCTTAGTTCCTCATTTCATAACATTAGGCTTAGTTGTTATGCCAATAATCTATATGCAATCTTTCCTGGGTCAATTCTCAAGCACTGGATTTATATCAGTATTCAGAATATCACCGCTGTTTAAAGGTAAGTACTTACACAATTAAGACGTTTATTTTCAAATATGGATGAGTCAATTTTATGAAATTAAAATAAAAAAAAATAACAAAAAATGATGGGAGGTCAGGATTATTCCATAAAACGAAAGTTATCCAGCGATAGGCAGAAATTGTTAAAAAGATTTCGTTCGATCATTTTCATTTTACATAATGACCCCGTCCTTCTTTTTATACACTTTTCCAAATAAATTATTCAAATTCTGAAGCATTAAAAATATATACAAAAGTAACGAAGATGAACAAATTTACAAATAAAATTAATCCTATTAGTTAAAATAATTAATTTAAATTAATCAATTGAAATACACTAAAGTTCATTTTTAAACAAAATGTTTTCTTTTCAGGCTTTGGTTATGTTTCATTAGCCCTAAACTTAATAACACTTTCTTACTATAGCATTTTTGCAGCTATACCATTATTTTATTTATTATATTCAATAAGAATATCAATGCCATGGAGTTGTGAGGCATCTAGTGATTGGATGGAAATCAAAGAGAACCATACTTCGGTATGTATTTAGAAAATATTAACGTAGATAAAGAAATTTAAATGATGAAGATTTAAGATGCTCGTATCCTTAAGTAAGAAAATAACAAATATTTTCGGTGTACAACATTTTGTATTCGTTTCAGATTTGTGCAAAAAATTACACTGTGCATGATTATGATAGTGTACTTATTCCATCGGTGGAGTTTTTTAAGTAAGTATGACCTAGGTTAGGTTATAGTGGCTGCCAGCAAAGAAGCCGACACACTTAGACCATCAATTGGTCCGTTGTGATACCACATGAATCTAAGATTTTCTCCGCACTCGCTAAAACCAATTACGAGCTTTTTACAAAGCGCATGAGACTGTTAATGTCCGAGCTTTCTAGATCTGTTGGATCATCGAAGAAGAAATCCCCAAGATGGAGTTTACGTCTTTGAGATAGGGCAGGACATGTACAGAGAAGATGAGGAATAGATTCTTCTTCCTCTTCATCCATACAGCTTCTGCAAAAATCATTTGCGAATACTCCAAGCCGCGTGGCGTGATTGCCTATAAGGCAGTGTCCAGTAATGACACCAATTATGGAGCGGATCTGCAATCTGCTTAAAGATAACAAACACTTAGAGCGCCTCGTGTCCAACACTGGCCAGATCTTTTTAGTTGCCAGGCAAGTGGTGATGTTATTCCACCTAAGGCTTGCTCTCCTTATAGCATCTTGCTTCAGCATAAGTTTGCAAGTAGCGATAGGTATACCGATGTCTACCTTGTCTGGTAGAATAGGTAGTGTTGTTCCACTTTTGGCGAGTTCGTCAGCTTTGCAATTTCCCAGAATGTCCCTATGGCCTGGCCGTTTTAGAATTTGTAGAGACAGAGTCCAGAGATTTCAAAGCAGCTTGGCTATCTGAGAAGATACGGATATCCGACGTCGATACCACGTTTTCTTTAAGCCACGATAAAACTTCCTTTATCGCCAAAAGTTCCGCCTGGAACACGCTACCATGGTTAGGAAGACGAAATGAGAGACTTAGATTTAGTCTGTCTGAGTACACGCTTCCACCAACCCCATCATCGGTTTTTGAACCGTCCGTATAAAAGTGAATCGATTCGTCTTCCAAGAATGTCACATCCTCCCATGTGGATCGGGAAGGTATGACAACCTGAAAGTTCTTGTCGAAGCGGAATTGTGGGATGGTGTAGTCAATGATACCTGGAAGTGAACCGTATGAGTTCAGAATAGATGAGTGGCCAACATCATTATTGATCCACTGTGACGAGGCTTTAAGACGGATTGCCGTACATGCTGCCGTTTGTTTACTGAATATATCTAGGGGTGTGAAATCGGGGAGAGTGTCCAGTGCAGCGGAGGGAGTAGAGCGAAGTGCTCCACTTATGCACATAGAAGCTGATCTTTGGATTTTACTGAGTATATCGCGGTTAATCGCTTTATCCAAAGCAGTCCACCATACTGCCACCCCATATGTGAGAATTGGTCTAATTACCAATATGTATAGCCAGTGAGTAATGCGGGGTTGTAGACCCCATTTATTCCCAATGGCTTTTTTGCTGGAGAAAAGGGCTACAGTGGCCTTATTGACTCTTTCTTGTATATTAGGTTTCCAGCTTAACTTTGTATCTAAAATAAGACCCAAATATTTTGCTTCGTCAGAGAATGTTAATGGAATACCTTTAATTGTGGGAGGATCTATAACTAAGAAGTGGGTACAAGAATAGATAAGACCAACAAAGTCAGTTTTATTAACAATATTTCAAGTTATAGAAGAAAATTGTATTTTTTTGGGAATTAACCATTACAGAATCCATTTGAAACCAATGGATTTCTTTGACAGCGATCTTCCTGACGGAAGTTTTTCATGGATTCTCTTACTATGTACTTTTATTATATGGGGCATGGTAGCAGCAATTGTGATCAAGCCTACAGAAATGGTAAGAAATCTTGAGCTATATAATAAAAACTTTTAAAGTCTTTTCTTCTTTATAATTTCAAAATTCAGATTGGAAAATTTATACGTTATTCTTGTCTGACTTTAATTGGATTGATAGGACTTTGTTTTATACGTTTTGCATTTCTACCTGGAGCACTGCTTGGAATAAAGGAATTTTTCCACCCATATAAATTAAAATATGCCCAGTATTGGCCAATCATAACTTGTTTGGCCTTCGCTAGCCTCGGGCCGGGTTGGGGTTCAATTTTAACAATGGCAAGCTACAACGATTTCAAGACAAACATTTTCAAATACACATGGATATTGAGTGCGGCTCAAGTGGGTTTAATGTTGGCTTTGTCATTTGTATGTATATTCGTGACGGATTTTATGCTTCGTACGTGACGGAGAGTTGAGATTTTGTTTATGGTTAAATTAACTATTTTTTGAATTTTCTTTTGTGTAGAGGATGACCCAGAGCGATTTTTCTATGATCATTCAGAATCCCAATGGATGAATTTTCTTATGATTCCAACAGGATTGACATTTATGGAACTGTCACATTTTTGGTCATTAATATTCTTTAGTATTTTAATATTGGGCAGTTTAAATCTCTTGGTAAGTTGGATTTTTTTCTTTTTTTTTAAGTAATTTTGTTATTTTTTATTTCTGGAATTTAGATTGTGCAGTTCCTATCCGTTTCAACATCTCTGTTTGACGAACATGAAATCTTGCGGGGTTATAAGAGAGAAGTTTCTCTTGGTTTAGTGGGCCTTTTAGCAATTTCTTCGATATACTTTTGCTCAAATGTAACAAGAATACATTTATTAAATAGTTTTGTTGTAAAATAGCTTATAATTTATAGCACGGAATATCGTTTTTTGAGGGTATGATGACATTTGCTGTTATGACTCAAATGGCTCTCAACCTAATCCTCCTTATCGTTGTACTTTGGATCTATGGAAGAGAAAGATTTCAACGTGATTTACATTTTATGACCAATAATAATATTTCCACGTGGATGGTAAATGTATTAAGATACGTTTCACCTCTGTTACTAATCTTTGGATGGGTAATTTAAATTTGAAAACAACTATTTAAAACTATTTACTAAAAATAAATATTTTTTTCTTTAAAGTTTTATGGACTGGCAATGTTTACTATTGGCAAAAAATATGGAAATTGGCTTATGTTTTGTCTCACTATTATTATAAACATGTTGCCATGGTGTTTTGTTCCGGGATATTGTATTTTTAAAATATTGCAAACAAGTGGAATTTTGGGAGTACGTTTGAGACGGTGTGTTAGGCCAACCGATTGGTATCCTTTTGATCCTGTTGATAGGCAAAATTATGAGGAGAATTTTAATAATTCAGATATATCCCATCAGTTGGCTATTGGACCGGATGAATTGTAAAGAATGCGCGTACATAATAAAAAATTTAAATTTATGCTTAAAATACATATAACCTAAATTAGAGTAAAAATTAAAAAAAAAGTGTCTTTTAAATGCAGGAATAGTTATAGAGAGTTAATCAAGTAAGTATGTATATTGATGTGAAGAATACTTTGAAGTATGTAAGACTTTTGTAAGAACGTACACTGAGGGAATACATGTCTGAACTTCCAACTCTATTTAGTAATTACAGCATGTACAAAATGTACTGAGTGCATACATTTTTAGCATGACTCAGTCTATAAGGAATTCTATGGACCTACAATGTTCAGCTGTCTGTGAAAAATGCATATGCACTTAATAAATAAATATAAATGTTCATTGGACACACTAGACAAATTTGTGCCGTTTATGGAATGAGTACAGTTTCATTGTATATTTTCTGTACGCATTGTACGAATATAAATATGTCAGGGAGCATGGACTATTCATACAAATATCCCTCGCTTATATGTGCTGAGTACATGATTATGTGGTGAGTAAAGTTTCCTTGCGGCATTAAAATGTACTTAGTATGGTACATAAATACATGTACGCATTACATAAATATTATTTTCCCATATAAATAACCACCTAAAAACTAAAAAGTTTTTTTTTCAGGGCTACTGCCTCTTGCGAGGGATTGACAAATCCTCCAAGAGCATCACTTGTCACGAATAAGTGCTTCTCGTCTAGCCGTTCGGATTCGGCATAAAATTGTAGGTCTCTCCCATTCCTGTCGAAAGGCGCACACAGGAATGGTTGCGAGTTGTAAGTCACTAGGCCCTGGTTCTTCATGAGCCGTTGTGCCACCCGATTTATTTATTTATTTATAAATAATATACACTCATTGCATAAATAATATGTACACATATAAATAATATGCACTCATTACATAAATAATATGTAATCATTGCATAAATAACATGCATACGTTGATGTTATTTTAAAAAAAAAATTAAAATTTGTTGATATTTGTTGACGTTTTCACAAAATGTCGGGGAATCAGTCGAATGTTAGATGCCGATTGCTGTCGATATTGTGAAAATCAACACTTAAAAAAATCGATATAGGGTTTTTTCGATATTTTGTTTTGATCAGTCAGTCAGTTTTAACCAATCAAATTTTTTTTCTTAGGCGCCCAGAAATAATAACAGTTTTTTGTAGAACAGTTTTTTAAAATCGGACGGGGGGTCTATCCCCCCCCCGTTTGGGCGGGAAGGGCAATTTTAGAAAAAATTACTTAAAATGAAAAAATTAGTAAAAAGCAACGGCAAGACTGAACATAAAGTATTATACTGGTTTTGAAAGCCAGAAATCTGTTTCTTAATTCTACATTTACATTAAATTATTTAAGTCAAACATTTTTGAAAAATTCGCATGCAAACTCAAAATTTTGATAAAAAAAAATAAAAAAAAAAGTTTAGACCAATATTTTTCAAAATTGTGAAATGAAGTGCTAAATTTAATTTTAGTGGTCAATGCATATAACAATTTTGAATCTAGTTTTTAAGCTAATTAAATATTATCAAACCTACTTTTTTATAATTTTTTTAGTTTGAGTATATTTACTTGGTCTTAATTTGTAAGACAGCGCTGTATTTATTTTTCCACTTCTTTTGTATTCTGGTTGCACAAGTGCATAAACAGTATGATACATAAGGGGGGCATGCACCCCCCTGTAACCCCCTGCTTTGCTCAGTATAGGATTTGGGTTGGGTGCAAGTTTGGGTATATGCACACTTTCTTATGGATTGAAAATTTTCCATAAAAAAGCCTCCAAGCAATCACATAAATTCCTCGTCCCATTTGAATAACTAGCAAAGTTTGAAAATATTAGAGCTTAAAATGTACAGCAAACAAATATTCATATTTATTTAAATCTTGTGTGAGACCATTCAAGTGTTACGGACTGTACTTAATCAGCCCTTGTGAGAATGAAGTGTTTTGTTTTTTTTTTTTAATAACGGCGGCTAAACATCCACTGCTTTATCCTTTCCTTAGGAATTTTTCCATTTTTTGATCATTCGAGGATTAAGTTTCAACAAACGAAAAAACATAACATTGCTTACTGTGCTATACTATAGAACTTTATATAGAACCACAAAGAAAAATAATTACAGAATAAAAATCAAATAAAAAGTAGGTTAGTTAATTTTTAATTTTCTCAAAAACTAGAAGATATAAAATCATCTAGTTTTCATTTTTAAATGAATAATTAATTAGAGCAACGAATTTCAGAAAAAAAAAAAAAAATAACGCCCATGTTCTGTATTTCACTTATTGAGAATTCACATGAATGTGGGTGTTCCACAATTCGTAATGGTGAATTTGAATTTCGAAAAGGAAAATGGATGTTCTGAATTTCGGTTTATTCCATTTTCTGAACGCATTCAAATCACTTTGTCTGTGAGCTTGTGTATTTCTTCGTCTTCGTGCTAAATGTAAGAACAAATCGTTTTTTTTTTTTTCGTTTTTCAGTATTTATTTATTGTTTTTTTAGGGGAAAACATATGAACATACGACAAGAGAAGGTATTCCTGACATGCATGGCGGAACATCCTAATTTTGCGAGGGGTTTCTCAAGTAGAGACAAAAAACGCACACCGAGTCACTGTAGGCCAATTTGTCCACTTCACTTCGGAAACTTAAAAAAAAATAGGAATTTACTTTATTTATCAGAACAATTCATATATTCACGCACTCACATTATCTCAGATAAATTAAATGTATTTGTTTTGTCTCGCAAAATTTGTCTGGTAATTTTTTCTTTGGAATTCTGCTACTTTTTTCCATTAAAATTACCAATAATATTGCATCCATTTTCAAAGCAGCAGTAATTTCAATTTAGAAACAAATAAAAATGGGTGAAGGGTGATGCTTCTGTTTTGACAGTTCCAAGCAATTTCGATGTTTTCAAAATTGATCGAAATGCAGAACATGCAATTTCATTTCACGTGCAATGGAAAAGAGATTTCAATTCACTTTCGATCGAATTGCAGAACATGGGCGTAATATATAATTTTACTGTTTTGAAACATTACATTTTGTATCTTTTTTTTGTCCAAATTTTGAGTTTAAAACCCGTTTTTTTCGAAACTGTGCATAGATTTCACTTGATTTAAAAATAAGCTAATAGTAAAATGTGTTGGCTTTGAAACAAGGCATAAAACTTAATTGTAAGTATTACCGTTATTTTTTAATATTTTTTTTGTACTTTTTTTTATAAAATTGCCCCTCCCGCCCAAACAGGGGGATAAAGACCCCCTCCCTTCCATATAAAAAATGCGGGAGCGGGTCGAAATTCTAGTTTCAAAATTCTGCTATTCATAATTCTACCTATTGGTACAAAAATTCTGCTTTTCAAAATTCAGCTTTTTTTCGATTCTGTTTTACAAAATTCTGCTTTTCAAAATACTGACCAGTAATAATATAGAAAAATAAAATTCTGCTTGTTCTGATTTTTGTTAAAGAAGGATTTGTTAACGATGTAACAAAAACAAATAGCAGCAAAAAGTAATATACATAGTCTAATAAATTAATGCAAGAATAACATCTAAGCAAAACCACAAATGTGGTATGGCTTAAGTCTGTTCTCTTTTTTAAAATTCATTTTTTTTTTTGTTTGTTCTTTATAATGTTTGTTCTTTATTAATATAATAAAATATATTGGCAGTGATAAGTTCCTTTTTGAGATCATTTATGATTCTGTATATGCATGCATGACTGCGACCGACTATCACCTTAAGTCGACGATTCTGTGTTCTGTGTTCTTGGAAATGTGTCTTTCGTTGCTTTTGAACTTCCATAAATAATTTAAACACTTAAACACTTTCACTTCCACTTGTCAAAAGACAATAGGGCATATTCATAGTCGCAGATAGACCCGGGATTACCTTAATTATAGTTCAAGACAATTTTGGCTGAATGAATACAGATCGATTTTAATTACAAATTGTTGGTTTTATATTTTTATAAGATAGTTAACTTGGTATACTACACAAATAGCTTCAAATATTTTGAAATGATAAACTTAAAAAAATAGAATCAACGTCCGAAAATTCAACTAAAGCTATGTTTAACTTAGACCCAGGTCTAAAATGACTATGAATACCAATGACAATAACTTTCATTTCTAGTTTAGCCAAAAATAAAGCATTTATCTACATACTTTTATAGGGAAAAGTTGGTACCTACTACTCTCCAAAATTCAGTTTTACAAAATTCTGCGAACAATAAATAAAAAAAAAAAAATTCAAAAAATTTTGAAAAGCAGAATTTTGAAAAGCAGAATTTTGTCAAGCAGAATTTTGAAAGCAGAATTTTGAAAAGCAAAATTTTGAAAGCAGAATTTTGACCTCGGCAGAATTTCGACCCCATCCCAAAAAATGCTTGTATTGAACTGTTCTATACAGAACCGTTATTAATTCTTGGCGCCTAAGTTATCGTACTCTCCCCTGAAAGTTGATTTTATGCAGTCGACATTTTTAAAGTCGACATATCGTACCAAATGAATAACAATAGCTGTATGTTTCCATTTTCTTAAGATATTTTATGACTGGTTTTCAATTTAAAATATTGCAATATTGTATTTAATTCGATTAAAATAACAGCGGTCTAAATTTAAATCTTATATTTATTGGTTTCATCTTTTTTTTACTCAATGAACTTGACTATAAATTCATAAAAAAAAACTTTTTTCCGCTAGACAAGTTGTTAAATTGTTTTGTATGTTTACACAGAAACACAAAACAGTTCATCCCATCCTTGGTGATATAATTTGAATTTATTTTTAATTAACTTCAACTAATTATTAATCTACAAACATAACGATTCAGCAGACTTAAAACGTCAATTGAAAAAGATAACAAAATTAATTTTCACAGCTTTAAAGCTACGTTTGTATGTACATTTTGTACATACATTCCCGGAGATCATCAAAATTTCATTTACATAAATATCAACTCAAACGTTAGAGATTCTAATCCAATGCACATTTATTTTTGTTTTTGCTTTTCTTCAAAAATGCTTTGACTTTTATTAATAGAAAAGTCCGAAATGATGTATGTACATGGGATTTGTTTTTTTTTTTTTTGTAGGATCAGTCAGTAGATTGCTAACTTTTTGCAAGCGTGTGTCGGCTGTGTTTTGTGTCGCCTTTAAGTTAAACTCTTATAATATTTTTGTTTTCATATTTTAATTAAAAAAAAAAATAATTAGAAGCAAAGACAAAAAAAAAACAACTTTACTGCGAAATAAAAGTTTTATTTGTTTGAAACAATTTTTGATGTTTTTTATCTTACATGTATTACTTCACTGTAAATAATACACATATCTCAAATGGAGTATGAAACATCATATGACACCGGCTTGAAGCCGTTCAATCATGATAAGAATCGTGGCAAATGGGCATCTTCGAAGGATTTCTTTTTTGCATGTGCTGGACATGCATTTAAAGCAGATGCCATGTTAGTAATGCCATTTTATATCTTTGAAGAAGTTGGAAGTAAGTTTATTTAATTTTTTTATTTATTGTGATTTGTGAAAATTTAAGTTCTGAAATTCAAATATAAATGAAGAGCTGCGGTGGGCAATGAAGATGAATTTTTGTAATGAGGAGAAGAAAATAGGGTTGTGTCTATGATTATTAATTATATTTTTTGAATATTAGATGCCTATTCTTAATATGGATTCAATATAGCTATTAACGGCCTTTAGTCCATAAAAATTGGCGTTTCGTCCCGGCGTTCTCACTTGGACTCTTCATATGTTTTGGGGTTAATTATTTTTAGAATCGATTTTTCAATCATCAGTTAAACTATCAGAGGAGTAAATACTTTAGCAACAGGAACAATCTTTTTTTTATACGAAGAATAAGTATACTATCTGAGATTTAACTCTGATTATTGACAAATTGGCCATTCATTGAACATTGTTCAAGGCTGTATAGATACGAAATTAAAGAGTCTAAAAATAGGCAACTTAAGCTTGGACATATTTGTATTTGTTCTGTGGCTCTTCAAATATTAGGTACCTACTGGAATTAAAAGTTTAATAAATTTTGTTTCTCTTGCTCCAAAGATTGTTTGTTGGCAGCAGTAATCTATGATGATTTAATCTTTGAGAGTATGAGAGTTATTGGAGTGGTTTTAATCAAATGACGTGTAATAATTTTCTCAATTTTTTTTTAAATGCATACAAATGTATATAGTACAGTGAAGATGTTATTCTCTCCTCGTTTTCTGTATCAATATTAATTTAATCACTGAATAGCTATCATATCAAATATGTACATACATACATATATTAATTCCTTAGTTAATAAAAAGTCAATGGGGTAAAATTTGTTTAACTTACAACAAAATGTCGTTTGATGTTTCCTGTCAAAAACTGCATCCTTAGGGCCTTATTGCGAGAGTCTACTCCGAAAAAATCTAGTCGACTTATGTACATACACTGCGCTCCACTTGAATAGAAACAAACTTTTTTTTTACGATCAAAGCGTGTGGCGCTCTGGTTAATTCATACATCCACCTTTTGGTTTCAGTTCCTTAAAGAGAAATCTATTGCGAATAAAACTGCAGCGACAGAACAATTCAGGAAAATACCATAAGTTTATTTTTTTTTTTACACTTCTCTAATTACTTCATAAAATACACTGTTTTTTTTTTTTGCTTAGTGTTAGTGCGTAGTTTTAGTGTAGTTTAAAAATAATAAATGTTTGATCAAAGAAAATATGGACCGTGGAAAACTATTAAACCCTGCAGAAAAAGCCAAAATAGAAGAAGAAAAGAAGTATCGCCAAAAAAATAAGTATGGAAGTGTGAAAATTGTTTGGTCGAACCTAAGAAATAAAGAAAACTATGGAAAAAATGTTTAAGGTAGGAAATCAAGAGCCACAACAGAAGCAGACCGAAGAAAAATAATTAGACTGGCTTGAAATTTAAGCGGCTCTACTGCTTAAATCAAGGCGAAGAGTTGTATTACAGCGAGTCTTAACACTAATAGACGTGTTATTCGTGGGTCACAACATTTAAAGCGCCTAAAATTGAAGAAAAAACCACCGTTAAATCCAATACGAAGACAGAATATAAAAGATTTTTGCAGGAAGAATATGACGTGGAAGGAAGAGTGGACGTATTTTCTGACGAACAAAAATCTGTTATGATGACGCGGACGGATATAATTACTATAGAGACATTTCACGGTATCAACTGATGTGAAATTTCGTGTTAAAACATGGTCAGAAGGCAACCCTTATATCACTGGTCTGCCAGTGTTACCAACTTGAAATCACTTCTTAAAAGTTAACCTAGGATGTGGACTATTAGTGTACCAAAGTTCATCCCGTCAGAATGAAGTGCAAGGTTTGACCTAAAATATGGCCTCAACGCCCTAACTACCCCGAGGTTTACCAGAATAGGGCTGATAATTTCATAGCAATCTGACAGACAAATATTAACGAATAAATTTTGAAATATCGATAGCAGACTTTAAGTCGATTTGACTTTTGAATAGACTCTCGCAATAAGACCCTTAGTTGTTCGGGTTTTGATTTTACATTGATTCAGTCTTTGATATCCACCATATCCCATATTGGAAAACATGAATCGATCTATAACAACCACTGAAACAGTTTGTTTTAGCGGGAAAAACAATAGGAGCAAAGTTGATGGCAAATGAAATTCTATTTTTTTCTATTTTTTATATGCACGGGCATCATTTTATAAAAAATTCAGTTTTATTTATAATTAATTGAATATATGTATATGTACATATTGGGCCATCTCACACAGGCTCAATTTTGAACTAGACTAAGCTGGGGAAATGAAAGTTTTTAGGCAAGGGAGGTGAAGTGTGAGGAAACAAACGACTGAAATATGCATCCTTGTTTCGAGCGGACTAACAAAGTTTCATTACCTATACATACACAGTTGTTCGTTTTTAAGCAAATCTGGTGTCATGCAAAACTAAAAATTTTAAAGGAAATCATTTGTTTTTTGTTTTCGATTCTCAAACTGAGAGAACTAATAACGGGTTTTTCAACAGGGACGCTACAAAAGTAGAGCAACAGGGACAGCAAAGGACGCCATATTTCTAGCCGTTCTTTTGATATTTCTCTTCAATAAGGTTTGCCATTTTATGATGAAAAGATATACGAGCCAACAACGAGTCGAAATTATTAAAATTCACTACCGAAACTCGGAGTCAGTGGCCTCAACGTTAAGAGCGCTACGTCCAATTTATGGTCGTCATAATAGTCCTAGCAGATCAACAATTGAGCGTCTAGTGGAAAAATTTGAATCCACAGGCACAGTACAAAATATTCCCGTGCAGGTGAGACAAAGAAGTGCCCGCATTGTCGAGAATATTGCTGCCGCTGAGGCTTCAGTTGCAGAAAGCCCAAATGTGTCACTCACACGTCGTTCTCGAGCGTTGGGCATCTCTGTGACGTCGTTGTGGTGAATTTTGCGAGAATTTTTTGGCCTACATCCTTACCAGATTTAATTGACGCAAGAACTGAAGCCGCTTGGCCACCAGAAGCGTCGTATGTTCGTGAATTGGGCTGAGCAACAACTTGAAAATGATTCGGATTTTCATCGAAAAATCATCTTCAGCGACGAGGCTCATTTCTGGCTGAATGGCTTCGTCAATAAACAAAATATGCGGTATTGGTCAGGCAGCAATCCACACGTACTCCCAAAGTCATCATTGCATCCCGAAAAAATTACGGTTTGGTTTGGTTTATGGGCCGGCGGCGTCATTGGGCCGTACTTCTTCCGTGATGATCGAGACCGGCACGTTACTGTGAATGGGGATCGCTACTGTTCAATGATAACCGAATATTTTTGGCCCCAATTGGATGATATGGACTTGGAGGACATGCGGTTCCAACAGGACGGCGCCACAAGCCACACAGTGAATGTCACAATCAATTTATTGGAATCCAAGTTTGGAGAACGTGTTATCTCACGAAATGGTCCAGTCGCTTGGCCGCCTTGGTCGTGCGATTTGACGCCGTTAGACTATTTCCTGTGGAGCTACGTCAAGTCTATGGTCTATGCCAACAAGCCAGTGACGATTGATGAACTGCGTACGAATATCGAACGTGAAATTGCAGCAGTATCGGCCGATTTATGCTTGAAAACCGTCGAAAATTGGGTTCAGCATCTGGACTTCTGCAAGCGTGCCCGTCGTGGCAATACAAAAGAAATCGAGTTCCATACATAATGGCATTAAACGTACTTCCATAAGAATAAAGAATTTCATTAATATCTAAAACTGTTTTTTGTTTTATTTAAAAAAAAACTTTTGTAGCGCTCTTATTGAAAAACCCGATACAATTAAACCCGGTTCATGTATACACCCGATTTTCAGCCAGCTTTGCTCAGCCCATGTGTGATTGAAGGAAAAGTAAGTCTGGCCATAATTTACATTAAAAACCAATAAAACTAAAATTTGTTCCTGTTTCTATAATATTTATTCTTCTGATACCTAGTTTAACTGATGATTGAAAATCGATTATAATTTACGTTCACACCTGTCTTCTAAGACTGTCTATTTAAAATGTTGCGTCTATCTTAAACATAAATAAAAATAATTAATTAACTGTGTTGTTTTTCAGTCTATGCCCTGATTCCTTACTTAATAGTTTTGGCTGTGTGTGTTGTTCCAATTGTATTTATCCAATCATTTCTTGGACAATTTTCCAGTACTGGATTTATATCAGTCTTTCGGATATCACCACTGTTCAAAGGTAAGTAGTTTTTATTGTTTAGAAAAATTATTTTCTCATAAACGACTTTATTGTTTTTTCTTTTGTTTCATAGGATTAGGATATGTTTCGCTGGTGGTTAATTTTGTAACATTATCATACTATAGCGTTTTCAGTGCGATACCATTATTTCATTTTTTTCATTCATTGAGGCCAACAATACCATGGAGCTGTGAAGGATCCACAGAATGGATGAAACCCAAAGAATATACTCAATCGGTAAGTAGGTAAATTTGATTATAAATAAATAAATAAATAAATAAATAAATAAATAAATAAAGGTATTCAATTAACCAAATTCAACGGGTTAACTCGAGTTTAACTCCAAGACTGGGAAGATCCCGCATTGAAAAAACTGGGCCTACATAGTTTGTATTTAATATTGAAGTTAAGGACCATTTTCATAATGTACACTTAGAACTTGTTTCACAGTCACATAAGTGGCACTTAAGTTCGCAATATAGGATATAAAATGCCAACTATCACTTAAGTGTCACTAACTTAGCCTGCGAAAATTATCATAAATTAGTGTTCTCTAAGATGCTATGAAGAACTTAAATTTCTCAGTATAGCACTTGTTATGTTATGACAAGGCAGTCTCTAGTTCTTTTCAGAACGAAATTTATTTCTTGCCTTCGAGAGCCGCTTCGAGCATCTAAATGCACGATATTAAAAGATTGAGTCGTGGTAAAGGTTATAACTAGACTGATTTTATTTTACATTAACTTATTCTATTTATACTTAAAATATCTATGTCAATACTGTCTTCCCCTTTTAAATTCAGTTTTTTTTCTATATTTAATTTTATTTATGACCTACATTACTAACGTAGGAATTAAATGTCTATTTGACAAAACAAACCTTCGGTTATATTTCCTCAAAGACATTCCAATATCTTACTCATAGCAACGCATATAAATGCAGTCATAAACAAAATTGATATTAATTACATTTTTATATAAATGAGTGCATACATTTCGTGCATAGCGACCGACAATGGCAATGTGCAATACGATCAGATCAACGCACGACGATATCGATAGGTGACGACTGACCATTCTCAACCAGACCATTTGTAGGTCGATATACATACGAGTGCATTGTTTTTATTTTTGTTTTTGATTTTTGGTTGCATATTGTTTATAGGTATTTGTATCTATACACACAACAACTTAAGGCTCAATTTCAGAGCCTGAGCCAGTGGCACTTAACTGATCGGAAAGTGAAACTCAAGCTCCACTCATTCCGGCAGGTGATAAAATACTGTGGTGAAACTGTTCCTAAATTTTTTTAATTTTACTGAGCAGTCATTCCTAAATAAGACAATTATTATAAGTTAAACATTTTTGTTTCCTTCTGACAGTTTTGCAATCATGTAAATAAATCAGACATCTTGACAATCGAAATTCCTTCGGTGCAATTTTTCATGTAAGATTATGCCAAAAACTTCCATCAAGTTTGTTCAAAGTTAAAATAATTTATATAAATTTACTCAACAGAAATCATTTAAACATCGCGCACCGTTTTAATCTTGCTGAAGAAAACTCATTTTCAGGACAACTTATGGTTTGCACTTGCATCATTTGGGCTATTGTGGCCTATATTATTTTAAAGCCCACAGAACTCGTAAGAAAACTTTTTTCAATACTACAATTATATTATAATTTTTTATTTATCAAAGAATATTTACAATCATTTTAAAATTCTCCTTAGATAGGACGTTTCATTAAATATTCGTTCTTGGCTGTGATAACAATCATGAGTGTGTGCTTGCTTCGTTTTATATTCCTTGCAGGAGCAACTGATGGATTAATGAAATTTTTATTCCCATCCGATGTTCGGATCTATTGGGATACATGGATTTTCCTGCCAAGCTTAGCTTTGTCTACATTGGGTCCTGGTTGGGGTTCAATTCTAACAATGGCAAGCTTTAATAATTTTAAAACAAATATCTTTACATACAGTTGGGTTTTGTGTTTGGCTCAACTTGGACTTATGATTGGAATGGCATTTTTGTCAATTTTCATTAAACATTTTATGGAAAGTAAGTTATACAAAACTAGGGCAAAAATTTGTGGAAATGAATTTATAAGGCGCAGGTGCCAATGGGTTAGTAATTTCTTCACAGGTCGGCACCTGGCCTTAAATTCGTAACTAAAACTTAAAACTAAAAAAAAAATATTTTTGTTTTTATAACTTAGCAATCAATCAAGGGAATAGGCACTTCCTTGAATTCCATCACGAGCAATGGTTGGAGTTTTTGAGCATTCCAACTGGTTTAACATTTCTGGAATGGCCACATTTTTGGTCTTTGCTATTCTTTAGTATGTGGATTTTGGGTTCTTTAAATATTTTGGTATGTTTTCAAACCCTTGTTATTTTGTTAAGCAAAATTAAATTCAAGAAAACAACTTTTAAAATTTTTCCGTGTAGGTTATTCAATTTCTGTCACTATTGACTTCTTTGTTTGATGATTTTGAAGAACTTAGGGAAATCAAAAGAACAGTTATCTATGGAACTGTTACAATTTTCATAGTGACTTCAATACTTTTTTGTTCAAACGTAAGTACTTACATAAATAAGATGTTAAAAATTTGGTATTCTAAAAAAAATAAATATGTTTTTAAGAATAGAATGGAGTCTACTTTTTTGGAGTTCTTTCAAAATATTCAATCATCACACAAACGGTCTTGAATTTACTTCTATTATTGGTGGTTCTTTGGGTTTACGGACGTGAGCGATTCCAACGTGATTTGAAATTTATGACATCACGTACTTATTCAACATGGATGGTTTATATTGTGCGATTTGTTGCACCACTTTTCCTAATATTGGGTTTGGTAAGAATTTAGTTTTGGAGATAGTCCATTGAAGTGTTACACTTCAGAAATTTTGACTTATGTGTAGGGTTAGTGAATGTGAACATGACTTTCGGGTTTTCAAGTGATATGATATGGTGGAAAACTTCTGACACCTTTTTTTCGAAGATTGCGGACAAATGGTGAACTTTTAACCCCGAAAATTGATTTTTACACCCACCATGCACTGACTCTTCGCAAGATATTTAAGAAATCATTTAATTTTAACAATTTTTGTACAACTTTTTCTTTTTTAATTCAAAGCTAATTGGATTAATTTTATCTTTGGAATTCGATCATTCCCCATCATCTTATGGCATGGTCGTGTTTCTATTTGGTACTCTCATTTTCCTGCTGTCATGGTGTCTGATTCCGGGATATTGTATATATAAAATAAAACATACAACAGGAATAATTGGAATGCGCTTCAGAAGATGTATTCGACCAACTGATTGGTATCCTGCCGATCCGGTCTACAAGCAAAGATACGAAGAGGCTTTTAATAGCACTGATATATCACATCAGCTTACTGTAGAAACTATGGAATGAGTTTAAAAGAAAATATGCTTATACCATTTTTTAAATGTACAGTCAATTTCTTAAAATTAAAATATTCCTTTTTTTAAATTGGGTTTTAAATTTTTTTTTAAATTTCTAAAAAAAAGATACATACCTTGATGCAAACAAAAGTAAGTAAGTAAAAATAAAAACTAATTAATCCTACAACAATCACCGATGATGAGGATAGTTAGAGAAACATTTTGGATGGAAAAATTTGTTTGCAAGTTCAAATAACGTCTTTTTAGATTTTTACTGATGTTAAATAATATACATACATTCTTAGACCCAAATGAAAAGCATATAGCGTAACGAACGAATAATCAACAAAAAAATATCGTATGGTCAAAATGTCGATGATGTCTGTATTATAATAGGCGTTTTTCTTTTTTATCTCAGAAAAGAGTTCTGAACAGAGTCCGAGCATATCGAGCATGCTCTGAACATCCTCTGAACAAAGCGTGTTCTGGTTCTGAGCGCTCAGAATTATTTTTGAAACACACCTGAATACTAAACTGTCACTTTTTTGCAATTTCACCTATCAAATGCTTGTGTTCAGCATTCAACTCGGTCTGCTCAGTTATTTTATTCTGAGCTCATAGAGCGCGCTCTGAACAAGCTCAGAACACGTTCAGAATTAAAAAAGAAACACAAATTTGAAGCTCTGAACGTTCAGAGGTAAAAAAGAAACACAATTTTTTGTTTGACAGTTCAGGCTCTGCTCTGAACAAAAAAAGAAAAACGCCTAATATCTCGATTTTACAAAATGCCAACTGCCTTGAGAAAATTTGAGCAAAAAATCGACTTGTCGATATTTTTTCCCAAAAAATTGTACGAAACCTCGACTTTTAAAATATCGCCAAGCGCGCGAGTTATGAATATTCATAAATATATATATATATATGTATCTATAATAGTATCAATGTAATCATAACCTTTTAATTAATGTTATTTTCAAATTGAATTATCAGCATATAAATTCTTTTATTATTCTTTTTTTTCTTCTTTCAAACATTATTGTATTTCATTTAAAATTGGTTGTCAGCACATTGTTGCTTTATTTTGAATTGTAAATTAAAACCATTTAGATTCAAGTGTGAGAAGCCTTCTGCATTTCTGTTCTCACACCTTATAATAAATGTATCTATACTTTGTCTTATTGTCCAGGTTATGAATAAAAATCTCGTTGCATTTGATATTTGGCTCTGAACGAATAAAGTTGTATTTTTTTTAAAAGCTTCGCTTGTTGTTAACTTAATTCGCGCTTGTAAGCAATATTCCCCTAACCATAATCTATTAAAATGTCGGTTATCAAAATGTCAACTACATAGTACCTTACTAGATCGACTTTCATGATCTCGAAAAAAAAAACATGGATCGAATTTTTTTGAAATGTCGATTTTCAAAATGACTTTCACAATGTCGACTTTCACAGTGTCGGCAGTAATCGACATTTAATCTCTTGTTATCATTTTTAAATATTGCAATATTGTATATTTTATTCGATTAAAATATAAGTGGTCTGAATTTAAATGTATGTTTTATTTATTGGTTTCATCTTTTTTTTACTCTTATGAACTTGACTATAAATTCATATAAAATATAAAAACGCCATTTTCCGCAAGACAAGTTGTTAAATTGTTTGAATGCTTACCCAGAGATACAGAAAACTTCATCCCAGCCTTGGTGATATAATAATTAAAATTTATTTGCAATTAACTTCATGAACCAATTAATATGCAAACATAACGTTTAAGACTTAAAACGTCATTTGAAAAAGATAACAAAATTAATTTTGATACCTAATGTACATACATTCCTGCCTGGAGATCATCAAAATTTCATATATACATACATATAAGGGTGGGTCGTTTTCAAATTTGTTTGCCAAATCCCTGTGTGCAACTCATAGTTTCTGCTTAATTGTCTCCTGAACTTATCCTCATCATTTATTTTTAGTCGCCCTTGGGAAAAACAAAGTTGGGAAGCCATCAAAAATTGGTCTTTTTTCACAAAAAAATAATATAACCAGGTACCTATTAAGAATAAGGGACACATAGTTGGCGCAAATAATAACGTATTCATGTAGAGGGACTATATACAAGTATTTTTCATCATGGAGGTAGGGGTCTATCTTCTTCTGTATAGGTAGGAGGGGAACTTTTTAAAAAATACCTAAAAATGAAAATAAATCATTTAAAAAATTATTTAAAGAGAACGGAAATACTGAATAATTTAATAATTTTTGAATTTTTAAAAATATATTGAAATTTGTTTTTGAAAATTCAGTATCTTTAAAACGGGCTAATGATTTTTTTTTATTTTGTGTAAAATTGTTTTGTTTTAAATATACTAAATGTTGGCATACTAGATTTTATTTTTAAAAATGGGCGAAAAATTTTATATATATGTAAGTATTAATTTTTAAGAAAACCGCTCCAACGATTTTTTTATTGAGTTTTTGAATCAAGTTTTTTCTTTCAATAGTTTTCGAACTCAAACTTGAAAAATTTGAATTGATTTTTTCTTTAAAAGAAATGTGGAATTAGGTTAGAAATTGGCTTAAATTCCTCAGTGGATAAGTCCTTATATTAATTCTCCATCAGCCACTGGAAACCAGACGACTTTATGTCTTATATTTTCTTAGAAAATCTAAAATCACGAAAAATACTAATTGTATTCAATTATTTTGTTTATAAAATTGACCGTCCTGCCTATACTGAAAGAGATAGACCCCCCCCCATGGTGAAAAATACTTGTTTTTGGTCCCTCTACAAGAATCTGTCAAATCGCTAAATATTCCCACCCTAGATTCATAATATATCATTTTTCCTGATTTTCCCGATTTTGTTTTTCCCAAGGGCGACTCAAAATAAATGATGAGGTTAAGTTTAGAAAAACATTAAGCATATACTATGAGTTGCACACAGTGATTTGGCAAAAAATGTTGAAAACGATCCACCCTAATACATATGTACATAAATACTCCACAGAGATTGAAATCCATATTTATTTTTGTTTTTGTCATTGTTTTCTAAAATATTTTTATTTTTATTAATAGAAAAGTCCGAAATCATGGGATTTGTTTTTTTTTTTTTTTGTAGGATCAGTCAGTAGATTGTTAACTTTGTCGGCGTGTGTTGGCTGTATTTTGTGTCGCCTTTAAGTTTGACCCTTATAATATTTTTGTTTTCATATTTGAATTAAAAAAAAAAAACAATTAGAAGCAAGGAAAAAAAAACACAACTTTACTGCGGAACAAACAGTTTGAATCGATTTGTTTGTATCTTACATGTATTACTTTATTGTTAATAACACAAATATCTCAAATGGAGTATGAAACATCATATGACACCGGCTTGAAGCCGTTCAATCATGATAAGAATCGTGGCAAATGGGCATCTTCGAAGGATTTCTTTTTTGCATGTGCTGGGCATGCATTTAAAGCAGATGCCATCATGGTTTTGCCAATTTTTATTTTTGATGAAATTGGAAGTAAGTTTATAAATTCTTTTAATTTATTGTAATTTTTGAGTTGAAGTTCTGAATTCCTAATATAAATGAAGAGCAATGAATATGAATTTTTGGTATAATGAGGAGAACAAAATACGGTTATTCCTATGATTATTTTTGTTTGAATGTTAGAGGCGTAATGATAATATCTATATATTTTTTACATTATTCATAATAGAATTATTTTTTTTTTAATTGAACAATCTTCAAGATTCTGTAGATTTGCAATTAAGGATTTTAAAAATGTATTACAAAACATCTAAACTGTGTAAAGGTTTGCTTTTATTATAGGTACCTACTTACTGGCGTTATATGTTTGACAAAGCAGTAATCTCCTCTGGTTTCTGAGATTGATTTAAATCAAATCTAGTTCTCAACATTTTTTATTCGTCTTTTTTTTTATTTTTAATGCATGCAAAATATGTCTGAACATTCATAGCTGGGTAGTAATACTCTCATTGTTCTCTGAATAAATGTTCAGCCTTATCTGCAACTAAATTTCCTACGGATTTTCTCCTCCAGATTTTTTCCCAGGTGTGCTATCTACCAATCGTTAACCATTTTCGAAAAAGTAAAAGGTTGTACACATGAGGACGGCCAACGACCGACGAATGAATGAACAAATGGGATTTAAAACAATAATAAACCTTAATTCTTTACAAAATCTAGACAAAATGGAAGAAATATAATTGCGAATTATTTTAAAATACTAAAATTTTAATTTTAATTGCTAAAACAAGAGAATTTTAAGAAAACAATTTGTTCGTCGCGAATAGCCGCAATTCGTTACGACCAATTTATTTTCTCAAATTTCCGATATTTAAGTAAATAAAAATTCAGATTTTATAATTTCAAAATTAATCTTAAATCGAATTCTACTATTTTGACTAGATTTTCTGAAATATTAAGGTTTATTATTTTTTTTAATTCCAATTTGTTTGTTCATTCGTCGGTCGTTGGTCGCTCGCATGTGAATGGTCCTTAAAAGCTAAATCTATTATTCGGGGGGAAATTAATGACATTTTCATGGAAAAATTGCTTTAATTTAGCCGTTGGATGTTTTTGACTCCTGTGGAAATCAACGGCGGTTACAGGGGGGGTCACGGGGTCATGTACACATAACCCGTTATCGGCCGAATTATGCTCGTCCGTCGTCAGCCGAACTCGGCCGTTTGAATCAAACGTGTGTAAAAGGAAGAGAGCGTGTACACCACTACAACCGACATCGTCCGATGTCGGCCGTTAATAACCGATGAACCGACTAATCCCAACTTGTTTGGATTTAACGTCAGTTTGCCAGTTATTTCTTGCCAGAATAAGATGAAATTAAATTCAAAATTAATTACAATTGTGTATGCAGACTAACGTCCGAGACATTCGTCCGTATAGCTCCGATCCAAAATCGGCCGGTTAATCGGTTTCAGTGTACGCGAACCGTTAGATTATTTTTAAAAGCACAAAAGGTGATAACTTTCGATTTATAGTTATTCTAACCAAAAACTATTTACGAAAAAATACATAAATATATTAAACTATGATGAATACCTATTATGAAAGGATTTTGTTTGCACTTATTCAAAATTTACGATCGAACAATAATGTTTTTGATTGGGATGTGGATTACTTTTACAAAGTAACCTATGAATCCCATAATGCAAAAGCCAAAAGGAGATTTTTTGGAACTCCTTGCGGTGATCCGTTTGACCAGTCGCGGTTGGAATCCTTGCCAAAAGCTCCACTAGGCTCACTGAATTTATCAATTTTGTCTATTATTTTTATCAGATAGGCTTACTGGTAAGAAAGATAAAAAGATTAGGTTTGATGTAAATATATAAGGTGTATTTCACTTTCCCATCGTGGCAGTCTTAGGGACATACATTTTTTTCAAATCAGAAGCATATAAAAATCAATCGTGAACTTTTTTCACATTTTTCTTGAAAAGCAACGAAAACGAATCTTTGTATTCAATTAAAATACGAATTTGTAATGTATTTTAGTTTTGCCACTATTTTATAAAAAGAGCAATTTACTCAAGTGGTCATTTTTGAAAATCAGAACTATTGTTTTCATTTTCAGTAGTGAATATTTATATGTATTTAACTATTTACTTAAATTTCAGAAACAGTGTTCAGTACATGATGATATTTTACTAATTTTTCCTGCAACTTCAATTCGAATTAGAACTAGCTGAAATAACAACTTTGATAGGAATAAAATAAATTCTGAACAAAATTCAAAAGAAATAATCAAGCGAATCCAAAAATTTTTTTCCCCAGAACAGAGATTTTTTGTTCAGGCAACTGGAGATTGCTGTATGCTGTTGCTGAGGATGAGGCCCTCCAAAACAAAAAATGTAACATTCAGGAATAGAAACGAAGAGCGCGTTCACTGATTTGGTTACTAAAGGTTCGTTCGACTCAGTTGTTTATTTTACTTTTCCTTGGAACCAAAAATGTTGTAGCTTCGCAAATACCAAAAAAGTGTTTACGTCTCAAATTTGTTAATTTTTTCGTATAGCTCATTTCATGAATTGGCTTTGGCATTAAAATTCTTGTTTTTCCTTTCTTCTTCATAGTAAAGATTTTCAAAGCTTTTAAAATGGACTCCAATCAAGTGCGTTTGTAAAATCTTTACATAATTTCGTGCAAATTTGTTTGAAATTATCTTATTTGGAAATAAAGGGTTGTCCATTAAGGGCGGGTCGATTTTAAAATTGAATAAAACAATTTGAATATGAGATATAAACAAGGTTTTATCTTTATTTATGAGCCCTATATCAATGACATTATGTGTGAAATATAACATCGTTCAAATGACCGTCAAGGCTTCGCTGGGTGGCGTGAATTCGAAAGGTCCAGTTTTCGATGACTTTGGCACATAAATCAGGCTGAATTTGACCGATGGAATCGATTATGTTGTCTTTGAGGGTCGCGGTGAAAGACCTATAAGAAAAATCCCCAAAGGGGTCAAATCACATGATCTTGGTGGCCAATTCACCCTCGGCGAGGGATAACCATGCCATGAAACCGCTCGTGCAGAATATCGATTGTGTCTTGAGCTGTGTGGCACTTAGCGCCATCCTGTTGAAACCATATGTCTTCGGTGTTCATATCATCCAATACAGGCCACAAGAAGTTTGTAATCATCGACCTATAGCGATCGCCGTTGACGGCGATGGCCTTGCCAGCATCATTTTCGAAGAAGTATAAACCGATGTCGGCTCCAGCCCAGAATCCACACCAAACAGTAACTTTGTTTAGATGCATTGAAACCTCGTGCATCTCGCGTGGATTGGTGCCGTCCCAAATCCGGCAATTTGTCTTATTCACGTACCCATTCATCCAAAAATGGGCCTCATCGCTAAAGATGATTTTTCGACCAAAATTGGGATCAACTTCCAACTGCTGCTTGATAATAAAGTTTTATCATTTGCACCTGTTGCTCGGCGCTGTAACTAACCATGATGATTTGTCTTTAGCAACTGATTAAAAACAATATTTTGACAGAAAGTTAAAAAAACGATATGGCCGCCACGAGCTGTCAAAATCAACCCGTCCATATAGGAAAACCCTTTAGTATATATATTTTCCACGAAATTGCCTAACTTGGCGTAGTGAAAATGTAGAACTACATTCGCAGTCTGCTTTCACGCCGACTGTTGATGATGCTTTACTGTTTTTAAAATTAAATGGAGTTGAGGTCACTCATACTTTTTAATTGAATTATATTCATTGACTCCACTTACTCATAAAACCGAAGTAATTTTAATATTTTAATATTTTAATATTTAAATTTCTATCTTCATTATTAAATGATTTAAGATAAGATAACTTTTTTCGGGATATGAGCGATTATAGTTTATTTAACTTATTTTTAACATAGGTAATGTATTATTGTATAGTTAGTTAATACTTTTTTCCTTTTCTGTTATATACCCACAGTAAAATATGAAAAAAAAAATATAATCACTTTTTGAAAATATTATTTTGTGTTATTTTTTTTTTGGCGTGACCCCCCCCCCAAGAATTAAAGCTGTATACGCCCCTGGTGAAAAGACGAGGGAGAAATCTCCTTTTGAATTGGCGATAAGGCTGATTAATTTAATCACTGAGGAGCTCTCACGTCAAATGTATGAATTCCGTACTAAATAAAAAATCAACGCCACAGAGATAAAGTTTGTCTAATTTACAATGAGCCCTACCAATAATCAAATTAAGTAAGCTCTTAAATATTTAAGTAAAATGGACCATAACTGTATGGGCTCTTAATAATAAACCAACCATGATATGACTTAAATATTTAGGTAGACCCTAAATAATGAATATTACACGGTATAGACTCTAAAATATGCACCATTACATGTATGGTTAATTTTGTATAGTCCTTAACCATTATGGTCTACTTTCCTTAAATATTTAAGTCGTTACTAAATTTGATTATTGGTAGAGCCCAATATGTTTGTTTGATGTTTTGCAAAAACTACATAATGTAGGGAGCTGTTCGGGTTTTAATATAACATATTTTGGGAGCATCAGTCTTTGAAATCCATCTTATTCCATATTGGAACTGGTCTATATAAATGTACATGCATATCAAATTAATATACCTATACCTACCTCTGAAATGATTTGTTTTAGCGGAAAACTTAATAAAAATAAAGTTAAAACGCAATGAAATCCTATTTTATTTGATTGGATATTTTTTTCTGTGCGGCCAACATTTTATAAAGAACGCGGTTTTGATAATAAATATAATTAAATAGCATTTTAACAAAAATTGGCCTGTTTTAATAATTGGTATTGAATAAAATTTTTCAACAAGATCTTTCACGTATAAAATTTCATTACTTTAATTATAAAATTCGTCTTTGTTTTCGAGTTATTCATACCAACAAAGATGAAAAGTGATTAGTGTCACCATTCGCCCAGAGATGCAAAAGGGTGAATTAATTTACATTGTGTGTTTAAGCAAAACACGAAAAAAAGTTGGAGCCACTACTGCATGACGGCATCAGTTTAAAAGTAAAATGGGTTTTCTACAACATTTTTTACAAAAGAAAGTAAACACCATTCATACAAAACTCATTTCCGGCCTGATTTGGCCAATCATTTTGTGTCCAATCCAAACTAAAACTTCCAAAACATAAACAAAATATAAGTTCAACACCAACAGCTTTAACAATCAACCTATGAAAGGTTACGAATTGACGTTTGCAGAAAAATGTACTTGATTTATTCTAGTACAATATATATAACTTACGTCACTTGTGCGGTGCGGATGTACCCAAGATGTACACAAGCGTAGAAAGTGCCTATTACGAGACGCTTTGTATACAGAAGGCCTTAATCACTATTAAGGAAAAGAAGGAATCGAAGTTTTGTTTTGGATCATCTTGAACGAACAGCTGCTAAACAATATTTTTTTTAAACTTTTAGAAATTTATTGAAAACGGATCTTAAGACTTAAATTATACTTAACGGCAGTCTTTTTTAAACAGTTTAAAAGGAAATAATTGCCCCAAAAAAAATTGTGTCAAAAAATTATTTTCTCAAAAAAAAAAAACAATTAAGGAAATAGGGTTTTAACAATTGCCATAAAT